>OZ022511.1:41597905-43997905 GCA_963989385.1 Ctena decussata | reverse complement strand
CTGAGTCTGCGCTGGGCGCACAACCACATTGTTGGTTTTGTCGTGTCGCGGCTCATTTGAATGCTGCAGTATTACAAGTTATACAGATAAAAAATTCAGGAAGACAGAACAGATTTCATGTCATAATGATGGGAAACTTTATTTACTTATAAAATGTCTTGATTGGGTGGCAGTTTGATGTAGTTTTTATGCATTTTTAGCGCGTCTTTGCGAAGCAAAGGAGAGCTTATGCTATACCCCCAGCGTCGTAGTCCGAGTATGCGTTCGCGTCCTTGTCCATGTCCAGTTTAACCTATGTTAACCATTTGCCTTTAGGTCTTTTTCTCACAAAGTGTAAGGGCTAGAGTAATGAAACTTGGTACACACTTACATCAGAACATGATCACCTGAATGTATGCACCATGTATGACCCTGACCTACTGGTCATGGTCTACTGACTTTAATTTTTTTTAGGTTAATGTAGTTTAACCTATGTTAACCATTTGTGTATAGGTCTTTTTCTCACAAAGTATATAGGCTAGAGTAATTAAACTTGGTACACACTTACATCAGCACATGATCACATGAATATATGCATTATGCATGACCTTGACCTACTAGTAATGGTCTGCTGACTTCGAAAAAATTAGGTCAATGTATGTTAAGCATTTGTGTTCAAGTCAGTTTCAAAATAGTTATTAGGCTTAGAGTCATGATATTTGGTCATACTGCATCTGGACGAGGGCATGTCAGTGTAACCAACCATGTGCGACAGTGACCTACATTTTTACACTTCACTGACTTTATGATATTTCTCAGTCCCTGTTACAGTTATGATACTTTGCACACACTTACACATGGACAAGATCATTTCAGCATCATCCTCTTTGTATGGATTTGAGTATATTTTATGCTTCATCTGACTTTATGAAACGCTTCACTAACTTTGTGATATTTCTCATTTCCTGTATGGGTTAGGGCCACCTACATATGGACAGCACCATTTGAACACCATCATCCATGTATGGATTCAACCTATATTTTTGCTTTATACCTGACACTCACATACATTTGTACAAGAGCCTTCATTACCACCAGTGCTGTGAGAGTCGAGCTCCTATAAGGCGCACTTTGTTGCCTTCTGACAACTCTTGTTCAAAACATTCTATGGTTTACTACAGAAGGGGTCAAAACTCTAACATTTTGATTACAAAATTCACTTTTAAAAAGTAGACAGCCCAAAAGTTTGAATACATTTATATTCATAAATGTTTGGGTTTTTTTAAATCCTAATTCTGCAAAGGAGAAAACTGACCAGTTAGAAATTTTGTTATGTGTAGTCATCATTTTTTGTCTGAGAACTGGAAAAGTTTCTTAATTCTGTTTTATATTCTACATGAACCTTTCCTATTTTCAGAGTCACCACAGAGCCATTCTCAGCTACAAGTTTTCAAGGAAATGCGATCACTTTGTCTGTTCTTGACACTCCAAGTAGCACACAGTCTTCAAATAATTTTGGTGTCAGACCGGACAGGAATCTTTTTGCGAAACGAAAGATGGACTACGAAACTGCCCAAGACCGCGAATTTAGTTTGACACTCAGGGCTACAGAAAGTGGTACTAACTATGTAACAGATGTACCTGTGAGTGGAAATAAGTATCTTTCGTAGATATAGATTATGAATGCATTTGATGATAATTCAGGGATAGTTCTGAATAAAAACATATGTTCCGACCACTTACTTGGACTGCCTTGCCAAGGCAGTCCTAATGAGTGGTCAGAACATATGATTTTATGGTGAAGGGACAGAAATTATTAGAGAATTATTATCAAATATCAATTCTTATCTCAAGCTCTGAGTCCATAACAAAATTTCTGCCACTCCAAGAATCCAAGAAAAAGAAGGCCCTTATGACGTGTAACTAAAACTGCAAACCTTTTTACAGAGCCTTTCATCTAAAACCAAAGTCATTTTCCAAATGTTAGGGGTTAGAGATTGCTTAACATTGGGTTTGAAACAGCGAGAAGGTGGACCGATGCATGTAACATAATTGTGCTATGTTTGCAATGCCACGCTTATGTCAGTGAATAAGGATTCTGTAATAACATCGAGCATATAGAGAGTGGCGGCATTTGAAAATTCGTTTTAAAACACATTGCTAACCTTGTGGAATGCAAATATCTTCTCCTTCTTCCAATAAAGGACAGGCATCATGTATCTGAACCTAATTGGTCTTGTATGGCAAAAGCATGGTGGGCAAAGCACATAAGTTCCGGAACTTCTGTTGAAAATATAAAACTGTTGGTGCCTTTATGACGTCAAATGTAAAGATTTCACCTCAAAAACGCCCACCCTTTTGAAACGCTGCAGTGAATTTGCATTTTCATTTTAAGTTAACTTTAGAATCATAAAAAACGATTTCTTTACTGATATATTAACACTGTCAGATTAAGACATGGTTTTGGGCAGATGCAATACTTAATTCATTTGGACTGCCTTTCATGAACTAATATTTCGTAGTCTTTGCTTTAACATCATGTGTTAATCAGCTATAATTCACAGGTAAGGAAAAATAATTTATTAAACATCATTTGGCTGAAATTCAGAAGAAGTCCTTATCTTGGCCATAATTGTTTCTTGATGACATTTCTTGACAACGTTTTCATCAAAAATTGAAATGCAGTAAGAACTATTGCTTCATCTGTTAAGGCGACTGAACTAAAACATAATTTTTAAATAATGGTAGGATGATATTTAGTGGTTAGACTGAGCTGAAATTTTGTGATGGAGCAACAGTTTACGAAAAATGATTGATGATCACCTAAACATCAATTAATGAGACTGTTTAGAAGCCTTTTAGAATAAACACTAGGTTTTGTCCAAGAGCTATTCTCTTGCTTTGTTAAATTGCATATCAACTAAGAAGTCCATAGAAAATGCTTAAAGCATTTTCTATGGACCTCTTAGTTGATATGCAGTAGCAGCTTATGCTGTCCTTATGGAGTCAACGCATCAAAGGAACTTCTAATGCACATACGAAAGCATCTGATTCGATAATGTCATTAATTTGCGACAGTATATCCTGCAATATACTGTTGGAAACCTGAGGTTATTATGTAACGTTGCTTCTCAATGGCTGATGCCTGGTTTTACATTGCTGAAAGCCTGTGCTACGTGTGCAAAGAAGCACACTTTTTAAGATGAAAATGTGAAAAGTGCACTAGAATGTGGATACCGTAGTTGTATTGAAAATTGTCATTTGGGGAGGTAATCGTCAGATTTATGGTTGAAAATCGGGTTTTATGGCTCCCTTGGTGCATTGCCGTAAAACAAAATTTTTGACCATAAAACTGACAATTTTCCTCCCCAAAATTTTGAGTACAGTTATCCCATAATTAAATATGCAGTATAATGCATATGCTGAACACAATAGAATAAACACATTAACAAAGTGAAACATCATAGATAGATTAATTATTCATTTGCTCCAAACTAGTTATGATCAAGTAACTTGATTATTCTGCAAACCACTAATGATATCTTAAAATTTTGTTTTGCAGCTGACAGTTAGAGTTACAGATTTGAACGAGGAGCCTCCAAAATTTCCTTTGTCTTCCTACGAGATAACTTTCCCAGAGGATGTACCTGTTGGGACGACTCTCTTACAAGGTACTTAATTTTGAACCATACTATTATTGCCAGAGCGCCTGATAAGGATGAGTAGTGGGGATAATTTTGAGATAATTTTTCTCATTTTCTGATTTATTAATTCATCTTATTCTTCTAATTTTTCTTAATGGAACATATGATGTGACCCCTCATTAGAACCGTCTCATTGAGACGGTTCTAGTTAGGGGTCACAACTTATGTTTCTATGGAGTAATAAGGAAACTTATCCTAAATTATCCTGTTACTTCTTCTTATCAGGAGCACTGATTACCCTAAATATTGGAAACCTTAAGGTGAATTGGTACACCTTTGTTTTTTTCCCACCATTATATAAAGGGAAACAACTTTTGTGACTTCATGACTGTAATTTCCTTGGACATGAAGCTCTTCCAAATGGACCTACTCTTAAGAGAAAAGAATTCCTCTAGGAGCAAATTCTTTCCCTTAAAAGTTGACCCTCATTGGGAAGTGAGTCAGAAAAGAAAATGGTAAAGTTGCTTCCCCTGAAAGTGTACCCATTCATAAAATAATTTCTGTATAGTGAGATCCTTTGGAAGCAAGGAATACACAAAAGAAATCAGAATAGCAGACTTGGTTTAATTGAGTCTGTTCATGACCAGTAATGAAATAAGCAACACTGGCCATGGCCCCTAGCATCAGCTTAAGCGGAACTCTATTTTCAACTTGACTCTAAATGAATTCAATCCCAAAGGGCCAGAAAATATTGTCTGCCTCATGATGATGTATGGGGAGACGTTTTACAGCTGCCACACAGCTCAAAACCAGCTGTAGTGAAGGGAAAAACATCTGAAGAATGATTTTTTTTTCAAAGGTTAGGGAATTTTCTGGTTGGTCAGGGAATTTGGAGTTGACTTAAAAAGACAGGGAAAAGTCAGGGAATTTGAAAATTAGTAGCTGTAGCAGTCTTCGGAAAATATTCTGTTCAAAGGACAAGAATGTACTTTCTAGAGGTATAGTCCAGGCACATCTCTCTCCTCTTGGAGGCTACTCTTAAAGGAAAGGATTTGCTCCCCAGTGGGCCTGGGGGGAACAGGAGGTTGGGGATATATTTTCTAGTCTAGGCACATCTCTTTCCTCGTGGAGGCTACTCTTAAAGGAAAGGATTTGCTCCCCCGGGGGGATGGGAGAGGAGGTGGTAGAAAATTCTTTCCTTTAACAGAGCTCCAGATAAGAAGGGTAACAGGGATAATTCAGAGATAATTTTTCTTATTCCTCAATGAAAACAAACATAGTGACCCCTCATTAGAACCGTCTGGATGAGACGGTTCTAATGAGGGGTCACAATGTATGTTTTTATGGAAAAATAAGGATAGTTATCCCTAAATTATTCCTGTTACCCCTTCTTATCTGGAGCTCTGTTTAAGAGAAGCCCCACATTTCCAAGTGATACAATTAGCACTGTTAAAGTGAAGTGTAAAATTAACTTTTAGATCCATAAAAAGGGTATGGAAAATGTTAAATCTTTGTAAAAAGTCAGGGAATTTCGAAGTGCAGGATAAACGGCAACCCTGAGTCCTGTAGTCAGCTGTGGTGTATTACAGTAGAGCTAAAATCTTGTGAGAGAAATAAAAAGTAAAAATGATTAGACCTACAAAGAAATCTCAGGCTCGTTTTCGGATAGATTTGTCTGTAAAAGGTATGCAGAATGATACAGTAGAACTTCAGTGGCTCAAAGAGGTCAGGACCATGCAAATTAGTTCCAGCCAAAGGTAGTTCTAGCCATCCAGGGTTAGTTTCTATATAAACTGACCTCTAGCGGACCAAAATTGAGTTCTAGCCAGGTAGGGTAAACATGCCATCAGGGTTCAAGCCATTGAAGCTGTACTGTATTCTGAAAACTGTTCCTAGATTTTCTAGTGTCAGTTTCAACCCCATTTTCTTGATCTCTTTTATATTTCAGTGAGTGCCTCGGATCCTGATCACAATCAAAATCTAACATTCTCTGTAGATGATTACCATTTCAGAGCAGACACGGTTGTACAAACTGCAGATGGAGCAACAGCTGTCATTCTAGTAAACCAGTATGTTTTGATCCACACCCAGGGCTCTAGATAAGAGGGAGTATTTGACGATAATTAGGGATAATTTGGGTTAATTCTGCTCTAAAACGTATGTAGTGACCCCTTATCTGAACCGTCTCGTCGAGACGGTTCAGATCAGGGGTCACAACATATGGTTTTGTTTAAAAATAAAAAAATTATCTCTAATTATCATCAAATACTCCCTCTTACCTAGAGCCCTGGTATCACGTTAAATTTTTGGACTAGCATGCTTAGGAAACGTTGTCAATGTATGACGATGACACTATTCAATGCTCCAAATAAGAAGGGGTGGCAGGGATAATTAAGGGATAATTTTCCTTTTTTTTTCTATATAAACATACATTGTGACCCCTCATTAGAACCATCTCATTCTTATTCCTCAACTTAACAACATCTTTAGTTAACGTTTCCTTAAACTTTCAAACATTAATATCTCAACCACCTAACATATTTTCCTGAAAAAAATGTGAGAAGCTTTTGCATAGCAAAATAAAAAATGTGAGAAGCTTCTCACATTTTTTCAACGAAAATATTAGTGTATTTGGTTATAAAGTCGCTAAACACTTAACTAGTTGACCTTATCTTAACGAGCTTGTTAGGCTAACCATGCTTTGAACATCTGAGCCCAGGTTTACACAGTCCATGGTTAAGTTGAAAGACTACACTTTCAGGGGAAGAAATTCTGCCATTTTCATTTTTCCCTTTTCAGTGAGGATCAGCTCTTAAAGAATTTGCACTCCATGAAGCAGATTGATTCCCTCGAGACAAGCTCTCATTTTGGTAGTACTAAGTTGTCCAGGGGCCATATTTGTAAAACAACTTAAGTCATTGCTATGCTGTTGCTAAGGGTGAATTTCTATGAAAGAGATTCACTGCAACTATGAAATTTGCTCTGGAGGAACAGTCTTTTTCAGACTGTTCCTCCAGAGCAAATTTCATAGTTGTAGGGAATCTCCTTCATAAAAATTCTGCCTTGGCAACAGCATAGCAACCACTTAAGTTGTTTTATAAATATGGCCCCAGGAAAGCTAGCAGGAAGCAACAAAAGTTTTTTCCTTTTGTAAAAATGGCAGAAAATACATGAAGATATACTCATACCCATGAAGATGGTATTTTTGGTGATTGAAGTAAATATGGCAGTAATTTTTATTTCTTTTCTTCATTCAGAGACTTGGACTTCGACAGAATTTTACTGAAAATGTATGATTTTAATGTAACAGCTATAGATGATGGTGCAGTGCCTCAGCCCAAGTCTGGTTCGACTGTTGTAAGAATAGTTGTTACAAATGTAAACGATGAATATCCACAGTTCCCTGTCAATGAGTCAGCAGGGATATTTATGACAGCTAATATACGCTATGATTTAGAGGTGGGCGAAATTGTTTATACTCTTCAAGCAAGTGACGCCGACATAGGGGATAAAGTTACTTACCAGTTATCACCAGGTAGGTAAACCTAACAAAGAGGAATTAGCCTCCCATTTCATTGGAGTGCTCTTGGAGAAAAGAATTTCCTCCCTTGAAGAGCAAAAATTCTTTCTTTGGGAATAGCCCCAATGTTCGAAGGGTTTTGTTTTACAGGGAAGTAACCAGGAAGTCTCAAAAGCAGGCTAGTGGTTAATGAAATACTGTCAAACTTCGATGGCTCGAACTCGCCGGACCACCCAAAAAAGTTAGAGCGATCGGTAGTTCGAGCCATTGAAGACCAACTCACAAGGTCCAGCTATATGTACTATGCTTTTCTATCATAGCAAGGGTGACTTCCGGTTTATTGATCGGTCATAATTTAAGCCACTTGTTGACCCTTTTGCTCTTTTTGGGAGATAAAATAAAACAACACTGAAAAATATGTTTATATTTTTATTTACAATATGAAAAGATCAACCAGGTAATAAACACTTTAAAAAGATACGATCTACAATTTAGTCTGGTCGTGAGAAAAGTTCTCACTAGTTAAGACCCGAGCCAGCCTGCTCAGCTTATAAATTTTGGCATGTTTTACTCAGTTTCGATGTGAAATTTTAATTGAAGAAAAATATTTTACCAGCTTTAATTTTCATATGCCGCCTCATTAGCCCAGGGTGATTATACGTGTTTAAATAGATAAGACCAAGCTATATAATTAGCTTAAATTGACAACCACTCAGCATTAATCGCTTGACCAGTTGATCAAAGGGCGGCTTTAATTGAGCTCGCTCCAATCAAGTATACCTGTGGTTTCGGCTGACGCTTTGTCAATATCAAAGCGTCTTATGACAATGATCAAACATCTAAGTGACCGTAATTGAAATGGAAATTATTTACAAGGTAATTAGTACGAGCCATCGGTGGGTTTTTACATCGAAAATGTACCCCAGGGACCGTGTTTGGGGTTCGAGCGTTCGAGCCATCGTAGTTCGAGCCAAAGGTGGCAACTTAAGATAAAATGAATGAGAGTTTTGCCGGGACTGGAACGTCAGTTCGACCGAAGCATGGCGTTCGAGCCTCCCCAGTTCGAGCCAGTGAAGTTCGACTGTAATAATCAATTTTGGCAACTGTCCTTTCAGAATACCTGCACAAATTAGGATGAAAGGATACTCTTTTGGGGAAACAACCTAGCCATTTTCATTTTTAGCTTGTTTGTACCAATGTACAGGAAGAGCTGTTGCACTACCCCTGATAGTGGCGGCGGCAATTGTAAAGTGTTAAAGTTTTACTTTAAAGTTTTTAATTTGATGGGCAAGGCGCTGTAAGGCAAGCTATCCTGTATGCGGACAGGTCTTGTATGCCCCCTTGTATATTGGTCAGCTCTTAAAGGAACAGATTCGTTCTTCTAGGAGCAAATTCTTTCCTTTTATAGTAGATGGCCTTTTGGTAGGGCTTGGTCGTCTAGAAAAGCAAACAGAAAGTCGCAAAAGTTGTTCCTCTTTGTAAAAATGGCAAAAAAACATGCAAGAAAACCTGTTCCCCATGAGCCTTTCACTATGTACTGACAGAAGTTTTGCCACAATGTATTATATGTTTTTGGTTATAAGACAGGTTTTTACCTTCCAGAACAATCCCATAAATCCAGATACATCTTATAAGACAGATGTAGGTTTTTGTGATTGTTTTGGAAGGGAAAAACCTACCATATAGCAGAATTTTGTAAGACTAAAATAGATTATTTTAAAGTCATTCTAGAGAGAGAAAAACTGGAAAACCCCATTTTATAGTCAAATACATTAGCCGTGACATGAAAAGACCAACAAAGTGACATGTGCACCCAGCAAAGACTCAGATCAGCCTGGGCATGCGCCCAGTCTGATCAGAGTCTTGGCTGTCTGCATGGAGCTAGCTTAGACCTGTAGCTACGGCACTCTTTAAGTGCACAGCAAAGACGGTACTCTTTAAGTGCACAGCAAAGACTCTGATCAGACTGGGCCGATACCCAGGCTGATCTGAATCGTGGTGTGGCGAACATGCCACATTGTTGGTTTTGTCATATCGTGGCTCAAATTTAGTATGTTCTTTGTTATTTCTTTGCAGCAAATCAGTTCAACAACTTGTTTAACTTAAACGGTCAGGAAGGGTCAATAACTCTAGCAAGAAAGATTGCTGATCGCCAGGACCAGATCACAGATTTCAAATACGAGCTGAGAGTTGTCGCGACTGACGATGGGGGCTGCTGTGGTAAAGTTAATACGAATCCCACTACAGGAACCGTGACAATAAACATCTTGACAGACAATGACATGAGACCTAAATTTGATACTTGTCAATCTTATGCACCAAGCGTTAACGAAAATTCTGCAGACACCTTTGTAATAAAGGTATGTTGTTAACATCACTTTTTTTAATACAATATTCTCCTACAGCCCTTTCTTAAAAAAGAATGAAAAAATAAAAAAATAAAAAACATGCACACATTATTATTCTCAGCATTCCTGGGCCCAGTTGATCAAAACTTCGTTAGCTTAGCTTAACGAAGTTGTTGGTCAAGGATTCATTTACAGAAAGTATTTCCAAAGCTGTAGATAAGAGAGCGTATTTGATGATAATTAAGGATAATTTTTCTTATTTCTCATGGAAACCATATGTTGTGACCCCTCATCTGAACCGCCTTGGTGAGACGGTTCAGATGAGGGGTCACAACATATGTTTTTTTTGAAAATTCACAAAAATTGTCCCTAATTATCACCAAATACTCCATGTTATCTGGAGTTCTGTATAATTCCAGAATCATAATCACAACCCCTATTTGAAGCTCTGATAAAACGCCAGGGCCAGGTTGTCCAAAACTAACAATGTAGGTAGTTAATGAAGCGATAAATTTTCGAAACTATTGTACGCAAAAACCCTGCCATTTTTTGCTGGAAAAATGTGAGGAGCTTTTGCAGTGTGGTTGGTCAGGGAAATTTGCAATGGACTTGAAAAGTCAGGGAATTTGAAAATTTATGGATATGACAATCTTCAGAAAATATATATATTCTGTTCAAAGAGAAAGGGTGTACTTTCTAGAGATAATTCAGGCACATTTTCCTCCTCATTGGGGGCCAATCCTGATGGAAAGAATTTGCTCCTTGGAGGAACAAATCCTTTTCCTTGAAAAATAACCACCATATTCTGAGTGATATAGTTAGCACTGTTGAAGTAAAATGAGCCTCAACATGAGAAAACCTACAAAGTGGTTGTGCTCCCAGCGCAGACACAGATCAGCCTGGGCATTCATCCAGTCTGATCAGATCAGATCGCTGTCCACATGGAGGTAGCTTAGACACTTAGCTGTCCTTTAAGGGCTTAGTGAAGAGTCTGATCGGAATGGGCAGATGGGCAGATGTTGTGGCTCAAATTAACTTTTGGATCAGTTAAAAGGATATGGAAAACTGTAAAATGTCAGGAAAAAAAACAGGGAAAAGTAAGGGAAGTTTGAAGTGGTAAAGAAGGGGCAACCCTGCTTTGTTATTCTGTTACAGGTACATGCCAGAGATGATGATTATGGGTCAAATGGGGAAGTTACATATTCAATACGTCCAAATCAAGGTTCAGACAACTTCCGGATTAATGCGACAACAGGAGATGTGTATACCGCAAAAAAAATAAACAGGGAAGCATTAGTCGGCACAACATCCATAGCTATCAACATAGATGCAACGGATGGTGGGGGCTCACAGGGAACATGTCCGTTGCTTGTGACAATTAACGATGTGAATGACAACGAGCCTGTTTTTACATCTGATCAGTACTCTTTTAATGTTAAGAATGATTTAGATGTGGGTAGCCAGGCTTTTCAAGTTCAGGCGACTGACAGTGATATTGGACAGAATGCAGATGTAATATACAGTTTTATATCTAATCCTGATGGTTATTTCAAATTTGACGAGCAGACGAGGCTGACAGGGTCTGTGAGAGTGAACAGGACCCTTCCACAAGAAGAGGTAACGTAGTTAGTGGATGAATACCCTAATGTGCTTGAATATAAAGACACCATAAAATCATTAATTTTCCATTTGGAGCAAATGGAAAATTGATGATTTTAGGGGTCCCAATACTTAAGCACTTTAAGGTACCTAATGTGCTTAAATATTAGGACACCATAAAATCATTAATTTTCCATTTGGAACAAATGAAAAATTAATGATTTAAGGTGTCCCAATACTTAAGCACTGTAAAGTAGGATGTTTTACAACCCTTCAAATAGTATTTCAGTCATCATTTGGTGCTAATGGATGGATTAGAAATCATGATGAGCATGAAATAATCTGGTTTTGAGGTTTAATTTCATTTCAGCAGGTATTTATCTTGTGGTATTTTGTAATGATGTGTTGTGCACATGAATGACAAATTTCGCGTTCATATTTTCTGAGTTATCTCCTTTAAATTTTGACAGAGAATCCAAATATGCAAAAAAAATTGTGTGTGTGTGGGGTGGGGGGGATGAAGAAGAGGGAGGTAGGGATGAAGGTCAGACAGCAGTGGTGGATCCAGAGGGGGTTTGGGGGTTTACACGAACCCCCTCTTCAGCCCAAATTATCTTATTTTCATTGGGAATTTTAGAAAAAAGTGGTCAAACTGCATAAATCAAACCCCCTAACCAGCTAATTTGAACCCCCTATCCCAAATTCCTGGATCCGCCCCTGAACAGTGGTAGACATTGAAAGGATGAGAGTCTCATAGGATGATAATGAATACTGTATAAGGTATGATAGATCAAATTATGTAGCAGACAAAAAAAATGCAAACAGAGAACATGAAAACATTGCAATACAATAAAGATATTCAAAAAAATATTAAAGTTATTGACCAAACATGAAACTCCTAAGTCTCTGTGAGAAACTTTTACTGCGGGGTCGCTACATACATTTTTATACAGAAATAAAGAAATACGGCAAAGTCTCTTAAGATTATCTCCTTTTTATCTGTGAGCTCAGTTAGGGTAAAGTCGTGTAACTTTGGACAGCGGGTAAATTCGGACATACCCTTGCAAATAATGAGCCGTCTCATCTGGATTTTCACTGTTTGCCCAGTTAATTTTATTTTAATTTCAAACAACTGACATATAAAGGAAACATTGTCACTGTCTGAATTTACCCGCTGTCCGAATTTACCCGACTTTACCATAGGTGTTTGAATACACTGCTAAGACACCAGTCTTGTGTCAAGGGAGGTAATTGATCTGAAAATAGTTGTCTCCTTTCTTAGAGGGAACTCATATTGCATTTACTCTTTGAGACCAAATTATTTCCCTTAAGAGTAGAGCTCAAAAAAGGGAGATAAACAAGGGAAGAATTATCTAGTCTGTTTAAGTTTTGTCCCTTGTAAAAATGGCAAGAAAATTATGTCCCTTGTAAAAATGGCAAGAAAATCAAATACATGTATACACCTTAAATTTGTATGAAACAATGAAAATTGTATTGTTATTTGTAAATTGACAAACAGCAATACCCCTAATGTGCTTAAGTATTGGGACACCTAAAATAATAAAATTTTCCATTTGTCCCAAATGGAAAATTCATTATTTTTAGGTGTCCCAATATATACGCAAATTACGGTAGTTTGGCATCACAAAATGTGAGAGCTACCCAGTAATTTCTTGGTTATATTTTCTTCAGAAAACAATAACTCTGGAAATCCAAGCAAAAGATAACGGAACCCTTGTGCAACTAAACTCTACTGTCATGGTAGTTGTTAGATTTGTCGAGAACCAGAACCAGTTGCCGCCCCAGTGGCAAGGAAGTAATATTGACTACACAAGGAGGTACTCCGAGTCTGTGGCGGTTCCCACCGATCTTGTGCCACTTCGAGCAGTGTCCCAGCTGGATGACAAACAGCTTTCTTTTTACATTGTCGGAGATGCATCATTACAGGAATTGTTTGAAATAAGCTACGGTAGCATTGAAGGGGATGTTTCAACTGGGACGTTGAAGAACAAAAAATCACTCGACTATGAAACAACAACTTCATACCAGATCTCAGTGCGAGCTTCGGTAAGTATTTTTATGTCAGGTCTTTGTGCAAGCCTTGATCAGCAACATAATATGCTTTAATACTGGGACATCCAGTGCTCCAGAAAAGAAGGGGTAACAGAGGTTTTTAGGGAAAATTATCCATATTTCTCCTTAAAAACATATTTTGTGACCCCTCATTAGAACTGTCTTGTCGAGATGGTTCTAATGAGGGGTCACAACATATGTTTTCATTGAGAAATAAGAAAAAATTATCTTCAAATTATCCTCGATAGCCCCTCTTATCTGGAGTTCTGGACATCTAAAACGAATTACAGTGAATGGGTAAATTTTCAGGGGGAGTAACTCTGCCTTTTTAATTTTTGCCTCTCTTTTCAGTGGTTTCAACTCTTAACTGGAAAGAAACTGCTCCAGAGCAAATTCTTTCCTTGAAGAGTATATCCCATTCTGGGAGGGCAACATCATCCTGAGAGGTTGTAAGACAGATTGAATTTTTAGGATGTTTTGGAGGAAAAAAGACGTAACCTGAGTAGAATAGATACAGCAGTTTCAGTGGTGTATGCCTGCTTATTAATTGAGCAGCGACACAAGAAAACCAACAAAATGGTTTTGCGCCCAGCGCAGATTCAGGTCAGCCTGGGCATCTGCCCAGTCTGATCAGAGTCTTCACTGCCCTCACAGAGGTAGCGTAGACTCTTAAAAGCCCTTAGCTAAGAGTCTGATCAGACTAGGCAGATGCCCAGGCTGATCTGAGTCAGGGCTTGGCGCACAACCACTTTGTTGTTTTTCTCGTGTTGCGGCTCAATTATTTTAATTCATGGGAAAATTCAAGAATATTAGCAAAAATAAAACCCAAGAGAATATTAAGTGATTAACAGTACTAATTGGTTTTGCAGGATACTGGCACGGGATACGCAGATCAGATAGTAACGATCATTCTAGAGGATGCCAATGATAATAGTCCAGAATTTCTGGGAACCAACAGCAGGAACTGGTTGGAACTTCAACTTAACGAGGGAAACTATTCACATGTGCCTTATCCAGGTGAACTGGTGGCCCAGCTAAGAGCAACAGATCTTGACAGGACTTCTCCGTATAATCAGGTGAGCTATACAAAGAATGCACATCTGGGTGCAGTTGATCAAAACAAACAATATCATTAGTTAATGAGACATTATATGTTTAAAAATGCGTTACAAGAGAAAGCACCATTTTTTTGCCAAAAATGTGAGCAGCTTTTGCAATGCAAAAGCTCCTCAAATTTTTTGGCAAAAATATAAGCACACTTGATTGTGTGTTTGCTAGAAAATTTAACAAATCCATTTTGTTTAGCTAACAATGCTTTAAACAACACAGCTTAGATGTTTTTACTTGGGCAAGAAAGAAAACTGCTTCAACTGGCTAAAGCTAGACCAACATGGCCTTTGCAGTTAAAACAGGTCAAGGTTTCTCCAAGCTCCGTTGCCGCAAGGGCTCTCTGTAAATTGGACATGGCACATGAAAGATAGAAACCATCTCTTACCTTTTGCTTCCTTTAACCTTCATATATTCAGACTGTACCTGTTCACTGCTGGGTTGACAGAGAAAGTTTTTTTTTCAAAGACTAGCTCAGAATGAAACCTGTGACCTTCTGCAACATACAGAGCTCTAGATAAGAAGGGTATTTGATGATAATTGAAGGATAATTGTTTTATTTCTTAGTGAAACCTTATGTTGTGACCCCTCATCTGATCCGTCTCAACAAGACAATTCTGATGAGGGGTCACAATATATGTTTTTATACAGAATTAACAAAAATTATCCCTTATTATTGCATTAATATCAGTGTCACATGCTATTAATAGGAATGTTTCAACGAACACAAAACCATGTTTAATAATATATCTCAAAAAAAAGTTACGATGCCCAGCAGTGGCAGGGGTATTATGCAGTGCCTGTGGTGCTATGAATCTATGAATTGTGTAAATCTGATCAAGATCTACTATGTTTAAAGATATTTCTAGAAGCCCTATTGAAACAGTATTTGGACTTAACTATGATGCACAATATTTTAAATTCATGTAATTTGTTTACTTCTAATAGAGAATATAAGTTCTTGGAACTTGTATAATGGCAGAAAAACATGCAGGTATAACTATTTACCCCAGAAAAGTATATTGTGGCCCCTCATCTGATCTTGACAATGGGGTTCAGATGAGGGGTCACTTGACAATGCGGTTCAGATGAAGGGTCACTTGACTATGTGGTTCAGATAGGGGTCACTTGACAATTTGGTTCAGAAGAGGGGTACTTGACAATGTGGTTCACATGGCGGATCACTTGACAATGCGGTTCAGATAGGGGTCAATTGACAATTTGGTTCAGGTGAGGGGTACTTGACAATGCAGTTGGGATGAGGGGTCACAACAAATGCTTTTTAGAATGAAGAAGAACTATCCCACAACTATCATTAGTTACAGTCTTATCCAGAGCATAGTGTTACATGTCTTGCTTTTTTGTGTACTTGCAGATACAAGAGTTCCGCATCAGGAATTCCGACGGCACCTTTACCCTTGATCCCACTACAGGTATACTATATACACGAAGTACTTTTGACAGAGAGTCAGTACCGAAAGATATTCCACTGGTAAAATCTTTCATTGTTGAAGCCATAGATGCTGCTCCTTCCTCAAATCCTAATGCAAACGGGAGTCATAATACAGGTAAGACTGATGTCATGGCCAAAAAGTTGGCAAAGTTGTCAGTTGGCAAAGCCAGAGCCCTAGATAAGGCGGGTTTTAGGGTAATTTGGTGATTCTTTTTTTCTTATTTCTCAACTAAAATGTATGTTATGACCCCTCATTAGAACCTACTCGTCAAGATGGTTCTAATAGGGATTACAACATACACTGGAGCACTGTTATATGGCGGACCGATATTACGCGGAATTCGGTATAACGCGGTTGTCCTGTGGTGCCTATTTTTTTTTTAACAGATCGCAGATTTTTCGGCGGTTTTTGTCGGTGTTCACGACATTGGAATAGAAAATAACCATTAAAAGTTAATTGGGTTGTTTACCTAATTTTAATCAACAGCATGTCAAAAGCGTCAGTTGTGCCAAGGTGAGAACATTGTGGTCATGTTTTTAGAAGCCTTCGATAATTAGCGCATATCACGTGTCACCAATTTGGCAAGCGGCGAAGGTCACCTCATATACGCAATACACAGGCCGAGGCTCGGGAAAAAGGCTGTGCAAAGTAGTTACTGATTACTTTATTAAACATTATAAAAGAATTTTACAAATGGAAAAAAACAACAACAAATAAGCTTAAACCCGATTTGATTATCTGTAGGCTGGTTAGAGTTTTTAAGGCGACGTCAGTACTCGCGCAAATAAGTATTTTTTTATTCGTCCGAAGGTACCTTTTCGCAAGTGTCTGTACAAGGGAATTAACTTGAACAAGTATATGTTTCGCTCAATCGGACATCCTCGTCGATATAGGTTTAATTCAGGATACGGAATTGACCGAAGTGTTACGATTGTACTTTCGCTTTGTAAATGGTTTTCAACCGTTTTCGGTTTTGCAGCGCTTTATTTCACAATAAGTAAGAACATAGGGACTGAAAGGCTACTTCAGCGATGACTTTCCTTCTGTCAGGTAAGCAGTAAACATGTCTATCTACCTGGTCAGGGCTAAATAAGAATTACGAACATGTAAACATGGGGTTTTTCATTAGTGGGTGGGGTATCCGCGAAGATCGTTATACGGCGAGACCACTTATAACGCGGTTTGATTTTATGTCTCCCGGCACCCTCGTTATAAAGGAGCTCCAGTGTACATACAAAAATCTATGTTGTGACCCTTCATTAGAACCGTCTTGTCAAGACGGTTCTAATGAGGGGTCACAACATACATTTTGATGCATAAATACTAAAAATTATCCCTAACTTGTCCCTGTCACCCTTACTTATCTAGAGCACTGGAAGAACTGTAGATATGAGAAGTATTGTAAAAAAATTTGTGTGTGTATGCTCCTTATTGCTCAAACAGGATTGGGACCATGATAAGCTAATCAGTTGCAATTTAATCCTAGATACTTCAAAATCCAAGGGACCACTCATTTTTGGTTGAATTTTGCAAGACTGAATAAACCTTTCCAAAGCCATGCCTACTTTAAACAGGTATGCATCTCTTCATTAACTGCAAGGTAAATCACAGATTTATTTGTGGGGATTAAATACATGGGATTTTATTTGTGGGACTATGTCACTTAATTGCTGAGTTGTCTCTGCATAGGTCAGTTAGATGCTATCGAGTGTTTTTGAGTGACATTCTGGGTGTGGCTTGGAAAGGTCTATTATCAGGGGCTAAAATGTGTATATTTTCAGGTCTGTGACTTAGGGGATAACTGTTCTCAAAATTGTCATTTGGGGAGGTAAATCGTGGGTTTTATGGTCGGAAATTTTGTTTTATGGTGACGCACTTGAGCCGTAAAACGCAATTTGCGACCATAAAACCGACGATTTACCTCACCAAATGACAATTTTTAATACAGTTATCCCCATTCTAATGCACTTTTCACATTTTCACCTTTAAAAGTGAGCTACTTTGCACCCATAGCAAACGCTTTCAGCAACATAAAACCAGACGTCAACCAATGAGAAGCGAAGTTACGTAATGACGTCGGGTTTCCGACAGTAAATCGCAGGATTTACTGTCGCAAATTTTTGACGGTATCCAATCAGACGTCGCGTTACATACGCAACTGCATTAGAATTACAAATGACTTCGAGTTTGAGTAATCAGAGTGTGAACTATCAAAGTCCTATTTTATTTGCCGGGCTGTGTAGCGCAGTCGTTAGGGCGTCTGACTTATAAGCCAGAGGTCCTAGGTACGATACCTGGTTCGGCCACTTACTTTTATTTCTCCTTCTGCTGATTCAAGAAGGGCAGTTGTCAGTTACTGGTTGAAGTAAGTGCACTTAGTACTGGTTAAATGCTTAGGAGCCTGCCTAGGAAAAGTGTGGTTAGGTTAACTGACCGTCCCGACATGACCAACCATAGCTGTTTACCCTGGACGTTAAACAATAATGCAACAACAACCTATTTTGTTTTGTAGGTCAAGCTACAGTGAAAGTAACAATAAGAGATGTGAATGACAATGCACCAGTATTTGATCAAGATAGCTATACTTTTAGAGTAAAAGAAGACAAGTTGCCGGGAACCACTGTGGCAACTTTGACAGCTGTAGATCCTGATTCAGGTATGTAAACTAGTTTTTTTTATGCCCCTGCCATTTTCAATGGAGGGGGGCATATAGTATCTCTGCTGTCTGTCCGTATGTCTGATTACATCCGTTCGTACATACTGTAGGTATGAAAAATGGTTTTCACTTGATATCTTTAGAAAAGATTGGTGAATGGGATTCATTATGTCCCCGCATCAAAGGTGAGGGGGGACATATTGGTTTCAGTGAGGATCCCGTCGGCGTCGGCGTGAGAGATTTCTTGTATGCGCGATATCTCTTGAACCAAAGGATGGAATTTCACCAAACTTGCATGGATATATTATTGGGACAAGTTTAAGGGCTGATTAGATTTTGGTGACCTTGACCTCATTTTCAAGGTCACTAGAGGACTTAGATGACAATTTCTTGTATGCGTGATATCTCTTGAACCAACTGATAGAATTTCACCAAACTTGCATGGACATATCATTGGGACAAGTTTAAGAGCTGATTAGATTTTGGTGACCTTTACCTCATTTTCAAGGTCACTGGAGGACTTAGATGACAATTTCTTGTATGCATGATATCTCTTGAACCAACGGATGGAATGTCACCAAACTTGCATGGATTTATCATTGGAACAAGTTTAAGAGCTGATTAGATTTTGGTGACCTTGACCTCATTTTCAAGGTCACTAGAGGACTTAGATGACAATTTCTTGTATGCGTGATATCTCTTGAACCAACTGATAGAATTTCACCAAACTTGCATGGACATATCATTGGGACAAGTTTAAGAGCTGATTAGATTTTGGTGACCTTGACCTCATTTTCAAGGTCACTGGAGGACTTGTATGACAATTTCTTGTAAGCACGATATCTCTTGAACCAATGGATGGAATGTCACTAAACTTGCATGGATTTATCATTGGAACAAGTTTAAGAGCTGATTAGATTTTGGTGACCTTGACCTCTTTTTCAAGGTCACTGTAGGACTTAGATGACAATTTCTTGTGTGCGCAATATCTCTTGAAGCAAGGGATGGAATTTCATCAAACTTGCATGGATACATCATTGGGACAAGTTTAAGAGCTGATTAGATTTTGGTGACCTTGACCTCTTTTTCAAGGTCACTGGAGGACTTAGATTACAATTTCTTGTATGCGCAATATCTCTTGAAGCAATGGATGGAATTTCATCAAACTCGCATGGGTACATCATTGGGACAAGTTTAAGAGCTGATTAGATTTTGGTGACTTTGACATCATTTTCAAGGTCAGTGGAGGTCTTAGATAACAATTTCTTGTATGCACGATATCTCTTTAACCAGTGGATGGAATTTCACCAAACTTGCATGGATACATCATTGGGACAAGCTTAAGAGCTGATCAAGAGTTTGATGACCCTGACCTCATTCTCAAGGTCACTGGAGGACTTATATTACAATTTCTTGTACCTACAATACCTCATGAACCAGTGGATGGAATTTCACCAAACTTGCATGGATACATCACTTGGACTAGCTTAAGAGCTGATCAGAGTTTGGTGACCTTGACCATGTTTTCAAGGTCACAAGAGGACTTAGATAAGTGAAAGTTTATCTAAAATTGATAATATCTCACTAGCCTTTGGCATGATATCCACTTTACTTTCATAGATATACCTTTGGGACAATCTCAGGAGTTTACTTTGACCCTATTTCCACGGTCAAAAGCTTACTTACAAATCCATTTCTTTTCTCTCTTAACAATGAGCCAGTAGACGGATATTCATCAGTTTTGCATGAATATATCGTTGTGGCAGGTTTAAAACATGTTTAGTACATGTAGTTGGTGACCTTCACCCATTTGTTCAGGACACACTTTTCCATGTAGGATACCTTTAGAATCAGTGGATGGATTATCTACAAACTTGCATAAATATTTTATTTGTACAGCCTTTTTATTCATTACAGGGGATGGGAAATGGGCTGGTGGGGGGACATCAGTTTTTCTCTGAAAAACATTTCTAGTATTTTATATAGGTCAAGTTTGATTTCGGGTAAAATCCACCAATTATTGTGAGAGTTATAGCTCTTTTTCAATTTTTTTATTTGGCAAAATGCTTGATTCCAGGCTATATCTCTTGAAAAGTTACTTGTATTTGTGCTATATTTCATGGAAAGTTTGGTGGAATCCATTTCTATTGAAGGATACAGAATTCTAGTCGTATATCATAGAACCCCTTACCCCCATGCTCTGGATCCACGCACAAATTGTGCCACAATACATCTCCCAAAGGAGAATAGTAAACCATGTCTCTGCACACTAATTTTTCATATCATACAAGTCTGCCTATGAAGACCTGGTTATCCTACAAGTGCCAGTACTCAAGGTGCCATCTCACTCTTGACACTAGGCGGGGAACATCTGTGTCCTATTTAACATGTTTCTAGTTCTTGCATATCTGATAAGAGTGTCTGCAATTTTCACATCAGTTAAAAAGGTCCCAAAACGGGTTTCCAGTCTTGATAGCATCAAAATTTGATTCAGATTCAGATTTCTGTGCATTGTGTTATTTCTGCTTTATCACCACATATCAGCCCTTTTGCATCAAATTGTCACATTTCCTGGCCCCGAGGTCATAAAACTTTTTTCATGCTCACTCAGCTGAGCATGAAATTTTACCTGCTCATAAATAGCAAATTACTGATAAGTACAGTTGTTTTTTTGCTCAGTTGAGCTGAGTATGAAATTTTCTGTTCTTATGAATATGAAAATGCCAACATTAGTTGGCATTGTCATGTTTATCTGCGGAAAAAATTTCATGCTCAGCTGAGTTGGGCATGAAAAAAGTTTTATAACATCGCAGCCTGGCTGGGACATTTTTATTGGGATTATTTGGAATTTAACCTCAGTTCCTTTGCCCACCATCTTTTTTCATAAGTAAAATTGTCCATAAGTATGTGCCATTTTGGAGAGGTCAAAACAAGCTATCGTTTGCCTCTTAGAAGAATTATATTTCCATACATTGCAGATGCTATACTTGAGTACAGAAGAACACCAACAACACCATTTAGTATTCAGCAGACCACGGGAGCCATACAAGTTCAAGGTCAACTGGATTTTGACGAAGGAATAAAGGTATACTGTATTCTAATAAACGCATCCACTAAAGTTAACACCCCTCCTTGTTTTTATTTTTTTTTATTTTTCAAATAGTATTGTGTTTTATTGACTCATGAAAATCAGACAAATTTGGATAGATACCAATCTGCAGCACTGAGACTATGGTTAAGTAAAACAAAATCCATGTTCAAATCATGGAGTTTTTGTACTATTTGAACATTGTTTTGCTTGCTTAGTGACATTCTGTGCTGAAACATATTTACATGAGGTATAATTATCATCAAATACCCACTCTTATCGGGGGTTCTGAACTGTGTCTGTATCTTAAAAGTTCTAATGATGAAAGTTGTTTTCCTTTAATTTTTTCAGGAATACAGCTTCCGTGTTATTGTTTCGGATCAAGTTCACGAGGGAACGGCAAGTGTTACGATAATTCTAGAAGATGTGAATGATAATCCACCACAGATCAACGGCTATACTTTTGTCAACTTTGTTGAAAACAGCACAGATCCAGTAGGAATTATTCAGAGGGTAAGCAGTCAATCTTCTTATATGCAAAAAAAAAAAATTATTTGAGCAACTTCATGTGACTTCCAACAATGTGGCAATTTTGTCCTGTGATATTCAGCTCACCCCTTTCAGTTATACAGAGTAATCAAAGACCATACTGTTGCCTCTACGGCTTGGGTCACTTCCATGGATGGCTGATGTGACAAGCGAAGGTTCTGATCAGACTGCACTTATGTGCAGTCTGATCAGAACCCTTGCTTGTCACCATTACCACATTATTAGAAATTACATGATGCAGCTGATTTTGGTATTTTGGTGTAGTTTTGCCTTGATGTACCGTAAAATTTCTAAAACTTGGGACACCAAAGATTATGACCCTAATTGCCTTGAAAATGGAACAATTTGGTGTTTCAGTGCAGTATTGCATCTTAAAGATACAGATGGAATGTCAAAAAGTGAAGTCCCTGATCCTGTAGGAGCAGTCTGGTCTAGGTCTGCATGTCTGCTCAGGCCTACCTGTCCGAGGGCTTAGAATTTTTACGGCATATATGACTTGACATTTGCTGGGAACCATGTTTTCAAAATTTTTATTAAGATGGTTTGAGATACACAAATTGCAAAACACATGTTGGGACACGTTAGATTATCACTACCGCAGATACATGATTCCTTAGATGAATTTTCTCTGTAACATTTCTGCATGGAGTGTATCAGAATATGATTCCCTAAAATCTGCTGTAACAAAGAAAGGCAGTATGTGGGGTAGAGAAGTGTATTTTAAGCACTTAAGGTAATTTCATGTGAATTTATGAAAGTCGCCGAATGCTTGTTTCATAAATTTCATATGAAATGACCACTCCTTGATCAGTCCTTGAATCGACTGCCCAATTAGAATTAAGAAATTACAGTTTGCTTTTCTCTGGTTTCATCACCAGATATTGTCATGGTCACTGATGAGGCTTTATTAGCCAAAACTATGTAGTCTGGCCCATGTTCCTTCTGATGAATTTATTCTTTGCTCTTAAAGGAACTCTTTAAGATCTTTATTGTGTAAGGTCCTCTATGTGTCAGACAGAGAAGTGAAGCGCGGTGGCTCAGTGGTTAGTGCACTTGACTCTGAAGCCAGAGGTCGTGGGTTCGAACCCCGCCCGAGGTGAAATCTTCCTATGTCCGAACACGTTTTTCTAGCATCATTTGCAGGGATGATGCTAACAAGTGTGCCGTCCTTCGGATCGGCACGTTAACTGGAGGCCCCCTGTGCAGGGAGAGTCATCCCCTGTGCAGGTTAAAGATCCCTACTATAGCTACATGGCTGTACGTAGGCTTTCATCCTGCAACACCGGAGTACACCGTCTGTGTCCCCTTCGGGGGTTAAGGCGTGAATGGAAGAAAGAAATACAGGTAGTGCTAAAAAGAAAAATCTTGGCTGGCCACATTTACCCTTAGGTGAAACATTTTTATCATATGAGGCTGCATCTGAGAGTGTATAAAGCCATGCATTAAAAACTATAATGAACTAGTGGATTAAATACGCCAATTATGTTTTAACGTTACTCGTTGACGTCCATAAAAATGTCACTTATTCTAGTGGAGAAATTGTGACATTTTAGTGCAAAATTTGCTAATAAAATGAGATTTTAGTGTCATATGATAAACAGAATCTTACATTCCTGCTCATGTATTGTTAATTTATTAAACTTGTTGGGAAAAACTGATAAGATGCTCAGCATAGCCTTGCATCTTATCTTTTTTCCCCAGCTCGTTTAATAAATTCAATAATACATGAGCACTCCTGTAAGAATTCAGAGCTCCAGATAAGAAGGGGTAACAGGGATAATTCAGAGATAATTTTTCTTATTTTTCATCGAAAACATACATTGTGACCCCTCATTAGAACCGTCTCGGTGAGACAGTGCTAATGAGGGGTCACAATATATGTTTTAATGGAAAAATAAGGAAAATTATGGAGAAATTATCCTTGTTACCCCTTCTTATCTCGAGCACTGAAGATCCTCTATTTGTATCTTCTTTCAGGTGAATGCTTCAGACATTGATAACGGAGGCATTAACACGTTTTACTACAGCCTGAAATTTACGGACGATCTGACGTCTCGATATTTTGCTATTAACCAAAATACAGGTGACCTTTCTATAACCCAACCTCTTGACAGAGACTATCCAAATGGAAAAGCTGAATTTACATTTACGATAGAAGTTGCGGATGCTCCAGAAGGTCAGAATCCTCTGTATGGCCGTAATACGGTGATTGTTAGACCAATAGACGTCAACGATAACGTTCCTTTCTTCCCAGCGGATAAAGCCCAAATGAGTGTTTTGGAAAACCAGACTGCAGGTAAACTATTCTATTTATTCAGTTTTAAGAGGGTGCCATCCTCTTGCTGTCCTCTCAAAAACAAACCAGAAAAATCTAGATCTGTCTTTTTAGACCTAAATTTTTCAGGTTGATTTTTACAAGGGAGACTCCTGTAAGGTGAATGGGTACATCTTCGTGTTCTTCCGCCATTTTACAAAGGGAAACAACTTTTGTGACTTCTTGTATGCTCACTTAGATGACATGCCCTTCCATGAACAGTGGGGTCCACTTTAAGAAAAGAATTTATTCCTTTAGGAATAAATTCTTTTCAATTAAGAATTGAAATTTGATTTTTCAGCATTCATCGTGTGAAGAAGCCAGTGGGCGGAGCTAAAACTCCATGAAGCGCGAAGCGAAGCGCTTCTTGTAAATTTTAGCGACAACCACTGGCTTCTTCACACGATGAACGCTGAAAAATCAAATTTTTATTCTTATATTTACACTTTATTTTTAGACCCTTCCTGAGCTGTTTTCATGGTAGTTTAATGCAGGATATGCAAGACATGCGTCGAAGAAAAGACAAAAACGACTTATTCGGCCATTACGTTAAACAGCCGTCGCCATAATGTGGCGTCAATCGAACATTACATGGACCAATCAAGACATTTGTTTACCTTAGACGTCATTTGACGACAGCGTCACATGATCAACTGTCCTTCATCGGTGTATGAAGCCAGTTGCTCTATACGGTTTACCTATGGGAAGTCAGTGGCAAGTGTCAATATTAAGAGTTGGCCCCTATTGAGAAGGGACAAAATGGTAGAGTTGCTTCTTCTGTAAAGTGTATCAGTTTATCTTCATAGAATAGCATTTCTGTCTCTGGTAGATGAATCCTCTTTCAAAAGGGGATGACTCTTAAAGGAAGAAAACAGTAGTCCCCAATCAAAAGGGAGGGAATATTGCCATGTCAGGGTGATCTTCCTTGGAGGTGTATCCAAACACATTGATAGTTTTGAATATACATGAAGAGCTGTTGATCTGATTATGAACTATTCAGTCTGGGCATTCACAAACATCGAAGTTTTAAAGTGTAAAAAATTTTAAGGGACAAGTAGACTCATGCAAGCTGGGGTCTCCTAAGAAAGAGAAGTAAAAAAAACTTATCTAGATTAAACCATAAGAGAACATTAGCATGTTAAGCTCTGATTATAAAGAATTCTAATCATTTAAGAATTTTTTTGTGCATTGAGGTAAAAGGATACTTTTCCAGAAGAGTTTTTCTTCCCTTCTCAGTGTGTGAAACATTTCTGTATCTTCTTTCAACTCTTAAAAAAATGTAAAAAATGTTTTTCGTTTAAAAGTAGGTCCTTTCTAAAAGGATTTGTAATTCAGAGAAGCAAAGAGGAAATAAATGAAATTTTCACCTTTCAGACTTAAACATGAAAACTGACAGGTGTTTTTGTATGTTCCGCATATCAGAACAAACAAAATGAATTTTGTCCTTAGCTTTCAGAGTAGCCACTCCTGGAAAAGGGAGACAATTATAAAATCAGAATGATCTCCCCTGAAGATGTATTTATATTCCTTAAGGTGCATAGGTGCACCAATTTTTCAAAGGGTTGCTTCCCTTGGACATCAGGTTCCATCCTGAATGGGTTACTCATAATGGAAAGAATTTAGTCTGAGAAGAACTTAAACCAATGTCTTTGTTCTAATCCTATTATGTTTGTATATATTACACCATTCTTTTTGCCTTGACTGTATGAAAGTTGAATAAAACAAACCAAGAGTTGATTTGTTTCCCCTGAAAGTGTATCCATTTTCTTTAAATAGAGGATCTTACATGAGTGCTCATGTATTATTGAATTTATTAAACGAGTTGGGGAAAAAAGATAAGATGCAAGGCTATACCGAGCATCTTATCGATTTTCGCCAACGAGTTTAATAAATTCAATAATACAGGAGCACGAATGCAAGATTCTATTTATCATATGACACTAAAATCGCATTTATTAGCAAATTTTGCACTGAAACGTCACGATTTCACCATTAGAAAACGCGACGTTTTTATGGACGTCAACGCATAACGTTACGATGCAATTTGCATATTTAATCCACTAGTTGATTATCCAATTTAATGCATGGCTTTATAACACTCTCAGATGCGACGTCATACGATAAACTTATGTAATTCTTTCTGTTCCATCTCTTTTTGCAGTAGTTCAGGTTGGAAGAGTAGTTGTCACGGACTACGACGCAGGGGAGAATGCCGAAGTCGACCTGTCTATTTTAAGTCAGGGACCAGGAGACAACTTCCGTCTAAATAATAGTTTTATTTATACGACTCAAGTCCTGGATCGAGAGGTCGAGGATACATACTACATTATAATGCAGGCGGTGGATAAGGGAACTCCGAGATTGACGGGGACGGGAACTCTAACTATCACAGTTCGAGACATTAATGATAATGCTCCATATTTCCTGAAGGATCTTTATGAGGTACATATTGTTATTGTCTTGCCAGCAGAAAGCAAGACAGGTACTGTATAAATCCTAATTAATGCCCTTGCTCTAATAAAGGCTCCCTGCCTTTCTCCGAAAATAGCTATATTAACTATCTGGCTCTTTGACATGGGGTCTACTATTAAAGGAAATAATTTGCTCCTTGAGGAGCAAATTCTTTCCTTTAAGAGTTGACCCCTACTGGAAAGGGAGGCAAAATAGTAGAATTGCTTCCTCTGCAAGTATACCAGTTCACCTTAATACTGTTTATTAGAGGTATTATGCAGTGGCTGATTTACATGTACTACAATTCAGGCACAAAATAACGCCCCCATTTTGTAAAATGCAACACCCTCGTGGTGTTTAATAGGATTGATACGCAATTTCCAGTGTTGGCATCATCGTAGTTGGCAGGGGAGTAAACTCTTGTTGAGTTTTCTGGTTAACTCTGTTAGTAGTGTTGGGGTTGCTTTGGACAGTGCACACACAGGGCAGGCACAACTTTCCAAGGATTTTTTTATTCTCTTACAAGATAGGAGTTTAACTTTTCAAACTTACCGCAGATATCAGTCTTCTGTAATTCCACTGGAAAATGGTGTTTTCTCTTCAAAGACAGTCTCAAAGATTTAGATCCGTCTTACAAGACAGATTTAGATTTTTGGGATTGTTTTGGAAGGGAGAACCTGTCTTTAACAGAAAAAATACGGTATATCTTTACATCTTTTTCTGTCTACAGTGCTTTGTCTCAGTGTGTTTATTTTAATAGGAATCCACAGCAGCTAAATGTCTGTATTCAGAAAACACAATGACAAGAATTAGGCTGTCTTTATTTACAAGTTTAGCTTGAAAATAAAGACAGTTCTGTTGAAATCTCAGTTCACTGTGAAGGAGAATGATGTCCCTTTGTATTTTTCATAAAGTAATTTCATATTAGCTTCGTGTCCGCTTCATGTCTCAAAATCCATTTAAGATTTGTCCAAATATAAAGCATCATCAGATAATGTGCAGAGAAAAAGAACCATAATCCTACTTTCAGCTTTGACAAAATTATGCCCCTTTGTTGTATTTGTACTGTAATTTTGTATTAACTTCCTGTCCTCTCCATATCTCCTTAATCCTTTGAAAGATCTTTTGAAACTTGAGTCAAATGTTCACCTTATCAAGGAGATGTGCAGAACTCTAACTTCAACAATGTCTGACAAAGGTCAAGGTTACACTTAGAGGTCAGAGTTCAAAAGGTAACATTTTGTGTCTGCTCAATATCTCGAGATACGTTTAAGATTTCTTCATGAAACTTTTGTACAAATATAAAGCACCATCAGACAAGGTGCAGAGAAAAAGAACCACTTAGAGGTCAGAGTTCAAAAGGTAACATTTTGTGTCTGCTCAATATCTCGAAATACATTTAAGATTTCTTCATGAAGCTTTTGTACAAATATAAAGCACCATCAGACAAGGTGCAGAGAAAAAGAACCATAACCATACTTTCACAAAATTATGCCCCTTTGTATTTTTCATATAGTAATTTTGTATTAACTTTGTGTATAATCCATAGCTCCTTAACCCCTTGAAAGATTTTTCTGAAACTTTGGTCAAATATGCCTTAGCAAGACAATGTGCATAATTTATATTTCAACAATGTCAGACAAAGGTAAAGGCCACACTTAGAGGTCGAGGTTCAAAAGATAGCATTTCATGTCTGCTCCATGGTTGGTACAAATAACTGACAATATGCAGAGAAAAAGAATCATAACCCTATTTTCAGTTTTGATGGAATTATACCCCTTTGTAATTTTTGTCCAGGAATTTCATATTCCCTTCATTAATTTTGTGATTTTATATCTGCCTCATTATTGAAGATTTAAGCTACTGACAAAGTTCTCTCATCTCTTGTTTCCTTTCCAACCTTTAGCTCTATCAGGCGTATATTGCCCCGCTAAGCGGAGCTCTTGTTTATGAGTGAGATAGAGGATATTTGACTTTTTCGGTGAAGATTGATTTTTATTTCACCGAATGAACACCAAAAGCAGTATTTTCACGAGTGGCAAAGCCACGAGTGAAAATACCACTTTTGGTGTTCATGAGTGAAATAAAAATTCATCTTACACTGAAAAAGTCAAATTTTCTATTTCTTTTATGCTTGAAAATCACAATAATTATGTTTATTCAAGAGCGTCAGCCATCACGATAGAAACACAACTTTTTTTGTAGCCGTTTTGCGTCAAATTCAATGCTTCCAGCATGTTTATTAGGTAGCTTCAAATATCATCTTGACAAACAGATCTCAAAAAAATTGCCAAGAAAGAATGCCTACAGGAGACTTAGGCGACCTGACGTCACGTGCAGTAACATTGGCACTTTAAATGATGTAATTAACGTCGGAATGACGTGTACACATGTGTTACGTAATTTATGTCAAGCCAGATAAGATTTAGCCAATTAATCAACAAAAAACTTGAGGCTATTTCACAAAAATCCTATTTCTGAAACAGTTAAATCGAAAGTGATAATTTCACTGTTTGAAACAGTGAGATTATCAGTTTCGATTTCACTGAGAAATCTCTGTAATTCATTGAAAAGTATAAAAGAAATTGTTTGTGAGATTATCAGTTTCGATTTCACTGAGAAATCTCTGCAATTCATTGAAAGTATAAAAGAAATTGTTCGTGAGATTATCAGTTTCGATTTCACTGAGAAATCTCTGCAATTCATTGAAAAGTATAAAAGAAATTGTTCGTGAGATTATCAGTTTCGATTTCACTGAGAAATCTCTGCAATTCATTGAAAAGTATAAAAGAAATTGTTCTATTGAAATTTATGTTCATTATGAGTATTTTCTGTTAAAAATTCAGTTCATTATGAGTGAGACTGTTCTATTGAAATTTCTGTTTACTTTGAGAGAGACTGTTCTTTTGAAATTTCAGTGCATTTTGAGTGAGACTTCTATTGAAAATTCAGTTGACTATGAGTGAATATAAATACTGTTCTATTGAAATTTCAGTTTACTATGAGCGAGTATAAATCCTGTTCTATTGAAATTTCAGTTCACTATCAGCAAGTATAAATCCTGTTCTATTGAAATTTCAGTTTACTATGAGTGAGAGGCAGAAAGACGGGCCAGTTGGCACAATTCACGCTAATGATAGTGATACAGGACAAAATGCTGCTCTGACTTACTCCCTAGATGTCAATGACAGGAATTATTTTGCCATGTCATCAGTAGACAATCAGGGCAGATTAACCATTTTCGCAGTAAGTAAATTATTTACATGTCTAGATCAAACAGAGAATTAAATGAATCGGGAATAATTATTTTTGGAGAAAATACGAAGTTTCTGTTGATAGAATTTCAGTTTATAACGTCATTGAAAAACTAGCGGAGCATGGCAAACCCCTTATTACCCAGCAAACTTCCAAACGTCATTTTGGTATATAGAGAATAACTTAATGTTTGAAATATATTTTCTTTATATCAGCAAATTCAGTATATTTCAAAAATGGTACAAATTGTGTTTTTCTTTTCCAAAAATCTAGAGCTGTCTTATAAGCTGACTCTAGGCCAAGGATAATTTCTTGGATAGGGAGGTTGACTTTCTTTTTTTTTATTCCTGCAAAAAGGTAAAAGTAGCCTAAATACTACATAACATGTTAAAATATTATATTGCTTATCCATATTACATACGAAGATAACAGCATCCTACAAGATCAACATAGTTAATATACCCACAAATGCTAGTGGAAAGGCAACCAGTGTAGACCCAGATCAGACTGCTCTCCAGAATGAGTGCCAGAAGCAGTCTGATCAGGGTTTGCACTGTTTGCTCAGGCCTGTTTGTCCTACTATTTACGTTGATCACAGTAAATTTCCCATTTTCAAAAAAAAAAATGAAAAAAAAAATGCTACCCCAAATGGCAAAAAAAATTTCGGGAGGTTTTGGGTGGGTAAGTAGGCAGTTGCAAACAAACAAAATTTTATTTTTGGCACTATGGATTGGTTTAAACTCTGACAGCTTACTAAATCGGTTTTGGGGACATATGCAAACAGTGCAGACCCTGTTCAGATGCCGCAAAACATGGCATCTGATCTGGTTCAACAATGTTTGTTTACAGGAATTTCTTTGTAAATAAAGTAAAAAAGAAAACATTCACCAGGATTATAGTTCTCCAGATAAGAAGGGGTTATCTTCAATGCCCATTCTCGGTTCGAGGTTATAAAACTTGAGAATAATCTCAAACTCAATTGTTGAGTTTGAGATTATTTGCAAGTTTTATAACCTCGAACCGAGCATTTGCTCAGAAGCAGCCAATCAGTGTGCTTTATTTTGAGTTTGAGAATGTACTCAAGTTTTATAACCTCTGGGCCTTATCTGTAGCTCTGAGGTAAGCTTTTATGAAGCCTTAAAACATACCTATCTCAGAATTTTCACTAAAGTCCCTTTTATCTTACCTCTGACCTCTTCTAGGCAGTGGACTATGATGACATCACAGCGAGACAAAGAAGTTTTAACTTGACTGCCTATGCTCAAGACAGCAATCCTGGGGTTAACTTTGAGAATCGTGCACAGACGAGCATCCATGTAATAGTCACTGACTACAATGATGAGATTCCAATATTTGACGAACCGCAAATACGAAGAGAGGAATATGAGAATTTCACCATTGGTGATGCTATTGCCACTTTCCGTGCAACAGATAAAGATGTCAATCCTCAATATAGCCAGTTTGAGTAAGTATCTATATATAACACAGTATTAAATTACTCGCAAGTAAATATTTTGCTTGAGAAAAGTTTCTGTATTGGTTAAATTTCATAGCTATTTTACATGTCCTTTCACTTATATTCCTTTACAGTTTTGCCAGGGTTGGAGCCATGACTTTGTAAAGTTTTATTTACACTTGCCACTGACTTGCCTTAACACTGTAGGCACCAGAGACGAAAATAGCAGAATTTGCAAACAGTCTAGATCCTGATGAGGCGGCTCAATTAGCCGCCTCATCTAGATCTACACTGTTTTCTCTCTAGTCTTCGAATTCTTAATATTATATATTTTAGATGAGGCATTTTTTTTAATTTTGCAGACGTAAAATTTGTTGTCTGCTTTTTGGCGCTTAATGGGTTAAATGAACCTGTTTGGAGCGACTGTCTTCATGATAGTTTAACTTACATCTTGATGACAACATGATTTGATGGGATGTTATAATGTTTGATGTTCAGTTATGATTACGACTATTCAAAGCAAAGACGTAATGCAACTATTAATTTCTTTTATCATATGACATTGCTGTTATTCCGTGGCTAACATCATGTCATAAATAATGGTATGACAGCAGTTTACAGAATACATGGCTTTTGAGGCATAACATCACTATGCCATCTGGGATAGCATTATGTTTCTTATTGAAATTATGTCAACTTGTAGGCGATGAAATAGCTATCTTAAAAGTTACACAATTGGTCCTTTCATACGAAATTTATGAAACAGGCTCATTTCAGTAATTTCCTATGTACTGAACATGCATGTAAGATTTATTTCTGTACTAAACATTTTTTTTATATTCTACAATTGACCATTTGTAATTAGAAACAGATATAAAGTGTAAACATGAGTATTAAAATTTTACTTTTCAACCGATTGCTAAAGTTCTTCATGAAAATCTCCTCCAACTAGCTTCATTATGCCCTGACACAGTCAAAGGGTATTTTTTTTGCATTTCTGTCAATTCATTTGTCTGTCTGTTAACATTTGCATTACAGTTTTGTATTTTGTTTTTATTCTAATCTATGATTCGCACTTCATGGAATTTTAGCCTTTCCCACTGGCTTCATTACCCACTGAACGTCGAAAAGTAAAACATTTCGATGTTTATTGGATGATGGAAGTAGTGGTTATTACTAAAATTCTTCAATAAGTGCTTTGAGCTTCATGGAATTTTAGCTAGTCCTACTAGCTTCTTTACCCAATTGGCATCTTTGCATTTTATTATATAACCACGATGTAACACACAATTTCATTGGCTGAATCCACATCAGGTGCTGGTCAATATTACTTTCATCTTGACGTCATTTGTGTTTCATGACGTAATGTTGCATAAGCATTAAGGTTAATGGTGTTAATGTCTCAAGATGAAAGATTGTTGTCAAGTCACTGAGATGTCAGTTTAAGTTGAACTTAGAATTGTCATATAATAAAACATTTGTTGATCTTTATTTTGGTGAATAGGCAGTTTTATTGACCTGCAAATGTAATATCAGCCGCCATTACACATCAGTCAATAGGTAGTTTGCATGTCAATAAAACTGCGCATTTTCACCTCAACAGAGGTCAATAACTGCATAATCATGAATGGCATTATAATTAGGTTATGCTGGATTTTCTTTTAGATATTATATAGAGCAGAAGTCAGATCCACTACGGCTGTTTGCTATTGATCAAAATGGTGTAGTAACGTTAAGACACAGCTTAGACAGAGAGATGACTCCATTCCACACGATACATATTCTTGCCATTGATAACCCACGCAGTAAGTTATCATGTTTGTCCTAAATATTTAGACATTTTAACCAAAAAGCCTGTAGTTGACCTTGTTACTAGACAAGCACCTTGATTTTAACTCAGTTTTTCTGAAACTTATCCATTTAAAGAGGAAATCTGAGATGAATTTGACATCTTAACAGATCAAAGCATTTACTTTAGAGTGGTATTTTTTTATTGGTTGACCTTTGTCTATTGTAAATTTGTAAATCCCTTTATTTTCGCTTGTTCTTTACTTCACAGATTATTTGGTTTTGGAATTGATGGTAAATTCTTGAATTCATGGACTAGCATATGTCAGTGGACATTTGGTCATCAGTTGGTCTAAATATATTAACAATCATTGACAATTTCCTTAGATGAACCTATACTGGGCTGACAATGTTCATGCATCCATGAACAACACTGGTTCAACAATGTTACGCATCAGGGACCTCATGGATAATTCAAGTAGTTGATTTGCCAATGTAACGTTCAATATAAGTCATGTCTTAGTGACGGCTGATGAAGGTCATAACCAAACAAGTTGGTTAATAACTGTTCTTCATCCTTTCCTTGGCGTCAAATTAGTCAGAACTTCACGAATAAGTGACAAAAATGATGTATAAATATAAAAGATAAATTTCATTTTTTCAAAGATCATGAAAGTATGAACGCAATGGGTTCCATGCAAAGATTATGTGACACCCTTTCACTTACTTAGCACATAACCCATTGCATTCATACCACCATGAACATCCAAAACATGGCATTTATTTCCTAAATAGATACTTCACCTCGCAAGCTGGTTGATTTCGAATGCATGTGAAAATAAGTCACTCATGGATATTACTATAGCATTTTAAAGTATTGTGACACCTAAAAGAATTTCTGTAATAATCGTACACTTTGGAGCATGCTTTTATTATTCAGCAGTATATTAAAAAAAATCTGGGAGAAATAGCGAGCACAACAGACCCTGGTCTTGTGTTTTACTCCAAGATAATACAGGATAAGCAATGTTTGTTTCTTCCGTAGCATGGGTACAGTTTCTGGGGCAGCAACTCTGCTTTATTCATTTTTTCTCCCCTCCATCAGGGTCAACTCTTAAAGGAAAGAATTTGCTCCTATAGGAGCAAATTCTTTCCTTTAAGAGTAGACCATTTTTGGTAAGGTTTCATCCTCCAGGGAAACAAACAGGAAGTAAAATAAGTTGTCTCCCTTGTAAGTTGTCTCCCTTTGTAAAAATGGTGGAAAAACATTATAGGAATGAATTTTATTTTTGTGGATTTTATCGATGTGTAAATGCTGGCGAATCACTCACAAACTGAATAAAGCCGGAAGGGCTTTATGTTTAGTTTGTGTGTGATTTGCCGACGTTTACACATCCATAAAATCAACAAAAATAAAATTCATTTCTAATCATTCCACGGCCCGATATAGACTGAAATACTGTCTCAAAGGGCCGTTAAACCCAAAACAATCAATCAAAAACCTATCATTCCAACTCTGTCATTTTCATCTCAAAAATATCAGCTATACTGAGTATTGTAGAAACTTCCGCAAAGCAAATAGTCCAAGTAGTTCTCGATTTCCAGTTCCAGGGATTTATGGATGTATAAACGCGGTTTCCTGCGTGCTCTTGGCCAATCAAATTGGGCTAAATTATCAGTAGACAATTGAGTTGGAATTATTGAGGTGTATACCTCAGTTGTAAAATCAGGGACTTTTTGTCTTGGGAAAATAATCATAATTTTATTTTATTCTGTCGTATATTTCAGACATGCCACAGAACACAGGCACCGCCACGCTGTTGTTAACAGTGCTTGACAATAATGATAATGCCCCCGACTTCTCACAGGCATACAAACCATCAATAATGGAGAATCAAGATTATGTGGCTACCGAGGTGCAGAAATTTACCGCCAAGGATGCTGATGAGGACAAAAATGGACCACCCTTTACATTTGAACTTGTTTGTGCTCAGTCGCCCTCTAGTCAGTGCTCAGACTTTAGTCTGAGTTTCCAACAGAGTAAGTACTGTATTAATCCTTATAAATGCACCTGCTCCAATAGATGCCCCTTTGCTGCTTTTACAAAAATAATGTTATCTTAATTTGCATAAATTACTGTTAAGCAAACAGTAATTTATGCAAATTAAGATAACATTATTTTAGGAGCAAATTCTTTCCTTTCAGAGCAGACCCCATTTCAAAGAGTCACCTAATCCAGAGAAGCACTCTGGATTAGGTGACTCTTTGAAATCGGGTCTACTCTTAAAGAAAAGAATTTGGTCCTAGGGGCAAATTCTTTTTTTTAAGAGTTGACACCTACTGAGTAGGGAGGTAAAATAGTACAGTTGCTTTCTCTGAAAGTATGCACATCACTTTTGTAATGCTCATTATAGGTATTTTGGCAGTGGCTGATTAACTAACTTTTTGTTCCTTCTTAATATCTGCTTTTGTAGATGACAAAGCTCTTCAAAACTTAAAGGCCCCATTGCTCTATCACCAAGAAAAAAATTATCATGAGCTATCGCTGCAAGCTTCTCACTATAGTTTCGTAATTGTAAATGACCGTGATTAGCCAGCTTTAAAGAAATAAAACATCATTGAGTTTCAAATAAAAAGTGTTTGAAAACTTATTTGGGGCATTTTAGTTGGCAACTAAAATGACCTAATTTCGATAACATAAAATGGTAAAAATACAATGTACAACGTGGAGTCCGAATCACTATCCCGCCTGTGTTTATATAGCATTGCTAGACGGGAAACCAGAACAGGAAATCATATTTTGTGGAGCCATTTGTTATTTTTCAAAAACTTGTTTTCTCTACTTTTTGCCAATTAAACGACTCAATATATGCACACCAACCCACATTTTATTGCCAAGCGTGAAGGCTGAACCGCTTTTTACAATGATTTTAGTTTAGGCGTTTTTACCGCTGATAGGACAATGGGGCCTTTAAAGAAATGAATCTGTTTGAGAAGGGTGGACACAAATTCTTTCCTGTAGGGCAGGGCCACGTAGCGCAGTTGGTAGGGCATCTGACCTATAAGTCAGAGGTCCTGGATTTGATACCTGGTCTTGCCGCATACTTTCGTTTCTCCTACCGCTGATTCAAGAAGGGCACTTGTCTGTTACTGGCAAAAATATGTGCACTTAGTACTGTTTAACTGCTTAGAAGGTCTAAGCCTGCCCAGAAATAGTGTGGTTAGGTTAATTGACCGTCCCGATATGACCATAGCTGTTTATCGTGGACGTAAAGCAACAAATCAATCAATCTTTCCTGTACAAGTTGATCCCCCAGGCAGAGGGAAGAGCTTTAAAACAATTATACAAGCTGATGGCTTTCCGTTAAAACGTACCTATTTAACTTAATGTCAAAAATGAAAATGAGCCGCGACACAACAAATAGAACAAAGTGGCATGTGCGCCATGCGAAAACTCAGATCAGCCTGGGCATCTGCCCAGTCTGATCAGTGTCTTTTCTGTGGGCTTAGAGGGTAGCTAAAGATCTAAGCTACCCCCATGCTGACAGCAAAGACTCTGATTAGACTGGGCGGATGCCCAGGGTGATCTGAGTCTTTTGCTGGGTGCACATATCACTTTGTTGGTTTTGTTATGCTGCGGCTCAAATGTTCGTTACCAATAAAACTTTCAGGTCTAGATAATGGAAATGGAGAAGGAACTATCTCTGTGACGGGACAATTTGATCGAGAATATGAGGATGTCATTAGCCTGCCAATTAGGATGTGTGACAGACACAATTTATGTGCAATACGCTACATGGATGTGAAAATTAATGACAAAAACGACAATCCACATGATGCTGGTTATCAGTTTATATTGGTGAACAATTATAAAGGTTTGAATTTATACACTTGTACTTAGAGATTAGGGCCCAGTTGTTCAAAATGACATCAGTAATTAATGTGACGTTAAATTTTCAGACATTTTGTTTGCAAAAACACTGAATTATTTTGAAAAAAAAAATGTTAGGAGCTTTTGCAGCTCCTCTGATTTTTTCAGCAAAAAATTTTGGCTCACTTGATTATGTGTTCTAGAAGACCTTGATTAATGACTTTGCTTTGAACAGTCGGGCCCAGGTAACATTTATACAGTGGTTTGTCAGCCTTTATGAGGAGATAATCCACAAGTTGTAGCAAGTGGATTATCTCTCATACAGGGGGACAAACCGTGGTATATAGCTACTTCATACCACCTTCATGAGTGTGGACCTTGCACAAGAGGAAATATTCATATTTTATTTACAATAGCTGGCAAGGGTGTTATTAGACATGTTAGCTGTCTATTAACTGTCTCCTCATACCCTTGTAGGACTTTGGGTACATTCGTGTGTTGTCAGACTATTTCAAAGATGCTATTAAAAGTACCGTAATGTTCCTGAATATTCGGACAGACAGGTCTGAGCAAACATTGTAGACCCAGATCAAACTGCTCCTGAAGGAGCAGTTTGATCAAGGTATACAATGTTTGCCATTCACTAAGCATCATTTGGATGCATTAATGTGTATAAAACAGGAAATACCAAAACATTTGCCATTGTATGATTATACGATAATTGCACTGATATTGATGAATATTGCCTCTCAGCTGGATATCTGTGCATTCTACGGAAGCTTGCAAACTCACATTCATAACCATGAACATGCCAATAAGCAGACAACAAAATTCAGGTCTGCAAATTTCAAAAATGTCCCATCCAAGTTGTATCGTATAAAGATTACAGAGAATAGGGGGCAAACAATGTAGACCCAGGTGAGGATGGCTTATTATGAGCCATCTCATCTGGATCTATGCTGTTTGCAAATTCAAGTGTTTTCATATCTGGTGGTTTAAGAGTGACTGTAATGTGCTTAAATTTTGAGACATTTGAAATAATTAAATTTCCATTTGGGACAAATGGAAAATTAATTAATTTAGGTGTCCCAATACTAAAGCACTTCACGGTAATTGATTTCCCACTTCAAGACAATGTATTCTCTAGTATTTTGGATCATTAATAATATACTATATCATTTTCAGGACTATTTGGAGATATACCGATAGGTGAAGTCAATGTTGAAGACCCTGATGCTACTAATGATGATAAGACTTATGAGCTTATTACACCTGAGGCTGCCGTGTTTGTTGAGTAAGTTTTTCAGTCAGCCTAATACTTAACATGCCAAAAAATGAAAAAAGCTGATTTTGTAAACACTAAACAGTGTAGATTCATATGAGGCGGCTTTATCGAGCCGCCGGTTATATTGAACTGCCTCATCTGGATCTACACTGTTTGTCCGCTAGTCTTAAAGATGTCAAAGTGATATAGCTTGAATTTAAAAATATTTTGCAGAAGTACATTTCATAGTCTGCTTTTTTTTGGTGCTTCAAGGGTTAGGCTTTTTCTCTTGCAGTCGCAGTTGCAAAATAGCATTTACTTTAAAAAATTATCACAAAATATGACTCACAGTAAACTGAGAAATACTTTTTGGAAGTTTTATAGATTGTCACAAATTTCTTATGCGCTTTGTAAATCCAAAGATTATAATTCCAAAGAGCTGTGAATGCATAGAGCAGTGATGAGAATCTCAAATGTAGTGCAAAGGTTCACAAAGTCAGCAGGTGCTAACATGTTTGAAACTCGAATCAGTGTTGATTCAACGTGATGATGTTGCAAGCTCACAAAGTCCAGTAGGTGCATATTTGAAACAACATTGAATCAGTGTTGATTCAATGTCTTGACCTTGAATCAAGGTCAAGACATTGAATCCACTCTCGATATAGTGTTTTTGAAACATTAAATCAGTGTTGATTAAAAATCATGTCCTTGAATCAAGGTCAGGAATTGAATCAATACTTGATTGAATACTGTTTCAACATTGTCTGCTTACTCAGAATATTTTTAGAACATAAATTGGGGAAAGTAATATACTGATTTATCATATTTAAAGACAGCTGATTTCTTATTTTAGAGTGGCACCCAGAACTGGTATTATCACCTTGAAACCAAAAGTTCCTGAGATGATCTTCAGCTTTGGTGTTCGGGTCAGCAATCAGACGGGAAGAGTAACAGAGTCAAAAGTCACAGTTCAAGTCCAGTTTATCTCTGAAGATGCCGTGTACAGCTCTGGATCGATCAAAATAGATGGTAAGGGAAAATATTTATAATAAATTCTGTAACTCTTGTTATCTTGAAGACTGATATATCTCAAAGTACCCTCTTATATGAAAGAATGAAGCTGGGACTTGTTTTCTGTTTTTCTTTACATTTTAACTCCTGTTGTCTCAAGTTACTGGTATCTGTGACCAGAAAATTTACTTTGAGATATCAATAGTTTGAAATGAACTTTGACTTTGAGATATCAAGAGTGGACTATACTTTGATAAGAGAAATAGCATTGCATGTTGAGAACTTGGCCCCGAGATTATAAAATTGAGTACATTCTCAAACTCAAAATAAAGCACAATGATTAGCTGCTTCCGAGCACATGCTCGGAAGCATCCAATCAGTGTGCTTTATTTTGAGTTTGAGATTATTCTCAAGTTTTATAACCTCGAACCCAGTGCTTTAAGGTGTAAGAGTTCACTTCAGTGACTTTCCACCATTTTTGAAAGGAGAACAACTTTTGTGACTTCATGCTTGCTTCTACGGGGGACAAAGCACTTTAGTAAAGAGCTCTACCATTACAGGAAATGATTGGCTCCTATTGCAGCAAGGTCTGTCTTTCAAGAGTTGGACGCTGTTGAAAACGGGGCAAAAATGAAAATGACAGATTTGCTTCCCCTGAAAGAGTTTCATTCACCATAAAAAGACATGTTCGATAAAAGAGTGCACAGCCATGAAGTCTGGTCACAGTCTTCTTTACGATATACAAGGGCGTAGCGCCCATTACGCACCATACGCACATGCGTAATGCAAAAACTCACAAATAGGTCGAAGTTTCCTTAAGTTGTATTTTTAAATGACATTTTCTCGTGAAATTGCTTCAAAAGCAAACCTGATTAGATTTGTGATTTCTTATGTTTTGAAAATACAATGCTACAACTGATTAAATTGACAGCAGCATCGAAACACTGTCCCAGCTCCGACAGTTAAGGAATACTGGCAGCTGAATATTTTTCTTCCGTTCATGGATCATCTTAGATCTGAACTTGAAGAAAGACTCTGGACTACCAATCCAGGGGTCGCAAGATCGATCCCCCGCTTCTCCGGTCTTTTGGATGAGACTTTAAACCGAGGTCCCGTCTCCATATGACCTTGTTGTTGGTGGGACGTTAAACCCGAGTTCACTCACTCACATCACACCAGAAGTACTCTGAGTACTACGAAAATAAACAAATAAAAACGTGAAAAAATGAAGAAAGAAAAAAACGAATACAAAAAAAAAAAAAAATCGAAAAAAAAACGAAAAAAAAAAACAAAAAAACTGTAACGGGGAAATCTGTGAGTAGTTTACTGATCACCACCTGATGAGACCTGCAGAGGGGTCGAAATTATCATTAATTTTGAAGCAGCGGAAGCCAAAAATTCAAAGTGAAAAATGACCAAACTTATGTCTCAGATGGTACTCAGAATCCCCCCTCTCATGCTCTCCCCACTGTTGCACCTTTGGCGCTCGTGCACACCCTTTGGCGTGCGTAATAATTATAAATCCCTGGCTACGCCCTTGATATAGAGGAAACTTCTTAAAGAAAAGGCGACAATTTAAATCATTGGTCTACAAGGACTTAGGAAAGGTGATTGGCAAACTACCCAGACTTTTTGCTCTTTCTGAATCCGCCCAGTCTGGTCAGACACTTTGCTAAGCGCTTAAAGGGAGCTAAGGGTCTAAGCTACATTCATGCGGACAGTGAAGACTTTGATCAGATGCCCAGGCTGATCTGAGTCTGTGCTGGGTGCACAACCACTTTGTTGGTTTTCTCATGTCGCAGCTCATATGTGTTCATGGAGTGAAACGCCAAGGTTGGGTTTGAAGAAGCCGTACTGCATTTGTTATACCCCCGACATAAGAAGTATGTCAGGGGGTATATAGTTTTTGTCATTCCGTCCGTTTGTTCGTTCATTTGTTTGTTTGTCTGTCCGTTTGTCAATTTTACGTCAAAGTTTTGCGTTAAACCTTTTAGGGTTGCTCATATCTCTGTAACCACACATCAGATTCTTTTCATATTTGTGTTATGATATCTCTATATCTTTGATGTGAAGTAGCTAAGCCCCTGGGTCAGGTCCTAGGGTGGGGCCAGGGGTCAGTAAGTAGGACTTAGGCATTTTCATTATGTCAAAGTTTTGCGTTAAACCTTCCTGATTGCTCTTTTCTTTGTAACTGCGTTGAAGATTTCTTCCATATTTGGTTCATGATATTTCTACATCATTGCTTTCTTTATGGTTTACCTAAGCTGCCGGGTCAGGCTCATGGGTGGGGCCAGGGGTCAATAACTACGACTTAGCCATATGCTGTAGTTTTTTGGCGTATAGGTCCAATATACTTTAGTGGAACCTAATGATACATGACTAGGTAGCCATATGCTGTAGTTTTTTGGCGTATAGTTCCAATATACTTCAGTGGAACCTAATGATACATGACTAGATTTATTTCATACTGGTTTACATCATATGGATGCTGCTGCTGTCCTAATGTCACGGTCACAGACTTTGTACATGTATGACATTTGCATTGAAGTTGTTAAAGTATGCTTTCATGAGGCGGTGGCACTGGTCGGGGTATACGTGAGCCCCTGCTCACTTGCTCTAGTTTAGTCTTGCACAGGTCAGTGCATTTCACCTGATAGACTTAGCAAAATCTGAATGTTGGGCAAACTATGCATGTATCCATGCTGAAAAAGATCTTGTCAAGCTGTAGCATATTTGTTTTATTCTTCAGGTATTACTGATAAGGACTTCCTGCTCAGACCAAAAAAAGATGGAGCCACATCTCTTGACGACAACGCTTACCATGAAAGCATGTACGAGAAGTTCCGAAAACTTTTGGCAGACAAGCTTGATACAGACATCAAGAATGTTTTTGTTCACGGTGTGATGTCAGATCCAACAAAAGCGGAGGACTCTGTAACTGTGTTCTATTCTGCTCATGGCTCTCCATGGTACCAGTCTAGCAAAATGAGTGGAATAGTTAGCTCAAATAAAAATGACGTATGTATTTTGTTTGTACTATTACATGTAATATGGAAATATTTGTTGTAGTTTAATTCTTGCAAAACTTTGCAAAGTTTTGCTGCAAAATAAACTTTCACAAAATTGGCATTTTAAGTGTAAAGAACTGGTATAAGAATCAGGAATTTAACACATAAAGCGACAAAATTGAAAGTAGTTGAATTTGCAAATAACATTGATTCACCTCATCTGGGTCTACACTGCCTGCCATCTGGTCTTTGAATTCTCCATCAAACTGATGACTCTGATAGTCTTGACAGCATGAAAATTTGTTCAAGTTAGTGGTTGTTCTAGTTATTTAGGGTTGATTTCTACAGGATTTGATCCGAGGTGCTCAGGAATTATTTGTAGGAAACCCTAGTAAATGAGTTATCAGAGTTTGAGTCATTAAGGTTTTGTTTTATATGATTGTTTCCATTACCCCTTAACCCGTTGCATTCTGGGTATTTTTTGTCGTCTGCTGAAATTGTCGTCTGCATCAAAAATCAAGAATATTTTGACAATATTGGTCTAACTAACTTGTAGAAATGATGTCTAGGCAGCAAACAGTTTGGATCTCAGATCAGGCCCCACATCTGATCTGGATCCAAATTGTTTGCCCAGATACCCCTAAAGGGGTATCCTGAATGGAATGGGTTAACAAGCCAAAGTAGATTTTCTGATGCAAAAACTGATGACTTGGAAAAAGCTTAATCATGTAAATAAGAAAAGCATAAAGGAAACTGCAGATCTGATTTCTTTGTTCAGCTTAACATCAAAGTTTAAAGGAACAGTAACACAGATAGTGTTATTTACACTATTAAAAGTGTTATTTACACTATTGGCAATGGCACATCTGAAAATATTGTTTTTGGTGTTCATATTGGGCCACCTGAAAAAAATTAATAGTTTTTAGATGTCCCACTAATTTGGCACAATAAAGTATCAAAGAATTTTCATCAAAACCCAGTGTTATCTGGAGCTTTGACAGTAACACACAATTTCCCAACAGTTTCAGGCTATTCTTGGTAATGATGGTACAATCGATATGGTTCCTGTAGATATGTGTCAACAGGAGGACTGCGAAGGTGGCTGTTATAACGATCTCGTTGTCACGGATACTCCCAGGCTCATTAATACCCATGGTACCTCATTTGTTGGTGTGAACTCTGAAATAAAAGAACAGTGTGGTTGTAGAGCCACAACATTCCCGACGAATATTGACTGTACGCCAGGATATTGTTATCATGGTGGGACTTGCGTAAAGGATAAATGGAATGTTATCAGGTATGTAAAGAAATGAAGTGAAAATAATTGTTTCACCCATTTATGCCTAGAGGACCCTTTTATCATAAATAGGGTGAGTAGGGTCCAAAGGGAGCACTTTATTTTCCTTTAAGAGTTGACCACCATTGAAAAGGAAGATAAAAATGAAATTGCGGAGTTGCTTCCCCTGAAAGTGTACCCATTCAAATTTAAAACTTTCCCTCCTCAGCCACAGTCACAAGTCTTAAACTATGGCTTGGTACAAACGCCCATTTGAGCTGGGACTTGACAAAACCAATGAAGTGGCCTGTGTGCCCAGCAAAGATTCAGATCAGCCTGGGCATCCCAATCTGATCAGAGTCTGCTGGGTGCTTAAAGGGTAGCTAAGGTTCTAAGCTAGCTCCGTGCTGACAGTGAAGACTCTGACCAGACTGGGCAGATGCCCAGGGTGATCTGAGTCTTTGCTGGGTGCACATGCCCAGCAGATCAGAGTCTTTGCTGGATGCACATGCCACTTTGTTGGTTTTGTCTTGTCGCTGCTCATTCATTTTAGTATAATCTGATGATACTTTCTGATGTAGAATTAAGAACATACATTTTTACTTCCCTTTTTGAATTGGAGTGTACTCATAAAGGAAGGAGCAAATTCTTCCCTTTAAGAGTAGACTCCATTTCAGAAAGGCTAGGTTATCCAGGGAAATAAACTGGAAGTCACAAAAATTGTTTTCGTATGTAGAAATGGTTGAAAATGATGGTGATGTACCCAGACACCTTGATACTAGTGTTAGCCGCAAACTGACAAAACCAACAATGTGGTTGTGCACCCAGCACAGACTCAGATCAGCCTGTCATCCACCTGGTCCGCTCAGACTTTTTGCTAAGTGCTTATAGGGTAGCTAAGGGTCTAAGCTACCTCCATGCAGACAGCGAAGATTCTGATCAGACTGGGCAGATGCCCAGGCTGATCTGAGTCTGCACTGGGCGCACAACCACATTGTTGGTTTTGTTGTGTCACGGCTAATATTCTGTTTGATATTGTGTTTATTTCTTCTACAGCTGTGAATGTCCAGATCGATTTGAAGGTCCACGATGTCAGCAACTGCGTCACAGCTTCAACGGTACCGGCTACGCACTCTACAAACAATTAGAGCAGTGTGAAAATAGTCGTACAAGCATCGAAATTCTCACTAATAAAGCCAACAGTCTTATTCTCTACAATGGACCAGTTGAAGCCCTCGGGCAGACTGACCAAAGTGATTTTATTCTGTTGGAGTTAGTTAATGGTCGTCCAAGGCTGCGCATAAATCATGGGACAGGGGAGCTTACTCTGACTATACCAGGGTCAAAACAACTGAATGATGGAACTTGGCACAGGATTGATATTCACAGAAAGAAGAAGGTTACTATTAATGTTATAAGCTCACCTGTACAAAAGAACTTGTAGAGCAGTTACAGTTGCTATGGCATCTGCATCCCACTTTTGGTTAACTCTTTATGCGCAAAAAAACCAGACAAAAATATTTACGACTGCAATTTTCAAAAAGTGTTTCGTCCAAGCCTTATCAAAATGAAAATTCAAAGAACAGGGGCAAACAGTGTAGTTCCAGATGAGATTGCTCATTATGAGATGCCTCATCTGGATCTACGCTGTTTTGCAAATTAAACTATTTCCATTTTCAGCATTTAAAGTATCTTAAGTTTGGTATAAGTTTTATATGTGAGCAAGAGGCAATCAGGCAGGCTATCCTATATGTGGGCAGCTCTTGTAGACTACAGTTTTAAGTTTTCGAGCCACAGTGAATATCCTGATCAGAGTGCTCCTTAGCATTCTGTAGACCTGATCAAACTGTTCTTTAGCAAACAGTATAGACCTGATCAGATTGCTCATTGGAGCATTAAATGCTTATTTACCGTATATTTCTTTGCACTGTAGGAGCCCCATAGCTTAGTGAGTTGAAAGCTGGCCTGCAAAGCGAGCAGTTTTGGTTCAAATCTCACTGGTTGTGGAATTCTTTCCACCCCTATACAGAGCTCTGTTGCATACAGCCTTTCATAATCACCTATCCATTAGCTCGATTCAACTGAAATATTATTGAAAGGGCTGAAAAACCCTGTCATCTGTCCACGTTTGTGGTGTATTCTCAATGAGAGTATTATATCCAAAATAGCATTATAAAGAGTACTATTACATAGTACTGTTATAGCGGGACTGTACCTTATAATCTTTATAATCTATATACTTAAGGAGGGGTCTGGATAGTGCAGGGGTATGCCGGTTACTTGTCTGTAATGCAGCTGAGGTTCAATATTCAGCGTCAGCATGTCACTAGATTGTGGTTGCCCATTCCAATGGTTCGTTTCCTTTAAGCTAAGTGAGAAATATGTGTTTTTAGTGTAATAATGCTGAAAATTTTATGTAGGGTAGGAGCAACATTTTTTTTCTTTTATTACACAAAAAAACATACAGAATTAGACTTTCAAAATGCATAAAATTATATATTCTCAGAAAATCTGAAAAAAAAGTCATAGGTTTCACTACTGAATTAAGGTAGGGTCGGGTTACCTTAAACACACATAATGCAAAAATAAACACGTTAGATAACAGGTTTATAAGTTTGGCAAGCTTTCTATTAATCAATTTATAATAAATCACGTTTCATAGTCCCTTTTTACAAGACACATATGGAATCATGTTTATATAAACTTCCACTTCAGGAGGTAAGACTGGTAATTGATCAGGGCCAAGATGCTGAATTTGATAGCGAAGGAAATGAAGACAGATCGAAAGTGGAAGCGACTGGTGTTACCCCAGGAGAAAATATCTACATCAATGCTGACACTCTGCTTCACCTAGGAGGAGGGTCTTGGACATCTACTCTGCCGTACCCTTCCAATGTGATGAGCGAGAGATTTGATGGCTGTATGAAGAACCTGATACATAATGCTGAGGTAAAAGGATTATTCTAATGCACTTGCCTATGTAACGTGACGTTTGATTGGATACTGTCGCAAACCTGACGTCATTATGAATCATCGATTCTCATTGTTTGACGTCTGGTTTTACGTCGCTGAAAGCATATGGGTACATAGCAGCAAACTTTTAAAAGCGGAAATGTGAAAAGAGCATTTGAATGGGGATAACTGTATTGAAAATTGTCATTTGGGGAAGTAATTTGTCAGTTTTATGAACGCACATTGCGTTTTATGGCTCCGCTATCGTGTCGCCGTAAAACGAAATTTCCGACCATAAACCAACAATTCACCTCCCCAAGTGACAATTTTGAGTACAGTTATCCCCTAAATTTTTGCTCATTGCATTGTTCCAGATAAGAAGAGTAACAGGGATAATTTAAGGAGAACATTCTATATTTCTCCTTAATACTTTAAGCTTTGACCCCTCATTAGAACTATTTTCTGAGATTGTTCTAACGAGGACTCACAACATATGTTCTCATGAGAAATAAGAAAAATTATCTCAGAAGTATTGCCTAATTCCCTTATTTTTTGGAGCTCTGTCATTGTATATAAAAACTATGTTGTGGCCACTTCCTTGAACTACCTGGGTGAGGTAGTTATAAGGAGGAGCCACAACATACAGTAAGCCAAGAAAAATATAGAAATCTTTTATTATGTCCCCTTGAAAATAGTCAGGGGGCATTAAGACCTGCTCTTGTCTGTACGTCCATTCATCCCATTAATCTGCTCCTCCCACAGTTTTCATGGATTTTTTTGAAATTTTGTACACTTGTTGTGGATGTAATGAAATTGTGCATGTGTCGCTCTGGGAGAGGTGAAATTAATTTTGACAGAATTATGGTCTTTTTAGCTTAGTCATTGTGGGGACTTTTCTCGCACTATAGCATATGGATTTTGTGTAATCAACTCCTCCCATAGTTTCCAATGGATTCTTCCAATATTGTACAAATGTGGGAATAATGAAGATGCATGTGGCTTTTTGACAGAGATAAAATTACAAATGTATCTTTGACAGAATTATGTCCTTTTGAACTTAGACATATTGGGCAGGTTTTTTTTGCACTGTTGGGTATGAAGTTCATGTAATCAACTACTCCTTCAGTTTTCATAGATTCTTTTCAAACTTTGTACACATGGTGTTGATGTAATGAAGATGTGCATGTGGCTTTTTTGATGGAGATGAAATTTATTTTGCTTTTCAGTTGTATGACCTCAGTACAGGTGACGCCTTCCCCGGATCTTCAGACGGCTGTTCACGAGAAGATGATGCTTGTGGAATTTCTTGCGGCAATGGCCAGTGCCTCATCACAGGGGTTCAGAAACAAATGTGTGACTGTGACCCAGGCTATAGAACATCTAGTGTACAAACATCTGGTTCTGCTGTTACTTGTAACACTGGTAAGTTATTTATTTTAAAGTTTTGTGTTAGTCCTTGTGGGTTGTTCAGTTTTAGGCGTTGACTATGGCCCTGTCCACTTGCTCCAGTTTTTGACTTACCTGCAACCTACAGAAGCAAGACATAGGTATTACTATTCAGCTGTCATTAAAGTGCAGTCTGATCAGAACCTTCACTTGTCACATCAGCCATTTGTGGAAGTGACCCAAGCCAAACAGCCAACAGTGAGGTCTCTGATTACACTATATAAATAAAATGGATGATCTGAATATCACAAGAAAAAATTGCCACATTGTTGGAAGTCACATGACACGGCTCATATATCTTGTTTGTCATGATGGTCAAACAGGGCGCTAGAGATTTTACGAATTTATTAACTTAATGCTTTGGCAAACATACCTAGTTTTTCTTATTTGTTTATGAAAAACAAACAACAACAACAAAAAAACAATGCTGTCTTCATGTCCTTGCATAAAACTTTCAGAAACTACAAAGAGGGACTTCAAGGATGAAAGTTATATGGACTGGGCACTGAAAGCTGGCTTCAAGAGTATGTTGAATAGCCGAAGAACAGCCATCAGCTTCCACTACAGATCACGTGACACGGACGGACTACTTTTCAGTGTTGTTGATGAGACACAAAGTAGCAAATATATCAAATTAAAGGTAGGGTTAGAGGTTTATATAAGATGAGTACCATAATGATCTTAAAATTTCGGACACCCAAAAGTCAGACAATTATTATTCGAAAATTCATAGAAAGTGATTTTACATGTTTAATGCATCCAAATTATGGTTAGTGAATGGCAAATGTTGTAGACCCTTATCAAACTGCTCCTTGAGGAGCAGTTTGATCTGGATCTACAATGTCAAGGAGCACTTTGATGAAGGTCTACAATGTTTGCTTAGACCTGTCTGTCCGAATATTTAGGGTCATTACGGTATTTGAAGATACCTTTGAGATGATTTATGATAATTTTCCAAAATTGTTTATGTTGATTTTGCATATAAACCTGTGTTGTGACTCCTCTTTAGAACTCTGATACATGTAGTTCTAATAATGGGTCATCATTGCAAGCCAAGGGTACTAAATCCTCTTTGTTCCTGTTCCTTATGTACATATGAGGCACTGTGAGAGAGGTAAATTATGGTCTTTTGAACTTAGTCATTGTGGGGACCTTTCTCGCACTGTAGTGGACTTAATACCCTTGGCTTGCGAAGATGATATTGGGTCAGAACATAGATCTTCACAGATAATAATGCTCCAATTAAGAAAGGGTAATGGGATAATTTCTGGATAATCGTCCATATTCCTTTATAACAGCATGTTGTGATCCCGCATCAGAACTGCCTTGTCTTGTCAAGATTTCTCTAAAGAGGGGTCAAGAAATAAAGAAAATTATTTAAGAATTATTCTCAAAACTCCACCTTATCTGGAGCTCTAGAGAAATAAGAAAAAAAATCTCAGAGTTATCATTGACTACAGAACAGAACAGAACTTTATTTTGCACAAATATCTCAGGCCACTCGCAGGAGGCATACAAGAAAAAGGTATACATATCTTTAGTACAATACATATTCTTATCTGGGCTTGTTAGGTTTGAACATAGAATGTCTTCAAAGCTCCAGATAAGAAGGGGTAACTGGGATAATTTGGGGATAAATTTCCATGTTTCTGCATAAAACCATGTGTTGTGACCCCTCATTTGAACCGTCTCAAGGAGACAGTTCTAATTGGGAGTCACAACATATGTTTTTTTATTCAGCAGTAAAAACAATTATCTCAGAATTATCCACAAAAACCTTGTCTTATCTGGTGCTCTGTTGATAATCACCCCAAGATTAAGACAGAGAAATTTTATGTGAAAGAGGTCTTCAGACATGTTAAGTTCTGAAAATGAAATTTAGTGAGGTTCTGATAAAATTAGTGAGACCTTAAGTTTTTCGATAAATATGTAGTGAAATTTCAGAAAGAAATTAGTGACACAGCGTGTAAAACAGGGTTTTAGGAGCTCTCACTAAAAATTAGGGAGACTTAACATGTCTGGGTCTTGATCTGATTTGCTACGGCATACATGTAGGTATTTTCACAATTCCTGGATGCCGAGTTTTATAAAGTTTATGCCTGGACTGAACTTGAATATTAATCCATACTTTTAACCATACAAGCCCCACCCCCTTGGTAACTTTAAGGTCAAGGTCACTGGCATAGGCCTTTCTTATGTGATTGGCAAACAAAAGTTTAGACAAGCTGTTCTGTCAGGCAACAGCGCTAGTTAAATCTTCTTTTTCTTTCAGCTTTTAGGTGGTCTGTTAGAAGCAGTATACAATTTGGGAGACGGCCCTGTTAGGGTATCACTTTCAAATGTGCCAGCAGATGACGGACAATGGCATCAGATTACAGTCGCAAGAGTCGGCAAAGAGTTGACGTTGAAAATGGATAGCGGAGAGGGTCGATATTATGCAGAATTTCAGGGACCAGAGAATGGGAATCTTGACTTAAGTGTACGTCAGACAGAAATACATAGCGGTGCAAACCTGTTTTATAGTTCTGGCCAGCCATCAATTTTCGTAGGAAATGAGGAGGATTTGACTAGTTGTAAGTATTTTTTTTTGTTTCACTGTCTTGCATGTAACTTGCAGAAAGAGATATAGGGACTGTTTTGCCGGCATCGGCAGCAGCAGCATAAACATTCATCTTGTTTTCTATTGAAGCTGTATTTTATATGATTCCGGAGGTTTACCATATTTCTTCAGCTATAAGACGGAGATTTTTCCCACCGAAATGACCCGAAATATTTGCTCCCATCCTATAAGCGAGGCTTTTGACACCCTAGCTATTTTCCCCAAAGTCCCTGAGCAGCTGGACTTGGTCCATGTTCGTATATATACAAGGGGCTCGCAAGTTATGTCCGAGTGCATTGCAAAACCCAATAGGTGTTGAGACATAAACAATACGTCTGGTACCGATCACATGAAATGATGCTGTATGCAACCACTGATTGCATCTAGTAAAACCGAAATTCTCTGCTGTGTGCCCTCATTAAACTCCTTTTGAATTCCAAATCCGCAAACAATGTGTAACAATATCATCTCTATTTTTGTCTCGCCTGCGAAGCAAAAGCGAGACACATGTATTGCTTTTTAGGTGTCGGCGGCGGCGTAAACTTTGTCGAGTTTTTGGGTTTATGTCAGTTTCACAAAGCGCTGACAGGAGAGAAACCACATTCCGCGGAATTTTTGTTTTTCTAAACATTCTCATAGGTATTTTTCTGCAACCTAGATGTAAAAACATTTGGCACTTTTACTCTTTAATCTTGCGACCTGAGTCACCTGTCAAAACTGAGTCAATTATGTATTTTGAGAGCAATATTGAGCTGAGTGCAAGTTCAAAGGAGCTGCATCAAGCTAGCCGGTCAATGACCTTTAGGTGACACAATGTTTGTTGAAGTACTGGTGTGTTGGATTTGGGTACACAGCAGGATGCTTGACCGTATTTATACTAACTATTAGGCCAGTGAATAAAAGAAAAAGTCTGTTTCGTATGGATTCTTCCGTCTTCAAACTGGGATACAGGAATATGTTTTCTCCTCTTGTATACATCGCAGTTAGGCTGCAAAGCTAAATTTAACTTATGGAAATTACTGGATAAAATAATAAGGTATTTAATCAAGATGTTTATGCACATTGTAGCTGACCAGTTTAAATATAGGTAGACATCGGTGACCGGTGATGACCTTTGGGGAATTGGCAAAAAAATAGGCCTGTCTTATAGGCAAGGCTTAGCTAAATACTTGCCCAGACAGTCCAAAAAACACCCCCCGTCTTTTAAACGACTCGCCATATAGCCAAAGAAATACGGTAAGTGTTTTTTTACAACATCTTGTTATCTATATTTACAGCTTGCATAAATGATATTCGATTGGATAGATACTGGTTCCCAATGAAAGATGGTGAGGAAGAAGAACAAAGTTTTGCTGCTACAATAGGAGCGATTGTGAACACAGATGAGGGTTGTGTACGACAGGATTGCCTGGGAAAATGCCAGCAGCCATTTATCTGTATACCGCTGTGGGAAACTTATGTGTGCGAGTATGTATTTTTTCTGCAAGCCTCTTTCAAATGATGAAATATAAAAGACAGATGGTGATTGGAGCCACTTCACCCAGAAATGGTGCATAACATCTGGGAACAGTGAAGATGCTAACTTGTTCACAGAATTGCAGATGAAGTGGGGTTTTGAAGATAATACCTAGATAATTTTTCTTATTTCTCAACCAAAACATACATTTTGACCCCTCAGTAGAACCGTCTCAGTGAGATGGTTCTAGTGATGGACCACATATCCTCATTAGAACCATCTCGGCAAGAGGATTTTAATGATGGATCACAACATATGTTTTCATTGCAAAAAATGAAAAGTTATCCCTAAATTATCCGTTATTCCTTCTTACCTAGAGCTCTGTCTGTCAATTTGTGAAGTCTTAGGCTAGAACCTTCATTATCTGCTTTGCAGATTATTCAGAGTTGTGTTCAGACAGTAAAGGCTCTGACATATGCACATCTCCACAGACCCTACAGGCAAGCAGGATGTGCTTTGGCATGATGGTAACACACTTGCAGGGTTCCCACATGTCAGGGAAAAGTCAGGGAAATTTTACTTTTTTCAAGGTCAGGGAAAAGTTAGGGGACTTTGAGACTGGTCAGGGAAAATCCAAAATTTAAGCTAAAAGTCGTGGAAAAAATCGGGAGTTTTGAAATGTCAGGCTTCAAATACAAAACTGCTCTGACTTCTGAGGTTGCTACCCCCAGATTCTCTTCACTAAAATGTCATTTCAGTGCTAACAAAGGAGACCTTTTGACACATGTACCATATGCAGAAAATTTTGCATTTTTCTTTCATTGCTTTGAAAGTGCCAATGCAATTGGCACTTTCAAGGCAATGAAAGAAAAGTGCCATGCATTCAACACATGAAAAACAGGTGGATTGGCATATTCTAGTAGTCAGAGCAATCTGGTAGATGGTAAGGGAAAAGCCAGGGAATTGTCAGGGAAATTCGACTTTCATGGGAAACCTCAAAGCATGTGGATAGCCCACAAGTTGGTATCCTCAAAAAGACCAACCAAGTAAGCTTGACTAGCCTCTGGAAGAGCCATGATGGCAGAGCTCTGGAACCCGAGATCAGTTTTGAAATCTTGAGCAAGACATGTAGGCTGGTCTGAGCTTTTGTAGTGTGCATATGCATTTAACACCTTTTTTCATGTTACAATTTTGTTGTTACACCCTCGCCATTTTCAGTGGTGGGTGAGTGGCAGATAGTATCACCGCTGTCCCTATATAGGTCCAGTACGTATGTGCAAACGAAAAATTGGTTTCTGTTCGTTATCTTTATACCTCCGCAAACTTTGATGCGGGAAAGAAGTGATTAGATTTTGGTGATATTGACCTTTTTTCAAAGTATCTACATCATAAAGACTCTAAAAGTGAGCCTTGTTTGCACTCTGTCTCATGAATTAATTGATGAATTTTCACCAAACTAGCACAGATATATCATTGGGACTGGGGAAAGAAGTGGTTACATTTTGGTGCCCTTGACCTTATTTTCAAGGTCACACCGGCACTTTGAAACTCAAATTTTGGTAGAAAAATGCTGTTCCAATAGAATGGTGATAAATTGCATAACATAAAGAAAATTAAAACGTATCAGCTCATTGTTTTTCAGTCACTTTTGAAAAGGAAAACATTAGGGAGTTCCTGATTACTTTCGAAGGCAACAACAAAACCCTTGTAAAAAAGGGGGTCAACTCATAAAGGAAAGAACTTGCTCCTGGGGAGCAAATTCTGTCTGTTAAGAGTTGACATCCATTTAAAAGGCAGGGAAAAAATAAAATTGCAGAGTTGCTTCCCCTGAAAGTGTACCTGCACCTTTTCACCTGAATTATTTCCCATCTAAGGAAAAATTTGATCTGTGGTACAGGTAGCAAGTTTACCAACAAGGTATTTCTTATTTCAGCTGTCCGGACTACTATATACGAAATGCAAATGCCGGCTGTAGCTTGAAAGACTACTGTGAGGACAATCCATGTGTCGGAGATGCGAGCTGTGAAAATCTCAACCCCTGTGAAACGAATTCAGCAGAATGCTCCAGTCCATTCAACAAAACAAAGAGATATTTTGAGTGTACATGTAGTGGGCAATGGTACGGAGATCTGTGTCAGTGTCACCCCAACTTGGGATCAGCGGGAGATGCATGTGAAGTGCCACCTGAACCACCGGTGGTTGCAGCGGCAAATGTCGGGCTGATAGTTGGAATACTGGCTGCCGTTGTGTTCTTAATAGGTGAGAATCTTATTAATTTGGTAATAGGCCTAGGTTTTCTCTCCAAAACAACACCAAAATCTAGATACATCTTATGAGATGGATCTAGATTTTTGGTATTGTTTTGGAAGGGGAAAATAGGTTTTAAAGCAGAATTTCATAAGACTGAATTAGATATTTTGGGTCATTCTCATGGGGATAAACTCTGGCTTATAGCCAAATTATATGGTAGAGAAAAAGATGGTAAATATAATGTACCATACAGCTGACTTATTACGTCAAACACTTATATTTCAACAGAGCTCCAGATAAGGGGGGGTTTAAGGATAAGTCTGAAATATTTTTTCTTATTTCTCAACAAAAACGTATGTTGTTACCCTTTATTAGTACTGTCTCGACGAGACGGTTCTAATGAGAGGTCACAACATATGTTTTCATTGGGAAACATTGAAAATTATCCCTAAATTAACACTGTTACCTCTTCTTATCTGGAGCTCTGTAGACTCAAAGTACCCTCTTATATCAAGGTGTATGTACAGTCAAACTTTGATAATTGGAAGAACCTCTGACATTGAAAATTCGTTACAATGTCAGTACAATGGCAGTGTCAGCTGTTTCGGTCTTGTGGTCAGTTGTTACAAGACAGCTGCTGCATTATTTGTTACATTACTATTGTTGTACAATTTGTTACTTGTGACCTTTACAGTTATGGTTTTAGTTTGTTCATTTACAATTGAGGTATTATTCATTAACATAATACGGAATTATTTGTTACATTTGTTAACATACCATAATATTATTTGTTACATTTGAGTTATTATTTATTAACATACTATGATATTATTTGTTACATTAGGGTTATGTTATTATTTATTAACATACTATGATATTATTTGTTACATTAGGGTTATGTTATTATTTATTAACATACTGTGATATTATTTGTTACATTAGAGTTATGTTATTATTTATTAACATACTATGGTATTATTTGTTACATTAAAGTTACGTTAATATTTGTTAACACACTATGCTATTAATTGTTACATCTGTAATGTAACAAATAATATCATAGTGTGTTAACAGATTATGTTATTACATGTATTTATAAATTAACATGGTATTATTTGTTACATTACAGTTATGATACTGATAATTACATTACATTTGTGGTATTATTTTGAACATAACATGATGTCATTTATTACATTACAGTTATGATATTGGTAATAGCCTTCTTGATATGGAGATGCTATAGGGAGCCTGAGGAGAAGGAACCATTTGACGATGACCCCGATGATATTCGGGAAAACATCATGTATTATGACGAGGAAGGTGCAGGTAGGGGCTGATACATAATTTGAATTGCTGCGAAAGAAATAGTACCTTGTAGTATTCATCCACAGTGAAGATTCAGATCAGCCTGCACATTTGTGCAGGCTGATCAGAGCCTTCTCTGTTTGCATAAAAAAATCTAGGAAGCTATCGGAATTTTCAAGTGGGCCATAATGACTGATCAGATCACTGTATATACACTTTCCGCACATGCTATGAGAGACCTTCATTTCAAGATATCAGGAAAAGTTGGAATATTTTATACCTTAAAGCACCAAAGAAAACAGATGACAAAATTTACATCTGCAAAATTTAAAAATGCATTTTGTTCATGCTATATCATATTTAAAATACTAAGTTTAAAGCAGAAAACTGTGTGGATTAGATTAGAAAATATTACATTAGCATGTTGGCACCAAAAAGACATTTTGTCTTCGTTCTGACTTCATTGACATAATGATGTCATGACATCACAAGAATATACCATGCAAAGCATTGCTAGTTCAATAGCATGTAAAATTTGCATTTATAATGAGAAACAAAAATTTCTCTAATAATTTGTTCTCAGATCATCTAATATTATTTCATAAGTGCATGTATATGAATGTATAGTAGGCTTATGTTATAATTAGATGTGTTTTTTTCCCTTTTTCAGGTGAAGAAGACCAGACTGGTTACGATCTCAGTCGACTCCGAAAACCAGACGACGGAGAACACGTAAGACCTTGGGATGCTCCAGATATACCTAAGCCTCGATCTGTCAAACCTCTAGGAACTACTTCAGATCGCCCAGATATTGGAGATTTCATAAATAACCGTCTCGATGACGCTGACGGCGATCCTAACTCACCGCCATATGACACGCCTGTTGAATTCGACTACGAGGGCGGAAATAGTTCTGTCGGGTCATTAAGTTCTCTTAACACGTCAAGCTCTGGGGACCAGGATTATGACTACCTGAACGAATGGGGACCAAAATTTGCAAAATTAGCTGACATGTACAATAATTATGATGAAACGGAATAGCTCAAAACAGACGGCATGTGATAGATGCAAAATTTTCCATAGTCATATACATATTTTTATAGATCAGTGCTGAGGAGTTAAACAAAATCATTCTATATGCACACGTTTGTTATCGATAATTAAGTTGATTATTGCTGTTAAGCCAACAATTAACCCTTAAAGCGCCAAAAAGCAGACGACAAAATTTACGTCTGCAAAATTTCAAAAACGTTTTGTTCAAGCAAGAACATACTGAGAATTCAAAGACTATAAGGCAAACAGTGTAGATCAAGTTGAGGTGGCTCATTATGAGCCACCTCCTCTGGATCTACGCTGTTTGCAAATTCAGCTATTTTCATTTTTGGCACTTAAAAGTGTTAATGATTAGTTTCAGAGTAATACTGCAATTGTACAAATATGGGCAATGTAATAAAGCTTGTGATTTTCACAAACAGCATGTTTACATGAACTTAAATCCTAACTAATTCATATTTTCATTCAGCCTGATTGAAAAATGGATATCCAAAAACGTAAAAGTTAATACCAGAAATAATTGAGATGAACTGTTGAGCTGACGAACATGAATATGATTATAGTGTTGAAAAAATATGCAAAGTGTTATTTTTTCCACAGGAATTTGATTTTAAACCAGTTAAATAGTGCATTTTGTTAGATAATGATCTAATTTGTTTCATATACACGCATGCTTTTATACTTGGTTATTGCATTTTCGATATGTGATGACTGGAATTTAACTAGAAATAGAGATAATAGTTAACTTGTAGCAAAGACCTGTTTTAAATCATGCTTTTAGATATTTGGTTCATTTATATTTTAAATTTAGATAGCTAGACTCAGATGCTTATCTAGTTACTCAAGGACACATATGAAGCAATAATTAAGGTGTATGTGTACACCTCCATGTTTTTACGTTAATTAGTATAAAGGGAAGGAGTATTTGTGACTTCCTGTTTCAGTATTTTTTTTACAAAGAACAACCACCTTTGTGACTTCCAGTTTGTATCCGTGGACAAAAAAAACCCTTTCAGAATGGGGTCTACTCTTGAGGAAAGAATTTTGCCCCCTTGGGAGCAAATTTGTTTCATGGGAACATTCCTTTAAGAGTTGATACCCATTGAGAAAAGAGGCTGAAATAAAAATGGCAGAGTTGCTTCCCGTACAAATGTAGCAGTACCCATTCTTCAAAAGAGTAATGGAGCTCCAGGTGAGGTTGGGTTGTCACAAAATATTCCATGATGTATACATGTGTATCATAAATACCAGTGTCTCAGTGAAAAAGAAAACAATACGAAGTTTGGTATATGAGAATACACTGCTTGCTAGTCCAGCTGTTCTAAGGCAAATGAATACATATTCAAGGGAATCAACTCTGCCACTTTCCATTACTTTTTTATGCCCCCCTTCTCAGCGAGCAATTCTCAAAGGAAAGAAGTTGTACCTGAGGCAGCAAATTCTTTGCATTATGAGCAGATCCCTCTTGAATGAGAGCTGTTCTTATTCAGTGGCCAGCATTAAATCCATCCAGTTGCCTGCCTTTGAAAGAATGGTGGAAACACCTTAAGCAGAAAAACATCCAGTTCAGACTTCAGATGCACTTGCTAATCTGGGCAGTTTCTGTTCACAAATGCCAAACTGTTTTTCTTTTTCACAGCATTCTCAGACAAAGCCAAGAGTTACCATTAAAACTTAAATATTTGTACATGTATATGCCTGAACAAATATTGTAGACCATGATTAGATGGTGGACAAACAGTACTGGTGCAAGCCTTATTATTCTGAGTCTACACTGTTTGATTACTCTAATGTGCTTAACTATTTGGACGCCTAAAACCAAATGGAAAATGAATGGTTTTTAGGTGTCCTAATATTTAAGCACACTAGGGTAGATATTTATCCAGATACTTGGATAAAAGCATTGCCCTCATTTATGTATCCTTTTCATTTCCATTGCGGAATTCGCTGTTATAGCAGCACCCAATTCTACGCATGTTTTAGTCAATTTCACTTTTGTTAATAATTCATTGTGAATACCATTATTTTTATAAACTGTTTTCATAACTTTAGTAAGATGCATAAATCATTTTTGTGCCCAATTAAAAGCAACATGGACCCAAAGTTGTGTCAGAGTCTTCATTATTTTCTGTATGGGTCGAGCCTTGAAAAAAGGGACCCAAAAAAGCATTAGCACTGTCTGATTAGAGTTTGTTATTCATATTCATATACATACTGATTCTTCATGATCCATATATTATTGATCTGAGAACAAGCAAAGGCCCAACAGTGTATAACAGTGTTTGCAGTCATGATTTGTTGATCTTCTTCAAATCAAAAACAAAGGCCAGATCTAAAGACCCTGATTGCACATGTTGATGCTGTTTTCATACAAAAATCTATGGGAGTTCCCTTGCTGTTTCTCATGTTAACTTGGTCCTGAGGTTATAAAACTTTTTATACGCTCAGCTCAGTTGAGCATGGAATTTCAGATTTAGATAAAATTCCAAATGCTCACAAAAATCAGTTCCGAGTAAACAATTCAGTATGCAGAGCTGAAATCACTGTCTTGAAACCCTAGAAGAGTTTGCCTTTAGCCCTGTTTTTAAAGAAGTTTGAAATTTTGAGCTCAGCTTAGTTGAGCAGAACCCTGGGGTTTGATCCAATTTCTTTCATGTTGACAGAGCTGAAGATTAGGGGAATTTTCAGTGACTAATAATACTGAGAAGGTTTCTGCATTCTTTCTTTATTGTCACATATATCCCTTATTTTTGCAGCTCTGATAAGCATAGCATTTGTGTGTCATTTTGTATGCATGAAATAATTTTTTACAAGTTTGTTTTTGAATTTTCATCGATGAAATCAACAGGTTTGATTCTGAACAGGCATTTATAGTATAGGCTAAAGCTAGACTTAATTGAGTGTTTTTTTGTGAGTCAAGTGTTTATTATATACTTGTATTTGTCTGTTGATCTGTTTCTACTATAAATGAGCTGTGTCATGTGACTTCCAACAATGTGGCAATTTTGTCATGTGATATTCAGATCAGCCTTCTCATTCACACGGAGTAGTCAGAGACCTCACTGTTGGCTCTATGGCTAGAATCGCTTCGATAGATGGCTGATGTGATAAGCAAAGGCTCTGATCAGACTGCTCTTACGTGCAGTCTGATCAGAGCCTTTGCTTGTCACCAATGCCACATCGTTGGAAATCACATGATGTGGCTCATATAGTGTTCTCTATCAATTTCTGTGGAAACAAAAGTACTCCCGATCATGAAATTTTGTCACATTTTCTAATAATGTTATGATCTTGTAACAACAAGTTTTATCCGAGGAAACTTCTGTGGATATTTTTATATTTAGCTACTTTCTGTATAAACTTCAAGCATGAATTTAACTCGTTCCATAACTTTTCAGGTACGATAAATGTTATAAAAATTCGAACATAAAGTTGTGACTGAAATAACTAGGCAACAGATAAAAATTTGAACATAAAGTTGTGACTGAAATATAACTAGGCAACAGATAAGACCAGATCAGTCTGCTTCTTGAGCAGTCTGTTATACAATAGCACTGTTTGCCATTCCAGTAAATGTTTTTAACAAAGCAGAAATTCAGCTTTTGACTGATACAATTTACTAAGGGAGGTTGCTTGAAATTAAATTCAATTTGATTATTATGTATTCATTTTGTTGCATATTTTGCGTGATGAAACTATCCATATTTGCTTAAAATTTTCATTGTAGAGATATTTTTTGTTTTACTGTAATTGTGAAAGGTGTGATGTATTCATATACATATCAAGCCCATCTGGCTATAAACTTGAGCAGCTAAAAATGTGGGCAAGTCTGCTTTTACAATATGCTACAATTGCACCTCCCCTGCCAATTCTAAAAATAGAATTGGCATGGGGAGGTACAATTCTGGAATATCATGGAGTCCAGTTTTACAATATGCCATAATTGTATCTCCCTTGCCCATTCTAAAAATAGAATGGGCATGGGGAGGCACATTTATGGCATATTGTAAAAACCCGAATGGCTAGAATTGGCAGGGAGAGGTACAAATATGGCATATTGTAAATTTGGACTGGCACCTATGGAAATAAACATATCATACTTGTAATCAGGTTGTGAAATATCAAAATATATTTTTTTGTAAAAGTCCTAATTTAAGCCATATTATATGAAACACTGCCCAATTCCAGCAGCAACAGTAAAGACCCAGATCAGCAAATGCAGCCAAGCAGTCTTATCAGTCATCAGTTGTCTCTTGGAGGCGCAGTTCTAATGCAAGGCATTACTACATATTTTTCTTGATGGATCCTAGCCCCAAACAACTGGGCCCTAACTTGCATGCTGATCAGACTCTCTACATGTTTTACTCTTACATGGCATAGGGCAGATTTTTTTCTGGTAGCATTGTGTATTTAACTTGTGTATTTTTATAAGTGGATAAATGTCTGTTTCATAATATCAAGTTTTATATGACTGTACTATTGACATTTTACATTCCCATTGCACTTTTTTTGCACTTTATTTCTCTCGAGAAGAATTCATATTTCTAGGAATATATTACCTGTATTGTTATGTTTTTGAAGAAAAATTATCATCACAAGGAGCATGTGAGCTGCGACACGACAAAACCAACAATGTGGTTGTGCGCCCAGCGCACACTCAGATCAGCCTATGCATCAGCTCAGTTTGATTAAACTCTTCATTAAGACCCGAAGGGTAGCTTAGGGTCTGACCTACCTCCATGCGGACAGCGAAGACTCTGATCAGACTGGATGGATACCCAGGCTGATCTGAGTCTGCATTGGGCGCACAACCACATTGTTGGTTTTGTCGTGTCGCGGCTCATGTTTTCTTGCTCACATTAAAAAATACCAACATTAAAAATACCAACATGAATATGGAAGGCTATGGGATTATTGGGACAAATGTGACAAATTATTTAGAGTTTGGACCAAAGTAATATTTGCAGCATAACTACGAGGTTTTTATGCCCCCAACTTCGGAGAAGTTGAGGGGGCATATTGGTTTGGGCCTGTCCGTCCGTCCGTCTGTCCGTCTGTCCGTCTGTCCGTCCGTAACACTTTTAAGCAGCTTGGAAACTCAAGAACCCCTAATGCTAGGATCTTGAAATTTTGTATGTGGCATCTACATGAAAAATAAGCAGACACATATTTTTTCTTTTTTCCACTGGTCATGTATTTCTAGAGTTATGCCCCTTTTTGACTTAGTGCATTGTAAGCCTATGGAACCTTGTTAGCAAAATATTTCAAGAACCCCTGATGCTAGGATCATGATTTTTTGCAGGAAGGCATTGCCTATGAAGTAGATGAACTGATTAACTTTTGAAAAAAAATCGTGAATTTTTGACCGAGTTATGCCCCTTTTTCAACTTAGTGCATTGTAAGCCTATGGAACCTTGTTAGCAAAATATCTCGAGAACTCCTGATGCTAGGATCATGATATTTTGCAGAAGGACATTGCCTATGAAGTAGATGAACTGATTAACTTTTGAAAAAATATCGTGAATTTTTGACCGAGTTATGCCCCTTTTTCAACTTAGTGCATTGTAAGCCTATGGAACCTTGTTAGCAAAATATCTCGAGAACTCCTGATGCTAGGATCATGATATTTTGCAGAAGGACATTGCCTATGAAGTAGATGGACTGTTTAACTTTTGAAAAAATATCGTGAATTTTTGACTGAGTTATGCCCCTTTTTCAACTTAGTGCATTGTAAGCCTATGGAACCTTGTTAGCAAAATATCTCAAGAACCCCTGATGCTAGGAACACGATATTTCGCAGGAAGACATTGCCCAAGGTGAAGATGACCTGATTAACTTTTGAAAAAAAATCGTGAATTTTTGACCGAGTTATGCCCCTTTTTCAACTTAGTGCATTGTAAGCCTATGGAACCTTGTTAGCAAAATATCTCGAGAACTCCTGATGCTAGGATCATGATATTTTGCAGAAGGACATTGCTTATGAAGTAGATGAACTGATTAACTTTTGAAAAAATATCGTGAATTTTTGACCGAGTTATGCCCCTTTTTCAACTTAGTGCATTGTAAGCCTATGGAACCTTGTTAGCAAAATATCTCAAGAACCCCTGATGCTAGGAACACGATATTTCGCAGGAAGACATTGCCCAAGGTGAAGATGACCTGATTAACTTTTGAAAAAAAATCGTGATTTTTTGACCGAGTTATGCCCCTTTTTCAACTTAGTGCATTGTAAGCCTATGGAACCTTGTTAGCAAAATATCTCAAGAACTCCTGATGCGAGGATCATGATATTTTGCAGGAAGACATTGCCCAAGGTGTAGATGAACTGATTAACTTTTGAAAAAATATAGTGAATTTTTGACCGAGTTATGCCCCTTTTTCAACTTAGTGCATTGTAAGCCTATGGAACCTTGTTAGCAAAATATCTCGAGAACTCCTGATGCTAGGATCATGATATTTTGCAGAAGGACATTGCCTATGAAGTAGATGAACTGATTAACTTTTGAAAAAATATCGTGAATTTTTGACCGAGTTATGCCCCTTTTTCAACTTAGTGCATTGTAAACCTATGGAACCTTGTTAGCAAAATATCTCAAGAGCCCCTGATGCTAGGATCACGATATTTTGCAAGAAGACATTGCCCAAGGTGTAGATGACCTGATTAACTTTTGAAAAAAAATCGTGAATTTTTGACTGAGTTATGCCCATTTTTCAGCTTAGTGCATTTAAGCCTATGGAACCTTGTTAACAAAATATCTTGAGAGCCCCTGATTTTAGGATCATGATTTTTTGCAGGAAGATATTGTCCAAGGTGTAGATGACCCATTCAACTGTTGAAAACAATTTGTTAATTTTGACTTTAAGCCCCTTTTTTGACTTAGTGCATTGAAGCCTGTGGTATAAAAGAACCTGTACATACAGTCAAGAACCGTTAGAGATAGGGAGTTGAAATTTTATGTGTGGCATGTACATGAAAAATAAGCAAGCTTGTGAACAAAACATCCAAAGAACTGCTCAATCTTTGTTCCTTGTATTTGGCATACAGTTACAGACTAAGATGTAGATGAACCGGTTAATACACCTTTCTGACTTATAAATTATGGGATGAACCCCCTTAGAGGCAAGCATAAGGTTGGGGGCATAGTGTTTCATAAACACATTTTCTAGTTTTTTTTGGTTTTTTTTTCTAAACTTCTATACATTGAAGACAAGTTTTACTCCAGAAAAAAAAAGTTATTACTATGAATACGGACAAAATAGAGGTATATTATTAGTCAAGATATTATCAGTATCGGTATCTACTAATACATGTACGTACTTGGTATTAATGTAACAGCTTTCTGCTGAGAGTCTTTGTCAAAATTACACAGCCATTTGTTGATGTTACAACTATTTATGAACATTCCATTGTTAAGAATTGTGAAGAATTCCAGTTTTCATGTACATTGCACGCTGCCTACATTGTCCTGGTACTGTTGCCTCAACTTGGAATGACTAAAATTTTGATGTGCCGTAAATAGTAATCAAGAGCAACTCAAGGAAAAACAGTAGTTTTGCTATGTTGTTACTGTTTTCTGTGAAGATCTAACACATAGGCTATGCATATGGTATGAAAGTTATCTGTTTGCACATTATTACGATCTCTGAGGTCGTGTGGGCTCTTTATGTGTCTACAGAGTTTTAGAAAAGCGAAACTTTTGGGTGTTAAATGTTTATTTACGGCAATGTGCATAAGTATTGGGACACCGAAAATAATTAAATTTTCCATGTGTCCCAAAATTTAGGCACATTACAGTATTTTTTTTATTTTTATCCATTTTCTCCCCCAAAAACTTTTTTGTGGAATCTTATTAGAATAGCCTTGATGATGTCCAACTCTGACATATGAAGTGTCATATGTTAGGGTTATATAGTTTTTGTTATTCTGTCCATTTGAACTTCATCCATTTGTTTATCTGTCATTCATTCATTCCATCTGTTTGTTAGCTTTTTGTATCAAAGTTTTGCATCCATTCATTTGTCTATCTATTACTCTCATTGTTTTGCATCAACCTTTCTGAGTGCTCATATTTAGATGGTGGCGATGGCTAGGGGTATATGTGGGGGCCCAGCCCACGTGCTGTAGTTATACAGTGTGGTGGAATCTCTTTAGAATTTCCCTATACAATACATGTTTGTACAATAAATGTTGTGGTAGCACTTGAGAATTATTTCGGCAATTCTTATGAGATACAACTGTATGAATTTTATAAAATTGCCATGCTAGGCAACTACAATATACTTTTTTAAAATTTTCCCTTGAGCCAATTCTTACGAGATAACATAAAATTGCCTCATACGGCAGTTCATATGAGATATCACCTCACATATCTATTAAACATACCTTTGGACATCATCAGAGAAATTGTAATGAAACCCTACAAATTCAAGTGTGTTTTGTAGGGGAGAGGGAGGAGTTGTAGGGTGGGAATAAAGAAAATAAGAACCAGTTATCACACCCACAATTTTGGCTTTTCTCAAGTTCTGGGGCCGTATTCATAAAACGACTTAAGTGGTTGCTATGCTGTTGCTAAGGCTGAATTTCTTTGAAGGAGATTCCCTACAACTATGAAATTTGCTCTGGAGGAACAGTCTTTATAAGACTGTTCCTCCAGAACAAATTTCATAGTTGTAGGGAATCTCCTCCTAAGAAATTTACCCTTAGCAACAGCATAGCAACGACTTAAGTTGTTTTATGAATATGGCCCCTGCTTTACTTATTTCAACTAAAACCATTAATGCTGTGATTGAGCGCTATTTTGTATGTGTGTAACATGAATTCCAATAAAATGGATTTATATTTTAACAACGTTTTGTGTTTTGTTGTTATTTTCTGTCCTATACATGAAAATGGTATAAACAAAAAAAAAAAAAATGAATAAAAAAAAAGATAAAATAAAATGGATTTTTAATATTATTAAAGTTTATAACCCAAATTCAAACCCATGACTTTATGCGTCATAATTGAACATCTCTCTAACCACTCAACCATGGCACCTGTCAATAGTAGGCTGAAAATAGTATAAAAAATATGAAGATTGTCTCAAATAATTCTCTGAAAAGTTGCTAACAAGACTGCATTTGTTTGTTTTAACAAGGGCCATAACTCTGCTAAAGTCTGACAGAAAGGTAAAAAATATGGGCCTGCACATGTTAATAAACAATGCATTCATGTAATTTAGCCTCCAAAGATCAATAGTTCTGTAGTTATCCTTTCAACTTAAATGGAATTTCTATTATCTGGAAAGGGGGTATAACTCTGCCAATAATGAATGCAACATACCAGTAATCTAACCATCATGAGATTGATCAACACATAAAATACTTAAAGTAAACCAAATTCAGCTCTCTCAAGTCAAATGGGTCAAAAGTCGGAAAAATGCCAGTAAACAAAGGAGCAAAATTCTGTCATATTTTCATAAAACTGGTCTAAAAGGTTAACTGGGTGATCTACACCTTAGCCCATAACAATTTGTCAGACATGGACATCCTGGCTCCACCAGTCTTTTTCAGGATTTTATGAACAAATTTAAATGTTTTGAAAAAAGAAGCATTAGTATAAGGCAGACAGAAAAGGAAAAAAAAATGTTTGCAAATTTTTTATAGTCTATTTGTCTATGAAATATCAAGGCCCCAGCATTTATAGGTCCCAAGTTATAGAACTACATGTACCTCTAAAATGTTATGGACTGACAGTCATGCTGAAACTACTATTTCAAAGTGCCAGAAAGGTACAAGGGCTGTTGGGGGTGTGTGTTGGAGAGGTGGGTAGGGCTGATGGAGGGTAACTTTAAAAATGTAAAGGCAAGAGTTGTTAACATTACCTCTACATAGCTTTCCTCAAAAAGGCAAGTTGCAGAACAGAACAGGATATATGGGGAGGTAAGTCAACAGAAGGTGTACTGAGACCTTCAGTGCATTGACAAGAAATTGCCTCGAAGTGGCAAACATTCCCAGCTGCAATACAAAATACATATGTGATAAATAGAAGATAATTCTTATTCTAAGGTGAATGCATTTGTGAAGCTTCATGAAAATATTCCAGTGGGTATAGCAGGCTGAAGCAGCTGTAGCCAAAACAAAATTTTTTCAAGGGCAGAAAACTCATTTACAAAAATGAAGTTGGCTTTCGTAATCATGGCATATAGTTTAATGGAAATACATGCAGTGCCATATATAACTCAGTGCCATATATAAATTTAGTGCCACCCAGTGCCATAAATATTGTCAAGGGCAGAAAACTCAGGAGTTACAAAAATGAAGTTGGCTTTCATATTCATGGCATATAGCTTAATGAAAATAGTGCCATATATATGAATTGTGGCAAGGAAAGATCTATGTTTAAACTCAAAAGTCTAAGAGTTGTCTTTCCTATCTTGTGAAGTTTTAAAAAAATATTCCAATCAGTTGAGATGTCATTGCCATAACTTGAAATTTGTCTTTCTTATTCTAGACATATTGCGTTAAGTTTAAGCAAGAAGTGGCAGTATGCTGAAGGACGACTGGAAGGACTTAGGAGTTGTAGCCGGGCATGAAATTTTGTCAAGGGCAGATGACTAACAATTTTATGAACTGAGAGTTATCTTTCTTTGACATGACATTGTCTCTCAAAGATGAAAGTGTCTATGAAGTTTCATGAAAGTATTTCAAAGAATTTAAACATATTTTATTGCTCAAATTGTAGCTATGGGACCAGGCTTCAAGTTCTCACAGCATGAAGTACAGCCCTTCCCCTACAATATTCAATACAACATTCCACATGAAGACTGGTAAAGGGCCATAGCCTGAAAAGAAAATATTTCAAGGGCAATTAACTCAGTCAAGCTTCATGAAGTGTCTCTTAGAATTGAGGAGTTATAACACAGATGTAAAATTCAACCAAGAGCAGACAATTCCATGTTTAGCTACCAAAAAGTGTCTGCCTTATTGTGAGACATAGTCTTATTAAGATCAATGTACCCATAAAGTTTCATGAAGATATTCCAAGGGGTTAAGGAGGAATAGCTGGGACAAGAAATTTTGCAAGGGCAGATAACTCGTAAATTAAGAGACCAAGACTTTTTTGTCATTATGTGTAAACAGTGAATGTGGTAAAATAAGATTAAATACAATAAAAAAATCTTCCAATTCTCATTACGATGTTTTCCAGGCGGCTAAGGGAAAGAACCTGTTAACATCGACTCTTGGCACTGAATCTGTGTCCAATTCATAGAGGAGAGTTTACGTGTGTTGAAAAATTCAAAATGACGTAGGATTTATGAAATTGAATGGTCTTAATCCCACATCTAAGAAACGAACAATGAAATTCTTTCTCTGATAATAATAATTATAATAATAATAATAATAATAAATGACAACAACAAAAAATGGAAATTGAAAAATGATTGTCAGGTAAAAGTAGAGTTCGTACCTCAAATTTGTAAATGAAAGGGACATTACTCCAAAATCAAGATGGCCGCTAATGGACAAAATATTTTATCTTGACACGAAATCTTAATGTTTCAGCACTTCTGTCTACCTTTACAGCCTTCAGAGATGAGCAAAAGGGTTCGCAAAGAAGAAACTGGTGTGTCTATGTTGGTAGACGCCCTTATAAAGAAAGGAATAAAGCTGGTTGCTGTAGATTTTGATCAAACTTTTATCACTTTCCACTCTGGTGGCGTATGGAAGGACAGTGTAGAGAAGTTGATCGAAAATATTAGACCCTGCATCAAAGAACTAGTTGAACATTGCCTCGAACGTGGAGTACATGTTTGCATTGTAACATATTTTATGCAGCCGTGGGTCATCAAAGAAATGCTACACAAAGTTTTCAGAAGGTATCCTTTAATTGGCAGAATTAGTTCATATTAAGAGTCAAAAGTTCACAGTGCAGTTGATCATAACAAAAGACTGACAGACAAATAAGAAAAACATGCCAAAGGTTTGACGTATCAGCTGACTGACGGGACTAGAGGCAAGGGCGGATCCAGAAATTTTGAAAAGGGGGTTCAAATTAGCTAAGAAACCTGAACTTCAGACCATTGTCGATACAGCCAGACCAGATATTATCTTGGGATGTGAATCATGGCTCTCTCCTGACATTGCCAACTCTGAAATATTTCCTGAGGGCTATGATGCTGTCAGGAACGACAGAGTTGGTGATGCCCACGGAGGAGTTTTTGTAAGTTACAAAAAGGATTTGATATGTACAGAGGTGCCAGAGCTTGAGGCAGATTGTGAACTAGTTTGGGTAAAACTTCAGATTGTAGGCTGTAAAACTTTGTACCTCTCTTCCTTCTACCGACCTCCAGACATTACTGATCCAGCTTACCTGGATCAACTCAACGGTTCTTTAAAACGCATTATGGCGTACAAGACCTTACATATCCTCATAGGTGGGGATTTTAACTGTGGGGATATTGATTGGAAGAAACTGTATGTACCACTTGGAATGCCCAAGAGACAGGTACAGTCCCAATTAGTTGAAATTGTCCAAGAGCACTGCCTCTCCCAGGTTGTAGATATCCCAACCAGACAAGAAAACACACGTAAACTCTCCTCTATGAATTGGAGAAGACACAGATTCTTCTTTATAAACGGGCTGACATGCAAGATATCCTTTTGACCAACAATCCTACCCCCGTGACACGTGTTAAGAGTATGCCCCCAATTGGTCGTGCTGACCATGACATTGAATTGGTAGAGTATGATATCAAAGCTAAAAGGGTCATTCAGTCACCGCGTAAGATTCTTCTTTATAAATGGGCTGACATGCAAGGTCTAAAAGACCATATGCATAATTTTGCAGACCGTTTTATGTCGCAGGATCTAGCTCACATCAGTGTTAATGACATGTGGATTGAATTTTAGACGGTCCCTCAAAAATGACGAAGGGAAAGCTTGGTTACCCTTGGATTGATGCACGAATTAGGGCCCTGATTAGGAAAAAGGAAAAAATGTACCACAAGGCTCGCAGGTCAGATAACGAAGGCCTGAAGAGTCGCTATAAGTGTCTCAGAGCTCTTGTTCAGAAGGAGATACGTGATGCATATTGGAAATATGTCTCCAATATCTTCACACCATCGGTAACAGACACTGTTATAGAAGACTGTAACCGGAATGATCGGCTAAAACGGTTTTGGTCCTTCATGAAAAACTTGAGAAAAGATTCAACGGGTGTGACCTGCCTTAGGAATAATGGAATTTTGAAAACAGGTAATAAAGATAAGGCCGACATTTTTAGTGAACAATTTGGGTCTGTATACACCCAGAAACAAAGTGATGATCCCCCCTCAAAAGGACCAAGCCATTATCCAGATATAGGTGATTTTTCAATCGACCCCAATGGGGTCATAAAGCTTCAGGTCCTGATGACCTAAGTGCTCGTGTGTTGAAAGAATGCAGTGCTGAAATTGCTCAGGTCCTTGCCTGCATCTTCAACCAGTCCCTTGCCCAAGGAAGAGTACCTGATGATTGGCTACAAGCCCAGGGCTGAAACGGCCAGTGGCCCATTGGCTAAATACGCCTAAATTTTGTCTGGGGCCACCAAAAATCTTCAAATAATAAACTTTAGTGGCCCAAATGTTTCTGTCTGGCAATAATAAATGCATTGGATACTGAGCTAGTGGAGAATTTGGGCCACTGAAAATTTGGCCTGCTAAAATTTTGGGCCACCACATTAATCTTGGGAGTGTCCAGCACTGAGTCTTGAAGCCAATGTTTCTCCCATTTATAAGAAGGGAGAAAGGTATGACCCTGCAAATTACAGGCCAGTTTCCCTAACCTGTATATGCTGTAAATCATTAGAGCACATTCTTGTGAGTCAGATCATGCAACATTTGTCAGTGCATAATATCCTCGTTGAGTCTCAACATGGTTTCCGAAGCGGCAGGTCGTGCGAGACCCAACTCGTCCAGTTCATGCACAACTTGTACGAAAACCTAGATGGTGCCCATAATAGGGGTCACAAACAGACTGACCTCATTATTATGGACTTTGCCAAGGCTTTCGATAAGGTTACCCATCGACGACTGATTTACAAGCTGGAGTACTATGGTATCAAAGCCACGAAGACTCTTGGTTTCCTTCGCCGAAACCTGGCTTTTGCTCCTAAGGATATTAAGGCTGCTGCATACAAAGCTGTGGTCCGGCCCCAATTAGTGTATGCGGCACCTGTTTGGACCCCCCATCATCAGACTGAGATTGGTAGAATAGAGAAAGTACAGAGGACTGCTGCATGCTGGGCCTGCAGACGCTGGCGCAACCAGAGCCATGTAAGCGACATGTTAGAGGAACTTGAATGGCCAGATCTGCAGGAACGGCGGCAACAGGCTTCTCTATCTCTGTTCTACAAAATTCATAATAACCAGGCAATAGTTAATAAGGATAAGTATCTGTCTGAGTCCGGTAGAGGGAAGATGAGAACAAGATCCCACCCCTTTAGTATCACCGTCCAGTTGCTTATTCTGACAGTTTGAAACATTCCTTCTTTCCAAGGTCAATTGCAGCTTGGAATGGGCTTACAACTGAAGCTGTCTCTGCGGAGACAGTAGAGGAGTTTAAGTCCAAAATAGTGTAAACCTCGGGTTGGGCAGGGATAGAGCATGTAATGCCTATCCCTGAGGACTTCTTGTAAATAGTTTTAAATCTGTGTGGCCTTGTCATAGGTTGTATAAATACCGTCTTTTTTTTTTTTTTTTTTTGAAACTTATGCGCCACACCCCGCGCCTGCCATCATGGTCAGTTACTGACCGAGTGCAGTATCGAGAGAAAGAGAAAGAAAGAAAGGTTTGATTTGTGCAGTTTAACCAATTTTTCCTGAAATTCTCCATGAAACTGAAATAATTTAGGCTGAAGAGGGGGTTTGGTTGAACCCCCCGAACCCCCTCTGGATCCGCCACTGAGAGGTACTCAAATATCCTGGACTGACACCTTCTCAGGAGGTATTGTTTATCAAGTTGTGCGTCACCTATTTACCCTAGCATAATCTTCAGAACGTTGAAGGAGGCTAGTACACGGCAGAAGCAGAGATAGACACGACACTAGACAGACAGGCCAATAGGTTGACACAACAACAGATAAAAATAATCAACAATTTGTGGTATCTGGTCTAAAATTAAAAGGGTTAATAGGAATTTCGGACAACTCGGCCAAAGACAAAGCCCCAAGACAACTCACACCGTTAAAATCTCAGTTGAGACAGCTTGCCCAAACTGTAAGACAAGTCGCTTCATGCATATTATAAGGCAGCTGGCCCCGCATTAATATTAATATTAATCAAAACGACCTATGATGACTCATGTTGATGTGTAAGTTAACTGATAGTCATAAATTAAGAAAGTAGTAATTATGAATTAATTATAAAAGAAAATATCCAACAAATAAAAAGAGATCAAAGGCAATGTGCAGAAGGATTATCGCATTCTTCAGTAGTCATTGTAAATCTGACTGATTACCTTGCTCTCGGTGTGGCTTCTTCTATTTATCAAATGAAGTCGCATCTGAGAGTGTTATAAAGCCATGCCAAAATGATAATCCACTAGTGGATGAAATATGCAAATTACGTTGTAACGTTATTCGTTGACGTCCATTAAAACGGCACATTTTCTAATGGCGAAACCGTGACGTTTGAGTGCAAATTTTGCTTATAAAATGCGATTTTAGTGTCATATGATAAATAGGATCTTGCAAACTCGTTGGGGAAAACCGATAAGATGCTCGGCAAAGCCTCGCATCTTATCTTTTTCCGCAACTCGTTTAATAAATTCAGTAATACATGAGCAGTCATGTAAGATCCTCTATTTATATTAAATCACATTTTGCTGCTGCGCACTTGTGTTGTGTAGACCTGTGTGAACATTTTTCAGTCAGTTAAAGTCTTGGCATTTCAAGTCTGATTTTGCTTGCCGATACTTTTTAAGTTATTTGCACATGAAGGTTATGAAAAATGAAAACAAGAGCATTTTATTATCAGTATTTTAATGAAAATATTCACACCTTAGATGTTTTTTACCACAGGACTACTTGTCTTAATCAAAGATTCTTCTGGTAGGAGTTGTCTTGGGTCAGTTTAAAACTTCTGGGATGAGTTATCTTGATCAAAGATTTTCTGAGGGGAGTTGTCTTGGGTCAATATGAAAAAGTTTAGGCAAGTTGTCTTGGGCCAAGTTTTTACCAAGGCAAGTTATCCTGGGACGAGTTGTCTTTGGTCCAATTTGTCCTGATTCCCTCAGTAGGCATCACATTGGTTGGAGCTCAAGGTTGGGCGGTCGAAACCACCCCTGGTTTTAACCAGTGGTTTTAACCGGTTATAACCGCCCTGGTCAATACTCCCCAAAGTGGTCAGTACTGGTCAATACTAGTCAGAATGGTCGATTGGAAATTTTAAGTGGTTCTTTGTATTTTTAATGGTGGACTGATATAATTGGTCAGGTTTTAAAATGTTCTATATATTGAAAAAAGAAAAAAATGAACTGTTTGTCCCTGCCAAGGGTACTCATCATGTGTGATTTCAGTCTCAAGACATTAGCACTGACTTTTGCATTACAGTCCAGGCACCTAACAACAGTCTTTTTTTCATCATCAAGGGCAGAATAGAAGTTCCATATAGGGTGTTTGTGCTTCATTTTGACACTATTATGACACTTTGATTAACTTTAATTATTAACTTCACTGATAACAGCAGATAACAGAATGGCCACTCTTTCACACTTCTAAATAAACACAGGTGTCACAAAATTACCCTGTGCATTTTAAGCCCAGTGATTGGATAATTCTCGTAAACTGGACACACCTTCTTCAGTTTGAGAGACAGGCCCAGTATTTTGACAGTTTTGTTTGTTCTAGGGCAGTTAAAGTTAGAATTAGGGTTTTCATTACAATTTTCACACTTTTGTCTTCTTATGTAAGAAGCCAGACCAATAGATTATCACTAATTTGAACAAGATGATCTCTTTGAAGTAAATTGTTTCATTTTTTTTTATACTTTCAATCAGTTAACTGCTTCAGTTAAATTAGTTACTGAGCTAAATATTTTTAATGAATATGAAAAAGCTACTTTTAAAATTTATTAATTTTTATTACTTGCATTTGTTTTCCTATTTATTTTTTATTAATGGTTACAGAAAATAAGTTAGAGGTCTCTAGTCTGAACTGATAATGATTCAGTTGATTGAGACTGAAGATCTGAAACTATTAACATTCAGATTTTGTATGTTTTACAGCCTCTTAAATACAGTTCTGAGCAACAGCAACTCATAAAACACATTTTCAATTAAGCCTGTATTATCTTGTATTGAAACTATTTTAACTCTGTTTATAGACTCCAGTAAAAATGGGATAACAAATGCTAAGTATCTTCAACTGACCATGGTTATTTCAATCGACCAATTTACCACCAATCGACCAGTAATAACCGGTTATAACCAGTAATGACCACCGGTCTGGTCAATACTCATATTGACCGGTCATTTGCCAACCTTGTTGGAGCTACATTATTGCACAGCTAGAAACCAGCTGCAGTGAGGTTTAAGTGAGATAAACCCTCTTTTAACTTTGTCCTTCTGGAAGCTGATTCAGATAAGCTTTTTAAATCTCACTTATTTTTCATCACATTTATGTGATTTTGTTTAGTTCTGTAAAGTCAAAATTGGATGGTTGGACTGACTTGATTTGTTTATAGAAATTTAGACAGTGGCAAGCAAAAGTGGGTAGATATAATTAAAATTCAGGTACACTACTAGAAGGGCAAGTAACAGTTAAAAAGACAAGTGAATATATACTGATTTTTGTCTCGCCTGCGAAGCAAGACATATGTTGCTTTTCCGATGTCAGCGGCGGCGTAAACTTTTGTCGAGTTTTTACCTTTGGGTCATTTTCTCAGAAACTGTATGGGCTAGAGACATGAAACTTGGTTCATGAGTACATCTGGAAGAGTAATTTTCAAAGCCATCATCAATATTGAGTCTTGACCTACATTTTACGGTTGACTGACTTTGCAATTTTTTGTCAAGTTTTCGTGTTTAGGTCATTTTCTCAGAAACTATAAGGGCTAGAGCCATGAAATTTGGTTCATGGGTACATCTGGAAGAGTAAATCTCAAAGCCATCATCAATATTGAGTCTTAACCTACATTTTACGGTTGACTGACTTTGAAATTTTTTGTTGAGTTTTCGCGTTTAGGTCTGTTTCTCAGAAACTACAAGGGCTAGAGCCATGAGATTTGGGTCATGCATTCATCTGGAAGAGAAGAGCTCAGTCATTATCAATATTGAGTCTTGACCAACATTTTACGGTTGACTGACTTTGCAATTTTTTGTTGAGTTTTCGCGTTTAGGTCTGTTTCTCAGAAACTACAAGGGCTAAAGCTTAGAAACTTGGATCATGCTTACATCTTTGCTGATTTAGCTCTGTTTTGTGACAAAGTGCCAGCAGGCGAGACACCGCATTCCACGGAATTTTTGTACTTAACCATTCACCAGATTGAAAATTAATGAAAAACTAAAGGACTTTGTAACTGTGGGCTTATTGGAAAGGTACCTTTGATATGAAATGTCTGTGCACCTGGTCAGACCCCTGGGTGGGGCTAGGGGTCAATAATTAGGACTTAGTTTGAGTTAAAGTTTTGTGTTAAACCCTCTTGATTGCTTATACCCCTGTAATCACATGTCATATTTGTTTCAAACTGATATATGATATCTCTATAGCATAACCTTTGATATAAAATACCTAAGCATTAGGGTTTGGCCTCTGGGTGGGGCCAGGTTCTGTAATCTGTAAGTCAAAGTTTTGTGTCAAACCTTTTTAGCGCGCCTTTGCAAAGCAAAGGAGAGCTTATGTGATACACCCGGCGTTGTAGTCCGAGTATCCATTAGCGTTAGCGTCTCCGTTCGCGTTAGCGTCCTCGTCGGCGTCCGTGACAGGTTAACCCAATGTTAACTTTTGCGTTTAACTCAATGTTTAGCTCTGTATCTAACAAACTACAGTAGCTACAGTCATCATACTTGGTACATATATACATCCATATGACTGCAGCAGCAGCATCACACAATTGTGTGTCCTTGACCTATAAATCACGGTTGACTGACTTTGCTGTTTTGCACTGTTTTTAAGGAATTTTTTTTAGTTTTCATGATACTTTTGACACAAGAGACTTGATACTTGGTCAAATAGCATTTCCCTTTAATTGCAGCAGCTGCAAAGCTTCTATGCTGACTCCTGTGTCCTTGACCTTTGTTCACGGTCTACTGATTTTGCCTTCTATCTCTAACACTATTTGATGAATTAACATTATACCTGGCATAGTGGATCAGTCTGACATTGCGAATGACCTCATACTATTTATTGATCACTATGACACCCACCTACCCCTCCCCTTTCATCCACCCACCATCATATCCACAAGTATGAGTAAGAATCCTTGTCCAGGGTGGGGCAAGAGGTCAATATCTAGGATGATCTTGATGTTAAAGTTTAAGGCTTGTACCTCCAAACTCATTCGAGGTACCTGCTTCATATTTGGTCAGGACCTTCCCTGGATTTGATTGATTGATTTCTTGCTTAACGTCCACCGTAAACAGCTAAGGTCATATCGGGACGGTCAGTTAACCTAACCACACTATTCCTGGGCAGGCTTAGACCTCATAAGCAGTTAACCAGTACTAAGTGCACATACTTTCGCCAGTAACTGACAACTGCCCTTCTTGAATCAGCGGAAGGAGAAACGAAAGTATGTGGCCAGACCGGGTATCGAACCCAGGACCTCTGACTTATGAGTCAGGTGCCCTACCGATTGCGCTACGCGGCCCGGCCGACCTTCCCTTTGAGCATTGGGTTGCAGCAGCAGCAAAGCATCCATGCAGAATTTTGTGTCTTTGACCTTTTTTCATGGTTGAGTGATTTTTGCCTTATACCTTTAGCACTATTTAATAAGTATGCAATATGACTTTGCATTTCTCTTCGAGCTGATAACTTCGATACCTTTTATACTACTAAGTTTAAATGCAGTATGATACTTACCCGAGACCAGGCTTTGACAGCTGGTTCAGGCTAGGGGTGAGGTTATGGGGTGGGGCCAAAGGAAACATGAGAAGTCTGCAAAGGGTAAGGAGGTGTCATCAGACCGACTTAGTACTGGGTAAAGGTGGTGTGAAAACCCATACTAGGAACCACCCTTTGTCACCATGAGGCATTATAAGTTAGACTGAGTTGGTATCTCTCCGTCTGGTGCACGAAGACCCGACCCTCAATGTCTGCAAAGTGTCCAGATAGTGGCATACAAGTTGGCCCTGTATGCCAAAGGGAACAACTGACTTAGTCTAGCTTCTGATGCAAACTTCGTGCACTAGCTACCACATTCACCCCTGGTTAATTATGTTAACAATGTTTTGAGTAGGGATACTTTGTAACCTTGAGAGTCAGGCACCCATTAGGCGCGCTTCGTTGTCTTCTGACAACTCTTGTTGATATTTATAACCCTGGAATTACATGTCAGATTCTTAAAAGTTTTTATATTTTGCTCATTATATCCTGTAACATTGACTTTGATATCGGATACATAAACATTGGGGTCAGGTGGGTTGGGGCCAGTGGTCATTAAATCAGTCTTTGTTTACATTGAAGTTTAAAGTGAATTTGAATGCACCTATCTCTGTAACTACATTCAATCTTTTTCATATTTGGTGCATATTATCTCCATAACATGGCCTTTTGAAATTTAATATCTAAGACAAGGGATCAGGACCCTGGATGGGGCAAAGGTTCAATGATTAGGATTTAGTTTTGCGGTTGTGCTGGTCTGGGGTATATGTTAGCCCCTGTTAACTTTCTCTATTTTTTTCAGCCATGCAGATCAGATTCTTGTGCAAGCCAACACACCAGATTTTAGAGAGAAACACAACCATGAATTTCTTGGAAAGGAAGCTCATATTACCTCAATTCTTACCAAGCTGTACAATAAAGAACACCTCAAAATAAGACCGGAGGAAGTGATACTATTTGACGATGACAAAGAAAATACTGATATAGCAATAAGATTCGGACATATGGCATTTCTGGTGCAAGACTCAGTAGCGGACATAAATTTTGAAGATTTTGCTAAAACAATTTGTGCCTCAGAATTTAGAAAGTCATGGCATAAATGAGCGTAACTTTATGTTAGGACAATCATAATTTGACACAGATAATAACACATGATACTTTGATTTAATAAAACTAGGGTCGAGTCAGGTAACTTCGGACAGCGGGTAAATTCAGACATACCATTGCAAACAGTGAAAATCAAGATGAGATGGCTCTTTATGAGCCGTCTCATATTGCAAACAGTGAAATAGGAATAGTGTCAGTTGATTCTGATTTACTTCTGAATGCAAAAAATGAAAAAGAAGCCAATGAAATGAGAAGTGAAATCTTATCCGCGTTGGAAAATTTTGTGGAAGAAACACAGCACTTTTACATACTTAAAACCGGAAATTAAGAACTTAAGCAACGCACTAGGTAGTGCGTTGCTTAAGTTCTTAATTTCCGGTTTTAAGTATGTAAAAGCGCTGTGTTTCTTCAATCATACCTGTGAGTTTATACTGAGGTTAATTTACCACTGCGGCTTAAAGGCTTAGATACAGATACAGAAAATCAAGATGAGATGGCTCTTCATGAGCCGTCTCATCAGGATTTTCACTGTTTGCTCAATTAATCTTGTTTTAATTCCAAACAAATGACATATAAAGGAAACACCATGACATTCCGAATTTACCTGCTGTCAGAATTTATCTGACTTGACCCTATTTTTGTGTGTGATCTGAATTTAACTGAGTGATCTGACTGCTTTAGGTTTTGCTGCTTAATATGGGCTGTTAATAGTGCTAATTTGTTTGCCAGTGTTAATTTTGCGCATAAAGAAATTTTGTGATACATAAATCTGTGCTAAGAGAGTTTCGTTTGTGATAGTTTCTCAGAAGCTGGCTTTCCTCCCTCAAAAGCATAATTGTATAGCCATCCTTACCCAGTTTGGACTGAAGGGCTGTTTCGTTTTCTGTGCCATGTACATTTTATAAGCTGTAGATCTAGCTAAAATACTGAATCTCATACATTTTTTGTTCGCAACATGAGAGTTTCATCTTAATTCTGTTTCTATATGTTTGAGAAAGCAGTACATGTGTTTGGTCATTGCTGCTGTGGTTGTTATATATGCAGAGCTTCAGATAAGGTAATTTTTAGTATATTAAATTCTGAGATGATCTTTCTTCTTTCTCAGTAAAAACATATGAGCCGTTCTCTATGAAAACAGGGCTTAATGACATTACGTAATAATTACGTTGTGAATGGATGAATAACACCAAAATTAATGATTTTTTGGACCTCTATTTATTTCCATGAAAATACCTTAGGCGTTGAGATATAATAGAAAGCCTATGAATTCAGACAAAATCCAGTCATAAATATGACATATGTTGCCATGACAACGCTTATTCCACGGTAACCCTAAAGCCTTGAAAACAGATGGTATACCATCACAAAGACCTATCATTTGAGAAAGAATGTTAAATCATGCAAATTGTCATGTGTGTACTATGAAATACACATTGAAAATTAGCAAACACACTTTTTTTCCGAGTTATTTTGTGTAACAAGCACAGAAAGCGTGTTCAAACAAACATTAAGATGTTGACGTCTAAACATACTTGCATGATGTTAATAATGTCATTAAAAGAAAATTCACTACCTGTGTGCTTCTAAAGTCTGTATCTCAGTAATAAATAATGGTAAGCACCTCAAATTTTCAGGAAATGTTTAGAAAAGCTAATACTTTCCGGTGATGCAGTTAGTTAAATTTTTGTTTGTATGTCATTAAGCCCACTTTTCACAGAGACTGGCTCATATACATTGTGAGCCCTCATTAGAACCAATGGTTCTAATGAGAGTTCACAAGATATGTTTTTATGGAACGATGTAAGTTATTCCTAAAATATGCCAGTTACCCTTTCTTATCTGGAGCTTTGTAATTTTGTTACAGTGTTTTGAAAGAATAATTATGTCCTGCTGTCTTTCACAAGCTTATGAATTGGAAATGTTGTGTGATATTTTGTACATTTTGTCTACAAAACATAGGTTGTGACCAGTCGGAACACCGCTCGGCCAATTCTGTGAATCAACCTGGTCTGTAAGACGTGGGACTACTTACCTCACACGACTGTTGTTAGGAATAACAACATAAACAAAGATGGTCGCACTGTCGCACCGAATAAATAATAAAATGAAATGAAACAAATGTATTTTCTGTCTCGGCATCAATAAATGACTATTTTGTTTTGACAACTGCAAAGCATTAAATGAACGTCTGTGCAATAGCTGAAAAGGTCGCAGGTAGAGAATTAATTATCGTTCTTAGACTTAGAAAGCTACGTCTTTGGCCTATACTTGTTCCGGCGAACAAAACGTTGCATTTCGCGACATATTTCTCCGTCGACATACATTGGAGGTTTGATTCACAGAATTGGCCGAGCGGTGCTCCGATTGAGGTTGTGACATCTCTTTTAGGATTAGGATCGATTACTATATTCTCTGTGTGTTAATTCTCAGAATTTAAGCATATTTAGAACGCAGAAATTTGTCGTATTGTTAAGGTAGATGGGTATGCCTACATGTTTATCCCACATTTTTACAAAGGGAAACAACTAGTTTGACTTCCTAGGATGATCAGATGTAACGATGCCAGAATGGGGTCTACTCTTAAAGGAAATAATTTCACTAGGAGTATATTCTTTCTTTTAAGTGTTGACTCCCATCAAGAGCTTGACAAGAAGGGGGGCAAAAAATGAAAAAAAAAAAACAGAGTTGCTTCCCCCTGAAAGTGTACCCATATACCCTAAGGGTGGATTCAGAAGTTTAGTTAGTGAATCCTATGTCTTTCATGTTTGATCTTGCCAGGCTATTGGAGTCTACACCAGTGTTCCTGTAAAGAAGGGATAACAGGGATAATTTAGGAATAAGTTTTCTTATTTCTCCATAAAAACATAAATTATGACCCCTCATTAAAACCGTTTCACCGAGACGGTGAAACGGTTTTAATGAGGGGTGACAACATATGTTTTCATTGAGAAATAAGAAAAAATACTTTGAAATATCTATTACCCCTTCTTTTCTAGGCCTGTGGTCTACACATCTGTTGATGCTTTGCAGAAGCTGTTTTGATTTTGAAAAGCTGTGAATGTAAATTAAGAAATATTTCACTGTAAAAAAGAGCTGATGCCTTATATAGTGTTAGTCGGATTTTTCTTGTTTGCTCCATGACACTGGACACAAGCCTTATAAGATTCAAATCCATATTACATAACTTTGTCAGATTTGTTACGTGTGGATCCCATGTCAGTTTGCTGTATATGATCAAACCTAGAAAGGTAATTTGCCCACATATTCTATACAGGGCTCAGCCTAGAGGACGATTTGGGAGAAAAAGTCTCCCTAAACTGGCTGACTTCTACCTATTTTGAGCTGAGAAAGAAGTGGAAATGTATAGAACATAATTATGTGGAAATCCAAAATTTGGACCAAAACTTCTCCCTCAAATTCTGAAAATGTCGCAAAACTTCTCCCTGGCTAAGAGCTCTAGGCTGAGCCATGTTTATATCTAGTCCGTATAGGGAGAGGTGTTACAGGTAATATTGATATGAGCCGCGACACGACAAAACCAACAATGTGGTTGTGCGCCCAGCGCAGATTCATATGAGCCTGGGCATCCACCCAGTTTGATCAGACTCTTCGTTAAGTGCCCAAATGGTAGCTAAGGGTCTAAGCTACCTCCATGCGGACAGGGCAGACTCTGATCAGACTGGGCGGATGCCCAGGCTGATCTGAGTCTGCGCTGGGCACACAACCACATTGTTGGTTTTGTCGTGTCGTGGCTCATATGATTCTTGGTAAACATTATGGCTAAGTTTTATGTTGAAAACTTAAATCCCATGAGAAATTCCAGAATTATTATCATACATTTCTAAATTTGATTGGGGTCACATGAAAAGGTGCATTATGGCTTGTGTGAGCAGGAGAGACAGGGATCAGCCTGTGCTTTCATGCACATACCATGAATCCTGATGAATCAAAAAAAAATATGATGAGTTTGATTATTTTGTGGAACAGGGGATACAGTAGCCCGATATATGTACCAACCAGGCCCAGAGGTTATAAAACTTGAGTACATTCTCAAACTCGAAATAAAGCACACTGATTGGCTGCTTTCGGGCACAGTATCCTAAGGCAGCAAATAAGAAAAAAGTAGCGTATCTTTTCCTGAAAGTATAGGAGCCCTGGTATATGTAGCTCAGTGTGTGAAGGACTGGCTTGCTGAGCTGGCATTCTAGGATTGGGTCCCACTGGAGGTGAAATTTTTTTCAACCATAAAAAGGTTCTGTACAGCCTTGCATCATCAGCATTCAATTGGCTCATTATAACTGAAATTCTGTTTAGCTCTTTAAGCCCCAGTGAAGAAATTAGCAAAATTTACAGACAGTGTAGATCTCGATGAGGCGGCTCATAATGAGCCGCCTCATCTAGATCTACACTGTTTGCCCTCTAGTCTTTGAATTCTCAATATGAAATGTCTTGGACAAATCATTTTTAGCTCACCTGAGCCAGCGGCTCCGGGGGAGCTTATAGGATGGTAAGGCTCCGTCGTCCGTCGTCCGTCCGTCGTCCGTCCGTCCACAATTTCAAATGACTTCTCCTCTGAAACCGCTGGGCCGATTGTAACCAAATTTCATATAGAGCCTCCTGGGACCTTAGGAACGAAAAGTTGTTCAAACGGTCCTGGTCACATGACCAACATGGCCGCCATGCCCATATATGGTAAAAACCTGAAAAAATCTTCTTCTCCAGAACCAATAGGCCGATGGCCTTGAAACTTGGTATGTAGCATCGGGTACGCGAGTACTACCAAGATTGTTCAAATTATGACCTTGGGTTGACCTTGACCTTTTTTACGGTAAGGTCAAATTTGCTTCCTTATGCTTTTATATGGCAAGATGCTACAACATAAGATATCTTGGAAACTGTTGAAGATTTTGGGCTAAAAATTGGTATCTACAGTCATCTTAATGACTACATGAAGATTTACGAGTACAAGAGGTCAAGGTCATTCTTTGACCTTTGACCCTGAACTCTCATATTTTGACAAGTTCTAACAATCTCCTCAAAAGCCACTGAGCCAATTGAAACCAAATTTCATTTAGAGCCTGCAGGGGTTGAGGGAACAAAAATTTATTCATACCGTCCAGGTCACATGACCAACATGGCTACCACGCCCGTATATGGTAAAAACCTTTAAAAATCTTCTTCTCCAGAACCAGTTGACCGATGGCCTTGAGTTTTAGTATGTAGCATTGGGTACTTGAGTACTATCAAGATTGTTCAAATTATGACCTTGTGTTGACCTTGACCTTTTTTACGGCAAGGTCAAATTTGGGAAAATGCTAGAACATGAGATTTCATGATAAGTTTTGAAGATTTTAGCCTAAAAATTGGTATATACAGTCATCTTAATGAGTACGTGAAGATTTGTGAGTACAAGAGGTCAAGGTCATTCTTTGACCTTTGACCCAGAACTCTCATATTTTGACAATTTCAAACAATCTCCTCAAAAACCACTGGGCCAATTGTGACCAAATTTTATATAGAGCCTCCAGGGGTTGAGGGAATGAAAAAAATTCTAACGGTCATGGTCACATGACTAACATGGCCACTATGCCCATATATGGTAAAAAACTTTAAAAATCTTCTTCTCCAGAACCAATTGACCGAAGGCCTTGAGACTTGGTATGTAGCATTGGGTACTTGAATACTATCAAGATTGTTCAAATTATGACCTTGTGTTGACCTTGACCTTTTTTACAGCAAGGTCAAATATGGGAAAATCCTAGAACATAAGATTACATGGAAAGTTTTGAAGATTTTGGCCTAAAAATTGGTATATACAGTTGTCTTAAAGAGGTCATGAAGAATCATGAGTACAAGAGGTCAAGGTCATTTCTTGACCTTTGATCCAGATCGCTCATATTTTGACATTTTCAACCATTTCCTCTAAAGTCAAAGGGCCAATTGTAGACACATTTCATATAGAGCCTCCAGGGGTTGATTGAATAAAAATTTGTTCAAACAGTCAAGGTCACATGACCAACATGGCCGCCATTACCACTTATGGGATAAATCTTTAATATTTTTCTTCTCCAGGTCCAATACATCTATGGCCTTGAAACTTGTTAAGTAGCATGGAGTACTAGAGTACCACCAAGAGTGTTCAAATGGTGACCTTGGGTTTACCTTGACCTTTTTTGTGGCATGGTCAAATATGGGAAAATGCTAGAACATAAGATTTTGTGGAAAGTTTTGAAGATTTTGGCCTAAAAATGGTATATATGGTTGTCTTAATGAGTACATGAAGATTTATGAGTACAAGCGGTCATGGTCATTCTTTGACTTTTGACCCAAGACTCATATTTTGATAATTTCAGACATGATAAGAAAAAGCCACCTTGCCAATTGCCCAGGTGAGCGATTTCAGGGCCTCATGGCCCTCTTGTTTTAATATTTGCAGACGTAAATTTTGTCGTCTGCTTTTTGGTACTGAAAGAGTTAAAGGGCAGTGAAACAACAAGTCACCCATCCATGGGTTTGTCCACTTTTGTTTCTTTTTGCCTCACTATACATAAACTTTCACTGAGCCCCACTATCAAAGCATCTCACTACATGCTAGTCTGTGTTGTTTCTTAGCCTATATCAGCTCTCATATGAACCTTCACATGACTGTCTACCATCAAAATTTAAAAATTTGGAATGCCTTTAGTTGTTGTACCTGTAGATTACAAGTTTCAGTCAACATTAAGGATATTTTACCGTAATCAAAATACATGTATGTTTAAGAAAATGTCAGTTTCCGAGATAGCAAATAAAGTACAGTAGTGAAAAGTTTGACATAATAGGGCATGTATTTATATAATCAATTTATTGTTTTTGTTTTAGTGAAATAGTCCAGATGTTTATTTTTTCTCAAAATAGTCAAGATATTAATTTTATCAGTACATATGTGCGATCAATACACTTATGTGGTCATTTCTGCAAAGGGTTATCTGTCTTTGGCAGTAATTATTTGAGCCTCGACATGACAAAACCAACAAAGTGGCTGTGCACCCAGGGCAGACTTAGATCAGCCTGGGCATCCGCCCAGTCTGATCAGAGTCTTAGACCCTAAGCTACCCTTTGAGAACTTAACGAAGACTCTGATCGTGTTATTTTATCTGTCTTATTATTACGAAACAGTCATACAAAATTTAAACAGAACACATGTATATGATGTGTACTATCCTGCTCATAAGTGCATCATTTTGGATGTGTTTGTATACTTATGCCGGTGGGCATGCCGGGAAACGCACAATTTAGTACTTAGTACGCAAAGTCTGTACGAGTCATGACACAACAAAACCAACAAACTGGCATGTGCCCCCAGCAAAGACTCAGAGCAGTCTGGGCATCTGCCCAATCGCTGTGCGCACAGAAGTTGCTTTTACCCTTAGATACACTTCAAGTGCAAGGCAAAGACTCTGATCAGACTGGGTGGATACCCAGGCTGATCAGAGTCTTTACATGGCGCATATGCCACTTTGTCGGTTTTGTCATGTCGAGGCTCTTATATAGTATCATGGCATTTTCACTTTTTCTGGAACTGTACATGGTTGTTTGTTTGTTTTTGCAAACAGAACACATCCTTACCAGACTGTCAGAGCTCTTGATAAGAGGGGTATTTGATGATAATTGAGGGATAATTTTTTTTATTTCTCATCGAAACCATATGTTGTGACCCCTCATCTGAACCGTCTCGTTGAGACGGTTCAGATGAGGGGTCACAACATATGTTTTTATGCAGCATTATAAAAAATTATCTTTAATAATCACCAAATACTCCCTTTTATCTAGAGCTCTGGACTGTACATGTGCATCATTTAAGTGGCGCTCACGTTTTGTCACAGTATGTCTCATATATTGTTTTTATTGAAAAAAAACTTGTGTGATATATCATCTGCTTACATCAGAAAATTTGCTTTGAAGTTTGTGTTTTACTTCTCCCAGTCTCACCACAAAGCACTTTCTCATTACTGCAAGGCATCCTATCAAAAAGGCATTGGCAGTGTAGACTAAGATATTGGCATCTGATCAGGGCATTAGTTGAAGTGTTTTCAGTAGATACGGGGACTCTATGGAATACAATTTTAAACTCATATCAGACACCTTTTATATTAAAAACAGGCCTCTCCATGATGCAGTAACCCATTTATACCCAATAGACTATTCTAGCGCTATCAAGTGGATGAGTCCATTTATCAATTAAGGGGTGTCTTGTTAAGTTTATTCTTAGCTATTTTATTTTCAGGAGAATACCCATTTGTTATATCCAGATAGTGTAGACTCTGATCAGATGTGGCGTTTTGCAATGATTTGATCTGGGCTGTCACTGTTTGTCTGAGTCCTGTTAATGAGACGCTTGGCGTTAATGGGTTATTAGGTTAGTTTTCAAACATCTTATAAGATAAGATAAGATAAGATAAGTTTATTCATAAGCAATAGGCCATACTGGCCCTTGTGCACTAAGTTTACAATGGTAAACAATATACAAAATTGATGACAACAGTGTAGTATACTCAGACATGATAATCATAAATACAATTTGTCGGAGTTATCAGAGAGTTTGCGTGCATCAACACATGAGACAAACCATCACATAGCAACCTCGTATGTCCATATGTCTAACAATACATATAGCATACGTCAAAAAAAAGTGATATCAACGTTTGAACATTACAAGATAACCCACAAATAATACTTATAAAGTAAACACTTACACTTATAATACTTATAAAATCGTATGCATATTGACTTCGGTTAGTTCTGTAACATGTGCCGTCTGTTCCTTTAAATTATGCCATAAAATACCGTTGGGACTGGCATCCCGGGGACATGTGGCGGACCAATGTCCAGACAAGCATGTCCCATTAACAGTCCCGACAGTATTTTAGCAGAGGCACAGATGACGCACGTCAAACCTGACATACAGTTACCAAAGAGTATGCGTGTATCAAAACTCAAGCAAACCATCACAGAGTAACTTGATATACCATAAGTCTGACAATATGTACAATACACGTCAGATAAAAGATGATGTTAACATTTGAGCACTACAATAAAAGTTACAAATATCACTTCTAATATGCCTAAAGTTGTTTTCAACTAGAACTTATATACTGTAATATTCGGACATTGTAACCCTTTTCATTAGACGGAATAATTTTAGCCATTGGCGTAGGTGACAGCCCGAAATAATCTGCAGAATACGCAAAATGACAGTCATTGCTTAAAGACAATTATTCCTGTTTATTGGGTGTCATACTCCTATTATGCAACAGTCCAGTGACAATGGTATTTCATCAAGTAAAATACACTGTCTCGCATAGGTTATGAGTCTAATGACATAACAGGGTCATAAAACCAATAAAGACTGGGGGTGGGGGTGTTCTATATAGTAGAGAATATTTGTCTTTAACCGGAAAAAAATTTCATATCAGACGAGTTCCGCCACGACTATAGAAATCGTCGGTTTATAATGGCTTGGCCGTCGTATGTCGTATTTCTAGTTCCATCCACATCAACGAGATTATTGAAGAATTATGTCCGGAAAGAAAATAAAATGTTAGAAACGATGCGAGTACATTAGGCGCCAAAACTGAACAAACCTAGTTTAAAGCTGAACCGTGGATCTACGGCCTTTAAAACTCTTTATGACGTGTGTTGAGAAAATGCCGCAGGACGGGGTAGGGGGAAAGGCTACATGTATGAATAAGTTGTCAACAGTCAACAATGATCGGTTTTGAAGTTCCATCTTTATTTGAAAATTAACTTCAATACTTTCTACTCCAACACCAGGGGCGTAGCTAGGGGAAATTACACAGTACGCACAAACCTGTTTTATACTCATTAAGGGCAATAATAGGGGGTCAAGCCGCTAAGATATTTCAAATTTTCGTGTCTGTTGCCAGTTAGTATTAAAATCATGCCCAACAAACAACATTTCAGCATGAAAATACACAGGTGTGTGTTGAAATTTTGTCAATTTGACAAAATTTCAATACGCACCTGCGTATTTGCGTATACGTAGCTACGCCCTTGAACACAAACCAGATAATAACTGTTTCACTATTCCAACTATAAGTTTTGGCGGTATATAATGGAACCCATCTCTGTCTGGCCCGGCTTCGTTCAACCAGCTTGCATGAACCAACCTACGCCATTTAGCAAATGCCCAGAAATGAAGCATTCCGGTATTCGCATGAAGCTCAATAATGGCCGCGTGCTTCTGTAGGAAGAGCGCATGCGTCATTCCTGCTCCGTGCATACCTACCAGAATGTCTGTCTCTGTGATATACCGAAGTTGCTCTTTCATTGATAACGAGTCTAATGCAACTCCTCTAACTATTATGGATGGAAAAGCATTCTTCAAAGTTTGGATAAGTTCATCTTCATTCTTTATCTTTCTTTGAACTTTGCCACTTGGATTCCTTGGATGTGCAATGTAGTTTCTACGCCATATAAACGACACCGTAACGTTGGAACAGTTGAGTTCCCGATATGGGGATACACCGTGCCGAGTAAGGAAAAAATGGCGGAACTCTTCCAAAAGCGGCACACTGTTCCATTTGATATGAAAATCTGAAATAGGGCTGTTATCTCCCATCATATTCCATATTAGCTTCTTGAATACCTTTGCCTGAGTGATTTGACCTGCTCTTATAACTTTGCCAAATAAGGTTTGCCAGACAGGGTCCAGTCCTCCTGTAGGATGTGCGTCGATCCAAACTATAGTTGTTGAATCAGGGTTCAGTCTAAAGGCTACGTGCATTAAGAAAGCGTTGTACAGATCAGTCATCGTATGATACAGATTAGCATACTCATATCTTTTTACAAAGATTGTCGTGTTCTTAATTATTTCGACATTTCTGAATTCAAAATGAGGATTAACAGAAATTGCTTCTGTCCACTCCCACAGAGGATCTTCTCGTGGAAATAAGTGTTTTATTTTCTTGGTACAGGGAAGTTTGAAGTATCTTTTGTGCAAGTCATAATATTCATTGTCTGCATTTTGGTACATTACGTCGTTCAGATTTTCTCCGCCCACTTTTCCACTTCCCCACGAAGGATCTACCAGTACATTGGTCAGTTCTGCAAATAAATGGGCGTATCCGACAAACCTTCCATCGCAAAGCTCCGCCTTACGTTCCATATACTGCCCAACAAGGCTGGTCTCTGTAGAATATCCTTTTTGGAAGTAGTCATAACTTCGAGACTGTTTCTGAATTTTTTCTTGTATAGAACGATCTTTTTTAACTCGCTTTGATGTAAAATTCCATACTGTAAATTTAAAATCATTGTCTACTCTAAATACTGTGGACAAGCCATCTGTTTGCATTCTCCAAAAGTTGGGAAGTTTTATACGGACATTACTATTTGTAATTGCATCAGTATTCAAATGTCTTCTTTCGCGCTTTGTATCCAACTTAATAATCCGATTAATTTCTGTTGCGGTGCCGTCAGTTTTGATATTCTTAGTATTTGAAAGCATTTCATCGATTTTTTGTTTACCTTTAAATATGCCCGTGTCCACAAGTTTTGCTCGGTTATTTGGAAGAATGACTTGTTCAACCATAGTTGAAATTTGTGTATCCGATGCCCCGTGTTCGAAGTCTTTTGTGATATCATGAAGCACCTTTGATAAGCCGCTCACTTTGTCAATCAGCTTTTTGTGAAGATTTCTTTGGAGTTCAGTAGCATACTTTTCGTTGTTGACTTCTGACAGTCTTCTATTCAGGACATCTGAGAAGCTTAGTGAAGCCACTATAAGCGTTCCAATAACAGAAAGCAGGAGAACTTTTAAAGGCTTGAAGTGGGCTTTTAGAAATCTTGTAACATTCATTATTATGTAAATATAATAATCCGCACTAACTGTTGTTGGTTAAAAGCTGAACCACATTCTTTTGCCACCAAGATCGTTCTTGGATTCTGTAACTCAGTGAGCTTGCTAGCTAACAGGCGACTACGACTCCAATTTGAAACTTCTCTAGCCAGATATAATGTATTCAAGAAACATATCAGTTTGTTCCAGTATCGCCAACCGACATTAGATCTGAAAAAAGAAAAAATACGGATATTCAAAAATAGGCGGTCAAAAATTGTAAACCTCGAAATCAACAGTTTCCCAAATCGGTACCAAACACTAAGTATATTTACAGTCTCTGGCAAATGGTTATTAGTTACACACACGTCTAAAACTTAAATTTGACATGAAAAAGAAAATGTAAAATTAACTGAATAAATAAAATTAAACTGAGAAAATGAACTGCTTGAATTGCTAACACTCACAAATGCTTTGTTTGGATAGAATGAACTGATACTGAGCCTCCTCATCTAGATAAACATTGTTCGCCATCTAGCCTTTGAATTCTCTATTTGATATAGCACGCAGGAAACTTTTTTATTTTATTTCGATTTTGCAGACGTAAATTTTGTCGCCTGTGTTTTGGAGCTTTAAAGCGTAAAGAAATACATGTAGTACAGAAACAATGAGTTGGAAAAAAAACTATTGATGAGTTTTGAATTCAAGAACTAGAAAAAAACTTACCATGTTCTGACAAGGAACAAATGTCCTCTGGTAGGCATCAGCAAAAGTAGTTCTAATCAATCGTATTATTATTTGTTTGCCGGAGGAGAAATAATTAACTGGACAGTTGTCAAACAGTGGTCAGAATTTTGTTGGTATTTAAATTTCTGTTTCCGCGTTGATATGATCTGCGGCGTGGGAAAGTGTTTTAATATGATAAACAAATAGTGAAGACACAGATAAACTGTACTTCTACTTGTGTGTAACCCTTCAAGCGCTAAAAGGAGCGGCTGTGGTGTAGTGGATAACACTCCGGACTACCAATCCAGGGGTCGAAAGATCGATCCCCCGCTTCTCCGGTCTTTCGGATGAGACTTTAAACGAGGTCCCGTCTCCATATGACCTCGTTGTTGGTGGGACGTTAAACCCGAGCGCTAAAAAACAGAAAACAAAACTTACGTCTGGAAAAAATAAATAAATAAAATAAAAATGTCTCGACCAAGCTAGCAAACAGTGGAGACCCAGATGAGGCGGCTCATAATAAGCTGCCTCATCTGGATCTTTGCTGTTTGCAAATTCAACTTTCCTTTTGAGCGCTTTAAGGGACCCAATTTTACGAAGACAGTGTCTCGCTATATACCGCAGGTGCGATAATTCTCCGTGAAACTTATATCGTCACTGGGACCATATGCTAGAGTTTCAGCAATGCTTCTTGCATTTGCAGACATACAAGGAATAAGCATTCGGCTGAATTATGCTGTTTCGGACCTGTTGCGCAGTGTAATGACTAATGAGATTTGGTTGCATAAAAGATCAAACAGCTCTGCTACACAGGATATTCAATGCCCAGCGACAGAGCTATGAACTGTTTGAGTCTTCGCTGACTGAAAATGTCATACGGTATCCTTTCCTCATAATACAGTAGTAGTAGTAGTAGTATCGTTTATTTATGTTTCACCAGTGTATACAATAAAAACATATCATACATATAAAAGCCACACAGGTACCTATACAACTGTCATTCTAAAAAGAATTGTGAGAGACAATAAAACTGCATTTTTAAAATACAATAAAACTGCAGTTTAAAATCACATTTGGAGCCCTGTCCCGAGAGAACCCATATTCAGCGTTTGGTCCCGCAAAACCCAAACCCCAGAGTTTGGTCTTATAAGACCCAAACCACAGGGCCTGGTCCCGCGGGACCCAAACCAACCTGCCGTCTCGCCAGCCAAAGTGATAAGACCCTGGATTTAGGAGACCTATTATACAACATAGGCAAGAAAACATAAACAAAGGAAACAATAAACAAAAGGCTGCGCAGATCAGACTGCGCCATGGAGCAGGCTAACCAGCGAAGCCCCCGTTAACGTGACATGAACAGGTCCTCTCAGGACATGGCTCGAAATCATTTATATACACAGAACACACATAAATCACCTACAGAATGCAACTCCATTAATATCATTTGCATGTGTGCAGGTGCGTATGAATCTAAAAACGCACGCACCCCTACACAAACAAGAACCTCCGAACTTAAAATATACAATATGACAACAGTATGACAACAGTGCTCAGGATAATACAGGGCAATGGGGAGAGCCCAGAGGTAGCTCTCCACCTCAACCCCGGAAAATGTATGTATGTTGTGGCCCCTCACCAGGACCATCTCCATGAGATGGCCCCCATGAGGGTCACAACCAGCCGGTATGCTTTCTCTAAAAATACCACTCCCATCCAGAGCACTGCAATATCACCTCTACAATCATTTGTAATCATTTGTATGTGTGGAGGCGCATATGAACCTAAATCATACGCACCCACACACATACAAAAACAAACCAAAAAAAACCCAAAAAAAAACAAAAAAAAAAACTTCTCACTTGCAATATATAATACTCAGCGCTCCAGATAATAAAGGGTAAAAGGGATAACTCAGGGACACTCTCCCACCGAAAATACTATGTTGTTGCCCCTCATCAGAAACACCTCTCAATGAGACGGCTCTAATGAGGGTCACAACTTACCAGTCCACTCCCAATGAGTCACACTGGTTAATGGAAAAACCACGCCGGACTCATCCCCTAAACACCACCCCATCTGGAGCACTGTGATACCCTTATAATATAAAAACTTTGTTAAAAATCCTGCTACAGGGTTTTGGCTGAAATACTGATGCAGACAAAGACAATTTAACATCTGGAAAATACTACTTTGTCAGGCGTATTAGGTTTCCCTTATTTTGTTTACATGCGACTCAAGCCTTCGTTCCAGTATTAATGAACAAACTCTGGCACTTAATCTAACCATCCTAGAATCAGACAAAAGAAAGCACATTTTCTGCAAATTGCTATAGCTCTCAAAATCAGGATTTATCACCGTAGCTTCGCATAGTAAATTGAACCTCAAATCCTCACATACAGGACATAACATTAAAACATGTTCCTCATCCTCAACGCAAGAGGCACAATGGAAGCAAACACGTTCACTCAAATCTAAATTTTGGTAACGACCTGTTTCCACTTTAATAGGGGCTGTTCCGGCTCTGAACTTTGCTAAAGCTCCCCTATGCTTTCTAGATAATATTTCGAAACAATATGGTGCCACTTGAAAATCTCTTTTCATCTGTCTGTATGTACGGAGTTTGTTTCCACCAGTGCCTCTCTTCCCCGAAGTCCGATTTAAATCAGTGTGCCACTTTTGAACAAAATCTTCAAATACTTTATTTACAATAAAGGAACATATAAAATTTGGCTCTACTGGCCTCAAAATTTGATAGTTTTCTTGAAAATTATACTTACTAAACTGCTTTTTAACTCTAAAATTCCAGTTTCTACTTGAATTAGAACTTTTTACATCACACCAGTTATATATTTTCTTATTTAACCGATTGCCGTCCATGTTCACAAAATGGCACCAATGATTTAAAACTGATTTCCATAACCTGCATTCCATTGGGTACCATGCAGTGTCACCATTTATAGCCGCAACTGGAGTGTATTTACCAACATTTAAGAAATATCGAGCTGCTCGATGCTGCACTGCCTGTATACAGCTATAACATTCAGTTCCCCAAATTGGGGCGCCATACAAAATTACCGGACATACAATACTTTCATACAGCTTGTAAAAGACATTATATGGCAGACCACCAAAGGATTTTGCTTTAGCTATAACTAGACCCAATGCTCTGCTTGCAGATTTAGCTACAGCTTTCGCTGTTACTGAAAAATCCAAATACTCGTTTAAAACGAGTCCTAAATATTTATAGGATTCAACTACTTCCTAGTTAGATTCACCAACTGTAAAAATGGCTTTTGTACGAGGAACTGACGGTGTTCGAAAATGCACTATGTTTGATTTTGTTCCATTTATCACCATCCTGTTCATGGTGCGTCCAAGTTCTGTGCTCTCCAGCAAAGCTCGTCAGTTAAGTCAAGCAGTTAATCTGGAATACCATTTTGCCGACATGAATATGAATGATTGAATGAAAAGACATGGAAATGCACTCTTGGAGCGAACTTACGGTCAGACAGACAGATGGACGGACAGCGCCGCGATGCAATACGCACCCTACACGGGCGTATAAAACTACTGAAAGAGAAGCAAATAATAAGGGGGTGGTGGTCGGGCGATGGTGCTGGTAAGGACCTCTGACGGTTGTAATGTAAATTTGCCTATAAAAATAGTCAAAATTAAATTTTTGATTTCCCCAAGAATTTCTCTTGAAATTTGTTGCTCTCAACTTCCCCTAACTGGCCATGAATTTAATTTTTGATTATTTTGCACATAGACTTCAATTTTTGGTGGAAAAAGCCAAATTTTGTAATTAAACGTAATGGAAACAGGAACAGTTTTTTAAAGATATTTTTCCCCCCGTGCCTCAGCTAGCCACTTTGCATGTATGTGTGTACTATCATAATACACATTATATGTGAGTGGCTTGCTGAGGCACGGGGGGAAACGATAGTCTACAGCTGAAAAACTGAAAAAGTGGGTGGGGTACTTACACCCTTTATATCTAAAAATAGGCTAAAGTCCTTAGTACTGAAAAAATATTGCATAATATCAGTAACAGTGGTGTGTATGTCAGTTTTAGCATAGTTATCAATTAAGATTTCGATATCTTAGAAAACCAAATAAATGGACTTATTTTCAGAGACTGAAAAATTAACATACCCCTCTTGACAAAATTGGTATATGTTAGTCTAGAGGCATGATAATTTTTCAAAATCACTGTTAAAATGTCTTTATAGTACACAAGGCTACATATTAATGCCAAATATTTCAACTTTTGTTGCCCGAGGAAGGTGCAGTAATTTGTCGAAAAATGGGCAAATATGCATTGATACTGTCAGAGGTCCTTTCCAGTGCCGTGGCGTCCTACTAGTAGGACAAGGACCTACTTTGCTTGCAGTAGGTGCAGGTGGAGGTTGTTTGGATTTTTTTCTCTCGTCTATCATTTCTCTTTTCTTTCTCCCTCTCTCTGGGAGACGGCCCGATATAGACTGCAATACTGTCTCAAAGGGCCGTTAAACACAAAACAACCAACCAACCAACCAAATGATATTGTGAAGGAACGAAATAGTTATGCGTCGAAACGTTCAACACTATTTCGAAGGAATGAAATGGTATTGAGATGAAATGAAAAAGTAGTTCGAAAAATTAAACAAAATAGCAATTCGTCGGAACCAAAAACATTTCGAGGGAACAAAATAATACATCGTATGAACGAATTAGTAATTCGCGATAACGAAAAACATAATTACTGCTTTGGGGGAACAAAACAAGTATATGTATTATTATGTCCCCTCCCTAACTCAATATTTCATTCCTTTGGTTTTTCGTGCCCACAAATTGCTGTTTTTCGTGCAAGGAAATAACTATTTCGTTCCCTGGCTAATAATATATTCGTGGGAACGGAATGTATATTATGAAGGAACGAAATTCAATTCGTCGGGGAGGAATCAATATATGAATTACTATGCCCCCTGCAGGAAATGAAAAAATTTCTGGGCAGGAGGCCCTTCTGAACGGGATCAAAAGGCAGAGGCTGGCTCCCCTACCCTCGCCCTTTGGCGCGAGTTGCTGCACAAGGCGGGAGTGCCGTCCCAATATAGGGTAAGTATGGTATGGAAAACAACAAATTACTTTTTAGACCAAGCGCTTTATGTAAAACTAGAAATGATAAACATCTGTGTATATAAAATAATGAATCCATGTTAAAAGTAAAAACAATTAATTAATACAGACATGCAAACAGCAGTTAGGCCCACATGCCCTACAGCCGGCTTGAACGACTGCCGTAAGATCCTTAAACGCCTGAATTAAAGTGGTTATTTGTCATTATTCTTACACACTTTAAACCAGATTTTCGTTGTCGTTGAGGCACCAAGGATGACTGCAACAGTCATGCCACCCACTCCCCTCCCCTGCTCCTGCTTTAAGATGCGTTTGTTGTTGAAATTATGGCTATTTGTAAAATTGGGGCTTTAAATATTTCCCAGGCTGGTCAACTGTATTTGGACTATCCGGGTATATGCTCTACTGCTCTACAGTCAGCGTCACAAATGTTACTGCTGTTACTACTCTTATGTACGACACTGTAAAAATCCGTAAATTTTACGTTAAAATAACTGGCAACCAGCTGTCATCCGTTCCCCGACGTTTTACGGGCGCCCGCAAACATTTGCAGGAATTATCACGCAAAGAAGGGTAGAATGGGATAGGTTTTGTTTTAGTCACACAACCCTTCAACAGTATACTTTCGAGGGCGATCCGTTTACATAAACCTAACATATCGTGATTTCAAGAAATTATCTACCGGCATACGCCCGTAAAATACTGGAAATGGACCGGCAGCTGGTTGCCACTTATACTACCGTAAAATCTACGGATTTTTTTACAGTGTATATGGATCAAAAATCCCGAATAAGGAGCAGCACATCACACAAAATTGAGGAGTTTTGACACATACAGTACAGCACATCACACTGCTGCCAACTTCACTGACATATTGTGACTAGGGCTGCATAGGCGCATGCTTTGGTTTCGGACACATTAGACTAGTTAACTCTTTCACAATTGCATTTATTGCAGCTGGGTTTACATAAGTTAATCTTTTGGGATCTCCCCAGTACTTGTGATGCCAGCGCACATATTTCAAACCACGCCACATTGCTATAGACCGGAAATGTCGAGGAAAACTTCCGGGGGCAGGAAATAGTTCCACAAGTGTGGCATGCTGGGACAAGAACAACGCATGCGTCAAACCAGCACCGTGCATTCCTATAAAAATATCACTCTCGACAATGATCTGTAATTGTTCTTGCATAGAAAATTTATCAAATTGATAGCCATTTATTTTATGCTTGGGGAATGTTGCTTTCAGCGAAGTCACAAGCTCCTCTTCGTTTTCGATTTTTCTTTGCACGTGTCCCTCTGGATTTCGGGGATGGGCAACATAGTCTTTACGCCATATGAATGAAACTGTCACAGAAGAACAATTCGACTTTCGATAAGGTTCCACACCGTGGCGCGTGAGAAAAAAGTGACGAAACTCCTCTAAATACGGTACAGTTTCTAAATCATGATTGCTCAAAAGACTGTAATATCCCAATATATTCCAAATCATTGTCTTAAACATCAGTGGCTTTTTTATACTCCCGGCTCTGATGACGTGACCAAACAGTGTTCTCCAAGTCTGGTCTAGTGCTCCTCTGGGGTGTCCATCAAGCCAGAATATATTTGCCATATCGGGTTCTAACTCAAAGATCAAATGCATCAGGAAGGCATTATATAAATCTGTCATTGTATGATACAAATTGGCATATTCATATCTTTGAACACTTATTGTTGGTCTTTTTATTCGTTTCTTAGTTGTTCTGTCATTTGACTGAAAATCGACTGCTGACATCCAGTCTACAAGATGGTCTCTGGACGAGAATGAGTATGTAGGTTCATCAATGGCGTCTGGACAGTTCAAACTGAAATAACCTTTCGACAATTTGTAATATTCACTTTCCTCGTCTTGGTTCATAACATCCTCTATTTTCTCGCCTCCAGACTTTCCCGCCCCTTTCGTAGGATCTACCAAAACATTTGTCAAAACAGCAAACAAATTGGCGTATCCTATGAATGATCCACCGCATAGCTCTTTCTTGCTTTTAATATAGTCATCAATCGAACTATTTTCTTCGGACTTGCGAAAATTTTTAAAACTAAAAGGCAACCATTTTGATTCGTTTTGACTGGTCACAAGAAAAGTTGGTTTTCTTTTAGAAATATTGGCGGTAAAGTTCCACAGCGAAAACCAGTCTTCGTCAACGTCATAGTGCAATTCATCTGGTTCAAGACTGATATAAGGCGTGTGTTGTAAGTGTTTTAGATTCATCCCCCCGACCACAGAGAGTAATTGTCGAAACAAAGATATCCCAATAACGGAGCACACAGTTATGTAAAACAGAATTTTAATGCGCTGTTTCAGCCTCATCTTACGAGTGTCGCATGTATGAAAATGTCACTGAAGTGCAAGCGCATTATGTTCTGAATGAAAGTAGTCCACGTAAGCCTAAAGCGAAGTCAGGTCATGACCATTAATCAAATTCAGCATTTTTTATTATCTTAAATCAACATTGAGGCATATTTATTTGCGCTGAAATGATGTAATTTATACTGTTTAAAAGTATTTTAAAAGTGTTAGGTTTCATGCGCCTCTATTGTTCTGACCAGTAGTTACATTTACCGACGAAGGCCTCATTTTTTACTGTAAGTTCTCTCTGAATCTAATCATATTTCATTGCATTTTATTGCCTTGAAACAAGCAATGGGGTCGGGCTACAAATTCTCACATGAGTCACAGCCCTTCTCCCTGAAATAGATGAAAATATAATAATTAATCCAAAAGTTGCTGGAAGAAAAACGGAGTGGCTATTGCCAGTCGACTGTCAATCGCGATTTTGCGTTAAAATCGCTACTGACAGTTGAATGGTAATAAGGGCATAATACACTCAAAATTGTCATTTGGGGAGGTAAATCGTCGGTTTTATGGTCGCAAATATTGCGTTTTACGGCTACGCTGACGCGTCAAATGTATTTTACAGCTGACGCGTCAGCGTAGCAGTAAAACGCATTTTGCGACCATAAAACCGACGATACTCGTCAGCGTAGCCGTAAAACGAAATTCGCGACCATAAAACCGACGATTTATGATCGCAAATTGCGTTTTATGGCTACGCTGACGCGTAACGGCGGTTGCAAATTGCGTTTTACGGATACGCTGACGCGTCAGCCATGACGCGTCAGTGTATCCGTAAAACGCAATTTGCGACCATTCTACTGAATGCACTTTTTTACATTTTCACCTTTCAAAGTGTACTTCTTTGCATCCATTGCAAGCACTTTCAGCATCGTAAAACCAAACGTCAGCAAATTAGAAGCGACGTTTTATAACGACGTCGGGTTTGCGACTACACATAGTAGAATATATTGTCGCAAATGTTTCACGTTATCCAATCAGACGTCGCGTTATATTCGTACGTGTTTTAGAATAGTCATTTTAAGTTGAAATCGCTATTGCCAGTCGACAGGTAATAGCGATTTTAAGGTAAAATCGCTTTTGCCAGTTTATTTAAATTTTGGTCCAAGAAGGGCAAATTCTACTTATCAGCAAGCCTTATTCCTTCTGACGTAACGTCAGATATTGGTGACAATAAGCGTAACATCAGACGTCAGATTTTGAGCTATGTTGCCAGTTCATTGCAACGGCCAAAGCGCATTTCTTCAAATATGAATGCAATTGCCAACTGCAACTGATAGCCGAATAGATTTTTATTCGGAAGATATTAATTTTCTGGGCAACTTCGGGACAACTTACGATTTTGCTCGAATTCAATAGGAAGCCGCGGTAACTCAGTAGCTTAAGTGCCGGCCCGCTGACCTAGCGGTCTGGGGTTCGATTCCCGCTTGAGGTGAGAATCTTTTCAAACATAAACGGGGTTTCATTGCACACATCCTTTCATTATCAGCCTCTCATTGTCCCGATATGACTGAAATACTGTTGAAAAAGACGTAAAATCGCAAGTCGTCCATCCATCCATTGATTTCAATGAAACGTAACCAACGTACAAATACAGTTGCGGACAAAACCGCTAGATTTGCTTATTCGTATTTTACATCGGCTCTCAGAAATAAACTCCAAAAATATACCTGGTAAAGAACTATTCGGAATAGGTATTTCATGTCCGCCTGATTCATGTTTACTTTATATTAAATTTTTATGTGATTTTTATGCTCAGAAAATACCACCCAGTGTGCAAACTAAAGAAATCTGTCGTTGCGGACAAAACTGCTAGATTTGGAAAATTTGGTATTTCTTTAAATCAGATCATACATTCCGAAGTCTGATTTCACAGTTCGAAATTTCAAAATAGGTATTGTATGCTAGTAAATTTTCTTCTCTACTTCTGCTGCGTATTGGTCTTTAGTGGTCCCTTGATCTTCGTTTGGTGCCGCTTTTTAGTGCCAAAAATCTGAGAGTTACCCTTTTCTTGAATCGCTAAATCTTGAGTTTTCTTGTATACGGAAAGGCTTAACTTGTTGGCGTTCCAATGTTAGTTTACATTATTTCAATCGCATCGACGGTGAAAATTTTGTTGGGTTTTCAGCTCTGGTTATTAATTTAAGCGGAAATAACTAATTTGCATTGCGAGTGCGTTGCAACGTCTTACAGCGTAAAAACTGACGTTGTTTGGTATTTCAAGACGGCGTATATACTTTTATGTCTTATAAATGAATTGTTTCTTTATATTTTCCAAATACTAAATAAATAACCTTTCAAATGGTATAAAATTTGTTACGTTTGCTCATTCGTTAGAAATACTGTATCAAGGGAACATTATAAAGATGGCTTGAAAATGAAATCGTCACCAACATCTGACGTTACGTCTTCTTTGAATTTATTGTTGCAATCTCATCTATGCAATATGCATGTATGCAGCTCACTAAATATGCATTGAATAGTTTCACTCTTTGCGTTCCAATCATTTACAGGGGCGTAACTAGGGGCAATTTCATAATACGCACAACCATGTTTTATTCTCTACTTCTTGAAGGGAAAGCTAGTATTTCAGCCAGTTTGGTAATAGGTATTGAAATCTTGTCTAATTTATAAATTTTCAGCATGCAAATATGCAGGTGCGTTTTGAAATTTTGTCAATTTTGACAAAATTTCAATACGCACTTGCGTATTTGCCGTATAGGTAGCTATGCCCTTGATTTATTCTATATATAGCTAGCACCATGATGTGTTTAAAGACTGCAATGAAAACTGACATCCAACAGAATATTATAATAGGAAAGGAAGCCGAATGTTTTTGGAATTTGTGTTTGGATTTTTTTCTTTCCTTTCAATTATTCTTATATGATGTCACGCAGGCTTGGGAGATTTAAAAACATGGACACTTCAACACCTTTGAGTGGTCTGAAAATCTTGATTTGTTATAAAGAAAATAAAGAAGTACCAACTAGAATGCTAGGATTCGAACTCATGTAGGCTGCGGTCATTGTGCCGCTAGCCATAGGCATGCATAGACAGCGGTCGTACCAGTGGCGTCACAACGTTTGCAAAGTAGATATCAAGGAATATTGTAAACTCAATGAAGAAACCTAACTGCATGAAAGGGGCTTTTAATCACAAGCCAGTTATTATTTCTTTTGTCGTTTTTGTTAATTTACAATATGAGCCGCGACACGACAAAACCAACATAAAGTGGCATGTGCGCCCAGCAAAGTCAGGTCAGCTTTGGCATCCACCCTAACTGATCAGAGTCCTCACTGTGCGCTTAAAGGGTAGCAAAGTGTCTAAGCTAGCTCCATGCGAACAGCGAAGACTCTGATCAGACTGGGCGGATGCCCAGGTTGATCCGAGTCTTCGCTGGGCGCAAAACCACATTGTTTGTTTTCTCGTGTCGCGGCTCAATTATGGTTTTGCATAAGCCGTAGTTGTGGGGACAAGGATATGCATTCATAAAAAGGAATGTGTACATACAGTGTTGGAGTTAAATCTTATAAATGTTCTACCAGCGCCTTCTATCGTACAAAATGTACATCTTCCCGATTACACCTCTGGAAAGAGTGGCAAGCCGTTTTACTATTTATTATGCATAGTTGATATCTTATATAGTATATTAGATATCTAATATGCCAATTAAGATATCTAATATAACATAGAAGATATTTAATAAAACATATAAGATATCTTATATCCTCCGACATAAGATATCTGATATAGGGTATAAGATATCTTGTATAGGATATAAGATATCTTATATAGGATATGAGATATGTAATTTTTCATATAAAATATCTTATATATCAGATATCTTATATAACATATAAGATATCTTATATAAAACATTAGATATCTGGTATATATCAGATATCTTATATGATAAATTAGACCTTATATAGCATATAAGATATCTTAGTTAATACATCAGATATCTGATATATTAAGAGTCATTCTCTGTAAGCATCAAAGTGGCCGGGAAATGGCATCTCTCAGATTTTGATAAAACTTATCGTATAAACTTGTTGTGTCATATAACCAGTAAAAATGGCATCATTTCCGATCTGCGGTGCTTTGGTTGCCATGGCAACGCAAAGTTCACTTTTTTTCTCAAACATGACTATTTTCCTTCTTGTGAATTTACAAAAGGCATGAAATTCAGACAATCATAACATGAACATAGGACATGATTTTACCAAACATCTTTATTCTAGACCAAAGCATACACCTTGATTTTGAAAAAAACTATAAGCTTAGACGCAAAGTTTTGAAGATATGTTTAGCTCTAAGGTGCTGAAGTTAAGCTGTATTCACAAAAACACCAGAACAAAAAATTGCTCAAAAATGGGATATTTTGAAACAAAATCTGTAAAAAACGCAGCTATAAATTTTCTCAATTTTTTAATATAATGTAGCTCCACTATCACTGATTTATATATGTAAAAATTGGAATGGGTATATTTAACAAACTAAAATAAAGAAAGTCAAAAGATGACTACCGTTTCAAAAATCCAAAATATGGATTTTTCAGAAACTTGTAAACAACAGCAGATTTCTTTTTTTTTCAATAACAGTTCTGTAGACTGACTGATAATACACATAGACTTCAGTTAAAATACCTAAATTTGTAAAAATATATGATAGGCATGAAAATAACGTATAATACAGGGGGTAAATTACCCCACCCACTTGGAACACAATGAAAAATTGAGTGAGATAAACAGTTGATTTGGTCAGCTATGAGTCATACATGTACTTATTTTGAACTACAAGGACTTTGTTTATGCAATCAGTTGAAACACATATGTATTATTGCCCATAGCAACCAGTCTGAGCCCTTAGCAACAGCCCTTTAAACAATGTAAGACCTAGGACTGAGCTATGCATGGAGTGACCATTGTGAGCAATACACTCTGAAGGCACGTAAATGATATTTGATGTCCAATAGGCTGTTGAATGTTTCGAATCAGTTGAAAAGTATTGTACCGGTACCGGTACATATTTGCCCTTGGCAACCATTTTGAGCCCTTAGCAACCAACATCTTTTAACAGATTTGGAACTTTGAATAAAATTAACACAACACTGTCTTCCTTTGCAATGTTTAATGTAGACAATTCCACTTTATAGTTTAAAGCACACATCATATTTTTTTTTTCAATAATGCTTAGAGACTATGTTTAGACTTGTCCATAGCAACCACTATTTGCCCTTAGCAACCACCTTCTATCAGATGTGAAGTTTGTGACGGAATTCGATGAGGAATATCTTTATTGAGCACAAACTCTGAAATATCTGAAGCACAGCTGCTGGACCTGTAAAACTTGTCGAATGATATGTGTATTTAATTGTCCTTAGTAACAAATTGGAGCCCTTAGCAACCATATATTTGCAGATTTTAAACATTTTACTGGATTCAAAAAGAACACTACTTAAGCCGAACAAGATATTTGGACCTTTATAAATAAGGTTTAAAGCACAGTTGTTTGACGTTTAGACCTCAGCAACCAGTGTTAGCCAGTTGCAACCACCTTCATATTTGAAAATAGTAACTGTATTTCAAAAAATATCCGTGTGCATTGGAATATATAAATTAAGGAGACAACTGTAAGTTAAAATTAAAATAAAGCTATGTAACTGTTTAACCAATAGCTCAGTGCAATGCCAGATAAGGATCAAACATTGCCCATATTAACATAGGCATATTTGTTGTGAGTGAGTGAGTGAGTGAACTCGGGTTTAACGTCCCACCAACAACGAGGTCATATGGAGACGGGACCTCGGTTTAAAGTCTCATCCGAAAGACCGGAGAAGCGGGGGATCGAACTTGCGACCCCTGGATTGGTAGTCTGGAGTGTTATCCTCTACGCTACAGCCGCTCCTCATATTTGTTGTAATTCTAGCATTAAGTGCTCCTGATTTGCTGCAAGCTTTGGTTTTTTTCTGTCTTGTTTTATGATTATGAAAATATAGAAAATAGGTAAAAATAGATGGTCATTAATTATTATGTTTACTGCGACGTTTTGGTTTAACTTGTTACACACAGAAGGTATTATTTTTTAAATGCAGTAAACATTTTAAGTCTGTTAGTAGGTGGTAGCTTAGGGCTATATATCCACATGGTTTTCAACAGATCTTGAAAATCAAACAACCGTGCTTTAAACTTTATTTAGTAAGGTCTGAATTCCTTGTCGGATATCAACAATATTATTCGTGAATCCAATAAAAGGTTCTAAATCTGCAAAGAAATGGTAGCCATAGGCTTTATGTTGCTTCAAAGGATATGTCCTGCGACTGGTTTTAGCTGTGCTTCAGAAATTTCAAAGCTTGATGGTGAATAAAGATATTCCACATGGAGTTCCATCAAAACTTTCACATCGGATAGAAGGTCGTTGCTAGGGGCCAAAACTTAGCTCATAATTATTTACACTGAACATTGCAAAGTAACAAATCTGTTATCAGTTGGTTTGCTTAGGGCTCAAAATGGTTGCCAAGGACAAATATGATTTTTTTTAACTGATTCTAAAATTCAGTGGGCTGCTGGGCTTGAAATATCATTCAGAAATGTCTTCAGAGTTTATTGCTCACAAACAACATTTCTTGATCCTTAGTCTCACACCGTTTAAAGGACCATTGCTAGGGGCTCATACTGGTTGCTATGGACAATAATACATACCGGTATGTGTTTCAACAGACTGCAAGAGCAAGAGTCCTTGTGCTTCAAGTTAACTTACACATGCTGACATAGTACACATAAAAGAGAAAATATTTGGGTGGGGATTCCCTCAAAAGTGTCATATCTGTTAGAGTTGGTTGCTAAGAGCACAAATTGGTTGCTAAGGATACATAAATACGCTTTTTAAACAAAATTTAAAAGTCAATATGACGTGCTTTTAACTTTACTGATAGCTATTGTCATAGTTTGTTGCATATGATAGATATTTTATTTGCAATTTACCCATTTTTTTCAAATTTGTTAATTGTTGGTTGCTGAGGGCCCAAACCCCGAGTCAAATATATATACATATGTTTTTCAACTGATATTATAAGTCAGTCAAGTGTGCTTTGAACATTACTCGATTGATGGGTGACTTGTGATTTTACGTCCTTTTCAACAGTATTTCAGTCATATCAGGATGATGAAAATATGATAATGAAAGGCTTTGTGCAATGGAACCCCGTTTACGGTAGGAAAGATTCTCGCCTCAAGCGGGATTCGAATCCGGTCCGCTAAATCAGTAGGCCAGCGCTTAACCCACTGAGCTACCAGGGCTCAAACATTACTCGAAGTTCTCGTCATAGTTTCTTTCTGGTAAAAGATATTCCTTATATGCAGATCAATCAAAGCTTCCAAATATGTTTAAAGTTGGTTGCTAAGGGCTCAAAATGATATTTAAGTGCAAATATATTAACTGGATTTAAAAGTAAGTCAGCTGCCTTGCTTTATATATACTGAGAGGCAAATGAAAGTATACACTTTTTGAATGCATATATTTTACTCATTTATTTTACCCCAGGCTTGAAATATTGCATAAATTATTTTTACTCGAGGTACATTAATGTGGTATAGTAAAATTACTGATTGAAACGCTTGACAAGCTGCACTGAACTTACGTGCGGGTTTCGAACATTTTCCACGTGCAGAAAACTGGACAATACGAGTTTGCTGTAATTCTGTATATGAAATTTCGGTTGTTTTCCTCAACAAACCACAACGTTTGCGTTTCATTTACATGATGACAAGGCTCTCTGTGGCAGACAGAAATCATACCCGCAGTGGAAAATTTAGCCTGAGGCATAAAGAAAGTATACACTTCATCGCCAATCAGTTCGTGACTCCAGTGTATTTTGAACCGCATTAGGTGGTAAACTTGTTATGACTTCTTTTAACACCAAAAGCATTGTCGTGATGTAAATGAAACGCATACACTCTTGTTTGTTCAGGAAAACGGCCGTAAGTGCATATAATGATTTTGCGGTAAAAATGTATCTTTTAATGTGGTGCACGTGCAAAAAGGGCAAAACCAACATGTACATGTAGTGTCGCAAGTCAAGCGAGACATTTAGTAATTTACATATTATATACATTACAATATTACATTATTGAACGTTAAGGAAAGATACATCGTGCAGAATTTTAGACCTGACCAGTGAATAATAAGAAAAATACGGGCATTTAAAAATGTATCATTTCTTTTGCCTCTGCGTATATAAATCACAGGGGACAATCGCATCGTTTAAATGCAACGCAATCGTTGTGGTTCATTCAGAAAAACACCCGAAATTTCAAATGCAGATTGACAGCAAAATCGTATTGTCCGTTTTGCTGCAAGTGGAAAACGTGCAAAACCGGCATGTACGTTAAGTGCCGCCAGTCAAGCGTTTCAATCAGTAATTTTACTGTACCACATTAATAAGCAATGAGTGAAAATAAATCATGCAGAATTTCAGACCTGAACTATGGAAAATAAATAAAATATGAACGTTCAAAAAGTGTATACTTTCTTTTACCTCTGAGTATATTATCAACAATTGTCTTCATAGTTTACTGCTCATAAAAGGCAACAAGAGTTCAACACCAGCATCACACTTCTGACTTTGATTTGTTTAGTGGTATACTCAGGACTTCTAAACCTTCTATTATATTGACGTAGGCATGGAAGGTGATACTCTGAAGTATGAGGTGATACTCTGAAGTATTTGATGCATAGACCTATCATTACCACTTATAAGCAGCCTTGAAAACTGCACAAAAAAACCTTTCTGTACAAAATCTTTGAAATTATGATAAGAGAAAAATACTCTTTTCAAATGCATATGAGCATTCAGCTTTGTTGAAAGTCAATCAGGACTTTTTTTTGTGTGTCTCCCTCTTTGAAAATTGTTGTTGTCGTCGTTTGGTATGGAATTTATGAAATAAACTTTCGGTGAGTTTCATAAATTTTGTATGAAATGACCAAGTGTATAACATTTGTTTATCATATGAAGTTTTTAGACCCCGCCACACGTTAGTGGCGGGATATTATGCTTTCACGCTGGCTGTCCGTGTGTCTGTCCGTCCATCTGTCGTACGTACGTACGCACGTCTGTCTGTCCGTCCGTGATCATTTCGTTTCCGTGCGATAACTTCAGTAGTTTTCTTCAGACTTGGTATGTGCATTGGTCTCTGAAATATCTCCATTGGGATTGTTAATGAGCGAATTTCGAAATCTTTGGGCAGAGTTATTGCCCTTGTCAATGTTTCAAAAATGGCTTTTGGTCTGTAGTTTCTTTACTCATTGAGATATTGAAGAAAGATTGAAACAATATATCCTTTCTGTTGCAAGCAGAATTCTGTCCACCGGGATTACCTGCCCCTGCCCCAGGGCTATATACATGCATAAAATCATGAAAAAATCTGCATAAAATCAGGGTTGAAAGTGATTCTCCTGAAACTTGCAACAACTTATTGAAGCGATGAAAGCTTCCTGCATGATCAAAATTTTCTCTCCAAGGGTTATCTGCCCCTGGCACAGCCTATATATATGTACAAAATCATGAAAAAAAATCAGAGTTTTGGTATATCTTTATGAGATTTCACAGAAATGATATAAATATTATTTACAGCTTTTTTTACAACCAGAATCTAGTCCAACAGGTTTATCTGCTCCTGCCACGGGGATATATACATGTATAAAATCATGGAAAAAAATAATATAAAATCAGAATTTCAAGAGATTTTCTGGAAACTTGTAGCAAATTATCAAATTAATACAAGCTTCTTGTTGTGATCAAAATTTTGTCCCAATGGTTTATATGCCCCTGACCCAGGGCTATATACAGGTATCTAATCATGAAAAAAATGTATAAAATCCGAAATGAAAGGGATTTTCCTGAAATATGTATTAAATAAAGCAAATATAGCTTCCATTGATGGTAATTTTTTCATCTCAGTATAGTTATCTGCCCCTGACCTTCAGCTGTAAACAAGTATGAAATCATAAAAAGCTGTATCTGGTATGCAGTGGCGGGGTATTACGCAGTCGTTTAGTATGCTTTTATTAAGCCTGTTTTTTTTTCTCTCTGAAAAATGACTTAATTTGAACATATTTGTCACATAAGGAATCACGGCGTTACGCGCCAGTATCCAAGTCTAGTGTAACGCATGTCAATTTTTATACGCCCGTTTTGAAAAAAAAAATGGACGTAATATGTCCTGGCGCTGTCCATCCGTGCATCTGTCCGTCCGTGTGTCTGTCCGTCACAATTCTTGTGCGCACCATAACTCAGTAACCCTTTGGGATATTTTCTTGCAATTTCATAGGAAGACTATGAATTAGGATAGGGCAAAGTGACGCGTACAATAGTAGTTGCTCTCCCTTTCTTAGTTTCCAAGTTATGCACCTTTTGATGATTTTTTTTTCACGACTAGTCTTGTGCGCGCGGTAACTAGATAACCATTTAGGACATCTTCTTGAAACTTCATAGCAATGCGAATGAAGTCCCAACAATGGGTGGCATTTAACAATAGTTGCTCTCTCTTACTTAGTTTCAGAGTTACATCCCTTTTAGGCTTTGTTGCTTAAGGCTTCTCCCGTTCACTCCTTAACCCATTGAAATATTTTGCTGGAATTTGTAGGAACGTGTATAATAATAGGGCAATGCAGCTTGAGTAAAAACACAACTCTGGCTGACTATCTTCCTGAATAATCTGCCCTTGCATAAATTTCACGTTTACTCTGTAACTCCTTAATAGTTGAAAATATTTTCACGAAACTCTATGGTAATGTGTATATACACACTGGTCTGACCTTCAACACAGGAAACGAGGACAATGAACAGGAAACTTGCTTGCTCTGCTCATCAGGATAAGTTTCCTTCAGAAGTATAGTCTCCCGGAACATCCAACTTCCGACTCTTGAGATAGGAATCAAAAGTTTTACTAAATTGATATGCGTATTCAGGGCTACAACGACCATGACAACGAATTGGTGAAGAAACTTATTCAAGCACTGCATTGATACCGGACGGAATTTCTTCGAAAAACTGGTCTGACTAAGAGGTCTAACAAACTGCGGGGTCCGTAAGAATCACAATTTGAAATTAATCTAAGAGGTATGCGAAAACATTCTAGTTCTATAGTACATTGCCTTCGTTGCCCGTGTTGAATGCCAGACCTGTGTGATATAGGTAAGGGAATGTTTTAGGACCAAGAATGGTAACTCCGGTTTATCAGATCTGCCTGTTCATCTTTCTGTTAACAATCTTGTTCATTCTGTAACTCCTTCATGGCACTAGATCGGGCGTATAATGGGCCGCTTGCGAAGCTCTTGTTTTTAATGATGTTAGCCTCTGAATAAAAGCCATGTCATATGATAAACACAATTATGGCTAGTTTGAAATTATAATTTTCAAATGAAAAAGATATCTTCATTCTTTCCACTTCATATCTGATGTTTTCTTTTCGAAAACATTTTTCATGGCAACTTTCTTATTATTGCACGCCATTGTGGGTAGGGTAATTAGACCCCATTAGATCAGTTAGTTAAAGCTTTTAGCACACCTTTCTTTAACAATTATGTCAGTCATCATTGACCAAATATCAAGTAGACATAAATGAATAAGAATACATCTTTTCAAACATTTTGTAGTGTTTTCATTGTTATATCACTTATATTATACAATTCAAATGATGTTATTTTGGCTCCTTCCCTAGACAAAAGTCCTTTTGTTTTATGATTCATAGCTCTATAGCAAAGAAATGCATGTTTTTTCTTCCCAAAGTTGGTCAAAATGGTTCCAATACTTAGCAAATTGTAGAAAGAAAACAAACCCTAAGTTATCTGTTGTAAGAAGTGGGTGGGGTAAGTAGACCCCATAAATTTTGATGTGAGATAGCTTCTGTATACAAAGTTTAGAAGGATACCTTACTGTGGTTATATTTACTGTTAATTTGTTGTTTTTGGGTCTATCAAACAGATATATGAGTAAAAGAAATGTATTTCCTTTGGTATTTGTAATTTTTATATTTCCTGCAAACCAGTGACGGTAGACAACTTTGAAGCGATTTATTTTTTGAACAATAAATATACCCATTACAAATTTTTGATATTATTTAGTATTAAAACCAATCTAAAAAAATATAAGAAATTAAAAAAAATTATAGCTGCAATTTTGTGTAAATTCATTTCAAAATTTGATAATTTTGTCATTTTTCAAAAAAATCAAAAACTTAAAATCATGCCTAATTTCCACGTGACCTATCGTCAGAATTGAAATACATATCGGCAATGTCAGCAATCAGCCATACTTAGAAAATAAAAAAATATTTATAATCTATTGCTGGTTTAATTATATCTGCCTGACCAAATCATATGTACATGTGCAAAAAGGCTTTAAATTCACGAAAATTCCATACACAGATCAGGCAATTCTGGCCTATTTTACTTTATTGCTGTTGCCATGGTAACGGGGCAGTGAATGAAAAAAATAAATACTGATTTGATGGTCCTGGGTGGATGTCTTGATGTACACCAAGTTTCATCAGAATCTGAGAGATGTCATTTCCAGCTTATATGGGAAGCACTTTGATGCTTACAGAGAATGACTCTTAAATATCTTATATGTAAAATTAAATAAGATATTTCATATCCCATGAGATATCTTATATAGGATATAAAATATCTCTCATGTTATGTTTATCTTATATGTTATATTAGATATCTTTTATAAAAGATATCTTATATCTCTCATGTTATATTTAATATCTTAAATAATATATTAGATATCTGATATAATAAATGAGATATCTTCGTTTCATAAATAGTAAAGTAGCTTGCCATAGGATGGAAGCGTATAGGTACCCCCTTTATATATATTTTTGTGACATATTTTATGCCGAGAAACTTTATAAGATTAGGTTATGTCGTTATCAAGTTGTCAAGAAATCCAAACAATTTCTCACCAACACGACTTACTTTTTTCGTGTTACGGAAATAGCTTACGGCGTTTATCGTCGTATTTATTTGGTGATTAATTTTATCTTGTGATAACTTTAATGGTATACCTAAAAATCTCATGACAAGTTACCCTATATTCATGTTTCGATATTGTCATTTTTGGCGTATATCAAAATATTTATTCTGTGATTTTTTTTATCTTGATATAAATGAAATGCTATATCTGAAAATTTTATCGTTATATTCATGTAGCTGGCTGGTAGCAAGCGGGTAAAGTTTCAAGTCCGTAGCTAAAATACTTTTTGAGATATCTTGCTGACAAGGTTTCATTATGATTTTGTCTGAAGACGCATAACTCCAAAAAGGGAGACAACTCGGACAAGAAAAAAGTGCATGTCAGCTACTTTTTGATGACGAGTCATATGAAATTTCAAAACTCTAGCATGCATAGTTTCTAAAATATGGTATGCGTGACCTAACGCACGCACGCACGGACAACCCAGAAGAATATGCCCCCTCAACTTCTTCGAAGTTGGGGGCATAAAAAGTACTTGCAGCAAAAGCAGCCATGTCTGCATCTGTGCTAAACAGTAGTTCCCGCAGAAGCAAAACTTTAAACACTACATTGACATATGTTTGTGCTATAAGCAATAATATTCAACAATATCATTAGTTAACATAACAATTCCGGAGTGATAAAGAAGAATACAATGAAAACATTTCAACGTGAAAACTCAATACTTATATCAACAACGAGTCAATTTAATTCGTTTTCTGAATAACTATATCGTGTCATCACAATTTTAGATAAAGATAAAATAATAAAACGAAAAAATTACAACGTGAAAAGTAACCACTATATCAGCATCGAGTTGATTTATTAAATTTACACGATAAAATCTATCATATAATAACTTGATAACATCGTGTTTTGTTGATATATTATTCATCACGAGAAAACAGATATAAAGGCGGTACTTATACGCTTCCATAGGAAAGGGTCCCCAATGTTCCGATCCGACATGCTGCATATTACAATATTGAATTACTGAAATCGAGTCTATTCAAGACCACTAATGAAATGTGCAACCGTGACTGGCCACGTTCCCTAGCACTGGCTTAAACAGAGCCCGGAACTACAATCATTCCTTTAAGTTGAGATCATAACAATTGACAGCAGTATCAGCTCGGTCGACAGCTACTAGCAATAGTATTATTTATCATTACTAGCAATACTTTCGACCGAATTCTCGGTCGACATATGCAGCTACTTGGTATTGTACCGGATCGGCCAACACTACAGGTAAGCAAGATGGTATTACCCCGTGAGCACGGACTGTCAAACTCGACTACGCAGGAGCCTGGCCCCGAGGTTATGAAACTTGAGTACATTCTCAAGTTTTATAACCTCAAACCCAGGGTGGCACTAAAGGAGACATCGGCTGTGAGCAAGCCACTGCTACCACCAACGATTATATAACATTGCTAAACATAACTTACTGACAAGTTAGTGTATATATCTCTGTAATTCTAACTAAAATGATTATTATCGATGTCATGTTGAGAATATGATCAATCCAAAATCGTTCTACTAGGGCTATGACATGCTTATTCAAATAGCTATTTTGTAAACTTTCCGCACCTTGAACGTAAACAATAAACTGAATAAGATAAGAAATTTGTGACGGTGTATTCTTTTGGTCTTTGAATGGGCATGCATTTGAGGCCTGAACATATTATCTTGAGGTGTAGTGGGTACACCGCCATGTTTTTTTCAAAGGGAGACAACTCTCTTGACACTGTTTATTTCCCTTGACGACGTAGCCCTTCCAAAATGTGGTCTACCCTTAAAGGAAATAATTTGCTCCTACAGGAGCAAATTCTTTCTTTTAGGAGTTGAACCAAATTAACTCGGAAGAGGGTGGCAAAAAGATTAAAAGGCAAAGTTGCTTTCCCTTCAGGAAACAAGACATTATCTTACGCCAAAAGATACTATCTTGATGCATGAAGATATTTTCTTCTTGTCTATATCGAGGCATCTTAGTAGCTATATCGAGGCATCAAAATAATACTAATACTAGTTATAATAATAATAATGATATTTTCTTGTTGTCTACATCGAGGCTTCAAAATTCACTATTATTGTGCAATAATAATAATAATAATAATAATAATCAATTATATTCGCAAAAGACCTACCGACCCATGAACCACACAATACATAATAATCGTTACATGAAAGCAATTCACATGAAAATATAAACATTAAAGAAAAAACAAGCAAATTCAACGAATTTATGTCCCCCGCCTTGGAAACTATGTCTCCACTGTATATACACTAAGCGTTTGAGCTGGAAAAGCGGCTAAGTTAAAAATGTGAAAAAAGTAATAAAAAAATAATGTGAGGATTATATCCAAACCACATGCATATCTTCAGACCATGATCAAAACACCTGTGAAGTTTCAAAGGAATGGGCATAAAACTGTAGGAGGAGTTGAACACACAAGGTACCCACTATCTATTCACTTTGACAGTAAAAATGTATGTAAAAAATGGCTAAGTTCAATTTGTGAAAAAAGTAATAAAAAATAATGTGAGGATTATATCCAAACCACATGCATATCTTCAGACCATGACCAAAATACCTGTGAAGTTTCAAAGGCATCGGCATAAAACTGTAGGAGGAGTTGCGCACACAAGGTACCCACTATCTAGTCACTATGATAGAAAAAACGCCTAAAAAATGACTAAGTTCAACTTTTGGAAAAAGTGACAAAAAATAATGTGAGGATTATATCCAAGCCACATGCATATCTTCAGACCATGACCAAAACACCTGTGAAGTTTCAAAGGCATCGGCATAAAACTGTAGGAGGAGTTGCGCACACAAGGTACCCACTACCTAGTCACTTTGATAGTAAAAACGCCTAAAAAATGACTAAGTTCAACTTGTGAAAAAAGTGACAAAAAATAATCTCAGGATTACATCCAAACCACATGCGTATCTTCAGACCATGACAAAAACATCTGTAAAGTTTCCAAGGAATCGGCATAAAACTGTAGGAGGAGTTGCGCACACAAGGTACCTACTACTTTAGGGGGACGGAAAGACGGAAGGACGGACGGACGGAAGGACGGAAAGCCAAAAACTATGTCCCTCCGCTTTTCTTCGAAAAGGCGGGGGACAAAAAAAACTAAACGGTAATTTGATCCGTATGATAGAATTGCGGTTCATCTGCCTGTGTTTCTAACACGTACATCCAAATATGCACTATAAATGAGCTAACATCAGTTTCTTGTACCTACTTAACTGGGTGAGGATATCTAAACTGTATATACTATATCGCATTATATATATTTAACATATATATTTAACTAAACATGTACATGTATAATATGCTTATTATATTCAGTACTCATCTGAAAAGTACTATACATTCCTATAACATTTTACATCAGGTGAAATGGGAGATGTCAATGTCTACACTGTCTGCCATTCTATCTGCATCTTCAATTTCTAGGACAATTACAAAAATTCTTTTTGGTGTCCCAATTTTTAGAATATTTACGAAACCCCTCATTTTTCATAAGAATCTGACCCAGTTATGTGCACGTCAATGGGAAACAACGGTTAACGTCGATGCAACGTCAGTATGCCGCTGGGTCTGGGTCAAGTTTTAACATCAAAGACACACTATCGTGCAATTTAGGTCTTCTCCGCATATTACTCACTCGATTTGCCTGCAGTCCGACGACCGGTATTTGACAAAAGCTTTCATTCACGTATTAACTCTTTCGGCGCCAAATTTTTCAGACGACAAATTTTCGTCTGCTCAAATCATCAGACGACAGATTTGTAATTGGAAATTTTAACAATCTAAAGACATTTTTCATAAAATCAGGCTTTTTAAGTTCATATTTGAATGGCAAACAGTGTAGATCCTGATCAGACGGCTCTTTTAAGAGCCGGCTGATCTGGATATACGCTGTTTGCAAAGTTGGCGCCGAAAGAGTTAATACCTTGTAATGTACAAGTCCTTCCTGTTCTGAAAAACGCGGGGCAAGTATTTGTGTGGTATCTTGAAAACATCCTCTGTTTACCTACCTTCTAATCAATTTAGCCATATTTTAGTGTTTACTTTCTAAACACTTTAGTAATACCTTTCTTCCAAACACCCTCTGTTTACATAGCGTCTATATCACTTTACCAGTACAGTTCGTGTGTTTACTTTCTAAACACTTCATTAACTTTCCAAACATTCATTTCTGTGTGTTTACTTTCGTAACACTGTAGTAATATTTTTGTACGTTTTCTTCCGAACACCTTTGACCACACCGGGTAGGCGGCAATCGAAAACGCACGTGCAATCGACGAACGCGGATAAAAAACCCCGTAAGAAACAGCGTTTTCGATTGCAAATTGTTGTTGCCACTTTGCGATCGAAAACACTGTTTCTAACGGTTTTTGATCCGCGTTAATCGATTGTTAAGAGCGTTTTCGACTGCCTCCTACCCGGGGTGTTGACTATAGACAGCTTCCTTTTTCTAAAATTATTTTCTTATTGTTTACCTTCCAAACACGATCGAATACCTTTCTTTGTGTCTACCGCCTGCAAACTCTTTGAGCAGGACAACTACCCTTCAACATCTCATACATCACTTGTCATTTTTCTTATCTAAAGTTTGTTACTATTATTTCCCAAATATGCACCATTAAATTAACTTCCTGTGCGCGTTCTTTCCCACATTAATACCATTCTGATTCTTACCACTGGGACACAGGTCCCTGACCAAACAATGCAGACTTCAAATCAGATGAGCAGTCTAAGCAGGGGCTACCCTGTTTGTCATTCCATCAGCAATACCGAGTAGTTTCTTCTTTGTCAAATATAAGGAAATTTAAAGATAGTAACACTAATTAAAGAAACTTTTAGAAATTAGTTTAGATGTCCAAATTATTATGGCAATTACGGTGTATGTATTATCAACCAGACTGACATAATCCAGCATTCACACGATACAAGCAATTGTTCTTGGGATCGATTTTGTGCAACCCTACCGTAATTACTATAAAAATTAGGATACCTTAACCCAAAACTATCCTTAACCCTTAACGCGCCAAAAAATGAAAATAGCTGAATTCGCAAACAGTGTAGACTCAGATGAGGCGGCTCATGATAAGCCGCCTCACCTAGGTCTTCACTGTTTGTCCTCAGTGTCTTAAATTCACAATATCAGCTAATTACAGCTTGGACGGAAGTTTTTTTTCTCCTTTTTTTTATGAAATTGCAGACGTAAACTTAGTCGTCTGATTTTTGGCACTTTAAAGGTTCAATCTTACATCTACTTAAAATGCCAAGTGCGGCCCTTGATCAAACTACTCATCAGTTTGATATTGGTCTATACTGTTTGCTCAAACGCTCACGACCCAGCTGGTACACATTCAAGGCGGTGACCAGACAAATATACCTTAGGATATTGCCATTGCAGCGAATACTTTAAAAATTCCGCGTGCCCAGGCACCCGTCCGAGTACTCACATTCTCTACATAAATATATATATGACATTACAGACTGCCCGGATAGGATCGGCCATCGATGTACCTACGTGTCTTTTTCTCTTGGCTTACTCCGCGTCCAGAAGCTTTTATTATTGAAGTATTGATCAAAGAACATGTTTAATTGTTTAATTATACATCACATAGATACCGTAACCAATGTGGCTGATTTCTTGCAAATAAATGGTGTAAAATATCACGTTAAATTTCTTACCACTCTACATTGTTTATTAATTGCTGTATGAAAATTGTTTCAATGACTGCACTCTAGTGGTTGTCTCTGGTGGCCACACGTTCGTTGAATTTCCATTTGGTATAAATTAATCGATTAATAATTATTTGGTATAACCAATCATCAACACAACATAAAAGTAGCAGGCACGTGAGTGAGTAATGCGCTTATCTGGGTATTGGCATGTGCGTATATGCTCAAAGTATAACTGTCCATCGTCATGCCCAAGTTTAACCTTCTCACCGTCATTATTTCAATGGCATCACAGCTGACCCCAACGCCAACTATTTCATACTCATTAAAAACGTATCGTCCTGATGACAGCAAGCTCCTGTTACGCGCTGAGTAGCTTCCAAGTCATAGTCGACAGTAAAGACTACCCTGTGTTTGCTTCTAGTGAGTCAAACTCAGGTAACTTTTCGAAGACATTGTCACTATGAACTGACAGCTGAGAAAATCAGCTTGTTGTTATTACTTTACGCTGCCATAATCACTATGACATCAGCACTAACATAAAACCAGCCTAAATACATTATTCTACAATGTCCATTTACGGTCCTACTAAACACTGCTAAGACACAACAAAGACACTGAAAAACCACAAAGACACCACAAAGACACCCCATGGACCCACAAAGACACTAATAATTATAGAAAAAAAACTATTTGTATGCTTTTGCTGATCTTTGAGGGTAGAGACCTTAGCTTGAAATCTTGTACTGTAGTGCGAAGGTGAAGTATTATAGAACTATATTTTATGAAAACTCCCCTCACAAACTAAATTACATACGCTATTAAGATGAAAATTTCTCTACAAAACTTTCTAAATATGAAAATATTGCATTTATTCTTGTTTCTGAATAACACTTATGACATATTTTATCTTGAAAATACTGCATCAGATAAATTTGGCCTTGAGAAAGGAAATCAGTCGGGCTGTAAAAAACACTACAAAGACACCTCAAAGACACTGAGAATGATGGAAAATTATATTCATATCTTCTTTCTGATATTTTAAGATGTAGATGGGAACCGGAAAGCTTCTAACGAAGTTTGCGAGGGCGAACTATAATTGTATTATTTTATTCTTATTCAGTTATATTTTTTATGAAAACGTATGTCTTATGAAAAATGCAAGATGAACTAAACACATATTCTAAACAGATGAAAAATGCTCTACAAGAATTCTTCATTTTAAAACATTGGATTTATTCTTGATCCTATTTCACAATAACACTTTGGACATACATTTTCAAAAAAGGGTATCCGTAAAATTTACCGGCAGCATGCATGTAAAAAGCCCTCTGCAATCGGTCTGTAGAAACTTCAAAGACAAAACAAATATACCACAAAGATACCACACAGACACTGATAATGATGGAAAATAATATTCATATTCTTTCTAATCGTTGAGGATTTAGACTTTGGCCGGAACTGAACACGTAAATAATTAATATCCAGGTGGTAGTAGCAAGAATTTTTTTTCTCAAGAAATAATAATAACTATCATTTGTAAACATGTATTTCCTTGTATTAGACCAATTTGAGTGATTTTGTATGTCCGCGTACAGTCTTTGTCCCTATGTATGACTGCTCGGCATCACAATGTTAATATGTCGGGGTGAATTCTATCAAAATTTATGATAAAAATAATTTATTAAGTAGTATTTCATATTAGATGTCTTTGTGAGTCCTTGTGGTGTCTTTGTGAGTCCTTGTGGTGTCTTTGTGTGTCTTTGTGGTGTCTTAGTGCGTCTTAGTGGTTTTTGGGTGTCTTTGTGGTGTCTTAGCAGTGTTTCGTAGGACCCTCTATTTACAGTAAGATGACTAAATGATACATTTCATGGTCATCAAAACCATGAAAACCCACCGGCAAACATTGCTCTGCAATGACTGTTTTACACTAAGCTGACTTGATATCACTATTAATGACCATCAACATATAACAGCACAACTGTTTTACAATTAGCTTACTTGATGTCACTATTCATGATTATTAACACTGTGACAGCTCAGCTGACAAAAACTACTCTACAATGACTGTTTTAAACATTGCCGACTGGATGTCATTATTCATGACCAACAACTTCAAGGTAGCACAGCTATGAACAATTACTACCATGCCATGACTGTTTTACACTTAGCTAATTTAAAGTCCTTTTTCATGGCCATCAATGTTAAAACACAATAACTGTTCTCCAATAACTGTTTTTCACTTTGCTGACGTGCTGTCACTATTCATGACCAAAAAATTATAACAGCACAGCTGACACCAATTACTACTCTACTATGACTATTTTACAATTAGATAAATTGATGTCACTATTCATGATCATTAACACTATGACAGCCCAGCTGACAAAACTTCTCTAAACAGCCCAGCTGACAAGTCTCTATAACGACTGTTTTAAATGTTGCTGACTGGATGCCATAATTCATGACTATCAACGACAAGGCAGCACAGATATAAACAATTACTACTATATAACGACTGTTTTACACTTAGCTGATTTGATGTCAGTATTCATGACCGTCAACATGATGACAGCATAACTTACAACAATAACTACTCTACAATGACTATTTTACACTTAGGTGACTAGATTTCACCATTCATGAGCACCAAAACCATGACTGCAGAGCTTGCAACAATTACTACTCTGAAATACCTTTAGTACCAGCGAAATTGATATTATTATGCATGACATTAAACTACTTCATAACAGCTGACAATTACTTTACTACACTGACTTTTCACACCATGCTGACTTTATGTCAATGCTCTTTACAATAAATACTTTGACAGCGCAGCTGACAACAGTTTCTATTATACAATGATTGCCTTAGCTGACTTGACATGAATTGTATGACACCATTACTACTGCAGCTGAGCGGACACCAATTACTAATCTTCAATGACTATTTTACACTTAGCCGACTTAGTTTGATTAGTATTGATTCTTCTTGATGAAGGCCAGAAGGCCAAAAATTTGAAATAAAGAGTGATTTAGATTAACATAATTATGAATAACTTCCCTTGTGAAGAAATATTGAAGAAATTCTATTTTACACTTACCTCTATTGATGTCACTATTCACGATCAACTTTATTACAGCACAACTCACAACTATAACTTCTCTACAATGACTATTTTAAACTTCGCTGACTAGATGTTGCATGACCATCAACATAATGACAGCAAAGCTGACTATTCATGACCATCAACTTATGACAGTAAAGCTTTTATGACCATCAGCATTTTGACAGCAAAGCTAACCTCCATTGCTACTCTAAAATAACATTTTTACACTAAGCCGACTAACTGTCACTATTCATGACTATCTGAACCTGCCATGATAATTCAGCGGACAACAATGACTACTCTACAATGACTTACACATTGCTGACCCAATGTGGCCATTAATGATCATTAGCACTATTACTTACAACTACAATGACTGGTTAACGCTCACCTGACTTGATGTGTTCCCTTGCCATCTCATGAGCTTGTTCCACATGATACTGAAGGTTGGATACAAATTATGACTGGAACTCTTTAGTATTTACAGGATTGGCAATTTATATGTCCAACGGTACGGTCATATCTCTTACAAGCATCATCGTATTTGATGTATACCTCGTTGCTTCATTCACAAGCGATCTGTATGCCATCATAACATATGGCAGCCTTGTATCCCAATTCGAATGTTCATCATTCACAAATCTAGTAGTAACCCTTCTGGTGTTTTATTAAACCTCTCTCCCATTTTGTCACTTTGTGGATGATAAGGGGTTGTCATGGTTTTGATTCATATCAGCAAAGTATTTAGTCCTGATATTTTCAACTGTCTTCCTTGGTCAGAATGATTATAGCTTGGCAAAGCGTATCTACTTACAACTTCTTTCAGTAAACGTCTCACTACTGTTTCTGCTTTTTGAACTGGAATGGGAAATGCTTCAACCCATTTCGTGAAACAGTCACTTACCATAATGATATAATGCTTTCCATTTTCGGATTCAGGGAGCGGTCCTAACATAACTGTAGCAATCCTTTCCATAGGATAGCCTGCTTCTGTTAATTGTATTGGCATCCTTTTACTGCGAGGAGGTAGCTTTCTCCTTTGTCCATGTTTCACAACTTCTCTCATACTGTTGTACATATATTCTATAGTCCAGCCAAGTTGTATTTCTGTCTTACCTTTTGCAGGATCTTTTGCGTTCCAAAATGACCTCCAATAATTGAATCAAGACAATGCTCTTACACTGTTTCTCTTAGGCTTTTTGGAATAATGATCGGATACCTTTCTGATTTCTTTGTCTCATACCAAATTCTACACAAATAATCGTTGTGAAGAAACAATCTTTGAAACTGTGGTCAATACCGTTTGATTCCATTGCTCATACCACTTACTGCTGTCCATTATGGTCTTTCTTCTTTCTCAACCCACTAGCAAACTTATTAAATTTCAGGGTCAGTTAACTGAGCATCTTTCAAAATAGATAATTCTTGAGTCTGTTCCTTATTTCTTGCACCTGTTTCTCTTACAGATTGCTTAAGTTTCTACTTTCTTATAGGTATTCAACTTAAAGCATCAGCATTTATATGTTTTTCCTGGTCGATGTTTATTAATCCAACTTGCAGTTTGACCTTCTGGATCTTTTGTTTTCATGGGTGATTTAAATGCACTGTGGTCTGTTCTTAGAACAAATCTTTGCCCAAGTAGATAATGCCTGAACCATTTCATGAAATAAACTACTGATAACATCTCTTTTTCTAGTGACACTGTATTGTCTTTCAGAATTACTAGGAGTGGGACTCCAAAGCAAACCACTCTTTCCTTTTAAAGAATTTTCTCTGAGAACAGCACCTATACTGTTTCCAAATGCGTCAGTGTCAAGAATAAACTTTTTTCCAAGTCTGGATATGCAATGATTGGCACTTCTGTCAGCTGTTTCTTCAATTTTTCAAACACATGCTGACATTCTTCTCTTGTCCAGATATACGGTCCTTCCTTCTCTGTCATTATGCGTAAACAAAGTAAAGGTTTTGCAATTTCAACATATCTTTTAATAAATCTTTTATAAAATCCACACAGTCCTAGGAAACTCCTAACTTCTGTTTGATTTACAAGCATGGGCCATTTTTGAACAGCTTTTATCTTTTCAGGGTCAGTTGAAACATCTTCGTCAGAAAAAAGTATGACCCATGATTGAAACTGATTTTGCAAAAAAAATTGCATTTTTTTGGATTCAACTTCATGTCAGCATATCGTTACCTTTCTAACACTTGCAGTAATTTTTCACAGCCTAATCAAAGCTTTTTCGCAATGTAGTTATGTCATCTAAATAAATCAAATAGATTTTCCATTGTAAGCCTGCAATCACAGCTTCCACTGATCTTTCAAATGCTGAATGGGCATAACATAAGCCGAAAAGTAAAACTCTAAATTGAAAAAGTCCTTTTTTTGTAATGACTACAGTACTTGGTTTGTAACTGGTTTCCACGCCCACTGCCAATTTTCATAGTATAATCCAAAAGTCGAAAGCTATTTTGCTCCTGTTAAACTTCCAAGCATTTTACATTCTTTGGTAGTGGATAAGCATCTTTTACTGTGACATTATTTAGAGTAAAAAGATAGGCAATGATTATGAACTAATACAATCAAATCTCATATTCTGCCCTCAATTCAACAAGGGCTTCGCAAGCGGCGCAAAATACGCCCGTTTCAATGTCCTAAAGGAGTTACAGGATGAACAAGACTGTTTACAAAAGGATAGACAGGCAGACAAACAGAGGCAACCACTGTATAATTAACTAGAACTGTTGGCGAATCTGACTATACCCCCACTTAACTGCTTAAATCAAATGGTGTTATTTTCATAACAAAAAGCATAGAGAGAGAAAGAAATCATTGTTACCATGTATACCAAATATGAATGGTTGCTGTGAAATCTGTTACAATAAATTACATTATTCAAAGTAAAGAGAGAAAGAAAATCGGACAAATACAGGGAAGAAAAAGAGGAGAAGGCTGGTTCCCAATCCCATGATACAGTAATCATTAACCTGCATACCAAATATGACTACTCTAGCTTGCATGGTTGTGGAGAAATCTTTGACGAAAAATTTCATAATTCTAAGTATGGAAAGAAAGAATATTGGAAACATACAGAGAAGAATAAGCAGGAGAAGGCTGGTTCTCAATCCCAGGATACAACATATCGTCATCAACCTGCATACCAAATATGACTACTCTAGCTTGCTTGGTTGTGGAGAAATCTTTGACGAAAAATTTCACTATTCAAAGTAGGGAAAGGAAGAAAATCAGACAAATACAGGGAAGAATAAGCAGGAGAAGGCTGGTTCTAAATCCCACAATACAACATGTCGTCATCAACCTGCATACCAAATATGACTACTCTAGCTTGCATGGTTGTGGAGAAATCTTTGACGAAAATTTCATTATTCAAAGTATGGAAAGAAAGAAAATCGGACAAATACAGGGAAGAATAAGCAGGAGATGGCTGGTTCTCAATCCCACAGTACAACATGTCGTCATCAACCTGTATGCCAAATATGACCAGTCTAGCTTGTATGGTTGTGAAGAAATCTTTGATGAAAAATTTGATTAAAAGGGGATAGAAGGACAGACAGATGGACCGAAGGATGGCCAGACGTATACCTGTATACCCCCCCCCCCCACCCCACACACACAAACTTTTCAAAGCTGGGGTATAATGACTGCAACATTATTTAAATATTTAACGCATCAAATACTGTTGTATAAGTTGCTTTTCAAAGTGGAACAAGGGAGATAACCTAAATATACTAGATATACCATTTTTTGTTCTACTTTTTTCCCCTGACAATATATTGTGCAAGATAAATATACACAAAATAGCCTGTAAGAACGAATGAAAGGGATTAACTCTAAAACGAAGAAAGGGAGAGCAGCCATTTTGAACACGACACACCGTTGGGACTTCATACACATTGCTATGAAGCTTTATGAAGATATCCCGAACGGTTATCTAGTTATGGCGCCCATGGGACTTGCAGGGAAAAAATTAATCAAAGGGCATAACTTGGAAACTAAGGAAGGGGGAGCACCCATTCTTGTACGCGACACGTTCCCCCAGCCTAATACATATGCCTACCAAATTTCATGAAGATATCCCAAATGGTTACTGAGTTATGGCACGCACAAGAATGTTTACGGATGGACGGACAGACGGATGGACAAACGGACAGACGGAGGGACAGACAGATGGACAGAAAGCACCATGACATAATACGTCCGTTTTTTCAAAACAGGGATATAAAAAGGGAAAGATGCACCAATACAAACAGACAAAAGCTCAGGAAAGACATGCACAGGTAAACCATACATACAGCCAAATAGGTGGTCAATCGGCTACCCTAATTGAAAACTAGAACTGTCGGAGATTCCGACTATACCCCCGCTTAAGTGCTTTAATCAAATAAAGTTATTTTCATTACATTAGGTATAGAGAGAGAGAACTCATTGTCAACATGTATACCAAATATCAATAAATCCCTTTCTATGTATACATAATACGGAATAAAATGATTTCACAAAGAGAGATAGAAAAATTTTATAAATACATGTAAGACATAAGTCTTTATCAATCTGTATACCAAATTTGAAGATTCAAACTTGAAAGGATGCTGTGAAATTTGTTACTTAAAAATTGCATTATTCTAAGTAAGGAGAGAGGTTCTCAATCCCACAATACAACAGTTATCATCAACCTGCAAACAAAATATCCCTCTTCTATCTTGCAATGGCTGCTTAGAAACCTTTGACAAAACAGTCATTCTTCAAAATATGGAAAGAAAATCGGAGAAATACAGGGAGGAATATGCCAGATATGGCTGGTTTGCAATCCCACAATACAATAAGTCGTGATCAATCTGTATACCAAATATGAACATTCTACCTTGAAGGTTTACTGTGAAATCTTTTACAAAAATTGCATGATTCAATGTAATGAGAGAAGGAAAATAAAACAAATACGTCGAAGAATATGCCAGATACAGCTGGGTTGAATCCCACTATACAACTAGAACTGTCGGACAAGCCGACTATACCCCCGCTTAACAGCTTTAGTAAAATGGTTTTGTTTTCATTACATGGAACATAGAGAGACAGAACTCACTGTCAATATGTATAGCCAATATAAAATGTTCTACTAATATTTCTATGAAATACAGAATAAATATTTCACATGGACAGAAAAAACAAGCTCCTGTCAACTCATACACCAAATATGAACCATCTACCTTCAACAGTTGCTGAGAAATCTTATATGAAAAATTATAGTACTTAATCCATTGACAGAATGCATGAAGAGAAAAAAAAGTGAACAAATACAGGGAAGTATACAGGGAAGAACAAACTGGAGAAAGCCGGTTTGCTATCCCACAATACAACTTGTCTTTGTCAGTCTGTATACCAAATATGAACTTTCTATCATACATGGTTGAGAAGATATCTTTGACCAAAAAATTGGAGTGAAAGAAAAAGGAACAAATACAGGGAAAAACAAGCAGGAGAAGGCTTGTTCTCAATCCCATGATACAACTTGTCGTTGTCAATCTGTATACCAAATATGAACTTTCTAGCTTGCATGATTGTGGAGAAATCTTTGATAAAAACTTTCATTATTCAAAGTATGGAAAGAAAGAAAATTGGACAAATACATCGAAGAACAAGAGGAGAAGGCTGGTTTGCTATCCCACGATACAACATATCATCATCAACCTGTATACGAAATCTGACCATTCTAGCTTGCATGATTGTGGAGAAATCTTTGACAAAAAATTTCATTATTCAAAGTATGGAAAGAAAGAAAATCTGACAAATAAAGGGAAGAATAAGCCAGGGAAGGCTGGTTTGCAATCCCACGATACAACACATCATTACCAACATGTATACCAAATATGACCATTCTAGCTTGCATGGTTGTGGAGAAATCTTTGACGAAAAATTTCATTATTCAAAATATGGAAACAAAGAAAATTGGACAAATAAAGGGAAGAATAAGCTGGAGAAGGCTGGTTTGCAATCCCACAATACAACACATCATCACCAACATGTATACCAAATATGATCATTCTAGCTTGCATGGTTGTGGAGAAATCTTTGACGAAAAATTTCATTATTCAAAGTATGGAAAGAAAGAAAATTGGACAAATAAAGGGAAGAATAAGCCGGAGAAGGCTGGTTTGCAATCCCACAATACAACAAATCATCACCAACATGTATACCAAATATGAGCATTCTAGCTTGCATGGTTGTGGAGAAATCTTTGACGAAAAATTTCATTATTCAAAGTATGGAAAGAAAGAAAATTGGACAAATAAAGGGAAGAATAAGCCGGAGAAGGCTGGTTTGCAATCCCACGATACAACACATCATTACCAACATGTATACCAAATATGATCTTTCTAGCTTGCATGGTTGTGGAGAAATCTTTGACGAAAAATTAAAAGGGGACGGACGGAAGGACGGACGGATGGACGGAAGGACAGATGTAAACCAGTATACCCCCCACTTTTTCAAAGCGGGGGTATAATAAGTTGTTTACAATCTGTACACAAAATATGAACATTCTACCTTATGCTGTGAAATCTTTTACAAAAAAATACAGAAAAAATTAATAAATACACGTAGGACATAAGCCTTTATCAATCTGTATACCAAATATGAAGATTCAAACTTGAAAGGATGCTGTGAAATTTGTTACAAAAATATGCATTATTCAAAGTAAGGAGAGAAAAAAAAATTGGAAAAATATCGGGAAGATTAAGCAGGAGAAAGCTGGTTCTCAATCCCACAATACAACAATTATTATCAACCTGCTAACAAAATATCCCTCCCCTAACTTGCAATGGCTGCTTAGAAACCTTTGACAAAAAAGTCATTATTCAAAGTCTGGAGAAGAAGAAAATTGGACAAATACAAGGAAGAATATGCCAGATACAACTGGTTTGCAATCTTACGATACAATAAGTTGTTAACAATCTGTATACCAAATATGAACATTCTACCTTGAAAGGTTACTGTGAAATCTTTTACCAAAAATTGCATTATTCAGTGTAAAGAGAGAAAGAAAATAAAACAAATACAGGGAAGAATATGCCAGATACGGCTGGGTTGAATCCTACTGTACAATAAGTCATTTACAATCTTTAAACCAAATATGAACATTCTACCTTGAAGGGTTGCTGTGAAATCTTTTAAGAAAAATTGCATTATTCAACGTAAAGAGAGAAAGACAATCAGACAAATACAGAGATGAATAAGTGGGAGATGGCTGGTTCTCAATCCCACACTACAATAAGTTTCATTAACCTGCATACCAAATATGACTACTCAGCTTGCATGGTTGCACAGAAATCTTTGACGAAAAACTGTTATTCAAAATATGGAAAGAAAGAAAATCGGACAAATACACGGAAGAATAAGCAGGAGAAGGCTGGTTTACAATCCCACGATACAACACATCGTCATCAACCTGCAAACCAAATATAACTAGAACTGTCAGAGACTCCGACTATAAACCCGCTTAACTGCTTTAATCAACGGTGTTTTTTCGTTACAGTATAGAGAGGGAGAACGCATTGTCAACATGTATACCAAATATCAATAAATCCCTATGTAATACAGAATAAAATGATTTCACAAAGACAGATAGAAAAATTAATAAATCATGTAAGACATAAGTCTTTATCAATGTGTATACCAAATATGAAGATTCAAACTTGAGGGGATGCTGTGAAATTTGTTATGAAAAATTGCATTATTCAAAGAAAGGAGGGAAAGAAAAATTGGAAAAAAATATATGGAAGAATAAGCAGGAGAAGGCTGGTTCTGGATCCCACAATACAACAGTTATCATCAACCTGCAAACAAAATATCCCTCCTCTAACTTGCATTGGCTGCTTAGAAACCCTTGACAAAAAAGTCATTATTCAAAGTATAAAGAGAAAGAAAATTGGACAAATACAGGAAAGAATATGCGAGATATGGCTGCTTTGCAATCCCACAAAATAAGTCATCAATCTGTATACCAAATATGAACATTGTACCTTGAGCGGTTACTGTGAAATCTTTTACGAAAAATTGCATTATTCAGTGTAAAGACAGAAAGAAAACCAAATACAGGGATGAATAAGCAGGAGATGGCTCAGGTTCTCAATCCCAAAATACAGTAAGTTGTCATTAATCTGCATACCAAATATGACTACTCTAGCTTGCACGGTTGCACAAAAATCTTTAACAAAAAATTTTGTTATTCAAAGTATGGAAAGAAAGAAAAACTGACAAATACAGGGAAGAATGAGAGGAGAAGGCTGGTTTGCAATCCCACGATACAACACATTGTCATCAACCTGCAAACAAAATATAACTACTCTAGCTTGCACAGTTGGCGAGAAATCTTTGACGAAAAAATCATTATTCAAAGTATGAAAAGTAAGAAATCTGGACAAATACAGGGAAAAATAAGCAAGAGAAGGCTGGTTTGCAATCCCACGATACAACACACTGTCATCAACCTGTATGCCAAACTTGACCATTCTAGTTTGAATGGTTGCGGAGATATCTTTGACGAAAAATTTAATTATTCAAAGTATGGAAATAAAGAAAAATGGACAAATAAAAGGAAGAATAAGCAGGAGAAGGCTGGTTCACAATCCCACGATACAACACACCGTCATCAACCTGTATGCCAAATATGACCACTCTAGCTTGATTGGTTGTGGAGAAATCTTTGACGAAAAATTTCATTATTCAAAGTATGGAAATAAAGAAAAATGGACAAATAAAGGGAAGAATACGCAGGAGAAGGCTGGTTTTCAATCCAACGACACAACACATCTTCATCAACCTGTATGCCAAATATGAACATTCTAGCTTATACCATTGTGGAGAAATCTTTTACGAAATTTTTACCAGAAAGAAAAATGGATAACTACGGGGAAGAATAAGCAGGAGAGGGCTGAATCTCAATCCCAGGATACAACAAGTCAGTCTTAAGCAGTATACCAAATATGTATATTCTAGCTTATACCATTGTGGAGAAATCGTTTACCAAAATTTTTACTAAAAAGTGTTATGGAATTACGGACGGACGGAATGACGGACAGACGCAATCCAGTATACCCCCCACTTTTTCAAAGCGGGGGTATAACTACTCTAGCTTGCACAGTTGTGGAGAAATCTTTGACGAAAACATTCATTATTCTAAGTATGGAAAGTAAGAAAATTGGACAAAGACAGGGAAGAATAAGCAGGAGAAGGCTGTTTTGCAATCCCACGACACAACACACCGTCATCAACCTGTATGCCAAATATGACCATTCTAGCTTGAATGGTTGTGGAGAAATCTTTGACAAAAGAAAAATTTTATTATTCAAAGAATGGAAATAAAGAAAAATGGACAAATAAAGGGAAGAATAAGCAGGAGAAGGCAGGTTCTCAATCCCACGATACAACACATCGTCATCAACCACTATGCCAAATATGACCATTTGTGGAGAAATCTTTGACGAAAAATTTGAATAAAAGGGGACGGATGGAAGGACAGACAGAGGGATGGAAGGAAGGATGGACGGACAGATGTAAACCAGTATACCCCCCACTTTTTAAAGCAGGGCTATAAATAGAAAGTAAAATGGGCAGCTATTCAGGAGACCATATTGCTCGAGACTACAGACACGCGACATGTAGCATTGAGGAATCACACCAGAAGTACAGAAGTACAGCCTTGGCCCAGTCAGTAATAGATTACTGGGGGACTTGAACAAGATGACATGATTTATAATATACATCATATCACCATTAAGCTGTATTGAAATATTTTGAATGGTTAAGGAGTACGTGTAAACAGGAAATTTATGCAAGGGCAGATAAGTCAGTAAGCCAGAGTTGTGGTTCTTGTTCATGATACATTGCCCCATTATTATACACATTCCTACAAAGCGTCATTCTAATATTTCAACAGGTTCAGGAGATATGGAGTGAATGAGAAACACTTAAAAATACTAATCAAATGGAGGTTACTCTAAAATTAAGAAAGGGGAGCAACAGCAACCATTCTCATTGTCTTGTGATCATGCACATTGCTATAAAGTTTCATCATGATATTCCAAACGGTTACCAAGTTATGGCATGCACAAGATAAGTATACACAAAAATAGCCTAAAAGTACTAATGAAATGGATGTAACTCTAAAACGAAGAAGGGGAGAGCAGCCATTGTTGTATGTGACACATTGTTAAGACTTCATACACATTGCCATGAAGTGTTATAAAGATGTCCCAAACGGTTATCTAGTTATGGCGTGCACAAGACTTACAGGTAAAAAATTAATCACAGGGGCATATCTTCAAAACTAAGAATGGGGGAGCAACTAGTCTTGTACGCGACACGTTCCTCCAACCTAATACATATGCCTACCAAATTTCATGAAGATATCCCAAATGGTTACTGAGTTATGGCGCATGCGTACAAGAATGTTTACAGACGGACAGACAGCGCCACGACATGATATGTCCGTTTTTTCAAAACGGGCGTATAAAAATCTTATACATGGTGAAAACCTAGAAGTAAACCTAGTCACCTATCACAAGGTTCAATCAAGTTAATTACAAAATATTAGCAAAGAGTACCAACTAAACACAAAACTTTGATGTAAACATGTATATCTGTGTCCATGACTTTGGTCAGCAGCAGCATCCAGCTGATGTCAACTAATCTGCATGAACCTAGAAGTAAACTTAGTCATATATCAAAAGGTTCCATCAAAGGATATTGCAAATGTAACCTAGGAATATAAATTAACACAAAACTCTAATACAGATAGTTGAGTCTGTGATCTTGGCCTTTGGTCAGCAGCAGCAGCCAGATGATATTAATGAATCTGTATGAAACTAAAAGTAAAACCTAGTTACATGCCAATAGGTTTCATCAAAGCATGTTGGAAATATAAGCAAATATAAATTTAACACAAAACTGTAACACAAATATATAGGTCTTTGACCTTGACCTTTGGTAAGCAGCTGCATTCACATAATGTCAACTACTCTGTATGACCTAAATGTAAAGCTAGTCAAATATCAAAAGTTTCCATCAAAGGATATTGGAAATATAAAAGATGAATATAAACTTAACGCAAAACTTTAACGCAAATGTTTAAGTCTGAGACTTTGACCTTAAGTCAGCAGCAAAATCCAGGTGATGTCAACTATTCTGCATGAACCTAGAAGTATACATAGTCACATATTAAATAGTTCCATAACAGGTTATTGGAAATATATGCAAAGAATAGAAACTTAACCTAAAAATTTTAACACATGTTAATGGACGGACTGACAGACGGACCTATGGATGGATGGACGGACAAACAGATGGAAAGACAAAAACTATATACCCCTCGACATGTCAGGGGTATAACAACAAGAGACTTGTTTATTTGTGTATTTTATTTTTCTCTTTTTTCCCTCTTCTCTGCCAGTATTACTCCTTTTCATTCATATCTTTTTCACTAATAATAATTCATAGATAGTTTTTGTTCACTCATCATTAGAACCACCTAACACATGTGGCACATGTACAAAGAGTGACAGCAACTCACAACCAGTTTTTCAAAACTTTCAATGTTGTTAGTTAATGAGGTGTTAAATTTCTAAAGTACTTTACGCATAAACACTGAAAAAATGTAAGAAGCTGTTGCAGCGCAAAAGCTCTTCACAATTTTTTAGCAAAAAATTTAAAGCAATTTATTTTGTGAGTGCTGTTAGACTTAATGGACCCTTGACTAAAGTCTTCATCAGCTAATGACCCTTTGAACACTCCCACCCAGATGCTTCTATGGAAAAATAAGAACAAGAAATCCACAAAAGGCTGTCTTATCTGTCTGTGCCTTGCAACGAAGAGGCCCCCTATACTACCTGCAGAGCTAAACCAGAAGCTCAACAAAAGTTAATGCTGCCATTGCCGGCACAGATAAAATAGGGTTGCTTTCTTCCAATCATCCCAGAAATGCCATCAAATATAAACCCTAAAATTTACCAAGTCTGAAACTGTTTTACCATGTGGGTAATATCAATCTGCTTATCTGTCCTGTCGACCGATCCTGTACCAAGTGGCTTATGACTGAGAATTTGGTTGTAAGCAGTTTTTATGTTAATGATCCAATAGTTAATGCCTGTTGACCCAGCTGATACTGCTGTCGATTGTCTAGGTCCACAGACACTTTTGCATGTATCGTAATTCAGTTACTCGGTCGACAGCATAGGAAAACTGGAATTACCCCTCTGTTAACTGGAGCTCTTGATTTGACTTTTTCATTATCATTTAGTCATTTAATATTTTTCCACCATTTTTAAAAAGAGGAACAACATTTGTAGCTTCCAGTTTGCTCCAGCAATTGACATACCCCTTCAAAAATGGGTTTTACTCTTAAAGAAAAGAATTTACTCCTATGGGAGAAAATTCTTTCCTATAAGAGTGACCCCACTGAAAAGGGAGGTTAGCATGAAAATGGCAAAGTTGCTTCCCCTGAAAATATACCCATTCATCTTAGCCAAAGCTTACTAATCAATTTTTCACACTGTTCATGCTGTCTTGGTATAAATGAACAGATCTGAGGTAATTCAATAATTCAGTCTCAATTCTCTGGAGGAACAGTCTTAAAAAGACTGTTCCTCCAGAGCAATTTTCATAGTTGTAGGGAATCTCCTTCATAGAAATTCAGCCTTAGCCACAGCATAGCAACCACTACAGTCATTTTATAAATACGGCTCTGGCTACCAGAAAGCCTATGGTACAGCTAAAACATGGCAACACTATCTGTGTTTCATATTGGAGGCCATGACAATTCTAGTTCATTGTGTTTTGACTGTGGAATCCATTCTTTCATCGCTGACAGCAAATCTGAAATGAAGAGAAAAAACATGACATGTCATTCAGTTAGTACAAAGATAGCTTGGTGAGGCCCAGTTTACTGCCTTTTTCAAAAGTACATGTATTACTATATTCATGGTAAGTACACCGTAAAAAATTCTAAAGACTGGGACAGACAGGTCTGAACAAACAGTGAGACCAAGATCAGACTTCTGAAGGCAGTCTGATCAGGGTCTACACTGTTTCAAACAGTTTGCCATTCCATCAGGCATCTGCATCTCTGGGACACATTACTGTATTGTTAAACCAGTGACCTATATGCATAGTGACTCGCATCCCCCGTTAAATATAGGTATTTTTCCAATAGACGCTTGTCGCGCCGCAAGACAGGTGAGTGGCTGAAAAAATCGATAATTCTGTCGACCGCTTATTTTGCATCTAGAAATATTTTTACATTATCATTGTTTTATTTTATCTGTATAATTAATGTGTTCTTACAAATGTTAGCGTTAAATTGTATACTTAATTTCCGAAATTTTGATACCAAACTTGCCAAGTTTTTATACGGTAGTTTTACTTGACGTAGTTAAAAAAAAAAACGAAAAAAACTGGCTGGAGGGCTTTTCAATATAAATACGGGAAACTTTTTCATTTTGCATTTGGATGAGGATTTTGATCTTGGCTCTCTCTTACTTAGGAGAATATGCAAGCATTGAAAATTGAAGTAAGTCAGTGACATAGGTTTTAATTAAGCTGAGTGGGTTGGAATTTCTATCAGAAGTTATCGACGTGAATCGCCTATTTCATTAATGTTTACATAATCAAAATATTATTCAACGTTAAGGTAAGCTTTCAATTTTATGATGATGTATTAGAATAGTAAGTTTTGTGATTATTTTGCTTGGTTTTGGGGTTAATTTGTATTGATGTGAAATAAGAAACTTTGGTCGCTGACAAATTCTTCAATGCATAACTAACCAACCCTCTGAACTCATTGTTGTATGGCGAAAACTGTGAAAAACAAGTTTTATTTTAAGATTATTTTGACCCATTAAATCGGCACGAAATTGCATAAAATAGCACTCAAACAATTTGTAAGGCAATCAACTTTATGAAAAATATCATTGCGAGGCTCAAAAATAGTTATTTTGGGAGCCTTATTTAAAAACGGGGGAGTGGGGTTTTGAACATCCTGATTTGCTGGTTTTCGCTACTTTCCTAAATAAGCCTATTTTTATACTGTCATAAGACCATCAAAATAGTAAATAATTGTCATAAAAATGATATTAAACAACATTTTGGTCCTTCCCCTTTCGTTTTCTAATGCTAAAATATTACCTCAAACCTTATTAACGACGGAGTACATCATAAAAGAAGGGATGGTTTTCACAGCGTCGTCGCCATTTTGTTTCGAGTGACCAAAGTTTCTCAATTTACATCGCTAAAAATGAACTCCAAATCCAAGCAAAATCACCACAAAACTTATATTCTAATACATCATTATAAAATTCAAAGCTTACCTTATCGTTGCATAATAATTTCACTATGAAAACACCGATAAAATGGGCGATGCAGGCCGTAAACTTTGGACAGAAATTCAAGCTTTTTCAGCTTGTATTAAAAATGGCGATCTGGTAGGAGGCGCTGCAGTCGCATGCGCGACACGCCTCTTTTGACCGAAAGGTGAAGACGCAAGTCACTGTATTTATAGGTCACTGGTTAAACCAAACTGATGGAATTCCATGTTTTAGGACAATTGCAGTAATTATCTTAGGTGTCCCAATTTTAAGAATTTTTATGATATACTACTCAAGCATAAATCTTGTATTTACATATACATGAAGTGAAAACTGATCATGTGACAATACCTTAATGACCCTAAATATTTGGACAGACAGGCCTGATCAAACACTAAAGACTCAAATCAAACTGCTCCTGAAGAAGCAGTTTGATCAGGGTCTATAGCGTTTGAGACTCATGGATGCTACAGCATTTGCCACTCACTAAGCATTATTTGGATGCATTAATGTGTGTAAAGTCCAATTTTTAAGAATTTTCGAACAATAATTGTCCGTCTTTCAGGTGTCCGAAATTTTAGGGTCATTACAGTAACCAAGATTCTCATACAGGACGCCTGTATAGGCAATGCCAATTACAGTGTTTTATTCTGCAACAGATCACTGTTCTGTGGTGTGTGAGGCTAATTCTGACTTCGTTACTACTGTAAGACCCTTATTTTCTTATTTTCAGGGGCAGACCCTATTTATAAGCTGACCCCCATTAGGAAAGGATGCAAAAAAGAAAGTGTCAGAGTTGCTTCCCTGAAAGTGTACCCATCACCAAACAAATTAACCTCTTACATTTTGGTTGTTCTTTCCACAGTTTCTCCAGCAAGTCTTTCGAATCCACTCTTTCAGCTACAAGGGCTTTCAACAATATGTCTGTTCTTGGCTGTAACCTACAAAACATATAAACTATGTAATGTAATCTACAAAATAAATCAACTGTGATTTATTTTAAATTGAGTCATGTAATCTACAAAACATAACAGCCAAAATGTTCACTTGTGAAAGACCCTCTATGAATTAAATTACAAACACAGACCATCCATACTGTCAAAAAATAAGTGTTTGCACTATACATGTACAGTCGAACCTGTGAACAAAGGCCAGGCACGGGAAAGACCTAAATTGGCTGTTGTTTACAGGTGACCGTTGTTCGGAGATTCAATAATTTCACGATTTTGACCGACTGACAGATAAATGTAAACTTCGTGGGAGATATTCTTTTCGCGCGCTTTTGTTTGCAGGCGAGCGTTAATATTATCCCGTGTTTTTTGCATGGCGCAAAATCAATATTCAAGGGCATATATACCATTAAAATACTCCAGAAAATAAATTCCCGAAATATTGTTGTTGCTTTATGTTTAAATTCTGTAATAATTTGTTTTCAAAGTACACGTATCGGTAAAAAGACTTTTGCTTTCACGGTTGACACACAAGACATTTGTCATATGTCTGATTGGCTGATTAAACCAGTTACTGATAATTAATTATCGGTTGACTGACCATACTGTATAAGACATGATTAGCGGAATAAAACTGACCTTGATTACCTTACAAAAATTAACACTTATAGAATCAAACGCATTATGCGCTATTAAATTGCGTAGAATATACTTTGTTACACAAACTATACTGAACCCGAAAATTAATCAATAACCAGTCTAGTGCTAAAAATAGATCAGGCAATATACACAAAAATGTGTGTATGAAAATGAAACTGTGTTTTGACAAAAGGACTGGCCGTTATTCAGAGAAAATAGCACGTCTCGGGATGGATTTGGATGACCGTTTTTGACCGCAGTACGCAGTGGACCGCTATTCCAAGGTAATTTAACCAGGAAATTCAACAGGAGGAATTCAAACTGACGGTTGTTTACAGGAGACTGTTATTCGGAGGTGACCATAAGCACAGGTTTGACCTTAGTTGCATGCAGGCTCCAAGTGAAGTGTAGAGTCACGAGGCTGCTTCAATATTAAAGTCTTAATTTTTGATTTACCTTATGTGTCTGCTCTGAAATCTGCAGGGAAATAATTTGAGAGTTCTATGTAAAAGACTTACTTTGCCCAGGTCTTCACCATAGTAGATGGCATAGACAGGAGATCCGAGGAAAACTTTGCAAATTTTTGACATACTTTTCCCTCCAATAAAAACCTTGCAAACCACTTAATTTTCTCAAGTCCCGTTGGATAGTCCAATAAAGGTGTTGGAAGTTCCCATGCACAGTGACCGAATGTTCCTTTCATATAACACTTTACTTGGCCAGTTTTAGAGTCATATTCAGGGGGAGGATTTTCCATTGGCTCAGAGAATGTCACATGACTAGAGGCAAACAGGGGAAGCCACTCTGGCTCAACAGCAGTGATTCCTGCAAAACAAAACAGACAAAACCTCAAATATCAGTTCCAAATATTTTGGCGGAAAAATTATAAAACAAGAATTCCAGGGAATGAATATACTGTCAAAATTCTAAATATTGGGAAACCTAAGATAATAACAGTAGGGTCGAGTCTGGTAACTTCGGACAGCCGGTAAATTCGGACATACCATAGCAAACAGTGAAAATCCAGATGAAACGGCTCATAATGAGCCGTCTCATCAGGATTTTCACTGTTTCTCCAGTTATTTTTGTTTTAATTCCAAACAACTGACATATAAAGAAAACAATGTCAATGTCTGAATTACCTGCTGTCCGAATTTACCTGACTTGCCCCTAATGGTTTTAAAGATGGAACAGTTTGGTTTTACAATGAAGTAATGTATTCAAACGAAGCAGCTGGAATGGCAAACACTGCAGACCCTGATCAGACTGTTCCTTCAGTCTGATCTGGGCCTGCACTGTTTGCTCACACCTATCTGTCCAAATACATAGAATTGCTACAGTATTTCCTGTCTGCACGATGTCATAGAAACAGAGATAAATCATAAAAGTTGATAAACTTTATGCTAGCAATACCTATGTCATGCCTTTTCTCAACTGGCAGGGGAAACAATAATACCTGTGAAAGACTTGCTTACAGTTTGTCAGTTTTTTTTTTTTATTATTTTCAATTCAAAATCATATCTGACAGTCTGCACCAACCATATGTGTTGTGTCTGCAGAAGGGATTTGTATCACAAACAAGAAAAGCACAGAATGAGACCTGGGTTCGAGGTTATAAAACTTAAGTATTATCTCAAACTCAAAATAAAGGCTTCCGAGCATGTGCTTGGAAGCAGACAATCAGTGTGCTTTATTTTGAGTTTGAGAATGTACTCAAGTTTTATAACCTCTGGGCCAGCCTGTCAATTTGCCCTTTTTGCATACATTGTCTATCAAACATGCAAAATAAAGGTTCTAGGTTAAGATGTATGGGCACACCTCCATGTTGTTCCCCTTTGCTTTTCCTGTAAAGGGGAACAACTTTTATGACTTTCTGTTTGCTCTCCTGTAAAACGGATTCTCCACAAGGGGATATTGCCATAAAGGAAGCAATTTGTTCATACGGGAGCAAATCTTTCCCTTTAATAATGGGCCCCTTTAAAAGGGACACAAACAAAAAATGGCTGAATTGTTTCCCCTGAAAGTATATACATTCATCTTAGATGCTTAGATGTACAGGCTAATCTCAGTCTTTGGGTATGCATAACTGAATGTATTCATTTTTTAGTCCCTAGGGGAGCACAAAGCACATTAGTTGACCTTCATTTAGAAAGGAGGCAAAAACGAAACTGGCAGAGTTCCCCGGGAAGTATATCCATTCACCTTAAATGCATAGCTGTAGAGGTTCATCTCAATGAGCTGTGACACGAGAAAACCATCAAAGTGATTCTGATCAGACTCTTGGCTAAGCGTGGATGCCCAGTCTAGCGCTTAAAGGGTAGCCCAGGGTCTAAGCTACCTCCATGCGGACAACCAAGACTCTGATCAGACTGGGCGAATGCCCAGGCTGATCTGAGTCTGCACTGGGTGTACAACCACTTTGTTGGTTTTCTCATGTAGCAGATCATATTTACCTTTCATATACATCTTAGAAGTTTCAGTAATATGCTGATAGATCACAAACTCTGGACGTTCTTTATATAATACAGATGTTGGATGAATAAACACTGGCTCCTCTAACTCGGGACACTGAAACAAGTTTGTTATATACTAGTTATTATCTCTTAATACCCAAAAGTGCTTCAGTATTGGGACACCTAAAACCATTTATTTTCCATTTATTCCAAATGGAAAATTAATGGTTTTTAGGTGTCCCAATATTTAACCACTTTAGTGTATTGGAAAATCTTATCCACTTGCTGCAACTACTGTTATTTTATTTTCACATGTTTTTTATTTATTATCTCATTTTGTACACATTCACCATAAGCTCAGCATAAGGAAGAAGAGCTAGAACTGGACCATTCAACTGAGTATACCATGGTTGAGTTCGATTTAGTATACCATGACAGGGTTCAATTTCGTATACCATGACTGGGTTCAATTTCATATACCGTGACTGGGTTCAATTTAGTATACCATGTCTGAGTGTAATATCAAGTCTGTGTATCAGGAGCAAAAAAATACATTTTTTTTGGTGCAGAACACTATCCTCTTCAAAACTGTTGCAGTCAAAAGTTACTTTCCGAACTGATTTCCAGAGGATTTTTGTTTCTGTCTGAAATAAAACAGCCATATCTGATTTTTTTTTTGCATATCATTTAGATCTTATTTGAGAATACAGTAGAACTTCACTGGCTTGGACAGGCTTGGGACCGTGAAAATTAGTTCCAGCCAAGGGTAGTTCCAGCCATCCAGGGTTAGTTTCTATGGAAAGTGACCTCTAGGGACCATGGAAAGAGTCAGGCAGAGTTATAGAGCCATCAGGTTTTTTGAGCCATTAAAGTTCTACTGTACATGTATATGATTTATATTATAAGAAATTTTTGTCTGTTTTCTTCAACTTTAACACTTTTAATTTCCGCTATCTGGTCATATGAACAAATACTTGAATGGATACTCTATCAAAAATAGATTTTTCTATCTTTTTGAAATATGGGTAAATATCTATATGCTGTAAGGGGGAAAGAAACCAACCTGGTAAGCATTCTTGTATTTCTTTCTGTTGGCATCTGATGATGACACTAGCATATCTGGGTACTTTCTGTTAAATAAAATATGAGACATGATAAAAATCATGATAAATATTGCCAAGCTGCAGCTCTTGAAAGACAAGATTTACTTCTTTATGGCAAATGGGTATATCTCTGTGTTTTATTTGCCCATTTTTTTAAAGGCATACAACTTTTGAGACTTCTTTTTTGCTTCCCTGGATGATGAAACCCTTCCAAAATGAGGTCTATTCTTTAAGGGAAGAATTTGCTCCTGTGGATTTGCTCCCCTAGGAGCAAATTCTTTCCTTTAAGGGTTAACCCCCATTAAAAACGGAAGGCAAGAAAATGAAACGGACGAGTTGCTTCCCCTAAAAGTGTACCAATTACCTTAGTGCACAGAAAAAAAATATCCCAACTAAAAGTTCAACAGATTTTGCTGGTGTTCCGACTTTTTTGAGTTTCAAAACAACCACTTCATCAGAAGATTGAGTTTTTCTACCATTACAATGAGTTTTCCTTATCTACCAATTTTCTGTTTTTCACCTGTTTATGGACATACTAGAAGTCAGCAAATGCCTTCTTGGATGTTCTTTCCTATAAATCTCTGGTATCCTGGCTGTCAGAGTCGTTGGTTGGTTGTTTTGGGTTTAACGGCCCTTTGAGACACTATTTCAGTCTATATTGGACCGTCTCCAAAAGAGAGAGAGAGAAAGAAGGGAAAAATGCTAGAAGAGAGAAAAAATGTCCAAACAACCCCACCTGCACCTACTGCAAGCACAGTAGGCCCTTGCCCTACTATGCTGTCAGAGTTGTACTGTTACCAGAGTAAGAGTGGACAGGGGTATGAAAATCCTTTAACAAAGGAGGCTGATCATTAAGTCAAACCCCATTACTGAAGGGGTAAGATCTAGAGTTAAAGAAGTACAAATAATTTTATCATGTCTTCATGCAATTCTGCTTTATGGTCAGATATGAAAGAGGTGCTGCTTACAACTACAAAGCATGTCTTTGTGAATCACACTGAGTATTCTTAACCAAAATTTAACCTCTGAAAATTTACATATCTTCATTCATACTGGGAATTTCAGGTAACCTTTTAATATTTGAGCGAGGACACGACAAAACCAACAAAGTGGTTGTGAACCCAGCACAGACTCAGATCAGCCTGGGCATCCGTCCAGTCTGATCAGAGTCTTCGCTGTCCGCATGGAAGTAGCTTAGACCCTTAGCTTCCCTATAAGTGCTTAGCGAAGAGTCTGGTCAGACTGGGCAGATGCCCAGGTTGATCAGAGTCTGTGACAGGCGCACAACAAAATTGTTGTTTTTCTCGTGCCGCGCCTCATTTGGTGTTATTTTCTTTGGTTAACCATATGAGCAACTAAACATCAACATTACCCCTTGAAAATGACAAGGATTAGAAAAATCTTGACAACAGGTTTAGTAAGCTGGAAATTTTCAGCAACCTGATTTGTCTAACATCATAAAACATGGTAATCACATAAATCTACTGGTCTGTGCATATCTCGTGTCACTCTATCTTGTGTCACATACAAAGGCACTTGGCTTCACATCACTGCCAACATAAGCATTACACTGCTGCTTCAACCAAATTGGAGCTACATTATTCCAGCTAGGATTGACACTTTAAGAGCCAAAAAAGCACACAACACAACAAACTTATGTCTGAAAATTTCAAAAAACATTTTGTCTCAGCTATATCATCTTAAGAATTAAACTACTAGAGGGCAAACAGTTTAGATCCAGTTGAGGTGGCTCATTATGAGCCACCTCAACTGGAGCTACACTGTTTGCAAATTCAACTATTTTCAATTTGTTGTTTTAAAAATTAAGGTAGCATACCTTGCAACATGATCTGCTAGTCCAGCTAGTACAATCTGTTGCAAAAACTTAGCCTGAGTATCGTCTGGGGGAGCCATCTTTGGGTCAACACAAATATTTGCCTCTGGTATTACAGTGTTTACTGAAATAAAAAAGTCATAATTTGAGTATACAAAAAAGTGGCTTAACATATTTGCAAAGAGCAAACATTTTCAGGGAACTTTGGTTTTCAGCCCATGCTTGCTTTAACAATTACCTCCATATGAGTAAAATATTCTTTGACAGGCCATAAACCCAACCACAAAAGAAAAAAATTTGCTGGTATTTTGTTCAAATAAAATAATTTTTTGAAATAAACTAGAAGGTTGTCCAGGGACAACTGGTCGAGCCCGCTGTTTGCTTTAGTGACCTATAAGTATGTCAAGACTAAGTAACTGCTTCACTCTAGAAAGAAGCCAAAAAACATCACGCTTAGCCAGCATTTTCTCTTTTTTTTTTACAAATTTTCACACAGGAAAATAAGTAGAAGTGATGACCCAGACAAGCTCAATTTATGACATTTACAATATCTGACCTTCAAGTGTGACCTTGACCTTGGACCTACCCAAACACATATGTCACTTGACATTTCCACTCATCAAGAAGAACAATTGAGCCAAATTATTTTGAAATCCATCTGTAAATGTAGAAGTAATGGCTCAGACAAGCTCAATTTATGACCATTTTATCATTTGACCTTCAAATGTGACCTTGACTTTGGACCTACTTGAACAAATGTTCCAAATGGCACATCTACTCATCAAGGAGAACAATTGTGTTAAATTCTTTTGAAATCCATTTGAAAATGTTGAAGTTATGGCTCAGACAAGCTCAAATTATAGCCATTTTATCATTTGACCTTCAAGTGTGACCTTGACCTTGGACCTACCTATATAAATTTTCTAAAAGGCACTTTTAAACATCAAGGAGAACAATTGTGCCAAATTATTTTGAAATCTACCATAAATGTAGAAGTAATGGCTCGGACAAGCTCAATTTATGGCCATTTTATAATTTGACCTTCAAGTGTGACCTTGACCTTGGACCTACCTGAACAAATGTTCCAAATGGCACTTCTATTCATCAAGGAGAACAATTGTGCCAAATTATTTTGAAATCCATTTGTAAATGTAGAAGTTATGGCTCGGACAAGCTCAATTTATGGCCATTTTATCATTTGACCTTCAAGTGTGACCTTGACCTTGGACCTACTTGAACAAATGTTTCAAACAGCACTTCTACTCATCAAGGAGAACAATTGTGCCAAATTATTTTGAAATCCATCCATAAATGTAGAAGTTATGGCCCGGACAAATCTGGACGGATGCACGCACGCACTAACGCACGCACGCACGCACTAACGCACGCAAGGACATACACCGAACTGACATTGTAACAACTATGTCTCGCTCACCGCAAGCGGGCTCGACAAAAATTGTATATGCAGAAGCCAATGCCATTCAGTGAAATTTTTCAACGTACATGTATTTTTTAAACATCATGCAAAGCTTCAGAATACTATATATACTGAACAAAAAGAGAAACATTACACCAACATTCAAATCAATTTTTCCAGAAACACTCTATTCAAATTTCAAAATTTATCCAAGGCTAACAACTTGAACAAAGAAGTCACTATTATGATTTCATCATTACCAATCCTTATTTTATTCACGCCAGTTCATTTAAAGTTGCAGGGGTAGAAAATCTAAAGTTAGTTTTTCAATGTATGTAACATTTCTTTTTTTGTTCAATATATCAACAACATTTATACAAAGTTTACAACTGACTGACAGACAATTGTAGAGCATATTGATAATCCCTATTTCAAAATACTAATAATTCCTACTCCACATTTAAATACATAGTGAGTGCAACTGATTGTCCAGAGCAAATGCATAACAGCATTTATATATTGATAAATTCCCAGAACAAGAAACTTCAAAGTACTTGGAATGATTTTCTTTGTGGCAATTTGTAAGCCATAGTAGACAGTTTAAAGACAAAGATGATAAAGTTGGACTTTTAAGACATGAAACTACTCCTATGGAGTTAACTGATTGTAAAAGATGGCAAATCACTCACCAACTTAATAATATTGAGCCACGACACGAGAAAACCAACAAAGTGGTTGTGCGCCCAGTGCAAACTCAGATCAGCCTCGGCATCCGCCCAGTCTAATCAGACTCTTTGCTTAGTGCGTAAAGGGTAGCTAAGGGCCTAAGCTACCTCCATGCGGACAGCAAAGACTGATCAGACTGGGCGGATGCCCAGGCTGATCTGAGTCTTTGCTGGGCGCACATGCCACTTTGTTGGTTTTGTCGTGTCGCGGCTCATATTAAACTTCATCTATGTGTAAATGTCAGCAAATAACTAACAAACTTAATATGAAGTCCTCAGCTGTCAAATCACCAATTGAGGGTTTTATGTAAAGTTTGTGAGTGAATTGACAGTCTTTTCACATCGATAAAATCCATAAAAAAAAAAAAATTCTATAATAATACAGTTTTGTAAACCTACATCAGTAAGCTGTACCCTTAAGTTTCTGACCTCCTTCATTGACTGAAAGCAATGAAGGAGGTCAGAAAGTTAAGGGTACAGCTGCAATCATGCATAACATTTGTGACTTGCTGGTATTTATACGTCAATAACATCCACAAAAATTAACTATTTTCTATCATAACCCAGCTTTACAAACCTGCATTAGTGAGCTGTACCCGTAACTTCCTGACCTCCCTCATTGCTTTCAGTCTTATACCATGAGCTTCACAGAATTCTGCCGAGCAACCCTCGTACTCTGATGAGCCAACAGCCTTTAACATTACCATCAGGTCACCAAGCAACAGAGAATGACCCTGAAATGTTGGTACATGTTATGACATTTCCCCACACGCAAACTGAACATGAACCATACCAGCCTGCATATGAGCCACTACATGACAAAACCAACAAAGTGGCATGTGCACCCAGCGAAGTCTGATTAGAGTCTTTGCTGTCCGCACGGCATTAAGCTAGCTTAGACATTTAGCTACCCTTTAAGATCATAGCTAAGACTCTGATCAGACTGGGCAGTGGCCCAGACTGATCTGAGCAGGGCTCGGGAAAACCGAATTTCTTTAGGTCCCAGACCGAAATTCAGAAATTGGGACCGATTGGAAACAGCCCAAAGCCCCTAAAAATCGGCAGCTGCCCAGTCTGATTAGAGTCTTTGCTGTCCGCACGGCATTAAGCTAGCTTAGACATTTAGCTACCGTTTAAGATCATAGCTAAGACTCTGATCAGACTGGGCAGTGGCCCAGACTGATCTGAGCAGGGCTCGGGAAAACCGAATTTCTTTAGGTCCCAGACCGAAATTCAGAAATTGGGACCAATTGGAAACAGCCCAAAGCCCCCAAAAATCGGTCCCATATTGGCCAAATACTTAGGAAATTTTCTCCGATTCAGTCAGATATACTTACCTAGCTCAGATGTCAATCTGTTAATTACACATGACTAATCCAATAATCACCTGAGATCTCGTAGTTCATCGCGTTATCTAGAATCTCGCGAGATTACAGTGGTCGTGTGAAAGTAATAAGCTTCGAGCGCTATTACTGAAGTTAAAGACTCTTTGATATGTTATACAGTCGAATCTCTGTAGTTCGAACGCCGATTTTTCGTAACTACCGGATTTTTTGAAGTTGAAACATGGTCCCGATCGTAAGCCTATTAATTCTATGCAAAAACACATCCGCAAATTCTAATTTCGATTATTCGAAAAATCAGATTTTTCGAAAGAAAAATTAGGTCCCGATGGAGTAAATTTACTACAAAAATCCCTCTATTACTTGAAATCAAAATGCATGCTCCAATTTCATGTCGGAAAATAACACCTACAGTGGACTCGACAGTATCGGATCAAGTTCAATAAAACTCCTGTTTTGTTGCATGTGAATGCTAAAAGTATTTATGTTATGACACATAACAACTGCAGAATATCCCTTCTATCTATCCATGTCAAAATTTACGAAATTTATTCCTTTAAGATCAGATAACCTATCGAGACTTACTTCGGGGTCTTACGACAGTAACGAATCAGGTGCGACAGTATCGGATCATATGATATAATTTTATAGGAGAGTTTCTCGGAGGCATTCTGCCAACCTTCTTAGCTTCAATAATTTTGCTACATAAACAGTTGGACCTATTAAACTCTCAGAGAAAACTTTTACGGCCTTTCAACGATATTTTTCATGTGGTCCTTCACCAGCAACGGTTATGTCTGTTAAATAAAAGTTAAATGTATATAAAAGTACAAGCATGCCAAAAATTCTTAACTCAGTAATCCCCTGCGCCCCATAGCACGACACCTACTCAAACAGTAAAGATCATAATCTGCCTTTGCAAAGTGTAGACCATGATAAGACCGTAGTGTCTGATCAGGATCAACAAATTTACGGTGATTTTCCGCCATAACGATATTTCAGTGCAATCAGTGTTTAAACACCACATGGTCATTCAACGAGTTTTCGGCGTTAATCTGAGTCTACACAGGGTACAGATGTCCATCCGGTGAACGCCAGTCATTATTGGGTTCACAACACAGCGAGCTGACCTCGAATGTTTCTTCAGAATGTTTAGTGGAAGCTTAGCTGTGCTACGCATAACCTTCATTATCATATACTAGCATGTGGGTCGTGGGATGGGGGTGTTTTATGCAAAGGAAGTTGTCTTAGCTTTATACTGATCTCCATTGAAAGAAGACACAGCAGCCACTCAGGTAGTTGAAATATGACTTGTTTTCAGCATCAGCCCATACATTCAACATGCAGTTTTCCAGCTGAGGCCTGTATTTCAGTTCAAATAATATAATGATCCGTTACTGTCACACATTGGTACCTAACTTTTCAAGTCTGCTGTTTCATCAAATATTGGGATGTCACAAAAATAATGACTGCCTGCAATTTTAGGGATGCTAGGACACAGTACAAAGCAAAATTGGTTTCAATCGCATAGTGATAAAATAGTTTAAATAACCGAAAATCTATTGTGGGGTTAACGAGCAACAGGCAAAATGCAAGCGCCGCTGAAGAGGGACTAAGCCTTTCAACAACTCTGATTTGTTTCACAGCCTCAGATTTCGATCGAATTTTTCACCCTGCCCTTTGCCATTGGTCTAACTTGATGACTGTAATATAATAGTAAAAAATATTTTGCTCCATTTGTGAGAAAAATGGGTGATAACTAACGAGTGATATTACTGTCGATGATCCGATACTGTCGAGTCCACTGTATTATCATAGATGATCATAGATGGGATAAATATTTACAGCCTCAGGTCATCACGGCCACTTGTACAGGTAATTATCGCTTCACGACCACTTACCTTTTGATGGCTCAGTCTACTGTTGAGCAAAAGGTGTCGGTCTAATTGCTTAATTGACGGGGATTATCTTGTTTGAAGTTTGTAAATTTAAAGGCTAAATGTGATGGCTTTTGTAACCAGCAAAGGCTTGGACTAGCATGTTCATCCGAGTTGTGTTTCAAATGGTTTGCGCACCGATCATACGGTTTGCACACGGCACTAAACAGAGTCTAGCTACACTGTTTGTCCCGGAGTCTTATGTATTTATGGGGTACTCGTACAAAACGGACCATGGACAAAACGGACCAGACAAAACGGACCGCGGCTAAGACAAAATGGACCACGTATCAGGACAAAACGGACCACGTTTCAGGACACAACGGACCACGTTTCAAGACCAGACGTACCACGCTACAAGACAAACCAGACCATTAAGTGGTTGGTTGGTTGTTTGATGCTTAACGTCCACAGTAAACAACTGAGGTCACGTCGGACGGTCAGTTAACCTAACCACACTATTCCTGGGCAGGCTTAGACCTCCTAAGCGGTTAACCAGTACTAAGTGCAATACTTTCGCCAGTAACTGACAACTGCCTTTCTTGAATCAGCGGAAGGAGAAACGAAAGTATGTGGCCAGACCGGGATTCGAACCCAGGACCTGTGACTTATGAGTCAGGTGCCCTACCTATTGCGCTACCCGGCCCGGCAGACCATTAAGTGGTGCCAGTTAAAAGAGGAAAGAGTATATAGTTTCCAAAGACACTGTTAAATGGTCCAAATCACTTGACTACTGTTCAAGAGCTCAACTATCGCAAATGTCTAACCACAGCTAAAGACTTTAATTAAAAGCGTTACCAAGTTAATGTTAAAATTCGGTTAACACAAAACACTAAGTACCAATAACGGATATTTATTAGTAACACAACACACTGAAGTACAAAGTAAACTCTGACGTCGTCGCTATGACTACATGATGTTGCTGATGTCATAATACTGATGAAGTAACTGTACAATTATTAGAATCAATATGCAGGGTTATGTCCCTTAGATAAAAGTAATTTGCATTATTAAACTTTAACATTAATTATACTTTCTTTTCTTTCTTTTTTCGTTTCTTCATTTAGAATGAGAAGATGCCAAAATTAAGCTAATAAAAATGTTAAGAAAATACAGAGAGAATCTTATTTAAATCCATGTAAATCAAAATTTGTCAATGAAGTATGAGATAGAATAAAGTGACATGGTATTATGTGTTCACCATTAAATGATAACAGTTATGCCAATTAAGTGAACCGAATGTTCAAACCAAATTTGATCCACTTGTAAGTTATGCATTTGCTCTTAAAAATCAAGTACACCATTTCTACACTGCAGATACTTTAACCACTGATTCCAAAAAGCTGTTTGTGATGCTGACAACTGATTATCCCCAATGGATTGTCTTAAGTGGTCATTCTTTTTCTTTTGCATTCCTGTAAGTAGTTTTATTGTTCTCTGATTCATCTCGGTTTCTTTCTCAAACGCAAAGTCTTGTTTGTCAAACTTTGTTCCTTCAGCGTCTATTTCTTGTCTTTTACAACTGGATTTAATAGAATTCCACCCATCTTCTCCTTCCTTCACTTCTTTGACCTGTTCTTCTTTTCCATCATTCTTTCTGCCTTGGTTAGTTCTGAGGATATGGGATTCAGACTGTTTTCCTTCTATATAGTCTAAGTCTTCCAATGCTTTATTCAGGTTTTTTAAGCCTTTGTTAGTAGATTTCATGTTTTCAGATAGAGACTTCCTGTTTGGAATTGTAATTTCAGTAGTTTCTGCCTCACTGTTATTGAACCACTTCCCATACTCGTTTTGCTTTATATTTCTCTGTTGACTTGTGCTAAGTGTGAAAGCATTCTTTATTCTGGGTGATTCCCTCTGTCTTTCATTTAAACCTAGGCTTAAATTCCCATTACTGATACCCAAGATAGAGTCCCTTAATTTATTCTCAAACCTTCCTTGAGTTTTAGTCCCCTTTCTCTCTCTGGCACTAGCTTTAATTACTTTTAAAGGCATTTCATCTGTTTAACGGTAAACAAGAAAACAAATTTTATTCAGCAAAATAACATAATCAAACGATAGATAATAGTACGAAAATATGATTTATTCTGGATTGAATATGTTGATAAAGGGGTATGATTTTTTTATCTTTCTCAAGGATAATGGAAGGTCTTTAATGTAATTTTAATTCAAATATATTCATGTATAAGATGATCAGGTATGTCTAAAAACATGGTCCGTTATGGCCTGAAACTTGGGCCGTTTTGTCCTAAGCATGGTCCGTTTTGTCCGTGGTCCGTTATGTCCCTAATTCATTTATGGTCCCTGTGATTATACTCTCAGCCATATCAGGTTGTCTCCCCTGTCCACCTGTCAATCAAGTATGATGTCTTCTATCACGTCCGCTCTGCCTACGAACATGTTCTAGTCTTGTATTTGCTTTTACATGTGTAGTTAAACGTCTTAAAATGTTTGAAACCAAGAACTCCACCAAACACAACAATGTACAACTATTGTGCGGAAATCGCGATTAATTCATAGGACTTCGCTTATTCTCATTAGTTTTCGTGACAGGTATCAAAATTTTTTCCTATGGAAATTAGTTGGGTGATGACGTCATCGGCTGGACCGATTCATTTTTCAATATTTCCCGAGCCCTGGATCTGAGTCTTCCCTTCACGCTAGTCACGGCTAATATCAGTAGTCTGTCAGGGCATGCACATTTTGCCATTTGAAATCTACAAGGTTTACCGTATTTATTTGTGTACAAGATACATGTTTTTCCACTCCAAAGCCACCTTAACATATAGACCAATCTTATGAGATGGACCTGTATATTTGGAAGTGTTTTGGAAGAGGAAATCTTTATTCTGAGCAAACTGCATAACACTACACATGTGCACAGGAAGGCTTTGACACGAACAGTTTACAGGCTGCTTAAGGCAGGCATTCTCATGTTTTTCAAATGTGATTTCTCTATTGTAAAGTAGAAGTTTATAACTTATGCTACTGATCATGTTTAACTTAGTGTACTGCAAAATATCAGCTTTAGTCAAGTGGTTTTGTTTACTGAATTTTAAGATGTTGATCCTGTGTTTCCAAATTTTTAATTTTGCAAAGAAATGTTGGCAGTCATGAAGAATGATACCTACCACTCCTGCCCATCGTCTCTTGACATCTGTCATGTGAATTACTTTCTGCTTGAAACTGTCAGACTGGAAAGGAAAATAAAATGTACCAATCAGAATTAATACTGTTCAATCATAACACTATATGGTACTGCCACACAAAACTCCCTTGAATATAGGATCTGATAAACTTGTTATGGTTACTTGTTCACTAGCCTCTAATAGCCTAAGAAAACAAAAAGCTCTCAAACAGCAAGGAACCCCGGTAGCTCCATAGGATAAGCTCTGGTCTACTGATCTAGTGGTCCTGGGTTCAAGACCTGCTGAAGGTGTGAATCTTTTCAATCATAGACGGGGTTCCATTGTACACAGCCTTTCATTATCATCCTCCCAATCATCCGGATATGACTGAAATACTGTTGAAAAGGACATTAAATTGCAAAATTGACATTTATTAATCAAATTCATGGACAACAGAAATGACCAATCAATTAATTCTCAAATTACAGTCGACTCCCGATATCTCGAACACTGATATCTCAAAGTATCTTCTTATGTCAAAGAATATATTTCCTATTTTTATTCACATTTCAACTACTGTTATCTCAAACTACTGATATCACAAAGTAAATTTTCTGGTTCCAGAAAATTTACTTCGAGATATCGGTAGTTTGGGATATCGTTCTACTTCGAGATATCGAGAGTTGACTGTATTTAATTCTGTAAACTTGATAGCATACCTTTTCATCATCAGTAGAGCTGTAGAGTTCCACAAAGAGCTCCTGGACTGACAAAGCAGAAACAATAGCAACAACATAGGGCAGGAGATTATGTTGATGACCCAGGGCTAACATCTTGGAATATCTCGGAGACACAGGGAAACATGCCATAGCTCTGCCCAGCGGAGTTATACTGGTACCAGGAGCTGAAAAAATCATCAAAGTAAACATTGAAGTAAAATGATTTGAGAAAAACTATTTGTTTGAGAAAACATTAAGGTCCAGTTCAAAGCATCATTAGCTTAACAAGGCCATTTGTCAATGATTCATTAAGTCCTCTAGTACCCATACAATCAAGTGTGCTAATATTTTGCAATAGAAAAGCTCCTCACATTTTTTTGGCCAAAAATGGCAGTGTCTCACATTTTTTCGGCAAAAAATGGCAGTGTTATTGTGTACAATATATTTGAAATTTTAACATCTTGTTAAGTAACAATGTCATTAGCTTCGAACAGTGTTATTGTGTACAATACATTTGAAATTTTAACATCTTGTTAAGTAACAATGTCATTAGCTTCGAACAACTGGGCCCAGATTCAGATAAATACAGACTTCATATTTCACTGTCAATTTTGGTCTGCAAGGGCACACTTTGTTAGTATGGATAAGTAAAACTGTTTTCAAGATTCTGTTCCTACAAAAATAATGTCCTGCTGCTGGAGTTTTAACACTTTAAGCACCAGACAATGAAAATATTTTATTTTTTAAATTTGCTAACAGTGTAGATCCAGATAAATCAGCTCATAATGAGCCACCTCAACCGGATCTACGCTGTCTACCATCTACTCTTTGAAGTCTAATATGATAAAGCTTGGATGAAATTTTTTTTGGCAATTTTGCAGACAAGAATTTTGTTGTCTGCTTTTTTGCCCTTTAAGGTTAAGGGGGTGCTCATTGGCATTGTGAAGTTTTCTTTAAGTATGTACTTTTTCTTATTTAATAAATAAACTGACCTTTCTGGGCTTCTTTGAACGCCAATTTATTTCTCTCTGGTTTAGATAAGGCTCCTAGGCTAATCAGGAGAGCTTCTGCAGCCTGAAAGAAAATACTGTTTCTGTGTAAATTGTAAAATTCGACTTTTCAGCGTTCATTGTGGGATAAAGCCAGTGGGCACAGCTAAAATTTCTAGAAGAATTTTAGCTATGACCACTGGCTTCTTCACACGATGAACACTGATAAATCAAATTTTAATTCTTATATTTATAATTACACTTCATTTTTAGACCCTTTCTGTGCTGTTTTCATAGTACTTTAGAGTACAATATGCAAAATATAGGGAAAACAAAAGTTAGTAACGGCATGCTCGGCCATTATATTATACCGCCGGCGCCATGACATGGCATCAATCAAACGTTATGAGGACCAATCAAGACGTTTATTTACCTTAGACGTGGCTTGACAAGGTCACATGATCAATTGTCGTTAATCGGTGCATGAAGCTAGTTGCTCTGAAAGGTTTACCTATGGGAAGTCAGTAGCAAGTGTCAATGTTCAGCTATAAAATGGGGGCTTCCTCTCAATGTCCATAGGTCCCAGGTATATAGAAAGATGGATATGACAAGGGGCCACACCAGTTTCACCTTTGACAAGGAGATATTTTGTCTCTCCAAACTGGCGCCAGCTTTCTTAGAGCTGTGGTGGATTGTGCAGTTCTCCAGAGAATTCCAGTTTGGAGTCATCATCTGAGATAACTGCTCCATGGTATTTGAAACTTGTCACAATTTTCAATTTCTGGGTGTGATAACTTGATATGAAACTTATGAAACGATCCTTTGGCAAGCTTCATATGATCTTGAGTTTAAAATTCTGTTCTCTGTTCATTATACAACCAATTGTAGGATTTTAAGCATGAAAAGTTGGTTACCTCATAATTTACAGAGTTGTCATGGATGACAACATAATGGTAGGCATTGGAACTATGTGACATTTATCTTGTGAGCATATCAAAATATAGTATTGAACTTACGTCACTGATAACATATTGGTAACACAATAAATCTGACAATGACATATATATAGCTGAATACCTTTATTTGCTCATGATCAGGAGGAGTGGGGTATGGGAAGTTGATAACTTTATCAATGTTCATGTCCTTCATCTGCAGCACAAGATCATCTACAGGTCGTCTTGTGATTTCTGCTGGTGAGAATTTCTCAAAGTCATCGTTAAACACAGCTGATGAGTATAACCTGAAAACAAAGAATACCATATTTCTTCATTTATAAGATGGAGGTTTTTCCCTTCCAAAACAATCCTGAAAATCTAGATCCATCTTATAAGATGGATCTAGATTTTTGGGGTAGTTTTGGATGGGAATACTCATCTTATAGCAGAAATTCGTACAATTTAGATATTTCGGGTCATTCTCACCCCATTTTATAGCCCAATAAATATGGTAAGATTCCAGACAAAGTGTTTTGTTTTTGTCTGGTATTAATTTTCTTATTTACAAATTAAAACTTCCCATGCCCTACCCCTCGCGATAAGGAGGATGGGGTGGGTTATAAGAAGTTGGAAACTTTATATGTCTTGACTGTTGAAGATGTCTGATTGTATATGAGCCGCGACACGACAAAACGAAAAAGTGACATGTGCGCCAAGCAAGAAACCATATCAGCCTGGGCATCTGCCCAGTCTGATCAGACTCTTTGCTATGCGCTTGAATGGTAGCTAATGGTCTAAGCTAGCTTCATGCGGACAGTGAAGACTCTGACCAGTCTGGGCGGATGTCCAGGCTGATCAGAGTCTTCGCTGGGCACACATGCCACTTCATTGGTTTTGTCATGTCGGGGCTCATACAGTTTAAAGTAATTTGGAAAAATGTCATAGCATGCTTAACATCATTTTTGAATTCCAAGACCAATGCAGAGAGGCATGTGGTTGAGTGGTAAGACACGCTTGGTTTTGGTGTTGAAGGTGGTGGGTTCAAATTGCCATTTGGATCGACCAGCCAGCAATTGGAAAATTCTGTTATCCCAGCAGTAAATGGGCACCTTTTTTGAATCAGAGAAGGATAAGGCAGCAACAGGAGAAAGACAGGCTCCATCTTACAAATGATGTGCCCAAGAAATAGTAGGCCTCTAACTCCCACTGCCCCTATGGCCACTAGCTATGGCATAGCTTTACAAATTGTTTTCAAAGTCTGAAAGATGAATGCCATCTTGCAAAAAATTTAGAAGGTTCACAGATTGTTGCATTTAGCATTTCTGATTAGGTTTTACTTCTGCTAAAACAGTTTTGATGAGTTTAGTGATATGCACTGACAGAGAAGTGTTCATTTTGGCTTTGATGGATATGTGAATGCTTCTCTACACCATGTGATGCTGTTAGCCAATCAAAACCCATACTAGAATCTTGGTGGTATATGCCTAACTCAACAACAAAAGTTTCTATAGGAAGTATTTAGATGTTCGGCTTGATACAGTTTGAAGTGTCTCGATAACTGAGATCATATCTTTGATATCTTAAGTCTAGGAAATGTCAATAAAATAAAAGATATCAATTTTTTGGTGCAAAGGTAAGCAAACAAGACCTGTCACCAGGACAGGATAGCTTGCCTGACAGTGCCATGCCCATCACATAAAAAACTTTAACGTAAAACTTTTACATTTTGCTAGAGCCCCCGCCGCCGCTAACGCCGACGCCGGGGGTAGTACAATAGCTCTTCCTGAACTTTGTTCAGGCGAGCTAATAAAAAGGATTGAATAAAACAATTTACTGGCAAGGAATACCTGTTTTTCTTCTTTAATAAAGAATGTGGCTAATTATTGTTAACAAGTCTTGTCTGCATACAAGACCAGACACCAGACAATGTCTTACCTATCACATAAAATACTTTAAACTAAAACAGCCAATGCGAATGCTGACGCTGAAGCTAACATGGATGCAGGCGTGACAATAGCACTTCAATTCTTTTGTACAAGCCAGCTAAAAATGTAATAAAAAGTCATGTAAAGCAGGTAAATTGATCAATTTTAAAAGTCACCCACTCCAGTCTTTGTCTGAGTGACTGACAAATAATTTACCTGTAGCAGTGTCCCGGTCCCACTCTCCCTGCTCTTCCTGCTCTCTGATTGGCCCCAGCTTTTGAAGTCCAAGTGATTCTAAATGTGGAAACACCAGTCACTTTGTCATAGTATTTGGTCTTCACCTGCAAGTCAGAATACATATTAAACTGAAAAAGTGAAATTACTCTCTGATAGTTTAAGGTGAATGGGTACACTTTCAGGGAAAGCAGCTCTACCACTCTCTTTTCTGCCTCCCTTTGACCTCTAAAAGGAAAGAATTTGTTCCCCTAGGAGCCACTAGGCCACTTATTACCACTCATGTAAGATTCCCTTTCCTTAAACTTATTACTTAATACTTTACCATTGGTGTAAGTGGATGCACGGATCAAGCTAGAGTTCTGAATGAAGGAGAAGCTTTTTCTGATCTTAAGGAGAAGTTTCTGCCCATTTTTCATCCTTGCCTAAATATTCTATATATCTAAAATTCTCCTTCAGCTAGGGACAGGGAGAAGTTAGATCCTGCAAAAAGACTATTTCTCCCTAATCTTCCTATAGCTTGATCTCTCGGATGGATGACTTGCAATTAATCACATATTTAAGATTTCAACAGTGTTTCAGTCATAGCAGAATGATTGGAGTGTGACAATGAAAGGCTGTGTTGTGCAATGGAACCCTGTTTCTGGTCAATAAGATTTCCGTCTCCAGAGGGAATGGAACCCGGGATGGCTAGATCAGCAGGCCTGCTCTTAACCCACTGAGCTACTGAGGCTCCTAGCTCATGTAAGTCTCTCTATGTATGTTGAACATTCTTTAAACTTTTTTGCCTGAGCAAACTGTGTTGGTCCAGATATTTTTACCAATTATTTCTAAATAAACCTACTTCTTCAAATTTTATGATGAAAAGAACTATTTGTTAAGGTGAATAGGTAGATTTTCAGAAAAGCAACTCTGTCATTTTAATTTTTGCCTCCCTTATACTCTTAAGGAAAGAGTTTCTCTCATAGGATCAAATCATTTTAAAAGCAGACCCCTTTTGGAAGGGCTGTGTTGTCCAGAGAAGCTAACATGAAATCAAAAAAGTTCTCTCTCTGTAATAAAAGCATCGCAAATGACTGCATGATACCTGGCCACTGCTAACATTGTCCGAAATTATCAAAATTTGCCCAATTACAATCCCAAACAAAAAGTTCTTGATAAAAATGCATAAGCCAAATTTGAATGAAATCGGTGAATAAAAACTCAAGTAATCAAATGCAAACGAAGTGCCAATAGACTTATGTACAAGGGACTGACACACAGATGGCCAGCGTGTAAATTAAATACCCCACCACTAACATTTGAAAAACATGGAGGAGTACCCATCTGCCTTGCAATGTCCAAAAGTTTACAGTTTATGGTAATGGACTATCAAATCATATTTTATTTGACAAAAGAGTCCATACCTTTCCAGTATCTACGACGTATTTGATATTAGGAATAGTAAGAGAGGTTTCCGCAACGTTAGTGGCAACAACACACAATCTACAACCATCTGGTACTGGACCAAAGACCTGGAATAGGATGAAAACATCATATGACAAAGCTCCAGAAAAGGTGGGGTTTTGCGGATAATTTAGAGAGAATTTTCTTTATCATATGTTAGATTTTAAACTACGTATAATGTTTAAGATAATCAAAAGCAGGTCTAAAATACTGGATAAAACTGCCTATTGAATTTTGAAATCCTGCTAAAAAATTATCACACTTTACATTTGGCCTTTACTGGACTTAGTTATTAGAAATCCTCATGTATTATTTCCAAAAACTAGAAAAACAGTGTTAACTATCCTCTATGTTCTGCTATAAAAGTACTTACCTTAGCTTGTTTACTGGAGGACAGAAGTGAGTAAAGAGGGAGCACAAACAGTGGCTGGGAGCAGCTGTCAGATCCAATTTGTCCTTCACTGTCAAGCTGTAAATGGATAAAGGTAGCATTTTACAGTATTTCCTCTAAACATTTAGACATGTCAACTATTTCTTTTAGGTGACTGGGTATATCTCCACCATGTTTACATAGGGATAATAACTCTTGTGACATTGTAACTTTGCTAGGCTAGAAGACCTTCAGATGTGGCTAAACCACAATAGTTTTGGTTCTTGAGCATGGAGAGTAGTCCGTCCTTGTGTGGATCTTTCTCCTGATATTCTTATTAGTTACACTGTGCTGTGTTGCAGAACAGGGTTTTATCTCTATCTTCAATTAAAAATCAGAATATCCAGTTAACAGAAAAAATCAGTGGGTACGTAAATAATCAAAAGTCCTTATCTGGAGCTCTGAGTTTAGGGCAATCAAAGCTTAAAAATCTCAAGCAAATTCAATTTGCAGCTTACCCCACCAACATCATTATCCTGAAGGTCACCATCACCAATGTCAAGGTCAGAGAGGTCACCATCTTGGTCATCTTCTTCATCAAGAGGTGATACAGAATAACTACAATATATAGAATTGTACCCAGTCATCTTAATTTCACAATTTGAGCTTGAAAAATAGGTACACCTCAATGTTGTTTGCCTTTTTCATACAAAGGTGCCAACTTCGTGACTTCCTGTTTGCTTCCCTGGAAGACAAAGCCCTTCCAAAATGGGGTCTACTCTAAAAAGAAAGAATTTGCTTCTATAGGAGAAAATTGTTCCCTTAAGACTAGATGGGCATTGAGAAGGAAGGCAGAAAAAGAAATGGCTTCCCTTAAAAGTGTATAAATTTGCCTTTAAGTGAAATTGTTACAGCCATGCTACTTTTTCAGAGCTTCAGAACAGAGAAAAGGCTGACAATACCACACTAAAATTCCAACATTTAATTAAGACCACAATTAAACATCTCTTACAGTGAATATCTCAAGTATAATCAGCACTGATGCATCAGAATTTAACTTACTGACTGCAAAAATTTAGACACAGGAATATCTGAACAAACAAAGCAGAAAAAGATCAGGCCCAGAGGTTATAAAACTTGAGTACATTCTCAAACTCAAAATAAAGCACATTGATTGGCTGCTTCCGAGCAAATGCCCGGAAGCAGCCAATCAGTGTTTTATTTTGAGTTTGAGATTATTCTCAAGTTCTATAACCTCGAATCCAGGGTGGGTACTATTTGCCATTCTAAATACATCCCATGATGGTAAAAATAGGCTACCTTGCAGAACTGGAAGTAGTGTCAGAATATTTATAGTAACTATGGCCCTGAAAATTAGCTCTGACAAATCTCTTGCAAATGTGCTCCACAACAAAAGGCAGCTACTACAGTTGTACATACTTGTCCAGATTTATTTTTGGTAAAATTTTCTTCTCTCTTTCCGTCTTTTCAATGGCAGCCTTTCTTCTTTCTGATCTTGATAAGTGTTTCTCGGGGGATTTTTTAATGTCTGAAAGAAAACAGAATACTATCTTCCAAATTCATTTTTGTCTCCCTTCTCAATAGGGGTCAACTCTTAAAGAAAAGATTTGCTCCCATAGGAGCAAATTCTTTCCTTTAAGAGTAGACCCCTATTTTGGAAGGGCTTTTTGTCCAGGGAAGCCAACAGGAAGTCATACCAGTTGTCTCCTTTTGAAGAAATGTAAAAAAAACTGTAGGTGTACCCATTCACCTTAAAAAGACAAATCCGCATTAAAGAAAATCAGCCAGTTAAAAGACAATGAGTCGCCATGTTGTGGCATTATAATTTTTGTTTATATTGTGACAAAAAAAATCCTGTCCCAGTACAGGATCGCTCCCTGCAGTGCCCCATCACATAAAAAAAAACTTTAACGTAAAACTCTAAAGTGTGACGCCCACGCTGACGTCCAAGTGACAATAATAACTGCCCCTAAACTTGAATGGTTTGGGTTTTCGATGCAGTATTGTGTCTAAAATATGCAGATGAAATGGCATGAACTGTAGACCCTGATCTGAATGCTGAGGTCTGTCTGATGAGACCTGTCTGTCTCAATATTTAGAAATTATATGGTACCTCATTTATTTTTTTCTAACAAAGATGGTACAGAGTAAGGTTAAGAATTTTTTCTTAATTTTTCTGACATCTTACATATAGGAAATGGACTCTACTAGGTAATGTCCATTATTGAATAGGTATTTGACTAAAAAACACACACAGGATTGTAAACAGTGCAATTTCAGATGAGATGGCCCAGCCCGTCATCTCGTCTAGATCTACACTATTTGCAAAGGTTTCTAATTTCATCGGCTGAGTTGAAAAGGATAAACAGATTCTCATTCCTACCTTGTTTGCCATCCATTGGATATGTGTGTTTCAGTTTTCTACATAATGTGTGAACCTCTTGTTGCCCTGTCACAAATACAAGGATACCTCCCTCAGGGAGCATTTGATGGATTTTGCATGTCTGGAATAAAATACATGTACCTAAAGGTCATTACTGTAATTTCTTGCAAACCAGTCAAAGTTTTCTGTGGTTTTACCTGGTGTTGGAAAATCTTATCTCACTACCCTTATCAAGCCCTGCAGCCAGATAAAAGTCAATGAATTAGTCTTATAGGAGGTATTGGTTGATACTGGTTGAACATATGATGACACAACGAAGACAGCAAAATGACGTCAGTTTATTCCACACCAGATGCTAATGTAAAGAATCAAACATCCATGGCTGATGCATTGGATAATTTCATCACTAAATAGAAACCTCTACAATGCTAAACCATGCATTTAAACAAGTTCTACAGTTTAAATAAAACATTGTAAATCACATGGTATTTAAGGAAAAGTATCTATCATTGACGTGAGCTGAGATAAAAAAATTGTTGCTGGAGATCACTGTTCGGCATCACCCTGCAAACTTCGTGATGCAGCAGTTGGTAAACCTTGTGATGCCAAACAGTAACCCTCATGACAGTTTTTCTATCTGTTGGTCACACCCATGAAAGATACTTAAAGTCTATAAATGAGCCACAACATGAGAACACCAACATGCCACGCAAAAACTCAGACAAGCTGGGGCAAAGACCCAGTCAGATCAGAGTCTTCGGTGTGCACTTAAAGGGAGCTAAAGGTTTAAAGCCACCTCCATGCTGATAGCAAAGACTCTGATCAGAATGGGCAGATGCCCAAGCTGATTTGAGTCTTTGCTGGATGCACATGCCACTTTGTTGGTTTTGTTGTGTCACAGCTCAAATATTGGGACAGAAATGTCAAATGAAGGTTGGCAATGTCTGCCATTCTGTCAAGAATTTTGACTCATAACTTATAGTATTTTTTTTTCAACTTTAGGTTACATGAAGTCAATAAGGTTAATGGGTACAACTCCATGTTTTGTTGTTGTTGTTTTCGCATTTTTACAAATGGGGGAAACTTTCATGACTTCCTGTTTGCTTACCAAGATGAGAAAGCCCTTCTGAAATGGACTCCACTCTAAAAGGAGAGACCTTGCTCCTAGATGAGAATTTTTTTTTTCCTTTCAGACAGGACCCCCTTTATTTAAAGAAAAGAGGGGGGGGGGGAGAAGAACATCAAAGAGTTGCTTCCCTTGAAAATTTCCCCATTCTACTTTTCTACTTTACTGGTTTAGAAGTTCTTATCATACATTAACCACAGTACTTGGGATCTTCAGCGACTGGCTGATAGCTTGTGACTGAAACACTGTCACTCAGCTGGGGCAACAAACAGTTCATGACAGCAGTTTGAGGATTTTAAAAGCATTTCAGCCAGATTCTCGATGCTTATTTCCTTCTGTTTTTTTTATTGATAAATAATCCTGTAATGATCCTCAGTGCTGTAGTTTGTTTTAACTGGCATGTTCTGCATTTTATGGATTTCTTATTCCTGAATTTATAGCATGTTCTAGAATTTACAATATAGCGAATGACACAGTGTCTTTGATACTTAAGTAAATATTAGCAAGATCTGTTGTTGTTTTTTAGCTCACCTGAGCCAGCGGCTCCGGGGGAGCTTATAGGATGGTAAAGCTCCGTCGTCCGTCCGTCCGTCCACAATTTCAAACGACTTCTCCTCTGAAACCGCTGGGCCAATTGTAACCAAATTTCATATAGAGCCTCCTGGGACCTTAGGAACGAAAAGTTGTTCAAACGGTCTTGGTCACATGACCAACATGGCCGCCACGCCCATATATGGTAAAAACCTAAAAAAAATCTTCTTCTCCAGAACCAATAGGCCGATGGCCTTGAAACTTGGTATGTAGCATCGGGTACGCGAGTACTACCAAGATTGTTCAAATTATGACCTTGGGTTAACCTTGACCTTTTTTACGGCAAGGTCAAATTTACTTCCTTGTGCTTTTATATGGCAAAATGCTAGAACATAAGATATCTTGGAAACTGTTGCAGATTTTGGGCTAAAAACCAGTATCTACAGTCATCTTAATGAGTATGTGAAGATTTATGACTTTAAGAGGTCAAGGTCATTCTTTGACCTTTGACCCAGAACTCTCATATTTTGACAATTTCGAACAATCTCCTCAACAGCCACTGAGCCAATTGAAACCAAATTTCATATAGAGCCTCCAGGGGTGAGGGAACAAAAATTTATTCATACTGTCCAGGTCACATGACCAACATGGCAGCCACGCCCATATATGGTAAAAACCTTTAGAAATCTTCTTCTCCAGAACCAATTGAACGATGGCCTTGAAACTTGGTATGTAGCATTGGGTACTCGAGTACTATCAAGATTGTTCAAATTATGACCTTGGGTTGACCTTGACCATTTTACTGCAAGGTCAAATATGGGAAAATGCTAGAACATATGATTTCATGGAAAGTTTTGAAGAGTAAGGCCTAAAATTGGTTAATGCAGTTGAGTACTTGAAGATTTATGAGTGTAAGACCTCAAGGTCATTCTTTGACCTTTGACCCAGAACTCTCATATTTTGACAGTTTCAAACAATCTTCTCCAAAGCCACTGGGCCAATTGTAACCAAATTTCATATAGAGCCTCCAGGGGTTGAGGGAATGAAATTTTGTTCAAAAGGTTCAGGTCACATGACCAACATGGCGGCCACGCCCATATATGGTAAAAACTTTTAAAGATCTTTTTCTCCAGAACCAGTTGACCAATGGCCTTGAAACTTGGTATGAAGCATTGGGTATTCCAGTTCTATCAAGAGTGTTCAAAATGATAACCTTGGGTTGACCTTGACCATTTTACTGGAAGGTCAAATAAGGGAAAATGCTAGAACATAAGATTTCATGGAAAGTTTTGAAGATTTAGGCCTAAAAATTGGAAAGTGCAGTCATAATGAGTACATCAAGATTCATAAGTACAAGAGGTCAAGGTCATTCTTTGACCTTTGACCCTGAATTCTCATAGTTTGACAATTTCAAACTTCTTTTTAAAAGCCAATTGTAACCAAATATCATATAGAGCCTTCAGGGGTTGAGGAAACGAAAATTTCTTCAAATGGTCTGGGTCACATGACCAACATGGCCGCCATGACCATATATGGAAAAAACCTTTAAAAATCTTCTTCTCCAGAACCAGTTGACCGATGGCCTTGAAACTTGGTATGTGGCATTGGGTACTCCAGTATTATCAAGATTGTTCAAATTATGACCTTTGCTTGACCTTGACCTTTTTATGGCAAGGTCAAATATGGCAAAATGCTACAACATAAGCTTTCATGGGAATTTTTGAAGATTTTGGCCTAAAAATTGGTATATACAGTCATCTTAATGAGGTCATGAAGAATTATGAGTACAAGAGGTCAAGGTCATTCTTTGACCTTTGACCCAGATCTCTCATATTTTGACATTTTCAAACATTTCCTCTAAAGCCAAAGGGCCAATTGTAGTCACATTTCATATAGAGCCTCCAGGGGTTGAGGGAACAAAAATGACCAACATGGCCGCCATACCCATTTATGGTATAAACATTCAATATTTTTCTTCTGCAGAACCAATATGCCTATGGCCATGAAACTTGGTAAGTAGCATGTAGTACTAGAGTACTTCCAAGACTGTTCAAATGATGACCTTGGGTTCACTTTGACCTTTTTTGCAGCATGGTCAAATATGGGAAAATGCTAGAACATAAGATTTCATGGAAAGTTTTGAAGATTTTGGTCTAAAAAATGGTATATATGGTTGTCTTAATGCGTATTAGCACATGAAGATTTATGAGTACAAGAGGTCATGGTCAGTCTTTGACTTTTGACCCTAGACTCATATTTTGACAATTTCAGACATAAGAAAAAGCGGCTTTGCCAATTGCTCAGGTGAGCGGATCAGGGCCTCATGGCCCTCTTGTTTTTCATGTCAGAGCCAGTAGGGTCACAAATATTAGCAACATTGAAGTCTCACAAATATTACCTGATATATAGCCACACAGTTTTTTTAGTCTGTTTTGGTCACTCTTTGGATAACATATTATAGAATCTGACCATGTGACATCTTAGAAGAAAAGACTGCCGTACTGCATTTCAAATGCCTTCAAGGTAAATTTGCATAGTCAAAATACCAGACAAGAGTTGCATAATATGAGCTCCGGGAAGTGCTTTGAGGCAAAAGGGTGTGCAACGTAGAGTTGCAAAAAAGTTATCTGTGGTGCTAAGTGACCATTCTGGATCTGCCTTGCAAAAAACATTTTGTTGCACAGCATTGCATAGAAATGGCACTCTGTTGCACTTTTAAAGTACATGTGTTTCAAGCGAGGCAACTATCACTGTGCAATGCATAACAGCAGAAAAACGTTTTTTTGAAAGCACAACGGTTGTGAGACATATGCAGAGCATTACAGAGACCTTACTACAGCATTCTCCTTATGCAATTCTAGCCAGTATTTCTGTTCTTCTTGTAATATCATGATCAAACTGTCTGGACCTTTTTCTTGCTGCAAGCTAAATTTGTACTTTCAAACCAAATAAACATACCTTCCTATAGGCTTCATTTAGATAGTTATCCACTGGTGTTCTCTTGTTGAAGTGAATTGTGACAGGATACTGCCTGGAATCAACCTGAAATATGAAGAAAACAATTAAGTTAAGGTAGACAACTATGATCTGGAAATATTTATCTTTCTCCTCAGATGGACTAGTCTTAAGTCTTGGAGCTAATTCTTTCCTTTAAGAGTTGACCCCATTTTCGAAGGATTTGATATCCATGGAAGCAAGCAGGAGGTTATAAAATTTGTCCCCCTTTGACAAAATCAACTACCAGGGAAACAAATATTGTCTTGTAAACTTGTCTCCCTTGTATAAATGGCAGCCAAAGCACGAAGATGTATCCATAAACCTTTGACAAATTGTATTCGGAAAATCCAAATTTTCATAAAATTCACACTCAAGATTTTGACTTACATGCATATGGAGCTATGAAAGAAGGAAAGGTATCCTATCTGCCATTATCCTTCAGTTTCTTTCCCTAGACAATCACCACTAAGGTTGTGGCACTCTGTCCAATGAAAGTTAAGGGCCAAAAAATGTTCTTAGAGAGCCGGGTTGTATAACCATCCTTTGACTGCTGGCTGGCCCTGCCATTTCTTTTTGCCTCCCTTCTCAATGGAAGTCAACTCTGAAAGAACTTTCTCTTCTAGGAGCAAATTCTTTTCTTTAAAGGGCTACTGTACTGTTTTTCAACATGCATTGAAATCACTGGAAATAACTGGTATTGTTTTGTCTAAAAGAATGTCAAAAACTGCAAGGAAAAATTCCAAATGGTTAAAAAGTTATAAGCAATTTAAATTTTAATTAGCTGAAAAATATGCAAGAACTCTTATGACGTCATTTGAGTCATTCATATAATTTAAATTTTAAAAAAATCATATTTTGAAAAAAAAATACACTTTTTTCCCCTAAAACAGATTTAGTGAGACATGTTACATCATCTCACGAAAAAAGTTTGAAAATTTTGCATCAGAATATGGTAATAATAACTGGAATCCAAATCACATTATGCATTTAAAGCTGTAGAAAAGAAAACGTGGGCGGGGCTTAAAATCTAATTTGCATAAACTTTAATTGTCAATAATTACAGTTTGGGTAGGAATTTTTCGATGGGGTTTTCAGCAATCTGTTTCTCTCATAAGTATCTGTTAATTGGGAATATTTCTGAAAATAGTCAAGAAACAGTGTAGTAGCCCTTTAAGAATTGACCCCTTTCTGAAGAGCTTTTCATCCAGGGAAGCAAAGAGGAAGTTAGAAATGATGTTTCCTTTTACAATAATGGTAGAACACAGAAGAGGAGACATACACCTTAGACCTGGCCCAAAACTTTAAAATATTTTCAATTATGGGAAGCTACTTTGAACAGCCTTACCTTAATCACAGGGGGAGTAACTTTAAACAGCCTTTTGTTCTCCGTGAAGTCTTCTACCCTCAATGTAGCAGACATGATGACTAGTTTTAGTGGATTGCCTTTCTGTGAAAGAAAAGGGTGCATATTATCCTCAAGTTCATGCAAGTTGTTATAGAAGAGCACAGTTAATGCTACGTGTACCTTGTTAAATAACTTTAACCTTACACCACCTGAAGCAGCAGATGACAAAATTTTGAAATATGTTTCGTCTAAGCTAAATGATATTAAGAGTTCAGAGAAGATTGAACAGATAGTGTAGATCTTGATAAACCAACTTATCTGAATCTTGCAAATTTAACTACATGTATTTTCAGTTTGGGAGCTGTAAGTATTAACCGAAACAAAACTGCCATCTGCTTATACTTGTTAGGATAAACAGACAACAATTTGCTTAGAAAATTGTAACTTATTCTAACACAGCGCACCTATAGAAGTGTCACAGGTTGCATGCTAGGTATATTATACACTTCCAAAGCTAAAAATAAGACTGAGTAGTTGGTGATAATTAGGGATTATTTTTGTGAATTTGCATAAAACATATGTTAAGACCCCTCATCTGAACCGTCTCGATGAGACAGTTCAAATAATGGGTCACAATGTATGGTTTCAGTGAGAAATATGAAAAATTATCCCTCAATTATCATCAAATACTCCCTCTTATCTACACCCCTACACTTCTACTGCCTTGCAGTACAAGCCAGCTTTTGTAGCAAGGTGTTAAGAGTGTTACACTTTGGGTGCTTTTATGAGCCTGTGACAATTATGTAAATAGCCCATATGTGCAATGGAACTCCACATGAGCCGCAAAAATGACAAAACCCACAAAGTGGCATGTGCGCCCAGCCAAGACTCATATCAGCCTGGGCATCCAGCCAGTCTGATTAGCATCTTCACTGTCCACATATAGCTAGCTTAGGTTCTTAACTACCCTTTAAGCCCACAGCGAAGACTCTGATCAGACTGGGCAGCTGCCCAGGCTGATCTGAGTCTTCGCTGAGTGCACATGCCACTTTGTTGGTTTTGTCATGTCGTGAGTCCTATAAAATCACAGCTTATGTGATTCTTGTACTCCTAAGAATTCAGAGATGAATTCAATTTGTAGAGGGAGAATGTCAGGGCATATGTAAGGTATAGCATACACTTGTACTGCCATGCATAGCTTTTAAAGAGACATGTTAGAGTGGTGGCCTTTGGATCAAAGGGACTCTAGTCTGAGTGTCAGATTTTTATGAGTCCTTGACAGAAGCAATGGAAATTTTTTGTGTGCCATTCTGTAACAAATCTCTATTTCAGAGCAAGTGAGTTTAACTGTTGATGTCATCCGCACATACTGAGAATTTTAATGACATTTCTTCACGTCAAACACTATCTGAGCCAGGACACAACAGTACCAACATAGTGGCATGTGTGCCCAGAGAAGACCCTGATCAGCCTGGGCATACACCCAGTCTGATCAGGGTCTTTGCTTTTTGCTTAAAGGGTAGCTAAGGGTCTAAGCTGTCTCCACGTGGTGAGCCAAGACTCTGATCAGACTGGGTGACTGCTCAGGTTTACCTGCACCTTTGCTCACCATGAGCCACTTTGTTGGTTTCTTGTGTTGTGGCTCATTGAAGAGGTACAACTTTCCCTAAATCTAAGTGGTATAACCTACCTTACATCTAAGGGGTACTATTCTTGATAGCAGCCCTATCAGGATGTCCGTGTACATGCTTCTTTCATGAGCTTCGTCTATGATAACAACACTGTATTTCGTGAGCAAAAAATCCTGCAATGTACAGAATCAGAAAAAAATTTGGTCAAAGAGACAGTCAGATACTGAAAATCATAAAACTGTTTGGGCGAGTTAATTTTCCCTAATATCATTCTGACGCAAAGCTATTGGCTTGTGAAATAGATATGCTCCCTAGAATTTTATCTCTATATCAAATGTATACCTTCTGATTTACAATGTTTGATTTCAAATGCAGAACTTATTAAAATGAGATTTCTATCTAATTTTTAAAGAAGCTGACATTTTCAGTGACAGACATTCAAATTCCCTGACTGTTCAAGTCCTTTTCAAATTTTCTTGACCAATCATAACTGACCAATCATTCCCTGACCTGGAAAAATATCAGTTTCCAGATATTTTTCACTGACCATAAGAGCCCTGCTGTAATATACACACTAACCTTTTGAACTTCCTTTAATAGAACACCATCTGTCATAAACTTGATTTTAGTTTCCGCTGTAGTATTACCTTCATATCGAATCTGGTAAGACACTACCCTGTAATGAACAGTGAGACTCTTAGACCTGAAATTTCTTTCAGACCTCCAGATGAGCTGGGGTCTTGATGACAATTTTTGAATACCATATATATGTCATAAGGTGTAGGTAATTAGGTATATCATATACTTGTACTGCAAGGTTGTACTGCCTTGCAGTACCAGCTGGCTGTAATAGCGATGTGGTATAGTGGTGGCCTTTCATGCAGGAGGTCCTGTTCAATTCCTGGCCTAAGCATCTGAGATTTTTTAAGGTCCATGACAATTGGGATCCACAAATAAATCCAGCCTGACCTCTGTGCAGTAATTCCTCAAGCCTATTTATATCTTTATCCTAGTCCTTTAGGGACAAAGTCCATTTTGGTGGGGGAGAATGACACAGGGTGTAGGTATATCATACACTTGTACAGCCATGAGGTCCGGTTTGATTCTCAGCTGCAGCATCAGAGATTTCCATTAGAAGCAGTCTGATCTTGGTCTGCACTGTTTGCTCTGACCTTCTGTCCAAATACTTAGATTTTTTATGGCATAAGTTACAGAATGAATTATAAATATGACAATTATTAGTGACAATCTGCCTTACATTGGAAACACCAGAAACAATACTGTGACCCGTACTTGGCCAACTAGCAAGTTTCAGTATGTACACCTGAACATAGGTGATCAAGCTTCAGACTACCTGACCAATTTGCATACCTCAGTTTCACTAGTTCTTGATATGTAGGACACAATATGAACCAACTTGCACAGTATAAAGGTGAAATGGAGCCCTTCCAGGCGAGGCGACTCTACCAGTTTCCTATTTGCTTCCCTTCTCAATGGGTGTCAACTAAAAAGGGAAAGAATTTGCTCCCAGAGGAGCAAACTCTTTCCTCTAAGAGTTGACCCATTTTGGAAGGTACTTTGTCCAGGGAATCAAACAGGAAGTCACGAAAATTTGTCCCCTTTGTAAAAATGGTGGAACATGGCGATGTACCCACACATCTTTACGCCCCTTACCTGTTTGACAGTGACATTTCTGTTGCTACTCTGTCTGACATACTAATTGCAGCTACTCTTCTAGGCTCTGTTATACCAATGATACCTCCACCACTTCCAGAAAACAAAGTACATGTATGTTATCACTGAAAATATCCATGCCTTCTCTGCAAAATAACTGAGCAGATCTCCCTGAATACACACTGCAGAGAGCTGCAAAACTGTAAATGTATTAATTAGCATATTTACCACAAAATTTTAGATACTTTAAACATTTCTAATTGGCCTCCTTTACCTCTGAATAAAAACAAGTATGTTTGTAGTTTTGTACCTGTTAGCAGTTTGACTGAATATGTTAGTGAATGCATCAAGTTTGATACAACCAGGCAGAGTATTGAAGAGGTATTAATCTCATTGACTCTCATGTAGGACATAATTAACATATACATGTATGACAAGAAGAGTAAATTTCATTTGATTTATGCTACATGACAAACTTAAATTAACAGAATTTCAGGTCACAGTTGTATGTCAGAAAAACAAGAATTCTGCGAAAAGTGCATTGTCACATAACACAGCTAAACCAGAAAACTCAACAAAAGTTTACGCTGCAAAAGGAATACCTTTGTCTTGAACTTGCTGATCTGTGGCTACTACAGATATGTGGAAACCTTTCCTGGGCAAGTAAAAGATTAGGGTACTTGTCCAATAATCTGTGTAGCTAATATACTGAAATACGTTGATTCTCAGTTGGTATTCCTCTGCTGCAGGTTGCAAAAGAGGCCTGTAACATTTTCTGTTATGCCATCTCCATTTACACTTTTTCTTTAAGTCTACAAAACTGCATATACTTACTGAGCATAACCTGCCTCATAAAGAAACTGAGGTACTTGAGTTGTCTTTCCTGAACCTGTCTCTCCACAAATTATCACAACTGGATTTTCATTGATGGCCTCCATGATCACTTGTTCCTCTCCAAGAATTGGAAGTTTAAGTCTAGCATCCTGAATAGTTTTAACTCTATTCACTGGAACATTCACAACTTTCTTCACAGTAGTGATTTTATCTGTTTCACTGACAGCAGTCTTTACAGCGGCCTTTTTACCTGTTTCACTTTGTTCCTTGTCAACTTCAGAATTTTCAGTTTCACCTGCAGGATTTTTCACTTTTGCCTTTTCCTTCCTTATACTGTCTTTTTTAATTGTAACCAAAGAAACACTTACTTCATTTTCACTTTTACTGAGATCTACGTCAGTATTGTCAGATTTTTTCACATTGGTTTTTTTCTTTTTAAGTTTGTCACCTTTACCTATCTCAATTTCAGAAATGGATTCATCTTTTGTTCTCTTCTTTTTACACTTTTTTAATTTAGTTTTAGTCAATTCAGCTTCATCTGCAGTTCTTTTCTTTTTCTTACTTTTCTTATCACAAAGTTTATCACTGTCTGGTTGATCTACTGATACCCTAGAATCAGCAATATGATCACCAATCAGTTCATCTTTATCAGGTTCATTGATCCCACTGTCTTCCAATCCACTAGAGATATCCAACCTACCACCATCTTCCTGTCCAGCAGATATTAGTCTCTCAGAACTTTCATTTTTCTCACTGGGAATATCGTTTATTTCACTATCATCATCTTCCTCATCAGTTGAAATATCTGATGTGTCAATAGAATCATCTGACTCTGGTTCTATTTCTTGTTTATTTTGTTTTCTTTTCTTGTTACTGCCACTGATTGTGTTGACTTTGACATCTGTGTCAACAGAATTTTCAGCTTTCCTACATGAAACAGACAGAAAATACAAATTCACAGCACATATCAGACGTAAGTTTGGAGAGTCTCAGACAAGAACAGTGTAAATCCAAGCTCTATCATATGGAGCTCTATCTATAAAGACAAGAGGGCAAACAGTGTAGATCAAGACAAGGCACTCGAAAAGAGCTGCCTCATCTGGATCTATGATGTTTGCAAATTCAACTGTTTTCATTTTGGGTGCTTTAAAGACAAGGATAGGACTATATAAGGAGGATTAACTTCCACAGTGTCATTCTTGGACGGACACACGGCGCCAAGTGTGTGCAACTATGGTTACGTACCGCTGAGCCACTTGGGTAACATCGATAAGAGAATTGAACTGAACTGAACTGAACAATGTCATTCTGTCCCTTGATCTCAGAGTGTCAACACCTCTAGTCAGCCAATAAAATCATCATAACTGTTAATTATGGTCCACTGATTGGTTGACTAAATTTTCACACCTTTACCTATACAGGTAACATTGATATGTGCTGGGAACCAGACCCCCCGACAGAGAAGTCCTGTCTTTAGTGTTATAAATCCTTGATACAGATCTATGAAGCTGCCAACAAGTTTGCATCAAGTACATTTAAGAAAGATGCAGAATCACTAATTGCAATAACTGCAAATATTTCCAGCTTAGAATAAAGCTGGTTTACAAAAATGGAAGAAACTCTGATTATAACAATTTCCTGATTTCAGATTTTATTTCAATTACAAAGGATTAGGTACATTGTAATCATTTTTTTTGTTTTGTCTAAAAAAATTAAATGACATTGGTACAGTTATAGTATATGTGTGTGGGCGGGTGGGGGTTTGAAAGGGAAATACTCCTCTTATAGCAGATGCAGAATTACACAAAGACTCAAGGATCATGGGGACTCTATATTCGGAGTTCCTGACTCCCACTTTAGGCTTGAGACCCCTGTTTTTTCTGAGAACTTCATGAAATTTATATTTTGGAACACCCACTTTTTCCTAAAAATGGCTCTGGGACTAAAGTCTAGTGAGAACCCTGAGACTAATTTAGATATCTGGGGTCATTCTAGAGGCTGAAACCTATCTTATGGTACATTGTACTTGGAAGGCTGATAACTGAGGACAATTTGGCTAGACACTTGCATAGTGGGTTCAGTGTAGCTGGTTTAAGCAGCAACATGTTACTTTAACTCTAGCTTGGAAAATGTTAAAGAAAAGAATGAACTGTCCTCTCAATGAGTTGTGGGGTAAGTGTCTTGTAGCCCTTCTTTTCATAGGAATTACAGTTAGTCTTACTGATATACCTTTTCGACCTCCCAGTTTGCATCTCTGATATACTTGTCATCATATTTAGTTCTTCTGTGCTAGCCTGGACTACTGACAATGACTCAAGAATGCTGGCTCTCTGTAAGTACAGGAAAACATACAATTAATATTCTGAAAATAGAGTACCATAATTGGCCTATAAATAAAACAGTATGATTTTACTATCCAGAACTGCGTTTAAAACATGCAGATGGAATGGCAAACACTGTAGCCCCTGATCAAACAACTCCAGTCAGAGCCATCTGATCTAATTGCACTGTTTAATCAGACTTACCTGTTCCAATACTTAAAGTTTTATGGTAAATTTTTTTGTTATTTTTACTTTGCGTTTCAGTTAACATATAATGAGATGACCATTCATCAAAGATGGGGTAAAAGTAACTAAAACTGGAGCGCCTTGTGGAAAAGCACTGACCTCCCACTGAAATAATTAAGCTTTCTCACAAATGACCTAAGCCCACTTGTCTTTTCTAGTCTGTAGGAGCCCCAGAAGCCCAGTAGGTTAAGCACTGGTGTACTGATCTAGCCGTCCTGGTTTTGAGCCCAACACGTGGCAGTCTGGCAGAAATCTTTCCAACCGTAAACGGGATTCCACTGCACACAGCCTTTCATTATCACCCTCCCATTGTCCTGATATGACTGAAAATTTGTTGAAAAGGATGTAAAATCACAAGTCATCCATCCATTCATCCATGCTTTCCAACTGTGTTGTCTAGCATTAAACGCTACCCTATATTGTTTCTTTCCCCTTTGCTGTTGTGGGTGGTGGTGATATGTGGAATTTGATTGCATCAGTTCCTGGGTATTTTTAAACAGTACAACACTTATATTTGGTGGTAATTTCTGCTGTGGTTATATCGGCCAAAAAAAGTTCTACATGGTGATATGTCACATCTCATTCTTTTGTTATGCAAGTGAATGCCGTGATAATTAGCCTTAAAGCACCAAAAAGCAGACTACAAAATTTACATCTGCAAAATTTCAAAACATGCTTTGTCCATAGAATTCAAAGACTAGAGAGCAAACACTGTAGATCCAGATGAAGTAGCTCATTATGAGCTGCCTCATCTGGATCTATCTTGTTTGCCAATTCAAACCTTTTGAGTTTTTAACGCTTTAAGTTTTAATTCTATTCTACCGTTAGTATGTATTTTTGAGCAGTCTGATGAGGGTCTACACTATTTTCCATCTGCCAACAATATATGACACATTCCCTGGTGAATGTCATAAAATCAACTTACAAATTCTAGTTTTAGAATACCATAAATTTTTTTTAAAAAAAGTAGACACCCAAAATAATTACCGTCATTGTCCTAAAACTCGAACAGCTTTGTTGTACAATACAGAGAGATAAACTCTCACAAATGTCGAATGTGTCCAAAACATGCATATGAAATGGAAAATAGTGTAGGCCCTGATCAGACTGCTCCATTTAGGAGCAATCTGGCCTAGTTCTGCACTGTTTGCTCTGACCTTTCTGTCCCAATATTTAGAGCTTTAACCATAATTACAGCAACAGCTTGAGGTGTTCACAAGCTGACACTTATTGCAGTATACTCACATTAGCCTTCTTCTCCTTGTGTTCAACTACTTTCTCCAACCTTTTTCTTTCTTTCTTTGTCAGCTTTTTAATCTTTTTGATCTTCTCTTCCTTTATTTTTGTCTTTCTCTTCTCCGAAGGTAATACCAATATGTTACTGTCACCGTACCCTTGATCTGTGTGTATGCCAGCCGTATCAACAGCAATCTAAATGATAAATAGAAGTTTTTTGAGATACAGACCATTAAACTCTATATCAAAGTGAATGTACAAACTGCCATGGGAGATAATTTTGACTAAGAAGAACTTGTCTCCATCCCAAGTCAATATCAGTTTTTGACTACCGTATTAATCCTATTAAACACTCCTGCTCAAATAAACGCCCCTGCCTCTTTTCTGAAAATAATGTTAGATTAACTTGCACGAACTGCTGTTTGCTTCTCTGGATAAGGTAGCTTTCTGAAAAGGTGCCTACTCTTAAAGGAAAGAATTCGCTCCTAGAGGAACAACTTCTTTCCTTTAAGAGTTGGACCTATTGAGCAGGGAGGCAAAAAGAGTAGAGTGGCTTTATCTGAAAGTATACTCATCACCTTTATATTGCTTATTAGAGGTATTTTAGCAGGGCTGATTTATTACATTTTAGGCTCTAAATAATGCCCCCCCCCCCCCGCCCTAGCAAAAGGCAATGTCCCCAGGGTGTTTGATAGGATTAATACAGTATTTTTTAAAATTTTACCAAAATAGGTTAACAAGTTTATTTTAAATGAGTATCATAGTACTGACTCCAAAACTAAAGAACCAGCATCAGCACTGAATACTGCTAAACAAATTCAAAGCACCAAAATTGAAAATAGTCAAATTTGCAAACAGGGTAGATCCAGATGAAGCGACCCAAAAACCGTGAACCTGAAAATAATTTTCCAGTCGTAAAAAAATTGTAGTAAACTTTTGCAATCGTGAATTTGACTGTTGTCAAGTGCTCTATAGGTTGTTACCTAATACAGAAAAAATACTTTGCAGTTCCTTTATACACAGAAAATATCTAAAAAAATTCATAGTTGCATGACATTTTTATACATATTTCATAGCAGAAATCTATAGGTATATATGTATAGATTTCTGCTTCTCCCATGCCTGCCACCCCTCTGCAGGGACATGTACAGTCCTCTGACCGGTTTTCACGCACTTTTAATCATCATGTGGTACGCTTTCAATTCTCGATTATTCTTTGATTTCTCTGTACCATAGAATGTCTTAAAGCCTCTTCTCCAAGGCATATTGTTTTCGTGCAGAAATTATTCAAGAGTCCTAGAGAAATGTTGCGATAAAGTAAGGTATTCTTTTAGCCTATTCCGGCGGACTTTTTCAGTTTAGGCGCACCAGCATATAATTTGCCCTACCGTGAATGTGAGGCCTCGGGCTGCGAAACGGTAAACTGGTTGATGATTACTAGCCCAGTGAAAGATAGTTTTATGCAAAAAAAAAAAGGCTGTTTGATATCACGATTATTCGAAACAACACATTAAAGATGGCCCTACTCCGAAAAATTAATTCAGCCATTCAGTGGTCGGAAAATGTAATGCTTAACGATGATGCCATGAATTTAGTGATCAAAGGATACCATCGTTTCCAAATTTTGCCACCAAATGGTCTTTTACTTTTAATTCACCTCGAATACAGCAATGGGCATGACGAGAATGCCAGTGGGTACCTTGGAAATAAGATTCTGTGAAAGCAAAATATTCATCCGCCAGAATAGGCTAAAAAGGCTGAGTTATAAATTCAAGTAAACAAAGCAAACAATTTTATTTGCTTTTGGCATTTATCAGCAGAGATTCCTTATAGAATTAGGATTCAAAATGTTTATGTTTTTACCACATATCTGTTTACACAGATATTGTCCTTTACCATTTTACACAATTGGTCATGTTCAAATTGTCTTGGTAAATATGCATTGTTTACCAGTTTCAAGCCCAGTTTTCAGTACCTTGAATATAGAAACAAACCCATTAATATATATGGCTTTGAGTTTGACCAGTAAGTGTTGACAAGAATGTCCATAAAAGTATTTGGCCAAAACTTTGTTTATTAAATGCCAGAGATTAACTTGAAATACTTCGAAACAGGTGAGTGTGTCGGAATAGGCCAAACAAGTGTATACTTGAGGTAGTGTTTCCCCCAGCCCCTTTTAGCATGGCGCCGCGCCATGCCTTTTTTCCCCAGCGCCATGCCCCTTTTTCCAGCGCCATGCCCTTTTCCAGCTCCATGCCCTTTTTGCTCTAAACTTCACCTGCCAGTTAGGTCAGACACATTACACATTGTGTATTCACTGCCTCAATTGTTTTGACAGCGTAAATAAACACATCAGTTGGCATTAATCCTGATATGGTCCACTCGCTAATAAACTAACTGACCCATGAAAATACCTGACTCATCTGCCGGTTAACGGAAAGATCAAAGTGAGGCCTGTTGAGTGAAAAGGAGCCAGTAGGCATGTTTCAAAATTACACAAATCAACATGCCCATTACATATAGACTTAAATTTGTTTTAATATTTTTCTGGAAGTTTTTTTTTAGTTTCCTTTGGATTCATGGACTGTATTTGGGAAACTGATTTGATTCACAGATGTGCAGGCTGATCATTGTCTTGACTTGTTGCTCATGCTGTAAAGTTTTTTTTCTTCGATATGCGTATTATATATGGGTTACATTCGAGACGTTTGATAAATTATGGTGGAAAAATAATTACGCATTTTATGTATGATTTGATATTTTGGTCTTGTACATGCCGATTTTTGTGTCCAAAATTAATTTTTTGAACAATGTTATATATATTTTTTAATAGTTTTCAACAGCTCTGGGTATCCTAAACAAAACTCCCTTGTGTGAAGAAAATAAATAGAGCTAACTGAGACAGATATAAATACAAGTTAAAGGGAGGCAATTCTGGGCCCCTTTGTCTTTTTACTGATAATACTTGTCAGTAAGAATTATTAATAAATAAATAAATAAAGAAGGAACAATAATAATAAATAATAAAATATAAATTGTAATAATAATTAGGATACTGAAATGTTTCAGACTATTTAATTATGTTTCTTGATATTTGGAAGAAAAAAAAAAGAATAGGTAGGTAGTAAAAGGACTTGACACACACACCCCAAAAAATTAATACAGAACAGTTAGGTAAAAGGACTTAACACACACACACACACAATAAATACAGAGAGCAGATGCAAACTCTTTATACATGAATTATCATCATATCCAGGCTCTACTATGGAGTAAAAAAAAAGTTTTCTAAATTACATGTACTGTATTTTAAGAAAGATGCTGCTGCAGCTATAAATGAAAAAAGAATGATATGATTTAATGCTTTATTAGCAGTATTAATCTCTGTAAGATAATGTCCATTAAAACGATGGCCTTCTAATGAAAGCAAATACAGTGCCCTTTTTGCGAAAATCCACGCGCTTAAGTGCCCTTTTCTGAGAAAAAATTTACCATGCCCTTTTTCATTTCTGGGGGAAACACTATTGAGGGTTTTACCAAGAAGATTTACCAGTGTGGATCTACAGCCTGATGCACAAGGGCTTGCCGATAAAATACATACACTTATGACTGCAGCCTGAAAAAGTGTGATACAAGCCCCTGTGGCCTGATGGCTTTGATACCAGAAGTGTACTTACTCCGGAATCGAAATGTAATGAAACTCAAATATCATGCCAAAATGACTGAGCCTGAAAATCAACTTAAATAACTGTTCTAAAGGGAAAAAGGTTCTTCATGCACTGACAAAAAGTGACACAGTCACAGATTCTGACTGCATTGGGTTGCGCATGCGTGTTCTTCCCGCTAACAGTTTCTCACTCTCAATTTATTTTCTAGAAAACAGTATTTTTGTAGGTTAAACTTTGTTGTGACAGCTGGTACTTTTTCTTTAAGTGAGTTTTTACTTATTGGGTTTGTTACTAGTATGTTTTTGACAGAAACTTCTTGGTAAGTAACCTTTTTTGTGAAATGTGTCCCGAACTCTTCTATGTTATAAGCGGCAGCCATTTTGTATTGAGATCTTCTTTGCTGTAAGCGGCACTGCAGCTACGAGAACTTGGATTGTAAACTAAGAAATATTTGTAAAATGTTGGTAGGTATTCTTTGCCCCATGATTATTGTGCTAGCAGTCCTGCACATTGTAGATACTTCTGATCACAAGGCGATCAATTCTGAGCTAGCTAGACCATGCATTCGACCAAACAACTTCAGACCTAACCACCGAGTTTTGTTAGCTAGCTTGAAAAGTTCCAAATGGCACATTCCGGTGAAGGAGCCAAGAGTCTCCTCACTTTCATACTTATGTTTCCTCCTTATTTCTATATCTTCGGATGTAGAATTGAACCCAGGTCCCACGGATTTTCCGTGCGGCAACTGTGCCATTGAAGTCCTTGATGATGATGCTGCTTTGGTATGTGATGAGTGTGGCCTGTGGTTCCACATACAGTGCCAGGCCATTGGCCAAGACACGTATGATGATTTGGTTGCCACAGATAAGTCTTTCTCGTGGATTTGTTCGAACTGTGACCATCCGAATTTCTCTAACTCCGCTCACTCGTCCTTCGCGTCGTATGTTTCGCCGAATAATTACAGTATTTTAACAGATGAAGAAACGGAAGATACAGAACAGCTCCCTCAAGCACCGACACCCACGGTTACTCATCATCATAGACCCTCGTCTAACAAAATTTATAACCTTAAGGTGCTAAATATAAATTGTCAGTCTCTGGTAAACAAAAAAGCAGAGTTTCAAGCCTTGCTTGACTTACACAAACCAGATGTCGTAGTTGGCACAGAGTCTTGGCTCACCACATATCACTATGACAGTGAGTTTTTCCCAAAAGCACTTGGCTACACTCCTTTTAGGGAAGATAGAGTTACAGATACAATGGGGGGTGGTGTCTTTATCCTGATAAAAGACTCCCTCATTGCAACTGAACAAAAGCAGTTTAAGACAAATTGCGAGATAATTTGGGTTAAACTTGACATCGTTGCAGCAAAACCCCTTTACATTGCAGCCTACTATCGCCCGAAAGAGAATGATGCTCAGAGCCTGGAAGAACTCAGAAGGTCTCTGGAAATGGTAAGTATGAAAAAAGGCAACATGTGGATACTGGGTGACTTCAATTTCCCCAAGTTCTCATGGGACTCTGACCACGTACCTACCATTAGACCAGGATGCAGCTATTCTTCTGTCTATAAAGATTTCGTCTCCTGTCTAGATGATTTTGGCCTGGTTCAAATGGTAAGTAACCCTACCAGAGGTGATAATATTCTTGACCTGTTCCTGACAACAAACTACACTTTGGTAAACACTGTTGAAATCCTATCTGGCATCTCAGACCACGCCATTTCCATTGCAAATGTCAAAGTCAAACCAACAGTGAGTCGACAAAAATCCAGATCAGTACCACTATTTAGAAAAGCTGACTGGGATGGTTTCAAATCCTTTATGAGGATCAAAGCTTCAGAAATTTTGGGTTGCTTCCAAGAAAGTACCGCTGAGGAAATCTGGAATGCTTTTACACTTGCTATTAATTCAGGAATAAAAAATTTTGTACCCATCAAAAAACTTAGTCAAAAACGCAGCCTGCCATGGATTACTCAAGAAATACGTCGACTCATTAGAAAAAGGGACAAACTCTATCAAAAACAGAAGTCAGGGACAGAAAAGAATAAGTATCACTTCAAGCAGGTCAAACACCTAGTTCACAACAAACTAAAAGTAGCTTACAATAATTATTTGGCTGATATACTGGGGATGGGTTCAGGGGGGGACAGTAGAAATTCTGGGTTCGCACCAAAGAAACTCTTCTCACTTATCAAAAACAGTAGACAGGATGATCGGGGCATATCTTTGCTGAAAGACAATACAGACGGTACATTACACAGTGACAATGTCAAAAAGGCCAATCTTTTGAATAAACAATTCCAGTCTGTTTTTACATGCTTATCCCCACTTAGGCTAGGGCAGCTATGCACTCAGAGCATTCAGGGTTTGTTTCAAGAAAATCTTCCAGCTAACCTAAAACCCTCATGCCCTTCTATGCCGGAAATTAACATTGACATCAACGGAGTTCTTAAACTTTTGTTCAATCTTAATCCTGAAAAGGCTGCTGGGCCTGATTCAATAAAACCTATTGTGCTGAAAGAACTAAGGATAGAGATTGCCCCAGTTATCTGTTTGCTGTTTGAGAGATCCCTTCAAACTGGCCAACTACCCTTGGAATGGACAAAAGCTCAAGTGTGTCCCCTTTTTAAGAAGGGGGATAAAACAGACCCTGTCAATTATAGGCCCATCTCCTTGACATGCATTGTGTGCAAGGTGATGGAGCATATAATTGCATCCAACATTTCTAAACACCTGACTCAGCATGATGTCCTTTATGAATTACAACATGGCTTTCGGGAAAAACGCTCCTGTGAAACGCAACTTATTCAGCTTGTGGAAGACCTTGGAAGGCAGCTGACTTTGGGAAAGCAAACAGATTTAGTTCTTTTAGACTTCAGTAAAGCCTTCGACAAAGTGAATCACTTGAAATTATTATTTAAACTTTCGAACTTTGGCATTAAAGGAAACACTCTGAAATGGATAAGGTCTTTCTTGATTGGTCGATCTCAAACTGTTGTACTGGATGGGGAGTCTTCAAATGAGGTTCCAGTGACCTCTGGGGTACCCCAGGGGTCTGTATTGGGCCCGCTCCTCTTTCTGTTGTACATAAACGACCTTCCTGAAAATGTACAATCTCAAGTTAGGCTCTTTGCTGATGATACCGCTGTTTACTTGACTGTATCTAGTTCAGGGGACAGTAGTGTACTCCAGTCCGATCTAGACATTCTGCAGAACTGGGAACGAACCTGGGACATGGAGTTCAATCCAAGTAAATGTCAGGTGCTCCACATTTCTAGGTCCAAAAACCCGTTAAGGTCAAAATACTATATGCATGATCAGGAACTGGAGGCTGTAGATGCAGCCAAGTATCTTGGGGTAAGCATCAGCACAGATCTTAGCTGGAACTCTCACATAAACAATATAACTGCTAGTGCTAATAGAACTTTAGGCTTTGTAAAAAGAAATGTGAAAACAAAAAATGAAGAAATTAAAACACTGGCATATAACTCACTAGTAAGACCGCAGGTTGAATATGCGTCTTCTGTCTGGAGCCCATACACGAAAGAAAACATAGAGAAGGTTGAAATGATTCAACGAAGGGCAGCAAGATGGGTATCCAATGATTACTCTCCCTACAGCAGCGTGACAGAAATGATGAGTAACCTTGGATGGCGGTCGCTTGAGTGCAGACGTTACGATGCGCGTCTCGCTATGTTTTATAAGGTAGTGTATGGCCTGGTTGCTATTCCCTTTCCGTCATATTTCGAACAGCCCACCAGATATACTCGTCACATGCATCCTCTCTCTTACAGACAGATCCATACATCTGTCTGTTATTATCAGTATTCATTCTTTCCCATGACTATTGTACTATGGAACAGATTACCAGCTGATCTCGTCCATGTTTCAGATCTTGACTCCTTTAAATTAGGAGTCAGTAAGATCAGTCATACCCTCCCCTAAACATAAATACTGTTTTTATCCTGATTTAAGCTCTTCTTAACACTAACCCTTTCATCTATATTTCACCTTTCTTTTTATCTTTTTATTCTGCACTATCTCACTTTTTACTTCTTTTACTAACACACCATGCGTGGTGAAATCCAAATAATACCCGAAAGGGGGTTGTGGATCATGTCAAGATAGATAGCATTAGTGGGATCATTACTTTGTCAGATGAACTGTCAACCACCACATCTTTTTGGCTCCGAGCTTTCCAGCTAAAGCCTTTCTTTTTCTTCCCCATCTTGTCTTTTTAAATGTTCGATTTTGGCCAGTGTCAACACTAGTCACTAGAAGGTAGGCTGGTGATATACAAATTTTGTATCAAAACAAAACCACATGGCGACCTAACCACTCCTTCATAAGAAGTTCTTACGCTGACAAATGGAATGACCTCAATTTTGGACAGTAATAAATAGTATCAAAATCTAATAATTAATAATTATGATTTATATATGAGAAAGGATTAAAATCAGTTATTGACTGTCTGCTCAAATCCATTAGGTAAATATTGACATTAATGCGCGACAGCTTCCGGTGATTAGGTTCAAAATGGCCGCATTAGAAGAAGATGAAATATTTGACGAAGAAAATTTCCAAGAAAGCGGCTTTCTGAATTTTCCTCCTGAAGTTCAGGCTGCTATCGATCAGGTATTTGCTAGATCGATATGTCTGCCTAATTTTTAAGAGTAGACAGAGTGCCAAAGTACAAAATTTTAATGTGTAACGTGGCAAACTTTTCTGCAGCCAATTCGTACAACAGATCATTCGGCCATTCAGCTGTGAAGGCCAATTCTTATTTTGAAATGAAAGCATTCAGAATTAGTATTGTTTACTGGCAATACGTCCAAGGGCTATCATTTACCAGGACCTGTGATCAATGATTGTCCTTCGATGGGGCACGTAATACTCATTTTAGGGTGTACGCCACTGGTGTATGCCATATGAAGAGATAGATAGAGGGTGTCAGAACGATTTTTACATGATTGGGGAGGCGGACTATGAACCGCGACACGACAAACCCAACAAAGTGGCATGTGCAGCCAGCATAGACTCTGATCAGGGTTTGCATTGTTGGCCTTTTTGCTGGTAACTGTGCAAATTGCAGGATAAAAAAAGAATTAGAAGGTCTGAAGACCAACAATTACTTCAGGAAGATCTGGATAAACTGGCCCGTTGGGAAGAGGCATGGCTCATGAAGTTTAATGTTGCTAAATGTCACACCATGAGGGTGACTAAGCATCCCCCTTCCAAGCAGATCATTCATAACTATGTTCTGCACAACCAAGTTTTGGAGAACGTTCCTTCTGCCAAATACTTGGGAGTCACGATCACTGATGACCTCGAATGGGGTCAACATATTAACAACATCACTAGCAAAGCCACGAAGACTCTTGGTTTCCTTCGCCGAAACCTGGCTTTTGCTCCTAAGGATATTAAGGCTGCTGCATACAAAGCTGTGGTCCGGCCCCAATTAGAGTACGCGGCACCTGTTTGGACCCCCCATCATCAGACTGAGATTGGTAGAATAGAGAAAGTACAGAGGACTGCTGCACGCTGGACCTGCAGACGCTGGCGCAACCAGAGCCATGTAAGTGACATGCTAGAGGAACTTGAATGGCCAGATCTGCAGGAACGGCGGCAACAGGCTTCTCTATCTCTGTTCTACAAAATTCATAATAACCAGGCAATAGTTAATAAGGATAAGTATCTGTCTGAGTCCGGTAGAGGGAAGATGAGAACAAGATCCCACCCCTTTTAGTATCACCGTCCAGTTGCTTATTCTGACGGTTTGAAACATTCCTTCTTCCCCAGGTCAATTGCAGCTTGGAATGGGCTTACAACTGAAGCTGTCTCTGCGGAGACAGTTGAGGAGTTTAAGTCCAAAATAGTGTAAACCTCGGGTTGGGCAGGGATAGAGCATGTAATGCCTATCCCTGAGGACTTCTTGTAAATAGTTTTAACTCTGTGTGGCCTTGTCATAGGTAAATACTATTTTTTTTTTTTTTTAAACTTATGCGCCACACCCCGCGCCTGCCATCATGGTCAGTTACTGACCGAGAGCAGTACCGAGAGAAAGAAAGAAAGAAAGAATTAAACAAGCTTTGCATTCGTCCAGCCTGATCAGAGCCTTCGCCATCGGCATGGAAGTAGCTAAGGCCTTTGGTTACCCATTAAGCATGCAGGAAAGACTCTGTTCAGACTGGGCGGATGCCCAGGCTGATCTGAGTCTTTGCTGAGCACACATGCCACTTTGTTTGTTTGGTCTGGTTGCATCTCATATTCTACAGCTTTTGAAGTCGCTATTTCGTAATACAGGGATACAGACTAACTCATTTTTCATAGGAGCAAGCTGGGCCCCTAAAAACTGAAACTTAGTCGCCCAGCCAGAAATTTAGGGGCCCACATTTAAAACGTGGGAATCTTTTATTCAGAATCTACGCGAGATTTGCGCCGTTTCCATAGGCTTTGTAGTAAAGCCTTCTTTCTTCATGGTTTTGTTTCCTTTTAGCAACCGGGTGTGAAACACCAGCGAGGTATCGCCATATTACGCGAGAAAAAATCATAAACGGTTAAGATTTTTAGCTGTCAAATCAATCTATCTATCTATCTTCCATTACGAGGAGGCGGCCATGTTGTTTCTCGATAGTAAGTAAAATCCAACACACAAGTATGACGGAACACCGAATATTCATAGCCGATATTGGTGCGGAAAGTAGCAATACCCTTAGAGGTGGCGGATTTTACTCCAAGCCGAAAACACGCCAGACACACTCCGACAGCTGACGATCGCAAACTGGGCGACTATCATTTCAATTTTAGGCGCCCACCCGATTTTTTACTCGCAGTGGGCAAGTGGGCGACCGCTAGTCTGTATCCCTGTAATATATGTATGAAGTGGTGATCTATCTTTGCATGATGTAGGGCACTGTGCACTCTGGTGGTAGAAAATGATCGCTGATATATATCTGAAATGGGCTTCTTGGTTTCAAGCCCTGTGCTTTTCTCGTACTCGGGTGCTCTCAGTATGCCTAATAGTAATAGTTGGTGCTTCTTTTTAGCTAATCACAAGTCACTCACGTACACTGAAAGCATGAAGCAAGTGTGATCTGAGGGTTGGGTAAGTCTAGCTTCCTCATGGCATATGCCGTGGCCCCACACTGGAGTCGCCCTGAAGAGGAGTTCTTCTGGGGGGATGGGACTAATGACTTGCGGTTTACACAAGGATATTTTCTGGATGCTACTGCCAGGGATATGCATCTGATTGTTTTTATGAATTCATTAAAACTTATTTCTTTTTAATAAAGGTGTTACCAAGTGATGATCCATTAGACAGACCAGACTTTAATCCTGTAGATTACATCAACTCCCTGTTCCCTACAGAACAATCTCTGTCAAATATTGATGATGTTGTTGGCAAGATCAGACATAAAATCAGGTATGTATTGTAAAAGTCTAAATATTAGAACATTATATAGGTCAGAGCAAGCAGTGCAGACCCAGATTAGGTCTACACTGTTTGTCATTCCATGTGCACCTTTTGGATGCATTACTGCATTGTAACACCAAACTGTACCATTTTCAGGACATTTATGGTAATTATTTTAGGTGTCCCAAATTTAGAAGGCTTATGAGTTAGCAGAGTGCCACATAGTAGGACTGGGGTGATCAAGTGGAGGCAGTGGCATGGTGGCTGAGATGATTCAGTAGGGGTCAATGATTTTTATGAGACAACTTCTGTAAATTTTCGATACAGTATAGGTTTTGATCACTTTCATTACAAGTAGAACAACCTCACTTAAACAGTTTAAATGAGAGCAACAATATATGATTTCTGCCTAGAACTTAGAAAATTTATCTAAAATTTATTCACAAAATATTACTTTTATCAGGAGCTCTGGTATATGGCAGGTCAGTGGGAGCAAATTATTGACGTCCATTTAGAAGGGAGGCAAAACTGAAAATGGCAGAGTTGCTTCCCTTGAAAGTGTACCCATTCACCTGAACGGCAGACAAGAAATCTAGGTCTCAGGGTAATTTTTTATGTCTGTCTCTTTTCAGGAGGCTTGATGATGATATTAGAACAGTTGTCCGAGGACAGACCAATGTTGGGGAGGATGGCCGACAGTCACTTGAAGAGGCACAGAAAGCCATACAAGAACTGTTTACTAAGATAAAAGACATTAAAGATAAAGCAGAAAAATCAGAAGAAATGGTGATTACTACTAATGATCTTCTTTTGGTGTTCTCTTTAGGAATTTTGTGTCCCCTCTGATTAGTATTTAAGGGGTCATGAATTCTAGGGACAATTTCAATAAATCATGTTATCTCTTTAAATTTTGTCATGCTGTTCTTGTTTGGAATGAAGTCCCAGTTATAAGTTGAATGATGTCCCAGTTATTAGTTGAATGAAGTCCCAATTATTAGTTGTACCATCTTTTATAATGGTTTACTGGTCATGTTGGCCATAGAGTTAATGCTCTGTGCTCGGTTGTTAAAATTTATTGAGAGCTTAAGAAAGGCATTATTCAACAATTTGTTAAGTCTTCGAATATACAAAAAATCATGTGTTGTAATATTTTTTGCCTAAAATATGTCAGCTTCTCCAATATTTTTTGGCAAAAATGTCAGTGTTTTTGCGTACAGTACGATAGAAAATGTAACTTGTCATTGACTAATGATAGTATTAGTTTTGAACAGTTGGACCCAGGGCTCATAATCAAGAGTGATTTACATATTAGCGGTAATTTTGTAAGGGTAAACTTCTGTCTTATGACCAAATACATACGGTAATGCTTGGAAATTATCATGTTCTCTTACTTTTCTTAAAAGATGATTAGGTTCAAAGGTATAGGTGCTCTTATTTGCATTTGTTTATTGGTGCTCAAGATAAGAGGGGGTAACAGTGATAATCTAGGGATAATTTTCCATATTCCTGCAGAAAAACATGCATTGTGACCCTTCATTAGAACCGTCTCAATGAGACCGTTCTAATGAGGGGTCACAATGTAAACATGCATTGTGACCCTTCATTAGAACTGTCTCAATGAGACAGTTCTAATTAGGGGTCACAATATATGTTTTAGTTGAGAAATAAGAAAAATTACCAGCATCTCAAACTTATCCTCAAAATCCCGCCTTATCTGGTTTATTCAGGTGAAAGAGATTACAAGAGACATCAAACAGTTGGATCATGCTAAAAGACATCTCACAAGCTCAATAACAACCCTAAATCATCTACACATGTTAGTAGGTGGAGTAGAATCTTTAAAGTAAGTAAATATTTTTATCTACCTCACACACATATGAAAAGTTTTATAAATATTGTCCAGCAGTGTCGGTGTTGTACCTAGATAACTTAAAATATTTGAATCCCTCGTTTAACCAGGACTGAACAACTGATTCCTACATGGGAATAGCATGCAAGCATATAAAAATAGAATATCAGAATGAATCCTGTAAAAGATGTCTGTCTAATGTGCTTTCAAAAAGTACTCTAAAATGTATTATTGTATTTTTTTTTGAAGAATATAGGTAACTGTATTCGCCTTTATAAGTGCATAATTTACTGAAAAAATCAATTTTTACCTTAAACACACAGTAAAGTATGAACCGAAGCTGGCGGGAATCCACCTCACCTCGATGAGACAGTTCTAACATATATTTTGATGAAGAAATAAGAAAAGTTATCCAAAAGTTATCCTGAAGGATCTTGTCTCCAGCTCTACATGTGTTACTATATTCTGCTTTTAGCTCTCTGACAAGACGAAGACAATATGGTGAGGTGGCTAACCTGTTACAAGGTGTGTTGAATGTATTAGAGCACTTTCAGAGATACATGTCTATACCACAGATAAAAGAATTGGCTGACAGGTAAATTAGTAGATCTATGCCATGGAAGTGTTACTTTATGGCATTGCAGACATAGACGGCTCAGATTAACTTGTGCATCAGGTCAGTTTGGTCAAAGTTTTCCATGTTTGCATTGCCAATGCTGAGGAATTCATACTGTGAATAGCGAATGAGCGGTATGGGTTTTACTGCACACCAGCACAAAAAGACTTTCATACCAAAAATGTTATAAAAGAATGCGTATGTTATGAATAAGATCAGAAATAAAGCAGAGTATTAAAATGAAGGAAGTTGGGTATGTGGTAAAATATGCCGATCAACGGCTATGCAACATAAAACAAACTCCCCAGTGAATAAGGAAGACCATAAATAGATAATAGTGAAAAGCTGTGGGTCTGCACCCAAGTGGTTAAGATTCTTAGGTATGTCATTACTCGGATGAAGCCTTGTTTAGATGAATGATGGATGGTTTTGAGTTTCACATCTCTTTGAACAGTGATTCAGTCATTTCAGGCTGATGGTAGGTTGATAATGACAGGCTGTGTGCAGTGGAATCTCTTCATGGTTGGAAAGAATTTTGCTTCCATCATGAGTGTTGTTTAGAGCACATGTGAGAAAGCCAAGTTCTGCTGTATATAGGCTGCTCTACATTTTAATTCTGCTGTTTATAGGCTGCTCTACATTTTAAAGAAGAGAATAAAAAATCTAGTTGGTCTTTCGAAAATAATGTCTCATAGCTTTTATTGAGGTCTCTGCCTAAGGGATCACTTGCAGTTTGGTAAACGGGTATCTAGGAATTTGTCACGACTACTTTAGCAAGCAGGAGTCTTACATTGTTGCTGTTGTTGTTGTCAACAGTGTTTACTCAATGCTCCATTTTGCAGAAACCTATTGTGATGAAACTTTACACAAACTTATATCACAACTTCGACCTGCCTGTGGCATTTGCTAACCTTGGCCTACTTTTCACTTTCTGTTGAACTTAGCCAATTTACATCTACTCATCCATGCATCAGAGACTGTAAAGAACGTTTTTGATGACACTTAATACTAGCATACTTAAAGCATGTCACTTTCTCAGCAACAGCAGCATAATTACTTGCTATTGTGATCAACTTCTTGTGTTGTCTTGGACATAATCAGTATGGGAAAAGTAGAGTAATGCAGAAAAAGCCATATATTGGTAGTATTATCATCAGTTCTCATATCTCTATACAGGGTCAAACAGATGCAGTCAGAACTTGGCTCACAGATCATTTCAGATTTTGAGGAAGCCTTCCAAGGGAGTGGTGCAAAGGTATGGTAATTACTATCAGCCTGAAATTGTGAAATTTATGCAAATGCTTATTTCAACCTATTAGTATTGAAAAAAAATATTAGTGAAATTTTGGCCATAACCACTATACTACAATGGATTAAACACCGTTGTCGCAAAAAATACAGATAAGAAAAAGATTTAACTTGAAAGGCAGTACAGAAATTTGTGAAAGTTTATACACAAGTGCTTTGTGTGTTTAAGGTTCTGATTGAAATACCTTAAGCAACTGTAGCTGTTAGGTGGTAGCAAGTCTTGCCTTGTTTCTCACCTTGTTACTGCTACCACCCAAACAGCTATTCTAGCATAACCCGTCATAAGTGTCCATGTAGGATAGAGAAATCTCACTTCAGGGGTCAGACTTTCAACCAGTTACTAGGCTTGTGGAAATTCTGAGCCCTTGGGTGAGATTTCCTTACCCTACATGGACTGGCTTATGATGGATTATATTTTAGCAAACTTATTAAACCTCAAAATGGATCAAACTTCCATAAGAAATTCTTTTACTTTTTAACAAGTCATCTATAGTAAGTTTGAACAGCCCATTGGGTTGATCAGGTCTGAAAACTGCCGTAAACAGTGTTTGCACCACCTTAAAAATAGCGGGAAAACTTGATATATTGACATTTTTTTCTTCTGGGAATAAAACAAAAAAGAAGTTTAGCCTTGTACATAGTAAGCATCAAGTTGCTAACAGCATTGCATTTCTGCATTTAATGACATCATTAAAATTCAATGATGTCAAAGAACTATGTTCCCTCCTAGTTGCTTGCGTGTCAAAATCTTTCAAATAAAATGGAAACATTAATCAAAAATGAATAATTTCTGCTGCTAATGGAAGAAAGTGTTGCTAAATTAAGGAAAAATAAACATTCCTTATATGAGCTAAAAGCCTACCCTATATGTGAAAATGAGAGAAAAGATATTTCTGTAAAAAACAGAATGATTCATATTTTATTCTCTTACTTGCATGTTGGTCAGAATTTATTTGGAAAAATATATGCAATGCCTTACATAGAGATTTCTCTTACTTTTCAATTCACATGTATTCAGTATGGTCCTAGCAACCAGAGGCAGCTTAAAGAGGCATGTTTTGTCATAAATGTCCTTGACCCCAAGGTCAAAAGAGAACTGTTGGGATGGTTTGTGAAACTACAGTTGTCAGAATATCTTGTCTTATTTGGAGAAAACCAAGATGTAAGTGTACTAAATTTACAGAAGCCCAAGTAAGATCAGTATTTTCAGTAATTCCAAGATAATATTTCCTAAATTCTCTGTAAAAACATGTTGTGACCCCCCTCATTAGAACCATCTTGGTGAGATGGTTCTAATGAGGGGTCACAACAAAAGTTTTTTTATAGAGAATTATCAGAAATTGTCTTAGAATTATTTTCAATTACTCACCTTTTCTGGCCTGTCTTATTTATCAGAGTAGGAAATTAAACAGTTTACAGGTGAGCCATGCAAGAAGAAGGGTGCCATTTAACATAGGCAAACAGTAAAAAACAGCATGTGCAGCCATGCATTCTGATCAGTCTTTGCTTCTACTAGATAGGTTCCTTCATTTCAGATGAAAGGGAACACTTTCATGGAAAGCAACTTTGTTATTTTTTCCCTCCCTTCATAGTGGGGTCATATCTTAAAGAAAAGATTTAAGAGTAGACCCCTTTGAAAGGGTTTCATCATCTAAAGCAAGGAACAGGAAATCATATGAGCTCCTTTGTAAGAATGGCACAATTACATTGAGATGTACCCATTCACATATTATAAGATTCATTGGTAGTGGATCCAAACAAGGTAGTCCATGTTTAAACTGCACAGGGACACAGTCTGATTGTAGACTTCACACTTTGCACGTCTAAGGTGCCATTTCTTACAGCAAACCATGAAGATGTGATGATTTGATAATTGAGGCAGAGGTTAAGCTGTATTGGTACACTGCTATATTTTGCCATTTTCCTGGTAATTTATAGACCGGATTGGACATTAACCATTACCCTGCTAAATTTGTAATGGCATATTTTGAAAGTAATAAGTTCAATAAAAAAGATGCAAAGAAACACAATGTATGATTTGACATGAATAAAAAAGTGTTATGATCTAAACTATGAACTTCCAACAGAGTTGCCGGGCCGGGTAGCGCAATCGGTAGGGCACCTGACTCGTAAGTCAGAGGTCCTGGGTTCGAATCCCGGTCTGGCCACATACTTTCGTTTCTCCTTCCGCTGATTCAAGAAGGGCAGTTGTCAGTTACTGGCGAAAGTATGTGCACTTAGTACTGGTTAACCGCTTAGGAGGTCTAAGCCTGCCCAGGAATAGTGTGGTTAGGTTAACTGACCGTCCCGACATGACCTTAGTTGTTTACTGTGGACGTTAAGCATCAAATCAACCAACCAACCAAATCCAACAGAGTTCTGTGGCCTTCCATAGGAACAGTATATCGGGTGGTATATTGAGGATCAATAGCTTAGGTTCTTGTCGAGAACTAACAGATTTTAATCTGTGTATCATGTACCTTTAGGTGGCTTGGTTGGACAAGATAGACAGAAGATATGCTTGGATAAAGAGGACACTTGTTGACTTCGAGGAGAAGTTTGGTCATCTGTTTCCTGTTGATTGGGAAGTCAGTGAGAGAATCTGTATAGAGTTCTGTGATAGCACCAGGTATGTCAAAATACATGAATATCTTTAACATGATTTAAAACAATGAAGACCCATTGTGGTTATTCTCTCTATTATCTTGTGAATCAGTGGCTCAGCATTGCTCGTTGTTTTTGAACCATTTTTAAACTCAAGGGAAAGTTGACAATTGTATAGTACCAGTATTAATGACACCATAGCAATTTTACCAGTTGTCTAACCTGTGACTAAAAGAGGCAAGACATAGGTATTACTTTTCCATCACTGTCAGCATTGGCGATGTCAACTTTCACTAAGTTTTCTGGTTTAGCTCTGTTTTGTTACACTAGTTTGACAGACAAGACGTTGTATGCGGTGGAATTCTTGTTGGTGTTGATTAAGATTGCTGTTAAGGAAGTCCAACCGCACATAGAAAGAATGCCATTATATATAGAGGATATTACGCAAGTGGTTATTTCATATTCAATTTATGAAACTAGCCTTCGGTGAGTTTCATAAATTTCATATGAAATGACCATGAGTGTAAGATTCTGTTTATCATATGACCCTTTAAAATGGGATTTTATCGCCTCCAAAATGAACATTATTTGAATAGGAAAATGCAATGATGCCAAAGTGTTATTACACATGTGGTCATACGATTTTTATGACACGACGTTATCCACTGAATAACAGCGGCGTCTTACTATAAATGTCTTTCATATAGGCATACTCTGTTGATAAAATCTTTATGCTCTAAAACAATTTTAAGTACATGTACACAAGTGTGGCTTGTGAAGACCTACTCTAGGCATTAGGGTAGTTAGGGTGGGACTTGACCCATACACTATTGTCTGGAGCTAGGGAACTTATGCTGGGCAAATGAGAACTGTTGTACTTGTATAGAGTTAGGGATGCAGAATTGTATAAAGTGTTGGGTGTGAAAAATGCATTTAAGAATTTTAAGGGAAAAGAAGCTGAATTTAAAATGGGTCAGTGGTATCCAAAGTCAATCCAGTTTTCTTAGCTGACAAGAATTTGAAGCAAAAACAAAACTCTAACATGGCATCTTGAATTTCAACATCATAGAGCTTTATTGAGAATAGAAAAAAAAAAAAATACGTACAATGTGAACGAACCCTCTTGTTGTCATTTTATCATAGGAAAGAGTTGTCAAAGATTATGTCTAAAAGACGTTCCGAGATTGATGTGAAGTTGCTACTGTTTGCCATACAGAGGACCACAAATTTTGAGGCTCTCATTTCCAAAAGGTTCACTGGAGTCACACTCCAAACTGGACAGGTAAAAAATATCCTCACAAAATTTAAGTTAGTCTCTTCACCCAAACTGGCGAAGCCCCAGTAGCTCAATAGATTGATTAAGCACTGGCCTGCTGATCTAGCTGTCCTGGGTTTGATTCCTGCTGGAAGCGTAAATCTTCTAAACTATAAACAGGATTTCATTGTATGCAATATCACCCTCGGATCATCCTAATATGACTGAAATATTTATGAAAAAGATGTAAAATTGCAAGTTATCCATCCAGCCATCCATCACTTAAACTGAATTTTAACCCTTATAAGTTATAGCTAAAAAAAAGCAGACAACAAAATTTATATTTGCAAAATTTCAAAACATGTTTTTTTTCAAGCTTTATTATATTGAGAATTCAAAGATGCAAATTCAACCATATTTGTTTTTGGCGCTTTCATAGGTAAACTTATTATCGGATTGCTTCTTGTCCATACCTCATGCCCATGTGAGATTCATATAAACATGATAAATGCCTGAGAGAGTCTCATATGCGGCCACCTCTATATACAAAGTTTTGTCTCTTAGGTTAAACCAGTGGTGCAGAAACCACCTACCCCTACCACTAATCCTTTTGAAGAAGAATCAGCCACCCCTTCCACTAATCCCTTTGAGAAAGACATGGACGATGCTGAACAGTCACCAGAATCTGAAGATAAGGTAAAATGAGCCGCGACACGAGAAAACCAACAATCCGGTTGTGCGCCCAGTGCATACTCAGATCAACCTGGACATCCGCCCAGTTTGATCAGACTTTTTGTCAAGTGCTCAAATGGTAGCTAAGGATCTAAGCTACCTCCATGCGGACAGCGAAGACTCTGATCAGACTGGGCGGATGCCCAGGCTGATCTGAGTCTGCGCTGGGCGCACAACCACATTGTTGGTTTTGTCGTGTAGCGGCTCAAATAGTCACTTGAAAGTGAATGGATAAATTCTCAGGGGAAGCTTCTTTGCCATTATCATTTTTACCTCCTTTCTCAATAGGGATCAACTCTTGAAGGAAAGAATTTGCCACCAAAGAAGTAGATTCTTTCCTTTAAGAGTAGGTCTTAGGGAGCAAGTTCTTTACTTTAAGATGAATGTAAACACTATCAGGGGATACTACTCTGCCATGTTTAGTTTTGCCTCCCTTCTCAGTGGGAGTCAACTTTTAAAGGAAATACTTTGCTCCTAAAGTGTAGACACCGTTTGAATGGGGGCTGTTCTTATTAGCAACCCCAGCAGATTGGAAAGTCAGTTCAGAATTTGACAAAAAAAAAGCCAAATCAAAAGATACATGTTCAATATTCAATATACATTTAGGAAAAGCACTTAGCTACATAAGACTAGGTGAATTTTGAAAATATTTTTATTGATGGTGGAGAAAAAAACAAATTTTAGTTGATTTTTATGATTCTTTTGCCAAAATGGTATATTTTTGGCCTCTTTTTGGACACAAAGGTCCTCTTTTCAAACAAAAATGCTGATGGCAAATCCTAGTTTAATTTCAAACTTTTTGCCTTTAAATGAAAGAGGAGGTAAAAAGCTTTAAAAAGCTATGTGAATTTGAAATTCTTTTGTATATTAATTGAGATATTAGCAAATCAATAAAGAAATTGACTGAATTTCGGTGCCCTCATATTTTGAAGAAAAAGGCAAATATGGGGTGAAAACATTCTGAAAATCAGTCGGAATTTTCAGACTTTAAAACAGTATAACTTCAGTTCTAGTATAGATGTTTTGAAAAAATAAACTGCACTGTGCTGCTTTCAACTAGCTCTATAAGCTGAAATGAATTGTTTTTCTTTTACTTAATTTCCAAAATTTCACCTGTGGTTGCTATTTCTATGGGGAAACCAATAGCTAACATGGAAAGTTGTCTCTCTTTGAAAAAGCGATGGAAAGCATGAAGGTGTACTCGAAATGATGTCACAATACACAGTGTTTTATTAACAACAGTTATGATTTTCAAGGCATTTTCTATATCAAAGTTTTTCAAGGAATGCTACTCGGATCTGAAAGAATCAAGTCGGGCAAACAATACTGTTTGGCCACAGCTGTCTGATTATACCCCCGACATAAGAAGTATGTCAGGGGGTATATAGTTTTTGTCATTCCATCCGTTTGTTCGTCCGTTCGTTTGTTCGTCCATCCATTCGTCAACTTTACGTCAAAGTTTTGTGTTAAACCTTTTTGATTGCTCATATCTCTGTAACCACCTATCAAATTCTTTTCATATTTGGTTTGTGATATCTCTATAGCATTGCCTTTGGTGTAAATTATTTTAGCCCCTGGGTCAGGCCCCAGGGTTGGGCCAAGGGTCAGTAATTAGGACTTATGCATTTTCATTATGTCAAAGTTTTGCGTTAAACCGCTTTGATTGCTCGTATCTCTGTAACTGCATTGAAGATTTCTTCCATATTTGGTTCATGATATCTGTGTAGCATTACTTTTGATCTGGACTACCTACATTGCAGGGTCAGGCTCATGATGGGGCCAGGGGTCAATAACTAGGACTTTGCCATTTGTTGAATAGTTTTGGGTTATAGGTCTATTGTACTTGAACGGAGCCTTATGACACATGACTAGGTTTAGTTCATACTAGTTTACACATATGGATGCTGCTGCTGACATAAGGTCAAGATCACAGACTTTGATCATGTATAACATTTGTATTGTAGCTTAGTGGCAAAGTATGCTTTCATTAGGCAGTGGCACTGGTCGGGGGTATATGTGAGCCCCTGCTCACTTGCTCTAGTATATTAATGCATTCAGTATGTATGTTTCAGTTCTCTAGATCAGAAGGGGTAACAAGGATGATTTAGGAATAATTTTCCTTAATTTTCCATAAGAAAATATCGTGACACCTCATTAGAACCATCTTGACAAGATGTTTTACATTCATGGACATACACATTTTTCAGGCTGAAGTAAAAGCACCATCATCCCCCTTTGTTGGCATTATCTCTAAATGTTTTGAGGCTCATCTAGACATCTATATAGAATCACAAGATGGGTAAGTCAGAGCTTAAAATTTACCTTTGCCTAAGGTCTCTTCATCTCCGTTACGTCCTTTGCAGGGTCAAGAGATTATATCTTCCAATTGTCTCCCCTGGTGAATGAATGTCTGTTTGATGTATCACCAGTAAACTATTCAGATTCAGGTGAATAAGTTCACTTTCATGGAAGCAGCTCAGCCATTTTCTAATTTGCTTCCATTTTCAATGGGGGTCAACTCTTAAAGGAAAGAATTTGCTCCCAGGAGAGCAAATTCTTCCATTTAAGAGTAGACCCTCTTCAGAAGGACCTCTTTGTCCAGGGAAGCAAACAGGAAGTCATAGAAGTTGTCTCCCTCCGTAAAAAGGAAGGAAAAGATGGCAGTGTACCCATACACCTGAAATAAATTTACATTGTAAAGATTTCATTTAAATGTTACTAACAGTGGGAACGCAGACTCATCACATTTGAGTAAATCATTTTCTGAGCGGTCGTCTACGCACAAAGAAATAATCCCTTTTTTTCGCTGGAAAAAAATGGCGGGAAATTTTGAACAGAAACAGTCCCAAAATAATGCTCGTTTGATAAGATATGCAGTCATAATTTTCCAACGGACCAGATCAGAATGAAATTTGATGTTTTGTTATTGAAATCAGATGCATATCGGTACCTCAATGCAGTTTGCACACCCAAAACAACGATCACAGTTTGACAACCGTTTTTCAGAAAAGTAAAACCCTACGACAGTACTCCAAAGTTATTTTGCAAAGAAAATTGTCCAAAAAACCAAATTAGATGCCATTATAACTGAACCGTAGTTCATACATTCGACTGTCTTTTAGCGTGGTATATCTTCGGGAGAATGTCTATTTAGTTTGAAAATCGATAATGAAGTTGGTCATTTTTACGTATACATGGCACGTGCATTCGTCAACACACAGACATTTTTTCAGCTGGATCGACTTGAGGAGACCAACTGTTTCTTCATTTATGGTATAGTAAAGCTTGTAATCATTTAGCATACTGTGAATTTATTAAGATTTTGCGTAAGTCTGTCTGCCTGCGATTTTTTGGGCTTTTGAATTTAGGTTACACGCCGAGAACGAGAGAAAGCAAAACAAACACACTGGTCAACCACAAAGTTTGACAAACGAAAAAGCCACAAGACATGTCCCCCCATCTTCAGGTGACAACTCGCCCCAGATTCTAAGAAAACTCCCCCAGACAACTTCCCCCAAGATAACGTGCCCCACATTCTGAGACCACTCGCTCTTCTAAAGAATTCTGTCCCGAACGAGGCCCCCCCCCCCCCCCCCCCCCCCCCCACCCCCCACCCCCCCCACCCCCTCAACACACACGTACCATTTCAGAAGTCATCCAACAAAAAGTACAAGAGAAGAGACAGCTTGTCCTTCCTGATAAATCTGCCAAAACCCTGTCCCGCTAGGCGCTAAGGGACCGACCATTTGATATTCTTTGGGGCGGGGGGGGGGGGGGAGTGGGGGCGCGGGGTATATTTTTCGAAAAAAATCCATGTCTTTGGAAGAAAAAATATGCAAGTAAAAAATAAATCAGCTCATAAGGGGATTTCAAAAAATAATCTGGCCTCAAAAATCAGTGAAAAAAAATAATAACCTGGCTCCACCCAAAATTTCCAAAAAAAGAGTCTGGGCCCTGCACTTTTGGTGGGAAGATAGCAACTGCCTACCTACCCACCAAAATTCACCTTACCCCTGAGTCTGGACCCTGCACTTTTGGTGGGTAGATAGCAACTGCTTACCTACACTCCAAAATTCACCTTACCCCTCCCTCCCCCCGCCCTCCCCCCCCCCCCCCCCCCCCCCCCCCAAAAAAAAAGAAGATGGCCACTTGGGACACCCTAGATCTATTTTTTTTTATTTAACGGCACATTTACCGTGATCAACCTGCATAGTAAGACAAACAGGTCTGAGCAAGCAGTGTAGACCCAGGAGCAGTCTGATCTGGGTCAGCAATTTTTCCTTAATACCTGCACATTTTGGGTACTCCATTTGTGGGTGATATAGATATGTTCAAAATGTAGGATGCTGTTTTCTTAGTACAGTCAAACCTCGATAATTCGAACTGACAGGGACCTCACTATTTCTTTCGAATTATCCGTAGTTCGAATTTTCGAATTCGGCCTTTCCCATTCATTTCTGTGCATTTCCGGAAATCGTAATTACGGCAGTTTTCAGACGGTCCGATATTTTATTTCTCTATGCTTACTGACGTTCATGAATTTACAAATCAATCTAAACAAAATCAGAACGTAGAATAATCAACATTACATACCGGGAACAACCAAAACATCCACGATCATTTAACGAGACCACCCCTCGTGTTTGACACATGTACATGTGTATTGTCCGAAAGCAGCACAGCTGCCGAACATTTTCCCAGCTCTGCAAATCAACTGTTTATGACAATGCAGCACCGGCGAAGATCAAAGGATCACAGAACGCAAACAGGCTAGCTTCTTAACTGTACTTTCACTTTCTGTTTATGTTTCCGAGAACTGCGCTACTTTCGTTTACAGAAAAACGACTCACACCGGTCATCTGAGCCGTGTCATGAAAAATGTTCCTCAGTCATTTCGGAGTCAATGTATTTGGGAACAACGAATAGTCAACCAGTATGCGCAGTGTAGAGACTCTGTTTAGTGCCGTGTGCAAACTGTATGATCCGTGCGCAAACCGAACGAAAGTTTGGATGCGCATGCTAGTTCGAGCCTTTGCTGGTTACAAAAGCCATCAAATTTAGCCTTTAAATTTACAAACTTCAAACAAGATAATCCCCGTCAATTATGCAAATAGACAGACACCTTTTGCTCAACAGAAATTAATGACTTAAGCAATCAAAACGTTAGTGGTCGTGAACTGATAATTACCTGTACAGGTGGCAGTGATGACCTGAGGCTGTAAATATTTATCTCATGGATGACAATAGGCGTTATTTATTTTCCGACATGAAATTGGCATGAATTTTGATTTCAAATAATAGAGGGATTTTTATAGTGATTTTACTCCATCGGGACCTAATTTTCCTTTGGAAAAATCCGATTTTTCGAATAATCGAAATTCGAATTTGCAGAAGTGTTTTTGCATAGAATTAATGGGCTTACGATCGGGACCGTGTTTCAATTTCGAAAAATCCGGTAGTTTCGAAAAATCGGCGTTCGAACTACCGAGATTCGACTGTATTATGGGTAATTACTGTAACTGTGTGTGACATTTTTTGTAGAACTATTATTTGTTTTTGTTGTTTTCATAGTTTGCAGGGATTAAAAAGATAGCCTACCTACCTAAGTACTCTCCAAAAATCCTAGTTAATAGGCAACTGCAAACAAAATACTTTTTATGATTGGCCTGTGGCTGAGATGGGAGGAGGGGAAAGGGGCATGAAGAAATACATATTCTGTAGAATTAAATGCCAAAAGTTATGTTTTAGCTTAAATCTCATAAAGAAAATTAAAAGGCTCATAGTGAAATTATATTAATAGAAATGATACCATAAACTGAAAAATAAAAAAAAAATTATATTTCCTGATTAATTTAATCCATCTTAAATGTTTGCAGCTTCTGACCAAAGCAAAGAAACTTGTAATTACTAATCAGTTATTAAGTTACTAGAGAGAAAAGCTTGATGACAGACATTAAATGATGAGTCATGACTGTAAAGGGATGCAGTTTAGTGCAGTTGAATGAGAGGTAGCCCCTTCCTGTCTATCCCCACCCCCCAAACACACACACACACACACACCTATTAAAAAGCATTTTCACAGAGGATTTTATAGGACTTTATTATGCTAGCAAGCTTTTTTATATCATTATAAGTGCACAAAATAATGAATGGGGCATGCCCTGCTAACTGATGGACCCTGCACTTTATGTGGGATGTTGCATAATGCTGTTTGTCCTTCTACAAGTCAAGACTATGTTAGAATGAAAACAATTACACAGTTCCACCATAATTGTTGCACCAGCATCAATGGGCTTCATATTAACACCTGTTGTGTCCTCTCATTAGAAGCACTTCAGCAAGAGCATAGATGGTTCTATTATTGGATCACAACAAATGTTTTTATGGCTGAATAAGACAGAATTCCCAGAATTGCTATCATGCTCCAGCTGAGTCTTTGTATAATCATTATCATAAAACCATCACTTGTGGAACTGTCTCCAGAATTTTTTTTCTTATTATGTACATATGTTATAATTTATTTTGGCTATTTATTTATTTATACTTATAGGGAAAACACTGAAGGGCAATGTCAGACTGCATGTGAATATAATAATTTGATCAGAGCTTTATACATTTAGAATACCTATATAGTACTAATTTGTTCATTTGAAAATTGTGTTAAATTTTAATTTTTGATCAAAAGCAACTGTGATGAGACACCACAACATACTGTACATTTTACTTGAAGAGAAATGATAAAGAATAACTCCACTTTGGCTCACTAGATATTGGCCTATTATTTTTCTTGTTTAATCATGTTTATATCTTACCATTTTTCAACTTAGAGAATAGATTACCAAGTCCTGAGCCTTTGCCACATATTTAATCAAGTTTTCTGGTTTGCTGGACAGCTGTGCTTTTTATTTGTTTTGTTTTGTTAGAGAACACATCACATTGAACTAAAATTTTGAGAAATTCTCCATTCTCAATGAAAAGTTAAGGTACCATTCATTATAAATTATATAATTTTTGCATGAGATTTGCCCCTACTGATAGATTTCCATGAGATTTTTGGCAACAGTTAGAGCAAATCCCTCAAAAGATCACTGAGTATATAAACACTCTGTGGCATTTTAATTTATGAACCAAGGGCATTGCAGAGCTGACAGCCCCCACCCCCACCTGATGAGCTAGTATTTGACCCACCTGGCATTTCATAATAAATATGTATTTTATTAAATCCCTGGTTTCTTCTTAGGAAGAATCAATAAATTCTTGTTAGTTGTTTACACTCTTAAAAAGGGGATAAACAACTAACAAGTAAATATATATGTTGTAACCCCTAATTAGAACTCCTCATTAAGGTAGTTCCACAGAGGGCCAAAACCTATGTTATAAAAATGCATACTGCAATTTTAATGCTCAAAAGCTCATTTAACAGTACATATGCTGCTTCTCAATGTTGGCTGAAATTATATGGAGTGTAAAGGAGTGTATAAGTATGTATGGCCAAGTTATTTTCTAAGCTTAAAGTTGAAACAAAATCTTCATTACTGCAATTGTCCTACCATCTGACAGTGTGTCGAAATTGCTGGGAAAATCAAATAGTACTGACCCTGATAAGACTGCTGTTTTGATAGTACAGTCTAACCCAGGTCTACACTGCACTTTTTAATCAAGGACTTTAGTCAATGAAGTTTTGCAAGTATTTGTTATAGCTAAACATGGCTAAACATCTATTATATTTTGCTTAGTTTTTCATGTAAAAGAAAGGTTAAAAGTTGTGTGTGTGTGTGTGTGTGTAGGGGTGGGGGTTGGGTATGGAAGAAGGGTGGAGGAAGAAGGGGGGGGGGGGGGTTAGAGGGGCCTTAAGTTGGGTAGGGTGATCGTGTGAGTTGCAGGAGAGGCTTTGAAATATTGGCACGTGCAGGATTAATTGGATGGCAAAATTATTTTTTTCTAGCAGTCCCTCTGATTGTGACCACAATGTACCGGTCTTAATAACTTATAATCAAGTAAATGCGAAGTTTGAAACAGTTGATGCAGTTCTGTAATTGCGTCACAACTGTCATAAATCGATTGATTTGTTTACAGTATGGTGTAGGCTACTGATCAGAATTCTTTTCCCAATCATTCTGAAGAAAGTACAGAAAAAAAAATATTGTTGCATGTTGAATTACTAGATGCGTTCCTCTTCGTGTGTCGGATTTCAGGATTCAAGAACATTTCGGTAATGTTTAAATTTATTACAGATTATTTTGCTGTCTATCGATCAGGTAAAAAATCCGCCATTAATTTGAGAAAATGAAATAGGGTACCTAAACATTATTTTGCAAAGGAAATTGTCCCAAACACCGAATTACTTAATTTTTATAATGGAGAAAGGGCAGACACCATGGTTTTTCATGGCATATGTCCGCCGATGGGAGAAAGTCGATTTATTTTGAAAATTGCTGTTGAAGTTGGCGGATAAGAGTCGTCTTTACATGATCACGTAAAACGTTCGATTGCAGAATATCTCGGTGTTTAGCTCTGCTCTTAAAGGCATAGAGAATTAAATTAAGATGTAAGGAATAAAACCATATCTTATTTTCGGCTTTGTGTAGCTTGATTCGCCGACAAAGCATCACTGAGATTGCGACACGTTCGTCGATTGAATCTGAGTCTGAGAAATTTCGAACGTTATTTCGTTGCTATCTGTATAAAAATATCACTCCCCCATGGATACGCGTTCCCACTGTAAAGTTCTTACTATTGTGCCTTTGACTGTCAATATAAATTGTTACTATGCTGTTGTATAACAAATCAGTTATAAGTTAAAACAAAAAGTTAGTAAAATGGACTTCAGTCATCACTCTGCGAATTTTGCATCATAACTGACCTTTGAGCCAGGCCGGGTAGCGCAATCGGTAGGGCACCTGACTCGTAAGTCAGAGGTCCTGGGTTCGAATCCCGGTCTGGCCACATACTTTCGTTTCTCCTTCCGCTGATTCAAGAATTACTGGCAAAAGTATGTGCACTTAGTACTGGTTAACCGCTTAGGAGGTCTAAGCCTGCCCAGGAATAGTGTGGTTAGGTTAACTGACCGACTCGACATGACCTTTGTTGTTTACCATGGACGTTAAGCATCAAATCAACCAAAATCAACTAACCTTTGACCTTTAAAATTATGAAAGCCGTGTCCAAACTTATGAACTTTCTGGTTTGGATTCATATGTCACTAGCGAGTGCCTAGTATTCAAAACTAACAATGATGTTAGTTAGGGAGACATTATGTTCTAAAGTGCATTGTATGCAATTACACTACTCTTCTTGCTGATAAAATGTGAAGAGCTTTTGCATTGCAATGCAAAAGCTCTTCACAATTTTTTCAGCATGAAATATTAGCGAAGTTTAGTTTATATGTACTGTAATACTTAACAAATTCTTGAAGAATGACTTTGCTTTGAAAGGTTGGCCCAGATTGATTTATCAACATGTACAAGATTTGGAACTGAAACAAACAGATATGTTAGTTCTTAATTCAGTAAAAACAGTTACTTTCAGTCTCTGTATCTTCAATACCCTTTCTCATCTGTCATGTTCAGAAATTTTGCTTTTGAATTGTTTTAGAAATTTGGCTGAACTTATAAAGAAATTCCTGGAAGATTTCCGTCAGTATGGCACCCCGAGAATGGAGTCTGAGGAAGGGAGTAATGTGTTGCCAAGCTGTGCTGACTTATTTGTGTGCTATAAAAAGTGTATGGTTCAGTGTTCGCAGCTGAGTACCGGACAGCCAATGATTGATCTCGCTAGAACATTCCAGAAATATCTGAAAGAATACTCACAGAGAATATTGTTGAATAATTTACCAAAGTAAGTACACAGACATATTTGTTGGGTCACTGGAAAAGGGATCTCTAGCCAGTGTCCTAGATAAGTAGGGGAAACAGGGATAGCTTAGGGACAACTTTTCATATTTCTGCTTAAAAATATATGTTGTAACCCCTCATTAGAACCGTCTTAGCAAGACTGTTCTAATTAGGGGCACAATATATGTTTTCAATTGGAAATAAAAAAAATATCTTAGAATTATCTTTAAATTTCCACCTTATCCGGAACTCTATTGAGCTATATTCGTGCTTATCTGGGCAAACTGAGTTCCCTTCATTATAGATTCCTAAGTATTCAGAGATTGTGCAAAGATACAGATCATACTGCACAGATGCATAGAAGAATCTGAGTCTCGTTTTCAAACGCCGCATAAAATTTAGCTGAATTAGCTGACATGTACAACAAAATGGTTTGTGTGTCCAGCGCAGACTCAGATCAGCCTGGGCATCTGCCCAGTCTCATCAGAGTCTTTGCTGTCTGCACAGATGTAGCTCAGACCCTTAGGTACCCTTTAAGCACACTGCAAAGACTCTCCTCAGACTGGACCGACGCCCAGGCCGATCTGAGTCTGCACTGTGCCCACAACCACTTTGTTGGTTTTCTTGTGTCGCGGCTCATTTAATATCACTACTATAGTCATTTGGCTATAAGATGGGCCATTTTCCCCTCTCATTGACTTGAAATGTACTAATTCTTGTGTAAGATGAGCTTTTCCCGCCAAAACAAACCCAGATACCAAGATCATTTGGTCTGAAATATTCCTGTTTTGCATGTTTGTGAATTAATGAAGTCTTATATATTTTATTTTGGACCATTATTATCAAATGTAATTTAAGTAACCAAAAATTTGATTGGTCGCAAATGACCAATAGTCCAAGCATGATGTTGAAGCTGCAAATGAAAACTTAAGATGAAGAATGGTCCAAAATTTTAATTATGTGCAAAAAAACTAAAAATCTCTTTGTTTCAGGCCCTCTAGTCAGAACACAAACATTTCATCAGCATCAGGTTTTATCCAAAACATCCTGAAAGAAGGTGAAATCTCTAAACTAACGGAAGAGGAACAGTGTAGAATCTGTAGTATATTGTGTACGGCAGAATATTGTATGGAAACTTCACAACAGCTAGAAGAGAAATTGAAAGAAAAAGTGGATAAAGAATTAGCTAGCAAGATAGATCTGAATGGAGAGCAGGACCTCTTCCATAAGTAAGAAATTTTCACCAATTGGTCTGCTCTTGTCATATGATTTGTCTTCCACATGTAAGCTTTTTACTGATAGTTGAGATTGATGTTTCTTCCTAAAGTAATCTCAAACTGAATAGGTTGCCGGAGTCTTCTTAAGTTTTTAATGTCAGTAAGACCAGAGCTCCAGATAAGAAGGGGTAACATGGATAATTTAGGGATTAACAAATTTCTACATAAAAGCAAGTGTTGTGACCTCTTCATTTGAACCATCTCACCGAGACGGTTTTAATGAGGGGTCATAACATATGTTTTCGTTGAGAAATAAGAAACATTATCTCAGAATTATCCACAAAACCTCACTTGTTCTGGAACTTTTACAACATAATGGAATAACAAAATCCTTTTATGTGAGAAACTGTGAGGGAACAGAGAAAATAATGCAAGTTGATAGCTGCAAAGAAATTTGTTTGATTTCGTTTCCAAAATATAAAAGTTATCGACAGAGGACTACAAAGAATGAACAGCATGTAAGAGTCCCACAATATGAAAGGAAGTAAAGTTTACAAGACATACAATATTTTATACATTGTTTAGAACAGTCGTTTGATGTTTAAAATTACAGCCTGCTTAACCCTTAAAGCACCAAAAAAGCTTGCAGCATAATTTACATTGGCAAAGTTTCAAAAGTTTTGTCCAGGCTATATCATATTGAGAATTCAAAGATTATAGGGCAAACAGTGTAAATCTAGATGAGGCAGCTCATGATGAGCTACCTCATCTGGATCTACACTGTTTGCAAATTCAACAATTTTCATATTTGGCGCTTTAAGTGTTGTTTCAAAGTACTGTTTAATCTGATTTCAGTGTGATATCCAACTGTATAGCATTATTAGTTCAAGACCTAGAAACAGCATGTGAACCTGCATTGACAGCTATGAGTAAGGTCAGTATATTACAAAGGTGTGGATGCGCCTGATTTTTTTCCACCATTTTTGCAAAGGGAAACAATTTTAATGACAATTTTTGCAAAGGGAAACAATTTTAAGGAAACAATTTTAATGACAATTTTTGCAAAGGGAAACAATTTTAATGACAATTTTTGTATGACAATTTTTGCAAAGGGAAACAATTTTAATGACAATTTTTGAAAAGGGAAACAGTTTTAATGTCAATTTTTGCAAAGGGAAACAATTTTAATGACTTCCTACTTTACTCCCCTTGATGGCATGACATAGCACTTCCAAACTGGGATCTTCTCTTAAAGAGGAGCAAATTCTTTCTTAAGAGGAGCAAATTCTTTCTTTTAAGAATTGACCCCCCCCCCCCCCCCCCCCCACACACACACACACATACACATTGGATGGAAGTGGAGATGAAAAGAGAAAACAGCTTCTTCCATTTATCTAGATCCATTAATGCCAAAGGGCTCTGGCAGACAGTGTAGACTTGGATCAGATGCCACAGAATGCCATATCTGGTGGTTTGTACTTTAAAAATGCATGTACGAGACTGTATGAAAAATAAAATCATTATTAAAATCAAGTCATATTCAACACCTTTTGTTTTGGAAACTGTCAAGTTTGTGTGTGAGGTAGAAGAGTCACACAAAGTGTTTAATGGATTAAATTATATGATAACATTGTATGTATTTAGCCATCATTTGTGTGCATGTTTAGAATGTCGGGGTGTTCATGGTATGTCTTTAAGTAGCTTAGATCTTAGAAAATTTGAAGATTATAATCTCAGTAAATACTTTGGCAAAAGCATCTGACACTCCATTAACTCCCTTCTGAAGTGTTGCAGCGTGGGAATGGTTGCTTTTCAAAAAAGAAACAGAATTCAGGTCAGAATATGAAACTTCTAGGTTTATATTGAAATTACAATGAATTCTCCTATGAACAGTTCAGTTTGTAATGCAAGTTGAGCCATGACAGGACTAAACCAACAAAGTGACGTGCACCCAGCAATGACTCAGATCAGCCTGGGCATCCGCCCAGTCTGATTAGATTCTTTGCTGTATGCTTAAAAGGTATCTATGGGTCTGAGCTAGCTCCATGCAGACAGCAAAGACTCTGATCGGACTGGGCTGATGCCCAGGCCGACCTGAGTCTTTGCTGGGAGCACATGCCACTTTGTTGGTTTTGTCATGTCGTGGTTCAATTTATTTTTTATATGATCTGAAAAGTGTATCCATTCCCTTTAATTTGTTCGATTGTTTGTAGATGTCCTGGTCGTCAGTTGAAGCTGTTGGAGATCAGAGCGGATATGTGACAGCCATAACAGGTCACTTGAAGACAGGACTACCTCTGATCAGAGATAATCTGGCATCGTCTCGGAAATATTTCACTCAGTTCTGTGTCAAATTTGCCAAGTAAGTGAAGGCCATTTTCAGGAAAAGTTCTTTATTGAAAATGCATTGGAGACATAAGCTATTAAGCTATCACATTGTTTTCGTGTTCACCATACTTATATTTTGTTTTTACAATTAGTGTATAATGTTGTTAGGGACATAATTAATTTTGCACTCCCTTTGGGATCTTAAATCCTTTACAAGATTGAAACACAATTGGACATGTAAAGTATATGATTTGATTGGTATGAAATTATTACATAAAACATCTTACTGTGGATATATGCTGTTTGCTGTTGGAAGTTTATGATGTTTTGTTCTCCAACAATATAATAAACTTATAATAATACCTGTATTTATCATATAACGCGCTGTTATATAGTGGATAACGTCATGTCATAAAAATCTTATGACCACACGTGTAATAACACTTTGGAGCATACATGTAACATCATTGACAACGTACATGTCAACAATGAGTTTTCTTATTGCAATAATGTTCAGTTTGAAGGCATTAAAATCCCATTTGAAAGGGTCATATGATATACAGAATCTTACACTCGTGGTCATTTTATTGTCGCACCTACTTTAGCAAGGTGCAGTATAGGCGTCCGGTTTTCCGTCCATCCGTCAACCTGTTCGTCTGTCCGTCCGTTCACATTTACATCGACCCTAGCATTAAAGTCCATTCAAATGACTTTTTCTCCAAAACCACTTCACCCACTGTTCTCAAATTTCACATGCTGCATGGCCAGACTACAGGGCTTCAGAATGATAAAATTCAGCTTGGTCCAGTTTCCAAGATGGCCACTGTTACTAAAAATAGCATAAACAATAAAACCAACTTTTTCTCCAGAACCACTTGCTATATTCGGCTGAAACTTTCCATGCAGCATCAGTTGGGCCTTGATTTTCAAACTTATCAAAATAAAAAAAAGTCTGTAGTGTAATTAGGTCACAGTGACCTACTTTCTCTTTACAAGCCACATTTTGCTAAAATGCCAATATCTCAAGAAAACATGAACCGATTTTGGTCATATTTGGCCGAAATGGTCCAATTATTGAGTTCTTTAAAATTAAGTGATTGGAGACCATCCAAGATGGCTGCCAGCCTCTGTTACTAAAAATAGCAAAAACACGAAAACGACAATATCTCTAGAAGCTGTGAATGGAATTGGATCAAATTTAATTCAGAGTGGTCCTTGCATGAGGCTATTTCAGAATTTTCAAATTGACCGTCCAAAATGGCCGCCATCCACTGCTGCTAAAGATAGCAAAAAAACATGAAAACGATAATATCTCATAAACTACTTAATGGATTTTGACCAAATATACATATGTGACAAAATGATGCTCTGAGTTTTTAATGTGAAGGTGCAAAGCAGGTGCGACATAGTGTTCCACGGAACCCTTGTTTGAAATTTATGAAACTCGCAGAATGGGTGTAAGGTGTGAGATCCTCTATATATAATTTTCCATTTCAGTACATTCATTCCAAAGTTCATCAATAGCCTGTTCAAATGTAAATCTATAACAGCTGTGGCTGCTGAACAGGTGAGTGGTAATGATCATTTGCTTGGCGACAAGAGAAAACCAACAAAGTGGCATATTACCTTAGCGAAGACTCTGGGTCTTTCTTGTCTGCATGGAGCTAGCTTAGACCCTTAGCTACCCTTTAAACCCACAGTGAAGACTGATCAGACTGGGTGGATGCACAGGCTGATCTGAGTCTTCGTGTGGCACACATGCCACTTTGTTGGTTTTGTCATGTTTCAACTCAAATGGTGTCTTGCTCATGAGTGTCAACAGTCTTTTTTAAATCCGATGTCTTTTGTTCTCAGGTCATATAAATGCAAGAGCAAACAGTTTAGACTGGATCTAACAGAATCTAACCACCTTGCCATTCCTTCAGCAGTTTTTTGCACATTGTGGAATAGTAAAGTCAACCTGTTCAAAAATACATGTTAATTCTAATGCACTTACGAATATAACTCCAAGTCTGATTGGATAACATCAAAAATTTGCGACAGTATATTCTACGATTTACTGTCGCAAACCCGACGTCATTATAAAACCTTGCTTCTCATTGGCTGACGTTTGGTTTTAAGCTGCTGAAAGCACTTGCAATGGGTGCAAAGAAGTGCACTTTGAAAGGTGAAAATATGAAAAAGTGCATTAGAATGGGGATAACTGTATTATAAATTGTCATTTTAGGCGGTAAGTCGTCGGTTTTATGGTCGCAAATTCCATTTTACGAAATTTCCAACCATAAAACCGACGATTTACCTCCCCAAATGACAATTTTGAATACAGTTATCCCCTAATTATACCCCCGGTATACGAAGTATATAGGGGGTATATAGATTTTGGTCTTTCCGTTAATATGTTTGTGTGTGTGTGTGTGTTAACATTTTTTCGGTCACAGATTTCTCAGGAACCACTATAGCTAGGACTTTGATATTTGGTACAAACCTTCGGTATGACTAGTTCTACCGTGTAAGAGAGAATCAGCCTTCTCCTGCTTATCAGTCCCTTTGTTTGTCCATTTTTTCTTTCTCTCCAATTATTTTTTTTGTCACAGATTTCTCAGGAACCCCTATAGCTAGGACTTTGAAATTTGGTACAAACGTTGGGTATGACTAGTTGTACCGTGTAAGAGAGAATCAGCCTTCTCCTGCTTATCAGTCCCTTTGTTTGTCCATTTTTTCTTTCTCTCCAATTAATTTTTTGTCAAAGATTTCTCGAACCCCTATAGCTAGGACTTTGAAATTTGGTACAAACGTTGGGTATGACTAGTTGTACCATTTAAGAGAGAATCAGCCTTCTCCTGCTTATCAGTCCCTTTGTTTGTCCATTTTTTCTTTCTCTCCAATTAATTTTTTGTCAAAGATTTCTCAGGAACCGCTATAGCTAGGACTTTGAAATTTGGTACAAACGTTGGGTATGACTAGTTGTACCGTGTAAGAGAGAATCAGCCTTCTCCTGCTTATCAGTCCCTTTGTTTGTCCATTTTTTCTTTCTCTCCAATTAATTTTTTGTCAAAGATTTCTCAGGAACCCCTATAGCTAGGACTTTGAAATTTGGTACAAACCTTCGGTATGACTAGTTGTACCGTGTAAGAGAGAATCAGCCTTCTCCTGCCTATCAGTCCCTTTGTTTGGCCAATTTTTCTTTCTCTCCAATTAATTTTTTGTCAAAGATTTCTCAGGAACCGCTATAGCTAGGACTTTGAAATTTGGTACAAACGTTGGGTATGACTAGTTGTACCGTGTAAGAGAGAATCAGCCTTCTCCTGCTTATCAGTCCCTTTGTTTGTCTATTTTTTCTTTCTCTCCAGTTAAATTTTTGTCACAGATTTCTCAGGAACCCCTATAGCTAGGACTTTGAAATTTGGTACAAACCTTCGGTATGACTAGTTCTACCGTGTAAGAGAGAATCAGCCTTCTCCTGCCTATCAGTCCCTTTGTTTGGCCAATTTTTCTTTCTCTCCAATTAATTTTTTGTCACAGACTTCTCAGGAACCACTATAGCTAGGACATTGAAATTTGGTACAAATGTTGGGCATGACTAGTTGTACCGTGTAGGAGAGAATCAGCCTTCTCCTGCATGTCATTCCCATTGTTTGTCCATTTTTTCTTTCTCTCCAATTAAATTTTTGTCGTAGATTTCTCAGGAACTTCTACAGCTAGGGCTTTGAAATTCGGTACAAATGTTGGATATGACTAGTTGTACTGTGTAAGACAGAATCAGCCTTCTCCTGCTTATCCTTCCCTTTGTTTGTCCATTTTTCTTTCGCTCCAATTAAATTATTGTCACAGATTTCTTGGGAACTGCTTAGCTAGGATTTTGATATTTTGTACAAACATTGGATATAATTAGTTGTATCATGTAAAAGAGAATCAGCCTCTTCCTGCTTATCATTCTCTTTGTTTGTCCGTTTTTTCTTTCTCTCCAATAAAATTTCTTTCAAAGATAACTAAGGAACCACTTTAGCTAGGATTTTGAAATTTTGTTCAAACGTTGTGTATGACAAGTTGTACTGTGTAAGAGAGAATCAGCCTCCTCCTGCTTTTCATTTCCTTTGTCCTTTTTTCTTTCTCTCAAATTTTTTGTCACAAATTTCTCTGTTCTCATGAGAGCCACAGTCTTCAAATTTTGTATACATCTTAAGAATGGTAGGTTTAAACTGATTAGTTGACATCATTTGGATGCTGCTGCTGACTTTAGGTCAAGGTTGCAAACATAGAAGTTAATGTAAACTTACATTGAAATTTTGTGTTAAATTTGTATATTTTTTGGATAACATAATTTGCATTTATTTTAATGAAACCTTTTGGTATTTGTCTATAGGCCTTTCACTGGATTTTGTAATAGATTGTCCATCTGTCTGTCTGTTAGTTAACATTTGCTTGTATTAAATGTGTTTTTATTTGGCGGTGGCACTGGCCGGGGGTATACGTGAGCCCCTGCTCACATGCTCTAGTTATAGTAGCTCATGGTTGCCATGGTCACAGAAAGAAATTGAGGATTAGTGGCAACCCTGTTAAGCTGGTTGAGAGTTACATTTGAAAGATGTCTGACATCTGACACCAACGTATAGTAGAATTCATATCCAGGCAGAGTCTCACTGTCTGGATATGAAGTCTACTAAACGTTGGTATCAGTCATCTTTTGAATGTAACAAATCACTGTTAGTGTCAGCAGTTTGGTTTGAGCAGTTTCTTTCAGACTGTGTTTTAAAGTAAAAGAAATCACTTTCAAAACTCAAGACAAATTAAAGATGGGATTGAATTTTGTTTTTGTCTCACCTTCGAGTAGTAGCAGACGCAAATTATAGTATTACTTTTTCGGTGTCGTCGGTGGTGGCATAAACTTTGTCGAGTTTTCGCATTTAACTCTGCTTTGTGACATTGTGCTAACAGGCGAGACACTGCATTCCATGGTATCCATATTATTCCTCCACAATCTTCATGATAATAAAGTGTTGTGATTTTACTGAGATCCACAACATAAAGCACAGCTTTATGAAAAGAAGAAAAATGTTATACAAAATCCTTCCTTACTTGTCTGTCCTTTCTTAGATTATTTTCTGATTATTTTTTCAGTTGCTATTAGACACTCACTCTTTAAAGACTGTTCTGCTAGATCTTCCTTCTCTTGGTTCCACTGTGCACAGGAAAGCTCCAGCCAGGTAGGTCTACCTATTAATGTCTAGTGGGCTCTTCCACCATACAGCTCCGACAATATCATTTCCAAAACTTAAATTATATTTTGTTCATAATGCATCAAAAAAGTCAAAGCTTTTGTTTTTGGCTCAAGGACCCACTAGTTCAGTGTATCTAGTAATTTTCTGGTACATGTACTTTAAAGGTGAATGGGTACACATTCAGGGGGAGGAACTCTGTCTTTTCATTTTTCTCCTATGAAGTCAACTCTTAAAGAATTGCTCTTGCAGCAGCAAAGTCTTTTCTCTAAGAGTAGACCCAATTTTGGAAGCAAGCAGGAAGTCACAGAAGTTGTTTTCCCATGTAAAAATTGTGGAAAAACATGGTGGTGTACCCATATTCTTGAAAGTCAGAATTTGCACTCAGCTGTTTTTTTCCTTTGATAAGTTATGTAACTGTAATTACCTAAAAAACTGAGACATCTATGATGAGTGGATTACTGTGCATGGCACTTTGAACTTGCCCATTTCCAATTTCAGAGGTTTCAGGTTTATTTTATGTTTCCGAATTTGTCATTTTTTTTTCTCTTCATTAAAGCGAATATTGTAGACCATGATCAGACTCTGCATTTTTGGTGGTCTGGTCAATGTCCCCTATATAGATCTCCAAGCATCAATGGGTTAATCGATGACAGTATCATGAAAATTGAACAAATTCATATATCTCAGTTTAGGAGCAGTCTGATCTGGTTTGTTATTGTTGCTCATTCACTTTCTTTCCAGGCATTCAAATATAATAGTAGATGATTTTTTTTTGTTTCAGTTATACCAAGATTGTTGTGAAGGGGATGACTAAAGCAGAAATGATATTAAAGGTACTTTAATGTAGAATTGATAACAGTACAACTGGGTTTCCATAGGTCAGGAAAAAGTCAGGAAAATTTAATTTTTTAAAGGGCATCGAAAAAAAGTCGTAAAATTTTGTGACTGGTCTGACTGGGAAATTTCGAATTCAAGCCACACAGTAAAATCTTGGTATGAAGACCAGTCAAAATTAAGACCACTTCACTATTAAGAACAGTCTTTGCCAGTCCCAAATGGTAGTTTTCATATGATTTTATATTCGATACCAAGACCACCTCACTAATATGCCCACTTTTAGGCAGTCTGAAAGGTGGTCTTAATAAAGGGATTTTACTGTATGTCAGGAAATTTTGAAATTTCAGCTTTAGTTACAACTACAAAACTACTTCAGTTTCCCTGGCCCAGGCAGTATGAATGACGATTTTTATGATTTTCCAGGTGTTTTTAAAGAGTTTTTCAGTGGACATACTATAAAATGCAAGAATAGCAATCATACGTTTGTTTCATTGCTTCCCTCAGAAGAAGATGAATGCTCAGTGTAAATACCTTGTGTTCAAAGAACTGCCCTGGAAACTGGCAAATATTAATTCAGGAAAACACATGTACTCATATGATCCCTATATCATACAGTGAAACAGCAATAACACTTCCTGGTAGCTTTTATGTAGGCACATGACTGATTTTATAGATTTTTTAGCTCGCCTGAACAAAGTTCAGGAAGAGCTATTTTACTACCCCCGGCGTTGGCGTTAGCGTCGGCGGCGTTTGCAAAATATATGTTAAAGTTTTACGTTAAAGTTTTTTAGGTGATGGACAAGGCACTGTCAGGCAAGCTATCCTGTCCCACTGACAGGTCTTGTTAAATGAAATAGTATAGTATACAATGGTGATGTATTTAGAGTTCAGGATTCAGTACATTGGTGGATTTATATTTGCAAATTATCCACCATAATACAGATTAATGGGAAGATTTAATTGTTATGCCAATCCAAATTGACAAAAGTAAATGAGTGACAAAATGCAGTAACCAGACATTTTTTGTTCCCAGGTTATGATGTCACCACATGAACCTCCAGTAGGTTTTGTAGACAACTATATCAGATTATTAGCTGACTCGGACATCAGTGAGTTCCAGAAAATACTTGAGATGAAGGTAGAGTTATTTTGTGTTTGTTTAAATTGCAGGTCAAAGCTAAAAAAAAATTAAGTTTATGGGATCTAGGAAATTTTATTACTCTGGGGCCTATTGTTTTGTTGTGGGATGTAAAATGACTAGTCATACCAACTGAAGCCTTCTGATCATATGTCCATCTGCATTTTCTAGAAATAGATTTGAAGAATAATTTTGCTAGCATTCATAATTTGACGGTATGCTGTAAGTCACTTTATTTTCATCATGTTCATCCCTCAAATTTCTCATCTTGAAGACTTTTGGGGGTTGTAAAATTTGTGACAATGTATCCATTGGGCAGGTAAGGCTAAAAGTTTGTCATGTTGTTGTTGATGCAGCATTATGGCATTTGATCAGTATTTAAAAGATTTTTCAGAATTGTCATACAGTGTTGTTGACATATACTAGACAAAAAAAAGATAGGGATCAAAATTATAATGTGCAATTTCTGAAACACTGGTAAATAATTATGAAATTAAACCTTTCTGTCTTCAAGGATATTCATTTTCCTTGGTTTCTGTGTTTGAATGCTGAACACATTGCTCTCAGCTCGGTCAAGACAAGGCTAGAAGTCTGACTACCCTCAAAATAAAAGTGGTGAGAAATACTCATAGGAAAATGATAGTGCTCTAATTTATATGGATATAACCAGGAGAGATTTTTGGAAGTTTTTCTGCCAGGCGATTTTCAAAATGATTAAGATCTAAGTCTGATGAAAATTATGCATAATTTTAAAATCTGAAAAAATTGAAAAGTTTGCTGATGCGACTCGCCATGGAAATTTCACCACTTTGATTTTAGTGGTAGAGTCATTGGAAAGACAAGTGGCTCAATCTCTGAACTCACAATCTTGAATTTGAAGTGAATTATTTAAAGCAGAACGAAAATGCTATTGATCATGCCAAATAAAACTGATTTACAGAGACTGAGAACTATCGTCTCATAGTTCTCATCTCTAACTTTTTTTGCCCAGTAGATTAAACATCATGAGCTTTCATGATTAACTGTAGTCATATTGCTTTACGTTTCACAGGGCCTGAAGAAGAGTGAAGTTAGTTCTTTCTTGGAGCTCTATCGTGCTAGGATACCAGTTTCCATGGCGATTGGTCGTCAAGGTGAAAGTGGTGCAACAGGGACCAAAATAGTAACGTCAATACCAGAGCAGGAGTCTAGCAGAATTAAGAAACTTGAGAAACTCATTAAAAAAAGACTTTGACAGAAATTACTGGAAATTAGCAGCTCTGAATGCCATTTTTATAACATTAAGGTGAACGGATACACTTTTAGGGGAAGCAACTATGTGGTTTTCATTTATGTTTCCTTTTTCAATGGGGGTCAACTCTTAAAGATAAGAATTTGCTCCTCCAGGAGCAAATTCTTTCCATTAAGAGTTGACCCCATTTTGGAAGGGCTTCATCATCCATGGAAACCAAGAGGAAGTCATAAAAATTGTTTTTCTTTGATAAAATGGTGGGAAAACTGAAAAATGTTTCCATTCACCTTAAGGATTTTACCATATTTGCCTTAAATATTCGGACAGTTTGTCAGCATAAAGATTTGACCCAGGTCTGACAGCTTCCATCAGACTACTCCTCAGTCAACAGCTTATAATTGTTTTATCTCATGACACGGCAAGTGCAAAGAAAGGTGGAAAAGTCCTTTGCCGAAGTGATATATTGTTAAGATATCCAAATTGGTAATTGTTACAGTACATGGTGCGTAGTGTGATAATGTAGGGAATTAATACTGGGATAATTTCATTCAATTCTCCATGAAAACAAGGTTGTGATCCCTCACAAGAACCATCTCTCATGAGACGGTTCTGATGAGGGTTTTTTATGTAGAAATAAGAAAAAAAATCCGGAATAATTGATAGATAATCCACGTGTATCCTGCTATAATAAAGTAGTCATGTTTGTATCACAGTCAGATTGTTTAGCATAAAGTAATTTTGCTTTATTGACGGGTTTATCCTGTGTCTCATTTCTTGCGTGCAAAGAGGAATTAAAATTACAGTAACATGGACATGAACTTTTTGGGTTTTACCAGGGTGGCATCAAATTTTAGCACCTTTGGTATTTATTACCTCAAGTATCTAGGACTGTAGTCATGAACATAAATGTTGTCGGAAAATGAATTAGTATCTGTGCTAGGGAAGGTGCAATATATACAGATTAAAATCTGTATTTCATGTATCATACCAAGACACTGACTAGATGAATATTATTTGTACTTAAAATCAACTATGGGTTTGGCGATTAGGGTCCAGCTGTTCAAAACACTGTTAGCTTGATGAATGTTAGTGAGGGATTCAATAAGGCTTCTTGTATATATAAAATTGTGTGCAAGCATTTCTTGCCGAAAAAAATGTAAAGAGCTTTTGCTATTCACATTTTTATCAGCAAAAAATGGCAGTTTCTCTGTGTATACTGTAATTGAAAATGTAGTATCTTTTTTAGCAAGGGCAGAGTAAGTTTGGGACAGCTGGGCCCTGTACATTAGAATTGTATTATCAAATTTGTAATTTACATTCCAGTGCTGTTTTTCATATTAATATGTTCCAGAGGAGGGGTTTGGGTTGTTTTTTGGTCAGTTGTTTTTGGGTTTAATGCCCTTTGAGACAGTATTTTATATTGAGCCATCTCGTTGAGAAAGGGAGATGGAAAGGATTCAGGCGTGAGGAAAATAAACAGTCCCCACCCACACATACTGGAAGCCCTACTTTTAGCCACTGAAAGTAGGATGTCCCAATGCCGAAGTTTCATGGCATCTTTGCCAGACCATACCACCCTTAGGGGTTTGAGTGATATTTTGGTCGATTTTAAGTCATTCTCCATTAAAAATTTGGGACCTTTCTGATAAAAACTGCCTTGGTGAGACGGTTCAAATGAGGGGCCATAACATACTTTTGACTTCATTAAAACTGTCTCGTTACGAGTTGATGCCTAGTGTTCAAACAATGATCTCGGGACTCAGCAAAAGTTAATCAATGAAAACACATATGATCTCTTTATTACTAAATACAGCCCACTATTTTGGAGATTTTCCCAAGGCAAAAAATCTGGGACCTTTCTGATAAAAACTGCCTTGGTGAGACGGTTCAAATGAGGGGCCATAACATACTTTTGACTTCATTAAAACTGTCTCGTTACGAGTTGATGCCTAGTGTTCAAACAATGATCTCGGGACTCAGCAAAAGTTAATCAATGAAAACACATATGATCTCTTTATTACTAAATACAGCCCACTATTTTGGAGATTTTCCCAAGGCAAAAAATCTTTTTCCGAACTGGTATTACCTTAAATAGTGCTCTTGTGGGCCGAAGTTAATCATAAGGCACTCTCCGAACCCAATATCCCATGTCAGGTGCATTTAGTAGGGGAAATAAGGCATATAAATGTATTTTGATCACATTGTTATAAGGAATTTTGATTATATTGTTAATGAATGTGCAGATGATCAAGATTAAATATCAAATTTTGTGTATCTTTTACTTTGAAGTCCATTTCTTACAAAATGAATGACATGACATTACAAAATGTTCGTTATATAACAGAAACTAGATGTTTGTTTTTGAAACCGATGTCTCCCGCCTCCCTCCCTGTCCCCTCCTCAAAAATTTTGGTTAAGTTCTTATTTGCAACAATTTTAAATTTACAGAGAGGACCAGATTCTATACTAATTATTTCAAAGGGACAGAATTCTGTAAGAAAAAGTAGGTTAAGGTTCTTGTTCTTTGCATATTGTCTGATTGTGCTTTATATTTGTACCAAGTTTTAGGAAAATGTCATTGACGGCTTTAGTTACAGAGGGGACATGATTTCAGTTAGTAGAATTACCAAGGGACATTATTCTGTCAAAACTGTAGATTGAGTTATGATTCTTGCTCTCTGCAGATCTTTAGTACTAAATTCTGTGAAAATTTCTTCAACTGCTGTAAAGTTATGGGGCGGACAAGATCCCCATACTGACAATTACAAAGGGATATAATTCCGTCAAAAATGTAGATAAGTTGGTTCTTGTTCTCGGTAAATCATCTGATGATGCTTTATATTTGTTCCAAGGTTTGTGAAAATTTCTTCAATGGCTTTAACAGCGGACAAGATCTCCATACTAACAGTTACAAAGGGACATAATTTTGTTAAAAATGTGAATGTAGTTCCGGTTCTTGTTCTTAGCACATCATATGATGATGTGTTATTTTTGTACCAAGTTGACAATCGTAATTAGTGCATATACAATAACAGTGTCACACTATTAACAGACTTGTTTTAACGAACACAAACCAATGCGTTAACAAGTCCATTCACATGCTATAATGACCCCCTTTGTGGCTTTTCATATGCAAGATAAAGGGCAATACTCCATCAATACAAAAGGAATCAACAAGTTTGCACTTGTAGATGGGCATGTTAAAAAAAAAAGTGACCAAAGTGTGACAGTTTGGAGGTCAAAAATAAACACTCTGCCATAGTTTTAAGTTTTATTTCAGACTTATCTATAGTGCTTCCAGTTTACAAAACTGTATAAATTTTAATAATAGCAATACTACTAAAAATTTTATGATAGTTTTTGTGAAGAAATTTATACCCAAGATCTGTTAAAATGACCAAATTTTATGAAGGCTTTGGAAGGCTAAAATCATGATCCTATCACTTTAAGTTTCTATTATTTGATTCAGGGCACTTCCAAATTATGTAAATAAATACCTTTTTCTGTCAGAAACCGCTAAATGATATAAAAACTCAAATTTTAACTTCATTTTGACACACTTTTTCAGATGTAGAGTTCTAAAAACTTTCATATCTTTTATTTACTTGACTTTACCTCAATAAAATGTGCATTGCAATAATGCCATATGAGTAGAGAACTATTCTAGAAATTGACTGTTCTGATAAAAAGATATAGGTAGTGGTGATGCCATGTCAAAAATGTGCAAAAAGTTTCAAGGAATGTGTTACACTCATGAGCATTATTTCCAAACTGCTCTCATTTGCATCACAAGAGCTTTAAGCCAATGATTAAGCGTTCCATATAATAAAGTAACATCAACTGCATATTGTTAACATCATTTTTTCCAATTTTATTGGTCTCTTTAACAAGAAAACTTGTTCTGATGCTCAGGAGTGTAACACTTTACAGCCATTTGTTGTATTGTAAAACAAGAGGCCCACGGGCCACAAAGCTCACCAGATCTCTAGCTCAAAATTGCTATCACATTTGTATAGGCTTAAAATTGAACAGGTGTATACAAAATATACAACTACAAAGTCTCAGTCTGAGTCTGTTGAATTGATTACAAAATACATAGCTATTGTCCACATTTGATTGCCATGACAACAAAAAAAGGATCATTTTCAAAGGATTTTTACTATTTTTTCCTTTTGGTTGCCATGGCAACTGATTGAAATGAGCAGTGTGCAAAAAAAAAAACCATAGGGCTGATAGAAGACCACTCAAGGAATATTTCTGAAAAAAGAGAGCTCAGACTATTTGCGATTGCTTAGCAATGAAGCCCATTTTTTGTTTTTCCATTATAAACTGCCATACCAAACATGTCCTTTGAACAATGACAATTGAGAAGCTACAATCTGTAAAGGCTAAGATGATTAGTATGTCTATGAAGTGTCTGCCTCATAGAGCATATGGTTTCTGAGGAGATGATTTAAGTTTTTTTTTTGTTTTTTTTTTGGTTTCCATGGCAACCAATAAAAAGAGCAATGGGCCAAAAACATATAGCTGATAGAAGCCTTATCAAGGAACATTTCTGTAAAAGTTTTGTCAAAATATCTGCAAAGGCTTGGCAGTAAATGCCGTTTTTCAATTTTCCCTATTATAAGTCTATGGGAACTCTAAGTTGCCATAGCAACCAAACTAAAGAGCCAATATTCATAAAAAAACAAAAACTTTCAATCCCCCAGTACAAGGATGCTACAGATAAAACTTGGGCCAAATCGGTCCAATGGCTTCAGAGGAAATAATTTTTAAGTAATTTTTCATTAAATTTTTGCATTTTGGTTTCCATGGCAACCAATAAAAAGAGCAATGGGTCAAAAAACATATGGCTGATAGAAGACTTCTCAAAGAATGTTTCTGTACAAGTTTTGTCAAAATATCTGCAATGGCTTGGCAGTAAATGCCATTTTTCAATTTTCCCCATTATAAGTCTATGGGAAATCTAAGTTGCCATAGCAACCAAACTAAACAGCAGATTTTCATAAAAAGACAAACTTTCAATCCCCCTGCCCAAGGATGCTACAGATGAAATTTGGGCCAAATCGGCCCAGTGGCTTTAGAGGAGATGTTGTTTGAAAGTGTTGACGGACGACGTCATACGAAAGACGACATACGACGACGGACAGCTGCCTATCCTATAAGCTCCCCCGGAGCCTTCGGCTCTGGTGAGCTAAAAAAGTTGAATATTCTGCCTTTAAATTTCATTATTTTGTTGTCTTCTCTTTAAAAGCAACTTGCACTCATTGCTATAGTAAAAACCTAAACCATATCTCGTAACTCATGCTTGGGTGTGCCACAATATATTTGCTATTTCGGCTATCTAAATGCACCAAAATCAGATGTATAATGAATTTAATTAATTTCTTCTCCACTCGTTCTTTTGGTAATTGAACAGTTTTCTTTACCTGACTATCATTACCTGTTTACGAAAGACATTACGGAAGTGAAGTTCCATACCAGTTTCAGAAGCAGATGGTCACATTATAAATCAGTAGAAAATGTCCCTTTCTAAAATATCATTAACCTCAAAATCTTATCAAAACAGATGGCACTGCATCAAAAAACATTTTCAGATGTTGGAAACATATATTTAGTATGAATTTATCCAAACATGTTGATGTAAGGGAAGAAAAAGTTTCCAAAATGGCATTAAACTTAAAAAACTCAGGAGTGTAACACCTTGCACTATACCTGTCATAACAAAACCCAAATTTAGTCACAAAATACCATTATCTTGGTCATTCTTATCTAATTATTTCTCACAAAACACTTGATATCCATGTATGGTTATTATTCAGAATGCCTCAAAGTGATAGAAATGAAGAAAATGGAATCTTAAAATCTTCAACTTTTGGTCGATTTCATGGCAGTGCAGCTTTATTTACATTTAGAAGTTAACTATATGTTCCAAAATTGCATGAGGGGGGCTTGGTCTTCATTTATGAGCACAGTAAATGAAAATTACACTGCTTGTGGTAAAGAAATAAGCTATTTTTGTCTTTTTTCAAAAAAGTGTTACACTCCTGAGTGGCTCAAATGGTGCATATGAAGAAAATAAAACCCAAGATGAAGACTGCCTGTGTACCACTTACCATGATGGGTCGAAGACTTTTCATACAAGGCATGAAAGTATACAAAAGCTACCCCTGGAAAAATTTATGGGGTTCCAAATGTCAAATGTTGCACTCCTGAGTTCAAGGGGTACTTGAGAAGAAGTTGACATTCTGAGATGGATGCCGGTAAAGCAACTGGAAAATTTGCAATACCATATACCATCTTTATTCAGTGTTTCAGACCATGTTATAGAGATTAGCAGCATCAAATATAAAAATCACATCCATTTAGATGAGAACCTCCTCTTTTTTGGTGCACCAGAAAATCAGCATAGTGCTGTTATGTTTAGCATTACTAATTCCATGGGTGATGATGAAAGGACATTAATCTGACGTTTTCATGCAGCCCAAAGGACTGAAAAGTCAAAAAGATGGCTAATAGGTATGGTAACCAGCACAGTTTTGTAAAATTGCATGCTGAAAATTCAGTAATCAAAAAAATGTCACACAAAAAGCGTTACACTCCTGAGTTTTTTGGCTATATTTTTGACCATAACTTTTTTATTACTCAAAGTATTTCAATGAAATTTGGCAGGTATCTTCAAGGCCACATAATACATCTTCAGCAACAAAAATAATGTACTAATATAGCCATGTTTTCTTTAAAATTCTCTGAAATGCTTTGGTCACATTTTTTTTGAACATGCCCAGATATTGATAAAACACTTTTATGGAACAGTAATACAGATTTTGATATTGTAAAAATGGAAGAGCAGGCACCATGGAGTGGAAATGATTTTCACTTGTGAACTGCTGCTAAAGGTTTGGATTAAGATTCACAATAGCTGACCATGGCCTGAAAAGAGGATCTTTATTGAAATGGATAGTATGCCAATGAGGCAAAAAAAAAATAGTGCCCAAACATTTTATTGGATGAAATTATGCAAAAATTACAATCAAACATGGTTTTTCATTGCATTAACAATAGCAATTGTTAAGTCCCTCAAGCCTGTTGAAAACCTTGGCCTTCAGCCTCGGTTTTCAACAGCTCCCTAAGGACCTGGCAAATGTTAATGCATGAAAATCCATATATTGCAAATGTGTATGGGTGAGCGTGTGCAAAACTACAAGTTGCTCACCTTGAAAAAATTGATGGACATCAATGAATGTAAAACAAAACAACTGACAAATATATCAAAAGAATTTAATGAAAGATAAATTGATCAAAATAAGAAAATACAGTAGATTAACTATTACAATAGTCATGCTGATCTGAGACCCTCTATGGGTCCCATCACAACAAAACCTGTCCTAGGGCCAGATGCGTAGTCTTGTTAGGGCATTCAAATTCAGTGAATGGATACTCTCAGGGGAAGCAAGTCTGCCCCTTTATACTGCCTCCCTTCTAAACGTTGGAGTTCCTAAAGAAGCAAACAGGAATTCACCAAGATGGCAGAAAAACATGCCATGAATTTTGCATAATCTGAACTGAACTTGCATGAATGGGTACTTCAAGCTCTAAAGCAGCAAAACTGAAAATAGCCGAATTTGCAAACAGCCCAGATCCAGATGAGCCAGCTCACAAAGAACCGCTTCATCTGGATCTACACTGCCCTCTAGTCTTTTAATTCTCAGTATGATATACCTTGGACAAAACACATTTTTTGAAATTTTGCAGATGACATTATTTCATGAAATAAGAGCTCAGTTGGGAATATTACACATTGGAACATTGTGCAGCCAGTGACGACCCCAGCCTCCACATTAGCACAAGTAAACTGGACACAGCACTGTGCTTACCCAGTAGCTGAATATATAGCATTCCCACCAGCACAATAAAAACTGAGCTTCTATAAATTGGTTGCCAAAATATAATGATGTTGTCCAGCTCATACACATGTCAAGCATACAGGTCCAAAATTCTAGCTTTGTAGAAGATAAACTGGTGGCTTTGTCAAATAAAAGCACCGCAGGCACTGCATGATACCCCGCCACTGCTGTGCATCCTAACTTATTTTTTGAGATATATAATAGCTAAAGAGCCACAGAACTGAGATAGACAGAGATATGATGTCCTTACTGTAAATAAATATTAATATAAACCACCCAACAACGTGGAGCATTCTGACCAGTGTAGATTTAGATCAGGCTGTAAAGCATTTCTTTGAGCTGAGAGACTCTGTTTCCTATTCTATGGTGTTAAACATATCAGTGAAGTTTCATTCAGATATTCCATATAGTATAGGAACTACAAGTCAAAAAACATTTTTCAGATCTATCAAGGGGGAATACTCATTAGCTGGAAAGGTAAGAGTGATGGTTCTTTGTCACAATATGTAACCTTTGATGTGAAACATACCTATGAAGTTTCGTTCAGGTATTCCATATAGTAAAGGAACTACAGATAAAAAAACGTTTTTCAGATCAATCAAGGGCGGATAACTCACAAACCGGAAAGATCAGAGTGACAGTTCCTAGTCACTATATGAAGCCTTTGATGTGAAACATATCTGTGAAGTTTTATTCAGATATTCCATATAGAAAGGGAACTACAGGTCAAAAACCATTTTTCAGACCTATCAAGGGCAGATAACTCATGAACTGGAAAGGTAAGAGTGATGGTTCTTTGTCACAGTATGTAACCTTTGATGTGAAACATATCTGTAAAGTTTCATTTAAATATTCCACATAGTAAAGGAACTACTGGTAAAAAATATTTTTTAATTCAATCAAGGGCGGATAACTCACAAACGGGAAAGGTAAGAGTGACGGTTCTTAGTCACAATATGTTACCTTTGATGTGAAACATATCTGTGAAGTTATATTCAGATATTCCATATAGTAAAGGAACAATAGGTCAAAAACCTTTTTTCAGACCTATCAAGGGCGGATAACTCACAAACTGGGAAGGTCAGAGTGACGGTCCTTAGTCACAATATGTAACCTTTGATGTGCAACATATCTGTGAAGTTTCATTCAGATATCATGAACAGTAAAGGAATAACAGGCCAGAAACCATTTTTCCAATACGAAAAAGGGCAGTAACTCCGTTAAAAATGGACGGATTTTGCCCATTAACAATCCCATACCACTCATCGCCAATAACAATATGTATGCAAAATTTGAAAAAATTCCGTGAATAAATACTCAAGTTATCGATCAGAAATGGTGAGCACGGACGGACGGACGGACGGACGGACACCGAAAGGTATAACATAATACCCCGCCACTAAACTGTGGCGGGGTATAAAAACTCCTGACACTTTGTCACAAAACTCCTGACGCTTTGTCACAAAACTCCTGAGGCTTTGTCACAAAACTCCAGACGCTTTGTCACAAAACTCCTGAGGCTTTGTCACAAAACTCCCGACGCTTTGTCACAAAACTCCTGACGCTTTGTCACAAAACTTCTGAGGCTCTGTCACAAAACTCCTGACACAAAACTCCTGACGCTTTGTCACAAAACTCCTGAGGCTCTGTCATAAAACTCCTGACACAAAACTCCTGACACTTTGTCACAAAACTCCTGACGCTCTGTCACAAAACTCCTGTCACAAAACTCCTGACGCTCTGTCACAAAACTCCTGACGCTTTGTCATAAAACTCCTGAGGCTCTGTCACAAAACTCCTGACGCTTTGTCACAAAACTCCTGACGCTTTGTCACAAAACTCCTGAGGCTCTGTCACAAAACTCCTGAGGCTTTGTCACAAAACTCCTGAAGGTGGCTAAACCAAACTTTTAGGAGTTCAGTGGTAACACCAATTCTTCAAAGCAAAAATATTGTGCACAAACACTTTTTTTCATATTTTTGGTTTAATCACTTTCAGGTGTTCTGTGATAACTCCACAATCTCTTTTACAAATACAGTCAACTCTTGATATCTCGAACACTGATATCTCAAAGTACCCTCTTATATCAAAGAATACAGTTAAGACATAATTCCAATTTTTCTTTACTTTTTAACTCTTCTTACCTCAAACTACTGATATCACAAATATTTTCTTGAACCAGAAAATTTACTTTGAGATATCAGGAGTTTGAAATATAATTTGACTGAGATATTGAGAGTTGACTATGTTTTTTATGCGTACGTATCAAGTAGCACTGCTATATTTTGACTACTTATCTGCTTAAGTTTCAAATGGGAATGAAATGCGAGTTTACCATTGGTGGTTAAGGAAGCAGAAAACTACAAGCATACCGTAATGACCCTAAATATTAGGACAGACAGGTCTGAGCAAATATTGTAGACCCAGATCAAACTGCTCCTTCAGGGCCGTTCACCAAGCATCATTTTGGATGCATTAACATGTAAAATTCACTTTCTAAGAATTTTCAAAAAATTACTGTCCGACTTTCAGGTGTCCAAAATTTTAGGGTCACTACGGTACATTCTGCAAACGGCATCACTCAGGAGTGCATTTTGATATCACTGTTTCATAATAACTAGACATCTTATTTCAAAATGTCTGAAATTCTGTGTACATAAACAAATTTCAACTTGACTATCTTCAAATAATTTGATGAACACAAATCATTCCCTGTTGTCAATACATGTAAATCATCTTCAAAAATACTTATATCCAACACCATAAACGATATAACTATAACTCATGCACCATACATATGACTGTTTCATTAAGTTCTACATGCATTCAAAACCATATATTCCAGTGACATAATAATGTAAATACAAGTCATAACACTGTAACACAACTTTGCAGCAAACTATACTCATCTATATCAACATATACCAAGGACACAAGAATACAGACACAAGACGGAAGTCTTAAATGAATACAAACTGCAACATAATAAACTGTACACAAAACAAGCCATAATACAACAAAACCAACAAAGTGGCATGTGTGCCCATGGAAGACTCAGATCAGCCTGGGCATCTACCCAGTCTGATCAGTGTATTTGCTGTGCACTTAGTGGGTAGCAAGTGTCTAAGCTAGCTCCATGCAGATAGTGAAGACTCTGATCAGACTGGGCGGATGCCTAGGCTGATTTGAGTCTTTGCTGTCACTGTGCCACTTTGCTGGTTTTGTCTTGCCACGGCTCATATACCAACAATAAATATGAACACAGCAGAAAGTGGTATGACATATTCTAATAAAATTGCTGCAATGGTTTCATGTCTTCGGGCAGAACTCTAGATAAAATGAGGTATGGCGGGGAATACAGCCCTTTCAACAGTATTTGTCATAGATGGAAGAGGGGGAGGGGGGTATATATGGGTGGACTATGATAGGAATGTTGCCATTACAACTGCCTAAGCATGGCAAATCTAATCAAGGAAATGGGTTTTTTTTTTATGGAATTAGGAATGTAATTTTTTCTAGGACTTACCAAACCAACACTTTACTAGAATTGTTTTTCTACGAAAAAACAGATGTCTCCCCCCTTTCTGATGTCAAAAGGATCAGTCATTAAATACAATTTCAAACGGAAACTTTAAATACAATTTCTAATGCAAATACTGGTCATTTTTCATGCAAACAATGAGCTCGTATCCAGTAAAGACATTTTGTGATAGACTAATAGACAGACGCCAAGAGAAAAACAATATGTTTCCCTACCCTGAAGCAGGGATTCATAATTAGTAAAAAGTATAAATGCAAGAGTTATAGTTGTTATGCTCTGCATGTCATGTAATGACTGATATTCATATTTATTTTTTGTCAAAAAATATAAATGCAAGAGTTACAGTGCTCTGCACGTCGTCTATTTATATGTTGACTGATATTTGTATGAAGTTTCATGAATATAGCTTAAACGGTTTTCAAGTTATAGAGCTTAGACGATTGAGACACGATTTTGTGAATGACAAAGTTCCAAGGGAAATAACTCAAATAGTATAAATGCTGTGCTCTGCAGGTTGTCTAGTGTTGACTGACATTTGTATGAAGTTTCATGAATATAGCTTGTCCGGTTTTCAAGTAATAAAGCGATTGAGACACGATTTTGTGACTGACAAAGGTCCAAGGGAAATAACTCAAGAAGTATAAATGCAAGAGTTATGGTTCTTGCACTATGCAATTCTTCTAATGTTCATTGATATTTGTATGAAGTTTCGTGAATATAGCTTGAATGGTTTTCAAGTTATAGAGCAGACACGACTGAGACACAATTTTGTGACTGACAAAGTTCTAAGGGAAATAACTCAAATAGTATAAATGCTAAAGTTATGGTTCTTGCATTCTGCACGTCGTCTGATGTTGATTGATATTTGTATGAACTTTCATGAATATAGCTTGAATGGTTTTAAAGTTATAGACGGACTCGACTGAGACGCAATTTTGTGATGGACAAAGTTCCAAGGGAAATAACTCAAAAAGGATAAACGCCAGAGTGCATTCTGCACGTCGTCTGATGTTGATTGATATTTGTATCAACTTTCATGAATATAGCTTGAATGGTTTTAAAGTTATAGACGGACTCGACTGAGACGCAATTTTGTGATGGACACAGTTCCAAGGGAAATAACTCAAAAAGTATAAATGCCAGAGTTACCATTTGTGCACTCTGCACATCGCCTCATGTTGACTGATATTTGTATGAAGTTTCGTGAATAAAGCTTGAGCAGTTTTCAAGTTATAGAGCGGACACAATTGAAACACAATTTTGTGATGGACTAAGTTCCAAGGGAAATAACTCAAAAAGTATAAATGCCAGAGTTACCATTCTTGCACTCTGCATGTCGTCTCATGTTGATTGATATTTATATGAAGTTTTGCGAATATAGCTTGAGCGGTTTTCAAGTTATAGAACGGACACAATTTTGTGATGGACTAAGTTCCAAGGGAAATAACTCAAAAAGTATAAATGCCAGAGTTACCATTCTTGCACTCTGCACGTCGTCTCATGTTGATTGATATTTATATGAAGTTTCGCGAATATAGCTTGAGCGGTTTTCAAGTTATAGAACGGACACAATTTTGTGATGGACTAAGTTCCAAGGGAAATAACTCAAAAAGTATAAATGCCAGAGTTACCATTATTGCACTCTGCACGTCGTCTCATGTTGATTGATATTTATATGAAGTTTCGCGAATATAGCTTGAGCGGTTTTCAAGTTATAGAACGGACACGATTTTGTGATGGACTAAGTTCCAAGGGAAATAACTCAAAAAGTATAAATGCCAGAGTTACCATTCTTGCACTCTGCACGTCGTCTCATGTTGATTGATATTTATATGAAGTTTTGCGAATATAGCTTGAGCGGTTTTCAAGTTATAGAACGGACACGATTTGTGACAGACGGACAGACGGATGGACGGACAGACGCCCGGGGAAAAACAATATGTCTCCCGACCCTTAAGGGGGGAGACATAACTAGAGATCTGTTCATTGAATATATACATTTATTAAATTGACTAAATAAACTTATGCATAGTTATATTGTTTGACTAAATATATCAGAACAACACAGAGTGTGGTTTGGCAGGATGAGAATGGAGGAAATGCAGGAGGGGGTCAGGCAAAATATGAACACAATGGATGAACCATACCAGTACATATTGTTTGTATGTGTGTTTGTGGTTGGGGTGGGGTGTGTAGGTGGAGGGAGGGAGGTGTGTGTGTGTGTGTGTGTGTGGGGGGGGGGGGTAATATAGTTTTATACTAATTTTATATCAATGGCATATTGCTTATTTCTCCTATATCTGTCTCCATCTCTCTTTCCACAGCTCCACTGTCTATTTCTTCCTCAAAGAATAACCTGTGAATAGTTAAATAACCAAGAGTAAAAATAGTGGAATCTGCAAATAGTGTAGATCCAGATCAGGTGGCTAGTATTGAGCCACCTCATCTGGATCTACACTGTTTCCGCTCTTGTCTCTATCAACTTGCAATAAAATCTAGCTTAAACAAAACAGTGTTTTAAATTTTGCAGACATAAATTTGGTCATCTGCATTTTTGGCATCTTAAGGTTTAAAATACATCAGGTTGAACACATATAGTGAGTGAACTCGGGTTTAACGTCCCACCAACAACGAGGTCATATGGAGACGGGGCCTCGGTTTAAAGTCTCATCCGAAAGACCGGAGAAGCGGGAGTTCGAACTTGCGATCCCTGGATTGGTAGTCCGGAGTGTTATCCACTACACTACAGCCACTCCTGAACACATATAAATTTTCCCCACTTGTGCTTTCTCAAAATCATACTTACGTTGCTTGGTAACGCCTTTAGGACTTGACGAAGTTTCTTCCTTCTTGGTACCAGATTGAGTTGATAACCTAAGAAGATACACATAATATGTCAAGATGATCAAGCACACAGAAATCAGAGATCAAGGTTATACCTAAACTTTTGGAGCAACATTGGTATTTTCTCCTGTCTTTCTCAGTCCAACAGGGCTGTTTAAGGTGAATGGGTCCATTTTTGTTTTTTGCCTCCCTTTCCATATGAAGTCAACTCTTAAAGGAAAGAATTTGCTACCCTGGAGCAAATTCTTTCCTTGAAGAATAGACACAATTTATCCTAACACTTAACATCAATTCTCTGTAAGCACCAAACTATTTTGTCCACGCACCGAAAGGGATTTTGATGACACTTATTTCAAATGAAAGGGTGTATCAAAAAACGAAAAAGTTATACTTAGTTTTGCGATTCTTCTTTCCGTTGTCATGGAAACGGCAGATGAAAATAGAAAATGTTGAAACTGGTGGGAAATTACAGTAGGTGGATATCTTAAGATTTTAAACATTCATACTTTGTCTGAAACTGATTAATTTTGCAGTTTTTGTATAAAGTAGACAACAAATAAATAATTCAAAGTGGGAAGTGTATATTCTGAAACTGCTGTTTGCTTCAGTTATCACTTAAATGTGAAATTTTAGGTTTTCTTGGTGTACCATGGTCTCCTATTTAAGAGGGCAATGTGCAAAACGCAGTCTGATACAGACAGTGTGCCATATTCTAGTATATAAAGAAAAGCCTATAATACAAATTTCATAAAAAATCTGAGTGGGGTAAAGTAGTTTTCTGCATTAATTCTGGAGGTGGTTGGACCCCAAAAGCCAAATTTTCTTCAATTCTATTCTACTTTGGTTGCTACGCAGTTACTTCCCTTGTTAGCTCTTCACAGTAAAACAAAGAAACTTGTAAACAAAAGGCGGGTATTCCACAAGTTTGACAGAACTTTGTGAATTTGTATGCTGAGTTTTTATTCAGTTATTCATTGTAGCACCGTCTACATTTAATGTTACACAATTCTGAGGTCACTACATGTATTTGTTACGTGTGTTTATCAGATTAACCTCTTGATTGTTGGAGAAATTGAAGTGCTGTAGAGTGATATGTTGCAGATTCGTACAGCTTGCAGATTCGTACACTGGGAGTTTAAGGGTTTCTACTGCATGCATCATATCAATTAAAAACAAATTAATTACTTGACTATTAAGCAAACAATCATGCCAGTCATTTCCAGTGCATGCTTGTGTGTGCCTTGTAGATTCAGTTGTAGAGATTGTTATTTTCGACTCCGCTACAGCCTCTCTTATACTGCAGTTGATTTAAGGCCAACAATAAGACAAATAATATGTGGTGGCCCTCGATATTTGTCAAGTCATACACAAGAAAGGCAAGTGCCTCATGGAGACAGGGGAATCACAGAAGAGACAATGTACAACATCAATGATGTTTCTGGTGTTGTTCTTCCAGTTGCCATATGTAAGTAAAGGAGGCTCAGTAGTGGCTAGCGGCTGCAGTCCCACTCCAGCTCTAGCCCTAAATTATTTCAGAAACAAGTTTCTAGTTTTAAAAAAATAAAAACGGTTTCTAGGTATTTTCCAGCCCAGTGCTGGGCTACTAGTAGCTGGGGAATGTAATGGTCTATAATTTTTCCATTAACAACAAACCTTATCAAATTCTATGGAGCTAATTGCCAATAGAGGGTTTTATCAATAAGGGGCACACACACTTCTTATGTATGTATTTTTTTTTTTTAATAAACAGTGTACATGGTGTATTGTTGCAAAATGGGCACTGAATAATATTAGAGTGCCCATTTTGCACCAATACACTGTTTATTCTAGAATTGTGTTTTAGAAATAAACACAGTCCATCTAGGACACTGGAACTGTTTATAGTGTATGGGTACACAACGATGTATTCTGCCATTTTTACAAAGGGACACAACTTCTGTGATGTCCTCTTTTCTTTCCTGAATGAAGACGCCCTTCCATAATGGGGTCTATTCATAAAGGAAAAAAATCTGGTCAGGGGAGGGGTGGGGTGCAAATTCTTTCCTTTATGAGTTGGCACTGTTGAGAAAAAAAAAAGGAAAAAAAGAAAGAAAATGGTTTAGATTGCTTCATATGAAAGTGTATCTGTACACCTTAAATTTGCCAAGTTATAGATTTTACAAAACTTTTCAAAGAAGTTGAATTAGAAACTTGACATAGTAAGTCATATTGTCCCGACAATATATGAATAGCACCATATACAGTTTTCAATGAATCATGAGAGGGCAGTGATATGATACAATTTCAGTGAATCCTTTCACCTCTTATCTCCTGTTAACAGAGCTCTAGATAAGAGGGGTATTTGATGATAATTGAGGGATACTTTTTTCTTATTTTTCATTGAAACCATATGTTGTGATCCCTCATCTGAACCGTCTTGTCGAGACAGTCCAGATGAGGGGTCACAACATATGTTTTTATGCAGAAATAACAAAAGTTATCCTTAACTATCACCAAATACTCCCTCTTACATTGTATCAAGAGCTCTGTGTTATGATTATGCATACTTTACATTGTACATGTATATGAACATTCGGAAAATCTTTTTATCTGTTTTTAGGGACTGAAACATAATGAAGAAAATGTAGTTGATTATGCCAGTAAAAGGTTAATCTGATGGTGGACAGAAATACCAATAACAATGTACTTTTGAGAATGAAAGAAATGAATCCAAAATACGCCATGTGTGCCACTTCAGCAACATGCTTGTGGGAGCAGAGAAACTTGAAATATGCCTGAAGAATACTGTTCAAATGTCTGCTGTAGGTATCCTTTTAATGGCATTGCACTAATTAAATACAGGATCTTGTAGGAGTGATCATTTCATATGAAATTTATGAAACAAGCCTTTGGCGAGTTTCATAAATTTCATATGAAATGACCACTAGTGTAAGATTCAGTTTATCATATTGCCCTTTAAAATGAGATTTTAACGTCTTCAAATTGAACATTAATTCAATAAGTAAATGCATTGTTGACGCGTACGTTGTCAGTGATGTTACATGTATGTTACATGTATGTGCCAAAGTGTTATTACACGTGTGGCCATATGATTTTTATGACAGGACGTTATCCACTGAATAACAGTAATGTCATATGATAAACAGATTTAAAGGAACCTGATGTCTTATATCAGCCAACTGCCTGCACATTTGTTCAGTCTTACCAGATTTCTAAATTCACTGTTATTCATTTGCAGTCTGAATCTTTAAAGTGAAATGTGGAAACTGATATGTTTGCACAAATGTGCAGCACGATGTGATTATTTCTGTATGCATTGGTTGGTCAAGTGGTTGTTATGGGTTTAATGGCCCTTTGAGGCAGTATTTTAGTCTGTATCAGACCATCTCCCAGAGAGAGGGAGAAAGAAGAGAGAAATGATTGAAAGAATTTAAAACAATGCCCGCCTGCACCTACTGCAAGCACAGTAGGCCCTTGTCTTACTTTCTGTATTCACATACCTTGAGGCAGCAAAAGGAAAGTGTTGGGTTATTTCTTTTTCATATTATATGCTGTGCCCAAGATACAGTAGGGCTCTAACAGCCTTCTTCCCCTACGACCACAAGACTCTGGAAAACCTTTTACCTTTACTTTCATAAATAATGGTTCCTTTCATACAAACTTCATAATTATTTATGTATTTTTGGGACACATTAAATACATAGCTCCAAATAATACAGGTCTCACTCACGGGCACTGCCCTTTTTTAGCTCGCCTGAATGAAGTTCAGGAAGAGCTATTGTACTACCTCCGGCTTTGGCGTTAGTGGCGGCGGCGGCGTTAGCAAAATGTTAAAGTTGTACATTAAAGTTTTTTAGGTGATGGGCAAGGCACTGTCAGGCGAGCTATCCTGTCCCGGTGACAGGTCTTGTTAAAATTTACATTGGACAATTGTATTGCTAGTCCGGACTAGTCTGACAAAGGTGGTAGAATAGAAAAATATTGACATTGCTCTGATACTCGGTCAGTGAGACCAGATGCTCTAAAAATAAATCAAGCATTTGTACTGATTTCTTCTATTCCAAGGGAAGTGTTTAAATATGTAATTTGTGCATCTGCTATAAACAGAAGATCATGGATTTGTATGGGCTTTACGTGAAACTGATTTAAACACTGTGTAGGTATTGGTCAGCAAAAGCCAGCTTGAACATCTGGTTTTGACTGTGCTGATTTGCAAATGATTTTGAAGATTTTTTTTTGTCTAATAAGCAGGAAGGAGACTCAGTGATTGGTTACTTATACAGAGACTGTACCAGAGATGGTGGTTACTTAATAATTATACACAGACTGTACCAGAGATGGCTCCCTGTCACTGTGTTACCAAACTAGAGACATCCAGTATGGTGATCATGATGTCTGTTGGTTGGCCTACCAGAAAGTATGACAGAAAGAACCCAGACCTTTGATCTATAAACAAGTTCTACAGGTAGTTATTCACTAAGGGCATTGAGGGCTGCATTTATTGAACAGGATCTCAGCCAAGGTTAATAATGGATCATATTGGACCATTAACACCAGTTATTGTCCCCCGCCTTTTCAAAGAAAAGCAGAGGGACACAGTTTTCGGCATTCCGTCCATCCGTCCTTCCGTCTTTCCATCCCACTAAAGTAGTAGGTACCTTGTGTGTGCAACTTCTCCGACAGTTTTATGCCGATTCTTTCGAAACTTTACAGATGTATTTGTCATGGTCTGAAGATATGCATGTGGGTTGGATATAATCCTGAGATTATTTTTTGTCACTTTTTCCACAAGTTGAACTTAGTCATTTTTTAGGCCTTTTTACTATCAAAGTGACTAGATAGTGGGTACCTTGTGTGCGCAACTTCTCCAACAGTTTTATGCCGATGCCTTTGAAACTTCACAGGTGTTTTGGTCATGGTCTGAAGATATGCATGTGGTTTGGATATAATCCTCACATTATTTTTTTGTCATTTTTTCTACAAGTTGAACTTAGTCAATTTTTAGGCGTTTTTACTATCATAGTGACTAGATATTGGGTACCTTGTGTGAGCAACTCCTCCTACAGTTTTATGCCGATTCCTTTGAAACTTCACAGGTATTTTGGTCATGGTCTGAAAATATGCATGTGGTTTGGATATAATCCTCACATTATTTTTTATTACTTTTTTCGCAAATTGAACATAGCCATTTTTCATACATTTTTACTATCAAAGTGAATAGATAGTGGGTACCTTGTGTGTGCAACTCCTCCTACAGTTTTATGCCCATTCCTTTGAAACTTCACAGGTGTTTTGATTTTGGTCTGAAGATATGCATGTCATTTGGATATAATCCTCACATTTTTTTTTATTACTTTTTTCACATTTTTAATTTAGCCGCTTTTCCAGCTCAGACACTAAGTGTATATACGGTGGAGACCTAGTTTCCAAGGCGGGAGACATAAATTCGTCGAATTTGCTTATTATTCCTTGCTTTGTGGACGATAAAAGATATGGTGGAAACTGCCATATCTTTAATTGGATTGTGTACTTTAATTGTGTTCTTTAATTGGAAAATGATGTCTGCTTGCTACATTTCTCAGTAGAACATCTGGAACCGCTAAGCATTTTTGATGGTTATAATGTTTCAGACAAGTTTGAATTTAAGCGAAACTGGACAACTCACAATATAGTTATTGCCCCATAAAAACTTCCATTGAATCACAATGGGAACAAGCCTGTCCATAGATGCTAAATGTATACAGCATCTGTTGACATTCTGTAAATGCAGCAGAATTACTGTAAAATCCAGTCTGCATAAGAATGCAAATGGTGCAATTCCCAAATATAACGGATAGTGCTCTCAATGTTTTAATGCAGCTTTTTATAAAATTTGAATAAACTTTATCATTTCATAACTTCTGTATAAGCAGTTTGAATTTAAAAGTGATTTAAAGCTCCTTTAAATTCTTTTGCAGAATGGAAGCCTGCTGAACTCACACAGAAGCAGATGAAAGGTCTCATCCAGAGAAAGTCTTAGTGTTAAATGTCAACTTTTAGTCGAGCGAGTGAGAGAACTCGGGTATAATGTCCCACCAATAATAGGTCATATGGAGATGGGACCTCGTTTTAAACTCCAACATTCATTCACTGTATTTTGAGAAGTCCTTGACACTTTCTGGTAGACTGATTAAAGCATTAACTTCTCAAAGGCCAACTAAATAAATAAAGGAAAAATAAACTTGTATTGAGTGAGAAAATAAACAATTCTACTAAATCTCAAAAGTACTAACCAGAAAAGGACTTGGTGAAACACACTAAGAAATGTACGAGTTTCTACGAAAGATGCAAAAAAAAAAAAAAAAAAAAAAAAAACTGCAGCAACATGTAGTGAGTTTGAACTTCAGAATCCCTTGCTACAATGCACTTTACTTATTTCATGTGGTGTATTTTATTAAGTATTCAGGTATGTTCCATGTTGATTTTGATCAAATATGAAATTACACTTATTACAGTAATTCAGAGCTCTAGATAAGAGGGGTATTTGATGATAATTGAGGGATAATTTTCTTCATTTCTCATTGAAACCATATGTTATGACCCCTCATCTGAGCCATCTCATCAAGGTGGTTCAGAAGAGGGGTCACAACATATGTTTTTATCCAGAATTTACAAAAATTATCCCTAATTATCATCAAATACTCCCTCTTATCTAGGGCTCTAAGTATATGTGTACACGTCCATGTTTTGTTTTATTTTTTTTTTTTTTTTCATTTTGACAAAAGGGAACAAGTAAGTGAATTCATGTTTGCTTCCTCATGTTCTTCCAACATTTTTACAAAGGAAAACTGAAGTGACTTCCTGCAGTTTGCTTCTTGGGATAAGGAGGACTTTTCAAAATGGAGTCTACTTGTTAAGGAAAGAATTTGCTCTTGGGAAGCAGATTCCTTCCTTTAAGAGTTGATCCCCATTTAGAAAGGAGATAAAAACAAAATGGCAGAGTAACTTCCCCTCCCCCGAAAAGTGGATCTATGGACTTTAAGTAGATTGAGAACAGATTACATGAGTACATATTACTCTGAGAGAAAATCTGGCTTTTGATTACCGAAAGTACAAGTATTGTATGTTCCATTTTCATTTTTTTTCCAAGTATGAAATTATGATGTATGGGTATTTGAATGTTTACATCTCTAGGAACACCTTAACTGACTTCTTGTTTGCTTCCCTCAAGTTTGTTTTCACCATTTTTACAAAGGGGAACAACTTTAGTGACTTTCTGTTTGCTTCCCTCATGTTTTCCACCCGCCATTTTTACACAAGGAACAACTTGAATGACTTTTGTTTGCTTCCTGGGATGATAAAGCTCTTACAAAATGGAATCTACTTGTTAAGGAAAGAATTTGCTCCTACGGAATCAATTTAGATGGGAGGCAAAAATGAAAATGGGAAAGTAGTTGTTGTTCCTGTGAGTGAACCCATTCACATTTGATGATTTAAGTAGGTGAGTGATATGGGGGTTTACTGCACAGTTTTAAAGTATACCTGTATATCCCATGTTTATTTTTTTCAAATATACAGTTAGGGTGTATGGGTACATCTTTATGTGTTCCCTTCTTTTTACAGAGAGGCGCGGTAGCCAAGTGGTTAGAGTGGCTCGGTTATTGTGCAGAAAGTCACCGGAAGGTCGTGAGTTCGCAGCTCACTGTCGCCATCCGACAACTGGAAAACTCTCTCTGTCAACCCAGCAGTAAATGGGTACCTTTTTGGAATTAGGGAAGGATAAGGCAGCGAAAGGAGAGAGATGGGCTCGGCCTTTCATCAGCTGTGCCCAAGATACAGTGGGTCTCTAACCCCCACTGCCCTACAGCTATTACGCTATGGGAAACCTTTACCTTTACCTTTTCTTTTTACAAATTAAGTGACTTTCTCTTTCCTTCTGTCATGTTTTTCCACCATTTTTACAAAGAGAAACAAAATCATTGACTTCCTGTTTACTTCCCTCATGTTTCTCATCCATTTTTACGAAGGGGAACAGCCTTTGTGACTTCCTGCTTGCTCCCTGAAATGAAGAAGCTTTCAAAAATGGAGCCTGCTTGTAAAGGAAAGAATATGCTGCTGGGGAGGCAAATTCTTACATTTAAGAGTTGGCACCTGTAAATTTAGGAAGAAGGCAAAAATAAAAATGATAGAGTTGCTGCTCCTGAGAGTGTACCCATTCTTTTTTTCTGAACGTCCTGAAGAGTAGACTTTATTGGAAGAGCTCTGTCCTCCAGGGAGGCAAACAGGATCTTGTGATGTTCATTGTTGTAGGGCTGGTGGAAAAACCAGATGTTGACCCATCATTTGCCTCCCCCTCCTGAGGGGGTCGGCCCTTGTGGGTAGTTTGCTCTTCTGGGAGCAAATTCTTTCCCTTATTTGAAAATGAGGTCCAAAGAGGCATACAGAACTTCATGAAGAGATGCGTCCTTCAGGAAAGCAAACCAGAAAACAGGAGTTCTTGTTGCTCCTCTTTGTAAAGTTGACAGTTGCTTCCCTTTGTAAATCGGACAGAAAATACATAGGTTGACTGGTCAGTATAGCATAATCATTAGAATAACTCTAGCTTATGGCATTTCTGAATTTGCCAAAGAGACGACTTCATTTACAGAGCTGTGTCCTCCAGAGAGGCAAACAGGAGTTTATGATATTCACATTTATAGGGATGGTGGAAACCCCAGATGTTGACACGTTAGTTGTCTCCCTTCTTTAGGGGGTCAGCACTTGCTGGGAGGTTTACTCCCTTGGGAGCTAATTCTTTCCTTTGGGTGTAGACCTCAATTAAAAGGCTACGTTTTCCAGAGAGGCATACAGGAAGTCATTATCCTTTGTAAAATTGTTGGAAACACGGAAGTTTGAATAAGTGATGGGGTGTTTGTTGGGACTAATGGGATTTACATTATCTGGAGATCTGGTTTACCACTCTCTGAGTGTCGTCAGTCAGTCTTACCTAGTCTGCTTTGAAGCTTCATTAGTGTCTTACAGACACCATTTTCTAGTTATTTTATGCTTAGCAGTGAATTCAATGCATATCTAGAAAAAATAAAGGTGATATTGTCTGCAGTAAAATATATTGTATTATTTCACTAGTGACTGATATGATTCATTATTCCCCCTACATAAAAAGTATGTCAGGGGGTATATAGTTTTTGTCATTCCATCCGTTTGTTCGTTCGTCTGTCCTTTTGTCAACTTTACATCAAAGTTTTGCGTTTAACCTTTATGGGTTGCTCATATCTCCAACCACACATCAGATTCTTTTCATATTTGATTCATGTCTCTATAGCATTACTTTTGATGTGAATTAGCTAAATCCCTGGGTCAGGTCCCAGGGTGGGACCAGGGGTCAATAATTAGGACTTAGGCATTTTCATTATGTCAAAGTTTTGCCTTAAACCTATCTGATTGCTTATATCTATGTAACTGCATTGAAGATTTCTTCCATATTTGGTTCTTAATATCCCTGCATCATTGCTTTCTTTATGGACTACCTAAGCTGCAGGGTCAGGCTCATGAATGGGGCCAGGGGTCAGTAACTAGGACTTAGCCATATGCTGTATTGGCAAATAGTTAGATCCAATATACTTCAGTGGCACCTAATGATACATGAAAGGTTTATTTCATACTGGTTTACATCATACTGGTTTACATCATGTGGATGCTGCAGCTGTCCTAGGGTCAAGGCCACAGACTTAGAATTTTGTACATGTATGACATTTGCATTGAAGTTGTGTGTTAAGGTATGCTTTCATTAGGCGGTGGCACTGATCATAGGTATACCTGAGCCTCTGCTCACTTGCTCTAGTAATTTTTCACTGCAGTAAACTACAGCCGCTTTTGACAATTTTGGACTTAATTTCTTCTCGAAAAAGTCTTAAATGTAGCATTCTGACATTATGCTACAGCTGATAGCATGCCAAATCAAGTAATGACGTCACATTTGATTTTAGGTTTTGAGCCAGAGTATAACAAATATGCATGCGACATCAGTCTGATGGCAGCTGCAAACGGCTTTCTTAAAGTGCCAATTTCTTTTCATTCGTTCTTTCGGATGGCCTTATTAGCCATTTTCTAGGTGCAAACTATAGTTTCACCATATATTATACCCACTAAATGTGCTAAGACAAGCAAAATTAACAAGAAATGACTATGAAAAAAAGTTATTTTTATTTTCGAAACAGAAAAAATGAAAAGAAAATTCTATTTTCGATAAATACCAAAAATATTTCATGTGTTGAAAATATTAGAATTTCACTCATGCTACGCACTCGTGAAATTTTTTATATTTTCAACATATTCCATGAAATATATTTGGTATTTACCTTAAAAAGTGTTGTTGTGTTCATGTTTAATGCCCACAGTAAACAGCTATGGTTGAGTTCATTTTCATGCGTTTTCTAATTTTTTTTGCTTTTTCGTCAAAAATGCAGAGTTATTGCCCTTTAGCATAACACACAATTATAAATTTTTAATTAAGTTCAGTTTAACATAATGCTGAATTGATATTTACACAGTTAAAGTCATTTATTAAAGAGTCTTCCTTTTACGGTTGATATTTTGCTTTTGTTTATTTCCCCTACCCCCTGTTTTCGACATATTTTCCACTTAGAAGGCGTAAAATATGCATTTTCTTTGGAGACAAGGAAATGTTTGATACAAATTCAATAAAAACTGACCTGTAGTCATAAATTATCAGCAACAATATATGCATAACTTACTACAATGCTAACATACAGCCAAAATGTTTGCTTACCTGCTCAAAACCATTTTTTTAAATTTCTGTAACGGTGCAAATTTAGTATGCTTATTTTTCCACGAAGATGCTCTTACCCCACTCAGTTTTTTTCAGAGTTACAATCATGATACTTAGTTAATTCAAGAGTAGCTATGTAAATTATTCATAGAGGCCTGCATTTTTTTTTATTTCTCTTGAAATATTGTCATTTTTTGCATTTTTCACTTTTAATGAAATTCGCCAGAGTATGTATTGTCGACAATGAAGGTACTATTAGTGACATTAATTTATTCTTAAAGTCTGTTGTGAAACATGCTAAATAAAACTCAAATATTTTACAGGTTTAATTGTTTTTCCTGTCCACCTGTTGATTATTATGATTTTTAAGGGTGAAAATATGCCATTTTTAATATAAATCACAAGAATTTAAGTCCAAATTTCGCTGAAATCGACATTGACGGTTACCATGGCAACGGAAGTAGATGTCAAAGTTTGAAAGGTTATTTTGTTATACCTGAGTGGTAAGGACCATTGTGTGAAAATTTCAGCCAATTCTGAGACGGTGCGTGGAACGCCCCCATTCAAAAATTCTGGTGCTTACAGAGAATTGATGTTAAAGTGCCAGAAATGAAAATAGTTGACTTTGTAAACAGGACTGATCCAAATGAGGCGGCTCACCATGAGCCACCTTATCTGGATCCAGCCTGTTTGCCTGGTCTTTCAATTCTCAATATGAAATAGCTTGGACAAAACATTTTTTGAAATTTTGAAGACATACATTTTGTTGTCTGCTTTTTGGCACTTTAGGGGCTAAAACAGTATCATACTGTTGGTTTGCAAAACAACTGTGTGAGCTTTATGAAACAAGACCTGTCTGCATGTACGATAGCTTGCCTGACAGGTCTTGTTTTATGAAAGCTTTTAGTAATATCAGGACGATGGGGTGATTATGAAAGGCTCTTTGCAATGAAGCCCTGTTTAGGTTTGGGCAGGGGCTCAAAAAATGCGGCCCCTTGATCGCAAGTCAAGAGCGCTAATCCCTCCCACATGGACACTTTGACATGTGAGGGTATAACTACAGGAGATGTCTGACTACTTAGGCTATAAACTGTAATTTACATCACCTTGTAGAAGTCCTTGCTGCTGGCTTTGAATCTTTTGTCTGAAAGGATATAATGTAACAAGTTAACAAAATTTTATCCTCTATGCATATTTCTATGAGACATATGTTTTTGTTAGGAATTATGTGTAACTTTAGTAAGCAAGAAATTTGCGACAGCCTGTCTGTGCACTGTCACAAAACAGAGCTAAACCAGAAAACTTGATGAAAGTTTATGCAGCCACCACAAGACAAGTAATACCTATATCTCACCTCTGCTAGTCACAAGCAAGTCAAACAAGAGCTGTCGCCTGACAACATAGCTCGCCTGAACTGGTGCCTGCCATCTCACAGGCATTTGTCGCTATGGCTTGCACTACATAAAACTTCATGCAGGCATGTCCGTGTATTGACAACATATTATAAACAAAGCTTAAAAATTCTTTATCAGTGACCTTGACTTCAGGGTCACCCAGTGGGGTGGGGGTAGTATTTTGTGAAAACTCAAGCCAGTATCTTACATCAGTTCAAATATAAACTAAATCCACCTCAAGCATCATGGAACAGTATGCTATCAGAATACTTTAACAAAACCAGAAATTGCGAGTGAATGACCTCAAGGTCACTGAGTGGGGTGGGGTGCGAGGGATCTCTGTTAATCTTTAGACCAATACCTAGCTACAGTGCAAATATCCATTCATGAGAAAAGGAGATACATGTATACTTAATTGTAAGACTTCAAAGTGAGTGTGACCTAATTTTTGACCCCTAAGCCCCACCCCAGGGTCTGACCCTGGGTTATAGTGCTATGTAATGGAAGGTTATGGTATGATATGATTATGCTCCAAATATGGAAAGGTTCTTGCCAGTAGTTGCTGATATACAAATGTTTTAAAAACTTTGTCGTAAAACTTTAAAGTTAGTGTGACCCCAATTTTTTATCCCTATGCTCCACCCCCATGTCTGACCCTGGGGTATAGCCCGAGCCCCGTGTCTGACCCTGGGGTAATGGGTTATGTAGCGAAAGGGTATGCTATGATATGATTATGTTCCAAATATGGAATGGTTCTTGCCAGTGATTGCAGAGATATGAATGTTTAAAAAACTTTGTCCTAAAACTTTAAAGTGAGTTTGACCTAATTTTTGACCCCTAAACCCCACCCCAGGGTCTGAATCTGGGTTATAGTGTCATGTAATGAAAGGTTATGCTATGATATGCTTATGTTCCAAATATCAAAGGGTTCTTGCCAAAGGTTGCTGAGATATGAATGTTTAAGAAACTTTGTCGTAAAACTTTAAAGTGAGTGTGATTTAATTTTTGACGCCTATCCCCACCCCAAGGCCTCACCCAGGGGTATTATGTTACAGAATAGAAGGATATGCTACAATATGATTATATTCTAAATATCAAAGGGTCCTGGGAAGTGTTTGTTGAGAATTGAAAGTTTAAAAAAACTTTGTCATAAAACTTTAAAGTGTGACGCCAACGCCCACGTCAGGGTGACAACAATAGCTCTCTGTACTTTTGTACAGGCTAGCTAAAAATCTATCAACTACACAATTTTGCGCCGGGTATCTTTTTTAAAACATTTTTAATGTTGAAGTTTAATACCAATATAGACAAACTGTCAAATCTGACAGCACAGACAGTTTAGGTTTTCTTCTGAAATAAGATCTTTTCAGTCTCACCCTATCAGTTTCATTTTAACACTTAAAGCACCAAATGTGAAAACAGTTGAGCTGCAACATGATAAAATCAACAAAATGGCATGTGGGACCTGTAAAGACTCAGATTAGCCTGGGCATCTGCCCAGTTTGTTCAGAGTCTTGCTGGGTGAAAATACCACTTTGTTGGCTTTGTCGTGTCACGGCATAGCAGAATTTGCATACAACTTAGATCAAGATGCAGGAGCTCAAAATTTAGGACAAATGGAAAATGATTTTTAGGTGTCCCAATAAAGTCCCGTATAAAGTCTGTGTGCAGAAAACTATGAAAAATTAAATAATAGAATATAGTGATCTGTTAAATCTGAACAGCAACAGTCTAGAAAGTTTAATTCCATATTATATAAATTCACTTTCAGATAAAATTTGACACGTTATCCTTCTTTTGTATGTAAATTTTGCGTAAATGAAATCATAATCTAATGCTGTATAGCAATCTGTGGTGAAATGGACTTCACCTGGTCTAAATATGTGCCAGTAGGGCCAAAAAGAAACAAATAATTCTTTTGTTTATCAACAGCCTGGAAGAACCCTATCATTTTAGATCTCCATTACAAATTTTGCAATGAAATTATATAACAAAAAGATCACCTTTTTGGTCTTGGGGAATGAAACTTCTGAATCTTCTGTGTCATCAATAACGCTTTCAGACTCTGACTTAGACAGCTCACTTGATAATCGTCTTTTACGGGAACTTTTCCGAACTTCTTCAATCTTCTTTTGTACAGGTTTCTTTGATGTAGATGCTGACACTTTCCTTTCTGATCGCCGTCTCGGTGGAGATTTCTTTTCTTCCAATAGTTCTGTCTCTGTGTCCTCTGGTTTAAGCCCTGTATATGCCACTGATTTCCGTTTTGCTCTAAGTTCCTTTTCCTTACTAGTATTTGTAACTTTTTCTTCTGGTGAAATTAGTTTAGAAGCTTTTGATTCCTTTGGGTTGGCAGCAACTTTATTTTCAGCCAATTTGGTCTTTGCAGGAGATTTTGATGGTGTCCTAAGATGCTCCTTTACTTGTCCTTTCTCAGCTGTGCAGCTGTCCTTCCCAGTAACAGAAGATATGCGCTCTGCTTCAGTTTTTTCCAAAATAGCTGCTGTTTCTGACTGACTTGCAATCAATACAGACCTTCTGGATACTTTACGTTTTGATTCTAATTTTTCTGACTCTTGCTCATCAGCTCTTGCTTTACGGGCAGATTTCCTAAGTTTTAATTCTTCTCTGTCTGACTGATCAGTTTCAGACTGGAAATCAAAGATATCATGATCTTGATCACTTGAAGATCTCGACTGTTTTCTAGGTGATGGCCCAGATATATCTGATTCACTCTCTATGTTAGATACTGACTGTTTTGATCTCAAACTTCTTCTAGTTTCTTTGTCTTTAGCTTTATCATTTGATATAACTGGGACATGTGGGGACTTAAGATGCTCAGATAAATTTGGTATAATGTCTATGTCTGAATCAGACTCAATGTCTTTACTTCTTTCACTTTCTTTCTGTTCTGGACTAGCTGTTTTCAAAGAGGTAAGTGACTTCCTGTGTGAACTAGGTATAACCACATCAGATTTATCCCCTATACATGGGGACCTTAGGTCATATTTCTTACTACTTGCAGGTGATTCTATTCCTATTTCCTTACTAGAGGTTTCATCAATTTTTTTACCATCCTCTGAACATGAAGAAGCTATTTTTGGAGATTTTTGTGTGGGACTTTGATTGTCATTCTCAGTCGCGACAAGTGATTTTATTTTAGGACATTGTGTGTCAAGATTGTGATTATCATCAATTTCTGCTGATGACTTTCTGTCTTTTGGTGATCTTAGATTATACTTTTTGTCATCAACTGGAGAAGTTTCAACTACAGATTTATTAGTAAGGTTTGTATCATTAATATGGCTACCATCATGCCTTGCAGGTGACATTTTTGGGGGCTTCTGTTTTGGGGTTAATACTTTCTCAGCACTTCTACACTTCTCAGGAGATTTCTGTTTTGCAACACTTTTGTCAGCATTTTGTATTATTTCAATGTCAGACCCAGAGCCCGTTTTATTTGCCCTTTCTGTTTCATCAAATCTGTCACTTCCTGGACTTAACACTTTTCTTAAGTTTAGCGATTTCTTTTTTGAGCTAGGTGAAACTATATCCTGATGATCACTTTCAGATGAATTTCTCACCTTCAGCACTCCTGTATCATGTTTCTTGTTATTTGCAGGTGATTCTTTTTCTGGAGATTTGACTATGCTTTTATCATTAATACTGGATTTTCTTGGGGATTTTCGTCTTGGACTTGTATCAAATATATCAGTATTTTCATTCTTTGATGGAGAAGTTTGCATTTCAAGTGTTTCGTCTTTTTCACTGTCTCCTTGCTCTTCAAATTCTGACACCAAGTCTATTACAGAAACCGATGATTCATTTTTATCAGATCCTACCTCAGTATTGTCACTGGGTTTAAATATTGAATCTGATACCAACTGAACTGATGATGTATCTTGTTTACCTTCAGTGCTTTTATTTATGACAGACGATCTTAATTTGTGTGTACTTTCTTCAAGATTTTCTGTCATATGTAGCCTCTGCGGGGACTTACTGTCAGAAAAGATTTCCTTCAGCTCATTTTCCACATCTGCGTCATCTTCAGACTCAGAGGCAATTTCAATGCATGAATCTGACTCTCTTTCATCACGACTTTCCTTTTTATATTTGCTGTCTGAGTCTTTCTCTGCATCAGAAACATTACTCATGTGTTTTACATCACTTAAAATTTCAAACATTTTCTGTGGAGTTAGCCTCCCAGTTTTCTTTTTAGGAGTAGTACTATCATCTGCATGGGAATCCAACATATGACTGTCTGTGTTTTCTTCTATAACTGCTATCTCATTTCCAAACTCTGACTCTGAATTAGAGGTGTGCTCCTTTTCTACAGCAGCTCCCTTAAGGCAAGTCTCCCCTTTCTGATCAACAGATAAGTCTTTTTCAGCAGACTTTGTTCCTGGACTTTTTGTAGCATTTCTTGGCTTCGTATCCTTCTTTTCTGAGCTCTTGATTAAAGCAGATTTATTATCTTGGCTTGACTTTCTTGGAGTTTTTTTCAAAGCTTTAACGACAAATTTCTCCTCAATACTCTTCTTTACTGAAACTGTAGTGTCATCTGTTGCTGCAGACTTTCTCTTTTTCTTTTCTGATGATTTTGACCCTTTTCTTTTATTTTTCAATTCATTGTCATCACTTTCATCACTTTTATTGGGTGTTTTAATATCTTTGTATGGTGACTTATATGGCAAACCATCAACATACCTCTCAGTCTTGTCAAGTTCAGACCCCTCAAGAGTAGTGCTCTGGCTATCAATACTACCATTAGAAGGTCTACTATGCCTTTGTTTTCCTTTATGTTTTGCTGGTGTAATTCCTTTAGGACTTGTATTCTCACTATTAACACTATTGTTAGACCCTTTACTCTGTCTTTTCTTTTCCCTAATCTTTGCTACATTATTCTTTGCTGCATCATCATCTTGACTGTCAATTTCATTCTCTTTCTGTTTATTTGTTTCCTTATGTGAGCTTCTGCGATGACGTTTATCCTTACTGTGTTTGCCATCAAACTTACTGTCAGTCACTGTGTCATTATCAGTTTCAGACTCAGCAATCATTTTTCTAGAATTTCCTAGATGAACCACAGTAATTTCTCCTTCTGAGGAGAAAACCTCTGACCTACTTACTTCTGACTGACTTATTTCTGAAGCAGCTGTTTCAGTTAATGATACTGCTTCAGTTGACACAGGCGAATGATCTGTGCATTCTAGTGTACTTTCAGAAGGATTGTACTCAGTTTCACTTGCAGACTGGTCAGTTTCTGACACCAACATCTTGGAGTTTTCTTTCATTTCATCTTCCTTTCTGCTAGGCTTAACCACAATGCTTTTTAACCGTGGTGATGATCTCTCCATTTTACTGGCTACCTGTTTTGAAGCCTTTTCAGGTGATTTAAGATGTAATTTCTCATCTAAAGAATCACTTGTTTTACTCTTACTATTTGCCAAATTGTCATTATCATCTTCAGTTTCAGTCAATAACAGCACTGATTCTGTCTCAGACTGAACATTGTCTTCCTTAAATTCTTCATTGTTATCTTGCATATTACTTCTAAGGGCAGCGGAAACTCCAGTTTCATCCTCGGTATCTTCAACTAATGGTTGCAGAGATTTTATAGACACAATTTCTGAGGTAAAGAATTCTTTATCACTAATATCATCACTGATAAGATTTGGATCAATCTTAAATGGCTCTGTATCTGAAGCATCTACCACAGCTTCTATTTCTTTCAAAGTTTTGAGGACAAGAATTTTATACTTAGGATCTTCAGCCATATCTTCCTTTGACTTATTTCCCTGGAAAAATTATGAAATAGCAGCTAAGACAAAACAAAATGACTCCAAAGAGCGACAACGTAATTGCCTACTTCCCTACCTAAATCATTTTTGTCCCGTTATAAAATGGTAGTCTCCTTACTTACAAGGTCAATGGGAAATTTAAAGGGAAGCAACTCTGGTATTTTGATTTTTGCCTCCCTTCTCAATGAGAAGCAATTGCTACTCCAGGAACATATCCTTTCCTTCAAAAGAAGAGCCCTTTTTGAAAGGCTTTGTTGCCCACAGGAAAAACAAAACATGTTAAAAGGTGGGAAAACATGGAGGTATACGCATTCAACTAAAGGGAGGAAACTCATTAACTTTTCCCATAAATTGTCTAAGGTTTTCATGTAAACCGATTTTTTTTCAAAATTATTTTTACCACAGAAAATATTGAAACCATTTTTGATCTCCAACAGATTAAATTTTTATCAGAAGTGCAGTGCATATGTCACAAGCTAAGACTTTTGAACACATGCCAGATCATGACTAAAACACTTAAATTTCTGAATTATGCTTTCAGTGCTCCAGATAGGAAGGGGTTACAGGAATAGTTTAGGGATAACTTTCCATATTTCTCCATAAAAAAACTTATGTTGTGACCCTTCATTAGACCTGTCTACCTGAGACAGTTCTAATGAGGGAGACAGTTCTAATGAGTGGTCACAAACGTATGTTTTGGTTGAGATATAATAACTTATCTTTGACTAATCCTCAATACTCCTTCCTATCTGGAACTCCGTTGCAATGGGAGGAAGTGTATACAAAATGTACAAATAACAAATACGAAACAGCCTAAGAATCTATATAATCTGATGAGTGTTTTCCCTGCTCCTTCTGGAGCAAATTCTTGCCTTTAAGAGTGAGTTCCATTGAGTAGAGAGGCAAAAGGCAAAAATGACAAGAGCTGTCACCTGACAGCATAGCTCGCCTGAATAGGTGCTTGCCCATCACACAGTCGCTTTGGAGGTGTGGACTTTTATGCATAAAACTTCAGGCAAGCATGTCCATAATGACAACACATTTATAAACAAAAGCTATCTAAGAAATAAGTCTTAAAATAAAATTAAAATAAAAAAATCCAAATGAAATTTCAAAGTCCATGAGCTTGAGGTCAATGAACTAAGCGGTAAGGGGGGGGGGGGGGGGGGGGGGGGGAAAGCGGGTTTATAAACAAAAGCTATCTAAGAAATAAGTCTTACAATAAAATTAAAATAGAAATATCCAAATGAAATTTCAAAGTCCATGAGCTTGAGGTCAATGAACTAAGCGGCAATGGGGGGGGGGGGGGGGGGGGGGGGGGAGGTGGGGGGGGGGGAGGGCAAGGCTGTAACAAAACCATGAGCCATTATCTACATCAGTCCAAGTATTAGTATCAACTGAGTCTATCGTGGCACTGTGAAATTATGTCTTCATAAATATAAAACTTTAACCAAAATCTTTAAGACAAAATTATAACAAATTTCCAAAGTCCCTGACCTTGACATCAAGGTCAATGTGCGGCGTTGGGGTAGTACTCAGCAAAACTTTGGACTAATATCTATTTAAAGTGCAAATATAAAAAGAATTCATCACTGGGTTCAGGAGATATGTGTCTTTGAAAGACTTTAACCAAAACATCCAATCAATAAAAAGACAATTTTCTAAGTCCATGACCTTGAGGAGGATGGGGGTAGTACCTTGCAAAACTTTGGACCAATATCTAACTACAGTGCAAGTATCAAAGGAATCCATCCATGGGTTAAGGAGATATTGGGCTTTATAAAACTTTAACCAAAACATCCAGTCCAAAAATACTCCCAATTTTCTAAGTCCATGACCTTGACATCAAGGTCATGGAGTGGGGTGGGGGTGGTACCCTGTTTATCTACCTACAGTGCAAGTATCAAAAGAATCCATCAATGGGTTAAGGAGATATAGGTCTTTAAAAAACTTTAACCAAAACATCCAATCCGGACGCCGACGCTGACGCTGACGCCGACGCCGACGCCAGGGTGACAACAATAGCTCTTCCTGAACTTTCGTTCAGGCGAGCTAAAAATGGCATAGTTGCTTCCCTTGAAAGTGTACCCATTTACCTCTGGAAGTAGTTTGATACTCTGCCATTCTGCAAGCAGTTTTGACATATTGCGCTGATTTTAAAATAGCTTATTTAAATTGTTAAAAGTTCATTACTTGGTAAAGAATTCTAAAACTGAATAATCAGGAGGATTATAGTACCTAAAATACATATCTGTACATATTTTACTACTGTTTTGTGTAATTCTTTCTTTTATTGGACACATATTTAAAGCAGCTGAAAGAACTGATACTTGAGGTTTCTAAAAGCATAAAGTGAAAGCTGACAAGCTCAAGTATCAAGAAACAGACTCTTAGTATTTCCTTACTATAAAATTTGAGTCACGACACGAGAAAACCAACAATGTGGTTGTGCGCCAAGCACAGACTCAGATCAGCCTGGGCATCCCCCAAGTCTGGTCAGACTCTTCGCTAATTGCTTAAAGGGTAGCTAAGGGACTGAGCTACCTCCATGGGGACAGCAGAGCCTCTGATCAGACTGGGCGGATGCCCAGGCTGATCTGAGTCTGCGCTGGGTGCACAACCACTTTGTTGGTTTTCTCGTGTCGCGGCTCATTTCAAAGTGGTACTGCCATTAAGCTTGGACACTGATAATCATCCTAGGATAATTTTTCTTATTTCTCCATTAACACATATCATGTGGCTCCTCATTAAAACTGCCTTGCTGAGTGGAGCAATATCATCTGTTTCTTTTGAGGTATGAAAAGAAACAATTTCAGAATTATAACTGAAAAAAAAATTCTTTAAGGTGAATGGGCACACGTTCATTTTCAGTTTTGCCTCCCTTCTCAATTGAAGTTAACTGTTCAAGTAAAGAATTTGCTCTCTTTGAAAAAAATTTGCAGCAAATTCTTTCCTTTAAAAGTAGATCTCATTTCAGAATGGACTCATTATCCAGGGAAGCAAAAAAAGTCACAAAAGTTGTTTCCCTTTGTAAAAATGGCAAAAACACATGGCAGTGTACCCATACACCTTAAGTAAACAATTTCCTCACCTCAGAGGCTGATGCAGAGCTCCCTTTATCAATGAAATATAAATCAGCAGACGGACCCTGGTCCGTGTCAGTCAGAAGCTCAACAACCTTCTGGAGATCATCTGCTTCACAGGTGGGTTCTAGATTCTGATCTGTGTTTCTCAGACTCTGTATAAAACAAAAAGAATAGCATAATGACCCTAACATTAGGACAGAGGTGCCTAAGCAAACAGTGAAGACCCAGATCAGACTGCTCCTTTGGGAGCAGTCTGATCAGGGTCTGACTGCATCCAAAAATAACATTTCTGGCATTTCATCAGAAACAGAAAATACAATTGTTCAAAATTTAGAAGTACCGGTGTCCTTATGATTATGGTTATTAGATAACTACAAACCAATATGTGTTCACATACCTAATTTCAAGAAAATCCATCAAACCTCTTTTGTTTTGCAAAAAATACAAAGGGGCATTACTCAGCAATAAACCCTTCTGGCAAAACTGAACAAGCGCTTCGCAAGCGGCGCATAATACGCCCGTTTCAGTGTCATGAAGGAGTTACAGAATGAAAGAGATTGTTTATAGAAGGATGGACAGGCAGACAAAACAGGGGAAACAACTCTGTAATCAATGACTGCAATGTTATCAAAACAACACATCAAATACTATTAGTACACCAAAAATCAGGTTCCAGGGTGAAGCAGCTCAGAAGTTGTGAAACGCCAAAGTCAAACAAGGGAGATAATTCATAAACTCTTAGTTGCAATACTTTCCCTTGACAATATACACATCACCATATAGTTTTGTTAAAATATTTCCAACGGTTAAGGAGATACAGAGTAAACGGAAATTGATGCAAGAGCAGATAATTCAGGAAGTAAGCCAGAGTTGTGGTTCATGCCCATGATACATTACTCCATTATTATACACATTCCTACAAAGTTTCATTGAAATATTTCAAAGGGTTAAGAAGTTATGGGGGAATGGGTTAGCCTAAAAAACTAATCAAAGGGAGGTTACTCCAAAATTAAGTAAGGGGGAACAACCATTCTTATATGTGACACACCGTCTTGTGATCATGCACATTGCTATAAAGTTTCATCAAGATATACCAAATGGTTACTTAGTTATTGAATGCACAATATTAGTATACACAAAAATACCCTAAAAATCTAATCAAAGGGATGCAACTCCAAAACGAAGAAGGGGAGAGCAACCATTGTTATAAGCGACACATCATCACACCCTCATACATATTGCTATGAAGTTTCATCAAGATATCCCAAGCGGTTATCTAGTTATGGCGCGCACAAGACTAGTAGGGTAAAAAATAATCAAAGGGGCATAACTTTGAAACTAAGAAAGGGGGAGCAACCATTACTATACGAGACACTTTGCCCCATTCTAATATATATGCCTACAAAATTTCATGAAGATATCTCGAACGGTTTCTGAGATATGGTGCGCACAAGAATGTTGACGGACGGACAGACGGACGGACTGACAGACGGACGGACAGCGCAATGCCATAATATGTCCATTTTTTCAAAACGGGCGTATAAAAACACTCTGTTCCTGCTGCATCTGTGAACCATATTTGGATCAAATCAAAGTAATAATGACTGAATTAAACTATGAAATCTCGGCAGAAAATATCATAAATGGATGTACTAGAGACAGCCAATGTAAAAATCATAACCTTAATGCATATCCTCAAACCAATATGTGTTCACATACCTAATTTCAAAACAATCAGTTAAATGGTCTTAAAACTTTTTCTACTAAAACACAGAAAGAGACATAACTCAGCAATAATATCCTTTTGGGAACAACTACAAAACTGTCCACTGTAGCTCAGTGGATTATGCACTGGCCTGTAGATCTAGTGGTCCCAAGCTTGATTCCCGGAAGCAGAAATCTTTTCAATTGTACATGGGGTTCTGTTGCAAAAAGCCTTTCATTATCACCTTCACATCATCCTGATATGACTGAAATACTGTTAAAAAGGACGTAAAATTGCAAGTCATCCCTCCATCCATCTTCTGGTGCATTCATGGACACAACAAATCAGAGCAAATTTAAAGCACAGCAGATGGAAAGATGGACAGATAAATGGAAGGACATCAAAACAGTATACCCCTCAAACACAGCTTGTGGTTACTCACATCCAAAAGCAGCATGGTAAGATTGTCGTCAGCCTCCTCTAGGAGAAATTTTGTGACATTCCTGCCCTTGAATTTTTTATCATTGACAGGCATTTCCTCGACTGCATCTGGACAGACCTCTTGTAGCCAATCTAGGAAACCAGTACTGCAGCGCAGAGCTTTTGTTTTCTGAAATAATGGTTTGAATTTCATTACAATGAATAGAAATATCTTCAGGGGAAAGCAAAAGCTGTTTTTTCAAAGCTGTATTACACTGAGAAATCAAAGACCAGTGGGCAAACAGTGAAGACCCAAGGAGGCAGCTCATCATGAGCCGCCTCATCTGGATATATGCTGTTAGCAAATTCAACTCTTTTGATTTCTGGAACTTAAAGAGTAAACAACCATGATTGATTGATTGATCTGTTGCTTAACGTCCACGGTAAACAACAATGGTCATGTTGGGACGGTCAGTTAACCTAATCACACTATTCCTGGGCAGGCTTAGACCTCCTAAGCAGTTAACCAGTACTAAGTGTACATACTTTCGCCAGTAACTGACAACTACCCTTCTTGAATCAGCAGAAGGAACCGTGCATCTACCATGTCTTTTAAGGGCCCTTGGCATTTTTTATTTTATCTTTTCTTGCAAGAATACATTATTGCATAGGTCAATATCAGTGTCCCTAAGACATAGCTCTACATACGACATCATGAATTTTTTCTTCATGCCTGGCCTCACATATCCACACCTGGTTAATTATGTTTTAAAGGATGTTACAAAAGGAAAGAGCTGTTACAAAATGAACAAGAGTTGTAGTTACCAAACGACCTGGTCATAAGGTCATTTGGTAACTTTGACTCTTTTCCGTTTCATAGCAGCCCTTTTTCGTTTCGTAACAGCCCTTGTATATACGTAGTTAACAAGGGGTGATATCAGCAGTGCTAGAGCACTTACCAAAATACAATCTATCATTTCATCCTGACCTAGTTTCTGTGTCATTGTCTTGACTACCAGGACGTACTTTAGATAATGACTGTTTCCTACTGGTGTTGTTGACAGACTCTGCCTAGAAAATAAAACAAAATTCTGCTGATGGTGGTGCCATGCATGTCTGTGCAATGCCACAAAACAGAGGTAAACCAGAATTCTAATGCACTTACGAATATAATGCGACCTCTGTTTGGATAACGTAAAAAATTTGCGACAGTATATTCTGGGATATACTGATGCAAACACATCATTATAAAACGACACTTCTCATTGGCTGACGTTTGGTTTAATGTTGCTGAAAGCGCTTTCTTTGGATGCATATTAGTACACTTTGAGAGGTGAAAATATGTAAAAAGTGCATTAGAATGAGGATAACTGTGTTGAAAATTGTCATTTGGGGAGGTAAATAGTTGGTTTTATGGTCGCAAATTGCGTTTTACGGCTCTGCTGGCATGTCACCGTAAAATGAAATTTCCAACCATGAAACCAACTAGTTACCTCCCCAAATGACAGTTTTGAATACAGTTATCCCCTAAATCTCGACAAAAGTTTACGCTGCCATGCCACAGGGCAAGTAATACCTATGCTTTACTTCTGCTAGTTCCAGATGAGACAAATATTCAAGAACAATGACAAATGAGCCACGACAAAAAACTAACAAAGTGGCATATGCACACAGTAAAGACTCAGATCAGCCTGGGCATCAGCCCAGTCTTATCAGAGTCTTTGCTGTCCGCATGGAGCTAGCTTAGACCCTTAGCTACTCTTGAAGCACACAACAAAGACGTGATCAGACTGGATGGATGTCCAGTCTGATTTGAGTCTTCAATGGGCGCACATGTCACTTAGTTGGTTTTGTCTTTCAAGGCTCAAATGGTGTACCAAACAGCCAAGACTCTGACCAGCCCTCACATTTGTACTGACTGATAATCTCCTCCCCAATCCACAACTAGAACTTCAGAAAATCTGACTATACCCCCGCTGTAGCGCTTCCAATGTATATGGCTTGTAAGGAGAAAACAAAACATGAAAGAAAACAAATCTAACATGTATGAGCAGTCTATGCTGAACAGTTGCTGAGAACTCTGCTCTGAGATGTGTCATAAGTCACTGTCAAGTTATTTACCAAATATGATCCTGCACAGTTGCTGAGAAATCTTTCACAAAATTACAGTGCTGAATGCATGGAAAGAGAGAACAGTGAACAAATACAGGGAAGAACAAACAGAAGAAGGCTGGTTCTCTATCCCAATACAACTTGTCATTGTCAAAATTCAACTTTCTATCTTATACTGTTGCGGAGAAATCTTTGACAAAAAGTTTGGGGAGAAAGAAAAAGGAATACAGGGAAAAACAAAGAGAAGGAGGCCCATTCTCAAACCCATGACACAACTTGTTGTTATCGATCTGTATACCAATACACTGGAGCGCCGTTATACCGCGGACCGATATATCACGGAAATCGATATAACGCGGTTGTCCTGAGTTGCCCATTATTTTTTCAACAGATCGCGGATTTTTCGGCGGTTTCCGTCGGTGTTCACGGCAAAATAACCATTAATTGGGTTGTTTACATGATTTTAAGCAACAGCGTGTCAAAAGTTATCACAGACAATCAAAGCGTCGGTTGTCTTGCCAAGGTGTGAACACTTGGCATTGTTTTTAGAAGACTTCGATAATTAGCGCATATCACGTGTCACCAATTTGGCCAACAGCGAAGGTCACCTCATATACACAATACACAAGCCGACGCTCGGGAAAAAGGCTGTGCGTATCAGTCACTGATTACTTTCAAAGAAAACATTATAAAAGAATTTTATAAATGGAAATAAACAACAACAACAAAGCTTCAACCCGATTTGGTTATCTGTAGGCTGATTAGAGTTTTTAGGCGACGTCAGTACTCGCGCAAATAAGTATATTTCATTCGTCCGCAGGTACCTTTTTGCAAGTATATATACAAGGGAATTAACTCGAACAAGTCTATTTCGCTCAATTGGACATCCTCGTCGATATAGGTTTAAATTCAGGATACGGAATTGGCCGATGTCTTACGATTGTACTTTTGCTTTGTAAATGGTTTTCAACCGTTTTGCAGCGCATTTTTCACAATAAGTTAGAATATAGGGACTGAAAGGCTACTTCAGCGATGACTTTCGTTGTGTCAGGTAAGCAGTAAACATGTCTATCTACCTCGTTAGGGCTAAATAAGCGCAACGAACATGTAAACATTGGGTTTTTCATTAGTGGGTGGGGTATTTCCTAGAAGATCCTTATTACGCGTGATCACTTATAACACGGTTCGATTTTATGTCTCCCGACACCCGCGTTATAACAGCGCTCCAGTGTATGTGCTTTCTATATTATAGTACTGCTGAGATACCTTCGACAAAAAAGTGTGGAGAGAGAGAAAATAGCATAAACAGGAGAAGACCAATTGTCAATCCCACAATACACGAAGTCATTGTCAACTCATATAACAAATATAAACCTTCCACCTTGAACAGTTGCATAGAAATCTTTTACGAAAAATTACAATACTAAATGCATGGAGAGAAAGAAAAGTGAACAAATACAGGAAAGAACAAATAGGAGAAGCCGGTTCTCTGTCCCACAATACAACTTGTAGTTGCTAATCTGTATACCAAATACAAACCTTCCATCTTATACTGTTGCAGAGATACCATTGACAAAAAGTGTGGAGAGAAAGAAAAATGAACAAATACAGGGAAGAACAAGCAGGAGAAGGCCCATTCTCAATCCCACGACACAACAAGTCATTGTCAACTCATATAACAAATATAAACCTTCCACCTTGAAAAGTTACTGAGAAATCTTTTACAAAAAATTACAGCACTGAATGCATGGAGAGAAAGAAAAGTGAACAAATATATGGAAGAACAAGCAGGAGAAGGCCCATTCTCAATCCCACAATACAACAAGTCATTGTCAACTCATATAACTAATACAAACCTTCCACCTTGAACAGTTGCTGAGAAATCTTTGATGAAAAGTTACAGTACTGAATGCATGGAGAGAAAGAAAAATGAACAAATACAGGGAAGAACAAGAGGAGAGAGGCCATTCTCAATCCCACAATACAACTTGTGGTTATCATCCTGTATACCAAATATGAAGTTTCTATCTTATAGGGTTCTTGAGATATCTTTGACGAAAAAGTGTTACGGAATTACGGAAAGACGGACGGAACTACGGACAAATGTAAACCAGTATACCCCACACTTTTTCAAAGCTGGGGTATAATGGTTTCACAAAAACAGATAGAAAAATTAATAAATACATGTAAAACATAAGTCTTTATCAATCTGTATACAAAATTTGAAGATTCAAACTTGAAAGGATGCTGTGAAATTTGATACGAAAAATTGCATTATTCTAAGTAAGGAGAGAAAGAAAACTGGAAAAATAATGGGAAGAATAAGCAGGAGAGGGCTGGTTCTCGATCCCACAATACAACAGTTATCATCAACCTGCAAACAAAATATCCCTAACTTGCAATGGCTGCTTAGAAACCTTTGACAAATAAAAGCATCGCAAATGACTGCGTGATACCCCGCCACTGCAAACCTTTTTCACACATCGATTTCTCCAGATTTACTGTTTCTCTGTATAACCCCAGGGCAGGGGCAGCCGTAACCCATTCAACACGAATAAAAGTCTTTGTCATGACAAGACACTTCATTAACTTACATTAAGCTTCGGATAAATCACTTACCAAGTTACCACACTAATCAAATACAATTTGAGTGATTTTAAACTTGGCAATGGGGAAGGGGCAGATAACCCCTTAAGGGTCAAATTTTAATCACCACAGGAAGCTTTTATTACTTCTATCATCGGATGCAAATTTCTGAAAACCTGTTTCACATGAATTTACACTGGAGCACCGTTATACCGCAGACATATATATCGCGGAAATCAGTATAACGCGGTTGTCCTGTGTCGCCCATTATTTTTCAACAGATCGCAGATTTTTTTGCGGTTTCCGTCGGTGTTCACAACATTGGAATAGAAAATAACCATTTAAAGTTAATTGGGTTGTTTACATAATTTTAATCAACACTGAACAGCATGTCAAAAGTTATCACAGACAGTCAAAGCGTCTGTAGTCTTGCCAGTGTGTGAACACTGGTCATTGTTTTTAGAAGACTTCTATAATTAACGCATATCACGTGTCACCAATTTGGCCAACAGCGAAGGTCACCTCATATACACAATACACAAGCCGACACTCGGGAAAAAGGCTGTGCGTAGCAGTCACTGATTACTTCCGAAGAAAACATTGTAAAAGAATTTTATAAATGAAAAAAAAAACAAAAAAAACAAAGCTTAAACCCGATTTGGTTATCTGTAGGCTGATTAGAGTTTTTTAGGCGACGTCAGTACTCGCGCAAATAAGTATATTTTATTTGTCCGAAGGTACCTTTTTGCAAGTGTATATACGAGGGAATTAACTCGAAAAAGTCTACTTTCGCTCAATCAGACATCCTCGTCGATAAAGGTTTAATTCAGGATAGGGAACTGACCGATGTGTTACGATTGTACTTTCACTTTGTAAATGGTGCAGGTTTTCAACCGTTTTGCAGCGCATTTTTCACAATAAGTAAGAACATAGGGACTGAAAGGCTACTTCAGCAATGACTTTCCTTGTGTTAGGTAAGCAATAAACATGTCTATCTACCTCGTTAGGGCTAAATAAGCGCTACGAACATGTAAACATGGGTTTTTCATTAGTGGGTGGGGTATTTCAGTGAAGATCATTATAAGGCGTGAGCACTTATAACGCAGTTCGATTTTATGTCTGCCGACACCCGTGCTATAACGACGCGCCAGTGTATATAGATTTCTTCATCATTTTATGCAAGATTATAGCCCAGGGGCAGGGGGAGATAACTCCCATGGGGTAAATTTGAGCATCACTGGAGGCTTTCATCACTCTGATCATTTGCTGTAAGTTTCAGAACAAGAGGGCCATGGTGGCCCTGAATCGCTCACCTGAGCATTAATCAGTTCACTGGCTCTGGTGAAGATTTATAAGAGTTTTTACCATACTAACATTTGACCTAGTTTTTGACCCAACATGACCCAGTTTCAAACTTGGGGATATTGTAAGAATAAACATTCTGACACAGTTTCATTGAGATTGGATCAAAACTGTGCCCTCTGGAGCGTATACAAGGTCGTTCTTATATTTGACCTAGTGACCAAGTTTTTGACCCGACACGACCCAGTTTCAAACTTTACCTAGATTTCATTAAGATAAACATTCTGACAGAGTTTCATGAAGATTGGATCAAAACTGTGCCCTGTAGGGTGTACACAAAGTTTTTCTAAGATTTGACCTTGAGCCGACGTGACTCAGTTTCATAGGGGGCTTAGATATATGGACAATAAACATTTTGACATAGTTTCATGAAGACTGGATCAAAACTATGCCTTCTAGTGCTTACACAACGTTTTTCTAAGATTTGACCTAAAGACCTAGTTTTTTACCCGACATGACCTACTTTCAAACTTGGCCGAGAGTTTATGAAGATAAACATTCTGACAAAGTTTCATAAAGATTAGATCAAAACTGTGTCCTCTAGAGCGTACACAAGGTTTTTCTAAGATTTGACCTATAGGTCGGTCGCGCTATAGTGGCAATGTTTTGTTTACATTTTTTATGTCAACAGTAGATGGACTATCATTACGGTGCAGTTCATGTAACTTCTTGATCTTTGGTTATAATGGAACATTACGGTTAACTGGCAGTTCTAATTTATCTAAATGACACTTTTTGAAAGCTTAAATACAGGAACTGTCTCTAGTTTAAGAATATCATTGATAACAAAACTGATAGTAACAAAATTATTCAAATTTATTCTTTCATTCCCGTGTGTTGGACAAGCTGAACTCTGCTATATAGCCAATCAGTCACCAAATCAAAATAAACACAAAATAATAACATTGCCAACTTATCGAGGCCGGACTATAGTAACCTAGTTTTTGACCCGACATGACCCAGTTTCGAACTTGGCCTAGATTTTATAAAGACTAACATTCTGACAAAGTTTCATAAAGATTGGATCGAAACTGTGCCCGCTAGAGTGTACACAAGCAAAAGTTGACGGACGGATGTCCGGACGACGGACATCAGGGTATCCCAAAAGCTCACCCTGAGCACTTCGTGCTCAGGTGAGCTAAAAATTGCTTCAAACTCTGATTTTATATGGAATTTTTCATGATTTTATACATGTATATAGCCCCAGGGCAGGGGCAGATAACCCCTGATGATAAAATTTCTGTACTCATACAAAGCTTTCGTTACTTCGATCATGTTTGTGAAGTTTCATCATGATACTCCAAGTAGTAAAGGAACTAGATGCCAGAAACCATTTTTTGTAAATTGACAAGTGCCATAACTCTGGCAGAATTAACGAAATTTGCCCATTAACAATCCCAAGCGAGACATTCTTGGTACAATGGCATATGCAAAATCTGAAGGAAATCCGTTGATAAATACTTTATTTATCGAACGGAAACAAAGTGTGGATGGACAGACAGACGGAGGTATGTACTACGGACGGACAGATAGACACACCGACCGCCGACGTGAAAACATAATACCCCGCCACTAACGTGTGGCGGGGTATAAGAAGTCATTCTTCAAAATATGGAGGGAAAGAAAATCGGAGAAATACAGAAAGAAATATGCAAGATATGGCTGGTTTGCAATCCCACCATACAATAAATCATGATCAATCTGTATACCAAATATGAACATTCTACCTTGAAGGGTTACTGTGAAATCTTTTATGAAAAATTGCATGATTCAATGTAAAGAGAGAAAGAAAATAAAACAAATACATCGAAGAATATGCCAGATACAGCTGGGTTGAATCACACTATACAATAAGTCGTTTACAATCTGTACACCAAATATGAACATTCTACCTTGAAGAATTGCTGTGAAATCTTTTACAAAAAATTGCATTATTCAATGTAAAGAGAGAAAGTGAAAGAAAAGAAAGAAAAAGGAACAAATACAGGGAAAAACAAGCAGGAGAATGCTGGTTCTCAATCCCACTATACAACTTGTCGTTGTCAATCTGTATACCAAATATGCACTTTCTATCTTAAGAGGTTGTGGAGATATCTTTGACGAAAAAGTGTTACGGAATTACGGAAGGACGGGCGGATGAACAGATGTAAACCAGTATACCCCCCACTTTTTCAAAGCACATCATCACCAACATGTATACCAAATCTGACCATTCTAGCTTGCATGGTTGTGGAGAAATATTGGCGAAAAATTTCATTATTCAAGTATGGAAAGAAAGAAAATCAGACAAATAAAGGGAAGAATAAGCTGGAGAAGGCTGGTTTGCAATCCCACGATACAATACATCATCATCAACATGTATACCAAATATGACCATTCTAGCTTGCACGGTTGTGGAGAAATCTTTGACGAAAAATTTCATTATTCAAAGTATGGAAAGAAAGAAAATCGGACAAATAAAGGGAAGAATAAGCCGGAGAAGGCTGGTTTGCAATCCCACGATACAACACATCATTACCGACATGCATACCAAATATGACCATTCTAGCTGGTTGGTTGTGGAGAAATATTTGACGAAAAATTTCATTATTCAAAGTATGGAAAGAAAGAAAATCAGACAAATAAAGGGAAGAATAAGCTGGAGAAGGCTGGTTTGCAATCCCACGATACAACACATCATTACCGACATGCATACCAAATATGACCATTCTAGCTTGCATGGTTGTGGAGAAATATTTGACGAAGAATTTCATTATTCAAAGTATGGAAAGAAAGAAAATCGGACAAATAAAGGGAAGAATAAGCTGGAGAAGGCTGGTTTGCAATCCCACAATACAACACATCATTACCAACATGTATACCAAATATGACCATTCTAGCTTGCATGGTTGTGGAGAAATCTTTGAGGAAAAATTTCATTATTCAAAGTATGGAAAGAAAGAAAATCAGACATATAAAGGGAAGAATAAGCTGGAGAAGGCTGGTTTGCAATCCCACGATACAATACATCATCATCACTAGTATAGGTAATTTACAAACCTATACTATGTTTGAAGACTTATTGTGCACTTAGCAAGCATAATTTGTTTCGAACTTAGGTTAGAAGGTTATATCATAGGTTTTAGAATGTGTTTTTTTAAAACCTATGTTAGAACTTTAAAAACCTATGTTTGAGAATTTCAAACCTGGGTTAGAAGTTCAAACATAGGTTTGTAATTTTCAAACCTATGTTTAAAGACTTATTGTGCACTTGGCTTGCCATACCCTGCCACCACCAATGCTGACATCAGGGTGACAAAAAAGGTGGAAAAACTCAGAGGTGCACCCATACACTGTCAAACTGTCAATCAACTATCCTGAAACAGTTTGCTAAGTATGAGCTCAGTATGTTCTTACTTAACTAGAGGCAAAATGATGTCTTTGTTTTCTTCCATCCCAGCATACAACTGCAGAAGTACTTCCAAGACAGATTCAGGATGATCTTTCAAGATATAGCTCACAAAACCACACAGTCGTCTCCCTTCTTGCTTCTTCTTCATCACTTTGCTGAAATATTTAAAATCATACTGCATATCTTCCAATAAATGTCCCCACCCCATTACCCCTCCCCCTTTCTGTAAAGAAATGTCCAAGGTAGGCTCAAGATATCACAACCTAAATAACTTTCCCATCTCATGATATGAGCCGTAACATGACAAAACCAAAGAAGTGGCATGTGAACCATGCAAAGACTCAGATTAGCCTGGGCATCTGCCCAGTCTGATCTGAGACTTTGCTGTGCCCTTAAAGGAAATCTAAGGGTCTAAAGCTACCTCCATGCAGACAGCTAAGACTCTGATCAGACTGCAAAGATGCCCAGGCTGACCTATCTTTGCTGGGTGCAAATGCCTCTTTGTCGGTTTTGTCATGTTGCTCTTACATATTTCTGCAAGTATGGTCGAAATCCATCATTCCCTTCAGGAGATATGGTGAAGATAGAAGTCAACGCCAATGCTGTCCACTCCAAAAACAATATGTGCATCACATCTAATGGAAGGGATATATTATCAAAGTCCTTATCAGGATCAGTGAGACGAATCCTAAATTTTATGGAGCTGATTATGGACAACAATGGCTAGTCACATCACATGGATCCAACTTTAAAGCTTTAAATTTACAGCTGGACAAGTTTGCACACATTTTTGCCATACCAATCTCAAATAATTCACTCTACACTACTCAGACTTACCAAGGGCAGTTGTCAGTTAGTGGTGAAGATGTGTGCACTTAGTACTGGTTAACCACTTAGGAGGTCTAAGCCTGCCCAGGAATAGTGTGGTTAGGTTAACAGACCTTCTCGACATGACCATAGCTGTTTACAGTGGACGTAAAACAGTAACACAACAACAACAACTCAAGACTTACCTGGAGTGAACCAGACATAGATCCACATAGAATGACAGTACAGCAGACATCAACTCAGCAAATGCCTTTTCATCATCAGCCTATAATGGAAACTAGAAATGTTTTTCAGAGAAAAACTGATGTCCCCCCACCAGCCCATTTCCCATCCCCTCTAATGAATAACAAGAGGTCCATGATGGACTTAAATCGCTCACCTGAGTTATGATGAAATAACATGGTAGATCATCTATTTGATGATGTACCCTCTAGCGTGTACACAATGTTTTTCTAAGATCTGACCTGGCGATCTAGTTTTTGATCAGACATTATTCAGTTTCAAATTTGTCCTACATTTCATGAAGATAAACATTCTGACAAAGTTTCATTAAGATTCAATGCAAAATAAATCAACAACTGTGTACACAAGGTTTTTCTATGACTTGACCTAGTGACCTAGTTTTTGATATTACAAGGCCCAGTTTCAAATTTGGCCTAGATTTTATTAAGATAATCATTCTGACAAAGTTTCATGAAGATTGAACCAAGACTGTGCCCTCTTGAGTATACACAATGTTTTTCTAAGATTTGACCTAGTGACCTAGTTTTTGACCCCACATGACCTAGTTTCAAATTTGGTCTAGAAATCATAAAGATAAGCATTCTGACAAAGTTTCATGAAGATTGGATCATAACTGTGCCCTCTAGAGTGTACACAAGGTTTTTCTAAGATTTGACCTAGTGACCTAGTTTTTGACCAAACATGACTCAGTTTCTATCTTGGCCTAGCTTGTATAAGGATAAAGATTCTGACAAAGATTCATAAAGATTGGGTCATAACTGTGCCCTCTAGAGAGTACACAAGGTTTTTCAAAGATTTGACCTGGTGACCTAGTTTTTGACCCCACATGACCCACTTTCATAATTTGTCTATATTTCATTAAGATAAACATTCTGACAAAGTTTCATGATGATTGGATCAAAACTGTGCCCTCTGTGTCATTCTAAGATTTATTTCTATTTTTAGCTCTGGTGGCCATTTTGTTCAGCAGAGTGAAACCATTTTAGCAATTTTGGTTCAGGGACCTAAGTCAAACATTTCTGTGAAATTACAATGAAATCGAGCCATTGGCTTCAGAGGAGATGTCATTTAAAGGTTTTTCTATTTTTACATTTCTATTTTTAGCTCTGGCGGCCATTTTGTTCAGCGGAGTGGAACCGTTTTAGCAATTTTGGTTCAGGGCCATTCGTCAAACATTTCTGTGAAATATTTTTGAAACTGATCGATTGGCTTCAGAGAAGATGTTGTTTAAAGGTTTTTCTATTTTTAGCTCTGGTGGCCATTTTGTTCAGCGGAGCAAAACCATTTTAGCAATTTTGGTACAGGGCTATAACAGAAACATTTGTGTGAAATTATTTTGAAATTGGCCTAATGGTCTAGGAGGAGATGTCGTTTGAAGAAATTGTTGACGGACGGACAGACGGACGCCAGACGACGGACAAATATCGATCACAAGAGCTCACCTTGAGCACTTCGTGCTCAGGTGAGCTAAAAAGCCTGAACAAGTAAAATATCTAGACAAGATTGGAGAAAATCCATCCACTGGTTCTTAAGATATTCTACATAGATGACTATGACCTTGAAAATGAGGTCAAGGTCACCAAAATCAAATCACCTCTTAAACTTGTCCAAATGATGTATCCATGCAAGTTTGGTGAAATTCCATCCATTGGTTCAGGAGATATAGTGGGTACAAGAAAATGTCATGTCAGTCCTCCAGTGACCTTGAATAAGATATCCTACATAGATGACTATGACCTTGAAAATGAGGTCAAGGTCACCAAAATCTAATCAGCTCTTAAACTTGTCCCAATGATGTATGCATGCAAGTTTGGTGAAATTCCATCAATTGGTTCAGAAGATTTAGTGGTTACAAGAAATTGTCATCTAACTCCTCCAATGACCTTGAAAATAAGGTCAAGGTCACCAAAATCTGAAAACCTCTCAAACTTGTCCCAATGATGTATCCATGCAAGTTTGATGAAATTCCACCCATTGGATCAAGAGATATTGTGCATACAAGAAAATGTCATCTATGTCCTCCAGTGACCTTGAAAATGAGGTCAAGGTCACCAAAATCTAATCAGCTTTTAAACCTAACCCAATTATGTATCCATGCAAATTTGGTGAAATTCCATTCATTGGTTCAAGACATATCACTGGTACAAGAAATTGTCATCTAAGTCCTCCAGTGACCTTGAAAATGAGGTCAAGGTCACCAAAACCTAATCACCTCTTAAACTTGTCCCAATGATGTATCCATGCCAGATTGGTGAAATTCAATCCATTGGTTCAGGAGATATAGTGGGTAAAAGAAATTGTTATCTATGTCCTCCAGTGACCTTGAAAATGAGGTCAAGGTCACCAAAATCTAATCAGCTCTTAAACTTGTCCCAATAACATATCCATCCTAGTTTGGTGAAATTCCATCCATTGGATCAAGAGATATTGCGCATACAAGAAATTGTCATTTATGTCCTCCAGTGACCTTGAAAATGAGGTCAAGGTCACCAAAATCTAATCAGCTCTTAAACTTGTCCTAATAATGTATCCATGCAAGTTTGGTGAAATTCCATCCATTGGTTCAAGAGATATCGCGCATACAAGAAATCTGTCACAGGGATGCCGACGCCGATGCCCGGGATCCGCACTGAAAACAATATGTCCCCCCCTCACCTTTGGTGGGGGGACATAATGATGTATAATGTTCAGAGCTCAAGATAAGAAGGGGTAACAGTGATAATTATTGGTTAATTTTCCTTATTTTTCCATAAATACATACTCTGTGACCCCTCATTAGAACCGTCTCGCCGAGACTGTTCTAATGAGGGGTCACAATGTATGGTTTCCTAAAGAAATAAGAAAAAATATCTCTGAATTATTCTTGTTACCCCTTCTTATCTGGAGCTCTGAATGTTAAGCCTGTACACAAGGCTACCAAGGAGACTGTGAATGGGTACACTTTCAAGGGCAGCAACTCTGCCATTTTAAGTTTTGCCGCCCATCTCAAATGAGCTGATCTCTTAAAGGAAAGAAGTTTCTTCGCTGTGAGAAAAATCTTTCCTATAACAGAAGACCTCTTTCTGAAAGGGTTTTGTTATCAAGAGAAGCAAACAGGAGTTCACAAAAGTTGTTCCCCTTTGCAAAATTGTCGAAAAACATGGAACTATACCTATAAACCTCAAGATACTCACTGTTTGCAGGTCAAGACTGAATGATCCTGAGGATCCACTATGTAATATATGTAGCAGACACCCTGCTCTGACCCTATGCACTGGCAGGCTGACTGCAGTCTTATATATGTTTGGCATGGGCAGGCTGATTGGAGTCTTATATGTGTCACCAATCCAGGGGTCGCAAGATCGATCCCCCACTTCTCCGGTCTTTCGAATGAGACTTTAAACCGAGGTCCCGTCTCCATATGACCTTGTTGTTGGTGGGACGTTAAACCCGAGCTCACTCACTCACTCACTCTCTTATATGTGTCTGGCATGAGTAACACATAAAACACCAGAAACAAAAATAGTTGAATTTGCAAACAGTGTAGATCTAGATGACATGGCTCATGAGCCATGTCATCTGGATCTACACTGTTTGCTTTGTAGTCTTTCAATAATATGATATAGCTTGGACGGAACGTTTTTTAAAATTTTTTCAGGCAAAAAATTTGTCACCTGCTTTTTCGTGCTTTAAGGTATAATATAAATATTTACCTGAAGCTTGCAATTACTTTTCCTCATATGAACACACATCAAATACTGATGGAGGATTTCAGCCATTCTTCCTGCCCTGAAAACAAAGAACTGTAGATACAGATAGAGTCTGAGTAATATATGCCATATGAGCCGCGACACGACAAAACCAACAAAAAGGCATATGCACCATGAAAAACCAAGGAAGTGGCATGTGTGCCACACAAAGACTCAAATAAGCCTGGGCATCTGCCCAGTCTGATCAGTCTTCACTGTGCATTTAAAGGGTAGCAAAGTGTTTGTGCTATCTCCATGCCGACAGCAAAGACTCTAATCAGACTGGGCGGATGACCAGACTGATCTGAGTTTTCCCACAGTGCACATGCCGCTTTGTTGGTTTCATATTCAGTCTCACATTTATTGTTATAAGATGAGCGTTCTCCTCTATCATGGATGGGCACTTGGTGCTAGGTGTGTGCAACTATGATTACATACTGCTGAGCCACTTGGGGAATGTCATTAGGAGAGCTGAAACAGAACAGAACAGTTTTCCTCTATTACAAGACAAACCATGAAGACTCACAGCTTAAAGCAAATTCAACAGAAACTTTTTGTAATTATCATCAAATACAGGTATTCCCTCTTATTCAGAGCCCACACTAATACTCAAAGCAGCATCTACTGTAAATCGTTTTATTTTTTCATGTTCTTTAGTTTGTCATTTTGTTTGTTGCAGAATTATCAGTGAGTTCTTGAAATTGCAACGAAGTACCCTAATGTGCTTAAATATCGGGTCACCTAAAACCATTCATTTTCCATTTGGAACAAATGGAAGATGAATGGTTTTTGGTGTCCCAATACTTAAGCACGTTTGGGTAATTGTCAATTAGCAACTTCCGTTTTATCATCATCTAGTCAAATAGTGACAAAATTCTTAAACTGGAGAAACAGTAGATTCGCAAATATTAACATTAATAAAATTCTTGCATGTGTTAACAAATTTAGTGTATCTGAGAAACTGCAATGTTCAGCAACATTCTGATTACATCTCTTATGCCATCATCTCTCATGGGTACACCTCCACGTTTTCTTGCCATTTGTACACAGGAGAACAACTTTTGTGACTTTCTGTTTGCTTCCCTGGACAACAAAGCCCTTCCAAAATGAGGTCTACCACAGCTCTAGATAAGAGGGAGTATTTGGTGATAATTAGGGATAATTTTTCTTATTTCTCTATTAAACCATATGTTGTGACCCCTCATCTGAACCGTCTCATCGAGACGGTTCAGATGAGGGGTCACAACATATGCTTTTATGCAGAATTAACAAGAATTCCACGGAATGCGGTGTCTTGCCTATCAGCGCTTTGTGAAACTGACCTAAACGCTAAAACTCGATGAAAGTTTATGCCGCCGCCAACACTGGAAAATCAATACCTATGTCTCGCTTCTGCTTGGCAGGAGAGATAAAAATTATCCCCAATTATCACCAAATACTTCCCCTTATCTATAGCTCTGGTCTACTCTTATTAGAGTAAAGTTACTATTATAATTATAAGTGAGCAAATACTTTCCAGCAAGAGTTGACCCCTATTGAAAAGGGAGGCCAATGTAAAACTAGCAGAGTTGCTTCCCTTGAAAGTCTACAAATTCACCTTAATTCTGAGCCACTCACCTTATGCACTTCTCCTTTTCCACAATGTTTTCTACATCACTGGTAATTTCTCTGTAAACAAATACATGTTTCGGGTTTAACCACATTTTCCAGAATATTTCACTGATAATGATCGGTCTCTTCATCACAGGTGGGCAAAAAATGGGGCGCCTGGGGAAAACCCCTTGACCTGTTAGAAGAACTAGGTTTTCTCACATGTGACCTGGGCTAGGCTAAAACCATTTATTTTACAATTTTATCCATTTCATGTACTGTAATTGGGACAGATAGGTCTGAGCAAACAGTGCAAACCCAAGAGCAGTTTGATCAGGATTTACACTGTTTGCATCTTTGGGACACATTAAAAAGGTAAAGGTTTCCCACAGCCTAATAGCCACAGGGGCAGTGGGGGTCAGAGGCCCACTGTGTCTTGGGCACAGCATATGAAAGGCAGAGCCCATCCCTCTCCTTTCGCTGCCTTATCCTTCCCTCATTTGAAGCAGGTACCCATTTACTGCTGTGTTGACAGAGAAAGTTTTCCAGTCGTCGGATGGCCAAGCCTGTGCTTGATCTCACAACTCTAATGGTGACTTCCTGCACCATAACCTAGTGTCTCTAACCACTTGACACATTACTGCATTGAAAAGCCAGTTTGATTTTAAAGACAATAATGGTAATTATTTTAGGTGTAACAGGTTTTAGAATTTAACAGTATTACATGTATCATCTTTCCTTTGAATATGAGACAATAATGCTCAAGTTAAGAACTTGTCATTTTAGGAGTACCAGTAGTCTGATTTCAGAGGCTTCAGCATCTGTGAACAGTTTTATACAACCCTGACAGGCAAACGATAAAATTACCAAATTTCAACATACATGTAAAGAATAACAGTGACATCTCAAGATGCATGGGTATAGTCTGTTTGCTCCCAAATGCAAATGGCATTCCCAATAATTTCTCAAAATTGGAGAGATGTGGAAAATTTTTGAATTGCTCATTCTTAATTTTCATCCTATACATAACAAAATCATAACTTCGTAGAAATGTAAAGCTTTGCATAAAAAAGTTTCCTTAAAAAAAAAAGGACCTAAAATATGTCATTCTCCTCTCTTACTTACAAGGGAGTAAAACTTGGCTGTTGGAATTCCCCGTTTACTTACGTATTATAGCATGTGACCAATGAATGATATCCTAAGGACAAAATCTGCATACTTAATTGAAATTTCATTGTTTTTGTGAAAACAAGAGGGCCATGGTGGCCCTGAATCGCTCACCTGAGCATTAATCAGTTCACTGGCTCTGGTGAAGATTTATAAGAGTTTTTACCATACTAACATTTGACCTAGTTTTTGACCCGACATGACCCAGTTTCAAACTTAGCCTGGATATTGTAAGAATAAACATTCTGACACAGTTTCATTGAGATTGGATCAAAACTGTGCCCTCTGGAGCGTATACAAGGTCGTTCTTATATTTGACCTAGTGACCAAGTTTTTGACCCGACACGACCCAGTTTCAAACTTTACCTAGATTTCATTAAGATAAACATTCTGACTGAGTTTCATGAAGATTGGATCAAAACTGTGCCCTCTAGGGTGTACACAAAGTTTTTCAAAGATTTGACCTTGAGCCGACATGACTCAGTTTCATAGTGGTCTTAGATATATGGACAATAAACATTTTGACATAGTTTCATGAAGATTGGATCAAAACTATGCCTTCTAGTGCTTACACAACGTTTTTCTAAGATTTAACCTAGTGACCTAGTTTTTTACCAGACATGACCTACTTTCAAACTTGGCCAAGAGTTTATGAAGATAAACATTCTGACAAAGTTTCATAAAGATTAGATCAAAACTGTGTCCTCTAGAGCGTACACAAGGCTTTCTATGATTTGACCTAGTGACCTAGTTTTCAACCCGACATGACCCAGTTTCAAACTTGTCCTACATATTATGAGGATAAACGTTCTGACAAAGTTTCATGAACTTTGAATCAAAACTGTGCCTTCTAGAGCGCACACAAGGTTTTTCTAAGATTTGACCTAGTGACCTAGTTTTTTGCCTCGACATGACCCAGTTTCGAACTTGGCCTAGAGTTTATGGAAATAAACATTCTGACAATGTTTCATAAAGATTGGATCAAAACTATGTCCTCTAGAGCGTACACAAGGTTTTTCTATGATTTGACCTAGTGACCTAGTTTTTGACCCGACGTGACCCAGTTTCGAACTTGTCCTAGATATTATATGGATAAACATTCTGAAAAAGTTTCATGAACTTTGGATGAAAACTGTGCCTTCTGGAGCGTACACAAGGTTTTTCTAAGATTTGACCTAGTGACCAAGTTTTTGACCCGACATGACCCAGTTTCAAACTTATCCTACATATTATGAGGATAATCATTCTGACAAGGTTTCATGAACTTTGGATCACAACTGTGCCTTCTAGAGCTAACACAAGGTTTTTCTATGATTTGACCTTCTGACCTAGTTTTTGACCCGACAGGACCTACTTTCAAACTTGGCCAAGAGTTTATGGAAGTAAATGTTCTGACAAAGTTTCATAAAGATGAGATCAAAACTGTGTCCTCTAGAGTGTACACAAGGTTTTTCTATGATTTGACCTAGTGACCTAGTTTTCGACCCGACATGACCCAGTTTCAAACTTGTCCTACATATTATAAGGATAAACGTTCTGACAAAGTTTCATGAACTTTGGATCAAAACTGTGCCTTCTAGAGCTAACACAAGTTTTTTCTATGATTTGGCCTAGTGACCTAGTTTTTGACCCAACAAGACCCAGTTTCGAACTTGGCCTAGAGTTTATAGAGATAAACATTCTGACAATGTTTCATAAAGATTGGATCAAAACTATGTCCTCTAGAGCATACACAAGGTTTTTTCTATGATTTGACCTAGTGACCTAGTTTTTGACCTGACGTGACCCAGTTTCAAACTTATCCTAGATATTATAAGGATAAACTTTCTGATTATGTTTCATGAACTTTGGATCAAAACTTTGCCTTCTAGAGCGTACACAAGGTTTTTCTAAGATTTGACCTAGTGACCTAGTTTTTGACCCGACATGACCCAGTTTCGAACTTGGCCTAGAGTTTATGGAGATAAACATTCTGACAAAGTTTCATAAAGATTGGATCAAAACTGTGTCCTCTAGAGCGTACACAAGGTTTTTCTATGATTTGACCTAGTGACCTAGTTTTTGACCCGACCTGACCTAGTTTCGAACTTGTCCTAGATATTATTAGGATAAACATTCTGACAAAGCTTCATGAACTTTGGATGAGAACTGTGCCCTCTAGAGCGTACACAAGGTTTTTCTAAGATTTGACCTAGTGACCTAGTTTTTGACCGGACATGACCCAGTTTCGAACTTGTCCTAGATTTTATAAAGACTAACATTCTGACAAAGTTTCATGAAGATTGGATCGAAACTGTGCCCTCTAGAGTGTATACAAGCAAAAGTTGACGGACGTCCGGACGGACGGAGGTACGACGGACGACGGACATCACGGTATCCTAAAAGCTCACCCTGAGCACTTCGTGCTCAGGCGAGCTAATAAGCAAAACCCAGTTTGCACTTGGGAACAAACAGACTATATACACTTTCAGAAAAAGTAACTGTCATTTTCATTTTAGCAAAATCCTCGGTGGCAAATTGTTTCTGTAAAGAGTAGATCCCATTTTGATAGAAGTCACAAAATTTGTGTCCCTTGAAAAATGGCAGAAACACGTGGTGGTGTACCCATACACTTTATAGACCTACCTAAATAGAATCTTGAGCACCTGGACCAAAGTTTTACTGTCATGACCAGTTGATAATCTAAACAAACTGTTCATCCTCTGTAGCCATTTAAACTTTGACTTGCTGTCTTCATCTGTGTTTGGTGTCTAAACATTATACAGGAAACCCAAGTTATTTTGACGAAAAGAGCTTTGAATAAGCAATGTCTAATTCCACTCTAAATATTTCGGCCAAAGTCCTTCTTCAGGAAAACGGATCTTCCTAGAGAATTACATGTTAGCAGTCATTCCAGTTTGTCTAGCGTAATAACTACTAACAGGTAATTCTCTACAAAGTTTCGTTTTACCGAAGAAGGCCTTTTGCTGAAATATTTAGTGTGGAATTAATTAGACATTGCTTATTTCTTTCCCTGTTGGAAAACATCTACAAATTGTGAGCTTTGAATAGTCGACAGAAAATGGAAAATGCCTTGTTTATATCAATAAATCCTTGGAATTTTTCTGATACAAATGACTGAGTTGGCATTATTAAGAAAAGAATTTTTTGTGGATTTTATAGGTATGCAATGGCAAATCACATTAAAAATGAATAAATAAACTCAACTCCTACAAATCACTCACAATACTTAACATGAACCACTTTCAACTTTATCAAGTTTGTGAGAGATTTGCCCTCATGACACATTCACATACACAAGGATGCCAGCACGAATACAAATGCAAAAGCATACTAGACTATGATGAGAGGCGTATATTGCATAAGGTCTCCTTTGCTTCACAAAGGTATGCTAATAAATAGTGTTATATAGAGGTTCCTGTGTACATACCTCAGAAATTTCTTCCAGCTTATGTAGAAGAGCTAGGATTGTTTCATCTTCAACCTCATGTCTCTTGAGTACCTCACTGATATATAAACTCACTAAGGGAGAAAATAATTCATTCTGTAATAGAGCTCCAGATAAGATGGGGGTACTAAGGATAATTCGAAGATTATTTTTCTGATTTCTCAATGAAAACATTATGTTGTGACCTCTTATTAGAACCATCTCGATGAGACGGTTCTAATGATTGGTCAAGAAATATGTTTTTATGGAGAAATAAGAATAATCATCCCTAAATAATTTCTTACCCCTTCTTATCTGCAGCACTGACTGTGAGTGTAATACTCAAAATATTTACAACAGCACTGTATGTAATTTCCATAAGTCTCTATTTAAAACGTTTCATTATCAAAACTATTAAACAAGCGAGGTAACCATGTCTACAAATAGACCTACAAATAACCTATCTATTATCATTTGGATCTCTACTGTATGCCTTTTTTTTCTTGAATTATAAATAGCTTGGAAAAAGAAAAAATTTTGCTGGCGTATCTTTTTTTTCTGTTTTTGTTTTTGTTGTTGTTGTTGTTTTTTTGCCTTTGTTTTCAGGGTTCAAAGTGTAAATATGGTCTTAATTCCAAAGGAATTTTCATGTAATGAAAATGAGCATTCAATTGTTTATTTGGACTATAAAATATAAACCTATGCAGTTAAGTCTCAATGGAAGGCATAACATGACTGCATTATATCCAAATCAGTGTTATAACAAGTAACCTCATTACTGTGGCTCTATTGTACTTACAAATCTGCTGTTTCTCTTCTATTGTCAAATCTATGTGTTTATCAAACTCAGGGGGAACTATCTTGCCAAACAGACTGTAGACCAGTCTTTGTCTCTGGGGAGATGATTCTGTAGGAGGCAGTCTAGCATCCAGGGTAGATAACTCTGAGAGGCCTTCATCACTGTCAGCTGTGAAGGGAGCTGGAAGTTTGGTCTTAAGTTTCTTGGAAAGTTTTCTGTAAAATAACGCAACTACTATTTTATATTATAAACCTACACTGCAAAAGATATTACAACAAGAGGCCCAAATGGGCCTGATATCGCTCACCTGGCTATTGTGCAACGGGACCATTCTGATACAAAATTGGTCCAATTCCACTGAGAATTTCTCATTTTCACATTTTGCTACTTTTAGTAACAGAGGCCAACTTGCCTGGTCTTTATATATTTACTTTCGAAACACCTCAATGCAAGAATCATTTTGCCACAAATTTCATCAAAATCCATTCAGGGGTTACTGAGATATTGCCAGTTTCATGTTTTGTGCTATTTTTAGTAACGGCAGATGGCGGCCATCTTGGATTGCTAAAATGCAAAAAATCGAAAAGCCTTCATGCAAGGACCATTTTGACACAAATTTGGTCCAGTTCCATTGAGATTTTCTGATTTTCACATTTTTCTATTTTTAGTAACAGAGGCCAATATGACTGGTCTACAGTTAGATATTTTTGAAACATCTCAATGCAAGAATCATTTTGACACAAATTTCGTCAAAATCAATTCAGCGGTTACTGAGATATTGTCATTTTCATGTTTTAAGCTATTTTTAGTAACGGCAAATGGCGGCCATCTTGGAATGCCAAAATGCAAAAAATCGAAAAAGCTTAATTAAAGGACCATTCTGACACAAAATTAATCCAACTCCATTGAGATTTACTAATTTTCACATTTTTCTATTTTTAGTAACAGAGGCCAATATGAATGGTCTACAGTTAGATATTTTTGAAACATCTCAATGCAAGAATCATTTTGACACAAATTTCGTCAAAATCCATTCAGTGGTTACTGAGATATTGTCATTTTCATGTTTTGTGCTATTTTTAGTAACGGCAGATGGCGGCCATCTTGGAATGCCAAATTGCAATTAATCAAAACGACTTCATGCAAGGAACATTCTGCAGAAATTGGTCCAATTCCATTAAAGGGTTCTTGAGTAATTGTCATTTTTATGTTTGTGCTATTTTTAGTAACACCAGATGGCGGCCATCTTGGAATGCCGAATTGCAATTAATCGAAACGGCTTCATGCAAGGAACATTCTGACACAAAATTGGTCCAATTCCATTCAAGGGTTCTTGAGTAATCGTCATTTTTATGTTTGTGCTATTTTTAGTAACGGCCCCCATGGTGGCCATCTTGGATAGTCAACTGGCACAAAATTGAAATAATTTCCATTCAAAAACCATTTCTGACCAAATCTTGTCAGAATTGGTTGCATTTTCTTTAGATATTGACATTTGAGCAAAATCGGCCTTGTAAACGCTAAGTAGGTCACTGTGACCTAATTCCGCTATAGATTTTTTTTATTTTTATAATTTTTAATATCAAGGTCCCACTTATGTTCCATGCAAACTTTCAACCAAATATACCAAATGGTTCTGGAGAAGAAGTTGATTTTGTTGTTTTTGCTATTTTTAGTAACGGCGGCCATCTTGGATTTTCAACCTGACCCAATTTTACAATTCTGAAACCCTGGAGTCAGGTCATGCTCCATGTGAAATTTGAGAACCATGGGACCAGTAGTTTTAGAGAAGAAGTTGTTTGAAGTTGTTTAAATAGGTCATTTTTTGACATTGGCATTTGAGCAAAATTACACACGTAAACAGAAAGTAGGTCACTGTGACAAAACTCCGCTACAGATTTTTTTCATTTTTACAATTTTGAATACCAAGGTTTCACTGATGTTCCATGCCAAAATTCAGACAAATATACCCAGTGGTCTTGGAGAAGAAGTTTATTTTGTTGTTTTTGCTATTTTTAGTAACGGCGGCCATCTTGGATTTTCAACCTGACCCAATTTTACAATTCTGAGACCCTGGAGTCAGGTCATGCTCCATGTGAAATTTGAGAACCATGGGACCAGTAGTTTTACAGAAGAAGATGTTTGAATATTTGTTTTTAGGTGTTGACGGACAAATTCCGTGACGACGCAAGACGCACGCGGGATGCATTGGTATGACAATAGCTCACTATGGCCCTTCGGGCCAGGTGAGCTAATAAGTGTCAGGAAACAAATGTTACATTTATTACCCTCTGCTGCTTTTAAGGAGCCCTGATAGCTAGGTGGATTAAGCACTGACTGTCCAGCTTAGGTTCAAATTCTCCTGAAGGCAGGAATCTTTTCAACTGAAAGCAGACTAGATATGACAGAAATTGAAGGAAAATTAATTGCAAGTCATCCATTCATCCCTCTATCTTACCAATATACACAAACAAATTAACTAAAAATATATGACATGTCACTGGACAGAATTATCAAGTCCAGATGTACTTGTGCTTCCCAATCGCATAAGACATAACAAGAATTCTCTGGAACGCTGCATCTTGTCTGTCTGTGCTATCTCTCAAAGAAGTGCCCATACAGCATTCAGGGCTGAATCAGAAAACTTAGCAAAAACTTACACTGGCAATACTGCTGTCAGCAAAAGCAATACTCATGTCTCATTTTCTGTTAGTAAAACACTAGTGAAACACTAGCATACAACTTCAACAGGTGGATGCCTACCGTATTAATCCTATTAAACGCCCCTGCTCTAATAAACGCCCCCTGCCTCTTTCCGAAAATAATGTTATATTAATTTGCATGAATTCCTATCTGCTGCTGGGGATAAGGTAGCTCTTTGAAATAGGGTCTCCTCTTAAAAGGAAGAATTTGCTCTTAGAGGAGCAAATTCTTACCTTTAAGAGTTGACCCCCACCCCTACTGAGATGATAGACAACAAACTGTACAGTTATTACCCCAGAAAGTATACCGATTTACCTTAATATTGTTTATTAAAGGAATTTACAATTTAAGCTCTAAATAATACCCCTTTCAAAAATGCAATGCCCCCGGGCGTTTAAAAGGATTAACAGTACATGCCTACCAATCGCTCTCATGCGAAACCACGGTTCAGAACGCCAATCCATGAGAGGAGTTTCCAGTTTTGCAGGAGGGGAGCCGAAATCGTAAACAAATTCGACATCGGCACAAGGTTTGGGGTATTTATTTTCTCTGAACACTATTTATGCAAAATATAAGAATGCTATTTTGTTACATATAGATTGTTTCTTCGGCACATGAAAGGATTAGGCACATGGCCTTGCATTTTTCCAGATATGCATTTAGTACGGCGGAGCATGTGTTCAAGGTCAATCTCGGCGATATATACATGAAGGTAAAACTCGCATTCTCTTGCTTGATTGTGAGTCTCTGACCGTGTCAGTCGCAAAGAAATGAACAGAACTACTGTATGCGTGAATCCAAACGTTGGAAGTAAGCTTTCCGTGATAGACAGTTTAGAATTGGGAAAATATATGCAAAAACTTGGCATCATCAGCCCGGTTCCGCATGAGATAATAGAAAATATAAGGAATTTTTATCAAACACAAAAACAGCTTCTGAACAATAATATTGGATCAAAACTAACATCAACTCTGTGATTAATCATTATTTTATACATTACAGTTGACTTTCTGGCTGTTTTAATCCCCGTTTGTCTGTTTTTGATGCATGCAAGAGGGTTTGAAAGAGGGTTTGCAAAAGGCCTGAACAGACAAACAGGGAATAAAAACAGCTTGAAAGTCATCTGCAATGTATAAAATAATGATTTATCACAGAGTTCATGTTAGGTTTGATCCAATTATTGTTCAGAAGCTGTTTTTGTGTTTGATAAAAATGCTTTATATTTTCTATTATCTCATGCGGAACTGGGCTGACGATGCCAAGTTTTTGCACATATTTTCTAAATTCTAAACTGTCTATCATGGAAAGCTTACTTCCAACGTTTGGATTCACACATACAGTAGTTCTGTTCACTTCTTTGCAAATGCCAAGGTCAGAGACTCAAAATCAAGCAAGTGAATGTGACTTTTCCCTACATGCATATATCGCCGAGATTGACCTTGAGCACATGCTCCGCCGTACTAAATGCATATCTGGAAAAATGCAAGACCATGTGCCTAATCCTTTCATGTGCCGAAGAAACAATCTATATGTAACAAAATAGCATTCTTAGATTTTGCATAAATAGTTTTCGAAGAAAATAAATACCTCAAACCTTGTGCCGATGTCGAATTTGTTTACGATTTCGGCTCCCCTCCTGCAAAACCGGAAACTCCTCTCATGGATTGGCATTCTGAACCGTGGTTTCGCATGAGAGCGATTGGTAGGCGTGGAGTATATCAATGCTAATGGTATGGGTAGTGCAACAGCTCTTTCTGTGGTTTCATGCAGTGGAGCTAAAACCACAGACAGTCAGAGTGGTGTCCTAACAACCTCTCTGTCTCCTGAATTTTGACGTCTCTCTCTTCGTTTATTCAGTTCTACCTTTGGCCAAGCCAAACTCACCTATGCAAAGTTTCAAGGTGCTTGTCGAAGTCCGATCTCAGTGATTTCCTCAGTTTTCCCTTTGGCAGGTTGTCTACAGCTTCCTTAAAGGATACGCTCAATTCTTCTTGTGACGGTACCTCTGTGGCATCTAGGTACAATAAATAGAGGATCTTACATGAGTAAGGCAGACTTGTATAATATAAAAGGCCATCGGCCAAGGATGGCTCGACGTTTGAAGTGTGATATAAATTTGCCCTTTATGCAGTTTCAGAGTCACTGTTAGGGCTGGTACGGGTAGAGATTTTGTACCCGGGTACCCGAATCCTTATTACCCGCGCCACACCCCGTGCCTGCCATCATGGTCAGAAAGACTGAATACCCTGTTTCTTGTATATTTCTGTTGTACTTAACTACTTATATATAAATCCTCATACAAAATTTCAAGTTGCTACTGCCTACAGTAACTGGAACCTTGGAATCTACCTCTTACAAAAATCTTAACCCGAGGCTCACAGAATCACGTACGTACAGACGGCAAGCGTAATAATTTAGTAACTGTACATACACACAACCTAAGTATTATATGCCCCTGGCATCGTATGATGCGGGGGGATAAAAAGACAAGCCTAAAGTGTATATTCCAACAGAGGCACCTGAGGTCTCTACCCACCAACGTTGATGCCACTTCATGACACCTCATTTAGTTTTCTGGAGGTTAATTCGATGTCCCCCTGATCTGTGCTGGGATTTAACTAGCAAGTTGGGCCTACTTCCCTTGGGCCTAATTCCACTACTACAGCCGCTACTGATGTTCTGTTGGGACTATAGCTGCGGCCATTCTCAGAGGTATGGTGGGAGGTATAGCCAAAAAATACCGGATGAGAAATTTTAACCATTCCACGAATATGTATCAAACCCAGTCAAAAGATCATGAAAATGGTCCCTAAAATTTGATTGGATGATTCTTTTCCGGGGGAATTGATTAATTTACGGAACAGCGGCTACAGCCGTGGATTTAGCCCCAAGGGAAGTAGGCCTTGGTTTCAAAATAGTGGTCTGCCCTAATGGCAGTAAGTAATTAGACTGTTCCAATAGGAATATTTTCAGTTTCAGGCTACCTCATTTACAAAACAACTAAGATCAGCAACTGAGCAAGTCAGCTCTGGCAACATTACTCGAACATGAGTTTACCCGAGTGAGTATGCTGAACGTGCCAAGAGAAAAAACGAGTATAAACACACACTTCTGAACAGATATATTACTACAGCCTGAAAGGGAAAATTCACAAATTTATTTTAAAGCCATTCCTCAAACCTTCACTGAGCTGAGAGAAAAGAGTCTTGATAAATTTCTTGGCTGACATTTTGCAGCACCTGGATCTCTACAACCTCATAAATGCACGTGCAGATTTCAGACAGCTGTGTGAAACGTTCACTATTACGAATGGTTTCATTGGTCCACAAATTGGGAAATCCCTTTGACATAAACCAATAAAATTTTGTGTTACAAAAGCCCTCAACCCGCCACTCATTAATGGAATTCCGTTGATTTTAAAGAGTTAAGAAATCTGATTCTAATGAGCGATAAGATTATTATATTTGATATTTTTATCTACAATTTGTATTATAATTTAGAAGAAATATATGTGTTATAAATGATAAGCTTAAATACGAATTTGTTGTTCAATACGTAATAATTGTCGTATTCGACTGGTAAGGTTCGTAAAATTGCCGTGAAATTTTGCGTGGGAGTGTGATAGGTCCTTGTAAAAGCCGGTCACATGGTCCAATCAAATTCAAGAATTTCTTCAGGCTCATAAGCGACCGTGCAGCACGAAAGGTACTACTTTTTTGTCAGTGTCTTTCGTGTAGCACGATCGCTTAAGTGCTTGAAAAAGTCCTCGAATTCGATTGGACCATGTGACCGGCTGTTACGAGAAGCTATCACACTCCCATGCAATATTTCACGGAAATTTCACGCTCCTCACCAGTCGAATACGACTAATGACTTATTTGATGCATTGTGGGATACAACAAAATTTACTGTTTTGATGAAAAATGATTGAAAATTTCTCTTAAAGTTTTTTGACTATTGCACTGTTACAAAGAACGCTTTTGTGACGCGACTGTTTCAGTGCAAATTATTAGGATCTGGGCAGTCAAATACTGTCAACTGATTTTTGATAAAACTGAATTAAAGCATGGAATACGACAGAAAACTTCTTTCTAGTGAGCACTCTTTATGTTATGATTCTAAATTCGCGTTTTAATGAAATTGACAGAAAATTCACTAAGTATTCACTTGTATTATAATCTATTTTTCATCCATTTCAGATTCAAACGGGATGTCATCAAGAGCAGATCAGAAGAAACACAACTACAAGTTAATCATCGACCCCATGATACATCAGCGGGGCGGACAGAAGATCTACAGATTTGATGGAATTGATCCTGCTGTAAGAAACATAAATGAGCTGCGACACGAGAAAACCAACAAAGTGGTTGTGCGCCCAGCGCAGATTCAGATCAGACTGGGCAGTCTGATCAGAGTCTTCGCTGTCCGCATGGAGGTAACTTAGACCCTTAGCTACCCTTTAAGCACTTAACGAAGGGTCTGATCAAATTGAGCGGATGCTCAGGCTGATCTGAGTCTGCCCAGGGCGCACAACAACATTGTTGCTTTTGTCATGCCGCGGCTCAAATTTGGAAAAGCAAAGCCTCCAGAAGTACTGAAGTACCATATATACCCGAGGCATTTGGACACGATAATGGACTCTTCCTAAGAATGCAAACATCGAGAAGGGGAGTCAAAGATGATTCTGAGTTGATTTCAATTGAATTCTGCATGAAAGTATATGTTGTGATTTCATTGGAACCACCTTGGCAAGATGAGAGGTCACAACTTACACTTTTATGGACCAGAAATTATCATCAGTTTCATCTAAAACACTGCTTTTCCATGTACGAGGTTGCATGTTGCAACACTGCTGGTAAACACTGTAAACTCTGATCAGACTGCTTCTTAGAGGCAGTTTAATCTTAGTCTACACTGTTTGCCTAGGCTGTCCTAATATTTGGATATATATATGGTACTTACAACTGAATCAGCTTTAGTAGAGGCATGAAGACAAAGTTAGAAATGTCTTGTTCATGCAGATTCCTGTAGTACAGCATTCTGTATTTGCTAAAACAGGCTACTTCTGAGGCTTTGTATGACCAGGTATAGTCTGGGACTTCACTGATGTTTTTACTTTTAGGGGTTTTCTTTACAATGATTGACTAATCAAAGTATAGAAAAAAACACTTTAACATCATAGAAGGCTCAGATTAATTCAGGCATTGTAGTGATACCTCTGTCATGCTAGTGCTATAATGATGGGGTGATGGTCAAGGCCCAAGGGTGGATAGAGTTACTTACTATCTCTATGCCATAGTGCTTTAGTCTGGCAAGGATCAGTATGTGGGTAAGGTCACGAACCAGATTCGTTTTCCGGGAAGACCGCAAAAAATTTTTTAGGGTTGCACAAATAATTAAGGTAGATTGGAAAACTGGAAACAATGTGCTCCTATTTCTGTAGCACTAATTGAAAATTGGTCAAACAGTGTTTAGAATGGCTGTTTGAAATATATATATTGAAACAGTGCAATGGAATGTTCGGCTTCTTAAATTCAAATTTGGCCTGCAATGGGTCTGCGGAGCCAGTACCCTGTCAGTATGCCTCTTTTAGTGCGGAGCCAGGAGGCTGCCGTGAGATTTTCATAAGGATTCACAGGTGCTAAAGCCTCTACGATTTTGTTTAGCGAAAAAGCATACAAATTGGAAAAAATGTAAGCCCATACACATGTCGTAGGTGGCATTGTACAAACTGTGCAAAAAATCATACGGAGATTGTAGTCTCTTGATATTTGTCCTTAGTCCGTCCGTCAGTTGTCAACAGTTTCTTCAAACGACATCTCCTCCGAGACCATGTAGACCAGTAAGCTAATTTTTACACGCCCGTTTTGAAAAAACGGACGTATTATGTCGTGGCGCTGTCCGTCCGTCCGTCCGTAAACATTCTTGTGCGCGCCATAACTCAGTAACCATTTGGGATATCTTCATGAAATTTTATAGGCATATGTATTAGGTTGGGGGAACGTGTCGCGTACAAGAATGGTTGCTCCCCCTTTCTTAGTTCCGAAGTTATGCCCCTTTGATCATTTTTTTCCCTGCAAGTCTTGTGCGGGCCATAACTAGATAACCGTTTCGGATATCTTTATAAAACTTCATAGCAATGTGTATGAATTCCTAACGATGTGTCGCGTACAAAAATGGCTGCTCTCCCTTTCTTCGTTTTAGAGTTACGACCATTTCATTAGTACTTTGAGCCTATTTTTGTGTTTACTTATCTTGTGCATGCCATAACTTGGTAACCGTTTGGAATATCATGATGAAACTTTATAGCAATGTGCATGATCACAAGACAATGTGTCATATATAAGAATGGTTGCTCCCTTTTTTTTACTTTTGGAGTAACCTCCATTTGATTAGTATTTTCAGGTGTTTCTCATTCACTCCATATCTCCTGAACCTTTTGAAATATTAGAATGAAGCTTTGTAGGAATGTGTATAATAATGGGGCAATGTATCCTGAACATTGAACAAGAACCACAACTCTGGCTTACTTACTCAATTATCTGCCCTTGCATAAATTTCCTGTTTACTCTTACTCCTTAACCATTCGAAATATTATAAAAATCATTTCAAGGGAATATAGAACAACCAAAAAAGGCCTATCTAGTATGTTTAGGTTATCTCCCTTGTACCACTTTGTCTATCTATCCTTTTGTAGGCAATCTTGTTCATTCTGTTTCTGCTTTATGACATTTAAACGGGCGTATTATGCGCCGCTTGCGAAGCCCTTGTTAAATAATTTCACACAAATGTTTCTGTTATAAATAGCCCTGAACCAAAATTGCTAAAATGCTTCTGCTCTTTCTTTTTTCTATCTTTCTTTACTGCTACACCCTCTTTTTAGAGTATTATGAGCAGGTGTACTTTTGTACACTTCAGTGTTGCAGGATGAAAGCCTGCATACAGCCATGTAGCTATAGTAGGGATCTTTAGCCTGCACAGGGGATGACTCTTCCTGCACAGGGGGCCTCCAGTTAACGTCCCAATCCGAAGGACGGCACACTTGTTTACATCATCTCTGCAAATGGTGCTAGAAAAACACGTTCGGACATAGGAAGATTTCTCCCTGGGTGAGGATCGAACCCACGACCTCTGGCTTCAGAGTCAAGTGCACTAACCACTGAGCCACCGCGCTTCTCCGCAGAACAAAATGGCCGCCAGAGCTAAGAATAGAAAAAAACCTTTAAATGACATCTCCTCTGAAGCCGATGGCTTGATTTCAAATTAATTTCACAGAAATGTTTGACTCGACTAATGGCCCTGAACAAAAATTGCTAAAACGGTTCCACTCCGCTGAAGGAAATGGCCGCCAGAGCTAAAAATAGAAACAAATCTTAGAATGACACAGAGGGCACAGTTTTGATCCAATCATCATGAAACTTTGTCAGAATGTTTATCTTAATGAAATCTAGACCAGGATTGAAACTGGGTTATGTGGGGTCAAAAACTAGATCAGTAGGTCAGATCTTAGAAAAACCTTGTGTACACTCCAGAGTGAACAGTTATGGACACTTCATGAAACTTTGTCAGAATGTTTATCCTTATGAAATCTAGGCCGAGTTTGAAACTGAGTCATGTGGGGTCAAAAACAAGATAACTAGTTCAAATTTTAGAAAAACCTTGTGTACATTCTAGAGGGCACAGTTATGATCCAATCTTCATGAAACTTTGTCAAAATGTTTATCTTTATGAAATCTAGACCAAATTAGAAACTGGGCCATGTCAGATTAAAAAGTAGGTCAGAGCTTAGAAAAACCATGTGAATGCTCTAGTGGGCACAGTTTTGTTCCAATCTTCATGAAACTTTGTCAAAATGTTTATCTCCAACAAATCTAGACCAAGGGTGCAACTGGGTCGTGTTGGATCAAAAACTAGGTCAAACCTTTAAAAAAACATTGTGTACACTCTAGAGGGCATAGTTTTGATATGATATTCATGAAACTGTGTCAGAATGTTTATATCCAAGAAATCTAGACCAGGTTTGAAAGTGGGTCATGTGGGGTCTAAAACTAGGAAATTTGGTAAAATCTTAGAAAAACCTTAGGTACACAATAAAGGGTTCATTTTCCATTGAATGTTTGTGAAACTCTGTCGTTCATACTGATGTCTCTGAGGTTCAGATCACAGGATACTCAGGTGAGTGATCCAGGGCCATCATGGCCCTCTTGTTAGCTCACCTGAGCCATAGGCTCAGGGTGAGCTATTGTGATCACCCAGTGTCCGTCGTGCGTCGTGTGTCGTGTGTTTTGCGTCGTCAACAATTTGCTTTATATGACATCTTCTCTGAAACCGCTAGGCCTAGAGCTTTGATATTTGGTATGAAGCATTGTCTAGTGGACCTCTACCAAGTTTGTTCAAATGGTGGCCCCAGGGTCCAAAATGGCCCTGGGGCAGGGGGTCTTGGGTTCGAAACTAAAATATACTTAAAAATCTTCTTCTCCAGAACTGCTTGGCTCAGATGCTTGAAATCTGGTATGTAGCATTGCCTAGTGGTTCTCTACCAAGTTTGTTCAAATGGTGGCCCCAGGGTCGAAAATGGCCCTGGGGCAGGGGGTCTTGGGTTCGAAACTAATATATACTTAAAAATCTTCTTCACCAGAACTGCTTGGCTCAGATGCTTGAAATTTGGTATATAGCATTGCCTAGTGGTCCTCTACCAAGTCAGTGATTTTTTTACCCCTGCGTCCTGCGTCCTAGACGCATAATTTTCCCAGAGGATGCAACATATTTCCTTGGCTGCGTTCCGGGACGCATAAAAATAGCCGAACGGTAGTCCAACTTCCGATTTTGGCTTCGTTTACAAAGCTACTTTCGTTTTAAGAATATAGCAACGGTGCATTAGCAGATTGTTATATTACTGGTAAAAAACAGTACCATAGTCTTTCCTACTCTGGCTAAATACCGAAGTCTACCTGTAATACCAATAATCAATAGTAGTTGTCCAGTACCGGAGGAACATAGTGTTATCGACCACGGTGATGTCTTTTACCTAAGTGCAAACTTTTATCAATACACCGGGTCAATAAGTAGACATTAAATATGCTTGGATGTCTGCATATATGTTTGACAGCACATGCATGTTTACATGCACGTGTAACTTTATGCATGTTATATACCATTCAGATTCATGGAAGCACAGATACACAAATATAGCCTACGTATTGGTATTGACAATTCTTCCCAACAGCTGCCGATGTAAATCAATTATCATTAATTATAGATATTTTTATCCCCCGACCGAAAGGTTCGGGGGATATAGCGATGAGCCTGGCGTCCGTCCGTCCGTCCGTCCGTCTGTCCGTCCATCCGTCCGTCCGTAAACACTTTCTTGTCCGCTCTATATCTTGAATACCCTTTGGAATATTTTCATGATACTTCACAGTTATGTAGAACAGGTCATGACGATGTGTCGCGTACAAGAATGGTAACTCTTGCTATTGCACTTTTTGAATTATCTCCCCTTTGGTGATTTTTTGGCAGATTCGTGTCCGCTCTGTAACTTCAATACCCTTTGGAATATTTTCATGATACTTCACAGAAATGTAGAACAGGTCATGACGATGTGTCGCGAACAAGAATGACAACTCTTGCTTTCTTACTTTTTGAGTTATTTCCCCTTGATAGTTTTAGGTGTGATTTTTTGGCAGATTCGTGTCCGCTCTATAACTAGAATACCCTTTGGAATATTCTCATGATACTTCACAGATATGTAGAACAGGTCATGACGGTGTGTCGCGAACAAGAATGACAACTCTTGCTTCCTTACTTTTTGAGTTATTTCCCCTTGATCATTTTAGGTATGATTTCGTGTCCGCTCTATAACTTGAATACCTTTTGGAATATTTTCATGATACTTCACAGATATGTAGAACAGGTCATGACGATGTGTCGCGAACAAGAAAGACAACTCCTGCTTTCTTACTTTTTGAGTTATTTCCCCTTGATGGTTTTAGGTGTGATTTCGTGTCCGCTCTGTAACTTGAATACCTTTTGGAATATTTTCATGATACTTCGCAGATATGTAGAACAGGTCATGATGATGTGTCGCGAACAAGAATGACAACTCTTGCTTTCTTACTTTTGGAGTTATTTCCCTTTGATGATTTTAAGTGTCCGCTCCATAGCTTGAATACCTTTTGAAATATTTTCATGATACTTCACAGATATGCATAACAGGTCATGACAATTTGTCTCATACATGAATGATAACTCTTCCTTTTAGACCTAGTGAATTATTTCCCTTTGGTAGTTTGAGCTGCTGTTTGAGTCTCTGCTCCATAACTATATAACCCTGGCCAGCTCCAGAATTTTAATAACCATTAACCTTTTAGAATATTGATGATCATGCTGTGATATCTTATCAGTGTTACCCCTCCACATTCCCGTGCCCCCTCCTGCACCCCCCCCCCCCCCCCCCCCCCCCCCCCCCAAAATTTTTTTTTTTTTTTTCCAGATTTGGATTCTTTGTCCAAATTCACTTACTAGAGAGCTCAAAATTAGGTTTGTAGGGCTTGTACTTTAGAAGTTATTCACACATTTTGAAAGTTGAATGTATCGTATGCTATACATTTGTGTATATGGTGGCTGTTTGAGATATTACCTCTTTTTAGCAGTCAAGCATACTGTTTTAGTCTGAGTGTTAGATAATCATGCATCTGTTAACAGTTAATGTCAATCAGAAGCATAAAAGAACGACAATATATTACTAATATGTGTTTTGAAGTGCACCCTTTTTACCAAGGCCCATGGGGGTCTTCGGTCGGGGGATTTGCCATCTCCTCTGATGGCTATTTTTAGCATAAGCAAACATTTCAAAAGCAGTTTGAGCTCATGCAAAATACCGAATTTGGTTTGGAGTGATCTGGATTTGGTGGTTTGGGGTGTTTTTATGGGCGGTTTGGGGTGGTTTGGGGTGTTTTGGGGTGGTTTGGGGTAATTCGATGGACCGCGCTGTCTGACAATTGGACAACAGGTGATTTATTTTATTCCTGTGACCACAGGAGCTTGACGTTGGTTATTTTTTACTTATAGGCCTTGTCCTTTGAAGTCCTTTAAGTTTGGGATGCAGAGAAAATATTGCTTTTGCATCCCAGTAAAGATGCAAACCCTTGAGCTTGGGATGCAAAGATTTTAGGTCTTGTGAGTCCTGGGACTCAAAGAAGGAGATTTGTAAAAAAATCACTGCAAGTTTGTTCAAATGGTGGCCCCAGGATCCAAAATGGCCCTGGGGCAGGGGGTCTTTGGTTCGAAACTAAAATATACATGTACTTAAAAATCTTCTCCTCCAGAACTGCTTGGCTCAGATGCTTGAAATTTGGTTTATAGCATTGCCTAGTAGTCCTCTACCAAGTTTGTTCAAATGTTGACCCCAGGGTCCAAAATGGCCCTTGGGCAGGGGGTCTTGGGTTTGAAACTAAAATATACTTAAATATCTTCTTCACCAGAACTGCTTGGCTCAGATGCTTGAAATTTGGTCTGTAGCGTTGCCTAGTGGTCCTCTACCAAGTTTGTTCAAATGGTGGCCCCAGGGTTCAAAATGGCCTCGGGGCTGGGAGTCCCAGATTTTAACCATAGAAATACATAGAAAAATATTCAAAAATCTTCTTCTCCAGAACCGCACTGCTCTGATGCTTGAAATTTGGTTTATAGCATTGCCTAACAGTCCTTTACCAAGTTTGTTCAAAAGATAGCCACAGGGTCCAATATGGCCCCGGGGCAGGGAGTCCAAGGTTTGAACCATAGAAATGCAAAGAAAATATTCAAAAATCTTCTTCTTCAGAACTGCAAGGCTTAGATGCTTGAAATTTGGTATTTAGCATTGCCTGGTAGTCCTTTACCAAGTTTGTTCAAATGGTTGACCACGGGTCCAAAATGGCCCCATGGCAGGGGGTTCAAGGTTTGAACCATAGAAATACATAGAAAAATATTCAAAAGTCTTCTTCTTCAGAACGATTTGGCTCAGATGCTTGAAATTTGGTATGTAGCATTGCCTAGTATCCTCTACCAAGTTTGTTCAGATGATGACCCCAGGGTCCAAAATGGTCCTGACCTAGGGGTCCTGGGTTTGAACCTTAGAAATACATAGAAAAACATTCAAAAATCTTCTTCTTCAGAACCATTTGGCTCAGATGCTTGAAATTTGGTATGATGCATTACCTGGTGGACTCCTACAAAGTTTGTGTAAATGGTGGCCCTCGAATCCAAAATGGCCCTGGGGCAGGGAGTCTTGGGTTCGAAATTAAAATGTACTTAAAAAATTTTTTCTCCAGAACCCCTTAGTGCAGATGCTTGAAATTTGGTATGATTCATTGCCTAGTGGTCCTATACCAAGTTTGTTCAAATGATGGCGCCAGGGTCAAAAATGGCCCCCTTCCAGGGGGCCCTGGGTTTGAACCATAGAAATACATAGAAAAATATTAAAAAGTCTTCTTCTTCAGAATCACTTGGCTCAGATGCTTGAAGTTAAGTATGTAGCATTGCCTAGTGGTTTTTTACCAAGATTATTCAAATGATGGCCCCCTGGTTCAAAATGGCCCCCAGGGGGTCCTGGGTTTGAACCATAGCAATACATAGAAAAATATTCAAAAATCTTCTTGTTCAGAACCATTTGAAAAGGGTTGCAGACTATCAAGTTTGTTCAAATGATGACCCTCGTTTGACCTTTGACCTTTTTATCCCCCGAACCTTTCGGTCGGGGGATATAGCGATGAGCCTGGCGTCCGTCCGTCCGTAAACACTTTCTTGTCCGCTCTATATCTTGAATACCCTTTGGAATATTTTCATGATACTTCACAGTTATGTAGAACAGGTCATGACGATGTGTCGCGTACAAGAATGGTAACTCTTGCTATTGTACTTTTTGAATTATCTCCCCTTTGGTGATTTTTTGGCAGATTCGTGTCCGCTCTGTATCTTGAATACCCTTTGGAATATTTTCATGATACTTCACAGTTATGTAGAACAGGTCATGATGATGTGTCGCGAACAAGAATGACAACTCTTGCTTTCTTACTTTTTGAGTTATCTCCCCTTGATAGTTATCCCCCGACCGAATGGTTCGGGGGATATAGCGATGAGCCTGGCGTCCGTCGGTCCGTCCGTCCGTAAACACTTTCTTGTCCGCTCTATATCTTGAATACCCTTTGGAATATTTTCATGATACTTCACAGTTATGTAGAACAGGTCATGACGATGTGTCGCATACAAGAATGGTAACTCTTGCTATTGTACTTTTTGAATTATCTCCCCTTTGGTGATTTTTTGGCAGATTCGTGTCCGCTCTGTATCTTGAATACCCTTTGGAATATTTTCATGATACTTCACAGTTATGTAGAACAGGTCATGACGATGTGTCGCGAACAAGAATGACAACTCTTGCTTTCTTACTTTTTGAGTTATCTCCCCTTGATAGTTTTAGGTGTGATTTTTTGGCAGATTCGTGTCCGCTCTATAACTTGAATACCTTTTGGAATATTCTCATGATACTTCACAGATATGTAGAACAGGTCATGATGATGTGTCGCGAACAAGAATGACAACTCTTGCTTTCTTACTTTTGGAGTTATTTCCCCTTGATCATTTTATGTATGAATTCATGTCCGCTCTATAACTTGAATACCTTTTGGAATATTTTCATGATACTTCACAGATATGTAGAGCAGGTCATGATGATGTGTCTTGAACAAGAATGACAACTCCTGCTTTCTTACTTTTTGAGTTATTTCCTCTTGATGGTTTTTGGTGTGATTTCGTGTCCGCTCTATAACTTGAATACCTTCTGGAATATTTTCATCATACTTCACAGATATGTAGAACAGGTCATGATGATGTGTTGCGAACAAGAATGACAACTCTTGCTTTCTTACTTTTGGAGTTATTTCCCTTTGATGATTTTAGGTGTTCGCTTCATAGCTTGAATACCTTTTGAAATATTTTTAGCTCGCCTGAGCACGAAGTGCTCAGGGTGAGCTTTTGGGATACCCTGATGTCCGTCGTACGTCCGGACGTCCGGACGTCCGTCCGTCCGTCAACTTTCGCTTGTGTACACTCTAGCGGGCACAGTTTTGATCCAATCTTTCTGAAACTTTGTCAGAATGTTTATCTCCATAAACTCTAGGCCAAGTTCGAAACTGGGTCATGTCGGGTCAAAAACTAGGTCACTAGGTCAAATCTTAGAAAAACCTTGTGTACACTCTAGAAGGCACAGTTTTCATCCAAAGTTCATGAAACTTTGTCAGAATGTTTATCTTAATAATATCTAGGACAAGTTCGAAACTGAGTCACGTCGGGTCAAAAACTAGGTCACTAGGTCAAATCTTAGAAAAACCTTGTGTACGCTCTAGAAGGCACAGTTTTCATCCAAAGTTCATGAAACTTAGTCAGAATGTTTATCCTTATAATATCTAGGACAAGTTCGAAACTGGGTCACGTCGGGTCAAAAACTAGGTCACTAGGTCAAATCATAGAAAAAACCTTGTGTACGCTCTAGAGGACACAGTTTTGATCCAATCTATATGAAACATTGTCAGAATATATATCTCCATAAACTCTAGGCCAAGTTTGAAACTGGGTCATGTAGGGTCAAAAACTAGGTCACTAGGTCAAATCTTAGAAAAACCTTGTGTACACTCTAGAAGGCACAGTTTTCATCCAAAATTCATGAAACTTTGTCAGAATGTTTATCTTTATAATATCTAGGACAAGTACAAAACTGGGTCATGTTGGGTCAAAAACTAGGTCACTAGGTCAAATCATAGAAAAACATTGTGTACGCTCTAGAGGACACAGTTTTGATCCAACCTTTATAAAACATTGTCAGAATGTTTATCTCCATAAACTCTAGGCCAAGTTCGAAATTGGGTCATGTCGGGTCAAAAACTAGGTCACTAGGTCAAATCTTAGAAAAACCTTGTGTACGCTGTAGAAGGCACAGTTTCGATCCAAAGTTCATGAAACTTTATCAGAATGTTTATCCTCATAATATGAAGGACAAATTTGAAACTGGGTCATGTAGGGTCAAAAACTAGGTCACTTGGTCAAATCATAGAAAAACCGTTTGTATGCTCTAGAGGACACAGTTTTGATCCAATCTATATGAAACTTTGTCAGAATGTTTATCTCCATAAACTCTAGGCCAAGTTTGAAAGTAGGTCATGTCAGGTCAAAATCTAGGTCACTAGCTCAAATCTTAGAAAAACCTCGTGTACGCACTAGAAGGAACAGTTTTGATCCAATCTTCATGAAACTATGTCAAAATGTTTATTGTCCATATATATATGCCCCTTATGAAACTGAGTCACGTCAGATCAGAAACTAGGTCACTAGGTCAAATCTAAGAAAAACTTTGTGTACACCCTAGAGGGCACAGTTTTGATCCAATCTTCATGAAACTCTGTCAGAATGTTTACCTTTATGAAATCTAGGTAAGTTTGAAACTGGTTTGTGTCGGATCAAAAACTAGGTCACTAGGTCAAATATAAGAACGACCTTGTATACGCTCCAGAGGGCACAGTTTTGATCCAATCTCAATGAAACTTTGTCAGAATGTTTATTCTTACAATATCCGGTTTGAAACTGGGTCATGTCGGGTCAAAAGCTAGGTCAGTAGGTCAAATTTAAATTAAGTTATGTTGCAAGAATCAGAACTAACATTGCAATGATGCCAGCCACAAACTCCTTGGAATACATTAGTTTCACCACAGTGAGATAATGATGCTACCATTCTATCATCTGTGTTTGCCTAGTTAAGTCTAGTTGAAATCCATCAAAGGAACTCAACATGAACGGGCACTTTTCGGAGAAGCGACTCTGCCATTTTCAGCTCACCTGATCGAGCCTTACAGTATTGGTGTTAGCCGCCTCTTTCATCCATCCATAAACATTTTCAAACATCTCTGAAACCACTGGGCAGATCAAATTTCATATGGAGCCTGCACATTGGTCAAAGGATTGAAAGTTCTTCAAATGATCTTGGTCACATGACCAAGGTGGCCGCCATTCCCATGTATGGTAAAAACTCTTATAAATCTTCACCAGAGCCAGTGAACTGATTAATGCTCAGGTGAGCGATTCAGGGCCACCATGGCCCTCTTGTCATTATACTTCACAGATATGCAGAACAGGTCATGACAATTTGTCTCATATATGAATGATAACTCTTGCTTTTATACTTTGTGAGTTATTTCCCTTTGTTAGTTTGAGCTGCTGTTTGAGTCGCTGCTCCATATCTGTATAACCCTTGCCAGCTCCAGAATTTGAATAACCGTGTACCTTCTAGAATATTAATGATGATGCTGTGATATCTTATCAGTGTTCCTAACTCTCTCTGACCCCTCCACATTCCCGTGCCCCCTTCCACAACCCCCCCCCCCCCCCCCCCCCCCCCCCCCCCCCCCACCAAAAAAAAAAAAAAAAAAATTTTTTTTCCAGATTAGGATTCTTTGTCCAAATTCACTTACTAGAGAGCTCAAAATTAGGTTTGTAGGGCTTGTACTTAAGAAGTTATTCACACATTTTGAAAGTTTAATGTATCGTATACTATACATTTATGTATATGGTGGCTGTTTGAGATATTACCTCGTTTTAGCAGTCAAGCATACTGTTTTAGTCTGAGTGTTGGATAATCATGCATCTGTTAAAAGTTAATGTCAATCAGAAGCATAAAAGAACGACAATATATTACTAATATGTGTTTTGAAGTGCACCCTTTTTACCAAGGCCCATGGGGGTCTTCGGTCGGGGGATTTGCCATCTCTTCTGATGGCTATTTTTGCTCAGGTGAGCGAATCAGGGCCTCTTGGCCCTCTTGTTTGAGTATTGACGGTAAGAGAAAGTAATTTTATTATGTTTGCCTCCCTTTTCAGTAGGGATGAGGGTTAACTCTTCAAGGAAGGAATTAGCTCCTTACAAGGTGTTGGAGCACCATTGATGACTTCGAAACAAATCCCTTTCCACCAGAAATCGGGAACTACTTGGACTATTTTCTTTGCTTCAGTTTCTAAAATACTCGGTACAGCTGACGTTTTTAAGATAAAAATGACTGAGTTGGAATTATAAAAAATGAATTTTATTTTTGTGGATTTTATTGATATGTAAACCCAGGTGCTCACAAACTTAACATAAAGCCCATTCAGTTTGTGAGTGATTCGTCGGCGTTTACACATCGATAAGATCCACAAAAATAAAATTCATTCCTATAATAACTTTTGCAGGATAATACACCAATCCATGTTAAAGATCCTCGTCCACGCTACCTGAGATTCTGGACAAAGAAGATTCCAGCGGACTTACCTGTACCAAAATTTAAGGTAAGCCAGGCTCCATGTGAGTAAAAATTTTGAAGATGATATATTTTTTGAGGATAATAGACAATTTCTCTACATAACTCCCTTAAAATTTAATAATCAATGGTTGATTGGTCTCAAACTGGGTTATTTTGGATAATTAACTTTTAAAGTGCCAGAAATGAAAATAGTCAAATTTGCAAACAGTGCAGATCCAGATTATGATCCGCCTGATGTGGATCTACACTGTTTGTCCTCTAGTTTTTGAATTCTCAATTTGATATAGCTTGGACGGAACATAATTTTGAAATTTTGTAAATTTTTGCATTTGTGTTTAAGGGTTAATTAGTCTAATATCTGGTCATTTAGGTTTAGAAATTATTTCTTCAAAACTGTTTCAGATAAAGCTCCATTTGGATTTGGAAGGAAATCGCTCCCATCCCAGACATTTGTACAAATCAATGTTTAGTATGCATAAACAGTCAACTAAATTATGTGAGCAACGATGGCATATTGTTTAGGATAAAAGTAAAAAGAACTCACATTCAATGAAAATTAATTCAGTTGTATTTGCACATTAAGGTACAAGTGACCTTTAATCAAGAGATAAAAGTGACAGCCTGTTCAGGTTATAATTACCTGCTATTTACCTGCTTACATACCTGTGTCGAAGGTAATAACTGTATAGCTACCTACATGTACTTAAAGTTGTTGGTTGGTTGGTTGGTTGTTTTGGGTTTAACGGCCCTTTGAGACAGTATTTCAGTCTATATCGGGCCGTCTCCCAAAGAGAGGGAGAAAGAAGAGAAATGATAGACGAGAGAAAAAACGTCCAAACAACCCCCACCCGCTCCTACTGCAAGCACAGTAAGCCCTTGCCCTACTCCTAGTCAAATAAGTAGGACGCCCCGGTACTGGAAGTTACACGCAGCACCTTTGCACCACCCAACCATCCCCGTGTACTTAAGGTATTGTGGGGTGCCTTAAGTACCACAAACCATATATTTGAAGATTCAAATTTCTTACCACTAATTTGGACAAACTTGGAAAATATTTTGCGGAGTATAATTTTTGTGGATCGCTTCCAACCGTGAATTTCCACAGAAAATAGGTGACCCGAAAAATTCCCATTATTCAGTATTTATACACATTATTTTGCATGGGGTAGGGTCAGTCACACTGAATGGATTATTGTGTGAAGCTTGCTGTTTGGAATGACTACCATTCAGTTGAATTGTAAAAATTACATTGATTTTGTTTCATAGTTTGACACTTACTACGTCGGTACTCCTCCACCAAATGAAGTGACTTTCACCAACCTGAATGACAACATCAACAAAGATTTCCTGGAAAACATGTGTAAAGGCTTTGGTAAGATGGAGGAGGTGAAGATCTACTACAATCCAAAGAATAAGAAACATATGGGAATTGGAAAGGTAGGCAGATCCCCAGATAATGAGTTGTTGTTTATTATTCATTTAAGTTAAATGGGCCACAACGCAACAAAACCAACAAAGTGGAATGTGCACCTAGCGAAGACTGAGATCAGCCTGAGCATCCACTCAGTCTGATCAGAGTCTTTGCTGTGCACTTAAATGGTAGCTAAGGGTCAAAACTAGCTCCATGCAGACAGCAAAGACTTTTAATCAGACCTGGGGGATGCCTAGGCTGATCTGAGTCTTTGCTGGGTGCAGATGCCACTTTGTTGGTTTTGTTGTGTCATGGCTCATATAGTCTTAAAAGTTAAAGAACAGTCATGAAATAAACCTTTCTTTTGCACTCTAGATAAGGATATTCTTGAGTTTCTTCTGTACCAAGTTCTTATCTCACCCAGGAGGGGATAAAAATAATGTGCAGTCAATGCTTTGGTTGTATCTGTGTAGTTAATATGTGGCGTGGTTTTTCGGACAATGATGTCAAGAAGGCAGCAAAATGACGTGAGTTTATGCAATTACTGCAACAATTTCAGGTTATCTGAAACATTTCTTTCAATTAGTTGAGTAGTAACATAGGGTAGAAGACATGTCAAAATATGCATGTTTTCTCATATATGGTTACTGCTTGCTTGTTAACTGTCTTGAATTTGCTTCTAGCTGTGTATAGAAAATTGTTTTGACTGAATGGGTGTGTAAACAAATACTCAATGAAATAGAGGAGATTGAGGGATTGGGATGGAGGGCAGTAAGAGTATTACCACCCTCATTCCCGAAGCCAATATCCTCCTTTATTTTTATACCATAAACTGTAGACTTCATTGTGAATTTATTTTCAGGTGCTGTTTATATCGTCGAAATGTGCTAAAGCCTGTGTAAATAAACTACACAACACATCTAAAATGGGAAACATTATGAATGTTTTTGTGGATCCACTAGGTATGATAGCTTTAACTAAACTTTCCTGCTTCATTTGGCCTTTTTAAGATGTATGGGTACACCCAGTGCTCCAGATAAAAAGGGGTAACAGGGATAATTTAGGGATAATTTTCCTTTTTTTTCTATAAAATCATATGTTGTACCCATCATCAGAACCGTCTCAGCCAGACGGTTCTAATGAGGGGTCACAACATATGTTTTCATTGAGAAATAAGAAAAATTATCTTGAATTATCTTCAATACCCCACCTTACCTGAATCACTGGGTACACCTTCAAATTTCTGCCAGTTTTACAAAGGGAAACAATTATTGTGACTTCCAGTTTGCTTATCTAAACGACATAGCCCTTCTAAAATGGGTCTGCTTTTAAAGAAAGAAGTTGCTCCTTGGCTAAGAATTGACTTCCATAGAAAAGGGAGGCAAAAATGAAAATGGCATAGTTGCTCCCCCTGAAAGAGTACCTGGGTTCGAGGTTATATGTGCTCGGAAGCAGCCAATCAGTGTGCTTTATTTTGAGTTTGAGAATGTACTCAAGTTTTATAACCTCTGGACCTGTTCACCTTAGGATAGTGTGGTAGAATTTTATATGGTACAGAATTTTGTTATGAGTAGACATACAGTGGAAAAATAAAACTCATGAGAGCACCATGACCTTTAAAGTGCCTAAAACGCAGATGACAAAATTTATATCTGCAAAATTAAAAAGAAAAGAAAGTTTTTTCCTAGCTATGCATGAGTTATTTGCAAACCCAGCTAACCTAGGGCAGAGGAATTATAGGGAAAAGTGCACAGCATTGTCCCTGCAGTGCCATGCATTTGCGGGTCTTTTGATTAGCTGTCAAAATAACTGGGACAATGATATTGACTCTAACTGTTGAACACAGTCCTCGGGGCTTATAAGAGCGATTGATCAGACATTGTCCCCACAGGGCTTTGAATTGTCCCCACAGGGCTTTGAAAAAGAAGAAAAAAGTCGGTACTATTCCCCGGCCCTGGATTAGCCGGAGTTGCTAATGACTGGTGCATTATATATTGGGAATTCAAACAGTGCTCCAGAAAAAAAAAGGGGTAACGGGGGTCTTCAAAACATATGTTATGACCCTTCATTAGAACGGTCATACCGTGAAAGTTCTAATGAGGGGTCACAACATGTTTCACATATGAGCCGCGACACGAGAAAACCAACAAAGTGGTTGTGCGCCAAGCGCAGACTCAGATCAGCCTGGGCTTTCGCCCAGTCTGATCAGAGTCTTCGCTGTCCGCATGCAGGTAGCTTAGACCCTTAGTTTCCCTTTAAGCCATTAGCAAAGACTGATCAGACTGGGTGTTTTGCCAGGTGATTTTAGTCTGTGCTGGGCGCACAACCACTTTGTTGGTTTTCTCGCGTCACGGCTCATATGTATTTGTTGAGAAATAAAAAAAGATATCTGAATTATCCTCAGAAATCCTCTTTATCTGGAGCTCTGTAATCAAGGATTTTAAAGCAAACAGTTGTTATCCAGATGAGGCTCAAGATGAGCCACCTCATCTGGATTCTTTGCTGTTCGCAAATTCAGCTACATATGTTGCAGGGGTCAGCCTAGAACTTCCAGACAGAGAGAAGTTTTGCGACATTTTCTGGACTTTAGGGAGAAGTTTTGGTCCAAATTTTGGATTTCCCTATATGTATTATACAATTTCACTTCTCCCTCAGCTCAAAATAAGGAGAAGTCAGCCAGCTTAGGGAGGACTGTATCTCCCAAATCGCCCTTTAGGCTTAGACCTGGTGTTGTCATTTTTGGTGCTTTAAGGTAGACGAATAGTGAATAAAAATATTGGTGGGGCATTCATTTCATTATACCAGCTGAATAACCCAAAGGGCTATAAAACGTTTGGATAAGAAAAGAAAATTTTTCGCCGTTTTGTTTTCCTAAAAAACAAACTTTTGTATTTATACATACTTTTTTTTACACATTTTCCATTAAAATTCATTTCTCTAGCACATGGATGCACTTTCATTGCTGCAAATCATATAATCTTTAATATAGGGTATTTGAAACAAACTGGTAAGAAAAATTTCATTTATCTTGATAATAAGTATATTTTTACGTTTTTAAAAAAAATGCAAGAAAATTGAATTTCATGAAAAACGTCATGAAAAATATATTCAATCGTTGGGGCATGCTTATGCATATTGTTTTAGTAAAACTTACATTGTATGATACAGAATAAAAAAAAAAAAAAAAACATTTCACCGTTTTGTTTCCTAGAAAAACAATGTTTAAGTTCAAAAATATCCCCAAAAAAAGACTGCCCAAGTACTGCACCTGCTGCAAGCACAGCTGGTCCTTGCCCTGTTATTTATTTTCCTGTTGTTCCTGGTCTACCATAGAGTAATGCCTCAAAAATATGCAGATGGAATTGAAATAGTAAAGACCTTGATCAGTCTGTTTCCTAAGGAACAGTCTGATCACGGTTTCCACTGTTTGTACAGACGTATCTGCCCGAAAACTTAGGATCTTTAGGGTAGACATTGTAAGTGTGTATATATTCCATAGTTGATTGATTCACCATGAACAATAACTCTGTTATGTGTTTTAAAAAGTCAATACAGAGTTATTGTGTATCTAAATACCTTAAGTGTTAAAGTATTACTGTAATGTGCGTAAGTATTGGGACACCTAAAATAATTAATTTTCCATTTGGAACAAATGGAAAATTAATTGTTTTAGATGTCCCAATACTTACGCACATTACGTAAGTATTGGGACACCTAAAATAATTAATTTTCCATTTGGAACAAATGGAAAATTAATTGTTTTAGATGTCCCAATACTTACGCACGTTACGGTATTTATAATACGGAATTGTAGAAATGGACGTGAAATTATGCTTAGTAAAAATTTATTTATGTGACCATACTGGGTTGAAATAATCCCAGATTGGTTCACTTGCTCACTCTAAAGAAGCACTCAACAGTTCTTACAAAGTTTTGGGAAAATGAAACAAATTCTTTACTGCTTGAGAATGACGTTCATGTAGATAGGCAGCAAACCTTTCCAGCTTGCCAAAGTATGAAAACAACACAGTAAGAATTTTCAAGCTCAGCTCTGCATCTCAGCTTCCATCATTAAACTTTTCTACCATTGTCAAAGCACCAATCAGAGCCCTAGATAAGAGGGAGTATTTGGTGATAATTAGGGATAATTTTTGTTAATTCTGGAGATAAACATATGTTGTGACCCCTCATCTGAACCGTCCCGAAGAGACGGTTCAGATGAGGGGTCACGACATATGGTTTCAACGAGAAATAAAGAAAATTATCCCTCAATTATCATCAAATACCCCTCTTATCTAGAGCTCTGACCAATGGGCTCAAAATGCAGATTAGGGCCATCTAGTAAATATATAATTTTTATTGCAGGAAAAACAAGGCAGCAGATGCTAGACGATATATTGGATGATGGTCCAAAGATGCCCAAACCCCCATCTCCAAAGCTGGACCCTCGTTCAGGACTGACATATGCACAGCAGCAAGCTCTCCATATTGACCATGGCCCACCTTTGCCACCTGAGCCAGAACCTTATAACACGGGAGTGATGGATCATGGGATCCCTCCTGGCATTCCTCCCATTCCAGGAAACCCCTACTTGCCTCCAAATGAATTTGAACAGACACCCTCTGATTATAGCTATTCAACAGCAAACCATTCTGATCAGGGATATCTCTCAGGCACTTCAGGTTCAAGTTTCTCCCACGATAATTTTGGGAGAAATCAGTTCCAAAACAATAGTCAGTTTGGGGGTACACCTGGCTTTGGAGGAGGAAATCAAGGCGGACATTTTGACTTCAGTAATAGGTCACAGATCCCGCCTCCCCAGTCACCATTTGTTAAACCAGGGTTTGGCAGTACGCCAATGAGTTACGATAGTAATATGTCACAGCAGACACCAATAACACCTCAGACACCACAGCCTCCGATTAATGAGGTGCAGCCTTATGAGAACAGAGACAGAGGAGGAAGGAATAGGGATAGGCGTGACAGAGATCGCGGGAATAATTCTAAATTTCAGGATTTTGATAGAAATAAAAGCAGAAATTCAGATTGGAATAGGGACAGGGATAGGTTTAATCGTGACAGCCGTGACCGTGATAAAGGTAGAAGAGATTGGAAATATGAACGTGATAATGAATATAATAGAAGGGAAAGAGACCGAGAGAGAGACAGGAATAGAAACTCTGATCGTGACAGGCGTAGAAATGATTTTAGAGACCCAAGAATTGATGAGAGAGAGAAAAGCAGAGAGAAAGTTGTAGAGAAAGAAATTCCAAAAGAAGAGCCATTTGTTCCTGAACCACCTCCACCAGTTTTTACTCCCAAACCGGCAGAACCGAAAGAAGAGGATGAACCGCGTAGTATGAGCTTAGAGTCCAGAATCCAGAGCCTGTTGTCAGGGTTCCGCAGTCCAGAACCTGCGAAACCACCTCCAAAGGAGGAAACTCCACCTCCAGTCACGCCTAAATCATCTAAAGCACCTCCATTACCCCCATCAGAAGACGCACAGTCTGGTTTTGAGAAACTAGATACTAATTCAGACTCGAAGGTTCAAAATAACTACATAGACAATAAAACTCCAGTGTATAACGAAACACCAACTTATAATCAAACACCATTGTATAATGAATATTCAAATCCAACTGCTAGTGTTAGTTACCATGGTTCTACACCAAGCCATGATTCAAACCAGGCTTGGTCAAATAATTATCCAAATGGAGCATTACCTGTTAATTCAGTACAGCCACCTCAGGATGATGAAGACAGAATGAGTCTGGATTCTAATGACAGTGGTGGTGGAAATACTTCCATAGAAATAAATCCTCAAGCTATGAAGCCGGACGTTCCAGTTGTTCCGCCCCCATTGATGTCGATTCCAACGAGTTTTAATAGTAATCTGCCGCAACCCCCATGGCCACAGTCAAGTGCTAATAGCTTTGATATGGGTAGCTTTTCCCATACACAAAATACCGGTATTGACACTTTTAATTACATGGGGGGAACATTTAACCAGAACTTTATTAATCAGTATAATAATGATATGAATAATATGGAAAATGAAGAGGAGCTTGAGGAGGAACATGAAAAAACTGAAGTGACATTTTGTTCAGTATTAGATGACTTTGTTCAAGAGTTAAAGGAGATCTTGTCAAAAGACTTGTGTAAGAAAATGGTGGAGAATTCGGGATTCAAATACTATGATAGATGGTGGGATAGAGAAGAAGAAAAAACTAAAGTAAGTATGACAGTAGAGACACTTAGCTCCAGGTACAAGGTCAGATGAATCAGTAATTCTTAAAAAAAAAAAAATTGTCACTTTTTGGTAAAAGTGTGTTTGAGTGTGGTTTCCCATTGTCCCTTCCAAGTTGGGTCAGGACCCTTATTGAAAAAAGAGGCAAAAAAGAAAAAGAGTTGCTTTCCCTTAACTTGTGTTCATTCATCAATATTTACGTTCTCAGTGCATTTATTGAAAAGCCCTATGGTAAACTATTAGAAGTAATGCAGTTTATACTTCAATAACTACATCAGTTCACGGGATGTCTCATGATGTTAAGTGACGTCAAAATAAAACATGGTTCTCTCCAATCTGATTGGACATAGGCGAAATTGTGACATTGTTGATGCTGTTCCGCAGTTAGTAGAAAAACTGCATATAAATGTTTTTCTGCTTCAGCTGTAGCCCCTAAAGTAAATTAGTAAAATAATAGATAGAAAAGAATGTAAATATAAACAATGAACTTAGTTTTTCTGGTGTTTATCGAAGTATAAACTTCATTGGGTTGCGTGCAAAGTAAGTGAACCCCATAGGGTTTCATGTAAACTTTGCTAGCAACCCAATGTAGTTTATACTTCAATAAACAGAAGAAAAATGAAATTCATTCCTTAATTATCTCAGAATAATCTTCAAAATGCATTTGTACCTGAAGCTGGTGGCCCATTTCAAAGCATCGTAAGCTTGTAAACAAGCATTTGTAGAGTCTTCTAGTGCAAGTAAAATCAGGTTTGCTAATATTTTTTGCAGCAGAAATGGCAGTGTTTTTTTGGTACAGTACATTTGAAAATATGATGTCTCATTTTATTGACATTGTTAGTTTTGAACAACTGGGCTGTGATTGTGAACAACGAAATTATTTTGAAAGGAAAACCTCATTTGTCCTAAAAGTCATTCTGGAAGTCTGTAATCATGGTAATTGTTTAAGATATTAACATTTCATGCTTCAGACTGAACATGGAGCACCCACTGGGGTGAAGGTTGGCTAGTATTTTTAGCTCACCTGAGCATGAAGTGCTCAACGTGAGGTATTGTGATCGGGCTTTGTCCGTCATCCGGTCGTGCGTCCGTCGTCAACTTTTGCTTTAAACGACTTCTTCTCCAAAACTGCAGGACGGATTTTGAAATAATTTCACAGAAATGTTCCTTGGGGGACTCTCTACCAAAATTGCTCAAATGGTTCCGCTCCGCTGAACAATATGGCCGCCAGAGCTAAAAATAGAAAAACCTTTAAGCGACTTCTCCTCCAGAACTGCTGGGCCGATTTTGAAATAATTTCACAGAAATGTTCCTTAGGAGACCCTCTACCAAAATTGCTCATAGGGTTCCGCTCCGCTGAACAATATGGCCGCCAGAGCTAAAAATAGAAAAACCTTTAAACGACTTCTCCAAAACTGCTGGGCAGATTTTGAAATAATTTCACAGAAATGTCCCTTAGGAGACCCTCTACTAAAATTGCTCAAACGGTTCTGCTCTGCTGAACAATATGGCCGCCAGAGCTAAAAATAGAAAACCCTTTAAAAGACTCCTCCAAAACTGCTGGGCAGATTTTGAAATAATTTCACAGAAATGTTCCTCAGGAGACCCTCTACCAAAATTGCTCAAACGGTTCCGCTCCGCTAAACAATATAGCGGCCAGAGCTAAAAATAGAAAAACCTTTAAACGACTTCTCCTCCAAAACTGCTGGGTCGATTTTGAAATAATTTCGCAGAAATGTTCCTTAGGAGACCCTCTGCCAAAATTGCTCAAACGGTTCTGCTCCGCTGAACAATATGGCCACCAGAGCTAAAAATAGAAAAAAGCTTTAAACATCATCGTCTCTTAAGTCAATGGCTCGATTTCAAAAAAAAATCACAGAAATGTTTTACTCATGACTCTAAACAAAAATTGCTAAAACGGTTCCACTCCGCTGAACGAAATGGCCGCCAGAGCTAAAAATAGAAATAAATCTTAGAATGACACAGAGGGCACAGTTATGATCCAATCATCATGAAACTTTGTCAGAATGTTTATCTAAATGAAATCTAGACCGTCTTTGAAACTGGGTCATGTGGGGTCAAAAACTAGGTCACTGGGTCAAAATTTAGAAAAACCTTATGCACACTCTAGAGGGCACAGTTATGATCCAATCTTCATGAAACTTTGTCAGAATGTTTATTTATATAAAATCTAGGCCAAATTTGAATCTGAGTCTTGTGGGGTCAAAAACTAGGTCACTAGGTCAAATCTTTGAAAAACCTTGTGTACACTCAAGAGGGCACAGTTACGATCCAATCTACATGAAACATTGTCAGAATGTTTATTTTCATGAAATCTTTACCAGATTTGAAACTGGGCCATATCAGGTCAAAAACTATGTCACTAGGTCAGTTCTTAGAAAAACAGTGTGAATGCTTTAGCTGATACAGTTTTGTTCTAATCTTCATGAGACTTTGTCAGAATGTTTGTTTCGAACAAATCTGGACCAAGGGTGCAACTGGGTCATGTTGGGTCAAAAAGTAGGTCACTAGGTTAAACCGTAGAAAAACATTGTGTACACTCTAGAGGGCACAGTTTTGATAACTTTGTCAGAATGTTCATATCCAAGAAATCTAGACCAGGTTTGAAACTGGGTCATGTGGGGTCAAAATCTAGGTCATTAGGTTAAATCTTATAAAAACCTTAGGTACACAATAAAGGGTTCATTTTCCATTGAATCTTTGTGAAACTCTGTCGGTCATATGGATGTCTCTGAGGTTAAGTTTACAGGATACTCAGGTGAGCGATCCAGGGCCATCATGGCCCTCTTGTTATAGAGAAATAAGGAAAATTATGTAATATTTATCATCAGGTGTTATTTGGTGTTGAGATGAGGCAAATAAGAAGAATACTGTCTCAAAGGCCATTGAGTTCTTAAGAGCAAAGCATGAGGTGAACTCTGCTATCTTATACAAGCCTTATTCATGAAATTGAAGTTCTCTTACACCTGTGCAGGACTTATTTTGCTTTGCACTACAATTTCAGCCTCAGAAGCCAATGTTGCCAGAGCGCCGAGACCGAGACAACAAAAAACAGCAAGAGAAACCAGCAGAGAAGACAGAAGTTGTGAGTGCCACGTTAGCGTCACTGTTTTCTCAGCCGGAACGGCCAAGACATCCCTGGAGTAAAGAGGGTCAGTTCGATATTGGGGCCACCTATGGTCAGTCGATGGGATTGGGTGGAGGATTTCTTGGTATCCGTGGCGGTATGCCGAGAATGCCATCATTCAAGGTAATGACCAGAAAAAACATAAAAACTCTTAAGTGTTGGGACAGACGGGTTGAGCAAACAGTAAAGACCCAGATCAGACTGCTCCTATAAGAGCTGTCTGATTTGGGTCTACACTGTTTGCCATTCCATTTGCATCTTAAGGATGCATTACTGCATCATAAAACCAAACTGTGCTATTTTTAGGAGGATTCAGTAATTATTTTAGGTGTCCCAATTTTTAGAATGTGTTTGGTACTTTAGATTTGTTATACTGATTGTATGGGTTCGTTTTCGTGTATTCCAGATTCGAATAAATGTGTTAGAGCTCCGTAAAAGTGAATTGTTACAGTACACGCAACGTGAAGACTTGATCTGACACGCTCTTGCGTGACACTTAAAATCGCGAGGAAGGGATTAAAATCCACGAGATTCTCTCGCAACTCTCACGCATTTCACACTAAACTTCCTCGCGTGTTTGAAAATCGCCACGTTCCACGCAAGAAAATTCCTCGCATCTCGCGTGAAATTCATAGAGTGATGTATACGAGAAACTTTCTCGCATCACGCGTGGGATTTTGTCCAGGTAGGTACATGTACAGTAAATGCAAGTTTCTTTACAAGTACATATACCTTTACAGACAAGGCATATGATTCGCAATGTATTTTTTTTCGGCGCTGATAACGGTTCAATTAATACATAGTAAGCGTGCGTGAATAACCTAATTGATCGCATCCTCAATGCAAGTATTGTTTGACCGTACGGTATTTACATTTACGAATTAAGGATGGGTTGATAAACAATCATGATCAGAGTAATTTTGTTGCAGTTACGCGGCGAGTTAATAAGTGAGGCTTATGTTTGAAAGAATATTGTTAATAGGTTAGTTAGATGACACAGACAAAAAATTTCGCTCAGCCGCCACCGATAACAGCCCAATCCATGTCAAAACAGTCACAAAGATCAAAGCGTTTGGATCAGCTTTTGAACTCAAAGATATAGCCGCTAGTGGCACGTGCCGAAAGATTTACTTATTAACCAACATAAACTTTCTGATGTAAGAGCTGTCAAGTTTCCAATAAAAGCGCACGCAACAATAATGACTTGATTAGCAAATGGGCTGTCTCAGAGGTGATTGACGTCCACTTATCCACTCGCTGAAATATGCAAATTTGTAAACCTGTTGGTTTGACAGCTAAAAAATTACGTCACAGCTGCATCCTCTCAATCAGTTCATTCATGAAATATGGAAAATATGATTTTGCGTCGTGGATCAATAGTCAAAGTGTTTGGATTTTAAAAATGCATCAAAATGAAGGAAAAATAAGAGGTGAGAAGTTTTTTTTTTTTATTCCGATCTCCGCGTGGCAAAATCACATTATCTATACGAAAAACGAAACTGATTCTGCTGCGCGGAAAAATTCTCAAAGTATTCGGACAAATAAACATAATATCTGTATTCATATTTAGAGGTGACTGAACGCATTCAGGGCCTTCGCCATAATAAAATGTGAAGACGGTAGCATTTGTTGAAATACGTAAACACAGCACGTTTATAGGTCAGTCTCGTGCCTTGACATCAAAGGACGCCGCTCAGAGCACAAAATGGTGAAAGGAATCTTATTCCATAAGCTGATAGTAAATATTAGGATCAGCCTGCGCAGTATTAAATACAATGCGACAAACTGGTATGCTTTACGCGTCATAGCGTGAGCATCATCATATTTCAATTCTCATATCGACGTTACCCCCGCACCTCAGCGGAACGAATCCATAGCCGCAGTAACGGGGCGCCGAGCGTCCATTCATAGCGTAAGCGGTTTATGCTGTCTGTTTGTTCAGCACTTTCGGTTATTTCCGGAATGGTGGAAATTGCCGATCGTAATTTTTGCCGCTAAAAATTTTTGAGTCGGCGCCAAAAAAGACCAGTCGGTTGGAAACCGGAATCACACAACTTTTTTTTTAGGCCCAATGTAAAAATATAAATGAATTACCTGTACAACATAGACAGGAATCGTTAATCCTTTCCACTCGAAAACACGCGTCACACGTGATTAAGTTTGGCGCCGATGACTCACCTGAGCATACATGGAGTTAATCCTTTCTCTCGAAAGTTGCGTGTCTCGCGTGAAAAGAAATTGTTTTCTCGCGAGTTTAACGTCACGCATCTTGCGAGTGTCTCGCATCTCCCACGCATTTCACACGCAAAAACCCCACTAAACTTTCGCGGAAAAGATTAAAATTTCTCGCGAGAGCGTGTCAGATCAAGTCTTCACGTTGCGTGTACTGTAGATGGTCACACAATTGCTGGGGAGATTTTTGATTTGGGAGTGGTCTCTTTCACATATTGTCGGCACCATATCTCCTGAAGGGAACGATAGATTTTGACCAAATTTGCAGAGATAGATTATTAGGAGAGGGGAATGAGTTTTAGTTACCCATTACAAAGGTCACTGGAGGATTGAAAAAAAAAAAAAAAAAAAGGCTTGTCTATACCATATCTCTTTAAAGCATTGCTTGATTCTAACCAAACTTTACGAAAAGTGGTATTAGGAGGAGAGCACGCTTTTGGTGACTTTGACCCCATTTTAAGGTCACAGGAGGTGTAGCCTTATAAAACATGATATCAAAAGAAACAAAGATGGATTTTGTCTCGTCTGAGACTAGCAGAAGCAAGACAGATATTACTTTTCTGGTGTTGGCATTGGTATCGTTGTCAGCGTTGGCGACATGAACTTTGCATAAAGTTTTCTGGCTTAGCTCTGTTTTGAGACAGTGCACAGAAAGACCAGACATAACATTCCTGCAGGGCCTCGTAGCGCAGTCTGTAGGGCAACTGACTCATAAGTCAGAGGTCTTGGGTTCGATACCCGGTCTGGCCACGTACTTTCGTTTCTCCTTCCGCTGATTCAAGAAGGGCAGTTGTCAGTTACTGGCAAAAGTATGTGCACTTAGTACTGGTTAACCGCTTAGGAGGTCTAAGCCTGTCCAGGAATAGTGTGGTTAGGTTAACTGACCGTCCTGACATGACCATAGCTGTTTACCGTGGACGTAAAGCAACAGTACAATACAATACATACCATTCCTTGGCTTGTCTATTTTCATGCATTGCTTGATGCTAATTGATATAGAAATAAACACGATTATGGTCAAACTTCACATTTCTGCTTTGGTCATGTCATTCCACCCATCAAACTTTGAGATAATTTCAGTCATCAACATCTGGACAATCAGTCTACTAAATGTATGATAATTGCATTATTACATTTGTTCAAGGACATTATGGCATAGACTTGATATCACGTAAGTTTATCAGACTTATATCATAGGTCACTCTTTACAGTAGTTTCATGATAAACAATTGTACTGCCATGGCAGGCAGAACTGAAATTTGTGCCACAAGCAGGTTCAGAGAAGGCTGAGTATTTGGAGATAATTCAAAGATGATTTTGTTAATTTTCAGTAAAACTGTACATTGTCACCCCTCATTCCCTCATTAGTCGTATGTAGGAAAATTCTCCCAGAATTATTGTCAAATACTCAGCTTATCTGAGTCTTAGCACAGAGGTGGTTTGTATATTAAAATATAATGTATATCTGAAATCTTTTTCAGTTGTGTCACAGTCAAACTGACAGGACATAATTATTTTAGCTACATACTGTATACGCGATAATTTTTGTGGTGTTTCATTTTTCGCGGTATTTCGTGGTCACTTAGAAACCGCTAATATTAAAAATGCGAAATATTTTCCTGTTTCTAACAAAGTATTTACAGTAGGCACACTGGCACAGTGTCCATATATTTTGTTTCTGTTTGCTTCGGTAAATTCTGGTACAGTTTTCACTTGAGCCAGTTCTTTCATTAAACTGCGGCCCTGCCGCAGGTTGATGAAAGAACTGGTTCAAGTGAAAATGAAGCAATTTGGCTTTATGCCCATGTTGCTTACCCCGAAAATTAAAAATCGTGAAAATTAATGTTTATGTTTTTGCCCTTAAACCGCGAAAATTTGAACCCGGGAAAATTACCGCGTATATGGTATATGTTACAGATATTTAATTTTCCATTGCAGAAAAAGTTGCCACCTAAGACAGAGGAAGACATTGCTCGGGAAGAAAAGAGAGAGAGAAGGGAAAAGAGACGAAAGGAAAAAGAGGAGAGGAGGAAAGAAAAAGAAGAGAGGAAGAAGGAACAGGAGAAGGAAGAAATGGGTAAGAGCAAAATTAACGTAAAGAGAGTTTAGGAAAATGTAAAAAAAAATTGCTGCCCAAATCTTTTTTTATAGTCATGCAGCCATTAATCTGTGATAGATCAGGGCTTAAGGAAGACAAGATACTAAGATTATTTTTTCTGATTCTTCATAAAAATGTATGTAGTGACCTCTCATTAAAATCGTCTCACTGAGACGGTTCTGATGAGGGTCACAACATACGGTTTTAGCTCACCTGAGCACAAAGTGCTCAAGGTGAGCTATTGTGATCGATATTTGTCCGTCGTCCGTCCGTCCGTCTGAGCAAACAAATTGGTAGTTAGGGGGCTAGGGTTAGGGTGTCTGAAATGTATTTTAAATGGGATTTTTTTCCATAGACACTTAAAAAATAGGTTTATGTGGCTAGAAAAGGGTTTAAGTGGCTTTTTTTTTTAGCTTGCCTGAACGAAGTTCGGGAGCTATTGCACAACCCAGGCGTCGGCGTTGGCGTTAGTGGCATCGGCGGCGGCGGCGTTAGCAAAATGTTTTAAGTTTTACGTTAAAGTTTTTTATATAATGGGCACGGCGCTGTCAGGCGGGCTATCCTGTCCCTGTGACAGATCTTGTTGTACAATGCAAAAGACTCGTAAGTATATCTCCGTTAGAATGTCTGTCCGTCCGTCATCAACAATTTCTTCAAACATCTCCTCCTAGACCAGTTAGCCAATTTCAAAATAATTTCACACAAATGTTTCTGTTATAGCCCTGAAACAAAATTGCTAAAATGGTTCCGCTCCACTGAACAAAATGACAGCCTGAGCTAAAAATAGAAAAACCTTTAAACGACATCTCCAGAGCTCCAGATAATTTTTACAGTGGTTTCAGTATTTACCAAACAGAATTTTAACCTTTTCAGTATCCTGATGAGTCCTTTCAGTATCGGTACTCCTGAGATCCAGTGGTTGTTCAGTATCTTTTTAACGCACAACTGGTCTCCCAAAATGTCAGTCTACTTGTTCTTGTCCAGGGTTCTTGCTTAAAACTCTGGACAACAGGAACGACCCAGGCCAAACGGGAATAAGGCCGAAACGACCCGGGGCCGAAAGGGAATTTGGCCGAAACGACCCGTTACCGACCCTGACAGTGTTTTGCTTTCCTTTTACCACGCATCAGGGGACGATCGGCTGATCTTTGCTGGCTATAGTTCACTAGAATTAACCACTGGCTTGCCGAAGCCAAAGTTTTCCAGCTTCGCACAACCAGGTGGGGCCATTTATTGACTGTTCAGTCAAGTAACAGAGACGTTTTTTCAACGAAAATGAAAGTCCCTACGCAATCGACCGGAAAGATCATGTGCAATTTAGCGATTGGCTAACGCTCGGTAAATTCCAATACTCATGCTTGTTCCCGGTCTATTCATAAAAACGACCAGTAAAAGCCGAAAAGAGAATGCTGAAAATAGGTACCATGTGCTTTCTGTTTTCGGAAAAAGGTTGACTGCGCATGCTCAGACAGTGCATGCGCTGAAGCAATGATTAGTAAATGCTAAAAATACACTGAGCCACTTTAGTTCTGCTCCACTTATAAAATGTAAGATTTCTCGGAAAAGAAATATGATAATTTTAATTTGGAACTTTCAGCGAAACGCGAATTTATGTCTGCACAATCCATAGAAAAAGTGTTATGATCGAGCTAGAAACAAACAAGAAAACGGATCCGAATGGGCAGTACCCGTAAAACACAAATTCACATTGCATTATTTTGCATTGCATTCAGACACACCGCACTTTTATCAGTGTCGAATTTTTGCTATGTCATTGTTCAGAGGCGATTCATTTTCGGCGATATAGAAGACTTAAACATGTTTGAAACTTAACTATGTTTTCAGCAGCCGACTATTTTTGGTTGCCAAATGCCAAAGGTTTGAAAAAGTTCTTTTTATTCACAATTTTTAAAAACTATAGAAATTTTGAATGTTTCTGAGCAAACCAATTGTTAAATCACTTCTTTTATAATTTCATAGCAAACAACGATGTATCCGCCGTTAATTTGAATACAAACTTTTTTTAATATATTAACGCCATCCCGTTGACGTAAGCGATGACGTCACTACTCCTAAGGCGTTTGGATGTGCAAAGGATAGAATAGTTAGTGTTTTGATATTTCTGTGAACACAAGTGACTTGTAACAAAACGATTTGCAAAGAAAACCTGGTTTAGTTATTGTAACTGACGTTAACATGACGTCAAACAGAGCATTGCTTCAAAACGTCATGTTGTATCTCAATTAAATCGCAGTAAAGGAAGGTTTGACTTCAAAAAAGTATTCGTTTTTGGTGTTTTTCTATCACAACGATCAATGGGGATAATGCCTATTGCATAATGGATTTCAAAAGCGTAAACGCTTAGGTTGCACATGCAGATTTGTCAAAATGTGCCTGTGAGGAACTGGAAGGTTTCGCATGAATGATTCTAAATTGTTTTTGTTGTTATCAGATAGATAAAATGCCAATAAATAACATTCTATAAAAAAAATCTTTGATTATAGCAATTTTGGTGTAAAATGCGGGCTCCGGAAAAGTGGTGCGTAATTAAAGTGGCTCAGTGTAGGTAACATTCTGGCTATTGAAAAACGGTTGACCGCGCATGCTATAGCGTAAATACGTAGCACATTTGAGCTGCTTTCGTAAGCTGAGAAATGACTACCGTATTCGGTACGATTGAAATTTCAAGACACTTCGTATTTTGTCTTTTTTGGTCCGTATTTTACGCAAATACGAATCTTATCTGGCTCTCTGCATCTCCTCTGAAGCCTATGGCTCGATTTCAAAAAAATTTCACAGAAATGTTTGACTCATGGCCCTGAACCAAAATTGCTAAAACGGTTCCACTCGGCTGAAGGAAATGGCCGTCAGAGCTGAAAATAGAAATCTAAAAATAAAAAACCCTTTAAACGACATCTCCTCTGAAGCCAATGGCTCGATTTCAAAATAATTTCACAGAAATGTTTGACTCATGGCCCTGAACCAAAATTCCTAAAAGGGTTCCACTCCGGTGAACAAATTGGCCGCCAGAGCTAAAAATAGAAATAAATCTTAGAATGACACAGAGGGCACAGTTTTTATCCAATCATCATGAAACTTTGTCAGGATGTTTATCTTAATGAAATCTAGACCAAATTTGAAACTGGGTCATGTGGGGTCAAAAACTAGGTCGCTAGTTCAAATCTTAGAAAAACCTTGTGTACACTCTAGAGGGCACAGTTATGATCCAATCTTCATGACACTTTGTCAGGATGTTTATCTTAATGAAATCTACACCAAATTTGAAATTGGGCCATGTCAGGTCTAAAACTAGGTCACTAGGTCAGATCTTAGAAAAACCATGTGAATGCTCTAGAGGGCACAGTTTTGTTCCAATCTTCATAAAACTTTGTCAAAATGTTTCTCCAACAAATCTACACCAAGGGTGCAACTGGGTCATGTTGGATCAAAAACTAGGTTACTAGATCAAACCTTAGAAAAACATTGTATATACTCTAGAGGGCACAGTTTTGGTTCCATCTTCATGAAACTTTGTCAGAATGATTATCCTAATGAAATCTAGGCCAAGTTTGAAACTGGGTCTTGTCGAGTCAAAAACTAGGTCACTAGATCAAATCATAAAAAAACCTTGTGTACACAATTGTGGCTTTATTTTGCATTGAATCTTCATGAAACTTTGTGAGAATGTTTATCTTCATATAATGTAGGCCAAGTTTGAAAATGACTAACGTCTGATCAAAAACTAGATCGCCAGGTCAGATCGTAGAAAAACATTGTGTACACTCTAGAGGGCACAGTTTTGATCCAATCTTCATGAAACTTTGTCAGAATATAGATTAGAAAGTGCAAAACTGCTCCAATTGAACCATCATCAAATAGTTGAACTTCCATGTTGTTTCATCATAACTCAGGTGAGCGATTTAGGTCCATCATGGACCTCTTGTTTCATAAAAATGTATGTTGTGACCTCTCATTAGAACCGTCTCACTGAGAGGGTTCTAATGAGTGGTCACAACATACCTTTTTGTAAAGAATTGAAAAAAGTTATCTGAGAATTATATTTAATTAATCCCCTGCCTCTTTAGATAGCCAAATATTACTGCAATAAGCTATTCATAGAGGGGTTCCTGATGGTTATTCTAGGATAATTTTTATTGTGATCCAAGGAAGCATTGTTGCCTCTCACTTAAAAACTGCCATTGGGAGGCAATATCAGAGAGAGCTCACACCCTAGTTGAAAGCTCTAGAAAAAGGAAATATTTAATGATAATTATGGGAGACTTTTCTTCTTTTCCCAGGAAAGTGTATGTTGTGACCCCTCATGTAAACCATCTTGAATAGATGGTTCAGATGAGGGGGTCACAACATACTTTTTGTGCAGATTTAACAAATTACCTTAAAGGTGAATTGGCCATGTTTTTCTGCCCTTTTTACAAAGGGAAACTACTTTAAAGATCTGTGTTTGTTCCCGAGGACAACAAAACCTTTCCAAAGAGGGGTCTACTCTTAAAGGAAAGCATTTGCTCCTCTGGGAGCAAATTCTTTCCTTTAAGAGTTGACCCCCCCCCCCCCCCATTTAGAAGGGAGGCAGAAATGAAAATGGCAGAATTGCTTCCCCTGAAAGTAATAGAAATTATCATTAATTCTTAATTACCATATACTCCCTTAAACATCTTCCCAGATGCTTGCACAAGCGTGTGCAGGGACACCCTGTCTTCACCTTCCCAGAAAATCTTTCCAAGTAATTAGGGGAGTTTGTACCCAGAACCCTGTCTAGGGTCTAGGTCAATAAAATATTCCTTGTTTGCAGGTAAAGATGATGCAGCAGATAGCAAAGTGAAGAGAAAACCAGTGATATATGAGAGTAGTTCAGAAGAGGAGGAAGAAGAAGAAGAAGAAGAGGAAGCAGAACAGGAGTCAGGTAAATTCAGTGAACAGGGCAATGTGGACAATTTAGGGATATTTTCCCATATTTCTTCTTTAAAACTATGATAAAGATGTTGTTCAAAGCATCACTAGCAAAACAAAGTTGTTAGCTACAGGATTTGTTTAATAATTTAGTGCACAAGTGTGCTTATATATTTTGCTGAAAATGTGTGAGGTGTTTTTGCAGTGTAAAAGCTTCTCACATTTTTTTTCAGCGAAAAAAACAGTGTTTTGCATGCAATTCATTTGAAAATACAGTATCATGATAATTACATGTAATGACGTTACTTTTGAATGATCAGGTTCAGACATTTAAACAGACAATCTTGAGCAATTTCTATATGATCCTCCGTGCTTCTCAGTGCTCTAGATATGAGGGAGTATTTGCTGATAATTAGAGATCATTTCTCTTATTTCTCATTGAAACCATATGTTGTGACCCCTCATCTGAACTGTCTTGTTGAGACGGTTCAGATGAGGGATCACAACCTATGTTTTTATGGAGAACTAACAAAAATTATCCATAATTATCACCAAATACTCATAAATAAAGGAGAAGAACTAAATAAGCTTATGCTTTCAATCTGATCCTATTGTATTCATATCTTGTCATTGCTGTAAACCATGAATGTATGTTTAATGGAAATAAGATATGTTTAAACTAAATACTGGCTCTTATCTAAAGCTCGGGATCCTATAATGTGGCTTGTTCAGAAGTTTTTGAATACATTTTATTATTTCAGAAGCGGAGGAAGGAAGTGCGGAGGAGTCGAGCGAAGCTGAAAGTAGTGCCGATGATGATGACGATGATGATGACGACGACGAGGATGAAGAAAGTGAGTCCGAATCCTCGGCTGCCGATTCGTCAGAGGCGGAAACAGAGAAACATGGAGACAGTGAAGATGAAATTGTTGACGTAGAGTCACAGTCAAAGAAAGGTGACAGGTGAGTAAAGAATCATTGTATTGACTCAGAACATAAACCCCTTGTAATGACTCAGTATATTGGAACTGTGCCTAACAAACAGTGTAAACCCAGATAAGAGGTCTGCACAGTTTGGTGGCAGTTTTTAACGCATGAAAAGGAGACAGTTTCTAAGTTGTTCAAGTTTGAGGCTATTTGCAGCTTGAGTAAAGTGTATTGGTACATGTCCATGTTTTTTCGTCATTATTACAAAAGGCATTAAGTTTTGTGACTTCCAGTTTGCTTTCCTAGGCAACGAAACCCTTCTAAAAGGAGTCTGCTCTTAATGAAAAGAATTTGCTCCTGAAGGAGCAAATTCCTTTTTTTAAGAGTTGACCCCCATTGAGAAGAAAGGCAAAATGAAAATTGCAGAGTTGCTTCCCCTGGGCATGTGCACCCAGCTAAGTCTCAGACCAGTCTGGGCATTCCCCCAGTATGATAAAAGTCTTCACTGTGCATGTGGAGTGAGTTTAGACACTTAGCTATTTTCCAGTGCTCAGCAAAGATTCTGATCAGACTGGACAGATGCCCAGGCTGATTTGAGTTTTCGTTTGGTCACATGCCACTTAGTTGGTTCTGTCAGTGGCTCAGATATTTTTTCCCGTAAATATTTCAGTGATGATGATGAGGATAAGTCTATTAAAGTAGTGTCATCATCAGCGTCATCAGCCGAGTCATCGTCATCATCAGAAGATGAAGAAGAAGAAGAGGAAGACAATGAAGAGAGGGAAGAAGATGTTGAAGATAGAGAGAAAGAAGGAGGAGTTGAAAGACTAGCAGAGGCACAAGAAACAGATAAACAAGATACTGAGATGGCAGAGGTCTCTGATAAAGAGGCTGACATAGAAGAGTAAGTTGCTTTTTCTTTAGGCTAACCATAGGAAAAATGTCATTTAACCCCTAAATAGATGAATCTTCTTAATCTTCATCTGTAAGTCAGTATTGGCTCAAACAACTGAATTTGAAAAGGTCATTCTGCACCCATTCAGCTCTCTTATATATCAAAAACTTTACTGTGAGTGATTCAGTACATACTGTGAGTGATTCAGTACATTTTAGTCACACATGCTTTAGCAGGCGGGGTGATTTAGCAGTCCTGTTTTTCCATCATTTGTTCAGCCATCTGGCAGTTAGCTGCATTTCTGCTGAACAGTTTGATTGATGGTCATCAAACGTGGAATGTAATCAATATTGGTTTACTGTTTCATGGCTTTAGCATATATCTCTCAGTCTGATGACTTTAAGATCAGTATCAGCCCTAGTGTTAAGCTCCATATCTTATTAACTGTTAGACTGCAATCATTTAACCTTGAGTGTACTGCTTGCATAAAATTAACGAAAGCACTTGACTTATACAAGATGCTCCATTCACTATATGTTGTCTTCATAACTGTTTATGTCAATCCTAGTTGTAAAACCATTTGAGCCGCGACACGAGAAAACCAACAATGTGGTTGTGCGCCCAGCGCAGACTCAGATCAGCCTGGGCATCCGCCCAGTCTGATCAGAGTCTTCGCTGTCCGCATGAAGGTAGCTTAGACTCTTAGCTACCCTTTGAGCACTTAACGAAGGGTCTGATCAAACTTGGGGGAAACCTAGATTGATCTGAGTCTGCGCAGTGCGCACGACCACATTGTTGGTTTTGTCGTGTCGCAGCTCATTTCTCTCAAATGATACTGAAACTCCAGTACTGTGGTTCCATTGTATGACCTTGACCAGTATTCGATACTGCAATAAGTATATTGTCTTTGTAAATTTGTATGACTATGGTGTTTCATGCATTAACATTTGCCAGGTCCTGAGGGAGCAAGGCCAAAGGCTGAGGATTTCAACAGCCCCCTGAGGGGCTTGGCAAATGTTAATGCAGTGAAAAGCCATGTTTGATTGTTATTATTGCATAAATTGAACCACAATGCTACGAATATTACAAAAATATTTGGATTCATTTTTGGCGTTATAATCATTACTTTGCTGATTTCTACAGGCACTTTGCTTTTCATTTCTGACCATCTTTAGCTATCGTGATTTTTAGCTCACCTGAGCCGAAGGCTCAGAGGTGAGCTTATAGGATGGGAGTCGAGCCGTCGTCCGTCCGTCCGTGGGTGGGTGCGTGCGTCAACACTTTCAAACATAAATATCTCAGAGACCAGTGGGCCGATCGCAATCAAATTTTATCTGAAGCATCATTTGGGTGGGGGAAAGGCTGCATTAGGTTTTGGTGCCGATCAGCTCAGAACTCTGGTTTCCATGGCAACAGATAGCCCCCATAGGGTTATAATGGGGAAAACGGCGTCATCACGTTTTCTCGACTGTTTTTGATTAGATCCTTATCATACTTGCAGGTAATGATGACATACACAAGAGCTTGGATGAGTTGAAATTTGGTCAGATTCGAGCACAGACTGCGGAGTTAGCTGCCCTTGAGCGTTTGAAAAAAATCCCATAGGGTTATAATGGGGAAAATGGCGTCATCACGTTTTCTCAACTGTTTTTGCTTAGATCCTTATCATACTTGCAGGTAATGATGACATACATAAGAGCTTGGATGAGTTCGAAATTTGGCCGGATTCGAGCACAGACTACGGAGTTAGCTGCCCTTGAGCGTTTGAAAAAAAATCCCATAGTGTTATAATGGAGAAAACAACGTTATCACATATTTTTAGAAAAACTTTGTCATCGCTCTATTGCCTACATTTCTCAAAGGATTTTAAAATAACTTCACACAAATGTAGGGCATGACTATACCTTGAGCAAGTTTGACTTTCAGGATGCTGCGCCCAAGGTCAAGGTCACTGTGGCTAATTTTAGAAAAACTTTGTCAGCGCTCTAGCACCTACATTTCTCAATGGATTTTGAAATAACTTCACACAAATGTAGGGCATGACAGTATCTCGAGCAAGTTTGACTTTCAGGGTGCTGTGCCCAAGGTCAAGGTCACTGTGGCTATTTTTAGAAAATCTTTGTCATCGCTCTAGCGCCTACATTTCTCAACGGATTTTGAAATAACTTCAGGCAAATGTAGGGCATGACAATATCTCGAGCAAGTTCGACTTTTAGGGTGCTGCCCCCAAGGTCAAGGTCACTGTGGCTATTTTTAGAAAAACTTTGTCATCGCTCTATGGCCTACATTTCTCAACGGATTTTGAAATAACTTCACACAAATGTAGGGCATGACAATATCTCGAGCAAGTTTGACTTTCAGGGTGCTGCGCCCAAGGTCAAGGTCACTGTGGCTAATTTTAGAAAAACTTTGTCATCGCTCTAGCGCCTACATTTCTCAACGGATTTTGAAATAACTTCACATAAATGTAGGGCATGAAAATATCTCGAGCAAGTTCAACTTTCAGGGTGCTGCACCCAAGGTCAAGGTCACTGTGGCTAGTTTTAGAAAAAACTTTGTCATGGCTCTAGCACCTACATTTCTCCATGGATTTTGAAATAGCTTCACACAAATGTAGGGTATGACAATATCTCGAGCAAGTTCGACTTTCAGGGTGCTGCCCCCAAGGTCAAGGTCACTGTGGCTTTTTAGCCCACCTTAGCCGAAGGCTCAGAGGTGAGCTTATAGGATGGGAGTCGAGCCGTCGTCCGTCCGTGGGTGCGTCAACACTTTCAAACATAAATATCTCAGAGACCAGTGGGCCGATCGCAATCAAATTTTATCTGAAGCATTATTTGGGTGGGGGAAAGGCTGCATTAGGTTTTGGTGCCGATCAGCTCAGAACTCTGGTTTCCATGGCAACAGATAGCCCCCATAGGGTTATAATGGGGAAAACGGCGTCATCACGTTTTCTCAACTGTTTTTGATTAGATCCTTATCATACTTACAGGTAATGATGACATACATAAGAGCTTGGATGAGTTTGAAATTTGGCCGGATTCGAGCACAGACTACGGAGTTAGCTGCCCTTGAGCGTTTGAAAAAAATCCCATAGGGTTATAATGGGGAAAATGGCGTCATCACGTTTTCTCAACTGTTTTTGCTTAGATCCTTATCATACCTGCAGGTAATGATGACATACATAAGAGCTTGGATGAGTTTGAAATTTGGCCGGATTCGAGCACAGACTACGGAGTTAGCTGCCCTTGAGCGTTTGAAAAAAATCCCATAGTGTTATAATGGAGAAAACAACGTCATCACATATTTTTAGAAAAACTTTGTCATCGCTCTATTGCCTACATTTCTCAAAGGATTTTAAAATAACTTCACACATATGTAGGGCGTGACAATATCTCGAGCAAGTTCGACTTTCAGGATGCTGCGCCCAAGGTCAAGGTCACTGTGGCTATTTTTAGAAAAACTTTGTTAGCGCTCTAGCACCTACATTTCTCAATGGATTTTGAAATAACTTCACACAAATGTAGGGCATGACAATATCTCGAGCAAGTTAGACTTTCAGGGTGCTGTGCCCAAGGTCAAGGTCACTGTGGCTATTTTTAGAAAATCTTTGTCATCGCTCTAGCACCTACATTTCTCCATGGATTTTAAAATAACTTCACACAAATGTAGGGCATGACAATATCTCGAGCAAGTTTGACTTTCAGGATGCTGTGCCCAAGGTCATGGTCACTGTGGCTATTTTTAGAAAAACTTTGTCATCACTCTAGCGCCTACATTTCTCAACAGATTTTAAATCAACTTCACACATATGTAGGGCATGACAATATCTCGAACAAGTTTGACTTCCAGGGTGCTGCGCCCAAGGTCAAGGTCACTGTGGCTATTTTTAGCTCGCCTGAGCACGAAGTGCTCAGGGTGAGCTTTTGGGATACCCTGATGTCCGTCGTACGTCCGTCCGTCCGGACGTCCGTCAACTTTTGCTTGTGTACACTCTAGCCGGCACAGTTTTGATCCAATCTTTCTGTAACTTTGTCAGAATGTTTATCTCCATAAAATCTAGGCCAAGTTCGAAACTGGGTCATGTCGGGTCAAAAACTAGGTCACTAGGTCAAATCTTAGAAAAACCTTGTGTACACTCTAGAAGGCACAGTTTTCATCCAAAGTTCATGAAACTTTGTCAGAATGTTTATCTTTATAATATCTAGGACAAGTTCGAAACTAGGTCACTTCGGGTCAAAAACTAGGTCACTAGGTCAAATCAGAGAAAAACATTGTGTACGCTCTAGAGGACACAGTTTTGATCCAATCTTTATAAAACATTGTCAGAATGTTTATCTCCATAAACTCTAGGCCAAGTTCGAAACTGGGTCATGTCGGGTCAAAAACTAGGTCACTAGGTCAAATCTTAGAAAAACCTTGTGTACACTCTAGAAGGCACAGTTTTCATCCAAAGTTCATGAAACTTTGTCAGAATGTTTATCTTTATAATATCTAGGACAAGTTCGAAACTGGGTCACGTCGGGTCAAAAACTAGGTCACTAGGTCAAATCTTAGAAAAACCTTGTGTACGCTCTAGAAGGCACATTTTTCATCCAAAGTTCATGAAACTTAATCAGACTGTTTATCCTCATAATATCTAGGACAAGTTTGAAACTGGGTCACGTCGGGTAAAAAACTAGGTCACTAGGTCAAATCATAGAAAAACCTTGTGTACACTCTAGAGGACACAGTTATGATCCAATCTATATGAAACGTTGTCAGAATATATATCTCCATAAACTCTAGGCCAAGTTTGAAACTGGGTCATGTAGGGTCAAAAACTAGGTCACTAGGTCAAATCTTAGAAAAAACTTGTGTACACTTTAGAAGGCACAGTTTTGATCCAAAGTTCATGAAACTTTGTCAGAATGTTTATCTTCATAATATCTAAGACAAGTACGAAACTGGGTCATGTTGGGTCAAAAACTAGGTCACTAGGTCAAATCATAGAAAAACATTGTGTACGCTCTAGAGGACACAGTTTTGATCCAATCTTTATAAAACATTGTCAGAATGTTTATCTCCATAAACTCTAGGCCAAGTTTGAAATTGGGTCATGTTGGGTCAAAAACTAGGTCACTAGGTCAAATCTTAGAAAAACCTTGTGTACGCTGTAGAAGGCACAGTTTCGATCCAAAGTTCATGAAACTTTATCAGAATGTTTATCCTCATAATATGAAGGACAAATTTGAAACTGGGTCATGTAGGGTCAAAAACTAGGTCACTTGGTCAAATCATAGAAAAACCGTTTGTATGCTCTAGAGGACACAGTTTTTATCCAATCTTTATGAAACTTTGTCAGAATGTTTATCTCCATAAACCCTAGGCCAAGTTTGAAAGTAGGTCATGTCAGGTCAAAAACTAGGTCACTAGGTCAAATCTTAGAAAAACCTTGTGTACGCACTAGAAGGAACAGTTTTGATCCAATCTTCATGAAACTATGTCAAAATGTTTATTGTCCATATATATATATGCCCCTTATGAAACTGAGTCACGTCAGATCAGAAACTAGGTCACTAGGTCAAATCTAAGAAAAACTTTGTGTACACCCTAGAGGGCACAGTTTTGATCCAATCTTCATGAAACTCTGTCAGAATGTTTACCTTTATGAAATCTAGGTAAGTTTGAAACTGGTTTGTGTCGGATCAAAAACTAGGTCACTAGGTCAAATATAAGAACGACCTTGTATACGCTCCAGAGAGCACAGTTTTGATCCAATCTCAATGAAACTTTGTCAGAATGTTTATTCTTACAATATCCGGTTTGAAACTGGGTCATGTCGGGTCAAAAGCTAGGTCACTAGGTCAAATTTAAATTAAGTTATGTTGCAAGAATCAGAACTAACATTGCAATGATGCCAGCCACAAACTCCTTGGAATACATTAGTTTCACCACAGTGAGATAATGATGCTACCATTCTATCATCTGTGTTTGCCTAGTTAAGTCTAGTTGAAATCCATCAAAGGAACTCAACATGAACGGGAACTTTTCGGAGAAGCGACTCTGCCATTTTCAGCTCACCTGATCGAGCCTTACAGTATTGGTGTTAGCTGCCTCTTTCATCCATCCATAAACATTTTCAAACATCTCTGAAACCACTGGGCAGATCAAATTTCATATGGAGCCTGCACATGGGTCAAAGGATTGAAAGTTCTTCAAATGATCTTGGTCACATGACCAAGGTGGCCGCCATTCCCATGTATGGTAAAAACTCTTATAAATCTTCACCAGAGCCAGTGAACTGATTAATGCTCAGGTGAGCGATTCAGGGCCACCATGGCCCTCTTGTTAGAAAAACTTTGTCATGGCTCTAGCTCCTACATTTCTCAATGGATTTTAAAATAAATTTACACAAATGTAGGGCATGACAATATCTCGAGCAATTTTGACTTTCAGGGTGCTGTGCCCAAGGTCAAGGTCACTGTGGCTATTTTAAGAAAAACTTTGTCAGCGCCCTAGCACCTTCATTTCTCCATGGATTTTCAAATAACTTCACACAAATGTAGGGTATGACAATATCTCAAGCAAGTTCGACTTTCAAGATGTGCCCAAGGTCAAGGTCACTGTGGCTATTTTTAGAAAAACTTTGTCATCGCTCTAGCACCTACATTTCTCAACGGATTTTAAAATAAATTCACACAAATGTAGGGCATGACAATATCTCGAGCAAGTTTGACTTTCAGGGTGCTGCAATCAAGGTTTTTGATTAGATCCTTATCATACTTGCAGGTAATGATGACATACATAAGAGCTTGGATGAGTTCGAAATTTGGCCGGATTCGAGCACAGACTACGGAGTTAGTTGCCCTTGAGAGTTTGAAAAAAATCCCATAGTCTTATAATGGAGAAAACAACGTCATCACATTTTCATTTTTCATCAGATCCTCTTCATACTTGCAGGTAATGAGGATATGCATTAAAGCTTGGATTAGTTAGCATTTCGGCTAGATCCCACCACTGACTATGGAGTACCTGCCCTGAGCATCCAAAAAATCAATGTTGCCACTTTTTCTTGGTTTCTACTGATCCAATACTTTTCAAACTTGCAGGTAATGAGAAAATGCATAATATCTTAAACAAGTTCAAATTTTGGCCAGATCAGGCCAACCACTATGAAGTTAGCTGCCCTTGACAGCTCTGTCTATTGTGCTCTTGATCGGATACTTTTTAAACTTGCATATTAAATGAGGGCATACATAATGTTTTGGATGAGTTTAATTTTCAGCCTGATTGGACCACTGACTGTGGAGTTAGCTGCCCTTGAGCATCTTAAATATCCCTATAGGTTTACAATGTCTCTCAGGTGAGCAATTGTTGCCCTTTGGGCTACTTGTTAGTCCAACCTTAAGAAGATAGACGGGTACCCAGATGCCTTAAAATCCTGAAATTTTACTGTTTTTGAATTTTGTTGTTCTGTTTTCAGACCTGCAGCAAAAGAAAAGACAGCTGAGGTGAAATCTCAGGAAAGTTCATTAGATGTTGGCACTTCAGCCACAGAGGAGTCCATGGAAGTTGATGATCAGGATAAAACTGTTCGTGAAAAATTATCACCTAAGAAATCAATGAACAAAAAAGTGAAATCTCCAACGAAAGAGAGAAACTTGTTTGAAAAATTAAATTCTGAGAGACAGCTAAGTGGACTATCATTATTAAGTGAGGCAGCAACATTATCACTACAGGAACTTAATAAAGAGGAACAGATTGAAGCAGGATTATTAACAAGAGAGGAAGAGGAGAAAAGAAAATGGGAAGAGAGTCGTCCGAGTTTCCTTTCCGAGCATGCATATTATGCCATGCCACAGCCAGAGGGTGATGACGAATCTACGGCAACATTGTCAGCAGACGAAGAGGAAGACCATCTACAGAGTGTTATAATTGATCATAATTATGCATTGCAGCCAACGCCAGAGATTCTCGAACAGATGAGGATTGATCATGAGAGGAGTATAGCTCTAGCTAAGGAAATCGAACGGCAAGCAGCCGAGCAAAAGAAAGAACTAGAGAAGAAAGCTAAATTGGAAAAAGAGAAACTTGAAAAACAGCTTGCCGATAAACCAAAGAAAGGTAGAAAGAGAAAAGTTACAAATGAAGCTTTGTTGGATATTACTAATAAGGAAAGTAAGGTTCATCGTGAATTAGCAAACTTGTTAGAACCGGTTAAACCAAAACCGGTTGTTAAATTTAAACCAAGGACGTTCGAAGAGGAACGGCAAGCATTTTTCCATATTTTCAATCATGGCATTGACACAGAGGATGTGAACTTTTTAAAGAAATGTTATGAGACATTGTTACAAACAGACGATCCAATGTTTTATTGGTTAAATGATATCTTGTGGGTGGACCACACGATTACAAATATAGCCGATCCAGTTCCTCCAAAGAGGAGACGGAAAAATGAACCGGATGTTATTCCACCTAAGCATAGTACAGGTAATGCCTATTGTCATATTTATCTTAAGTATTTGAACAGAAATATTAGGGTAGATGAGATCAGATTGCTCATAAGAACAGTTTATTCAGGCTCTGCACTGGGTGAACTTTTTGAAGAATTCCCTTCTAGACAAATGAAGATGTCCAAATTCAGATATTAAAGACCTTTACGAAGTGGTAAAGCAGTCTGAATATTTACATACCCTTGTAAATATTTTTAATCATTCTCAGATGCATAGGTAAGCTAACTCAGTCTACTTCACAATAAAACCATCTAGGATTAACAAGATACTTAACAGGATGGCAAAAGGTTCTAAACCCATATTTATTTTAAGCTGAGTTGTCAGTTAATTGGGGAACGTCTCACAAAGCAAGACTGAAAATCTGTCTTGTTTGTCACAGTTGGAGACTGCTAATTCCGATTTTGGTCGGTTTCAGTCACATTTTTTGTTCCTTTTTTCTGAAACATATACTAATATATGCCAACTTTCTGGAAGTTACACAGCCAACACTTGTATGCTCTCACAGTGTCATTTCTAGTTAGAATGGGCATATTATTATAATACAGAAGTTTACAAGTCTGTATTTCATATTGCAAGCAAGAAGCAGAGAGGCCAGAATTCCCCTGCTTTGTAGCAAACTGCTATACAGACAGATATTTAAAGCTAGGCTTATATAGATTGCAGATAGATTTTTAAAGCTAGACTGATATAGATTACAGATAGATTTTTAAAGCTAGACTGATATAGACTGTAAAAGGATTTAGGTTGAAAATTAAGCACATTTGTTTTATTCATTTTATAAATGGATTTTAAGAAAAAAATGGCTATTGACAGCCACTTGTCTTTGGCAGATGTTCACCACTGACTGGCAGCTGTCATTAGTGATCTATAGTAGGGAAAGAGCTTGATCATATTTACAAGCTCAGGCATATATGAGCCGCAACAAAAGAAAACCAACAAAGTGGTTGTGCACCCAGTGCAGAGTCAGATCAGCCTGGGCATCCGCCCAGTCTGGTCAGAGTCTTTGCTGTCCGTATGGAGGTAGCTTAGACCCTTAGCTACCCTTTAAGTGCTTAGCGAAGAGTCTGACCAGACTGGGCAGAAGCCCAGGCTGATCTGAGTCTGCGCTGGCCGCACTACCACTTCGTTTGTTTTCTCGTGTTGCGGCTCATATGAATGTTACAAAGCTTTTGACTAGCATACATTTTGGCCACATCACAGCATGATATTCATATTCTTTGATTGTATATTGTTGGACTGAATATGGTTTTGACAAGAAGTATTTGACCCTTTAAACCTTGTGTATGGTACTTCATGACTGCCAATATTAATATATGCAAAACCAGTTTAAGTTTATCTTATCGGCCACAGAGATGTAAACCTGTGCAAAACCAGCTTAACCTTTAGTTTTCAGTATTTGCAATCCATAAATGAGCATTGACAAGACAAAACCAACAAAGTAGTATGTGCTTCCAGCAAAGACTCGGATCAGCCTGGGCATCCGCCCAGTCTGATCAGAGTCTTCGCTGGTTGCAAGGAGCTAGCAGGGACCCTTAGTTACCCTATAAGCGCAGAGCGAAGCCTCTGGTCAGATTGGGCGGATGCTGGGCCGCGTAGCTCAATCGGTTGGGCACCTGACTCATAAGTCAGAGGTCCTGGGTTCTACACCCGGTCCGGCCACATACTTTAGTTTTTCCTTCCGCTGATTCAAGAAGGGCAGTTGTCAGTTACTGGCGAAAGTATGTGCACTTAGTACTGGTTAACCGCTTAGGAGGTATAAGCCTGCCCAGGAATAGTGTGGTTAGGTTAATTTACCGTCCCGACATGACCATAGCTGTTTACCATGGACGTTAAGCAAGAAATCAATCAATCAATCAACGACCAGGCTGATCTGAAACTGCGCTGGGCACACATGCCACTTCGTTAGTTTTCTTGTGTGGCGGCCCAAATATGAAAGTGAAGATAATTAATATTATTGTATAGTTTGGTTGTTAACTTCCTGTATTTTTCCAGGCTGTGCAAGAACAGAAGGGTATTACAAACTAAGCATGCGAGAAAAAGCCAAATATCTCCAGCATGCTTACAACATCCAGTTAGCAGCAGAAAAAGCCAAGCAGTTGGTAAGTTGGTTCTGTTCAATTCAGCCTCTTTATAATGCTATGGTTGGGATCCATACAAAGGTGTAGCATTATATGTGAAAAGTGTTATATTCAGTAAAACTACCATAAAAGTTCCAAATATTGGTACAAATAGGTCTGAGCAATCAATGCAGACCCAGATCAGATTGCTCTAATAGCAATCTGATCAGGGTCTACACTGTTTGCCATTCACCGGGCTCTCACACCCCTTTTTTCGGGAATTGGGTAGGCTCCTTTAGAATTGCGAAAAACTGCAGCATTTGACTAAAACTGGGAAAAAATTGCAAGATTTTATGAGTGAAGTTTTTGCCAAGGATGAGCAGATATCAGCTCTTGGTAGTCAAGAGATCTGACACAAAATTGTAGATATCCAAAAAGTTATGCTGGAAAATCTTCAGATTATTGACTTTGCGTGGATTAGATTTTCAACTTGCCTAATCTCATTTTTCCAGCTTCCTAAAATCAATGTGATAGCATGGCTACCATGTTTTATTTTAAGTTTGTTTTTATACGGTGGTGGCACTGGCCGGGGATATACAAGAGCCCCTGCTCACTTGCTTTAGTTAGACTGCTGTAGAAACAGTCTGATGTAGGTCTTTACTGTTTGCTTAAGAATTTCACTGTAATTTCACTATACATACAGTACCCTAATGTGCTTAAATAATGGGACACCTAAACACCATTAATTTTCAATTTGGGACAAATGGAAAACTAATGGTTTTAGGTGTCCCAACACTTAACACTTTTTGGCATGCTGAATGACAGCATTTCATTTAATGTCTGTTTTTACAGGATGCATTACAAGAGCGTACAGCTGCCAAGACCAGTCTACAGCAAGCTTCTCGTGTAGCCAGGCACGACAACAGACGTCTGCTGACAACATATGCCGACTTAGATCTCGGAGAGTTACTCAGGTTCAATCAGCTCAAGGTTAGTCATTATGTTTATGAGTTACAGCTAAATATGTTTATGAAATCAGTGTAAGTATTGAGACACCTAAAAATGATCAATTTTCCATTTGTCGCAAATGGAAAATTAATTACTTTTAGATGTCCCAAAATGTAGGCATATTACAGTAGTTAGAGCAGTGTTTAATAGGAAAATTTGATGACCATGGCTGTTCAGATGAGGAGTCTATAAAACTTGTAAACTGTCACAATTACGGTGCATTTATTTGAGGTAAAAAATGAAAATAGGGTATTAAGAGCTACGTTGATAGAGAAGACACAGGTCACCTTGTACATACCTGAGTCCGAATAAAGCTGTCTTGTTGCATTGTAGAGCTTCAAGATTCATGTATAGATTGTTTGAAGAGCAAAGGCTTTGATCAGATGGCATGTATGTGCAGGCTGGTCTGAATCTTTGCTGTTTGGTTAGGTCCTAAAAGCTCCCATATCCCTTCACTGTTTACAAATCAGAAACACTAATCATGATGATTCAAGAAATGATACAATGCTGTCAGCTGAATCTTTTGATGTGACAATTTATTGCATATCTTATTCTTTTTCTGTACTACTGTTGAATTGCGCAAAGCCATCAGTTATGCTGATTCATCATGAATTCATTAACTCAGATTGAGGGACTTCATAAAATTCCATTATTTAAAAGAGTGACATAGTATCCGATCCCATCCAATATATCAGTTAAGATAAATGGGTACACTTTCAGGGGAAGCAACTCTTCTATTTTCATTTTTACTTCCCTTCTAAAAAGGGTCAACTCTTTATTGAAAGAATTTGCTCCTGGAGGAGCAAATTCTTTCCTTTAAAAGTAGACCCTCTTTTGGAAGGGCTTCATTATCCAGGAGTGCAAACAGGAAGTCATGAAAGTTGTTGCCCTTTGGAAAAATAGTGGAAATACACAGAGGTGTACCCATATTACTTTAGTTTTTTAGGGATGATAAATTTAATGTTACTTTCTCTTTTCTTAGTTCCGAAAGAAAGCATTGAAATTTGCCAAGTCTGGTATTCACGACTGGGGGTTATTTGCCTTAGAGCCGATAGCAAGAGATGAAATGGTGATAGAATACGTTGGCGTCACGTTGCGTCAGACGGTCGCAGATCTCAGAGAGAAACAGTACGAATCCAAGGGCATTGGCAGCAGCTACTTGTTCAGAATTGATCATGAAACAATCATCGATGCCACAAAAATGGGCAACTTAGCTCGCTTCATAAATCATAGTTGTAATGTAAGTATATCTAAACAATTGTTCTGTCCTGGTCATATTTTGCCATGTCACATGGTCCTTGTAATGTTCCAGAGGCTAGCACATCAGAATAGTGATGCCATTTCATGACTTTGTGTAAAAAATGCAACTTATTTAGATATAAATGTGGTGGTATATGATGTGTCTATAGCCCTTTCTCTTGGTTTGTTATAAATTTTCCATATGTCTGTCTGTTCATAAACATTCTTATTAAAGATTTGTGTAAAGTTTGTTTTTATGAGGTGATGGTGTTGGCTGCAGTTTTACGTGAGCCCCTGCTCACTTGCTCTAGTTATTTTTAGTATTTTTTAGGCCTGGTATTGACAGTTTCAAAAATTTAATGTATGTGAGTTTTATTCCTGTCTATTTTTCTTTTCAGCCTAATTGTTATGCTAAAGTGATAACAGTCGAGTCGCAAAAGAAGATCGTTATCTATTCCAAGAAAGACATTGATGTCAATGAGGAAATTACCTATGACTACAAATTCCCAATAGAAGACGATAAGATCCCATGTCTGTGTGGCTCGACAAATTGTAGAGGCACTCTGAATTAGACTTTGCTTCTTTGCTTTGCACTGTTCTGTCAAGGGAATGAAATTTTCTTATCACTATAGCAACAGCCCTAGCAACCAGCAGAGAATCTGAAGAACTTACAGGTGGAGGCACTCTGAAGTAGTCTCAGTTCCTTTGCTTCACTCTGTGCTGCCAAGAGAATGAAATTTTCTTGTCACTATAGTAACAGCCCTGGCAACCAGCAGATACCCTGAAAAACTTACAGGTAGAGGCATTATACTTCAGTGTTCTCATGAGAATGATATTGGGTTTTCACCCTAGCAACGGCCTTAGAAACTGACTTACAAATCTACATACCGTAACGTGCTTATGTATTGGAACACCTTAAAATAATTAATTTTCCATTTGTCCCAAATGAAAAATTAATTATTTTTAGGTGTCCCAAAAATTAAGGCATATTACGGTAGACCCTAAAAACTTACAGGTCTTTTTCTTTGTTCGATGCTCTCTAGTGTATGAAAATAGGAGGTTATTGTAGTAACAACCTTAGCAACAGCTCAACATAGACCCAGACAACATACAGATTTCATTAGTTTAGAAGCAAGTTCAGTTCAGGAGTGGCAGAGTTTGGTGTTTTTTCGTGAAAAGAAATAAGAATTCTCCAGGAGTGGCAGATTTTTTTCCCCCTGAGAAATAGAGGCTCAGAGAAACAAGACTTTTTAGCATAGAAGTGGGTCCAGGAGGAGTGGTGCAATTTAAAGAAAAAAGAAAAAAAAAGGGAAATTTGTATGCTGTATAGTGCAAGTAGTGATGAAAGTAGAAACCTATTTTGTTTATACGTTCCTGACAGGGTGATAATAAGAATGTTCTCCTGTAGGAAATGATAATCATTTTTGAAGGATGAATAGTCTTACAATAATTCTCTCCGGAATGTAGTATTCTTTTTTTTTTATACCAAATTACTATCACCCATAAGCTGGTGGGTGAAAGTTTTTTCTATCACCCTGAGATAATTTCAGCTACATGTATCACATGCACTGATGCTCACACCATTAATTTCTTTACCATATGGTCATCAATTATGGTAGACACATTATAGCTGCATGTGAGTCAAAATTAAGGCAGGGTGAATGAAAGAACTTTCACCCTCCAACCTGAGGGACATTTTCTATGGGAAATTCGTGAAGTATTGAAAAAAAAGATTAAATATCTTCGAATTGTCAGTAAAACTCACCCTTATCTTCAAATTACCACAACCATCTGTCAGGAGATGCAGTTTCACCATTATCTGTAATTTAAAGAAATTTGACCTCCATTTGTCCTCAGGACAAATGGAGGAAAAATTTCTTTAAATTACACATTATGATGAAACAACAGTTGTAATTCATTTACAAGTTGTCAGAATTGCATGGCAAAATCATTTTTTCATTTTGAAGCATTGAACCAACAAGTTATCAAATTGAATTTTCTTATAAATATTAATTCCACAAATTATCAAATTGAATTGTCTTATATGTATTAATTCCACAAAGAGTTACTCACTTTGTTTTTGAAATTTTAGTCCTCTAATTTTTGCTTAACAGAAACAGTATTGTTTATTTTGTGAAGGGTTGTACAACAAGGCCTTGTCCAACTGTAAACTAAGATATGTAGGATGTCCTAATTGAATGCCATCTTTGTAACTATTTTTAGCTGACCTGTTCAAAAGAATATAAAGAGCAGTTGACTTATCCGTGTGGTGATTTAACTGTCTACCTTACCTTTAATAAAAAAACACACCAAAATACACTGATTAAATATCTAGTAAGTCGCGAGTGAAATGTTTGCCTAAGGTTGTACCATTCTGTTTAACTTTTCAGCTCATTTTGATTGGTAAGCAGCAACCAATCTATGGATAGGCCAAGTGTTGACATCAATGTTAACCTTTCACCAAACAAGTAGATAAAAAAAATAAAATAAGAAATTTGTTCAAGCTTTATTACATATTAAAGTGTATACCCAGATGAGGTGACTCATTATGAGCTGCCTCATCTGGATCTACAACCTTTGCAATCCAACTATTTTCATTTTTGGTGCTTTAAATGTTAAATTTTTTGCACTAAATTTTCAAAACACATTAGGGAAGCTACCCTGTCCTGCAACAGGTATTGTAAGGTTAAGCTTCTGTACATTACTCATCACATTACCACGACTGCTTATCTCCACAATCACCACAGCTAAAAAATGCTAAAATTCATGAATATGTATGTTTTTTCCAAAAAACAAGAATGTAATTCAACGCTACGGATATTACAGATATTTTCCATGCAATTTGTAATAACAAACCATTCACAGTTTTGGAGATTTTTTTTCTTTTGTAAATTGATCTCCACAACCACCACAATAATTTTACAAATGATTAGAAAATTGATCACAGTGTGCATAAATTGATTTTAAACCCTATTGCACTCAGAACGGCCAATTTGGCCGTCCCGAGTGCACAAGGACGAAAGTTAATATATATACTTACACTAATGTAAATGGGGTTGAATTTAATTGCCATTTCGGAGCACATATATTAGGTTGACCTAAGTTGTCACTGCATTGTTCATTGTGGTGACTGTGTAGATAAGCAGCAGTGATTACCATGTATCAATTAAAACATCCATTTCATTGCACCAGGTGCTGCTTCATTCACACTTTTCAGTCATTTTTCAATTTAAAAAGAAAAAGAAAATTTTTGTAATTATGTCTCCCCCCTTCAGGGTCGGGAGACATATTGTTTTTCCCCGGACGTCTGTCCGTCCATCTGTCCGTCTGTCTGTCTGTCCGTCTGTCTGTCACAAATCGTGTCCGTTCTATAACTTGAAAACCGCTCAAGCTATATTCGCGAAACTTCGTATAAATATCAATCAACATGAGACGACATGCAGAGTGCAAGAATGGTAACTCTGGCATTTATACTTTTTGAGTTATTTCCCTTGGAACTTAGTCCATCACAAAATTGTGTTTCAATCGTGTCCGTTCTATAACTTGAAAACCGCTCAAGCTATATTTGCGAAACTTCATATAAATATCAATCAACATGAGACGACGTGCAGAGTGCAAGAATGGTAACTCTGGCATTTATACTTTTTGAGTTATTTCCCTTGGAACTTAGTCCATCACAAAATTGTGTTTCAATCGTGTCCGTTCTATAACTTGAAAACCGCTCAAGCTATATTCGCGAAACTTCATATAAATATCAATCAACATGAGACGACGTGCAGAGTGCAAGAATGGTAACTCTGGCATTTATACTTTTTGAGTTATTTCCCTTGGAACTTAGTCCATCACAAAATTGTGTTTCAATTGTGTCCGCTCTGTAACTTGAAAACTGCTCAAGCTTTATTCACGAATCTTCATACAAATATCAATCAACATGAGGCGATGTGCAGAGTGCACAAATGGTAACTCTGGCATTTATACTTTTTGAGTTATTTCCCTTGGAACTTTGTCCATCACAAAATTGCGTCTCAGTCGAGTCCGTCTATAACTTTAAAACCATTCAAGCTATATTCATGAAAGTTCATACAAATATCAGTCAACATCAGACGACGTGAGAATGCACTCTGGCGTTTATACTTTTTGAGTTATTTCCCTTGGAACTTTGGCCATCACAAAATTGCGTCTCAGTCGAGTCCGTCTATAACTTTAAAACCATTCAAGCTATATTCATGAAAGTTCATACAAATATCAATCAACATCAGACGACGTGCAGAATGCAAGAACCATAACTTTAGCATTTATACTATTTGAGTTATTTTCCTTAGAACTTTGTCAGTCACAAAATCGTGTCTCAGTTGTGTCTGCTCTATAACTTGAAAACCATTCAAGCTATATTCACGAAACTTCATACAAATATCAACCAACATTAGAAGAATTGCATAGTGCAAGAACCATAACTCTTGCATTTATACTTCTTGAGTTATTTCCCTTGGACCTTTGTCAGTCACAAAATCGTGTCTCAATCGCTTTATTACTTGAAAACCGGACAATCTATATTCACGAAACTTCATACAAATGTCAGTCAACACTAGACAACCTGCAGAGCACAGCATTTATACTATTTGAGTTATTTCCCTTGGAACTTTGTCATTCACAAAAGCGTGTCTCAATCGTCTAAGCTCTATAACTTGAAAACCGTTTAAGCTATATTCATGAAACTTCATACAAATATCAGTCAACATATAAATAGACGACGTGCAGAGCACTGTAACTCTTGCATTTATATTTTTTGACAAAAACTAAATATGAATATCAGTCAACATTACATGACATGCAGAGCATAACAACTATAACTCTTGCATTTATACTTTTTACTTATTATGAATCCCTGCTTCAGGGTAGGGAAACATATGGTTTTTCCCTTGACGTCTTAATGACTGATCCTTTGACATCTAAAAGGGGGGAGACATCTGTTTTTTCGTAGGAAAACAATTCTAGTTTGATAGGATGATATTAGCACAGATCATCTCAGAGTAATGAAGTGTATTAGCAAAAATGATAAATTTGTTTAAAAATGAACTAACAAGTGCCCAGTATTCAAGATTTTATACATTGCAAATGCGGGTTTGCTTGTGAATCCATGTGGTATAAGTTTTGCAGACATGAGTAAATGTGTTGCACAGCCTGAGGGAACAGCCCAGACAGCTCAGCCTATACATTTGCACAGTCTTGTTGGTTTTCCCTGTTCACAGCAGTAAAACATGTTGAGGTGAACGGGTACACTGTCAGGGGAAAGAACTCATCCATTTTTAGCTCACCAGAGCCGAAGGCTCCGGGGCAGCTTATAGGATAAGCAGTGGTCCGTCGTCGTCGTATGTTGTCGTCTGTCGTCCGTCAACACTTTTAAACAACATCTCCTCTGAGGCCACTAGGCTGATTGGGCCCAAATTTCATCTGTGGGATCCTTGGGTTGGGGGATTGAAAGTTTGTGTTTTTTATGAAAATTGGCCATTTAGTTTGGTTGCTATGGCAACTTAGAGTTCCCATTGACTTATAATGGGGAAAAGTGAAAAGTGACATTTTCTGCCAAGCCATTGCAGATATGTTGATAAAACTTTTATAGAAATGTTCCTTGAGATGTCTTCTATCAGCTATATGTTTTTTGCCCCACTGCTCCTTTTATGGGTTGCCATGGAAACCAAAATGCCAAAAAAAATGGAAATATACTTGAAAAATTATCTCCTCTGAAGCCACTGGGTCGATAAGGCCCAGATTTCATCTGTGGCATCTTTGGGCTGGGGGATTGAAAGTTTGTGTTTTTTATGATCATCGGCCCTTTAATTTGGTTGCTATGGCAACTTAGATTTGCATTGACTTATAATGGGGAAAATTGAAAAATGGCATTTTCTGCCAAGCCATTGCAGATATGTTGATAAAACTTTTATCGAAATGTTCCTCGAGATGTCTTCTATCAGCTCTATGTTTTTTTTTGCCCACTGCTCCTTTTATTGGTTGCCATGGAAACCGAAAGTAAAAAAAAAATGGAAAAAAATACTTTAAAAAATTATCTCCTCTGAAGCCACGGGGCCGATAAGGCCCAGATTTCATCTGTGGCATCCTTGGGCTGGGGATTTGAAAGTTTGTGTTTTTCTATGAAAATCTGCCCTTTAGTTTGGTTGTTATGGCAACTTAGATTTGCATTGACTTATAACTGGGAAAATTGAAAAATGGCATTTACTGCCAGGCCATTGCAGATATGTAGACAAAACTTTTATAGATTGTTCCTTGAGAAGTCTCTTATTAGCTATGTTTTTTTGCCCACTGCTCCTTTTATTGGTTGTCATGGAAACCAAAATGCAAAAAATGGAGAGAAAAAAGATACTTAAAAAAAATATCTCCTCAGATGCCGTTGGGCCGATAAGGCCCAGATTTCATCTGTAGTATCCTTAGGCCGATAAGGCCCAGATTTCATCTGTAGTATCCTTAGGCTGGGGGATTGAAATTTTTTTTTTTTTTATAATGGCAACTGTTGCATTGACTTGTAATGGGGAAAATTAAAAAAATGGCATTTACTGCAATCAATATATGGAAAATAGTTATATATTTTGTTATCAAATCAACAGACTGACAGACTGAGACTTTGTAGTTGTATATTTTGTATTAGCCTGTACAAATGTGACAGCAATTTTGAGCCTATACAAATTTGATAGCCATTTTGAGCTAGAGATCTGGTGAGCTTTGTGGCCCGTGGGCCTCTTGTTATTACTGTCTTCCTGCTCAGTTGAGGTCAACTCTTAAATGAAAGAATTTGCTCCTATAGGAGCTAATTCTTTTCTTTAAGAGTAGACCCCATTTTGAAAGGGCTAAGTTGAGTAGATCCCATTTGGAAAGGGCTAAGTTGTCCAGGGAAGCAAAGGAAGCCACAAAAGTTGTTTCCCTTTGAGAAAATGGCTGAAAAACATGGAGGTGTTACCATACACCTTACGCAAGCATCTTTGGTAAAGCTAGAAAAACGGTTGCTTAATACAGGTGCTTGGTGAATGCAGGTACAATTTCAATTATTGGCTGTTTACAGGACCCTTCTAATGCCAGTGACTGTTTACGGAGGGGGCTTGACAGGTTTGAATGTATACTATTATATTCGTCAAGCACCGTTGTACTGACAATGCAAACAGGCAAGACTAATCAGACTGTGACATGTTGCCTTATGTTAAGTCATGGCCATTCATCCATACAGTAAGGCACCTTGCTCATGTTATGGATTGTGCTTTGAAGTTTAAGATGAGTGGGTACCTTTTCAGGGGAAGCAACTCTGCCATTTACCATTTTACCTCCCTTTGGTCAACACTTGAAGGAAAGAATTTGCTTTCCAAGAAGCAGCTGCTTCCCTTTCCCTACAAGACGGAACACAGTTTGGAAGGGCTACATCATCCACAGAATCAAACAGGAAGAAGTTGCTTCCCTTTGCAAAAATGGCAAAAAACCCCAAACAAACAAGAGGTATCCATAATGATTCACATTAACTTTGTTTTTTGTGATCACTAGCATATTGTACATTTCACATATTGTGCTATATCTTAGCATGACTTAGTGCTATAGTTATGTTGTATAGTTTTGTGTTTTACCTTAAGTATTCAGACAGCCAGTTCGGAGGGAACAGTGCAGACCCTGATCAGACTGCTCTTGAGCAGTCTGAACAGGGTCTGCACTGTTCATCAATGATGTCATATACCTTGACAGGAATTTTAAAAATGGGAAAGCCGATTGCCCCTAAAAGTAGCTGTTGGAATATTTAGGGTGAAATCACAAATTTCCGTTTCAGTTGTTACCAAGATTTTTATTGCCATTCTAAGAATTTTGCAATTTTACATGTAAATACATTTTTCAAAAATGTACATTTGTGACAGATGAAATTGTACTTTCAGATTGAAAGTATTTCTTGTATTTAATGAAATTAAAAGATGATAAAATGAACAATTGTTGCTTTTCATGTTGATCAACCTGGCAGAATGGACTGTTTAGCTGTAATGCAGAGCTTCAAATCTGGCAAAATTTTAAGGTGAACATATTATCCTTTTAATCTTAGTAAATGTCATGTGAATGGGTAGTTTCAGGGGAAGCAACTCTGCCATTAGCATTTGTCCCCCTTCTCAGTTGGATCAACAGTTGGTTTTTGATTGATTTGAAGCTTAACGTCCACGTTAAACAGCTATGGTCATGTCAGGACAGTCTTTTAACCTAACCACACTATTCCTGGGCAGGCTTAGACCTCCTAAGCAGTTAACCAGTACTAAGTGCACATACTGACAACTGCCCGTCTTGAATCAGCGGAAGGAGAAATGGAAAGAATGTGGCCAGACCAGGTTTCAAACCCAGGACCCCTGACTTATGAGTCAGGTGCCCTACTGATTGCGCTACACGGCCCGGCGATCAAGTTGGTTTAAACAATATTTTATTAACTATAAATTACATACATATACTAGTCAAAATAAGTTACGCCGCATTAACTTTAGCATCTTTATCTGAAAAGGCACCATTACAAATGAGCTTAAAGAGTCATTGTAGTACTAATATGACCTTTTTATATTGCTAGACAGACATGTTTCAAAATTTTAATGTAAACAGTCAGTTTGCGCAACTTACAGTTTTAGTGGGGGTTATTTCTAATTTCCCGAGATTTCTCATGAAAAAAATTGCCTTTTCTTCTAGTTTTACTCTCATTTTCTGATCTGTACTTCTTAGACAAATTCATTTCATTCCAGTTGATTCATATACAGAAGAAACTCGGAATTCAAAACGGTTTTCAAGATAACTTCTCACTTCTAAATTACAACGTTTATGCAGAAAAGCCAAACTTTCTAAAGTTGCTGTGGCATTGTCATAAACATTTCAAAACTGCATACCTGACACAATTTTGCAATAAACTGATGCATTCTCATTTAAAATTGTTGCAAAGAAACCGTAATTACGTGTCCAGAGAATCAGACCTAAAATTTGTGCCTGATAAGCCCATAATCTGAAAATCAAATTTCCTATAGTTTTGATTCAAAGGGAGGTAATTTACAGTCTCGAACACTTTAAGATGCAGTGTTCGCCATTTGAACGTTTGTTCAGATTTGATTTAGATGTTTCTAGAATGTAGGGTTTCTCGAGAATTAAACAAGACAATCATAACGGTACTGCGCATGCGCACTAAGCGCCTAGTCGTAGTTTCAATGGTTTACTAGTTATGCGAGGTACTCTGTACACGCAAGCAGGCAACTGAAGCGTTCAAAAGTTTTCTGTGGACAAATGTTGTGGCAACTAATTAAATGCAAAATAATTTGAAAATGTTATTTTTAAAATCGTCAATATCACGATTAAAATTGCGGCGGAATTTGTTTTGACGAGTATATACAGGGCCTGACAAATCCATTGTCCGGCTGCCCGGGACAAGTGAAAATTTTTGCTGGGCAAGTAGAATATTTTCTTACTTGCCCAGAAAAATGTATAAGCTATATAGGAAAACCCTTAGAATTTCCGCATTCTGTAGCAAGCACTTTGTACCGGGCAAGTAGATCAAATTTTGATTTGTCAGGCCCTGCATATACTACAATACAATTTCAAAAGTAACAGGATTTGACAGTAAGCAAAATGCTTATATATGAAGGCATTTCCTGATCAACAGCTAAAGAAAGAGTTTGCTCCTCTAAAAGCAAATTCTTTAACAGACTCGCTTGAAGGGTTATGTCCTCCAAGGAAGCAAACAGAAAATCACAAAACTTGTCTCTCTTTGATAATACTATGTGTGTGTGTGTTTTCTTGGGGGGGGGGGGGGGGGGGGGGGGGAGTTAGAATCATAAAGGAATAGGGGCCAAGCTGGACTCAAATATTTGACTTCTTCCTCCAGTTGAAATAGGGAAAGAAGTGAAAGCCAGGAAGGGCGAAGTGGTAACACATGATTTCATCATTTTCATTCAGTTTTAGAGAAAATAGCTTCATGCATACTACAGGCATTAAATTGAAACATTAATAGGCTGCAATGGTACCTAATTGCCATAACAGCTTGTTTGTAGAATGATTGGTTGAAAATTCCAAGGGAGGCTCCCACTTCTCCCCGAGCCCAATTTAGGGTAAATTTCTGCCCCCAAGATAAGATTGCTGCTCCCTATCAATGTATCAAGGTACATTTGATTTACCTCAATACTTTTAAGAAATATGCTCCATACAAGCTTATTATAATATGCCCGTTTGCAAAACAGGACATTTTATGTTAAGGCGCTGATAGGTACATGATAGGTAGCGCAAAAAAACAATTCTTGTCCCGGAGACTTATGGTCCCTTTAATTATACTCTCAGCCATATCAGGTTGTCTCCCCTGTCCACCTGTCAATCAAGTGTGATGTCTTCTATCACGTCCGCTTTGCCTATGAACACGTTTTAGACTTGTATTTGCTTTAACATGCGTACCAAGTACTCCACCAAACACAACAATGTACAACCATTGTACAGAAATCGAAATTAATTCATAGGACTTCGCTTATTGTCATTAGTTTTCGTGACAGGTATCAAATTATTAGTTAGGTGATGACGTCATCGGCTGGACCAGGGCATATCGTTTTGTGGTTATGCTCCAATGATTTTCCACACTTTACTTAATTTTCAAGTATTTTGTTTTTGAGCACTCCTACAGTTTTCATCAAATTAAACTGAAACTTTGTAAATTTGTAAAAAAAGTAGGATGTGGAGTAGCCCATATTGTTTGGAGGTTATGCTCCAATGATTTTCAGCAGAGTTACAGCCCTTTGATAAAATCGACTATGGCAGTTTATAAGGCAATTCTTGTGTGCAACATAACTAGGCTACTATGATGAAATTTGATAGCAAGCAATGTAGATAAGATTAAGACAGTATGTTTTGTACTGGTTGCTCCTCTTTACCTAGTTTTTAGCTCGCCTGAACGAAAGTTCAGGAAGAGCTATTGTTGTCACCACGGCGTCGGCGTCCGCGTCCACGTCCGCGTTCGAATTGGATGTTTTGGTTAAAGTTTTTTAAAGACCTATATCTCCTTAACCCATGGATGGATTCTTTTGATACTTGCACTGTAGTTAGATATTGGTCTAAGGTTTAACAGGGTACCACCCCCACCCCACTCCGGGACCTTGATGTCAAGGTCATGGACTTAGAAAATTGGTAGTTTTTTTGGACTGGATGTTTTGGTTAAAGTTTTATAAAGCCCAATTTCTCCTTAACCCATGGATGGATTCCTTTGATACTTGCACTAAAGTTAGATATTGGTCTAAAGTTTTCGAAGGTACTACCCCCACCCCCCTCTGTGACCTTGATGTCAAGGTCATGGACTTAGAATATTGTCTTTTTATTGATTGGATGTTTTGGTTAAAGTTTTTTAAAGACACATATCTCCTGAACCCATAGATGAATTCTTTTTATATTTGCACCGTAGTTAGATCTACAGAGTACTACCCCAACCCCGCTCAGTGATCTTGATGTCAAGGTCAGGGACTTAGGAAATTTTGTCTTTTTTAAGGTTTTGTAATTGCATACTGATTCATAATGCTTTGCAAAGATTTAGTTTATACTTGATGTTAGACTCTTTTTTGAGTTTTTACAAAACACCTTATACTTACCCCACTGGGTGACCTTGAAGTCAAGGTCATCGACTTATAATTTTGTCTTAAAGATTTTGGTTAAAGTTTTATATTTATGAAGACATAATTTCACAGTGCCATGATGATGGACTCAGTTGATACTAATACTTGGACTGATGTTAGATAATGGTTCAAGGTCCCCCCCCCCCCCCCCCCCCACACACACACACACCTGTCAGTTTTTTTTACCTCAAGCTCATGGACTTTGAAATTTCATTTCTTTTTTATTTTTAATTTTATATTAAGACTTATTTCTGAGATAGCTTTTGTTTATAAATGTGTTTTCATTATGGACATGCTTGCATGAAGTTTTATGCATAGCAGTCCACATAGCCCCCACCCGATAGCTATTGTTTATAAATGTGTTTTCATTATGGGCATGCTTGCATGAAGTTTTATGCATAGCAGTCCAAACCACCATAGCGGCTGTGTGATGGGCAAGCACCAATTCAGGCGAGCTATGCTGTCAGGCGACAGCTCTTGTTAGAGTAATCATATAGCATATCCTTCTATTCTATACCATCATATCTTTGGGTGAGCCCTTGGTGTCGTGCATAGGGGTCAAAAATAAGGTCACACTTTTAAAGCTTGGGATTGATTTAGTTTAAACTTGAACTGATGTTAGATACTGGCTTGAGTTTTCAAAATATACTACCTACATCCAACTGGGTGACCCTGAAGTCAAGACCATTGATAACAGAATTTTATACATTGACATGCTTGCATGAACTTTTATGTTGTGCGCCTGTTGCCTGCGAGATGGGAAAGCACCTGTTCAGGCGAGATATGCTGTCAGGAGACAGCTCTTGTTTTAAGTTGTGAGTGCCATAACTAGGCAAGCCTTTGGAATATCTTGATGGAACCTTATTCAATGTGTATTAGGTTGAGATGGTATGTCACGTCTAAGAATTATTGCTCTCCCAGATTTTTTAAGGCTTTTCTTGCGAGAACCCTAACTAGATTTCTGTTTAGAATACCATGAAACTTTAGCAATGTAGATGAGCCCGAGACAGTGCAATATAAAAGTGGTTATTCCCTCAAGTATTTTCCGAGTTGCATACCTTTGATTCTTAGACTAGTTTTGTGCGTGCCATTACTAGGTAATTGTTTGGAATGTCTTGTCACTTTAAAGCAATGTGCATCAGCTCGAGACTGGGTTATGAGAATGGTTGCTTCCCCTCTTGATATTTGAGTTACATCTCCGATTAGAATCTACATACTATTCTCATGCACACATTGTTACCTGTGTGGCTGATTGTCAGGGCTATAGATCAAAGTGTGAGTGTGCCAAGAAATGGGGGTATATTGCCTGCTTGTGGTGCTCTTGTTGCAGTTATTAGGAAGGGAAAATATCCATAACTGCTTGTAATAAGGTTATGGTTCTTCTATTTTGCCTTCTTCTCAATGTCATTGTGTGAAATTTCAGCAGAATCTCTTCCCTGCTTTTGGAGTTATGATCTGGTTAAAAAAGTTTGATGCATAGACAGATGGCCGGACTGATGGAGAAAGCAAAAAGATAACAAGGCTTTTATGTATTTTAATGAAATGATATGTCAATGAAAAAATTTACAATGAATTTCGAAAAATCTTTAAAGACTTTTGCCTCATATATAATCAAATTCAAAGGCAATCCTCTCTAAGCCATTAAGACCTAATTTCACGTCACATTTAACTTGCCATCTGTAGTTCAAACCACAAATTATCCCATATACTATAATGCACAATATTCAGTGGCAATGCTCTCTAAGTCATTAAGACCTAATTTCATGTCACATTTCACTTGCCATCTGTGGTTTAAACTACAAATTATCCAATATACCATACTGCACAATATTCAGTGGCAATGCTCTCGAAGTCATTAGGACCCAATTTCACATCACATTTAACTTGCCATCTGTGGTTTAAACCACAAATTATCCAATATACCATAATGCACAATCTTCAATGGCAATGCTCTTGAAGTCATTAAGACCCAACAACACATCACGTTTAACTTGCCATCTCTGGTTTAAACCACAAATTATCCAATATGCCATAATGCACAATATTCATTGGCAATGCTCTTCAAGTCATTAAGACCCAATTTCACATCACATTTAACTCGCCATTTCTGTTTTAAACCACAAATTATCCCATTTACCATAATGCACAATATATCTTGTTTAGAAACTAATCAAGATTTGAGTCGCAACACTAGAAAACCAGCAAAGTGGCATGTGCGTCCAGCAAAGACTAGGATCAGCCTGGGCATCAGCCCAGTCTGATCAGTCTTTGCTGTCTGCATAGAGGTAGCTTAGAACCTTAGCTACCCTTTAAGGGCTTAGCAAGGTGTCTGATCAGACTGTGCAGATACCCAGGCTGATAGGAGTTTGCACTGGGGGCACATGCCACTTCGTTAGTTTTCTCGTGTCGCGGCTCATTTTACAGGGATGTGAAATTGGACCTAAACCACAACTTCCACACTAATTAAAATCTGATAAAATATGAGCCGCGACACGACAAAACCAACAATGTGGTAGTGCGCCCAGCGCAGACTCAGATCAGCCTGGGCATCCGCCCAGTCTGATCAGAGTCTTCGCTGTCCGCATGGAGGTAGCATAGACCCTTAGCTACCCTTTAAGCGCTTAGCGACGAGTCTGATCAGATTGGGTGGATGCCCAGGCTGATCTGAGTCTGCGCTGGGCGCACAACCACATTGTTGGTTTTGTCACGTCGCGGCTTATATGTACTAGCCAATTAATGCCAGAGTCCATCAACAAAGCAGTTGCAAAGCATGCAGGCCACATTATCTGGCGCAGCATGCATGCATCATTGATCAGTCTGCACTGTTTACTAGTTAGTGTATGCATACAGCGCCATATTTTCCAGCATTATGCTGAGGACCACATTTTGTGACTTCCTGTGTGCTTCCCTGGACAAAGTAGCCCTTTTGAAAGAACCTGCTCTTAGAAGAGTTGACTCTATTGAGAAGGGAGTCAAAAATAAAATCACGGAGTTGCTTCTCCGGAAAAGTGTATCCAGAAAGTAAGCACATTTTGAAGCCAAAAGTTTTCTCAGTCTTCACTGCACATGTGTGAAATTTTGCACGATAAAATTTTACTCAAGGTATGATAATCTGGTGTAGTACAATTGCTGAATGCAATTCTTGACTAGTCCTCTCCCGCCAACCATGTGTCCTAATTTACCTCCCCTGTGTCCAACTCCCACAAAGTATATAAAACAGTATATTTTGACAGAAATGTCATGAAACTCTGACAACAACAAAGTTATACAGATGTTAAACCGTTAGAAGGAACTCTGTCATCATTTGTGTCCGTTCTCAATAAGGGTCAATTCCTTACAAAAAAAACTTTGTTTTCCCCCAATCAAATTCTTTCTTTTAAGAGTAGACCCAATTTGGGAAAGGGCTTCATCATCCAGGGAAGCAAACAGGGAGTCACAGAAGTTATTTCCCTTTGTAAAATTGACAAAAAACTTGGGAGGTGTACTCAATCACCTTAAATACTGCCCTGAGTGGGAGTTCTAGAAAGCCTAATAAAACATGATGAAAGACTAATAGGATACAATAAAAATTATAAGTACTGGGACAGACAGGTCTGAGCAAACAGTGCAGATCCAGATCAGACTGCTCCTTAAGGAGCAGTCTGATTAGGGTCTACACTGTTTGTCATTTATATGCAACATTTGGACGCATTGCTGCATTGTAAAACCAAAATGTTCCATTTTTAGGACAATTACAGTAATTATTTTAGGTGTCCCAATTTTTAGGATTTTTACAGTACTTGAGCTTGGCAATGACAGAAAAAAATGATGTGACACTATCACAAGATTAGACAGCTGATATGACACCGTACAATACTCGGGTACTATTCACTTGCCCATTTTAAATACAAAATATTGTATTTTGTAAAATTAAAATCTTAAAAAGTTCCTTCAAGAGCAGAGAATACATACAGAAGTAGGAACATGGGCCAGACTACGTAGTTTCGGCTAATAAAGCCTCGTCAGTGACCCTGACCATATCTGGTGACGAAACATGAAAAAAGCAAAACCTAGGATTCTAAATAAACCCGTGATCAGCCAAGAAAATATCTTTCTATGATTATGCATATTATACTTCATCATGTAAATACTAGAGATCTTCTCTAGCATAGAGCATATGGCTTAAACATCACCCTTTCTTTGGCAAGTCATATATTTAATAAGTAATGCCATTATGTGCATGTGTAAATGCAGCTTACAACACACGGTTGACTTCTAGGTGTGTCATCCTTCTAACTTAAAAAAAATCGGGACTTTTGTTCAACTGGCTTGTACACCACGTACAGTATACATTGATCACATTATAAGTCTGCATTGCAACAAAATCAACAGGGCCCAGTTGTTCAAAGCATCGTTAGCCTTACAAGCTTTTTAAGAGGTCAACTCATTAAGTGTTTTATGACTTTATAGCCAAATACATTGATATTTTTTGTTGCAAATATGTGAGAAGCTTTTGCAAAAAGCTTCCCACCTTTTTTCAACAAAAAATATAGGCATATTTGAGATATTAATGTTTGAAATTTTAATGAACTTTCACTTACAGCATCGCTAGTTTTGAACTACTTGGCCCAAGTCTTTAAACAAAACTTTTTTCAATTTATTCCTTCTTTCAATACTCTCTACTGCAGGACGATTCCCTACCCATGTAACTTAAGCATTAGGAATTTCTTACACTGTATCCCACTGATCCATTTCTTTCCCTGAACCAACTGTTCCAAACACAAACAGCTAAAATCAGATAATCTTCAACAATCTAATTCACCAATTCAATTTGAAGTTTCAATGTTTTAAGCAATTTTCAATATCTTGAAAAAAGCATAATAAGCCGAAATGCAAAATTAAATTCATGAATTAAATTATGGAAAGATTTTCTATTACCGAGACTTTGCCAAATAAAAATCAGATAAGGTAGGGTTTTATCTATTGTTCTGGGAAGACTTTTCGTCTCCATGAAAATGTATATTGGAGCACTTCACTGGAACTGTCTTGTCAAAGCATACATTTTCATGGTGCAAGCAACAAGCATTCCACGAAACACTTTGCCTCACCTGCTGTGCACTGTCACAAAGAAGTGCCTGTACGACTAACTGAGCTAAACCAGAAACCTGAATAAAAGTTTATGGCAGGAGTATGATGATGATAAACTGCCTACCCCGCTGCCAGAAAAGCAATGCTGATATTTCACTTCTGCTAGTCGCAGAAGAGACAATATCTGTCGTCCAAACAAAAACCACCTTATCTGAGACTTTGAGATATTAAAAGCAAATCACATTATCAATCAGCCTCGGCCATGTAGGCATCAAGTTCTTGATTTAAATGAGATTTTGTCATTGTCATATATTCTTCTAACTGGTTGTCTAATTGTTCCTTTGTGTATCCTTGTCCAGAGCCACGCCCCCTGCCACGCCCACCTCGACCTCTGGGGCTGCCACCCCGCGCACCTCTCTGGAATCCACCTCGACCTCTCACTCCACCCCCTCCTCTTCCACCACCACCGCGACCTCGACTGAAAAATACAAACAGCATATGTCAACACTGGGAACTGTAAAAAGAATATTTCTTAGGTCTGTACATAAATAAATCCCAGACTAAACACTGGCCGTTTCTATCAGTTTATTATTGTTGCATGAAAAGGTTACCAACGGGAAAAACTCAGATCAGCCTGTGCATCTTGGCAGTCTGATCAGTCTTTCCTATCAAACAGAGCCCTAGATAAGAGGGGTATTTGATGATAGTTGAGGGATAATTTTCTTTATTTCTCGCTGAAATCATATGTTATGACCCCTCATCTGAACCGTCTCGTCGAGAAGGTTCAGATGAGCAGTCACAACATATGTTTTTATCCAAAATCAACAAAAATTGCCCCTAATTATCACCAAATACTCTTTCTTATCTAGGGCTCTGTATCAAATACACCACCTTTGATCCATGGGAATCTAAAAATGGAGAAAGGAGGACTCTGATCAGTTTGTGCAGCTTTGCAGGCTGAATTTATTCGCTGTATGCATATGGTTTCCCATCCCTTTCCATGTGACTGCAATCAACCTGTAAGCTCCTGCTTAGCATAGATGAGCTTGGGGGATGTCATCATGAGAATTGGAACAACAACAGAACAGCTTCCATGTATGGACAGGCTTTAACACTTTTGCTGCCATGCGGGACTTAAGTCGAAATTTGTAACCCATTACAGTACAGTTTTAATTTGCTTACTGATATAACCATAGAAGAGGAACAACTCCTCCAGGCTTATTCTAACTTGATTGTTGAGTTTGTAAGCTACATTTTGAAAATTATAACACATGGAGCTTCTCATTTTTTTTGGTTACAAAACCAGAAGTAGGAACACAACACAGCTAGGGTTTATTGGAAACATGCTCAAGGCACTGAGCTACTGTTTTTTTGGGCTTTTTTTTAGGGAGCTGGCAGCGAAAGTGTTAAGCAGTGTGAGCAGCTTATTAGTCAAGTATCGGTATACATCCCTTCAATTTACCTACGTTCCACTTTTATGCTTTATCAAAAACATAACCAAAGTCTCACTGGAACTATTCCAGGAGCCTCGGCAGCTCAGTGAATTCAGCACTGGCCTTCTTAGTTAGCCGTCTGTGTTCGAATCCTGCTGGAGACTGAAACCTTTTCAAACTATACAGGGTTTCATTGCATACAGCCTTTCATAATCACCCTTTCATCGGCTCAATATGACTGAAATACTGGTGAAAGGGCTGTGAACCACAGGCCATCCATCCATCCAAGGTAACTCTTCAATGTTACATCCAATGGAACTATTCCACGTTACATATCATTTCAACTCCGACATTTGTTTGTAAATCCAGCACTTGAGATTATGATTGATTGATTGATTGATTTGTTGCTTAACGCCCATGGTAAACAGCTATGGTCATGTCGGTACGGTCAGTTAACCTAACAACACTATTCCTGGGCAGGCTTAGACCTCCTAAGCGGTTAACTAGTACTAAGTGCACATACTTCCACCAGTAACTGACAACTGCCCTTCTTGAATCAGCAGAAGGAGAAACGAAAGTAAGTGGCCAAACCGGGTTTCGAGCCCAGGACCTCTGACTTATGAGTCAGGTGCCCTACTGATTGAGCTACGCGGCCCGGCCTTGAGATTATGAACTTTTCAAGCACTGTTATAAATCTAAGAAAAATTTTTCTGACAATCTAAATACTGCAACAATAAAATTTATGTCTAGATGAATAACAAAGTGGAAAAGTTATGATTCAACTACAATCTAAAATACATTCTAACACAGTGCGCCTATAGAAGCAATTGAAAGTTGCCGTGTTTTATTCTGCAACAATTCACTGTTACGAAGCGTGTGAGTCTAATTGCTGACGTCACTGCAATAACTGACGTAATTTTGTGACGTTTTGAGGCGTTAGACTGTGTAACGTCTCTTTTTCTTTCTTAAATCGCCATAAAAATGTACATTTATCTTACTTACAGTTAAGAATATTGGCGGGAGCATGAACGCGCTGGCAGGAAGGTTGGGAGAGTTTGAATGAAAAGAATAGTTTTTCAGCGTTTTTGAGTGTTAGAATCGAAATAGTTCAGTTCTAGCGTTGAATTGTTGAGTAATAATTAACTGTTTGTCGGTCAGTTGTAAGTAGATATATCACTTGCGCTCCGCGCTCGTGATATGATCTACTTTACAACTGCCCTCCAAACAGTGAATTATTACTCAACAATTCACTGCTAGAGCTGATCTATTTTTTAAATAAAATTTATGTCTAGATGAATAACAAAGTGGAAAAGTTATAATTCAACTACAATCTAAAATACAATAAAATTTATGTCTAGATGAATAACAAAGTGGAAAAGTTATAATTCAACTACAATCTAAAATACAATAAAATTTATGTCTAGATGAATAACAAAGTGGAATAGTTATGATTCTACACTATGCAACTCCAACATTTGTTTGTAAGTCCAGCACTTGAGGTTATGAACTTTTCAAGCACTGTTATAAACCTAAGAAAACTTTTCTGACAATCTAAAATACTGCAACAATAAAATAGTCTAGATGAATAACAAAGTGGAATAATTATGATTCTACACTATGCAACTACAACCTGAAAGATAAAGCACACAAAAAACAATTCTACTGACAGTGCTTGCTACCAAAGAATTATACCACAAACTTTAACCCTATTGCACTCAGAACAGCCAAAACTCCATAAAGTTTTGGCCGTTCTGAGTGCAATAGGGTTAATATTTATTCCTTTTCTATCACACAACAGAAAGCTATTATGCTTAACATACATGTAGTTCAAACAAATTTGCTCAAAATCTTTGATTGCCCATTTCTGTTGGTCTTATCATTATGAAATATGCATGAACCAGTGGCATATGCAACTACCAGAATGTAATCAGCCTCCACAGGCAGATATGGAACTTTTTTTGGTGTTGTTTCTAGCCAAGCACCACCATATATTTGTACATTAGATCATGCAATCAGGTCTTGAATGCAGTGACTGAAATTAGCATTTGCCCATAGGATTTGGCTTGTAAAAATAAGCTGCGACTAGTGAAAATCAGCCTGTTAATATTGTTGGAAAAATGACTCTTTAAGGACCTATATGTAAGAATACAGTCTGGTGATGAAAAATGCCAGTGAATGGCAACAATGTATTCACATGCAAACTGCAATCCATCTCATAATGGGAATATTTTCTGCATCACTCATTCATTCAAGCATGCACTGAAATTGTAATTACATAATATACTTCTAGGGCAAAATACAACCTGCAGTAACTTAATCAAAAACAAAGCATTCTACAGAAATGATGCAAGCAATATACTTTATTTATTATAGGAATGAATTTTATTTTTGTGGATTTTATCGATGTGTAAACTCCGGCCAATCACTCACAAACTGAATAAAGCCCGAAGGGCTTTATGTTAAGTTTGTGAGTGATTCGCCGGCGTTTACACACCCATAAAATCCACAAAAATAAATTTCATTTCTTATAATTCCAACTCCGCCATCTTTTTTCTCAAAAGTGTCAGCTATAGTGAGTATCTTAGAAATCGCCACCAAGAAAATAGTTCCAAGTAGTTCAGATTTCTCGCTCAGGGAGTTTATCGAAGTATAAACGCCGGTTCATGTTCGCTCTTGACCAATCAGATTGCACTAAATTCGTATTAGTGAGTTGAGTTGGAATTATTCAGCAATAATACAGGTTTTTTCTCACTTCCCCGCATAAAAATTCTAGATAAATTTATTAGATATATGACTCATCGAGACTTTTGGTAGTGTTTTGGAAGAGAAAAACCATCTTATAGCAGAATTAATACAAGTTGGGATCAGTGGGGGAAGGGTGGGGAGGGGAGTGAAAGGGAGGTGCGAGGGGGGGGGGGGCGGGGCTTGTCTTTGAAATAGATCATTCCACATTGCAGAATGAGCCTTATGTGGGGTGGGAGGACTTGTCTTTTAACTCAATCATTCCAGAACGAGTCTCATGTGGAGTGGGGGGACTCGTCTTTTAAATAAATAATTCCAGAATAACCCTCATCATGAAAAATACTGCTTATGCCATTTGCATAATGTACACTGCTTGCTCAAACTAGCCTACGGGCATGTTTCTTTTCGTTTTGATTTAAATCAAATTATTATGCTCTTTTCCCCCCCGATTCCCCAACACACCACACATGGCATGACCTGACTGCAAATGTACCGTATTTTTTGCTATAGAGGAGCTGTTAAACTGGTTTTCCATTTCATGGTTCATGTTGGTTGGTTGATTTGATGCTTAACGTCCATGGTAAGCAACTAAGGTCATGTCGGGACGGTCAGTTAATCTAACCACACTATTCCTGGGCAGGCTTAGACCTCCTAAGCGGTTAATCAGTACTAAGTGCACATACTTTCACCAGTAACTGACAACTGCCCTTCTTGAATCAGCGAAAGGAGAAACGAAAGTATGTGGCCAGACCGGGATTCGAACCCAGGACCTTACGAGTCAGGTGCCCTACCGATTGCACTACCCGGCCCGGCTCATGGTTCATGTCAAAATTTATGAGTTATATTGAATATTGCTATGTACAGGGCTGACCATACTTGTGTAAAGCATCTACATCACTGCCAGTTTTGAGGTCTAACGATAATACAGGTATATAATGTTTTCTATCTATCATAGTTCGGATATAAAAATCTACCTTTTCTTACATGAAACATTCTACTTATGCTCTCTGCTTGTAATATTTTTGCATCCACAAAGCTTAACATGCATAAAACTTTTTTAAAACTAAGTAGCAGTGATAAAAAATGAATACATTTAAGGAATACAGAGCTCTAGATAAGAGGGAGTATTTGGTGATTATTCGGGAAAATTTTTGTTAATTCTGCATAAAAACATATGTTGTGACCCCTCATCTGAACCGTCTCATCGAGATGGTTCATATGAGGGGTCACAACATATGATTTCGATGAGAAATAAGAAAAATTATCCTTAATTATCATAAAATACTCCCTCTTATCTAGAGCTCTGGAATACAGGTACACTTCCATGTTTCTCTGCCATTTTTGTGACTTCCTGTCATCTTCGCAAGCCAAGGGTACTAAGTCCACTTTAATGACGTCCTTTTCACATATCGGATTTCCAGCAGCGCCATCTCTAGCTTGCATCCAATGAAATGGGGCAATGGAAAATTTGTTTACAAATAGTCTGTTGGACAAAGGTATGCAAGGAACAAAGTGGACTTAGTACCTTGGCATGTGAAGACGACTTCCTGTTTCCTTCCCTGTAAGCTGAAGCCCTCCCAAAATAGGGTCTACTCTTAAAGGAAAGAATTTGCTTCAAATGGAGCAGATTAATTCCTTAAAAAGTTAAACCCCACTGACAAGGGAGGAAAATGAAAATGGCTGAGTTGCTTCCCCTGAAAATGCTATCATTCAACTTAAAATAAATGCAGAACAAACTATCATTCAGGTGCTTATGCAAAACTCCAGATGATCCAGATTGATGGGGCAAACATATGAGCCACGACATAACAAAACCAACTAAGTGGCATGTGCACCCTGCGAAGACTCAGATCAGCCTAGGTATTTGCTCAGTCAGATCACATTCTATGCTGTCAGCATGGAGTTAGCTTAGACACTTAGCTACCCTTTAAGCGCACACTGAAGACTCTGATCATGCCCAGTCTGATCTCAATCTTCACTTGGCGCATAGACCACATTGTTGGAATTGTTGCAGCTCATACATATTTCTCCATAAAATGTAGAAGAATTACAATCGAAGAAATTCATCTCTTTTGCATCAATTATAATGCAGAAAAAAAAACACAAAAAAGGAGAAAAACATTGTCAAAATAGTAGGTCCGCATAAAATACCTAACATACAGTAAAATATGGACATTCTGTGTCCCTTTTTTGAATCTAATATATCAGGGAATGTTTAACACTTAACCCATTAATGCCCAGTGGACTCTTCTGTCTGTATATATTGGATGAGTCCATTAGTCATTTAAGGGGTGTCAGGTTTATTTTATTTTTAGAATTTTTGTTTTATTATCCGTCTTATGCAAAAAGTGTAGCATCTGATCTCGGTCTCCACTGTGTGCCTATGTCCCATTTTTGGGATGCTAGGCATCAATGGGTTAAAGTCCCAGAAAAAATAAAGCACCAGAAGACAGAAAATGAATTTGTAAACAGTAAAAGTCAAAGTGAGCCACCTCACCTGGATCAATATCGTTTGCCCTCTGTTCTTTAAATAGTCAATACGATAGCTTAGATGAAACAATTTTTGAAATTTTGCAGACATATGTTGTCTATTTTCCTTTTGGTTTTAAAGGTAGGTTCCTGTACTAGCAATAACAATTATGTTCACAAAATCATTTCGTCTTTTTCTGAGTAGTATTGAATTCTCATATTTTTCTGAATTTGTTGCTACTGAGAAAATCGTCAGATGTTGAAGAAAATAGTCATTTTCCCTTTTGGTTTATTTTCTTTCGTTGGAATTCCAGTTCTTACAAGAGGCCCAAATGGGCCTGATATCGCTCACCTGGCTTTTGTATCCGAATGGTCCCCATTCTGATACAAAATTGGTCCAGTTCCATAGATTTTCTCAATTTCACATTTTGCTACTTTTAGTAACAGAGGCCAACTTGTCTGGTCTTTATATATTTACTTTTGAAACACCTCAAGGCAAGAATCATTTTGCCACAAATTTCATCAAAATCCATTCAGGGGTTACTGAGATATTGTCAGTTTCATGTTTTGTGCTATTTTTAGTAACAGCAGATGGCGGCCTTCTTAGAATGCCAAAATGCAAAAAATTGAAAAGCTTTCATGCAAGGACCATTTTGACACAAAATTGGTCCAGTTCCATTGTAATTTTCTAATTTTCAAATTTTGCTATTTTAAGTAACAGAGGCCAACTTGACGGGTCAATATTTGTTAATTTGTGAAAGACATCAAAGCAAGAATCATTTTGCCACAAATTTCGTCTCAATCGCTTCAGCGGTTAATGAGATGTTGTCATTTTCATGTTTTGTGCTATTTTTAGTAACGGCAGATGGCGGCCATCTTGGAATGCCAAAATGCAGAAAATCGAAAAAGCTTATTGAAATGATCATTCTGACAGAAAATAACCGTAATCGACCCATTTACCGCACATGCCCCTATAACCGCACACCAAGGTCATTTCCGGACAAACTGCACAATCGCACACTGCTTTTTCTTTGAAACTCTCACAAAACCCAATAATTAACAGGGAACTCATGAAAAGTATAAACACAAAGTATTTCCAGTCCTATCCATGTTGCCTCTTTCCAGTCACCCTGCATTTCATTGTTCTGAGTGTGCGGTTATTAAATACATTTTAACCACATCTTTTTGTTGCAATTTTGAAAAAGTTAAGCGCACGGTGCGGTAAATGGGTCGATTACGGTAGTCCAATTCCTCTGAAATTTTCTTATTTTCACATTTTCCTATTTTTAGTAACAAAGGTTATTATGACTTGTCTATATTTAGTTACTTTTGAAACATCTCAATGCAAAAATCATTTTGACACAAATTTCGTCAAAATCTATTCAGTGGTTACTGAGATGTCATTTTCATGTTTTGTGCTATTTTTAGTAACGGCAGGTGGTGCCCATCTTGGAATGCCAAATTGCAATTAATCGAAATGGCTTCATGTAAGGAACATTCTAACACAAAATTGGTCCAATTCCACTCAAGGGTTCTTGAGTAATTGTCATCGTATGTTTGTGCTATTTTTAGTAACAGCAGATGTCGGCCATCTTGGAAGCCAAATTGCAATTAATCGAAACGGCTTCATGCAAGGAACATTCTGACACAAAATTGGTTGAATTCCATTCAAGGGTTCTTCAGTAATTGTCATTTTTATGATTGTGCTATTTTTAGTAACGGCAGATGTCAGCCATCTTGGAAAGCCAAATTGTAATTAATCGAAACGGCTTCATGCAAGGAACATTCTGACACAAAATTGGTCGAATTCCATTCAAGGGTTCTTGAGTAATTGTCATTTTTATGTTTGTGCTATTTTTAGTAACGGCCCCCATGGTGGCTATCCTGGATAGTCAACTGGCACAAAATTGAAATAATTCCTTTTAAGGACCATTGCTGACCAAATCTGACCACAATCGATTGCGTTTTCTTGAGATACTGACATTTGAGCAAAATCTGTCTTGTAAACGCTAAGTAGGTCACTGTGACCTAATTCCGCTATAGATTTTTTTCATTTTTACAATTTTTAATCCCAAGGTCCCATTAATGTTCCACACAAACTTTCGGCCAAATATACCAATTGGTTCTGGAGAAGAAGTTGATTTTGTTGTTTTTGCTATTTTTAGTAACGGCGGCCATCTTGGATTCTTGACCTGACCCAATTTTACAATTTTGAGACCCTGCAGTCTGGTCATGCTCCATGTGAAATTTGAAACCCATGGGTGCAGTGGTTTTAGAGAAGAAGTTGTTTGAAGTTGTTTGAATATGTCGTTTTTTGACATTGGCATTTGAGCAAAATTACACTCCTAAACAGAAAGTAGGTCACTGCGACAAAACTCCGCTACAGATTTTTTTCATTTTTACAATTTTGAATACCAAGGTTTCATTGATGTTCCATGCCAAAATTCAGACAAATATACCCAGTGGTTCTGGAGAAGAAGTTTATTTTGTTGTTTTTGCTATTTTTAGTAACGGCGGCCATCTTGGATTTTCAACCTGACCCAATTTTACAATTCTGAGACCCTGGAGTCAGGTCATGCTCCATGTGAAATTTGAGAACCATGGGACCAGTAGTTTTACAGAAGAAGATTTTTGAATATTTGTTTTTAGGTGTTGACGGACACATTCCGTGACAACGCACGACGCACGCCAGACGCATTGGTATGACAATAGCTCACTATGGCCTTTTGGGCCAGGTGAGCTAAAAATAACTATGTTTATTATGTCTATAAGTGTAGGATTTCTGATGCCATTCTCCAAAGGTCAATTTTCTTTTGCTGTGAGCTCTCCTAGAGGTCCTGGCATGGCGGATGGGTTAAAACTATCCCAAAATTCAATGCAGCATGACGTCAGCTGTGTTATCTATTTTTGACGCGAACTAAAAATAGCGCTAACTGGTGTGCGAAGCAGATTTAGGAAATCCCTTGCAAAACAACTTTTCTAATATTTTTTTATTTACACTTTTTAGTGAAACTTATTCATTCCCTTTTCATAAGTGTTTCCCAACAACTTGGATGAAAGGTCATCAAAATTATGATGCATTCCAAAGTACAGGAACCTACCTTTAAGGGTTCAGACAGTTTAGATCATGATCAAACCTAAAGAATTTTGCTCATGAGGTTCTGTAAAAATATTTAGATTTTAGCTAAACATGATATATTTTGGGGAATTCATTAGCCCTGTGGCAACTACATTGAAATCTGTAAGATAACATTAATAACAATGGTCCAAAAAAGATGTAAATTTTCCCCCACCAAACTGGAGTTTTGCTAATGCCATGCTCTTACTTTCGATCCTCTGGTCGACCAAAACCTCCACGACCTCTAGGTCGCCAAGAATCATCATCCTCACGCCACCTTTGAAGGTAAATTTTATATCAACAAAACCTAACACCTGGTATTTATCACGTCACAACTTTTTTGTAAACAGCGCCATTTTGCTGTGTAAGCAGATTTTACACAATCAAAAAACTGGCACTATTTGCTTAGTATTCTCCAATCACTTAAACATATCAATTTACTTAAGACTCACAGTGCTCCAGATAAGCAGGGGTATTAGGGCTAATTATCCATATTGCTGCTTAAGAAAATCTTATGACCCTCATTAGAACTGTCCTACAAAGACGGTTCTAATGAGAGATCACAACATGTTTTTGGTGAGAAATAAGATAAATTATCTTTGAATTATCCTCAATGCCCCCCCCCCCCCTCTTATCTGCAGCTCTGCTTCAGTAACATCACAAGTATATGAATATTGACAAGTGTTCTTGCCCAGCTGGTGGTGTTGTGCAAGAACAATTTGTTTTACTTCCTAAGATTCTGGTCCAAATGGTAGTGTGTCTCAGAGCTCTAGATAAGACCGCGTATTTGATGATAATTAAGGATAATTTTTCTTTTTTCTCATCGAAACCATATGTTGTGACCCCTCATCTGAACCATCTCGTTGAGACGGTTCAGATGAGGGGTCACAACATATGTTTTATGCAGAATTAACAAAAATTATCCCTAATTATCACCAAATACACCCTCTTATCTAGAGCTCTGGGGTTTTGTTAACTGTATCAGTTAGATACTCCAATCACTTAAACTGACCAATTTACTAAAGACTCAGTGCTCCAGATAATTGTACAGCTTTTGAACTATGCAGACGGCTGAGTCAAACAAACCTGCAATTGCATTCCCACCCAGAAAATAATAATTCCACCTGCAACTAGTCAGCAATTATTCCGAAACTCTATAAAGAGGCTAAACTTAAATTTTTTGAAATACCATGAGGGCATGACCCCTAAATATTTACATTTAAAATAATTTATTCTAGGCTACTTGCTGCTTTTCCTGCTGACAAATAGTGAGTGAGTGATTTGATGCTTAACGTCCATGGTAAACAACTATAGTCATGTCGGGACGGTCAGTTAACCTAACCACACTATTCCTGGGCAGGCTTAGACCTCCTAAGCAGTTAACCAGTACTAAGTGCACATACTTTCGCCAGTAACTGACAACCGCCCCTGACAAACAGAATAACTGATTATTTGCTGACTAATAAAATACCACCTACACTGCCAACAACCACCACTTCTATTATCACCAGGATTTCAGAACAAAACTACAGAACAACAGAAATTACCTTTGTGGTGCTCCTCTCCCCCTGTTAAATCCCCGACCTCTCATTCTTCCTCCTCGACCCCCTGAAGCAATAAGATTTTAATGTGAAAAGATAGCCTTTCAGGGGCAGCAACTCTGCTATTTTTATATTTGCTCACTGTCTCAATTAGGGTTAATTCTTAAAGGAAAGGATTTGCTCCCACAGGAGCAAATTCTTTCCTTTAAGAGTAAACCCCATTTTGGAAGGGCTTATTCCTCAAGGGAAGCAAAACAGGAAGTCACAAAAGTTGTTTCCCTTTGTAAAAATGATGGAAAAACATGGAGGTGTACCCATACACCTTAATATGCATGGATACACCTCATAGACAGCAATCAAGTTTAAGGGTTTTGCCTCCCTTGTATATGGAAGGCCACAAACGCAAAAACCGATTTGTATAAAAAATTTTTTTTGTTTCTCTGATGTTTGACACCATCTTACTGGAGGCTATGCTAACAGGAATAAATTTGCTCCCCTATACGTTCTTATGAGGAAAGATTTTTATGGGGATAGAATACACTTACAGGGGAAGCAATTCTACTATTTTTATTTTTGAATCGGGTTCACGATTTATCTCCCGTAAGAACAAATTCTTTCTTTTCAGAGTAGACCCTTTTTCCTGAACGGTTTCATCATCCCCAAAAGCAAACAGGAAGTCTCTATAGTTGTCTCCCTTTGAAAAAATGGTTTAAAAACATGGTGATGTCCCATACAGATGAAATAAGAATTTGCTCCCTAAGTGTATTAGGAAGCAGAAATTACGTGAAGTTTGAGAAAAACTCCCATTTCAACAAAAATATCCATTTTCATCCAAACCCATTACCAGTAGAATACTGTCAAACCTGCTCAAATGCTCATCTCTATTAAGAGATTAAAGTCATAAATATCCACATCTTCTGGTTCCATTAAACCAAAATACAACTTGCAATTGAAACTGTATTTAAGGGGTCACCTGTCCTACTTGGCCAAATTCTGTCCTTCATTCGGGTGACCCCTTAAGACAGTTTTGACAATAAGTAAAATTCTGTATCAACCTGCCAGTTTATATTCATTCTTTTGAGTCAAGTTCCAGATTAAGTTGGTTGGTTGTTATTGTTGTTGTGTTATTGTTTAACGTCCACGGTAAACAGCTATGGTCATGTCGGGAAGGTCAGTTAACCTAACCACACTATTCCTGGGCAGGCTTAGACCTCCTAAGCTGTTAACCAGTACTAAGTGCACTTACTTTCACCAGTAACTGACAACTGCCCTTCTGTTGTAGTTTGGGGTTTCACGGCCCTTTGGGACAGTGTTCTCTTCTATATCAGGCCGTCTCCCAGAGAGAGAAAGAAAGAAAAGAGAAATGATAGTCGAGAGAAAAAAGTTTTTCAAACACCCCCACCCGCACTTACTGTAAGCACAGTAGGCCCTTGCCCTACTATTACCCAAATAAGTAGGATGCCTGGCACTGGAAGTTATAACCAGCACCATCGCCTGACCACCTACCCCGCCCAGATCAAGTGGGGGTTTGATGATAGTTCCATCCATGATAATTACTGTTCTTTAATCAGTTCTCCACAACAAGAATTCAACTGTAGCAAGCTGTCACAAAGAGGTGCCCAAGCTGCATGAGAACTCGTTGAAAGTTTGGGCTGCCGATGCCAGAAAAGCAATACCTTTGTCTCTCTTCTGTTAGCCATAGGTGAGACAAATTAAAATCATGTGGCCTTATCATAAGAACAACCTTGTCCAAGCAAAGCTGTTGTAATGAGGGGTCATGTTTTTATGGATAACTGAGAACTATACCAAAACTGTCACCAAATTGCCAACTTATCCGCAGCATTTTCACATACATGTATCTCTATTTACATACCTCTACTTTGTACCCCATTCATCTCTACAAAAGCTCCGCCTCCTCCTCTTCCCCCACGCCCCCTTCCTCTGCCTCTCCTCATGCCACGCCCACCACTAACTGGACCACCCCCTAAAGACAGTCTAGCCTTCACATTGCTTGGTCCCAGACGCTGCTTTAGACTTCTCTGTGGCTGAAAACATCATACAACTAGAGCATGTGAGCAGGGGCTCACGTATACCCCCGGCCAGCGCCACCTCAAAATAAAAACACATTTAATACAAGCAAATGTTAACTAACAGGCAGACAGATGGGCAATCTATTACAAATCCAGTGAAAGGCATATAAACAAACACCAAAAGGTTCCATTAAAATAAATGCAAATTATGTTATCAAAAAAATATACAAATTTAACAAAAAAATTTCAACGTAAGTTTACATAAACTTCTATGTCTGCGACCTTGACCTAAAGTCAGCAGCAGTATCCCAATGATGTCAACTAATCAGTTTAAAGCTAGATGTAAACCTAATAACATAGCAATCTGAGAAATTTTTTCCATAAATTTTCCCATTTATTGCATTGGAGTGAGAGATGGGAAAAAGAAAAAAGAAAAAGAAGGCCAAAACAAATCTTAGCATCTTGCGTTTCTTCCCACCAATATATATGGCCATTCTCAAGATGTATACAAAATTTTAAGACTGTGGCTCTCATGGGAACAGAGAAATCTGTGACAAAAAGTTAATTGCAATGGAAAGAAAAAATGAACAAATAAAGGAAATGAAAAGCAGGAGGAGGCTGATTCTCTCTTACACAGTACAACTTGTCATACACAACGTTTGAACCAAATTTCAAAATCCTAGCTAAAGTGGTTCCTAAGAAATCTTTGACAGAAATTTTATTGGAGAGAAAGAAAAAATGGACAAACAAAGAGAATGATAAGCAGGAAGAGGCTGATTCTCTTTTACATGATAAAACTAGTCATACCCAATGTTTGTACAAAATATCAAAATCCTAGCTGAAGCAGTTCCTGAGAAATCTGTGACAATAATCTAATTGGAGAGAGAGAAAAAATGGAAACAAAGAGAATGATAAGAGGAAGAGGCTGATTCTCTCTTACACAGTATAACTAGTGACACCCAATATTTGTACCGAATTTCAAAGTCCTAGCTGTAGTAGTTCCTGAGAAATCTGTGACAAAAATTTAATTGGAGAGAAAGAAAAAATGGACAAACAAATGGACTGATAAGCAGGAAGAGGCTGATTCTCTCTTACATGGTACAGTACACGCAACGTGAAGACTTGATCTGACACGCTCTCGCGTGACACTTAAAATCGCGAGGAAGGGATTAAAATCCACGAGATTCTCTCGCAACTCTCACGCATTTCACACTAAACTTCCTCGCGTGTTTGAAAATCGCCACGTTCCACGCAAGAAAATTCCTCGCATCTCGCGTGAAATTCATAGAGTGATGTATGCGAGAAACTTTCTCGCATCACGCGTGGAATTTTGTCCAGGTAGGTACAATGTACATGTACAGTAAATGCAAGTTTCTATACATATACCTTTACGATTCGTAATGCATTTTTTTTCGACGCTGATAACGGTTCAATTAATACATTGTAAGCGTGCGTGAATAACCTAATTGATCGCATCCTCAACGCAAGTATTGTTTGACCGTTACGAATTAAGGATGTGTTGATAAACAATCATGATCAGCGTAATTTTGTTGCAATTACGCAGCGAGTTAATTAGAGAGGCTTATGTTTGAAAGAATATTGTTAATAGGTTACTTAGTAGCTAAATTCTAGAATGATGACACAGACAAAAATTTTCGCTCAGCCGCCACCGATAATAGCCCAATCCATGTCAAAACAGTCACAAAGATCAAAGCGTTTCGATCAGCTTTTGAACTCAAAGCTATACGGCTAGTGGCACGTGCCGATTTGTTTACTTATTAACCAATATAAACTTTCTGATGTAAGAGCTGTCAAGTTTCCATTAAAAGCGCACGCGACAACAATGACTTGATTAGCAAATGGGCTGTCTCAGAGGTGATTGACGTCCGCTTAACCACTCGCTGAAATATGCAAATTTGTAAACCTGTTGGTTTGACAGCTAAAAAAAAATTACGTCACAGCTGCATCCTCTGTTTAAATCAGTTCATTCAAGAAATATAGAAAATATGATTTTGCGTCGTGGATCAATAGTCAAAGTGTTTGGATTTTAAAAATGCATCAAAATGAATGAAAAATAAGAGGTGAGAAGTTTGTTTTTTATTCCGATCTCCGCGTTGCAAAATCACATTATCTATATGAAAAAAGAAACTGATTCTGCTGCGCGAAAAATTCTCAAAGTATTCGGACTAATAAACATAATATATATATATTCATATTTAGAGGTGACTGAACGCATTCAGGGCCTTTGCCGTAATAAAATGTGAAGACGGTAGCATTTGTTGAAATACGTAAACACAGCACGTTTATAGGTCAGTCTCGTGCCTTGACATCAAAGGACGCCGCTCAGAGCACAAAATGGTGAAAGGAATCTTATTCCATACGCTGATAGTAAATATGAGGATCAGCCTGCGCAGTATTGTATACTATGCGACAAACTGGTATGCTTTACGCGTCATAGCGTGAGCGGTTTATGCCGTCTATTTGTTCGGTTATTTCTGGAATGGCTGAAATTGCCGATCGTAATTTTTGCCGCTAAAAATTTTTTAGTCGGCGCCAAAAAAGACCAGTCGGTTGGAAACCGGAATCACAACTTTTTTTAGGCCCAAAGTATAAATATAAATGAATTACCTGTACAACATATAATGACCTGTGAAATTGATAGGAATCGTTAATCCTTTCCACTCGAAAACACGTGTCACGCGTGATTAAGTTTGACGCCGATGACTCACCTGAGCATACATGGAGTTAATCCTTTCTCTCGAAAGTTGCGTGTCTCGCGTGAAAAGAAATTGTTTTCTCGCGAGTTTAACGTCACGCATCTCGCGAGTGTCTCGCATCTCCCACGCATTTCACACGCAAAAACCCCACTAAACTTTCGTGGAAAAGATTAAAATTTCTCGCGAGAGCGTGTTAGATCAAGTCTCCACGTTGCGTGTACTGTACAACTAGTCATACTTAACGTTTGTACCAAATTTCAAAGTCCTAGCTTTAGTGGTTCCTGAGAAATCTGTGACAAAAATTAATTGGAGAGAAAGAAAAAATGGACAAACAAAGGGACTGATAAGCAGGAGAAGGCTGATTCTCTCTTACACAGTACAACTAGTCATACCCAAGGTTTATACCACATTTGAAAGTCCTGGCTGTAGAGGATCCTGAGAAATCTGTGACAAAAATTTAATTGGAGAGAAAGAAAAAATGGACAAACAGAGGAACTGATAAGCAGGAGAAGGCTGATTCCCTCTTACACAGTACTACTAGTCATACCCAACATTTATACCACATTTCAAAGTCCTAGATATAGCTGTTCCTGAGAAATCTGGGACAAAAAATTAATTGGCGAGAAAGAAACAAGAGCTGTCGCCTGACAGCATAGCTCGCCTGAATAGGTGCTTGCCCATCACACAGTCGCTTTGGAGGTATGGACTTCTATGCATAAAACTTCAGGCAAGCATGTCCATAGTGACAACACATTTATAAACAAAAGCTATCTAAGAAATAAGTCTTAAAATAAAATTAAAATAAAAAAATCCACATGAAATTTCAAAGTCCATGAGCTTGAGGTCAAAATACTAAGCGGTAGGGGTGGGGGTGGGGAGGGGGGGATGGGGGGCTAGGATGTAACAAAACCTTGAACCATTATCTAACATCAGTCCAAGTATTAGTATCAACTGAGTCCATCGTGGCACTGTGAAATTATGTCTTCATAAATATAAAACTTTAACCAAAATCTTTAAGACAAAATTCTAAGTCTATGACCTTGACTTCAAGGTCATCCAGTGTGGTAAGTATATCGTGTTTTGTAAAAACTCAAAAAAGTGTCTAACATCAGTTCAAGTGTAAACTAAATCTCTGCCAAGCATTATGAATCAGTATGCAATTAGAAAACTTTAATAAAGAACAAATTTCCAAAGTCCGTGACCTTGACATCAAGGTCACTGAGCAGGGTTGGGGTAACACTCGGCAAAACTTTGGACTAATATCTAACTAAAGTGCAAATATAAAAAGAATTCATCACTGGGTTCAGGAGATATGTGTCTTTAAAAAACTTTAACCAAAACATTCAAACAATAAAAAAACAATTTTCTAAGTCCATGACCTTGACATCAAGGTCACTGAGGGGGGTGGGGGTAGTACCCTGGAAAACTTTGGACCAATATCTAACTGCAGTGCAAGTATCAAAGGAATCCATCCATGGGTTAAGGAGATATTGGGCTTTATAAAACTTTAACCAAAACATCCAGTCCAAAAATACTCCAATTTTCAAAGTCCATGACCTTGACATCAAGGTCATGGAGTGGGGTGGGGGTGGTACCCTGTTAAACTTTGGACCAATATCTACCTACAGTGCAAGTATCAAAAGAATCCATCCATGGGTTAAGGAGATATAGGTCTTTAAAAAACTTTAACCAAAACATCCAATCCGGACGCCGACGCTGACGCGGACGCGGACGCAGACGCAGACGCGGACGCGGACGCGGACGCTAACGCCGGGGTGACAACAATAGCTCTTCCTGAACTTTCGTTCAGGCGAGCTAAAAAATGGATAAACAAAGGGACTGATAAGCAGGAGAAGGCTGATTCTCTCTTACACGGTACAACTAGTCATACCCAACGTTTGTATCAAATTTCAACTTTGTATCAAATTTCAACGTCCTAGCTTTAGTGGTTCCTGAGAAATCTGTGAAAGAAATTTAATTGGAGAGAAAGAAAAAATGGACAAACAAAGGGACTGATAAGCAGGAGAATGCTGATTCTCTCTTACACAGTATAACTAGTCATACCCAACGTTTGTACCACATTTCAAAGTCCTAGCTATAGCGGTTCCTGAGAAATCTGTGACAAAAATTTAATTGGAGAGAAAGAAAAAATGGACAAACAAAGGGACTGATAAGCAGGAGAAGGCTGATTCTCTCTTACACGGTATAACTAGTCATACCCAATGTTTGTATCAAATTTCAAAGTCCTAGCTTTAGTGATTCCTGAGAAATCTGTGACTGAAATTTAATTGGAGAGAAAGAAAAAATGGACAAAGGGACTGATAAGCAGGAGAAGGCTGATTCTCTCTTACATGGTACAACTAGTCATACCCAACGTTTGTACCACATTTCAAAGTCCTAGCTATAGCGGTTCCTGAGAAATCTGTGACAAAAAATTAATTGGAGAGAAAGAAAAAATGGATAAACAAAGGGACTGATAAGCAGGAGAAGGCTGATTCTCTATTACACGGTACAACTAGTCCTACCCAACGTTTGTACCAAATTTCAAAGTCCTAGCTTTAGTGGTTCCTGAGAAATCTGTGACAGAAAAAATGTTAACACACACACACACACAAACATATTAACGGAAAGACCAAAAACTATATACCCCCTATATACTTCGTATACCGGGGGTATAATAACACAGCACATTTACTCAAAATACTGACAGATATAAAAAGGTTTGGTGTGGGAGGGGATGACTATTTAATGATATGCTTCAATTTATATTAATTCTTCAGAGTCATTGAGGAATTTCTTGGCTCATAATCAGTGAAAATTGAACTTGACAGTATAATCCAGTTCAAAGTGAGATTTTTATTTAATATTATTGGACCTTTGACTTGGTAATTCTACAAGGCTTTGGATATTTGATAAGCTATTTTCAAATTAATCAATCCTGAACTGCAAAGCTCAAAAACAAAGTTTTTGTTTTCTCCAAGTAAACATGTACCATATTCATGCGCTTATAAGACAGTTTTCCTCCTTCCCAAACAAAACAATCCCGAAAGTCTAGATCGGTCTTAAATACTACCTTTAAAATTCAATATTTAACACTAACAGTGTAGACCCTGATCAGATGCAGCATTTGCGAATCTGTTCTTGGTCTGTACTCTCTGCCAATGGCCTTTTTATGGGTCTGCAGGCATTCATAAGTTAAAACTTACCAGCTGTTGCTGCTGCTGCTGCTGTCTGGGTGGGGCTGTACCCAGAGCCGCCCGTACTGCGGGCCTATTTGCCATCTGTTGTGCCAAACGTCTATTCTGCTGTGATGACTGTTGTGATGCCGCAATCTGTGCTCTCACTTCCTGCGGGTTTGGAGGTGGCGGCCTCATCTTCTGAATTGCCGTAAATCTTCGTAGAAAAGGCAGAAATAGTGGTAAATTGCCAGAAATTATCACAGAAATGGTAGTAAATTGTAAAACAAGCATGCTTTTTTCTACTTTACCCTAACATTGCTGCATTTATTTTTCCCTTTATGGGACAAAATATCGCAAGCTCTTTCTCAGTATATATACTGTACAATTATTGTATGCGTTTAATGAGCAGTTTTGCCACAAATTCAGTGGGGCTTCAGTGGTGAGTACTGAGAAGCAAAATTTTGAGAAATGAGACATATGTATGGAAAGGCCAGATTATGACAAGAGATATTGTAGGGAAAGACAAAAAACAGAAACTGAACTGATGGTAACAAAGATTCTGATGCATGTATTTGATTGTCTATAGCTTTGTCTTTAGTTTTGTTGGAGAACTGATGCTTTAAAACTAAGGATGTTTAGTGAAAACATGTTCAAACTGTTAATGACATGCTTTAAACAAACAGACTCAATGGCCCTACAGTTCAAAGCACTGCTACTAGTGTTAGCTTAAAGAAGTTGTTTGTGAAGGTTTGTAAGTCTTCTAGTACACACAAAATGGTAAATGCCAAATATTTTTGTTGCTTAAATTTTTAGTCCAGGGCCCAGTTGTTCAAAGCATCGTTAGTCTAACGAGCCAGTTAAGAGGTCAACTCGTTAAGTGTTTTATGACTTTATAACCAAATACACTGATATTTTTTGTTAAAAAAATGAGAGAAGCTTTTGCACTGCAAAAGCTTCTCTTAATTTTTTAACAAAAAATATTGGCGTATTTGAGATATTAAAGTTTGAAATTTTAAAGAAATGTTAACTAACGATGTTGTTAGTTTTGAACAACCGGGCCCTGAGCTCTGCATTCCCAAGTTTTTGCAAAAAATGGCAGTGATTTTGTGTACAAACAAAACAAGGCTAAACCAAAGAACTCTACAAAAATTTATGCCGCCAACGCTGCTGCTGCTGGAAAACAAATAACTATGTCTTAGTTCTGCTTGTCACAGGCCTGACGAAAATGAGTATGCAATTTTTAACTTTATGGAGATCACATAATGGTCAGAACTGGCCGAGTTGTCATACAGAGATGTTTGAAAGAATTACTTTTTGTGGATTATAAATGAATTTGTTTAAACTGAGACAGAAAGTCTTGTACATGCATACAACAGACATAACTGAGAAAAATATATGAAAATCTTATATAAAAGAGAGGTCTGGATGGCAGGTTTAAACATGTATGTGGTTAGGTACAGAAGGAATACGCCAAGTTTAGGTACACTTTACACTTTAAGGGGAAGAAAAACTTAGCAAGTTCTTTGCTTCAAAATTGACCTTATTCCGGAAATGCTACATCATCCAGGGAAACAAACAGGAAGTCACAAAAATTGTTTCCCTTTGTTAAAATGGCAGAAATTCATGGAGTTATACCCACATTTTTTTTTAATTGACCATTTTTTTCTTCTTTTAATTGATCTTTATTTTTTGGAAAATAAAATGCAGAAGAAAGGGAGTTTTTAAGGAAATAGGAATGTTTGTACATGTATTTAGAAAAAGAGACATCTAAAGGAGATAAGTTCTGTTAAGGAAAAGAATAGCAGTAAAATAAAGATTTGAACTGAAAAGAAACACAGAAGGAAGCAAGTGAAGGAAAAGTAGAAAACAAAATTTGTAAGTAAAAAAAGAAAAGGTATTTATAATGGAAAAGACTGTACAGGAATAGAAGTTAAGAAGAAAATGTCATATCAACAAAATGTAGGAGCTGAAACTTTGGTTAGGACTAGATGATATGGATTGTAATGTCTTTTTCAACAGTATTTCAGATCAATGGGGAAAAGGACTGGATGGTGATGAGCATGAAATAATCCAGACCGGAGAAGAATGATGAACTTGGCTAACTTGAACCCGCAAGAACTGCATTAGAAGCTTAGATTTCGCCAACATGACTGGATTGTAGTATTGCAAAGGCAAAATGGCTGAGGAGAGTAGTCGGAAGTGGAAACATAGAAGGGTAAGGTCTGTCATGGAAGTACATGTACACGTATTGAAGGAATGCGCCTGAGGGACAAGAAGTAAACATAAACGCACAAAATAAAGGCTAGGAGCTGCTTAAGAAGCATGATACTGGCAGACAACTGAAAGACTTGGTCAGTGCTATCTTCACCCAGGACTCTTACCACCTCCCTTCACCTAAAGGTCAAAGATCGGCTGGTCCCTAGGTTTATAGCAGCTGACCAATCGGAACAAGCAGAACCAGTAAAAGAGCAAATGACCACTGAAGCTGATGAGGAATGTTGGCAAAACTCTGTTTATTTATTGAAATTTTTGAGGTAGAACAAATGAAATATTTTTCTTCACACATTTTTAAGCATTTCTATAATTTTTACCTCCTCGTTAACTGTGTACTATCATAATCATGATTTAATACTGAAGCCTATATCTCTTGGCGCTCTAACATGCATACAAACCCTTTAAAATGCATTAGTGATGCTTTTGCATCATATCTGCATTTTATATATGTCTGGCTACATTCATATGTAGTAATGCATCATGTGTACACCTATATTTACCAGACAATTTTAGGCTTTCTAGCCATATAATGTACAGTATATTTCATTAACTCATTTCTCTTCCAGGCATGTACTGTTTCACAGCTACATCTAAAGCACATTATTTCAAATTTGCCTTGTTCACATCTGCCGTCCAGATTAGAAATCATATGCCAATTTTCCTTCATGGCCTGCATTATTCAGCTTTTGCAGGCCTTGCTTATTCAGCTGAATACAAAGCAGACGGGACATCTGCTTCCATACTAGTGTCAGACGGTTAACGCTTATTTGGCTTTCTTTTGAATATACTGCGGCTTGATCTGATTATGACAATTAAACATCCTGTCATAACAGTCCTTTGTTGGTTGTTTGTTCTGTGTTTTTATTCCCATGTTTTGATTAAACTGATTATGATCTATTCACATTCATTCTGTTTAAATCCTTTATTTTTCAACGAAACTTTCCCAAGTTTTATTTTTCAATAATGTAGCAGTGATTTATTTTAAGTTCCAGTCATGTTACATATGTGTCACGATACAGAGAGTATTAACTTATGCTTGTGCTTAATTTCTGATCTATCTGTTTTTCTATACCTCTACAGCTTCCTGATTTTACAATACACAGTTTGTGTTCATTTTTGTGAAAGTCAAGATTTTTTTTTAATGAAAAATGCATATTATATACTTCACAACAGTTCCTTCAAAATTTTAGCATCTTTGTTATTACTTGTATCAATTCTTGGTTCCTAACTATAAACTAATAACTATTTATAACAAATGCTGAAATAAGTCACAGGCAGTCAACACACTTCTTTTTTCACTTTATCCAATTTTCCCGATTTTATAAGTCAAGTATCCTTTTCATCCATTTGGTAACATCCCAGACGGACCTACTCTTTGTTTCATATTCCTAAGTAATCGCCTTGTCCAAGCTCCAAACATCTGCTGCACGTCCATACTCTTTCTCAAATTTTTCCAATCCATTTTTAAGAATTTAAGTATCAAGATACTTCTTTATTCTACCGCAGTAAATTGTATCACTGTTGAGTCAAATTCAGAAGTTAATTAATTACTTAAAATAATAACTTAAGATTCAATGACCAAGCCTACATTTCATAATGTCTGTAACCTCTATTTCTTTCTCCTAACTGTCAATAACGCTACAATTCACTTCCGATTTATTTAAAGAAATCTGCTATGATACCTCAAATTTCATTAAACACCCATATTGTCCAATTGACGCACTTGTCCAACAAAACATAAAGCAAACACACTACACTTAAAGTCACAAGCCCTCACCGATCACTAAGCGACATCTTAGTTGTCGATTTCAGAACAATCTTGGCAGGGACCGCCATCTTGTTTCTTGCACTTTCCAACGTCTAGAGTCTGAAAGACATAAGAAATATAGTTTGAACATACGAAATATAAATCATACACAAGAAAATAAAATACTGTATTTCTTCTAATAACCTCCCTCCCACACCGGGTTGGCGGCAATCGAAAACACTCTTAACAATCTATTAACGAGGATCAAAAACCATTATAATGCAGGGATCATTTTCTGGCGCGATTTCGCGATATTCTCGCATTTTTTTACACGAAATCGCAAAAAAGTTCGCTGATTGAGAGAAAAAATCGCACCGAGAAATTCTTTCAATTCGCAACGTGTTTTTCTGTATTCGCACATGCGGACCATTTCGGTACATTCGGATTGTTTTGTAGGCTTTGGTTTCCGAAAATGTTTGGCGCCAAACGACTTACATAACATATGCGGGTAACCAGCATCGTCTATGTCACTGCAAAGCTTCTTGCGAAAATCTGCTATCAGTGTTTCATATTTTGCAAGCGCTTTTGTAGTTCATTGCAAATGGAGTCTTCAAAGGCAGAAACGAAGAAAAGAAAACTGATATCGGCCCAAACGAGCCGAGAGGGCATTTTGAGATAGTTTTGCTCCACTGTAGAGACCTCGGCGACCCCATTATCTGCCTTCCAAGACTCTGGACCGAGAAAGTGAATAAACAAGCCGAAAACCGGGGGGGGGGGGGGGGGGGGGGGGGGGGTAGGGGGGTCGACGTAAATAATAACAGCAAGGCCCCTGTCAAATCACACTTCTGATTATCAACCAGTCAGATTTCTTGATGTAATTTTTTCTTACAGTTTCAGAAACTGAATGACAAATAGTGAAGATCCAGATCAGATAGCTTCTTCAGAAGCCATCTGATCTCAATCTGCACTGTTTGCAAAGATGGGGCATATCCATGTTCAGCATGACAAGGGTTAGTTACTGTAATGTTCCTAAGTTTTTTGACAGACAAAAAAAATTGCTGTAAACCTAAAGTTCAAACAAAGACTTGAGGTTCTACCTACCATATAGTAATGCCTACAAAAGATGCAGGTGGAATGGCAAACAGTGAAGGCACCAATCTAGGAGCAGTCTGGTCTGGGTCTGCACTGCTTGCCCAGACATATCTGTCAAAAAACTTGGGATCATTACGGTTATACTGTATGAGATAAACTGTTTGAAAGTTGATATTTGATTATTTTAATGAAATTATTTTCCTTAATAAATTGTTGGAAATAAAGAAAAACAAAACCTTATTTCTTTATATTAACCATTATGATTTATATTTCATGCAATGAAAAGAATCAACAGGAACTGAATTTTCTCACTAACTTTGACCCAGCGAGAGAAAAAATCTCATCAGATTTGAAAATTTCTCATTAATTTTGACCTAATGGGATTTTTTATCTCACAAAAATCTTGGGCCAGAATAATCCCTGTAATGTAGCATTTTCGATTGCAATTTGGCAACAGTCTGCAATCGAAATGCCGTTTCTAATGATTTCTGATCCGCGTTTGGCGACTGCATCAGCGTTTTCGAATGCCGCCTGCCCGGTGTGCCTCCCCCTCCAATAAGTCTCCCCCAGGGTTTCCACTAACATTCAAAATTTGGAAGTCTAGACTTCCATGGTGTCAGTTTTGGACGTATTGAGAAATTTTTTTGGAAGTCAGAAGTTTTTAGGAATGACTTATGCATGATTGTTTTTGTCCCCCCCCCCACCCCCCACACACACGCACACATCTCTAATACTGTAGTGAACTTTTTGGTTCTACGCAGGGGAAGCCCACGCATTTGCGCAGTTAGACTGCTCAGGACTTACGTATTGTTCACGAACAAACAGGACGTATTGTTCACGAACAAACAGGAATCAGTGTCATTCCTGTTTGTTTGTGAACAATACGTAAGTCCTGAGCATTTCCATATCCGTATTTAATAGTTCCATTATTCAGAACATTGTAAATTATTACCATAGCATCAACCATAAGGCATCGGAAATAGTGGCTATCAATATTTACAGTGTATTTTCGCTTTGAATCTACACTTTTCGCGAAATAGGTAAAAATTCTTAACAAGAATTCCGCGGAATGCGGTGTCTCGCCTGCTGGCACTTTGTCACAAAACAGAGCTAAATCAGCAAAGATGTATGCATGAACAAAGTTTCTTGGCTCTAGCCCTAATAATTTCTGAGAAACAGACCTAAACGTGAAAACTTGACAAAAAATTGCAAAGTCAGTCAACCGTAAAATGTTGGTAAAGACTCAATACTGATGATGACTTTGAGCTCTTCTCTTCCAGATGAAGGCATGACCCAAGTTCCATGGCTCTAGCCCTTATAGTTTCTGAGAAACAGACCTAAATGCGAAAACTAGACGAAAAATTGCAAAGTCAGTCAACCGTAAAATGTAGGTCAAGACTCAATATTGATGATGGATTTGAGATTTACTCTTCCAGACGTAAGCATGAACCAAGTTTCATGGCTCTAGCCCTTATAAATTCTGAGAAAATGACCTAAACATGGAAACTTGACAAAAAATAGCAAAATCAGTCAACCGTAAAATGTAGGTCAAGACTCAATATTGATGATGGCTTTGAGATCTACTCTTCCAGATGTATGCATGAACCAAGTTCCATGGCTCAAGCCATTATAGTTCCTGAGAAAATGACCTAAACGCAAAAACCTGATGAAAAATTGCAAAGTCAGTCAACCGTAAAATGTAGGTCAAGACTCAGTATTGATGATGGCTTTGAGCTCTACTCTTCCAGATGTATGCATGAACCAAGTTTCATGGCTCTAGCCATTATAGTTCCTGAGAAACTGACCTAAACGCAAAAACCCGATGAAAATTGCAAAGTCAGTCAACCGTAAAATGTAGGTCAAGACTCAGTATTGATGATGGCTTTGAGATCTACTCTTCCAGATGTATGCATGAATCAAGTTTCATGGCTCTAGCCCTTATAGTTTCTGAGAAACTGACCTAAATGCAAAAACCTGATGAAAAATTGCAAAGTCAGTCAACCGTAAAATGTAGGTCAAGACTCAGTATTGATGATGGCTTTGAGATCTACTCTTCCAGATGTATGCATGAATCAAGTTTCATGGCTCTAGCCCTTATAGTTTCTGAGAAACTGACCTAAACGCAAAAACCCGATGAAAGTTTACGCCGCCGACACCGGAAAAGCAATACCTATGTCTAGCCTCTGCTTCGCAGGCGAGACAAAAACTCCAATGCCGACAGTATGGATCGTGACAAGACTATCTGTTGTAAGGGCAAATGCAAATATGAATGTTGTGTTCTTAAAAACTTCGGACAGACTTTGTCAATACATTCATCAGTATTCATCTGGTATGGATACATTCACAAACTTTTGAAGTCGGCATACGCCCTACACATACAGGTCAGTTACATTCTTGCGATGGTTAAAAAAGATGGAATCCTTTCATCCCAGAGTAGTTATGATATGTGCTAGAATTTTAAAGACAATGGCGATATTTCATAAGTCAGGACAAGATTAAACGGCCGTATGTAACAATTATTGAACATACGCCAGACGCCAGAGGTCCAATTTTACGAGGTACGAGAGCAAATCCTGGGCGTAATATACGGCCATACGTCCGTTAACAGAAGCCCTGATCCCCTCACTTTTTTTCTGTGAATAAGTAACAAAATTCAACCGAAAATGGCTTTAGACCACCAAGCTTGCATTTATTGTCCAAATTTTGTTTTAAAACTGTCATTTTTAGGATTTGTAAATTGAACTGAAAGCCCCCTGGTGCTTATTAGAATACTGCTGCGCAGACATAATTTCTAATTTGATAATAAAAATGACTGAAGTTTGCTATTATCTTGCTAAACATATCCAGACCCTGTTACAGTGTGAAAGGCTAGAATCCCCGCACTTTTCGCGAAATAGTCATTACGCCATGACAGAAGTGAGCCATTTTAAGGTCCGTTATGCTTATGCTTATATATTGTATTCTCTGAAAGGACGTTTCTCCTGTTGAATGATCAGTGAGCTAACAAGAGTTGTCAGAAGACAACGAAGCGCGCCTAATGGTGCCTGACTCTCAAGGTTACAACGTATCCTTACTCAAAACATTGTTAACATAGTTAACCAGGGGTGAATGTGGTAGCTAGTGCACAAATGAAGTTTGCATCAGAAACTAGACTAAGTCAGTCGTTCCCTTTGGCATACAGGGCCGACTTGTATGCCACTATCTGGCCACTTTGCGGACATTGAGGGTCGGGTCCTGGTGCACCAGACGGAGAGATACCAACTCAAGTCTAACTTATAATGCCTCATGGTGACAAAGAGTGGTTCCTAGTATGGGTTTTCACACCACCTTTACCCAGTACTAAGTCGGTCTGATGACACCTTCTTACCCTTTGCAGACTTCTCATGTTTCCTTTGGCCCCATCCCATAACCTCACCCCTAGCCTGAACTTCTCATGTTTCCTTTGGCCCCACCCCATAACCTCACCCCTAGCCTGAACCAGCTGTCAAAGCCTGGTCTCCGTATAAACTATTTCATCTGTGATCATTATGTCCAGTTTCTAACTCTCCAGGGCAAGTAATGGTACCAGACTTATGAGTTTATTCCCATTTTGCAAGTGTTTAATATGACCTGTTATACATTCTGACCCCTGGTCCCACTCAGGGGAACTCTACTACAATACATAGTCAAAGACGTTGGCCTGGGTAAGTATCATACTACATCTAAACTTTGTAGCATATAAGGTATCTAAGTTATGAGCTCGAAGAGAAATGCATATTCATATAGCATATTTATTAAATAGTGTTAAAGGTATAAGGCAAAATCACTCAACCATGAATAAAGGTCAAGGGCACAAGAGTCTGCATGGATGCTTTGCTGCTGCTGCAACCCAATGCTCCAGGGAAGGTCCTGACCAAATACGAAGCAGGTAGTGATCTATAAATAGTATGAGGTCATTCGCAATGTCAGGCTGATCCACAATGCCAGGTATAATGTTAATTCATCAAATAGTGTTAGAGATATAAGGCAAAATCAGTAGACCGTGAATAAAGGTCAAGGGCACAGGAGTTAGCATGGATGCTTTGCAGCAGCTGTAATTGTAGGGATATGTTTTTTTGTCCAAGTATCAACTGTCTTTTCTCAAAGGTATTATAAAAATTGAAAATATTGCCTTCAAAACAGTGCCAAACAGCAAAGTCAATCAACCGTAACATATAGGTCAAGGACACACAATTGTGTGATGCTGCTGCTGCAGTCATATGGATGTATATATGTACCAAGTATGATGACTGTAGCCACTGTAGTTTGTAAAATACAGAGTTAAACATCGAGTTAAACGCAAAAGTTAACATTGGTTAACCTGATCACGGACGCCGACGAGGACGCTGACGGAGACGCGAACACGAACGTGGACGCTAATGCTAACGGATACTCGGACTACGACGCCAGGGGTATCGCATAAGCTCTCCTTTGCTTCGCAAAGGCGCGCTAAAAATGAAAAGAATCCCAGTCAAAGTAGCACTGTGAAAATGATTAGGTAGCTGTGATCAAAACAGTTGGTCAGTTATGTCTGAAGTTCATGAATTCATGCTTGGTGTCTTAGAAAGGGAGAGCATTACTTACAGGACTTCAGAAGAAAATGACATGTAAACGGTTTAATTGCAATGAAATACAGGGGGACAAGTTGAAATCTTGGCGGACAAGTTTAAATTCATTTCAGGTTGCCCCCCGGGCAGGTTGCTGTCTGGGCCTTATTTCTAACACTGAAGTACATAACCATAGCTTGAACCCCACCTCACTTAAATTTGAATATCTTCGAGATGCTTCCTCCGATCGCTATGAAATAACAAGAGGGCCATGAGGCCCTGATCCGCTCACCTGAGCAATTGGCAAAGTCGCTTTTTCTTATGTCTGAAATTGTCAAAATATGAGTCTAGGGTCAAAAGTCAAAGACTGACCATGACCTCTTGTACTCATAAATCTTCATGTGCTAATACGCATTAAGACAACCATATATACCATTTTTTAGACCAAAATTTTCAAAACTTTCCATGAAATCTTATGTTCTAGCATTTTCCCATATTTGACCATGCTGCAAAAAAAGGTCAAGGTGAACCCAAGGTCATCATTTGAACAGTCTTGGAAGTACTCTAGTACTCCATGCTACTTACCAAGTTTCAAGGCCATAGGCATATTGGTTCTGGAGAAGAAAAATACTAAATGTTTATACCATAAATGGGTATGGCGGCCATGTTGGTCATGTGACCTGGACCATTTGAACACATTTTTGTTCCCTCAACCCCTGGAGGCTCTATATGAAATGTGACTACAATTGGCCCTTTGGCTTTTGAGGAAATGTTTGAAAATGTCAAAATATGAGAGATCTGGGTCAAAGGTCAAAGAATGACCTTGACCTCTTGTACTCATAATTCTTCATGACCTCATTAAGATGACTGTATATACCAATTTTTAGGCCAAAATCTTCAAAAATTCCCATGAAAGCTTATGTTGTAGCATTTTGCCATATTTGACCTTGCCATAAAAAGGTCAAGGTCAAGCAAAGGTCATAATTTGAACAATCTTGATAATACTGGAGTACCCAATGCCACATACCAAGTTTCAAGGCCATCGGTCAACTGGTTCTGGAGAAAAAGATTTTTAAAGGTTTTTACCATATATGGTCATGGCGGCCATGTTGGTCATGTGACCCAGACCATTTGAAGAAATTTTCGTTTCCTCAACCCCTGAAGGCTCTATATGATATTTGGTTACAATTGGCTTTTAAAAAGAAGTTTGAAATTGTCAAACTATGAGAATTCAGAGTCAAAGGTCAAAGAATGACCTTGACCTCTTGTACTTATGAATCTTGATGTACTCATTAAGATGACTGCATTTTCCAATTTTTAGGCCTAAATCTTCAAAACTTTCCATGAAATCTTATGTTCTAGCATTTTCCCTTATTTGACCTTCCCGTAAAATGGTCAAAGTCAACCCAAGGTTATCATTTTGAACACTCTTGATAGAACTGGAATACCCAATGCTTCATACCAAGTTTCAAGGCCATCGGTCAACTGGTTCTGGAGAAAAAGATTTTTAAAAGTTTTTACCATATATGGGCGTGGCGGCCATGTTGGTCATGTGACCTGAACCTTTTGAACAAAATTTCATTCCCTCAACCCCTGGAGGCTCTATATGAAATTTGATTACAATTGGCCCAGTGGCTTTGGAGAAGATTGTTTGAAAATGTCAAAATATGAGAGTTCTGGGTCAAAGGTCAAAGAATGACCTTGACCTCTTATACTCATAAATCTTAATGTACTCAACTGCATTAACCAATTTTAGGCCTTACTCTTCAAAACTTTCCATGAAATCATATGTTCTAGCATTTTCCCATATTTGACCTTGCAGTAAAATGGTCAAGGTCAACCCAAGGTCATAATTTGAACAATCTTGATAGTACTCCAGTACCCAATGCTACATACCAAGTTTCAAGGCCATCGTTCAATTGGTTCTGGAGAAGAAGATTTTTAAAGGTTTTTACCATATATGGGCGTGGCGGCCATGTTGGTCATGTGACCAGGACAGTATGAATAAATTTTTGTTCCCGCAACCCCTGGAGGCTCTATATGAAATTTGGTTTCAATTGGCTCAGTGGCTGTTGAGATGATTGTTCGAAATTGTCAAAATATGAGAGTTCTGGGTCAAAGGTCAAAGAATGACCTTGACCTCATACAGTCATAAATCTTCACATACTCATTAAGATGACTGTAGATACTGGTTTTTAGCCCAAAATCTGCAACAGTTTCCAAGATATCTTATGTTCTGGCATTTTGCCATATAAAAGCACAAGGAAGCAAATTTGACCATGCCGTAAAAAAGGTCAAGGTCAACCCAAGGTCATAATTTGAACAATCTTGGTAGTACTCGCGTACCCGATGCTACATACCAAGTTTCAAGGCCATCGGCCTATTGGTTCTGGAGAAGAAGATTTTTTTAGGTTTTTACCATATATGGGCGTGGCGGCCATGTTGGTCATGTGACCAGGACCGTTTGAACAACTTTTCGTTCCTAAGGTCCCAGGAGGCTCTATATGAAATTTGGTTACAATTGGCCCAGCGGTTTCAGAGGAGAAGTCGTTTGAAATTGTGGACGGACGGACGGACGGACGACGGACGACGGACCCTTACCATCCTATAAGCTCCCCCGGAGCCGCTGGCTCAGGTGAGCTAAAAACTGTTGTGTTGCTAGCATATTATTCTATCCAAAACATATATATTTTCACCGATTTCATTTGTTTTCACTTTTCTGGTCCTATGGCTAACAAGAATCAACTGGAAATAGGGGAAATGGGTCCGTTCCGGTATTTAAGTCCGTTCCAATAAATTGACGCACACGCAAACTGAGGAAATTAAGAGATGATGAGGAATAATAAGGGATTTTATATAGAATTTGGCCTTTTTTCGAGTGAAGCCTAAAAAATTCGGATTTTTAGGATCGCTCAAAGTAAGCCGGTTGGGCAGGCCTGTGGAAATACCACGCCCGACTTGCCCGACTCGGTACTTGACAGCTCCGGACAAGTACCGTTTTAAGATCAGCTTGCCCTCGGACAAGTGAAATAATCTTAAATGCATCTGGTCAAAATCTACTACAATCAATAAAATGTTTTAAAGATGAGTTATTTCCAAAATTTCTGATGTTTTTCCTTCGCAATTTATCAATTTTTCCTCTCCTAATCAATTAAATTTGACCCGATTATTTTTTTCTACCGAGTTGAAGGTCGGTAAATATTTAAGTAGCTAGCAACAGAATACATGTATATAGCATTCATAAAACAACTCCATATAAAAAAAACCACCAAAATCACCGCCTTAGAATGGTCAGTAGCAGCAAGAAATTTTGTAAAATGAGACTAAGATTCATAGAGATGAAGTACAATGCAGGGCTTCCGTTAACAGGTGTATGGCCGTATATTACGCCCAGGATTTGCTCCCGTACGTCGAGAAATGGGACCTCTGGCGTCTGCCATACGCCTGATAATTGTCACATACGGCCGTTTGATCTTGTCCCGACGAATAAAATATCGCCACTGTCTTTCAAATTCTAGCACGTGTCATAATTAATCGGATTACCGCAGGTGTCAGCCAGACGAAAAGACCGCCTACGGGCCAATCGAGATTGTCCGTATGGAGCACTGAACCAGGTAACGCACGTCGGACCGCCTACCTGTCAAAAACGATTATCAAAATAACGCCCACTCGTAGATTCAAACTCTTACGGCAGTCTGCAAAACAACTAATCAAATCACTGTGACTGAGCGTTTGGATGAAAGGTGTCCGTCTATTTTTACGATTGCGAGAATGTAACTGACCTGTATGTGTAAGGCGTATTCCGACTTCAAAAGTTTGTGAATGTATCCATAATTTTGTCATGATCCATACTGTCGTCAATGGAGTTTTTAGTAGTACGAACCTCTTCCGCGAAAAGTGTTGATTCAAAGCGTAGATACACTGTTAATATTTATAGTCGCTATTTCCGACGTGTTATGGTCTACCCTCTGGTACTATACATTGTTTTGATTAATGGTACTGAAACGTTCATTTCACTTTCCTAGTTGTATCGTCATATCCACATGCAAACCAATGCGAAAATAATGCCGTACAGTGTGCACAGAAATAGCGCATTCTGATCAGGGTCTACGCGATTATATATGCGGTAGCACTGATACACAATTACCTGCACGTTTATGGGTCAAGCATGTTTTCTCTTTGATGTAAAGATCAAAGACGCCGCTGCGAGAATATACGCGTGCTGTACCCAGTGTCATGCCGTGAGACAGGTACCTCAGTACACACACCGATAACTAACAATCGTATCAGCCAGCGCAACTAAGCAGTCAGACCGGTCTTTCTTGTTTGCATCTAACATGAATAATAATGAACATCGACCTAGCGACAACCGAGTTCTTTGGTGGAAGCGTGTCATTATACGTTCCGTAAGTCACCGTATTTCCGACGCGGCCCATTCGGCGGCATTATACAATAGCAGACAGTGCAACGGCGAGTCTTCAGTTTTTAGAGTGCTCAGGACTTGCGTATAGTTCACAAACAGGAATGACTCTGATTAGACTGCGCAAATGCTTAGGCTTCCCTTCGAAGAACAAAAAGTTCACTACAATATGGGAGAGAGAGGGATGTGTAGGGGGGGGGGGGGGTGGTGGAGGTAAAAATAACCATTCATGTCATTCCTAAAAACTTCGGACTTCCAAAAAATTCTCTCAATACGTCCAAATCTGACACCATGGAAGTCTGGACTTCCAAATTTTGAAAGTTAGTGGAAGCCCTGTACAATGGGATGAACCTGACATCAAGGTAAGAACAAAGTCATTTTTCTTTTATCTTTTGTATGTGCTCAAATAATTTATAAAAAGTCGGACAAGTACCTTTTGGTCAGGACAAGTGAATTTTTTTAGTGTACTTGTCCCTGGACAAGTGGATTTTTTAAATATTTCCACAGCCCTGCGGTTGGGCCATGAATCTACATATTAACAGACTATATAATGATAAATCACTGTACAATACAAAAAAATCTATATCGTATAGAATGGTTGTCGTGAATTCTGCTTACAGATGCAACTTCTAACCCCTAGATATTAATGGATTTCTTTCGATTATTTTTCTGTTAAAACCGGAAATGATTTTTTTGGTAGCCGGTGTCGAGGTAGAAAATTTAAGTGCGACTGACTACCGAAATCGGTTAAATTTTCTATCGATTGTTCATAGGCGATAATATAAGACCAAAAAAAAAAAAAAAAAAAAGGCAACAACAAACATGAGCCTTTAAGGGCTTTTGACCGTCTATAACATAGTAAATCACAGTATTAATTAAATTCAAAGATAGAAAGATTATAAAATATATATATGTTCTGCGCAAAGTAGGAATCGGTACAATTCCGGAATTGTCCTGCGCAAAGTGGGAATTCTCACTTTGTGTTACAATTCCGGAATTGTTCCGGTACAATTCTAGAATTGCGCAAGGGATTTGGTGGTTTATCGAACAAGTAAATGTGTCTGCGCAAAGTGGGAATCTTTAGGACAAAGTGAGAATCGAATATTCATTTGATATTAGTAACATGGAATAGACTTTTAAATAAGGAATCTTTAAATGAGGAATAATGTATGTTAAAATTACCGACTCGCATACTTAGATTATTTTCTGGTTTTGGCTAATACAGGATGACAAGATAGTATAATCAACTCTTTCCAGAGATTTGAGCAGTTGATTTGAAATTTTATACACATGCTGCAAACATATGTAGATGTGCATGAGCTTTTTGAAAAGTAAAATACTCTATCTATCTATCTATGTTTACTGCGTCACCCTCTACTGAGTGTTATGCGCAGGGTTAGTAAGAATAAAAGTAAAAAAAGTGATAGTGAGATCTAAAAGAATGATAGTGAGATTAGAAAAAAAGATGAAAGTGTTAGTATTGTTAGCAAAGTAATGAGATAAAAGCAGGGTAAAAACAGATCTTATTTTCTATGGCCTTTGATGATTTATCTTGCTCACTTCTAGCTTGAAGGAGTCAAGATCTTTTAAGAGAACTATACCTGTAGGGAGCCGGTTCCACAAAACAACAGTCATTGGAAAAAAGGAACACCGGTAATAATCTGTAGTAGCATGTACCTGGCGGAAACTTAGTGGATGCATGTGACGAGATAATCTGATGGGACGCTCAAAATATGAAGGCATTGGCACGGCAACAAGACCATACGTGATCTTATAGAACATCGCGAGGCGAGCATCATATCGGCGATTTTCTAAGAAGCGCCAACCGAGGTTACTCAGCATCTCAGTTACACTATCATATGAGGAATATCTACTTGTCACCCATCTGGCAGCCCTTCTTTGCAACATTTCTACTTTTTGGATATTCTGTTTTGAATCTGATATATGTTTTGACTTGAAACACACAGAACTGTAATATGCAATATGTTGGACAAACTTGTCGTAAGCTGAAGACTAGATTTGGTGAGCACTATCGTAAGATTTTAAAGGCTAAAAAGATAGATACTTTTCTATACCAACATTTTAAGCGTACTGGTCATTCTCCTGATAATGTTTCAGTACAAATATCTGAGAAGTTATCATATGATCATAATTCTTCTGCTCGATTCAATAACATAAAAAGATTCGAAACTGAATTAAAATGGATAAAATTATTGCAATCAGCTTCTCCACTTGGTTTTAACGATAACATCTACCATGAGGGAAATATCTCTAAAATGCCAGATTTTGATGTGTTTTCTCTTTTAGAAATTCGAAAACGTAAATCCAGATCTCATGGTATAAGACAAAAAGGAAATGATAAACGTAAAAGATGTGCTGCCAAAAAATCTAACACTTCTCTTAATGATTTATCAACAAAATTATTGGAACATGGCCGACATGCTATGCTTTCAATTCTTAGTTCCCTACCCATTCCAGTCTTAGCAAATTGGATATAGAGGCTAATAGGTTTTACGATAGAAATCACCAAATGTACGAAGCGGCACTTCTAACTAGATGTTATACTCAACACGCTCTCCGTCCACTAATTGATTCTGAAATCAATCATAAAAGAAATTTCATTAAAATCCCTTTCATTAACAAAGGTATTGATTTTATAGATTTACCTAGTATATTTCAGGATAAATCTGTTACATCTTCCATACCTGATTATTTCCAAAATTCTGAACCACCTATTATTTGTTATAAGTATAACAAACCGATTAGAAGTATCATATTTAATTTCAATAAACTTGTGTCTGATCTTGACATCGATGCTTATACTCCTGATTCATGAGATTGTAAAGATTCCAAATTTATTTACCCATCAGCAGGTCATGTTGTGACTGGAAATTTGAAGATCATCCCGGATTCTAGAATTCGTAACATTGTTTCTAAGGGTCCTAAGTATAGATTCCCTTCCCATATCGATTTCAACAGATGTAGGGAAGAAATTGCATCTGCATTAAATGATTTTGGTAATCGTTGGTGTAAACGAGAGAGTGTTGAAAGTAACGCTTTAAAGAAATGGAAACTAAGTATCTTTAATATTGTGGATAAACGTATAAAGTTTTATTCACACAATACTAATCTTTTACCTCCTAAGCCTAAATCTTCCTTTAGATATTTGAAGCAGGGTATCCAGGATTTTCATAGGAAGTATGTTTTGGTTCCTGCTGACAAGGCCGCAAACAACATTGTTGTTGTTTGTCGGATGCACTATATTAACACTTTGAAGCAGGAACTTAACGGCACCACGGCTTACGAAGAGACTTTTACAGATGAGAAGACTGTCGTTAATAGCCACTCAAATAATTTGCCTTTAAAGTTTGCTGTTAACGTTAAGGAACGCCAAGACAAACTTCCTACGATGTATTGGTTACCTAAGCTTCATAAAAAAACGTATAAAGCTAGATTCATTGCCAACTCTAGCTCTTGTACTACTACAGAATTATCTAAATTATTAACTTCTTGCCTCACTGCTGTGAAATCTCGTGTCATTTGGTACTATGAGACAGTGTATGAGAGGTCAGGGAAAAATATGTTTTGGTCTATAAAAAATTCTGGTGAGGTACTTAGTAAACTGAAGTCAAGAGGGTTCCGTGCGACTAGTTTGTCCACTTATGATTTTTCTACTCTTTATACCACATTACCCCATAATTTAATAAAGGAAAAACTTGTTGATTTGATTGAGAGGGCCTTCAAAAAGTTCTCCAAAAATGAAGATACCCTTTATATTGCCTGTAACGATAAGAAAGCGTTTTTCACTTCTACTGACCGTAAAATATATAGAGGATATAGTCTTTGGTCATGTCAGAATGTATGTGACGCCTTATCATATCTCTTAGATAATATTTACATCAGATTTGGTAATAAGTTATACAGACAAATTGTTGGTATTCCGATGGGTACAAATTGTGCTCCTCTTGTGGCCGATTTGTTTTTATTTTGTTATGAAAGAGATTTCATGACTTCTCTTTCTGTTGATAATCAAGCTGATATCATTGAGGCATTTAACTCAACCTCTAGATATTTAGACGATCTTCTGAATATTGATAATCCTTATTTTGAAAGCATGTTTAACCAAATTTACCCACCTGAACTTAAATTGAATAAAGCTAATACTTCAGATACCGAGGCCCCCTTTTTGGATTTACATCTATCTATTTCTAACGGTTTTGTATCTTCTAAAATTTATGATAAACGTGATGACTTTGACTTTGATATAGTTAATTTTCCATTTTTGGATGGTGACGTTCCACGTCGTCCCTCTTATGGAGTGTATATTTCTCAACTTATAAGATTTGCTAGAGTGTGTAGTCATGTAGATGACTTTAATGCTCGTAATAAATGTTTAACTGCTAAACTTCTTCAACAGGGCTATCGGTATCATAAGCTTAGAAAGGCTTTTTCTAAATTCTATCGCAGACACCATGAATTGGTTTCAAAATTTGATGTCGGATTAAAATTTCTTTTACACCAAGGCCTATCGGAACCAGAATTTTATGGTGACTTAGTATACAAATTCAAAAAGATTAAGGGTAGGACTGATTTTTCTGATCAATTCCGAAAAATAATAATACGTCACAAACGTATTGGCTATAATTTAAATGTTATGCGACAGTCTGCATGCTTAGTGATTAACCCAATCACGGTTGATAGCTTTGCTGCACTCTTTAATTGCACACCGGGGGATCGGTCGTCAGACTCTATGATGGCCCCGACCTAAAGCTATATATTTTAGTTGGTTGGGACCGGAGCCTTTTTGTCTGTTGCTTGGTCCACCGGGGCTCAACTGGTGACCTTCTTTTGCTTCAGATTTCCAGTGGGGTTGTTTGGCAGGACAGGGATCTCCACCTGTCAGACGGCCCGTTGTATCTGTTGAGTCCTCGTCTTTGCTTCTTCATGGTGTTGAAATTTGATTTATGTGTTTACCGTGATGATTCATTGACGAGTTAGAGGGTTATCATGCGAACCGAACAACCAACTAAATGTTTTGTACCACTTCAGAAACTGAGGGTGAGGTTGGGCCTGTAAAATCGATTTAAGCCCCCCAGTAATTCATTACTGACCGTTCCAAGGCGGTAGTTCTGTTGTGGTTCTTTGTTGCCTGTTTTTGGTGTCAGAGTTTCTGTGATGTTTTACCTTATGTATGTTATTATTATTTTTGGTTCGGTTTGGGTTGCTGAGTGGCCACCTTTTGGGAACAAGCTGCTCACTCGGTTGGCCATATCTTCTCTGTATCTTGATTATTTGTAATCTTAGTTGTTTCCAACTATGGTTTGAGGGCTGGATTTGGATTTTGATTGTTTCAGTTCCTGGTCTTTGCATACTTTTTATTTTTGTGAAAGGGCTCCAGACGGTGGAGGCATACTCAACCTGGGGTCGGACTAAAGTTTTATAGGCTAATTCTTTTACGGACTGATTTTTAGTTCTAATATTTCTTTTAACAAAACCTAAAGTTCTATTAGCCTTATTTGTAATTTCATTTATGTGGGTGTTCCAGCTAAGATCTTTGGATATGTTTACCCCAAGGTATTTTGCACTGTCAATAGCCTCCAGAATCTCCCCATGGAGGGTATACTGGGAAATGATGGGTTGTCTGGATTTGCTTAATTGTAGCACCTGACATTTGCTTGGATTAAATTCCATATCCCAGGTTCGTTCCCATTGTTGTAAGGTGTTGAGGTCATTCTGGAGAGTGTTGCTGTCATTTGGGTTAGCTACTGTGAGGTAAACAGCAGTATCATCTGCAAATAATCTTACCTGGGACTGAATATTGCCTGGTAGGTCATTTATGTAGAGCAAAGAAGAGGAGTGGGCCAAGAACTGAGCCCTGGAGTACTCCAGATGTCACGGGTACTTCTGCTGATGACTCCCCTTCAAGCACTACAGCCTGGGTTCGACCCCCAAGAAAGGATTTTATCCAATGGAGAGTTTTACCATTCACTCCATAAGTCAACAGTTAAAATAGGAGTTTCAGGTGATTGACTTTGTCAAATGCCTTGCTAAAGTCGAGCAAGACTAAATCTATTTTATTTCCTTGTATGAGTTGCCTGCCAAGATCCTCAGCAAGCTGTATGAGTTGCGTTTCGCATGAGCGCTTTTCCCGAAAACCATGCTGGAGATCATACAGGATGTTGTTTTCATTGAAATGCCGGGTAAGATTTGAAGCGATTATATGCTCCATGAGCTTACACAAAATACAGGTCAAAGAAATTGGCCTGTAATTTGCAGGATCGCTCTTGTCACCCTTTTTGAATATTGGGCTTACCCTTGCTGATGTCCAATCATTTGGTAATGTGCCAGTTTCCATAGACTTTTCAAATATTATTTTTACTACAGGGGCAATCTCAGTTCGAAGTTCTTTCAGTAGAACTGGTTTGATATCGTCCGGGCCAGCTGCTTTATCAGGTTTCAGATTTGCTAAAAGTTTCAAAATTCCATTTAGGTCAATTTTTATTTCAGGCATTTTAGGGTATTTACACTTCAGATTTTCTGGTATACTTTCAAAGAACTGTTGTATTTTTTCTACACAAAGCTGGCCTAAACGTAAAGGAGATAATGGGGAAAAGACAGACTGAAACTGCTGGTTTAAAAGATTTGCTTGTTCTTTTTTGTTAGATGTCGAAATGTTTTGTTTCTTATCTGTAAGTGATGAGATTCCCTGAGTGTCTTGTCTTGCATTCTTTATCAGGGAGAACAGTTTTTTTTGGTATAAAGCCAGAGGGACTGCCATCTGCTGTTTGTGCAGAGAGTCCTAATATGTCTTGTAAGTAGTTGTCATATGCTGATTTAATTTTAGCCTGAACAAGATACTTTACCTGTTTAAAGTGGTGTCTGTCCGTGGTCTTTCCTGACTTCTGGATGTGGAAAAGTTTATCGCGCTTTCGGATGAGTCTTTTAATATCCTGGGTGATCCATGGGAGGCTCTTCTTAACTCCAAACCTTTTAATAGGAATAAACTTTGAAACGCCTTGATTTATAGCTGTTTTAAATGAATTCCAGAGCTGTTCTACAGTTTCATCATGGTAATTTATCATAAAATCAGAGGCAAAATCAGACATGTATTTCTTGAAACTATACTCGTTTGACAAAATTACGGCCTTTTAAAACGTAGAGATTTGTAGGTTATATACTGGATAATAAATTTATATAATCAATTCCAAAATTGTAATCGATCAGTCTGAAACTTTATACAAATGTTATAGATGATACTGTTACTGTGCATGTGCTTTTTGAAAAGAAAAAAAAAATGACTGCCTTTCCGAACTTAGAAATATTTCTGATTAGGGTGATTTAAGATGACAAGTTTTTGTAGTCAGTTTCTTCCACAGTTTTAAGGAATCGATTTGAATCTTTGAACAGATGTAAGAAACATATTGAAAGTAGTTTTTAATGCCAAGGGCTCATATATTCTATTCTGTCACAATTTTAATTACAAAAAATGACCATATCATAACAAATAAATGCAAACATATATTTGTTAACCGCAATACCATCCTTATTATTCTCACTTTGTCCCGATTCTCACTTTGCGCAGAGACAATTCCGACATTGTTATGCGCAAGGTAAGACTTCCCACTTTGCGCAACAAAGTGAGAATTCCTACTTTGCACAAGACAATTCCGGAATTGTACCGATTCCTACTTTGCGCAGAACATATACACACACTGAAAATTAGAAATTAGCACAATACTACATAACAGATTATCATATATATAAAACCCTAAAAGTCAAAAGCACTTAAATGTTATAAGCACATTATCAGATTCTTTGATAGAATAGAATAGAACAGACTACCTGGGTTGATACAGAGTTTCCAAATTCAGAGTGTAGCCTATAATGTCTTGCCTACACAATATTTGGCCAAATTTATCCCACAAATGTAGTAATTTCAAAGTGTAACCTTAGTGACATTAAGTTTGAATACCTATCGTCATTCTAGCCCACACAATTATGGCATTCTTCAAACTGCTTTGAAGACGGCGGCGGTATGTAATTTGTTTACCTATGAAAAAGGTGACTAAATAATCTGTTTATCTACAAAACAAGGTCGAAATGTTAATTTCTAATGATCAAATGTAAATGTAGAAGTCATGAACCTGGGTTGCATTACTTTTACACCTGAAACAGAAACATGGTTACTGACAAGCTAGGGCGAGTTCCGTAAAAGCGATTTGAACCACTCCCCCCCCCCCACACACACACACCCCTTAACCATAGTTACTTAATACTAACAGGCAGTGCGTGTACTTCCATTGTTGTTTATTGGTGTTATTATTTGTTGTGTCCGCTTATCTGTGGATTTCGAGTGGTCAGTTTTTTGTTTGTTTGATTTCTTCCATTTAGATGTAAGTTTAAGGTGGTGATAATCACTTATTTGGGACAAAGACAAAAATCTGCATAAAATATTCAAAATTACACTGATTTTTTCCAAAACTTAGCAGATGCCTTCTTTATGTTGTTTCTCAAAATTTAGAATCCCAAAATGCAGCATTTGTTAATGTTAAAAAGTGTTTTAATAAGAGAAGATCAAAGGGTAATTTTCTGCGAATAAATCTGAAAAAATAATATCATTATTGAAAATATACTTAGTGCTTAGAGTACCTTGTTGCATAATGGAGAGCGTCCTAGCAATTATTTTTTTCAAACTCTTTCACACATTATCGGGCTAGGCAGATGAAACAAGATGCAGTCTGTGTCCAAATTTTTTTGTCAAAACAAACAGGTGAGACAGGTGAGACTATTTTAACAAGGTTGAACAATTTCATCTACACACCACTGATCATGTCAGTAATGTATTATTTATATTGCAAGTGTTAACTTAGGTATGCTTGCCTATCCTATATTTATGTCCCCCACCAAAGGTGAGGGGGGACATATTGTTTTCAGTGCGGTTCCCGTCGGCGTCAGCGTCGCCGTCGGCGTGACAGATTCTTGTATGCACGATATCTCTTGAACCAATGGATGGATTTCACCACTTTTGCATGGATACATCATTGGGACAAGTTTAAGAGCAGATTAGATTTTGGTGACCTTGATCTCATTTTCAATGTCACTGGAGGACTTAGATGACAATTTCTTGTATGCACTATATCTCCTGAAGCAAAGGATGGAATGTCATCAAACTTGCATAGGTACATCATTGGGACAAGTTTAAGAGCTGATTAGATTTTGGTGACCTTGACCTCATTATCAAGGTCACTGGAGGACTTAGATGACAATTTCTTGTATGCACTATATCTCCTGAACCAATGGACGGAATGTCATCAAACTTCAATGGGTACATCATTGGGACAAGTTTAAGAGGTGATTAGATTTTGGTGACCTTGACCTCATTTTCAAGGTCATTGGAGGACTTATATGACAATTTCTTGTATGCATGATATCTCATGAATCAGTGGATGGAATTTCGCCAAACTTGCATGGATACATCATTGGGACAAGTTAAAGAGCTGATTAGATTTTGGTGACCTTGACCACATTTTCAAGGTCACTGGAGGACTTAGATGACAATTTTTTGTATGCACAATATCTCCTGAACCAGTGGATGGAATTTCACCAAACTTGCATGGATACATCATTGGAACAAGTTTAAGAGTTGAATAGAGTTTGGTGACCTTGACCTCATTTTCAAGGTCACTGGAGGACTTAGATTACAATTTCTTTTACCTACAATATCTCATGAACCAGTAGATGGAATTTCACCAAACTTGCATGGATACATCACTTGAACTAGCTTAAGAGCTGATTGGAGTTTGGTGACCTGGACCTAATTTTCAAGGTCACAAGAGGACTTAGATAAGAGAAAATTTCACTAAAATTGATAATATCTCACTGGACTTTGGCTTGGTTTCCACTTTACTTCATAGATATACCTTTGGGACAATCTCAAGAGTTTACTTTGTTCAAATGACTTTGACCCTATTTTAAAGGTCAAAAGCTAACTACAAATCTTTTTATATCTTAAAAATGAGTTATATCTTGAACCAGTTGATGGATATTCATCAGACTTGCATGTCTATATCATTGTGAGCATTACTGCACTGAAATGTGTATAGTAGTTGGTGACCTTCACCCATTTGTCAAGGACATAGTTTTTCATGTAGTTTTTCATGTAGGATTTTCTCCAAGCTTGCATAAATGTTTTATTTGTACAGGCTTTTTATTCATTAGAGGGGACGGGAAATGTGCTGGTGGGGGGGACATCAGTTTTTCTCTGAAAAACATTTCTAGTTAATAAATGCGTCCAGTGTACATTTACTTTGTACATGGTTGACCATTTGAGAAAAATCTACCGTATTCATCTGGTCTACTTACAATTTGAGAAAGAGTTGGAATAAATAATTGCTAGGACGCTCTTCATTATGCAATAATGCACCTTCAGCACTAGGTAAATTTTCAATAACGATATTACTTTTTCAGATTTATTCGCAGAAAATTGCCCTTTGATCTTTCCTTATAAAACACTTTTTTAAGCAGCATGTACGTCTATTTTGTATTCTAAACTGTACAGAACAACAAAAATAAGAAGTCTGCTAACTTTCAGGGAGAAACGTTACTTTTTTATGGTTTTATGCAGATTTTTACATTTACCATAAATCACCACCTTAACGTATTTATAAATACGAGACAATGAGTAAAAATGGATGTTTTTGTGCTTAATAAATTTGGTCAAAGCTAGTTTTATGACAATCTGCACAGGAAAGAAATGCTTTTTGTCTTAACATTTGTGATGTGACTTAGGAAATGGTCCGGTCCCAGCATTAAATTGTTGACTAATAATTCAATGTTTGACTAATAATTTAATGCTTGGTCAGTTGTAAAGTATCACCGTTCTCGTGATATGTCTAACCGACAAACTGTGAATTGTTACTTCACAATTCACTGCTAGAGGTGAAATATTTTAAATCTTACGTTCAAATGTGTTGAAAAAATTCTTTCAAATTCTCCCACCCTTTTCATATGCACATTCATGATCCAGCCAATATTCTTAATTGCCACACAAATAAATGTTCATATTGCCGACGATTTTTTTAATATTCAAAGAGACGTAACATCGTCTAACGGCAAGGAATATCATCAAAACGTCACAAAAAGTCATTATTTGCCGATGACATCAGAAATTAGACTCATGCGTTCCGAAACAGTGAATTGTTGCAGAATAAAACGCAAGAAAACCCATTGCTCCTATAAGAGAACTGTGTTAGAGTTATGTTATTATGTCACGTTTGGTGTCCTGGTTGGGATGTATAACTGTATTACATCTGTTCCTGATCATTGCCCTTTAGCATACGTAGGAATCCTTTTTTTACATTATATTTTATTGTGTCAGAAACACGATTACAAACAAGTGAAACATTAATGGCGTTTGCTTCAAAGGGAACCACTAAGGCCCAATACTGCAGACTCTCAAGTTGCAATGAAAACGATATGATTTCAAAATGCATTTTTAAACCTAATGTTTAAACATATTTCTGATTCCTGAAATCAAGTTTTTTTCATGGAAAAGAAATGCACCCCAGGTTTTCAGCTTTCAATATCCTGAGACTCCTGAAGCTGGGTTTCGCTTAGATAACGTGTCTGTCTGTCTGTCTGTATAGATAGATAGATAGATAGATAGATAGATAGATAGATAGATAGATAGATAGATAGATAGATAGACAGATAGATAGATAGATAGATAGCCTTTCTGTCTGTTTATCTTAGAGAATGATCTACCTACTTTCCATCAATCCATCCTTCCGTCAGTCCGTCTCTCCCTCCATCCATTAATCCATCAATCCATCCGTCCACCCATTCATCCATCCATCTTTTTGTCTGAGAGAATGATGTACCTAGTTTCCATAAATCCATAGAGCCATCCGTCCGTCCGTCCGTCCATCCATTAATTCATCAAGAAATGATATTGTCATTATGTCGGGGATGGTGGCTAGGGTGGAATAACAGTTTAGATTTTCTCTTGAAGGATCGTTATAATGAGGGTTATGTTTGTTTTTCCCACTCTTGCAACCCATCCCCTTCTTAAAGTAATAACTATACGATGGTTTGTCCGCCCGTACAAGGAGATACTCACAAGCTTTAGCGAGTGTATTATCACCCATACAGGCGGACAAACCATGGTACAGTTGACCCTATTTACAATGGCAGATTTTTTTTCCTGAAAACTCTGACCTTAGACTGAATTTGCTGTTGTAAAGAATGCATATTAAGGACAATCCAGCCATTCCGTGATTATCGAAATGACATTATAAAGCTTTTGCTGTTATAATGAGTGCTGTTGTAAAGAGGGTTGACTGTATAACTATCTTATACCTCTCTTATCAGTGTAGACCTTGTTCATTGTGAAATATTTTGTGCTAAAGTTGGCGTTTTCTGGTAAGGGTGGTATAATACTGGGATAAAGTATTTGTCTCGCGTGTCAGGTGAGTGATTGAATTTGCTGTACAAACTATTAAAGATATTATTCTATCGAGTCACAGAGAACGAGAGGAAGTGAGAGTGAGAGAGAAGAGAAAAATAAGAAAGAAAAAAGAAAACAAAAACATATGCATGAAAGAAACAGGCACGCATTAAGCGCTGCAGTCATAATGAAAGCTTGCTCTATTTTCGCAGATTCTTCTCTTCATTATTTTATCCTTCCAATTCTCATAACATTGTTCCTCCAAGAGGCTAAGGGGTCGACTGGCACTCAAGAAAAAGCTAAAGTGGGAATCTCTGAAAAAGATGAGGAAATATAGCAGACTCTAAATGCTTCAGAAAGATCTGAAGGGTGCAGCAAGTATACCCACAAATGGCTTTGTTCCCCCAGTCATGCGTACCAGGAAGCATCATTCCCTAGCATTTCAATCCCATTGGCTGGGAATGAGACTTACATGTGCACTGTCTTCCCTTAGACTGTTAGAGATTGGAACACCCTTGCAGATTCCCTGATTATTGCTGCTGAGTGATTTATTTACTAAGTTTTACCTCTCTTCAGAATCCGAATCAAAGTTGTTTACTGGTGATATATCCAAAGACAAAAATTCACCAGGACCTGTGATCATGAAAGCTAGTCCCTAGCCCTTTAAAGAGAAGTAAACTTAGTAGCTGATTCCTCCTGTAAATGCTAGGGACTAGCTTTTCCGATCACAGGCTCTTGTGACTGCAATTTTGATTCATTTCGGTGATTAGTTATACCGAAAAATGTGGCTCAAACCGGTGTACAACAAAACATATCGCAAGTGAATTACCCAGATGCCGGAAATTGCATGTGCGCGAAATTCAACAGTAAACAATGAAAGAAATTCAGGTTATTTTGAATTTGTCGGATTGTATCCAACGTATTTTTCTGCAGACAGTCGGATTTTATGATTATGAAGCTTATAGCCGGGCAAACAACCCTATCAATCATGAATAAACTGTGTAGCTCCGTATCTTTAGAAAACGTAAATTCGTGGGTATTCTGAATTCGTGCCTTTAAAAAATTTTTCACTACTTCTTGTACATGTCCCTATCTGACGTCCTCAATTGAGGTTAAAAGGATAGGAGTCGAAGTTTCCCGTCATATGGGGAAGCATATCGGGACGATTCGCGCCAGACACGTTCATCCCAGACATTTTGTCCCATTTTCCGTCCCATTATTTGGCCCATACCTTTGGGGTGGGGAGGGTGGGGCGGTAACTTGACTTTTCAAATGGTGCATACGTCCAGCTGAGCCAGCAAAGCATCTTGAGATGGGCCAGCACTTTTTTATGACCACATATACTAGAAGAGACTTCCTGTTCTGAAATTACATTGTAATTGAAGGTGTCAAAAAGTTGCTGATAGATTGGCAAACAGCGTGGACTGTGATCAGTTTGCTTTGCTCAGACACTTCTGTTCCAGTGTTGAGGATTGTCACAGTCGCCTCAAAGTACCATTGAACAAATAGTGGTTTGCCAATGAATCAAGTTTAATCCTTCACACTTTGCCATAATCAATATACATGTATCATTGTATGTGGTAATATATGGGCGAGGTCTGCTGACAACCGGTTGTCACCAGACTTTTTGGGCCAAAAACGTCTGCTGACAACCAGCCATATATTTTCTATTAAATGGTTTTAAATAAAGTTTAATTTAACTGAATTTGTATTAATTTGTTATAACTAGCGCTTTGTCACAAAAACAGAGCTCAATCAGCAAAGATGTATGCATGAACCAAGTTTCTTGGCTCTAGCCCTAATAATTTCTGAGAAACAGACCAAAACTTGAAAACTCGACAAAACATTGCAAAGTCAGTCAACCATAAAATGTAGGTCAAGACTCAATATTGATGATGACTTTGAGCTCTTCTCTTCTAGATTAATGCATGACCCAAGTTTCATGGCTCTAGCCCTTATAGTTTCAGAGAAACAGACCTAAGTGCGACCAAAATTACAAAGTCAGTCAACCGTAAAATGTAGGTCAAGACTAAATATTGATGATGACTTTGAGATTTACTCTTCCAGACGTACCCATGAACCAAGTTTCATGGCTCCAGGCCTTATAGTTTCTGAGAAAATGACCTAAACGCAAAAACTCGACAAAAACTTGCAAAGTCAGTCAACCCTAAAATGTAGCTCAAGACTCAATATTGATGATGACTTTGAGATCTACCTTTCCAGATGTATGCATGAACCAAGTTTCATGGCTCTAGGCCTTATAGCTTCTGAGAAAATGACCTAAACGCAAAAACTCGACAAAAACTTGCAAAGTCAGTCAACCGTGACATGTAGGTCAAGACTCAATATTGATGATGGCTTTGAGATCTACTCATCCAGATGTATGCATGAACCAAGTTTCATGAATCTAGGCCTTATAGTTTCTGAGAAAATGACCTAAACGCAAAAACTCGACAAAAAAATGCGACCAAAATTACAAAGTCAGTCAACCGTAAAATGTAGGTCAAGACTAAATATTGATGATGACTTTGAGATTTACTCTTCCAGACGTACCCATGAACCAAGTTTCATGGCTCCAGGCCTTATAGTTTCTGAGAAAATGACCTAAACGCAAAAACTCGACAAAAACTTGCAAAGTCAGTCAACCCTAAAATGTAGCTCAAGACTCAATATTGATGATGACTTTGAGATCTACTCTTCCAGATGTATGCATGAACCAAGTTTCATGGCTCTAGGCCTTATAGCTTCTGAGAAAATGACCTAAACGCAAAAACTCGACAAAAACTTGCAAAGTCAGTCAACCGTGACATGTAGGTCAAGACTCAATATTGATGATGGCTTTGAGATCTACTCATCCAGATGTATGCATGAACCAAGTTTCATGAATCTAGGCCTTATAGTTTCTGAGAAAATGACCTAAACGCAAAAACTCGACAAAAACTTGCAAAGTCAGTCAACCGTGACATGTAGGTCAAGACTCAATATTGATGATGACTTTGAGATCTACTCTTCCAGACGTATGCAAGAACCAAGTTTCATGGCTCTAGGCCTTATAGTTTCTGAGAAAATGACCTAAACGCAAAAACTCGACAAAAACTTGCAAAGTCAGTCAACCGTGACATGTAGGTCAAGACTCAATATTGATGATGGCTTTGAGATCTACTCTTCCAGATGTATGCATGAACCAAGTTTCATGGCTCTAGGCCTTATAGTTTCTGAGAAAATGACCTAAACGCAAAAACTCGACAAAAGTTTACGCCGACGCCGCCGCCGCCGACGACACCGGAAAAGCAATACCTATGTCTCGCCTCTGCTTCGCAGGCGAGACAAAAATGTTATAAATAATACATAAAGCTTCTCATAGTTAAGTTTACTTGCATGATTTTTGCACTCTTGTCATTGTTTTACATAAATATGTGGACTGTTTGTACTTTAATGTATGGAAACCAATGAAGTTAAATATCTACACCATTATAAGCCTATATAAAACATACAACCCCCAGGGCAGGCTATCTGACCCCAGGGCCATAATTTGAACAAACTTCGTAGAGGACCGCAAGATGATGCTACAGACCAAAATTAATACCAAGGCTCTACATACAGTGGTTTTAGACTAGAAGATTTTATGTTTTCCCTCTAGTAAAAGCTTGTGTAAAAATGTGACCCCTAGGGTGAGGCCATTTTGGCCTCAGGACCATAATTTGAACAAGCTTGGTAGAGGACCACCAGATGATGATTGTAACATACCAAATAGCAAGGCTCAAGGCCTTGTGGATATAGGCAAGAAAATTTTCAAAGTTCTCATTTCAAAAATCTATTTTAGCTCATTTGACCTAGTTATGCCATGGTCTAGAACCATTCGAATAATTTTCAGAGAGGATCATACAAGGTTCATGTCCTTTGAAGCAAATTGTTGACGACAGAAAAGGCACAACACACGGCATGACGGACAACAGACATTGACTGATCACAATAGCTCATCTTGAGCCTATGGCTCTGGTGAGTTAAAAAGATTTTTGAATAGTTTCTTATGTATTTCTATGGTACAAACCTAGGACCCAATGGGGCAGGGCCACTTTGGACCCCCAGGCTACCATTTGAACAAGCTGGATAAAAGACCACTAAGCGATGCTACATACCAAATTTCAAGCCCAGCAGTTCTGAAGAATATTTTTGAATATTTTCTTTGTATTTCTACGGTTCAAACCCAGGACCCCCTAGGGTGGCCATTTTGGGCCCTAAGGCCACCATCTAACAAAGATGGTAAACGGCCACTAGGCAGTGCTACATATCAAAGTTTAAGCATCTGATTCTAGCAGTTCTGGAGAAGAATATTTCTAAGTATATTTTATTTTGGAATTCAAAACCCCCTGCTACATGGCCATTTTGAACCCTGGGATCTTCACTTAACAAACTTGGTAAAGGTTCACTAGACAGTGCTTTATACCAAATATAAAGCATCTGAGCCCAGCGGTTCTGAAGCAGCAGATTTTCCATATCAAAGCCCTAGGGCCAAATAAATAAATACCTGTGTTTAGGGTAACCCGACCCTACATAATTTTTCTAGTGAAACCCAGATTTTCTTTCAAGTTTTATGAAAATATATAACTTAATGCATGTTGAAAGATATTTCTGTTGAAAAGAAACAGAAATAAAAAACAGCTGTGCCTACCCTACCTAAAATTTTCAGAAGCGAATTGTTGATGACGAACAACCTAAGACAGAAGTTGGACGCTGACTGATCACAATAGCTCACCTTGAGCCTATGGCTCAGGTGAGCTAAAAAAAATATCCCTTATTCTTAAGTTTCAATTTTTTAACTACATGTAACATCAAATGGAGCAGCAATCTCTTCCATAATGGACCACAGCTTATCAATTCCAGAACCCGGATATGATAGGGTAAGGATGCTGGGGTCTTGGCTGTAATGGTGTAGATATTTGACTTGACTATGCTCAACAAGAGCCATTTTTACTGAGTTGTATATGTTTCAGACGGATAAGTAAAGACCATATGAATAAAATATGATGCACCATTAAATGTATTAAGTAACTGCTAAATAAACAACTGCTAAATAAACACATTTAATTGAGATATACACCTTTGTTAAAGATCAGAATTTGATTCTCACACCTTAATTCTAGGATTTAATTGTAATAGAAGACATACCATATAGGTATGCTTATCAGGCACAAAGCAACAATTTTAGTTAGCTAATATATCACAAACAACAGGCAATAAATAAGGACTAAATTTAAAGGCATCATTATTTAGGGGTGACTATTGCAGGCCAAAATGACTATTGCAATACTATTACTATTGCAGAAATCCCTATTGCAATACTATTACTATTGCAGGTCACTATTGCAATGCATTGCAATAACTACTGGAGACAGCATTCGTATCCAGAAATTCTGCTTTTATGTATAAAATCTTGTTTGTTCACATAAGTTTGTGCCGAAAAAGCATTATTTAATGACTGTCATTTCACAATGTGCACAACATGACAACAAAATACAAGAAAATGTTATATTTTCCATTCTTTGAAGGAAGTGTCTGCTGACAACCGGTTGTCACCAGACTTTTTGTCCCAATAACGTCTGCTGACAACCGGTTTTCACTAGACCAAAAAGTCTGCTGACAACCAGCTATATTTTATGGGTCTAAATGGGTTTTCAGTTATCTGAATTAGTATTAATACGTTAAATCAATTTTATAATAGCAGTATTCCTGGTACAAAAAAGGCAAATAACCATTTTTACGTCCGTTCTTGCATTTTTCAGCACTCATTTGCATATTAATGGGAATTCTTGGTACTTTAAAATTTGAAAACAATTTTGCTTTTAGATTTAGTCCTTAAATGCTTGTTGACAGGGTCATACAAGCACTTCAAGATATACTATACATTTTTTATTTAAAGACGCAATTTCTGAATATCAGTGGATTTCAACCTACCATGTTTGTGCTTACGTCACATGAGGTGGTCCAGGTACTTTTAAGGGCAACAACAAATATGGGCACTGACTTACAATTTCTACCTATATAAATAATTATGAAACCAGTATATGTAAATGCATATAGTAGTTTGAATTTGGAACTTGATAACCATGATAAAGATCAAATATATGCACAACTAAAGTACAGTTTTAAGTTAAATGAAGTGCCAGTTCAAAAACAACATGGTAATGCTGAATTGCTGATGGCAACAGGTTTTGCCACAACAAAGTGTACAGTATTGCATTAATACAAATTTAGATAACTGAAGACCCATATGGAACCATTTATTGAATAAATGTAGCTGGTTGTCAGCAGACTTTTTTGGTTTAATGAAAACCGGTTGTCAGCAGACGTTTTTGGGCCAAAAAGTCTGGTGACAACCGGTTGTCAGCAGACCTCCCCTTCTTTGAAATCCAATATAAGCTAAAACACATCCTTTCCTATTATTCTTTTAGTTAAAAATACTTCTTTCAAGAAAAAGATGCATGTCTAGAAACTATTGAAACTATTGCGATATTGGAAACACTATTGCCGATAGTATTGCCATTGCAGCTTTCCCTATCGATAGTGACTATTGCCAGTGTCACTATTGCGATATATCGATAGTCCGATGTATTGTTACACCCCTAATCATTATGTGTTTCCAACTTTCCATACATCAAAATACTAACAGTCCACACATATATATAACACAATGCCAAAAAGTGCAAGAGTAGAGAGTCATTTGCCTTTATAATGAGAAGATTTAGGTTATATTTATAACATATGAATATAAATTCAGTTAAAATAAACCCAATTAAAAATCATTTAATAGAAAATATATGGCTGGTTGTCAGCAGACGTTTTTGGCCCAAAAAGTCTGGTGACAACCGGTTGTCAGCAGACGGTTTTGGTCCAAAAAGTCTGGTGACAACCGGTTGTCAGCAGACACTTCCTAATATATGGTTTGCTGATTATTCAAGCTAATCGCTCATTGCTCATATACAGCAAATGAGTGATTAATCAATCACAATTTACCATAATTGATATATTTGTAAATATGTGAATACTTCCAGGCCATGTAGCATGTCTGACTCAAGAGCCAGTTGTCTCAGGTTCTCAATCCCCGGTACAGTCACTTACTTTCGTGGAGGTTGATTCTTCCCCTTCCACTGATTCAAGAAGAGCGGTTGTCAGTTACTGGCAAAAGTATGTGCACTTAGTACTGGTTAACCGCTTAGGGGGTCTAAGCCTGCCCAGGAATAGTGTGGTTAGGTTAAGTGACCATCCTAACATGACCATAGCTGTTTACTGTGGATGTAAAGCAACAATACAACAACAACAATGTGAATACTATTTATAGTATTATGTCCACTTTATGCACAGTACTGCATATTTAATGCTCCTTTGAAACGGCACTGTGTATTCTATGGAGTGGAGTTATGGAGTGGAGTCTTGGAGTGGAGTTTTGGAGTGGAGTGGAGTGAAATTTTGGAGTGGAAAATATTGTTGCATTTGCATCATAAAGGGCTGCAGCTAGTACATATTAAGAAAAATCAAACATCTTTAGACTATTTTATTCAAACCCTAGTATGCTGTTGTTACTGATACCATTCCATGTATACACTTATGTTGTATCATGGCTTTCTGTATTTTCTTTTGAAGAAGCCCGTTCATTAACATTATTAACTTGCACTGTAAGAGAATTCTGAGGTAGGCAGAGCTAAACCTTGCATTCGTTTTACATTGAAGTGTGCCTGGATTACTGTGCAGAGGTCTCGGATATACTGCACGGGCAACTTATAGCAGGATTCTGTCAAGCCTGATTTATATTCTCAGATTATTTTAATCAAAAATTAAACTGAGCTGTGCACAACAAAATGGGTCTTCGGGCATGTGCCAACGGCGGAAGCCCAGATCAGTCTGCTGTATCTGCAGGTGTTAATTCTTTAAATTATCTAATCAGCCTTGACAGATTTATACTTCAGGGTGATGGAAAAGGATGGCAAAATGGGAAGTTTTATCTAAAATAACGGACTAAGATCGAACCCTAAATATACTTAGTAAAACAATTGAAGGATATTAAATTTTAATCCTAGTTCTGACTTTTACGGGAATATATACCAAATTAAATGTGCATGCATGTACTTGTACTGGGTGTATGCAATTGATGCGCAGCAGTAATTAATGTCACGCTTACAGTGGTTACAGTACAGGTACCGCTCCAAATGGAATAACCCCTACAGCATGAATTCACAAACATGCATACTTATTGCTATATTGGTTTAAACCTGCTGTTTTCGCAAGTAATTCACATCAGGCAGCTTGCCTGATCATTTGAGCGCTCTTACATATTCTGATGCCAATACTACTCTGTTGATCAAGGTGAACTAATGAATATCCAGTAGGAGTAGTCTTGATCCTTCAGATTTGCACATGTGTCAAATGCTTTTATTGTGTAACTTACGTTTTATGGGAATGATGGTCTCCGTATGATAAACCATTCAACTCTTTAAAACCGGTCTTAATAACAATATAGCAATAAGTATGCATGTTTGTGAATTCATGCTGTAGGGGTTATTCCATTTGGAGCGGTACTGTACTGAAACCCCTTAAGCGTGACTTTTATTGGACAGGCCTTTAATTGTAGATACCCGATACTATTGAATGCATGCATATTGAAATTTGTAAAGATTTTGTTTTAAGTAAAAATAATCATAGAATTTGGATATCCTTCAATTGTTTTACTAAGTATAGTATGCTTGATGCCATTATGTTAAGAGAGACAATTTTACCAGTCATCTGAATATATTTGGATTGTGGCTAAAATAATGTAAATGTCAATACTGATGACACTTGATGATCTTGGTTGTTGTAGCTAAAAATTGAGCATCAGTATATGCTTTGTCATGCATCGTAAAAGGTCTACCTTTAAAGCCACAAAAGAAAATACAGAAAGCCATGATACAACATAAGTGTATACATGGAATGGTATCAGTAACAACTGCATACTAGGGCTTTGAGTTAATCACTCTAAATATGTTTGATTTCTGTAATATGTGCTAGCTGCAACATTTTATGATGAAAGAGCAACAATATTTTCCACTCCAAAATTTCACTCCACTCCACTCCAAGACTCCACTCCAAGACTCCACTCCATAACTCCACTCCATAAAATACACAGTGCCCTTTGAAACTTCGACTTCACAAGGACAGCATAACCTACTTTTGCATCTCGATTAAGAAGTCCACAGAAAAGCATTTTCTATGGACTTCTTTTTCGAGATGTAATATAACATAGCAAGGGAATGGCTCTCAGAGAAAACATAGTGTTTATTCTAAATAAGCTTGACCAGGGGTTTTCCTAGGGACCAAAATGCCATTGGCCTGCAGGGCCACCTGGCCGGAAAATCTACTGGCCATCCAAATTTTCAACTGGCCCGACTATTTTTCCAATGCGGAATATACAGGACAAATTATATTCAATAAAATAAAGCACCATAAAAATGTATGATCCTTTATCACCAAATAGACAGTCGTATCTGTAGTTGTTTAGTATCCGAATGTTTAAGATAATTAACCCATTAAGCCAAGTCTGATATCTCATGATATAGTAGTGAGGTTTTCTTGTAATTGGTGCATCCAGTAACATAAGAGCCAACTGTGTCCCTAGTTTTACAAATTGAACATTTCATTCATAGGGCATCATCAAACTCGAGCAACTTCAGGCACTTGAATTCAGTCAGCCACCCAGGTCGAAAGTACCGATGGCAGCCAGACTGTTCGTATTTGTCTCGGGTGGCTTTTTTTCTTCATCGGACTTAAGCAGCTGTTTTTGTTTTTTAGATGGTGGGGGTTGAAATAAGCGCAGAAGTCCTTTGGGGTCCATTTTTTTACATGTGACTTCTGGGATTCATCCCCAAACTTCATCGGTCGGCCATATTGTCTATTTGCAATGCGAGGAGAAATTTTATTGGATTAAACATTTCTGATCGTCCAATGAAATCATCCGTAGCAAAACGAAAGTAGACTGGTTTTCAGATTGTTTTCGCTTCAAGTTTGAAACAAACTGAATGTCCCGAAATGACTCCCCGAAATTCAACTGGCCTGACGGACCTGCTACAGTGGGATTTAACTGGCCTGAGACCAAAATCAACGGGCCCGGGCCAACGGACCCGCGCTTAAAAAAACCCCTGAGCTTCTAACAGTTTCTTTCCTCAATGTTAACTCAATTATCGACAATTTACATAAACTGATGCACAATCACAATATTTCAGCGGAGTCCAACCACTAATTGAACTCCAAACTAAAAGACAGATTAATTCATTACAAAATGGTTCAGGTGTCTGAATTTTCATTGTAAATACAGTGCTGTTAAAATCGAAAAAAATTGGGACACCTAAATTACCGTAATTGTCCTCAAATGGAACATTTTGATTTTACAATGCAGTAATGCTTCCAAAAGATGCAGATGGAATTGCAAACAGTGCAGACCCTGATCAGACTTCTCCTATAGGAGCCGTCTGATCTGGGTCTGCACAGTTTGTTCAGACCTACCTATTCCGACCCATAGAATTTTTATGGTTCCTAGGATCTTGATGATATACCAAGTTTGTTAATTTTCAGGCAAGTGGTCTTGCTGCAAGAAAGTTACTTCATACAACAGTGTTTTCACAGTGTTTTTCTCCATGTGGTAAATTTCTGGTGGCAGCTAATAACTTTGGTTCAGTTGCTGTTTACAGGTAAGGCCAAATGAAAAATGTGATTTGTTCAGGTGACCCAATCATGTCCATCTTTTACACTTTGAACCTAACTTTTAAAGGATCTTTTTCAGACTCTTTTTTTTTTTGCTGAACTTTTTGCCTATTTCTCTGTATAAATGTTATTTAAAAAATCATTCTTTAAAATGCTAACCTGCCACCAACACAGATTCTTTCTGGGCTTGAAATAAATGAGTCAGATGGCAAGAAAAAATGCTTTGTGGACACGAGACATCTGTACAGACAATCTGCTTTTCAATCCACAGATTTCTCAGGATCCAGTTATTATTTACGAACAGGAACAACAAATCTTTCAAAATTTACTAAGGGCTATTTCCTAGGCAGGACTGGAGCTTTTTGTGAGGAGTATCAGCATGGAAACTTTAATTACTTTTACAATGAGATATGATGGTCTTTCTACCTTGTCAGCACCCCACCACCAAAATTTTACCTAGTTTCCGGTTCTGCCCCTGGGTGTACTTTTTACTGGAAAAGCTCTAATTCATCTGTTGATTACATGAACTTCCATCATGCATCATTTTCAGTCACACTGTCTGTCTTTCAGTTTAGTGGCATGTTTATCTCCTGAAGCAGATGACAGTGCAAGAAAACCAATATACTCATTTACAGGTAACTAGTCACAGTTTTTCACCTTTAAGAATGTAAACTCATGTATTTGCTCAGTTATAAGAAGTGTTTCCCCAAGTAGAAACCAGTCTTGGGTTATTCTGCTGTAAGATGGGGTTTTCCATACCGCAAGGTAGTTCTTTTGATGGCTCTATGCTAAAATCCGGGACGACGGGACGGGACGGGACGAGCAAAAAGTAAGTGTTCCGTCCCGGCTGTCCCGTGTTTTCTCGATGAAAATACGGGACAGACAAGTCCCGTCCCGGCTGTTCCGTGTTTTCCCGATGAAAATAATACGGGACAAACAAGTCCCGTCCCGGCTGTCCCGTGTTTTCCCGATGAAAACAATACGGGACAAACAAGTCCCGTCCCGGCTGTCCCGTGTTTTCCCGATGAAAAGACACGTTTGTCCCGTCCCGGCTGTCCCGTGTTTTCCCGATGAAAACAATACGGGACAAACAAGTCCCGTCCCGGCTGTCCCGTGTTTTCTTGATGAAAATACGGGACAAACAAGTCCCGTCCCGGCTGTCCCGTGTTTTCCCGATGAAAAGACACTTTGTCCCGTCCCGGCTGTCCCGTGTTTTCCCGATGAAATACGGGACAAACAAGTCCCGTCCCGGCTGTCCCGTGTTTTCCCGATGAAAAGACATGTTTGTCCCGTCCCGGCCGTCCCGTGTTTTCCCGATGAAGAGACGGGACAAACATGTCCCGTCCCGGCTGTCTCGTATTTTCTTGATGAAAAGACATGTTTGTCCCGTCCCGGCTGTCCCGTGTTTACTCATTGAAAATACGGGACAGCCGGGACGGGACAAACATGTCCCGTGCTCTCCCGTCGTGTGCATGGAAACAGAGAAACCAAATAATATTTAAACATTTTTTTATTTGTTATAGTAAAGTTTTCATAATACAGAATCGTCCGATATCCTCCTCATTTAGGTTGATTTTTATTCCACTACTTGTAAATCTCCGTCTCCTGTCATCTAAAAGCGGTTTCAATGCTTTTGACTTCAGCATCAGATATCTCCTTTTCATTAATATCGCCCAGTTTCACATCGGAACTTGCTGGTATAACATGTATGTCTATATTGCTATTTTCCACATCTTCGTTGTTGCCAGTGTCACTTTTCTTCATTATTTTTGAATCAGGTGCCGGATTCACTTCATAATCACCAAGCCTTGGTTTCTTTCTCCCTGGCTTTTGTCTGTGCGGACGACTTCTGGAGCTAAGTACTGCAAGGTTATAAGTTGTTTTTAGCTGCGCTGCAGAGACCTCCATTCCAAGACTTGTTTTAAGTGCAACTATATGCTGACAATCCTTCTTTAATAGACAGCTGCAGGATTCTTTTGGAAATAATCTGACAACATGCGTGGACATACATGTATTAGAGTCCATTATTGTAAATACGCCGAGCTTGGCACTATATGATATATCCAAATTGATGATCTCGCTGGCTTTCAACATTTTTGTATTGCCAGAATATCTATTTTTGTCTTCTTCTACTAGTCCAGTATTTTTATGTTTCCAGTTTTGATGCTTCTATTATGTCTTCAGGCCGACAGACAGAGTCAAATATAATATGACTTGCATCTAACTTTTCATTTTCATGCTGCTCACGCAATGTGTACGTACCAATGCCAACTTTACCTCGGAGGACTTCACTGAGATAAAATCTTTGTAGCATTTTGAAAGAAAGCAAGACGCAGTCAAGGGGAGCTTCTGTCCAGTCACGGATAGACTTAAGTAAGAAATTAAAACCTTCGGATAGGCGGGACTGTCGGGACAATTTACCTTTTAGATTATGAAGCTGTTTAACGTTCCGAGGTCTTGACAGTATTTCATCTCCCTCTGTTTGTTTGGAAATTTCTTCTTTATATACTTTGTGTGCCTGTTGATTCTGTACCTTCGATTGGAACTCTCTGATTGCAGACGGTTTTGTTCTGAAAAAAAGTTTAGTTTGTTTCAGGCAATTTCCATGAGGAGCAGGTTTTGAAATCGAATCGTCGCCAATGTAATGTATAAGCAATGGTGATCCTTCTTCGTTTCTCATGAAAACTTCTTTCCTAAACCGTTTGTCATATCCATGTTCTGAAGCAATATAAAAGTAAGTCTTCTTGATTAATTTTGTTGACCTTGGAAGCTTGGTTGTCCCTTGATTTACCCATTTGTGGCCATCGGCTCTCCAGTCATCGGGTTTTGAATGGTTTAAAAATAAATACATCCTTCCAGGCTTTGGTCTAAATGGTAGTCTCGTTGTAGTTTCTTTATTTAATCGTAAAAGAGCCTGCTCCACTGACAGGCTCTGGTGAAAGTCTTGTTCTAATTCATTAAATGCCTCTCTTTCTATCGTCAGTTGTTTTTGCGCCATTTTGTCAGTGAGAGTATTGGTAGAGCGTCATGGTACGAACGTTATAACGTTAACGCCACGACGTCATGTCCGTCCCGTCCCGTGTTTTAGTACATTTCGACCGCTCGTCCCGTATTTTAGTAAGTTTATTCAGTCGTCCCGTCCCGTTGTCCCGTGTTTTAGTAACGACCCTTTTGATGTAACTATTTATAGTTACATCAAAAGAACTACCTTTCGGTAAGGATATTTTAGTGGTGTTGCATGAAAAGGCACCTTGCAACATATTTGAATGGCAAGCTTCAGATTAGCCTGCACATCTGTGCAGTTTTATCAGTGTCTCCCCTTTTTCCTTGAAAAGTCATGAATCTTTTCAGATAAAAGAGATAACTGATCCTTTTGCAAAAACTTGCAGGCTTGTCTGAGTAGTCACCGTACACACAAAACTTAATATCCCTTTTAATTTGATGCCAATCATAATTTTTTTTCTTAAAATTTTCGTTCCTCTTAGATAAGGCAAACTTTCGTTTACCTTGTGTTTGTCCTTAGGCCCAAAATTCTATCTGCTGGTGAAACCACTACTGCCATTAAATTTTTATATTTTTCAGCATCAAAGGATCAAGCAATATATTGTCTTCTGTCAACAGACACCCTGCTAATAAGGTAAGCATGGCATTGCATGTGCTAGTGCTGTGGGCCCTGTTTTAACAAAATTCTGTTAGCTTGTGAATGCATATAGACAAACAGCTTAACAAATTCTATCAGTTACTAAAGAGTCAGGTCCTCAGTTGTGTGAGTAGCTCACAAACATATCTTAAATATTACTTATTTAGAAAACCGCACAAGACCAAAGATTGAACAATCAAGCCAGAGTTTTCATATGGGAAGCGATTTAATTTTCATTTTTACCTCATGTCTATCCTTATGCCCAGAACATGTATCTTTCAAGAGCATGCATAGACAAAATCGTTATATATATCCAGAGTGCATTAAGACTTCCTATGAAATAGAATATCACTTTACAAAAGGCACATGATAAATCAGGCTTTTATGGTAACACTAGATTTCCTCAATTCTACAACAGTCTAAATATTCACAAAAATGCAGCAAAATAACATTTTCTTGAAAGTTTTCTTTAAGCTGAAGATCTGAGAATGTGACTGTCATGAGTTGGTAGTTATATATATATCTGTCTTGTGTATGCATAATCTGAAAAATCTTTATTCAAACTTGAGATATAAAACTATTTTGAACATAATATGTACTGTCCAAAGATTTAACACTCGAGGCACATCCAAAATAAAAATAGTTGAATTTACAGTGTAAATCCAGTTGAGGTGGCTGATATTGAGCCACCTCATCAGGATCCATACAGCTTGCCCTCTAGTCTTTGAATTCTCATTATGAATATGATATAGCTTGAACAAAATGTTTTTTGAAATTTTGCAAAAGTGAAATTTTCCTCTGCTTTTTTGCTCTTTATGGGTTAGAATAATTTCAAATAATTGTACTGTCAAAAGTCATAATTTTGGCATTAAGATAGACAGGGTGGTTTAGGTCTAGTGTCTTGACAGTTCTTGTTTCTTATTTTTCAGTGCAGGAGTTGGAGACATATGTGCTTGGAAATGGACAGACGTTCTCAGCAAGGTCAATATACAACCTACCATAAAAATTATAAAAATTGGGACGCCTTAAATAAGTATCATACCGTATTTCTTCGGCTATAGGGCGAGTCGTTTATAAGACGGGGGTGTTTTTTTGACTTAGCTTAGCCTTGCCTATAAGACGGGCCTATTTTTTGCCAATTCCCCAACATGGACGGATGATCGGCGCCCTGTTACTTCATTCTGCTGAGGTGCAGGGAGTACTACTAAATTCCCCAAAGGTCATCACCGGTCACCGATGTCTGCATATATTTAAACTGGTCGGCTATGCAGTTACCGTAATGTGCATAAATATCTTGGATTAATTACCTCATTATTTTATCCAGTATGACAAGGTTTTCCCTCGGCCTTGTATTTAAGGAGTTTTTGGGACCCACATACCAATGTTTTAAGAGTCCAATGCCAAAAGTAAGGGGTCCTGTACTCTGAAAAATGTTATAAATTCTCCAAATCAAATATCAGAATTTTATAAATACTTTATTTTGAAAATCATTACTTTGTGTTCTGCCAAGAATAAGATAATTTTATTAATTCATCACTTTCAATTGGGACTTGGATTTTGTTTTGAGAGTCCCAGTGGATGCACAGATTTTTTTTCTGGGAGTCCCAGACACCATTTTGGGGGTCTGAGACTCTCAATCTTGAGTCCGGGAAACCCCTGAGTATGAGCAAAGGTCGTATTTCCGTAAGTTAAATTTAGCTTTGCATTTACACAAGTGGAGAAAACATATTCCATTATTCCAGATTTTGTTTTTATTCACTGGCCGAATATTTAGCATAAATACAGTCAATATCCAAATCCAACACCAGTACTTCAACAAACATAATTGTGTCACCTAAAGGTCCCGGCTCACTTGTTGCGGCTTCTTTGATCTTACACTACAGCTTGATCAATACTGCTCTCAAAATAATTACATAACCGACTCAGTTTTGACAGGTCACTAGGGTCAAGTCAGGATATTAATACCGACAGATAAAGAGTAAAAGTGCCTTACGTTTAGGTTGCAGAAAAATACCCATATGAATGTTTAGGAAAAAAATAAAGATGATAATGTTACACATTGTTTGCGGATTTGGAATTCAAAAGGAGTTTAATGAGGGCACACAGTGGTAAAATTCGGTTTTGCTAGATGCAATCAGTGTTTGCATACGGCATCATTTCATGTGATTGGTACTTGAGGTATTGTTTATGTCTCAACACCTATTGGGTTTTGCGATGCACCTGGACATAACTTGGGAGCGCCTTGTATATTTACGAACATGGACCGTGACCAGCTGCTCAGGGACTTTGGGGAAAATAGCTAGGGTGTCCAAAGCCTTGGTTATAAGACGGGGGCAAATTTTGGGGTCATTTCGTCGGGGAAAAATCCCCGTCTTATAGCCGAAGAAATACGGTAAATGTCCTTTAATGGAACAGTTTGATTGTACAGTACAGTTCGAAAGATCCAGATGGAATGGTAAACAGTGTAGATCTTGATCAGACTGCTCTTTTAGGAGCAGTCTGATCTAGGTCTTCATAGTTTTCTCAGAACTGTCTGTCCCAATACTTGGTTTATTTTTAGCGTGCGTTTGCCAAGCAAAGGAGAGCTTATGCGATACCCCCGGCATCGTAGTCCGAGTATCTGTTAGCGTTAGCGTCCTCGTCGGCGTCTGTGATCAGGTTAACCAATGTTAACTTTTGCGTTTAACTCGATGTTTAACTCTGTATCTTACAAACTACAGTAGCTACAGTCATCATACTTGGTACATATATACATCCATATGACTGCAGCAGCAGCATTACGCAATTGTGTGTCCTTGACCTATATGTTATGGTTGATTGACTTTGCTGTTTGGCACTGTTTTGAAGGCAATATTTTCAATTTTCATAATACCTTTGAGAAAAGAGATTTGATACTTGGACAAAAAACATATCCCTACAATTACAGCTGCTGCAAAGCATCCATGCTAACTCCTGTGCCCTTGACCTTTATTCACGGTCTACTGATTTTGCCTGATATCTCTAACACTATTTGATGAATTAACATTATACCTGGCATAGTGGATCAGCCTGACATTGCAAATGACCTCATACTTTTTTTAGCTCGCCTGAACGAAAGTTCAGGAAGAGCTATTGTTGTCACCACGGCGTCGGCGTCCGCATCAGCGTCGGCGTCGGCGTTCGGATTGGATGTTTTGGTTAAAGTTTTTTAAAGACCTATATCTCCTTAACCCATGGATGGAATCTTTTGATACTTGCACTGTAGTTAGATAATGGTCTAAGGTTTAACCTCAAGCTCATGGACTTTCATTTCTTTTTTTTTTATTTTAATTTTATTTTAAGATTTATTTCTGAGCATGGCTTTTGTTTATAAATGTGTTTTCATTATGGACATGCTTGCATGAAGTTTTATGCATGGCAGTCCACACCACCATAGCGGCTGTGTGATGGGCAAGCACCTATTCAGGCGAGCTATGCTGTCAGGCGACAGCTCTTGTTAGATCACTACCTGCTTTGTATTTGGTCAGGACCTTCCCTGGAGCATTGGGTTGCAGCAGCAGCAAAGAATCCATGCAGACTCTTGTGTCCTTGACCTCTTGACCTTTAGTCATGGTTGAGTGATTTTGCCTTATACCTTTAACACTATTTGATAAATATGCAATATGAATATGCATTTCTCTTCGAGCTCATAACTTCGATACCTTATATGCTACAAAGTTTAGATGTAGTATGATACTTACCCAGACCAACATCTTTGACTTTGTGGTAGAGTTCCCCTGGGTGGGGCCAGGGGTCAGAATGTATAACAGATTATATTAAACACCTGCAAAATGGGAATAAAATCATAAGTCTGGTACCATTACTTGCCCTGGAGATTTAGAAACTGGACATAATGATCACAGATGAAATAGTTTATACGGAGACCCGGATTTGACAACTGGTTCAGGCTAGGGGTGAGGTTGTGTGTGGGGCCAAAGGAAACATGAGAAGTCTGCGAAGAGCAAGGAGGTGTTATCAGACCGACTTAGTACTGGGTAAAGGTGGTATGAAAACCCATACTAGGAACCACCCTTTGTCACCATGAGGCATTATAAGTTAGACTGAGTTGGCATCTCTCCGTCTGGTGCACGAGGACCTGACCCTTAGTGTCCGCAAAGTGTCCAGATAGTGGCATACAAGTCGGCCCTGTATGCCAAAGGGAACAACTGACTTAGTCTAGCTTCTGATGCAAACTTCATTTGTGCACTAGCTACCACATTCACCCCTGGTTAACTATGCTAACAACGTTTTGAGTCAGGATACTTTGTAACCTTGAGAGTCAGGCACCCATTAGGCGGGCTTCGTTGTCTTCTGACAACTCTTGTTACAGTACTTGTAAACCAAGATTTTCGCATGCTACTCTTTCTTGGATAAAAAAAAAAAATCCAAAAATTTCTCAGTACTATCAAACACAGTTATCAAAACAGGTTGCTCTTAAAGATGAATGAATACTAAGTGTTTTATTTTAAAGCTTATTTCAGAACAATATTGCACTTTAGTGCCTGTCAAATTGTCGTTATAAAGAATTTTGCTGTTATATTATATTAATAGCATGTCAGTATGAAAGAGGGCTGTATATCTCACTGCAGTCAACTTTTTATGTCACTTTCTTTATTTTAGGCTGCAAAGGTCGTCTGGACTTTGAAGATCCCTAAACTGTATGTACTTTTAAATGCTTCATTCAAATACCTTGTTTATTTAAAAAAAGATGCAAAACAAAACATTTTCATTCCCAGCTGTGTGTAACAATTTCTAAAGTTCTGTCAAACTTTAAAGTAGAGACAAGCATGTCCGATTCAGAAGCTATTTGAGCTGCAACACAACAAAACCAACAAAGTGGCATGTGCACCCAGCGAAGACTCAGCCTGGGCATCCGCCGAGTCTGATCAGAGTTTTGGCATGGCGGTAGCTTAGACCCTTAGCTTCCCTTTAAGGGCAAAGTGAAGACTCTGATCAGACTGGGTTGATGCCCAGGCTGATTTGAGTCTTCATTGAGCATACATGCCACTTAGTTGGTTTTGATGTGTCTCAGCTCATGTTAAAAAACGATCCCTTTTAAATAGTGGCTTTTGTGATTTCTACGAGACTTGGTGATTGGTGAGTGGCTTTGAACAAGCAAGAGTTGAAGCCATGTGCTTACAGCAAATACTCAGTCTGTGTATTTATGTATTTAAGCAAAGGGATTTCCATAAGTTTCAAAGGTTGTTTATATGCAAACAAGAAGACTGATCAGAAGGCTGATTTGTATTGCATTTCCACACGTGTCAGAAGGTGGCTTCTCATGTGACACCCATTCAGGGTACATTTCAAGACTTGGATCAGTCTGTACATATACATAGTTTGATCAGATTGTGTTTTTAGATTCCAAACCTCACATACTTAAAATACTCTATGATTTGATTTTTTATCTGGTAGAGTAAAAGCTGAACAGTTAAAAACTTCATCTCTTTCCTGTTTTGAGAAAAACACCAAGCCTGTTTGCATTTGACAGCAAACAGTCTATACTAAATTTGCCATTTATCAGTAATAGTAATTACTTGTGTATTTCAGGCAAGCATTCTCAAATCCAGAAGTGAACTCTTTGGCTCTTAATAATCAGGTAACAAAATATTCTTAACTGATAGTTTTATTGCTGCCCTGAACTGTTTTTAGCTCAGCTGTACAAAAGTACAGGAGAAGCTGTTGTTGTCACCCCTATGTCAGAGTTAGCATCCACATAAAAAAGGGGGGTTTTGGTAAAAAAAGATAAAGACTTATATCTCAACCCACAGATGGATTTATTTGATACTCTCAATGGTGTTAGTTATTAATGGTTTAAAGTTTTAAACAATACCATCCCCATCCCCTCTTGGTGACCCTGAGGTTGGAAAATGACAAGAATTCACAAATAATTAACATAAAATATCTAAAAATAAAATGTGAATACAGGTGTAAGAGCTAGAATTTGATTTTCAAGCTTCATCTTGTTATGAAGCAAGTGGGCATTAGCTCATAACATGAGGAACAGTGAATAATTAAGTTTGAGTTTTAACCCTTAAAGTGCCAAAAAAAGCAGTCAACAAAATATGTGACCCCAAAATTTCAAAATTTGCTTTTTGCAAGGTATTCATCATAGAATTCAAAGAGTAGAGGGCAACAGTGTTGGTCCAGATGAGGCAGCTCATTATGAGCTGCCACATCTGGATCTACACTGTTTGGAAATTCAACTATTTTCATTTTTGGTACTTTGATAAAGGTTGTCTCTTGCATTTCAGGAGTCTGGTACCCAGCTATTTGGTGGATGTGGGGACAATAATGTGTATGCCTGGGACATAGAAACAGGCCAGGAAACAGTAAGCATTACATGGGCATGACTAGGGGTAATTACATGTGACGACAGTAATATTTTATGCCCCTAGAGGGCAATAATAAGAGTTTAGCCCCAAAGATATTTTGTGTAGTCACATCTGTTGGCAGTAAATATTGAAATCTTCTCCAATTTACAAAATTTCAACATCATCAAATGTGCAGATGCATGTTGAAATTTTGTCAATTTGACAAAATTTCAATACACACCTGCATTTTTTATGTATAGGCAGTCACGCCTTTGCATTACCTTCATGTTCATATCACCAAATCTGTAACGGAATAAATCTAGGCAAGTCAGAAAAAAACATTCTATAACAATGAATTTAGATGCTATTTATTTATAGGTAAAAAGTCTTAAAAACAAGAACGGTGTTATTGCGAGTTAAAACAAAATATAAGGTAAATGCTCTAACATTTCAAACACCAAGTTCTCGTACAAAAATAACCTGGCAAACAGTGTGAACCCAGATCAGGAGCAGTCTGATCAGGGTCTACACTGTTTGCCTGGAGGAGCAGTCTGATCAGGGTCTACAATGTTTGCCTGAAGGAGCAGTCAGATCAGGGTCTACAATGTTTGCTTGAAGGAGCAGTCAGATCAGGGTCTACAATGTTTGCCTGAAGGTGCAGTATGATCAGGTTCTACACTGTTCGCCTTAAGGAGCACTCTGATTAGGGTCTACAAAGTTTTCCTGAAGGAGCAGTCTGATCAGGGCCTACACTGTTTGCCTGAAGGAGCAGTCTGATCAGGATCTACACTGTTTGCCTGAAGGAGCAGTATGATCAGGGTTTGAGTTTACATTGTTTGCAGTTCCACATAGTGTTTGTACAAAAAATCTGAATTTTTGTCTCGCCTGCGAAGCAGAGGCGAGACTTAAGTATTGCTTTTCCGGTGTCGTTGGCGTCGGCGGCGTAAACTTTTGTCGAGTTTTTGCGTTTAGGTCATTTTCTCAGAAACTATAAGGCCTAGAGCCATGAAACTTGGTTCTTGCATACATCTGGAAGAGTAGATCTCAAAGCCATCATCAATATTGAGCCTTGACCTACATTTTACGGTTGACTGACTTTGCAAGTTTTTGTCGAGTTTTGTGTTTAGGTCATTTTCTCAGAAACTATAAGGGCTAGAGCCATGAAATTTGGTTGGTAGGTACGTCTGGAAGAGCAAATCTCAAAGTCATCATAGATATAGAGTCTTGACCTACATTTTACGGTTGACTGACTTTGCAATTTTTGGTCGCATTTAGGTCTGTTTCTCTGAAACTATAAGGGCTAGAGCCATGAAACTTGGGTTGTGCATTCATCTAGAAGAGAAGAGCTCAAAGTCATCATCAATATTGAGTCTTGACCTACATTTTATGGTTGACTGACTTTGCAATTTTTGTCAAGTTTTAACTTGTAGGTCTGTTTCTCAGAAAGGACCTCTGACGGTTGTAATGTTAATTTGCCTATAAAATTAGTCAAAATTAAATTTTTGATATACCCAAGAATTTCTCTTGAAATTTGTTGTTCTCAACTTCCCCTAACTGGCTACAAATTTAATTTCTGAGTTTTCAGCACATAGACTTCAATTTTTGGTGGAAAATGCCAAATTTTATAATTAAACGTAATGGAAACAGGAAAAGTTTTTTAAAGATACTTTTTCCCCCGTGCCTCGGCTAGCCACCTCGCATGTATGTGTGTACTATCATAATACACATTATATGTGAGTGGCTTGCTGAGGCACAGGGGGAAAAGATAGTCTACAGGTGAAAAACTGAAAAAAGTGGGTGGGGTACTTACACCCTTTATGAATAAAAATAGTCTAAAGTCCTTGTTATTGAAAAGATATTGCTTAATATCAGTAATAGTAGTGTGTACGTCAGTTTAAGCATAGTTATCAATTAAAATTTCGATATATAAGAAAAGCAAAAAAAATTACTTATTTTCAGAGACTGAAAAATCCGCATACCCCTCTTGATAAAATCGGTTTAAGTTAGTCTGCAGGCATGATAATTTTTCAAAATCACCGTTAAAAAAATGTCTTCACAGTACACAAGTCTACATACTAATGCCAAATATTTCAACTTTTGCTGCCCGAGGAAGGTGCGATAATTTGTGGAAAAATAGGCAAATATGCATTGATACTGTCAGAGGTACTTATTAGGGCTAGAGTCAAGAAACTTGGTTCATGCATACATCTTTGCTGATTGAGCTCTGTTTTTGTGACAAAGCGCTAGCAGGCGAGACACCGCATTCCGCGGAATTCTTGTTTTTCTTTCCATGTGTTTTCTTAAGGACAAAGTGTACGAAATTTCGTAACATTTACCTGCCTTCTTTTATTGTCAGCTGTAACTGTATATCCCTTAATGACCCTAAAACTTCGGACACTTGAAAGACGGACAATTGTTGTTCACAAATTCTTAGAAAGTGGATTTTACACATATTATTGCATCCAAATGATGCTTAATGAATGGCAAATATTGTAGACCCTTATCAAATTGCTCTTTCAGGAGCAGTTTGATCTGGATCTACAGTATTTGCTTAGACCTGTCTGTCCGAATATTTAGGGTCATTATGGTACCATGTTCCACAATTCTGTTTCCTTTGTCTATAGCTGATGTTGAGTGGCCATCAGGACTATGTGCACAGTGTGAGTATGAAGAATAACGGGCAAGAATGTGTGTCGGCATCAGAGGATGGCTCAGTCAGAATATGGGGTAGGTTCACAATCAGAGCTTCACAGATTACCAGACAAAGAGTTGGAGAGGTCTAGAGAAGAGGGAATATTTGCTGATAATTGTAGGATGCTTTTTGGGTTTTTTTCCACAATAAAAGACATTGTGATTCCTCAGTAATCTGCCTCAACAAGGCAGCTCTAATGGTAGGTCACAAAATATGCTTTTAAGGAGATTTAAAAGAAATTATTATATTTAGCAAACAACAAAGAATTTGATAAATTTGCATTGATATATAGGCTGAATCCTCTCTTGAATGGGTATGCGACAAGGCATCTGAACTGTCTCTGTCTGCCTGGCCATGTGGTTAAAGCTACTGATTTTGGATCATGGGGTTGTGGCTTCCCAGTATTTAAGCACATTAGGGTAGTCTCAGTTTCAGAGTAAATTGCTTGAAGTTCAGTACACAATTTAAGAAAGTCCAAAAACAAGAGACTTTATTAAAAATGATAGTTTTTACCAGTTTAGTGAAAGAGAAACTAACTTACTTGCTCCCTTATTTACAGATTGCAGATCAAATGGAGAAGCTATTCAAGTCATAGAACCATTCAAAAATGAGGTAAAGTTAAACAGTTTGTAGAAATATAAAACAAGTTAAATGAATTTTCCAGAAACTTAAAGAAAATCTAGTAAAATGTTGTGGCCCAATGAACTGTAAATGAATGGAACTGGATTCAGAAATAATTTACACAATTTGTCATCAAAGCACCCATTAAACAGCAGTCTTAACCCATTAATGCCTAGCATCCTATAAAAAAGACATAGACAAATTGTGCAGACCCCTATCAGATACCACAGAATGGCGCATCTGATAGTGTCTACACTGTTTCTTGTAAAATTTACAACAATTTCTTTTATAGAAATTGTTGTAAATTTTACAAGAAACAGTGTAAAAAATAAAAATGAATAAACCAATGGACTCATCCAATGTAAATGGATAGAAGGGTCCATTAGGAATAAGTGGGTTAAGAAATCAATCAGACCAGAGCTGACATCCTTGACAGAATCTTATTTGCAAATAGAAACTGGTCATTATGGGACAGGTATATAGGTATATATATAGAAATGAGTTACTGTGGGCCAGATCTGGACAATAATGGGGCAAATCCTTGAAGCTACACCATGTCAGTACACATGGAGAAACACTATAAGAGGCTTGAAAATCTATTTTTTAGGAAACAGCTCGTCCTGAACTCGGCAAGTGGGTGGGGTGTGCAGCAGTTGATCCAGCAGAAGATTGGCTTGTAAGTTTAATAGGAATTTCATTGTAAATTGGGCTTCTTTAGATTTATTGATGGTTTTACACTTTGATATAGAGCAACGGAAGGTATTATCGACAGGTAGTAGTTATCGACATCCCAAAATTAAATGTCTCAAAAATGCACAGTTTCTAATAAATAGATCAGAAAAATAGTTTATTTTCAAGAAAAATTATCTCAAAAAGCAAACAAAACATCACCAAATGTACAATGTTTAATTTTACTTTTGCAAGAATTTTTTTTATATTTTAAGGGTAAAAACTGAAAAAATTCCACAATTTTTACAGCTACTTTTTCATATTTTTGCATATTTTCAGTCTGAGAGTGTAAAAATCAGAAATATTGGGATTTTATGTTTGAATTTAGAGCAAATCTTTCAATCATTATCTACACTAAATGATCATAGCATAATTTTAAGAGAAATTGTATTTAAATCATCGTTATTTTTATCATTATCATGAAGCAGAGGGTAATTTCTCATAAGAAGAAGAACTCTGAGGGTTTTGACTGTATTTATGGAAAGAAAAGAAGGGTGTCCTACAACATATAAAATACGAACATATACAAACAGTACAATACAATAATTACTGCACATTGACATGACAGTATTAGAATTAGGACACATAAATATACAGAGATGACAGTGGGTCTACACATCAGAATGTATGACAATATGGTTCACTTGGCACGCCATTGCCAGTAGAAGACCCACGGTCCCTTAAAATACAGTTATGCACATCTTGGGACGATGGGAATTGATGATCTGGATGAAAGGGTGAAAACGTTCAAGCCAAAGCAGTCTGAACCAGGCATATTAACACAATATGGCCTGATTCAAACTTGGGCAACTTAAGAATCACCACCAATTCAGCATAAATTCCTATATTATAAATGGTATGCAGGCAACTGGCTGAATAATCAATTTAGTTAAATATCACAGCTATTTTATATACATATTTTAGGCCAGGGTATTGTTTACATTTGCAAAGTACATGTACAAAGATCAGCTGATTGCATGATTTCAATAAATACTGATAGATAAACATTTATCAGCAAATCAGCAGATTCTGAAACATAAGAACATACCTGGACTAATCTAATTCTTAGACATCTTTGACAGATGAAGAGATTAGTTGGAATATATATCAAAATCGGTTTGTCACATTGAAGGTGACAAACCAGCCAACATGGCGTCTACAGCTGTGTACATACAAAGGGAAGCTCGCGCGCATTTGTGAAGGTTAAAATGCATAAAGATTAGTAAAATTGGCCAATCAACCACTCTGTAACACTTACACACCTTAAAAGACCGTTTTCCATTGGTGTATGCAAATTGCTAATTCTACTTTCGTTTTGGAAGTAAACAAATAAGTGACTATTTGCACAATGACTAGTATGGTACAACACCCGTGTGACTATTAGTCCAGCCACACAGAAGAAAGGGTCACCAATGGTCTATGCTACACAGATAACTGCTAAAACCTCAAAACTCACATCTGTGACATTCTCCCCTGCTGAGGAAAAATGTCTCCCGACATTTTCAAAATATAAACTCAACAAAAGTTTCAGTTACACAAATACTATTCTAATTCATAGTACAAGTGTATGTTATACATGTGTACATTACACACAATGCTATACACATGTAAATTAAACTATACAGAATTGAATATCACAGATATGCGTCTTTTCCCATTATACCGCCTTCTAGAAATGTGAAAATAAAATACTGACTCAGTTACCACAAGTACAATATGAGTAAGGTCTTCAAAATGCTGTCACTGCAAGTGTAACAGTTTCAAAGACATACTGAGCAGACACAGAGGCAGAAATCAATAATATTTACAACTTCCATGACATTCTCCCCTGCAATTCATCTTCTTTAAAAAAAAATAATAAAATAACACTGTTACACATACCATATTTGTTCAGATTCGGAACTGACAGCAGTCCGCTGGTTTGTGACCCAGTCACCAAACCTGTTAGGCGGCTGACGATTCCGGACTGAACGCCGAGGCTCAACAGGGACTGAAGGAGGAGGTGGGGAAGGGGAAAGGGGAGGTGGAAGACTTAAATCCGGAGATGCATTTGAACTACTATGTTCAATGCCTGAGGGTAATGATAAACCCTGATCACTGCTCACATTATGTGACGTTGTATCAGGTAATACAACACTGTTTGAGGGATTCTGAACAGAAGGTGACCGTGAAGAACTTACAGAATGAAAACTATCAGCAGTATCACTGATTGTCCTCCTTGGAGGAATCACATATTTGTGTACTGCAAAAGACTGGTCATCTTGATCAGAATCTGAATTTTCAGACTCTGAAGACTGGGCAACTGGTTGCTTTCCAGTCTTAACAGACCTTGTTCTTGGACGTGGTTTTTCCACTTTAGGTGGGGAAGTACTTACCTTACTTACTCCAGGAATAGCAGTAAAGGGTAAAATCATATTCCTGTGAAGAGTCTTGACAACTGACTCATCGGATTCTTTCCTGACTTTGAAAACAGGAATATCTTTAATTGGTATGCTAATTACCACATAGGGGTCTTTATCCCACCTATCGGCTAATTTATGCTTTCCTTGGAAAGCCATTTGCCGAATAAAAACACGGTCTCCTTCTCGTAAAGTTGCCTCTCGTACTTTGAGGTCATAAGTGGTTTTATTGCGCTCGGCATTTTTATAGGCCTCATCTGAAGCAACTTTATATGCAAATTGAAGGCGTTTCTTCAATTTGGTCACATAATGTTCTTTAGGTAAGATAGCACTCTCCTCAGGTGATGACAAACCTAGATATGCGTCCACGGCCAGTCTGGGATGTCTCCCAAACATCAAGTAAAATGGGGAAAAGCCAGTGCTATCGTGCCGTGTAGCATTATAGGAGTGCACCAACGGGGCAACATAAGATTTCCAGTCGTGCTTCTGGTGCTCTTCCAGGGTCCCAAGCATTTTCAAAAGGGTCTGATTAAACCGCTCCACCATACCGTTCCCCATAGGGTGGTATGGCGTGGTCCGTGATTTATCAACTCCAGCAAGACTACATAGTTCTTTAATTACATTACTTTCAAAGTTTCGTCCCTGGTCGCTGTGAAGGCGAGCAGGGAACCCGTAATGCACTATAAAGTTTTCAAATAAAACTTTGGCAGTAGTCTTTGCAAGCTGATTTCTGGTTGGAAAGGCCTGGGCATAACGGGTAAAATGGTCAGTAATGACAAGAATATGTTCATGCCCGCCCTTAGACCTTTCCAACGACAGAAAATCGATACATACCAATTCCATGGGCTGAGTAGTTACAATATTAACAAGCTCAGCACTTGGCTTTGGAATGGTTTTGCGTTTAATACAACGCTCACAATTTCTGACTTTGTAATCTACATCTGACTCCAGGCCAGGCCAGTAAAAACGAGAACGAACTAAAGATAATGTCCGATCTCGGCCTTGATGGCCAACATCATCATGCAAATGACGTAATACAATATCACGAAAACGGATTGGTAAAACCAACTGTCTAACCTGCTCACCGTTCAATACAGTTGTCCTGTATAGAACGTTTTTGCAGATAGACAATTTGTTCCATTCTCGAAAGTACTTTGAAACTGCTGGAGTCTCATTCTTATACTCATTATTTTGTGGTAAATAACCAGACCTGAGTAATTGTATAACTCTATGTAAAGTAGCATCAGACAACTGTTCATGTGCCCAATCAACAGTGCTAATATCTGTTGACTCCAGTGATTCATCTTGTGAATCAACAGAATCAACAATAGTTGCACCACTGGTAACAACTAAATTTTCAGCATAAGGACAATTATCTCTTGCTACCGTATATGCTTGGCAAATAGATTTTACCACATCTGGAAAAATTTCCACGTTCTCTTGGGGTCGCCTGGAGAGCCCATCTGCATCCCCGTTGGCTTTACCACTTCTGTATATTAATTTAAAATTGTAGTTGCCAAGAGATGCAACCCATATATGGCCAGTTGCATCCAACTTGGCCGAAGACAGAACATAAGTAAGAGGGTTACTATCTGTATAGACTGAAAACTGATTACCATAGAGGTAATCGTGAAATTTTTCAGTCACTGCCCATTTTAGACAAAGGAATTCTAATTTATGGGCAGGATAGTTTTTCTCACTATTCCTTAACCCTCTACTGGCATAAGCTATAACTCGCTCAAGACCATCTCGTTGCTGATATAAAACAGCACCGAGCCCTTCTGCAGATGCATCGGTGTGTAAAATAAACGGCTTTTTAAAATCAGCGTATGCTAACACTGGAGGAGAAGACAGCTTTTCCTTCAGTGTATTGAATGCATGTTGTTGTGTTTCTCCCCATTGCCAAGGAACAGACTTTTTCTTTTTTCTACCTGAAATACCTTTATTTGTGGGATGGCCAACCAACAGATCATTTAAGGGTTTTACAATTTTCGCATAATCCTTTATATACCGCCGGTAGTAACCCGTGAAACCCAGAAAAGAACGTAATGCCCTCACATTGTCAGGTTCAGGCCAGGTAGCTTAAGCTGCTAATTTGTCAGGGTCAGTGTGAACACCAGACTGACTGACAACATGTCCAAGATATTTCACACTAGTCTTAAAGAACTCGCACTTGGACGGTTTCAATTTAAGACCATGCTGCTTTAACCTGCTAAAAACTGCTTCTAATCTCTCTATATGATCTTCAAAATTTTCTGAGAAAATCAGAATATCATCTAGAAAGATTAAACATTCTTTTAAATTCAGTTCCCCCATACAGCGCTCCATGAGACGCTGAAAAGTTGCAGGGGCATTGGTCAATCCAAAAGCCATACGATTACATTCGTAAAAGCCTAGATTGCCAACACTAAAAGCAGTTTTCTCCTTGTCCTCTTCTTTCATTTCCACCTGCCAGTATCCACTACGTAAATCAAGTTTAGAAAAATATTTGGCACCTATTAATGAATCAATGGTGTCATCGATACGTGGCAGTGTGTATGCATCTCTTATTGTTCGACTGTTCAGTTTACGAAAATCTATGCAAAATCGTAAACTTCCATCCTTTTTCCTCACTAAAACAACGTTAGAGGAATATGGACTTTGAGATTCACGAATGGCACCAGCCTCAAGCATTTCTTTGAGATGTATTCGAACTTCCTCATAAAGACCAGGAGGAATTCTCCTGTACGGTTCCTTAAAAGGAGTTTCATCTGTCAGCTTGATCTCGTGAGTAACTATATCAGCTTTTCCAAGGTCAGTCGGGCCCTTAGAAAATATATCTGACCATCTGTTTAAAACTTGTTTAGCTGTACTAAGCTGATCTGGAGTAAGATCGTTGGTGTCAATGTTTACACCTAAATCTTCAAAAGATTTTGTTGTGGACTTTGTTTCCTGCATCTGTGAAAGATCAGGAGTCCAGGAATCAACAACATTTACTCCTGTCAAAGAACATAAAAGAGATTTGGGAGGAATCTCTATAACACGAGCTGACAAATTGCAAACTCTTACTGGTACACGAACAGTCGAACCCGAGGACTTTAGAGAGACAACACGGGTACATACAGTTAAATCACCTGACAATGCTGAGTCTATGTGTTCTGTAACAGCCGATTCAATATTCCCTGCTTTTCTAGCTATACCATTAATTGTTTTGACCTCACCTGGTCCTACACGAATATTAAAATTATTTGTTGTTTTGACTGGTATAGTATTGTCACACAGACTATTGAAAGCAGTTTGCCATTCCTCTGGAATTCCAGAAGTAGAACTAGTGTCTTGATAAAGACGAATGACATTGGTTCCTATTATAGCAGGGACTTTGCTGTTGTATTCTGTGTTTGAAACAACAAGCAATGGTATTTGGTAAACACTATTTTTCCCTAATCTAGGAACAGAAATATCGGCCTCAATATAGCCTTTATATGGCAATTTACTACCATTGGCACCTAATACAGACAAACCAAACTCAGTTATGTCATGCAATTCAGGTACAGGGTTTAAAGACTCATAAAATGATTCAGAAATTGATGTAATCATAGAACCAGAGTCTATTAAACCGACAGTATTTGTACCACAAATGGTAATCTCACCTTCGTTGGCTGAGCCAACTATTCTGTTTAACAAACTAGGTTTAGAGGATTCACTTTCTATTGGGCTACTACTCGGGGTATATAAATTGGCTTCCTCTGTTTCGCCCACAACAGAGGAAGATACTAGTTTAAAGACTGCTGACCTCCATTGGAACTGTCATCACGAGTGGCACCACGGCCGTTGGTGCACCCGCGATAACCACCTTTGGAGCGTCCTCTCCAAAAACTACCGCGCGAATTATTGTTTTGATAATTTGTCCGCCGGTTATCAAAACCACGACCAAAATTACCGCGAAAGTGACCCCTATAACCGCGTCCTTGACCGCGCTGATTCTGTGAAGTACTATGCTGGAACGAAGGCTGGCTACTGGTAGCATCTAGAGCTTGTTGCTGTGTTTCCAGCCTCTGCTCCAGCGACTTCATCCTACCCATTAACTCTGACATTTGCTTTAACAATTGTTTATTAGTCTCATTTTGATCAGTGTTGGTTTGGCCTACCTGTTGTTGAACAACTTTTTGTTTTGGGACTGGTCTGTTTCTATTGGATTCCTCTTGCTCGACCTTGCGAATCTCTCTTAAAAGTAACTGAAAATCTTTAACACTGTCGTAAAGATGACGTGTCGAGTTACGCAACTCTTGAGATTTCAGACCAGTCCAAAATTTGCTTCGGAGCATTGCATCCTTAGCCGAAAGTTCCATATGCCCACAGCGAATCGCTCGCGAAATTGTTTGTTCCAAACGGGAACCATACGAAACTATGGACTCGTCATCTTTTTGATAATCGTTATAAAACGATTGAATCAGGGTTTCTCCACTACTTACGTTTCCGTAGAAACCATCTAATTTATCAAGAATGTCTGCAACATTGGCATTTTCTCCCAAAGGAACTAGCAAACTTCTTGCTGATCCCTTTAAGGAGTTACGAATGGATTGCAGAAGCACATGCTCCTGCAAATCTGGAGAATGTTGGAGGCACTTGACCTCAAAATTCCACACTTCATAACTACATTCCCCCTTCTGTGGTTCTTCAGAACCACTGAAGAAGGGTAACTTTGGGATATGGAAAGGTTGGGCAATGTAGGATGTATTGGGTTGTGACATACTTAAAATATGTTGCAACCTTGGCACAGGAGAAACACCAGGATTAGCAAAAGTAAACTTAGGTCTAGCACCAGTGTCTTGAGCAGGCTGGGGAGTAGCTTTGTCTTTAGTCACCTGGGGAGTGCTGGTTTTTGTATTTTTATGAGCAGCAATTGCCACCAAACTCTCATACTCCTCCGTCGTTAAAACTTTGTATGCTGTATTTTTCTTTACTTGTTCTACTAATTCCTCCATGTTTTCTGCCATGATGTTTATGAATTTGAAAATTTAAATGTTTACACTAAATTGAAAAACTTTTTAGTTTAAATTGTTATGCTGTGTAATAAATATAATTACTGATAATACAGCAACCAAGTATTACACAAATCTTAGAGACTGAGAAAAAAAAAAAAATAACTAGTGTAAACAGGAAAAAGAATGTAATTTACTGTTACAGAGATTATGTTGTACACTGACAGTAATCCAAACAATATATGGACAAACAAAATGCTGGGTAAAGCACACAAGAATGTAGTTGTTAACAAACAATGTCACATAAGCACAGCATTACTGGCATCCAAGTGATCGGGAATAGACCCTACCTATCATGTAGCCAGAACACGTTACTCAGTAACAGAACTTGTGCACAACGAACAATTCCTGAAAATTTGTGCTACAATACGTTTCATCCAGCACCTTGCTAAAAGTCTGTTTGGATGAATTCCATCATTGTAACTTGAAAAATTCAGACTAACTCTTTTGAAAGAAGTTTCCCTATTTGACTTTCTACACCTAATTAAATCGAGTCTGAATTTAAGTGATACAACATCAGACAGCGAATTCACAAATCTAATATATTCATTCACAATGGCTATTCGTTCGGTAAGAACTAAGTCACGTGAATGAAAGCTGGCCGGATCCCTATGTGCTTTGCATTTGTTCCATACTTCAATGGAATATGGAGGAATCTCCAAGAACACAAGCTTTACAGATTTAAAATTGGAAATAAAAGCACGGTATCTATCAATCTGGAATTTTAGATAAGAGATAGCAGTTGCATCGTCCTGGTGACGCAAATCAATATATTTGCCTTGCCTGGCAGTTAAATCACATGTGCCCAGCCAAATATATAAAACAATATTGCCAAATTCATTCACTTTTCTATGTAAATTTCTGATTAACCAATGATAATAATCTTGGAATCTGGCACCGCCTCTGCAAACAAAATCTATGCTATAACCAAACTCTTCAATCAGATCAGAATGGTTTCTAATGTAATTTCCTTTGCTGTCTGAAATTAGAATAGGTTTTCTTACAAGTCTACTGTTTAAATGTAATGGACTGTCAACATATTTTCTAATTCTATGTTGGCTCATAGCATATATTATGTATAACTGAAATATTAGAGATGAACAGTTTTTTCCATGAACCAAATTCACCAGTGAACAATTTTTTCCATGAACAAAACTCACTAGGGATCAAATATCACTGAAATACTGATGATGAACAAAATTCACGAACAAAATATACTGACGACAAATATAAATGAAACACTGATGATGAACACATTTGATGAACACAATATAACAGCACACTATAACTGAAATACTAATGAACAGAATGTACTAGTGTACTAATATAACTGAAATACTGATGAACAAATGTTTATGAACTGAATGCACCAATGAACAAAATGCACTAATGAACTAATATGAACCAATGAACAAAAATGCACCAATGAACAATATTTATGACAGAAATACTGCTGATGAACAGATTTGACTGACAGCACTTAGAAACCTTCCTGACTGATTTACTTACGGTATGAAAATTTTCAAAATATAAAATTAAGATTTCCTACCGTGTCTGAAGACAAGCCTTGAAATTTTCACAACATTTTGGCTGAAATCACATGATGATTCAACAGAAAAACTTCTCAGATCAGGCGTTTAAAGTCAACAACCTGTAAGGCAAATATATCAATTAATACCAAATAACATGCTTCTTTTTAAAGTAAAATACAGGGGTATAAAATAGAATCACTCATTCTTCATCATTCTAAGTCCTGAAATGTTAGTGTTAGTAAGTGATGTGTGCATGCAATTTACATAGAAAATATGCCATTTCTTATCTTCACAGTTCTAAATATAAACTACAATATAGAAATACCTTGTTGAAATACACATTAAACAACACCAATGCACAATTTTGATTATCCTGAAAGTAATAAGTATTACATGCAGAATAATCTTATATTTGTGTAAATAATCAGAATGCACACACTTCTTCTTGATATTTATGAAATTTTCAGAATATACCAAATTTACTGTTCAATGAATAAACACTAGTCAGAAAACAGTAAATATGAACACAATATCTCTGTTTATATGCACAGGATTGGGCTGTTCACATAAACACTGATACTAGTCTAGACTAATAGCCTGTACAGGACTTCTACACTAATTTGGTCAAAATAAACACAGAAAATAAGAATAATATAGAAGTAATGAGACACAGGTATAAATAAAATAATGAAAGATATCACAGATTGTTGTGTAGTCCCAAACTGTCTATTTACACCTCACGCCGCTCAGCTGCTCCATCAGAATGAATCCATGGAATCTGTACCACTAGATTCTAATCTAGTGTCCATAAATATATGCACACTGGTAATACAGAAATTATGCAAGCTTGCTTTTAAAAGAAATGGCCATTTTTCAATATATGTGAAGTGAAATTCCTCAGATTATAATACAAATCACTAAATCCAAGATACACCACACATATTCATGATATTGTTATACTGAAGATCTATATATGCAGAAAGAAGCCTCCAGAACACCCTCAACGCAGGTACGATCCGGTAGTGGGCGCCATTGAAGCAGAGGATAATTTCTCATAAGAAGAAGAACTCTGAGGGTTTTGACTGTATTTATGGAAAGAAAAGAAGGGTGTCCTACAACATATAAAATACGAACATATACAAACAGTACAATACAATAATTACTGCACATTGACATGACAGTATTAGAATTAGGACACATTAATATACAGAGATGACAGTGGGTCTACACATCAGAATGTATGACAATATGGTTCACTTGGCACGCCATTGCCAGTAGAAGACCCACGGTCCCTTAAAATACAGTTATGCACATCTTGGGACGATGGGAATTGATGATCTGGATGAAAGGGTGAAAACGTTCAAGCCAAAGCAGTCTGAACCAGGCATATTAACACAATATGGCCTGATTCAAACTTGGGCAACTTAAGAATCACCACCAATTCAGCATAAATTCCTATATTATAAATGGTATGCAGGCAACTGGCTGAATAATCAATTTAGTTAAATATCACAGCTATTTTATATACATATTTTAGGCCAGGGTATTGTTTACATTTGCAAAGTACATGTACAAAGATCAGCTGATTGCATGATTTCAATAAATACTGATAGATAAACATTTATCAGCAAATCAGCAGATTCTGAAACATAAGAATATACCTGGACTAATCTAATTCTTAGACATCTTTGACAGATGAAGAGATTAGTTGGAATATATATCAAAATCGGTTTGTCACATTGAAGGTGACAAACCAGCCAACATGGCGTCTACAGCTGTGTACATACAAAGGGAAGCTCGCACGCATTTGTGAAGGTTAAAATGCATAAAGATTAGTAAAATTGGCCAATCAACCACTCTGTAACACTTACACACCTTAAAAGACCGTTTTCCATTGGTGTATGCAAATTGCTAATTCTACTTTCGTTTTGGAAGTAAACAAATAAGTGACTATTTGCACAATGACTAGTATGGTACAACACCCGTGTGACTATTAGTCCAGCCACACAGAAGAAAGGGTCACCAATGGTCTATGCTACACAGATAACTGCTAAAACCTCAAAACTCACATCTGTGACAATCATTTAGGGGTAAATGGGGTGTTGATAACTGCATACGGGTGTTGATAACTGCATACGGGTGTTGATAACTGCTACCCTCCGGTACATAGCATGAGGCAGATGTTAATTTTGAAATATAAACAATAATCTAAAGAGTTCCTTCACATCATCTTGGTAGATAATTGTGTTAATAAAAAACAGGTCAATCCAATATGAATCTTACAAAGGTATCTGTTAAAAACCAAATTGTAGCTTAAGGTGTCGATGATACCTTCCGTTGCTCTAACTTTGTCTACTAATAGTTATACTTGACCTTCATACATGCAGTGTGAAGTAAAATTATCATCTGGAAAGTAAATGTAGTTTGAAGTATGGGTACAATGCTATTTTTTTTTGGCCATTTTTCCTGCCATTTTTTTTTTTTTACAAAAGAACAACTTTTGTTACTTCTTGTTTGCTTACCTGGAGGACAAAATCCTTCCAAAAGGGGGTCTACTCTTGAAGGAAAGAATTTGTTCCTATAGGAGCAAATTCTTTTCTTTACGAGTGAACCCCCATTGATAAAGGAGGCAAAAATGAAAATTGCAGAGTTTCTCCCCCTGAAAGTATCACTCGGTCACCTTTACAGATGTGAAAAATCATGTTTGCTTTACTGCTTTTGTGTGGTGCATTTATTCAAAATGAAACTGTTACACATTTTGTATTTATTATGAGAGACCATCTGTGTTTGTGACAGATCATTAACACTTATAGCGCCAAAACTTAAAATAGGTGAATTTGCAATAGCATAGCTCCAGATGAGGTGGCTCATAACGAGCCACCTCATCTGATTCTACACTGTTTGGCTCCTATTCCTTGAACTAGAACTTCAATGGCTCGACCTCTGATGGCTCGTTAACCCTGGATGGCTAGAACAACCCTTGGCTGGAACTAATTTTCATGGTACCAAGTCTGTTTGAGCCAATGAAGTTCTACTGTACATGTAGCTTGGACAAAACATTTATCAAGATTCACTAGTCATGGTGATTTATAGTCATATGCACTGGAGTTTGAAAGCATGTTTCACTTGTCACTGCCTTTAGAGTTTTGTCATTAGAAATCATTGTTGCAGTCAAAGAAAACAAAGGTCAGGTGTCTTATTTAGGATCTGCTAGTATTTTAAGACAGAGAATATGAAGTAATTGGACCTAAGTGTACATGAGCTCCTTGTTTTTGTCTCACTGGTGAATAGCAGAAGGGAAATATAGGTATTTCTTTTGTGATATTATTGGTGTCGGAAGTTGAAAGCATAAACTCATGTCAAGTTTTCTGGTTATATTAAAGAGAAGACAGTTGAGACACTTGAGAATTCTCGTCTTGTCGTGTTACTTGTGCAGTTTTACTTTGGTATTGTTTGACAGATTTGTGGCGGAGGGCCTAAACTTGCTGCCTGGCATCTACGATCTATGTCCCCCATGTCAGTATTCAACACACCTGGAGCTTGTCAGAATAATATCATCTTTTACGAAGACACGGTAAGTAGTAGATATAAGAGCCCTCAGATAAGGATGAGTTTTGATGATTAGGGGAGAGTCGGGTAACTTCGGACAGGCGGGTAAATTCGGACATACCATCGCAAACAGTGAAAATCCAGATGAAACGGCTCATAATGAGCCGTCTCATCAGGATTTTCTCTGTTTGGCCAGTTTTTGTATGTTTTAGTTCCAGACAACTGACATATAAAGGAAAAAGTGTCACTGTCCGAATTTACCCGCTGTCCGAAGTTACCCGACTCTCCCCTACACTTTGCCATATTTCTGTGAGATGTACCATATTAATTCAGTTATAAGATGGAGGTCTTCCTCTCCAAAATGACCCCAGGGGCTGTATTCATAAAGCCACTTAAGTCGTTGCTATGCTGTTGCTAAGGCCAAATATCTATAAAGGAGATTCCCTACAACGATGAAATTTGTCTTTGTAAGACTGTTCCTCCAGAGCAAATTTCATAGTTGTAGGGAATCTCCTTCAAAGAAATTTAGCCTTAGCAACAGCATAGCAACCACTTAAGTCGCTTTATGAATACGGCCCCAGGTATCTAAATCAGTATTGTATAGAGAGAATACCATGGTAGTGTCTTTTAAAATCATATTTATCAGGCGAGACCAGAAACAAAGTAGGAATGGCGAGGCTTGCCGAGCCAGTCCGACGTTTTTCTGGTCGAGCCTGATAAACTTGATATCAAAAGACACTATCATAGTTTTCTATTTATCATGCATCATTAGAAGATAATAAGACCAAAAGAGAGTCAAACAAATGAAAAGCAAACCCAGTTTTGTTCGAACTCGCTGACGTCGCGGATGCATTATGACGTGAGTCAGTGACATTATTTAACCAGTCAAATGTTATCAAGACCAACGTCAGTATGTAGCCAATCATCTTCTGAGATTGCTTCTGAAGGCATCATCTGATAACATTCCTGCAAGCGCAGTTCTAAAGTGACATGATATCACATCATGTTATCATACCCCTGCTATCAGGTGAAGTTTGCAGCAGATGCATGATAAAATTGTCTAATAATATGGGTTTTTCTCTTCCAAATTCCAAAGGAACCCCAAAAATCTATAGATCTGTCATAAAATGGAATTAGATTTTTGGGGTTGTTTCAGATGGGAAAACCAGGGCCATGTTGTTTAAAACTAACAATGTTGTTAGTTAAACAAGATTTTAATTTTTCAAATGTATTATAGTTAAAAACTCTACCATTTTTAGCTGAAAAAATGTGAGAAGCTTTTGCAGTGCAAAACTCCTAACAATTTTAGCAAAAAATAGTTACACAATTTTATGAGTACATGTACTGTAAGACCTAACAAATCCTCAACTAACGACTTTGTTAAGCTAACAACGCTTTGAACAACTGGGCCCAGTCTTACAGCAGAATAAATGAGCCGCGACACAAGAAAACCAACAATGTGGTCGTACGTCCAGCGCAGACTCAGATCAGCCTGGGCATCCGTCCTGTCTAATCAGAGACTTCGCTGTCCGTATGAAGGTAGCTTAGTCCCTTTGCCACCCTTTAAGCGCTAAGCGAAGAGTCTGGTCAGACTGGGTGGATGCCCAGACTGATCTGATTCTGCGCTGGCCGCACTACCATATTGTTGGTTTTCTCGTGTCACAGCTCAAATACTGAATGTTGTTGCCATTAGAATTGCCTTGGCAAGGTGGTTCTGATGAGGATCACAACATTGAGGTAGCTCTTTGAGGCAGTTCTTATGTCGCACCTCAGTCATTATCGAAAAATAAACAGAAATTACGAGAGCTTGAGCAAAGAGGCAATATTTGATGATAATTTTTCTTAAAATGCCTTCTCAAAAGCTTAGGTTGTGATCCTTCATCTGAACTGCCTTGACTTTTGTCTATTTTCTTTCTCTCTCTCTCCTCTCTCTGGGAGATAGCTCAGTATAGACTGAATTAATGTCTAAAAGGATCAGTAAAGTCAAGCAACAACTGATCAACTGTTCTTACTCAAAAGTTCCAATTTACAATGAACAAGAATAAAGTTCCTTGCAAATCATCACAAAACAGTCTTTCTCTATTTCAGTTGATCTCAGGAGGAAGTGAGGCAGCTGTCAATCACTGGTATATGAATGGAGATCTCAAATCTAAAGTACCATGTACTCCTACAGCAGTTTTCAATGTGGCCATTAACACCAAGTCAGAATCAAATAAGGTATGATTTAAGTTTTGAGTGATAAATTTCAGTTTTGTCCTTTAGATAAGATGTTTATTTAACAATTCCAGAAGGATTTAAAGCCCAAGATGAAACATACATTACATATACAATGGCATATATATGCAAATATATTTGAGCTGCAACACGAGAAAACCAACCAAAGTGGTTGTGCACACAGCACAGATTCAGATCAGCCTGGGCATCAGCCCAGTCTGACCAGACTCTTCGCTAAGTGCTTAATGGGTAGCTGAGAGTCTAAGCAAGCTTCATGTGGACAGTGAAGACTCTGATCAGACTGGGTGGATGCCAAGGCTGATCTGAGTCTGCGCTGGGCTCACAACCACTTTGTTGGTTTTCTTGTGTCGCGGCTCATTTGTTCGGTAATTCACAAGAACAGGATGAAAATAGCTGTTTTTCATTGTTCTGTAATGACTTTAAATACTTACAGCTAAACATGTTCTATTATACTAAGTGGTTCTGTCATCAGACACCAGTAAGTATTAAAGCAAGCAGGAAAATATGGAAAAAATGGGCATATAGTGAAAGCCCAGTCTGCACAGTGATTCAGTGGTGATTCATGTGATTTTGCACAATTGTGCAATCTGATCAGAGCCTTCTCTTTTAGCTGTTTAATCCTTAAAAAAAAGCAAGCAACAAAATTTTTATCTGCAAAATTAAAAAAAAATGTTTTGTCCAAGCTATATCATATTGAAAATGCAAAGACCAGAGAGTAGAGTAGATCCAGATGAGGCAGCTCATCATGAGCCGCCTCATCTGGATCTACACTGTTTGCAAAGTCAATTATTTTCAGTTTGGCGCTTTGAGTATTAGTTTTCTAAATTGTCCAGTGGTATTGTCACCATTAAAGTCCTTGACAAGGTTGTGTACAGATAAAGGCTAGTTTGGGCCTTTGTTGTTGCCTTTGTTGTTTTATCTCATGCCCAAGATGTTTTTCTTTGCAGGTCCTGTCAGCAGCTGGTAGTAGTCCCTATATAGATGTGTGTACAAACTTTGGATACAAAGCATTTTCCTTACCTTTCACTGCTGCATGATAAAGAGTGAAATACTTCATTTTGACATGGTTATTGTGAACAGTCAGCTGACAGTTTCAGAAAATTACACCCATATAGAATTTATATAGGTAAAATCTCAGTGATTTAAAATCAAGAAAGATGGAAACTCTACGACTTTGTTTTACAACAGTGATTCTGCTCAGTCTCTTTATGTGACTGGTTTCAAAATAGAAAACAAGATGATTTATTGATTTATTAGATATTTTTTTATAAAAGCAGGATAAACTATAAAAGACGAGGAATGTTCAGTATACAAAAATGTAAACTTTAAATACACAAGTAACAAATAAAATAGACCATTTCTGTTTATCAACAATTGACATGTTTTTTTCATGTATCATAAAAAATCTAAGTATTGGAGCAAATAGTGCAGACCCAGACCAGACTGCTCCTAAAAGGAGCAGTCTGATCTGGGTCTCCACTGTTTGCCTTTCTATTTGCATCTGTTAGACACATTGCTGTATTATATAAAAAAAATAATAATAAAAAAAAAACTATCATTTTAAGGGCAATTGCAGTGATTATTTTAGGTGTGTCCCAATTTTTAGAATTTTTACGGTATTTCTGTAACAACACCCTATACATACAAATGTAAACAGATCCACTCAACATCAGTATTAATACAATCCATTCCAGTCTTCTTAAGATGATTGGGTAAACTTTCAGGGGAAGCAACTCTGTCATTTTCAGTTTTTACTCCTTTCTCAGTAGGGATCAACTATTACAGGAAAATTTGCTGCTCTAGGAGAAAATTCTTTACTATAAGAGTTGACTTCTTTTGGAAGGGTTTTCTTGTCCAGGAAAGCAAACAGGAAGACATTAAAGTTGTTCCCCTTTGTAAAAATGGCAGAAAAAACATGGTGGTGTACCCATAATCAATTTTGATTTGGTTTGTTGCCTTATGTCCATGGTAAACAGATATTGTCATGTCGGGACAGTCAGTTAACCTATCCACACTATTCCTGGGCAGGCTTAGACCTCCTAAGTGTGTAAGAGCACATACTTTCGCCAGTAACTGACAACTGCCCTTCTTGAATCAGCAGAAGGAGAAACAAAAGTATGTGGCTGGACTGTGTATCGAACCAGGGACCTCTGGCTCTTGAGTCAGATGCGCTACCGACTGCGCTACGTGGCCTGGCATAATCAGTTTTATCATGTAGATACAGAGTATTGGTGGGGCTGATAAATCAGGTGTAAACAAAATTCCCATATATAGTAAACATCTCTTTATACAACATACGCCAGTCCTAGCGTGAATCGTACAATGCCTGGCTATGGATTGGATCTCTACATCTGAATGTAAAGGGAGAATAAGATAGATTTGTTTAAATACATGCGTAGGCAGATGTTTGAAACTATTAACAATGATGAAGAAACATGTACTTAAATAAACAGTGGGTTAAGACTTATTTCTTAGCCATGTTTTTATTAAGTACAAGCCTAGAACTAACTGGCCTAAGCATTTTTAAAAATTCAGCAAATGTAATTTCTTAACATGAATTCTGCTATGTTATGCTGTCAATAACAACATTGAAATAAAACAAGGACTTTCAAAACATTTCTTGGCTGACAAGGGCCAAAATTCAGCTAAAATACTCTACAAGAATCAAACCACATGAATAATCTGATATTTTGGCTTTAGTGGTTGTTTGGTTAATTGGGTTCCAACAGCTCTTTGAGGCAGTATTTCAGTCTATTTCGAGCCATCTGGCTGTAGTGTAGAACTCAAGTATTAACTGGATCAGCGCAAAATTATCCTGCCCGCAGGATGTTTTGCACAATAGGTGTAAACAGGGAGAATAAATGTTATACACTAACAATGAAAAATGTCACATATGAGCAAATATAATTTGCACCCAACTTCCCCTTTCGGGAGCGGCATAATCTCCTTTTAAGAACATTTTCGGACTATTATTTATGCAGCACACATACAAAATTATTATTCACTGAATACCTCACAAACATGCACTTATTTACTATGAAAAAACATTTTTTCAAAGATGAGCAACAAAACATTGGCAAACTATATCAGAGCTCTATGTGAGCCGTGACACAACAAAACAAAGTGGAATGTGTGCCCAGTGAAGACTCATATTAGCCTGGGCATGTGCCCAGTTTGATCAGAGTCTTTGCTATGTCCTTACATGCTAGCTAAGGGTCTAAGCTAGCTCCATGCAGACAGTGAAGACTCAGCTCAGACTGGGCAGCTGCCGAGGCTGATCTGAGTTGACGCTTGGCGCAAATGCCACTGTTGGTTTTGTCATGTCGCGGCTCTTATAACCATGATGATAACTAGTGACTTGCACACAGCAAAGGTCCTTGCATCTGGTATATGTTCAACTAATTCTGACAGCCTGAGCATTCTGGGTCTGCACTGTTGCCATCAGTTGTCTTTAAAGTGAATGGCTACACCTCAATGTTTTTTCTGCTAATTTTATGAAGGGAAATAATTTTTGTGACTTCCTGTATGCTTTCCTGAACAATGAAACCCTTTCAAAATCAGGTCTGCTGTTAAAGGGCAAATTCTTTCCTGTAAGAGCAGCCCTCCATTGAAAAGGGAGGCAAAAACCAATTCACCAAAAATTCTCCTTGGCATCAGAAAAGTAAAGGAACCAAGAATTCCATTGAAGGTGTTGTCTCGCCTGACTGTGGTTTGTCACAAAACTGAGCTTAACCAGAAAACTCAACAAAAGTTTTGGCCACCAATGCCGACAAGCAATACCTATGTCTTGCCATTGCTAGGTGCAGGTGAGAATAAAATACAATACTTCCCATACACTGACTAAACTAGTCAAAGGAGTCACTGGTATCAAAAAAGCTTTAGAACAGTAGCATATGGCATGGCAGAAATCTATAATGATATGATTGACTGAATGTATTGCACAGCTAAGCAGTAATATCTTAGATACTTTTAAGTCCTTTAAGTAACTTCTTGCTCAACTCTACCAATTTTTCATATCTTCATAAGTCTTCATAAGGCTTAGCATTCAGCTAAATATAAAGTTACGTGATTAAAAAAGTTTAAACTTTTTGAGTATCCTTCTCACCACATTTCTTCATATAAATGCCCCTTTCTGGTCGGGCCACTTACTTTCATTTCCCCTTCCGCTGATTCAAGAAGGGCAGTTGTCAGTTACTAGTGAAAGTAAGTGAACTTAGTACTGGTTAACCGCTTAGGGGGTCTAGGTCTGCCCAGGAATAGTGTGGTTAGGTTAACTGACCATCCCGACATGACCATAGCTGTTTACTGTGGACGTTAAACAATAACACAACAACAACAAGAACAACAATCCTTTCTGTTCTGAGAAAAAGTGACTAAATACCACCAAGATCGGCTCCAGACCACCAAAGTTTGTTATTCATTGCCCAAATTTGTCCCAAATATGACATCTATAGTTCTTGTGGAATGCAACACCCTAGGGCATTTTTTAGAAAAAAAAAATATATGTTTGGGCAAAATTACCCGAGCAAACAGCGTAGACATGGCTCAGCCTGCTTTTAGGCAGTTTAACTTAGGTCCGCACTTTCTATCAAAAGTTTAATAAAACATCTTCTGATATGACAAGTGGACTAAAGGTGAATGAGTACTCTTTTCATGGGAAGCTGATTTGAACTGTACATAAGAACTCCAAGCAGTAATGTTTTGAGATTGTTCACAGTGCAAACTATGCCAATATTGGCCATGCACTTAATTGGTAGAAACAACTCTCCCATTTCAGCCAGAGCTCTAGATAAGAGGGAGTATTTGATGATAATTAAGGATAATTTTTTTTATTTCTCAACGAAACCATATGTTGTGACCCCTCATCTGAACCGTCTTGCCGAGACGGTTCAGATGAGGGGTCACAACATACGTTTTTATGCAGGATTAACAAAAATTATCCCGTATTATTACCAAATACTCCCTCTTATCTAGAGCTCTGTCAGCTTTTCATTTTTGCCTCCCTTCTAAATGAGAGTCAACTCAGAAGGGCTTTGTCACCCAGTGAAGCAAACAGGAAGTCAGAAAAGTTGTTCCCCTTTGTTTAAATGGCAATAAAAAACTTGATGGTGTACTCATACACCACTCTGATCAGGATGTGTGGTTTGCTACAATCAGTTTTAATAATAAAACATCAGAATAACCCCAGAAAGAAACAAAGGTAAACAGCTTTTTATTTCTGATGAAATATAATTTGGGTTCAGGCCAAAACGGGATAGGTAGGTGAAGGACAATAAAAATTCTGCAGAATGTTGTGTCGTCCGTCAGCCCTTGTCATATATAGGCCTCTATACTGTTAATAGCGCTAATACAGAAAACTGAAAAGTTAATGCCGCCACTGCTGTAAAAGCAGTTATATGTGTACAAATGGACACCTGACACAATCTCATTCTTTAAAGTTAGCAATAAGCAACAGTTTAAGATGCTTTCATGCCCTGTGCCCCCGATGAATTTACTAGAGATTACTAATAAATGGCGAAGAAGATTCCCAATAAATGGCTAAGTATGGAAACAGATCTGGGCCAATACTGTTTCCAAATGCATGTTAGCATGATTTTAGGCTTTAACAGGCTACTGTAAACATGTTAAATGAGACGCAACATGACAAAACCAACAAAGTGGCAGGTGTGCCCAGTGAACACTAAGATCAGCCTGGGCATCTGCCCAGTCTGATCTTAGTCTTTGCTCTACGCTTAAAGGGTAGCTAAGGGTCTAAGCTACCTCCATGCCAACAGCTAAGACTGATGAGACTGAGTGACTAATCTGAGACTGCTGGGCACACATACCTCTTCGTTGGTTTTGCCATGTCAGGGCTCATATTAAATGCTTTTAAATCACAGAATGTTTCCTAGTAGAATAGGTGTCATAGTTAAGATGGGTACATTATTTTCAGAATGTCTATTTTCTTGTTTTGACCATGTGTTAATGGTAGTATAGGTGAAAGTTGTGGCGTCCATTTCTTTGATGATATATCCTCTTGGCACTTAAAGAGTCCACAGTAGGGGACCTGAGGACAGATTTCCCGGAATTCTGATGAGCTTCGGAAAGGTTTACCGAGAAGTTGCCGAGTACATACTTCCAGGGTGCCAGCATGTCCCATTATTAAAACATTACCACCTGTTGAAAAGAAAAGATGACTTAGACTCCATCATTTGATGTCTAACACTGATGATAATTATGATCCATGCAATGCTACTCAGAGAAAAAAGAAAGTAGACACTTCATTTCCAATCAATCACAACTGTAGTGTATTTAATTCAGCCTGTCACAAAATGCTGCCTGTAAAATCTCAATAGCATGATTTCTGTCTGCTACTGAGAGCCTTACCATCAGGCAGATGAAACATAAATGTTGTTTGTTTAGAAAAACAATGGAGAATTCAACTTCTGATTAACAATAAAGTCCTTTGTCCAATATGGTGGACATGAAAAAGTGCAAAGTCCAAATTTCTTTTGAAATATGACTTAACTTTTGTAATGATACATGTTGCGTGTTATGATAGATGTTGCATGACGACAATGCTGTCTTACAGCATATTAATATTTGACATCCCAAGAAAAAAAAACAGTTGAATTTGCAAACAGAGTAGCCACCTCATCTGGACCTACACAGTTTTTCCTCTAGTCTGAGAATTCTAATATGATTTAGTCTGGATGAAACATTTTTTTTGAAATTCAGCAGATGTATATTTTGTTGTCTGCTTATTTGGTGCTTTCATGGTTAGCACGCCCTAATCAAATCTTCACATATGTCATCTGTACAGATGAACTGCAGTTTGATTTTCTTAATCTACAGTACTTTGAAGAGTTGACCCCCATTCGGAAAGGTAGCAAAAATGAAAATGGCAGAGTTGTGTCCCCTGCAAGTGTACTTATTTACTATAAGAGCAGACTTGTAAGTTTGAGTATTCAAATTTTGCACAGGCTTCAGATGGCCTTGCCACATTATAGCTCAGCAGAATCAAGCAACAAGCTTAAGCAGAAAACAAACCAGTCTGCACATGCATTCTGCAGTGTGATCAGTCTTTCCTATTCACATCATCAATATCCTGACCGTCAGAAAACTATTGCAAAAAGCTGAGACAGATCATTCTAATGCACTTAGGAATATAATGCAATGTCTGATTAGATAATGTCAAAAATTTGTGATGTCTACCCTGTGATACACTGTGGGAAACCCAACCTCATTATGAAACATTGCTGAAAGTGCTTACTTTGGATGAAAAACACTACACTTTGGAAAGAATAATGGGAAAAGTGCATTAGGATGGAAATAACTGTATTGAAAATTGTCACTTGGGGAGGTAAATCATCAGTTTTATGGTCCCATATTGTGTTTCAAGGCTCTGCTGATGTATTTCCATCAAATAAAATTGCAACCACAAAACCAACGATTTACCTCCCCAAATGACAAGTTTGAGTACATTTACCAGTATCCCCTAAGTATCTGTGTATACCCAAGTCTTTGTACATGTAGTTTACACAGGCCAGTAAGCACCTTTTGTCTTAGCACTAGCCATACCATAATATGCTTAAGTACTGGGACTTCTAAAATGTCCCAAATGGAAATTTAATTTTATTTTGTTGTCCCAAAATTTATGCATATAGGAGTATGTACTTATCAAATACCTTCTCTTTCATGCATCCTCAATATATGTCGTGCTGTTTCTCCCGATCTTCTATAATATCCTTCTATAGATTCGTCTAAGTCTAACTTTGTTATTGGCACAAACTGTTTATAATTAACGTCTATGTTAAAACCATGTGACTTTAACTCTGGGGGAGTAAACCACTTTGGTAGACCTAGCTGGTACCAGCCCAGCCATTCAAATATTCCAGGTTCTATGTGCAGTATTGTGTCCTGCCTTCCCATAGCTGTAAAGAAACAAGAACTGTCAGAAAGTAGCAGAGCAAGCCTTATGGCATCCTCACATACTCTGTCATTGTTAAAATATCATAAGCCCTGTGTACATAGTTAAATCCACTTCATTTTGCACTCCACCCCTCATAATTATTAGTAATAACAATCTACTCTCTAAAATACACAAAAAAACTAGAAATGTGTCCACAGGACATAGATGCCCCTGCCTAGTGCCTTTGAGTAAGATGGCACCTTGATTAAGTTATTACCACTAGTAGGATAACGGTTCATAGAGGCAGACTTGTACAGTATAAACAGCAAATCAAGAGACATGAAAAATAGGTCAAAACAACTTACATTTTTTTTGCAGGCAAACCTTGGACACGAATATGACATGAACATGTTTTCATTATAGCCTATTCACATAGCTTAATTGTCACTGTGACCTCGACCTTTAAGCTTGTGGCCAACAAATTGTCTTGCCAAATAGTTTTGAAATTCTACAATGCAGGACAGAGATAGAGGCAGGGGGTGTTAGGATTAATATGGTAATACTGACCTTTGAGTATTCCTGATACTGTTTGAACACATCTTAAAGATGGTGATACATACACATGGTCAAACTTCACTCCTGCTGACTTCAAGGCCTCTCCTGATTAAAATAATGGAATACCATTCAGTAGCTGTATAAACCAGAGCTCCAGTTTTCAAAACAATTCAGAGATTTTTTCTTATATATGTTGTGATCCCTATTAGAACTGTCTCAGCAAGATGGTTCAAATGAGGGTCACAATGTTTACTATGAAGGAATATTACTCCTAAATTATTCCTGTTACCCTTTCTTATCTGGAGTACTGTATAAACCTTTTGTATATAGTACTTCTGCTATTGAAGGATGAATATGATGGGTTTTGAGCACTGTTAGTTTCAAACAACTGGACCCAGGTTAACACACCCTTGGCTATTATTTCCAGTATCTTAGTATTAACTAAGCTCTATTTGTTCATTTTTATCACTTTGCAGTTATAATAGAGACTTGGATTAGAAACTATCCTTAGAAGTCCAGATGAGGGGGCTCATTATGCGCTACCTCATCTGGACCTATACTGTTTGCAAATTCAACTATCTTTTAATGCTAAGAGTGTGCATACAAATAGATTTTCATATCTACTACATATCAGGAAATGTTTGCAAACATGACGTTTTGAAAAAATAAGACTATCACAAAATGGTTATGTTCTCTACAAATGTAAAGAACCACCATAACAATTTCACCTTCAAAAATTATGCAGATGAACTATTTAGGTGAGTGGTAATAGTGTAAGGGGCAGTAACTCAGCCATTTTCAACTTTGCCCCCTTTTCAGTGGTGGTCAATTCTTAAAGGGAAAGAATTTCCTCCTACAGGAGCAAATTCTTTCCTGAGCAGACCCCTGGTAGGTTGGGGCTATAGAAGACTATACCCAAGAAGTTGTTTCCCTCTGAAACAATGGCAGGAAAACATGGAAGTAAATCCATTCACTTAATCTAATTTGTGAAAGCAAACATTTGTAAAAAAAATTCCAATTTACTGTTACCTGTGAGGAATGCTTGCATCTGTCCCAGTGTTGTCAAGGGGGCATCTTTTAAGAAGTCCATATGTGTCTTTGCCCTCTTTGGTACTGTTTTAGGCATATTCAGATCTTTCTGTGTGTAGTTCCCTGAAATTAGATTGTTATTCATACTCTTTTGAATGTACACCAAACTAAAGATCTTCAATTTGATACCAAACATGACTATAGTTACAGGCAGACTCAAAATGATCTGTTCTAACTTCAGGTTTAAAGCTCCTCACACATTTTTTGCCCAAAAATGGCAATGTTTTTAATACAATATATATGAATATATAATGTCTCATTAAGTAAATGACATAGTTATTTTTGAACAACCAGTCCCAGGTATGTTGTAGTGAAATCTTTGATTTTCACACCTTGATGCTTGTATCTTTTTGTAAACTTTCTATTGCTATAGCATCTGTGTCCTCAAAAATTAGAATGAGGACCTTTAAATGTCAGAGCACTTTGACATAATTACCTTTTTTCATCAAAGAACTGCAACACTAGCACCTGCTTCTCCAGACTTTTGGATGAGACTTTAAACCCAGGTCCCATCTACGTATCACCTACTTGTTGGTGGGACGTTAAACCCGAGTTCACTCACTCATGCACCTGTATCTCAATCACTGAAGTATGACTGCAATATCATCATGGAATTGCTTCCTTAATAGTAAACACATGAACCATCAAAGCATACTTGCAATACCCGCATTACAGGGATCAAACATGGTTTTTCATGCATTAAAGTTTGCAAGGTCCCGAGGGAGATGTTGAAACCGAGGTCAAAGGCCCAGGTTTTCAACATCTTCCAATCCCTTGCAAATGTTAATGGATTGGAAAATATGTTTGATGGCTATTATTGCAAAAATTCAACTACAATGGTACAAAAATTATGAAAATGTTTGGGCACTATTTTTTTGGCTTCGTCGTCATTACCTTGCTGATTCCAGCACAGCAGTTCACAGGTCAGGATCATGTTCATCAAAGTTCTCACTCGATGTCGTCTGCATTTCCATTTTCACAATATTCGCATTTGTGTAACTCTTCCATACATGTCTTTTATTGATATCTGCAAATGCAATCTTGCCGCTTGTTTTTGTCCTGATGGAGTATTCCCTGCAACTTGCATATGAAAAGTTGCTAAGGCAGTCATTATAGCACGTGAAAAGCCTTGTTAATACATGGTTTTGTGTTCTTTAAAACATGCCTATTAATAGCATTTGAACCCGATATTTATACAATAATACCTGTTATACATAAAATAAACAGCATCTGCAAACCTTTATCATCAAAGCAATCCTCCACCCAGACTCGACCAAAGACAAAATCTAATCTCTCCCCATGTCTCATCACATATAGTTGCCGTGGCAACTGTTTTGGCTTTTCTTCTTTGGGCTTTTCTTCTTTGGAACTACCTCGCTTCTTATTTACCTGAAGAAACATGAATTCCATTGAATGCAGTGTACCCTAATGTGCTTAAGTATTGGGACACCTAAAATAATAAATTTTCCATTTGTCCCAAATGGAAAATTCATTATTTTTAGATGTCCCAATATATTATATGCACATTACAGTAGCATTGACCTTTCTCTTTCATAGTAGTACAGATCATGGTGGAAAGAGAGTGTATGCAAGGTCTGGTGTTTATAGGTACTCTAAATTTTAGGAAGTCAGCAGATCATGAAATATAGGTCAAGGGTAGACATTCCAACATCCCTGGAGAAGAAACCTTTTGCTAGGTTGATAATCATAAGTATCATAGTTTGAGAGAAGTGGACTTTAATGCTATGACCAATGCAACTTGAAAACTTAACAGTGGCTGGAAGGATGAACTGAATGATGCATGGATTGAAAGAAAATTGGATTCTTGTATCGCACATTGCATTGCAGGTGCAACAAAAATGGCGAAACTTTAATTTAGAACATTTACATATCATATTTTTTTTTTAATTTGTGAATTACTCTCACCTGCAGGTAGATATAATAAAGGTTCTTATATCAGTTTCCGTTCACATTAAAATGGTTCTTACCTTTGCATATAAATCTGATTTATCCCATAAGTTATCATAAACTTCATCTACAGTCCCACAGGCACCATTAACACACACCTCAGGACTGTCATTGAGAGACACTGCTCTGTAACAGAGAAAAAGACGCTTTCCAACACTTATTAGTAAACATGGAACAAAAGGAAAAGACTTTGCATGCTCCAAGTAGGCAAGACAATAAAAATTGACCAGAAAGAAATGTCAGACTATTTCGTTTTAGTTTTTCCTTAACATTAGTTCCACATCAAATTAATAAAGATATTAGACAATACAGGCAGGACTGGCAATATCCAAAATCATTCAATCATTTTATGTGTACAATCGACTCTCCTTATCTCAGCTTTGGTTACCTTGAATAACCACTTATCTCGAAGTAAAAATTTGGTCCCTGTTTGAACATGGAAATCTAACAACAGGTAACAAAATATTGTGGAAAAGAGGAGAAATTGCTCCTAATAAGCAATTTCTCCCCTTTTCCACAATATTTTCAATATATCTCTAAATTTAGGAGTCAAAATACATATTCATTCGTGAAATTTGGTTGTTTGATTCATTTTTGCCTCATTTCTGCAAATCTGATCTGTCAAAGTACAAATATCTCGAAGTATTTCAGAGAGTCCCTTGGAACTTCAAGATAATGAGAATCGACGGTATTAAAAGCTAATTTGTTAAGCTAATGACAGATAAACTGAAAATTTTGCATCATAATAACTTACCCATGCAAGGCCCAAGCCCAAGTCTGAGCAGTTCTCTGTGTATATGTCCCTGGAAACAATCCCATCATGCCACTGACCCATGAGCAGCCATTATACCAGCCATCTTCACTTTTCTCTGCTTCCTGTGGGTCCATAAAAATATAGTCCCCCATGAACAGGTCTAGTTCATCGTCCAAGCTCCCTTTGTAGGCTTTCACAACCTTTCGTACCTAAAGCGACAGAACAAAAGCAATAAATTTTGTGAATAAAATCATGGCAGACAATTAGTACCACTTTACAAGCTCCAAGTAGGCTAGACAATAACAAGAGGCCCAAATGGGCCTGATATCGCTCACCTGGCTATTTTGCCACAGGACCATTCTGATACAAAATTGGTCCAATTCCACTCAGATTTTCTCATTTTCACATTTTGCTACTTTTAGTAACAGAGGCCAACTTGCCTAGTCTTTTTTTTTTTACTTTTGAAACATCTCAATGCAAGAATCATTTTGCCACAAATTTCATCAAAATCCATTCAGGGGTTACTGAGATATTGTCATTTTCATGTTTTGTGCTATTTTCAGAACCAGCAGATGGCGGCCATCTTGGAATGCCAAAATGCAAAAAATTTAAATGCCTTTATGCAAGGACCATTCCGACACAAAATCAGTCCAATTCCATTGACATTTTCTAATTTTCACATTTTGCTACTTTAAGTACCAACATGACGGGTCTATATTTGTTAATTCTTGAAACACCTCAAAGCAATAATCATTTTGCCACAAATTTTGTCTAAATCCATTCAGCGGTTACTGAGATATTGTCATTTTCATGTTTTGTGCTATTTTTAGTAACGGCAGATGGCAGCCATCTTGGAATGCCAAAATACAAAAAATCGTAAAGGCTTCATGAAAGGACCATTCGACACAAAATCAGTCCAATTCCATTGAGATTTTCTAATTTTCACATTTTTCAATTTTCAGTAACAGAGGCCTAACTGGTCTATAGTTAGTTATTTTTGACACATCTCAATGCAAGAATCATTTTGACACGAATTGCATCAAAATCCATTCAGCGGTTACTGAGATATTGTCATTTTCATGTTTCGTGCTATTTTTAGTAACGGCAGATGGTGGCCATCTTGGATTGCCAAATTGCAATTAATCAAAACGGCTTCATAAAAGGAACATTCTGACACAAAATTGGTCCAATTCCATTCAAACTTTCAACCAAATATACCAAATGGTTCTGGAGAAGAAGTTGATTTTGTTGTTTTTGCTATTTTTAGTAATGGCGGCCAGCTTGGATTCTCCACCTGACCCAATTTTACAAGTTTGAAACCCTGCAGTCTGGTCATGCTCCATGTGAAATTTGAGACCCATGGGTTCAGTGGTTTTAGAGAAGAAGTTTGAATAAGTCGTTTTTGACATTGGCATTTGAGCAAAATTACGCTCATAAACAGAAAGTAGGTCACTGTGACAAAACTCCGCTACAGATTTTTTTCATTTTTACAATTTTGAATACCAAGGTTTCACTGATGTTCCATGCCAAAATTCAGACAAATATACCCAGTGGTTCTGGAGAAGAAGTTGATTTTGTTGTCTTTGTTATTTTTAGTAATAGTGGCCATCTTGGATTTTCCACCTGACCCAATTTTACAATTCTGAGACCCTGGAGTCAGGTCAGGATGCTCCATATGAAATTTGAGAACCATGGGACCAGTAGTTTTACAGAAGAAGATGTTTAAATATTTGTTTTTAGGTGTTGAAGGACGATGCACGACAGACGCATTGGTATGACAATAGCTCACTATGGCCCTTCGGGCCAGGTGAGCTAAAAATTGACCAGAAAGAAATGTCAAACTCTTTCTTTTTTACGTTTTTTCTTAACATCAGTCCCACATCAAACTGATAAAGATACTAGACAATTACAAGCATGTTCAAAATCATTACATCATTTTTATTTGACTGTATTTCCTCTGCTGTAAAATGGGGTCTTCCCTTCAAAAATGACCCCAAATATTTAAATCAGTCTGTGTTATTGTAAAATTCTTTTGCAATTTTTTTTTTTTTTTTTCTCTTCTTAAACAATCCCTACAATCCATATCGGTCCATTACGATGGATCCAGATGTTTTGGGGTTGTTTTGGAAGGGGACAACTTCTACCTTATAACTGCATATATGTACAGTCACTTTCAGACAAAATTTCAATACTGATTTTGTTCGAAGATAACTTCATAGGTCATACATTTGATTACTACAAGAAGCTTATACTACTTTGATCATTTGTGGTAAGATTAAGAAAATCCCGTCCCACTCACTTAACAAAGATTTTTTTCATGATTTTATACCTGTATATAGCCCTGTGTGCACTATGATTTTATAATGAGGTTTTCATTATCTTCAACATGTATATAGCCATGGAACAGGGACAGTTAATCAAAGGTAACAGGAGGTTTTTATTACTCTGCTGGGAACACTAACCTCATATTTTCCCAATCTGGCATCTCTTGAATACAGTCGTATTTCCCACTTACAGTCTGCATTAAGGTCTATTTCTCTAGCCAGCTTGTCAAGCTTGTCATGTTGGTCTGGCTGGTGTTGATATCCAAGTGAAATATGTAATTGTTTCTTAGCATGTTCAACCATGATATCTACAAAGTAAGAGTTCATGTAGTTACTTTAAATGTAAAAAGATTTCAACTATATCTGAGAGAGACAGACAGTGAAAGATGCTGACCTGAGTTATCGCACTTTACTAATTCACACACACTCCGAATCGGCTCTTTTAGCTCTCGTCTGAGTTCTTGCAGTTTGAACGTTAAAGAAAGAAAGAAAGAAAGAGAGAGAGAAACAGAGAGAGAGAGAGAGAGAGAGAGAGAGACAGATAGACAGAGACAGATGGGCTAAACAGCCTGATTATCCCAACAGCATTCAGTTCAAGTGAGCTAAAACAGGCATGCCTGATTTCTTCATTTCACAAATCATGAGGTTACTTCTGTGAGGTATTTTTTTAGAAAGCTTTAGATCATAGTTATGTCTGATTTCCTTGTGTGAGGTACCTCTGTGAGGTATTAATAGATAAAATAATCTTCCTGGACAAACAGAAATATTTTATTATTTTACATCTGTAACAAATAAGGCAACTTCAGTGAATTATTTTTAGAAAGCTCTTGACCATATAGTTATACCTGATTTCTTTTTGCGAGGTACCTCTGTAAGGTATTAACCCTTTCATGACTAGTAGACTTGTCCATCCTTATCATTTGGATGAGTCCACTTCTAGTTTTAGGAGTTTCTGGTGAATGTTTTCACTTTTAATGAATTTTGCATAGAAATTCCTATAGGCAAACAGTGTAGACCCTGATCAGATGCCGCATTTTGCGGCATCTGAACTGGGTCTGCATTGTTTGCATATGTCCTCAAAATGGGTATCTGGTCTAAAAAAGGGTTAATAGATATAATTACATGTATCTTCCTGAACAAACAGAAATACCTGATTTCTTCACTTCTGTAACAAAATGTGAGGTAACTTCCGTGAGGTATTTATAGTAGGTCTCTTGAACAAACAGTCCTATAAAGTTGGACTGGCTGAAATAGTCGAGTTTCAGTTTCCCTGGCGGTCTGTCAAGCATATATTGCAACTTTTTCAAAGCTTGCTTCACGATACTAGCTTTATTATCTACAACCTGTAAAGGTAGATAATCTAAGGTAAGTGGGTACAATTAAAAGGAAAGCAACTCTTCAATTTTCATTTTTTGCCTCCCTACCAAAATTGGGTCAACTCTTAAAGGAAAGAATTTGCTCCCCTAGGAACAAATTCTTTCCTGTATGAGTAGACCCCGTTTTGGAAGCGCTATGTCACACAGGCAAGCTAACAGGAAGTCATGAAAGTTGTCTCCCTTTGTAAAAAGGCAGAAAAGCATAGGTGTGTACAGATGCACCATAATAACATCCATAACCAATATATACAATTACATCTGAACAGGAGATCCACCTTTGAGCAAATCTACATTAGAGCAAAAAGCACTAATACTGTAATCCACCCTTTAAGCACTCTGTGCACTCAGCTTTTTCAAAATGATAAATACTTGTAGAAAATTTTCTTAACTATAAGTGCACATTTTAACAACTTATTATATACTGAAAAAAACAAATTTAAAGGCCAAGCAAAGGAGAAAAGCAGCTAATGGTCATACAAGGATAGAGAAATTTTACAAACAAAAAATGAAAGATTCTCAAGCATTTTTCAGCTCTTCTAAAGTAGTAAACAAATGAATAAACCAGTAAAATTATGTATGCTCTTATGGTCATATACTTAAAAAATTACCATGAGGTGCACTTATAGGGGCATGTGCACTTATTAGGTCGAATACAGTATTGTATTCTTTTTCTGGTTCTGTGACTTCAACATGGACATGGTGCGACATGTATAATGTGATATGGTCTATGCGTCATTGTGTGCTTAAAAGAGCATTTGACAAAAAAATTTTCCCTGTGATAATGAAATTTCTAAACAAATAGTGCACTTGTTACTGCTAATATTATTCAATTACTGACCTTTGTTGAGGTGAATATGCAGTTTTATTGACCTGCAAATTACATATTGACCTCCACTTCGCATCAGTCAATATGTTAGGTTTGCAGGTAAATAAAACTGCATATTCACCAAAATAAAGGTCAATAAATGTTTTATTATTTGATAATTCGAAAAGCAGTTTCCATTTAAGAAATAATTTTTCCTTCCCCGTGAATTATCGCAGACTAACACATGTTGTTGGAGGGCAGATCACCAAATATTAATTCATGATGGCTGCAGGCCGGAGTCAATTAATATTGGTATCTGCCTGATAACACGTGTTTATTTGTGATAATTTACTGGTAAGGAAAAATTATTTCGATTCCAACATTATACACGATCAAAATGCACGGATACTGCAACATTTTCTAATGGACTCTTTTGAGGCAGACGTCAACAGAAGTTAAATGTTTACAGCCGACATCATCAAGACGGGAAATGTGCACGCCAAGCATTAACAACCTGATTTATCACAAATTTTCACACGGTGCTGCTTTCTATAGGCTCAATGGGGAAAACATTAACGTCACGTCATATTAAATGATAGATATTACCTACTGCATGGTATTTTCTCACGACGTTACGCCATTAACATAAATGTATGTGCAACGTTTCATCAAGAAAATACAAATGACGTCAGCGTAAAAGTAATATTCACTGGCTGCCCAGTGAATATCACAAAATATTGACCAGCACTTGACAGAGATTCAGGCAATGAAATTTTGCGTTACATCTTGGTCATATAATAAACCTGTATATTACAGCCGTATATCAAAAGCTTCTCTGATATTCTGTAAAGACATTACTTACGGTAAAGAAGCGACACAAAGTCATATGCGGGAAATATGAATGGGCCGAGTTCCAGCCACACTGTGACAAAGATTTCTCCCAGAAGGTCATCAACTGTTTCTGAAGCTCTCCGGTAGGACATAGGTATAAGATATATTCTCTAGGGGCCATTGTGTCCAGATAGGGGTCATTCACATGTGACAGCAACCTTGAAAAAAAACTAGACAATCACTAAAGGTGATGAATGCCCCCGCCATATGCCTCATTAGATGAGTAATGTGTTAAAACATATTTGTGTGAAGCTACATCAAAAGCTGTCAATAAATAAAGGTGCTAAAGGGATGACAAAGTTTTTTTCTAAAAATGGCAACTGTAACCTTGATCTTGGACCTACAACCCTGAAAGGTGAAGTTGTCCAAGATATTGTTATACTTAATATTTGTGTGAAGTTATATCAAAATCAGTTAACAATTAAAGGTGCTAGAACCATGAAAATGATTTACATGTACCTATAATAGCATATGTAACCTTGACCTTGGACCTACAATGCTGAAACGTGAATTTGTCTCAGATATTGTCATGCTGAATATTTGTGTCAAGTTTTGTCAAAATCATTCCAGAGGGATGACAACGTATTTTCTAAAAATAGCAAATAAGACCTTAACCTTGACCCTTAAATTCTGGATTGCGAACCTGTCCAAGATATTGTCACACTAAACATTTGGGTGAAGTTACATCAAAACTGTCAATGAATAAAGGGACTAGAGAGATGATAAAGTTTTTTCTAAAAATAGAAACTGTGACCTTGACCTTGGATCTCGGAGCTGAAATGGTAATTTATTCAAGATACTGTTATACTTAACATTTATGTGAAGTTATATCAAAATCGATCCATAAATAAAAGCACTAGAGCGATGCCCAAGTTTTTCTGAAACTAGACAATCACTAAAGGTGATGAATGCCCCCGCCATATGCCTCATTAGATGAGTAATGTGTTAAAACATATTTGTGTGAAGTTACATCAAAATCTGTCAATAAATAAAGGTGCTAAAGGGATGACAAAGTTTTTTCTCTCTAAAAACAGCAACTGTAACCTTGACCTTGGATCTACAACCCTGAAAGGTGAACTTGTCCAAGATATTGTTATACTTAATATTTGTGTGAAGTTATATCAAAATCAGTTAACAATTAAAGGTGCTAGAACCATGAAAATGATTTACATGTACCTATAATAGCATATGTAACCTTGACCTTGGACCTACAATGCTGAAACGTGAATTTGTCTCAGATATTGTCATGCTAAATATTTGTGTCAAGTTTTGTCAAAATCAGTCCAGAGGGATGACAACGTATTTTCTAAAAATAGCAAATAAGACCTTAACCTTGACCCTTAAATTCTGGATTGCGAACTTGTCCAAGATATTGTCACACTAAACATTTGGGTGAAGTTACATCAAAACTGTCAATGGATAAAGGGACTAGAGAGATGATAAAGTTTTTTCTAAAAATAGAAACTGTGACCTTGACCTTGGATCTCGGAGCTGAAATGGTAATTTATTCAAGATACTGTTATACTTAACATTTATGTGAAGTTATATCAAAATCGATCCATAAATAAAAGCGCTAGAGCGATGCCCAAGTTTTTCTGAAACTAGACAATCACTAAAGGTGATGAATGCCCCCGCCATATGCCTCACTAGATGAGTAATGTGTTAAAACATATTTGTGTGAAGTTATATCAAAATCTGTCAATAAATAAAGGTGCTAAAGGGATGACAAAGTTTTTTCTCTCTAAAAACAGCAACTGTAACCTTGACCTTGGACCTACAATGCTGAAACGTGAATTTGTCTCAGATATTGTCATGCTAAATATTTGTGTCAAGTTTTGTCAAAATCATTCCAGAGGGATGACAACGTATTTTCTAAAAATAGCAAATAAGACCTTAACCTTGACCCTTAAATTCTGGATTGCGAACTTGTCCAAGATATTGTCACACTAAACATTTGGGTGAAGTTACATCAAAACTGTCAATGAATAAAGGGACTAGAGAGATGATAAAGTTTTTTCTAAAAATAGAAACTGTGACCTTGACCTTGGATCTCGGAGCTGAAATGGTAATTTATTCAAGATACTGTTATACTTAACATTTATGTGAAGTTATATCAAAATCGATCCATAAATAAAAGCGCTAGAGCGATGCCCAAGTTTTTCTGAAACTAGACAATCACTAAAGGTGATGAATGCCCCCGCCATATGCCTCACTAGATGAGTAATGTGTTAAAACATATTTGTGTGAAGTTACATCAAAATCTGTCAATAAATAAAGGTGCTAAAGGGATGACAAAGTTTTTTCTCTCTAAAAACAGCAACTGTAACCTTGACCTTGGACCTACAATGCTGAAACGTGAATTTGTCTCAGATATTGTCATGCTAAATATTTGTGTCAAGTTTTGTCAAAATCATTCCAGAGGGATGACAACGTATTTTCTAAAAATAGCAAATAAGACCTTAACCTTGACCCTTAAATTCTGGATTGCGAACTTGTCCAAGATATTGTCACACTAAACATTTGGGTGAAGTTACATCAAAACTGTCAATGAATAAAGGGACTAGAGAGATGATAAAGTTTTTTCTAAAAATAGAAACTGTGACCTTGACCTTGGATCTCGGAGCTGAAATGGTAATTTATTCAAGATACTGTTATACTTAACATTTATGTGAAGTTATATCAAAATCGATCCATAAATAAAAGCGCTAGAGCGATGCCCAAGTTTTTCTGAAACTAGACAATCACTAAAGGTGATGAATGCCCCCGCCATATGCCTCACTAGATGAGTAATGTGTTAAAACATATTTGTGTGAAGTTACATCAAAATCTGTCAATAAATAAAGGTGCTAAAGGGATGACAAAGTTTTTTCTCTCTAAAAACAGCAACTGTAACCTTGACCTTGGATCTACAACCCTGAAAGGTGAACTTGTCCAAGATATTGTTATACTTAATATTTGTGTGAAGTTATATCAAAATCAGTTAACACAGGCTTTCAAGCACTATTTGGCAAAAAATTAGGGCTAAAATTAGGGCTATTTTTGCAAAAAATTAGGGCTATTTCTGCCAAAAAATAAGGGCTAAATTAGGAAAATCAGGGATACATAAACAAAACTTAGGGACTTGTTTTGATATAAAATGTTGATAAATACCTTTTTTTCACTATTATAGAGAAAACCTGCTACAACCTAATTATCCACTCCCTTGTTAACAGCTAGTTTCTCACTGATTCCTAGTCTACAACAACACTTGAAACATATACTTCATTCTGAAAAAAGAAAGTAGGGACATAATAAAACTTAAGACAAATACTTCAGACTATGCCATATTTATACTTTCACAGGTTCTACACTTCAAAATTTTGGCCTCCACACCCCTTATAGCCACCTTCTCCACCATTTATTGAACAAAAATTTGGATTTCAAACTTAGCAATACAACATAATTACTTATAAACATGTATTAAGTGTACAACCTGTGGTTACAAGAGAAATAAGACAACTGTGAAGGTTTATTTCCACAGGCTAAGCTTTCTCAGTATTATTCAACATCACTCTTTTTGAACAACCCTTACTTTTTTGAACAACCCTTACTTTTTTGACAAAGCAAACCAAAATAAGAAAATAAAGAAATGGAAAGAAAGGGCTTACATGATAAACTTGCCATTCATATAAATAAAGTTGCAAAAATATTTACAGAAAATAAGAGATCTTTTTATAGCCAGTGAAACTACACAGATGCTTACATGATCTGCAAGTTATAGCTCTTAGACTTTCAAACAATGTGACATTTTACACAAAACCACCTTAAGCATATGAAGAAATACTCAGTTAAGCTGCAATGCATATGTATTCTTATGAAATAGAGGATATATATACATCGTAACTAACATTCATCTGACAAACTGGTCTGTCTCCACATACTATCAATCTGTTTCATGATATGAATTTATATATTATTCCAGAAATCAAGTTTTGTAAATTGCTTTAAATCCCTAATGATTTTCATGGGCTGAAACATTGTCAGATTGAACCAAGAAATCTTTGTAAACAACATGGCAAAAATAAATGATTAGGCAGTTATAAATATTTTGTTTCAAGACTGACAAAATATATAGTTAATATTACTGACTTCCAAAACTTATTCTGATTATAAATATGGGTCTAGCTATCAATGCTGAAAGTCCTCACTTGCTTGCCTCAAAGCCTTTCAAAGCAGCCCATAGTGTGAGTCAGTTTAAGAATGAATCTTTGTTCAGAATGGAGACCAAAAAATAAACTAATGATTTATCTCAGTACAGTGTCTGCTTTGAAAAGTTTCAGGTCATGTGCTATACTTTTATATTAAAGGAGCACCCAACACTGTCCCTCAGATAAGCTTCATTGGGAATACTTTTTTTTTCTTTTAACTCACCAGTAATATCTCCATATATCTTGTTGCCTGTCATTATCACTCAATGATGTATATCTATGTTTCATGAAGCTGTAGACTAGGAACTCATGGAAACCAGTAGAAGCATCCTCTATAAATGAAACTTACAGAATATTAACTTAAGTCAGTTAATTGGTTCATTAATTGCATGACTTTGTTCAAAAATTCTTTTAAGTTCAGACAGAAAATACCAAAAATTAGGGACAATTTAAAAAAATAAGGGCTTTTTTAGGAATTTGTCCCTTTTTGAGTGTTTTTTTAGGAATTTTAGGGAAGCCTAAAAAATAAGGATTTTTTTAGGAATTTTAGGGCCACTTGAAAGCCTGTTAACAAATAAAGACGCTAGAACCATGACAAAGATTTACATGTAACTCATAATAGCATAAGTGACCTTGACCTTGGACCTACAATGCTGAAACATGAATTTGTCCCAGATATTGTCATGCTAAATATTTGTGTCAAGTTCTGTCAAAATCATTCCAGAGGGATGACAACGTATTTTCTAAAAATAGCAAATAAGACCTTGACCCTAAAATTCTGGATTGCGAACTTGTCCAAGATATTGTCACACTAAACATTTGGGTGAAGTTACATCAAAATTGTCAATAAATAAAGGGGCTGGAGAGATGATAAATTTTTTTCTAAAAATAGCCACTGTGACCTTGATCTTGGATCTCTGAGCTGAAACGGTAATTTATTCAAGATACTATTATACTTAACATTTATATGAAGTTATATCAAAATCGATCTATAAATAAAAGTGCTAGAGCGATGCCCAAGTTTTTCTGATAATAGCAACTGTGACCTTGACCTTGATCCTACCAACCTATGACCTTGACCCTGATCCTAACAACCTGAAATGCAAACATGTTTGAGGTATTGTCATACCTAATATAACTGTGATGTAATACCAAAATCGGTTGATAAATGAGGCCATTAGAGTGATGACAAAAGGTGAGCTTGTATATAAGCCATGGAAATATGGTAAAATATGTATGTCATTCAAGGGGACATAATTCTGCAATAAAGATCTGACTCAAAGTTCTGTTTCCTTTATGCACATGTTCAATGCATGTCTGAACTGTGTTGCAAGTTCCAAATCCCAACACCAAATGCCGGGCCGGGTAGCGCAATCGGTAGGGCACCTGACTCGGAAGTCAGAGGTCCTGGGTTCGAATCCCGGTCTGGCCACATACTTTCGTTTCTCCTTCCGCTGATTCAAGAAGGGCAGTTGTCAGTTACTGGCGAAAGTATGTGCACTTAGTACTGGTTAACCGCTTAGGAGGTCTAAGCCTGCCCAGGAATAGTGTGGTTAGGTTAACTGACCGTCCCGACATGACCTTAGTTGTTTACCGTGGACGTTAAGCATCCAATCAACCAACCAACCCAACACCAAATACTACTGGAGGAGTTGCAGAGACAAGAACAGTACTACAAAGTGTGAAATACAGTCAAAATATGTATGTCATTCAAGGGGATATAATTCTGCCAAAATGGCCTGGATCAAAGTTCTGTTTCCTTTATGCACATGTTCGATGCATGTCTGAACTGTTAAATACTGCAGAAGGAGTTGTGGAGACACAAACAGTACTACATATGTGAAATATGGTCAAAATATGTATGTTATTCAAGGGGACATAATTCTGCAATTAAGACCTGAATCAAAGTTCTGTTTCCTTTATGCACATGTTCAATGCATGTATGAACTGTGTTGCAAGTTTCAACTCCCTGCATCAAATACTGTAGGAGAAGTTGTGGAGACAAGAGCAGTTCTACAAATGTGAAATATGGTCAAAATATGTATGTTACTCAAGGGGACATAATTCTGCAATAAAGACCTGAATCAAAGTTCTGTTTCCTTTATGCACATGTTAAATGCATGTCTGAACTATGCTGCAAGTTTCAACTCCCTGCGTAAAATACTGTAGGAGCAGTTGTGGAGACAAGAACAGCACTACAAAGTGTGACGTACGTATGGACGGATGGACGGACATACGTACGGACAAGGGCAAAACTATACGCCCCTCCCCACTTCGAGGCGGGGGCATAAGAAATGGCAACTGTGACCTTGATCATACCAACCTGAAACACAACCATGTTAGAGGTATTGTCATAACCAATATGGCTGTGATGTAATACCAAAATCGGTTGATAAATGAGGCCACTAGAGTGATGACAAAAGGTGAGCTTGTATATGAGCCATGGAAATATAGTAAAATATGTATGTCATTCAAGGGGACATAATTCTGCAATAAAGACCTGACTCAAAGTTCTGTTTCCTTTATGCACATGTTCAATGCATGTCTGAACCGTGTTGCAAGTTCCAAATCCCAACACCAAATACAACTGGAGGAGTTGCAGAGACAAGAACAGTACTACAAAGTGTGAAATACAGTCAAAATATGTATGTCATTCAAGGGGATATAATTCTGCCATAATGACCTGAATCAAAGTTCTGTTTCCTTTTATGCACATGTTCGATGCATGTCTGAACTGTGTTGCAAGTTTCAACTCCCTGAATCAAATACTGTAGAAGGAGTTGTGGAGACACAAACAGTACTACATATGTGAAATATGGTCAAAATATGTATGATATTCAAGGGGGCATAGTTCTGCAATAAAGATCTGAATCAGAGTTCTGTTTCCTTTATGCACATGCTCAATGCATGTCTGAACTGTGTTGCAAGTTTCAACTCCCTGCATCAAATACTGTAGGAGGAGTTGCGGAGACAAGAACAGTACTGCAAGTGTGAAATATGGTCAAAATATGTTTGTTATTCAAGGGGATATAATTCTGCAATAAAGGCCTGAACCACAGTTCTGTTTTCTTTATGCACATGTTCAATGCATGTCTGAACTGTGTTGCAAGTTTCAACTCCATGCTTCAAATACTGTAGGAGGAGTTGCGGAGACAAAAAAAGTACTACAAAGTGTGATGGACGGACGTATGGACGTACGTATGTACGGACAAGGGCAAAACTATATGCCCCTCCCCACTTCGTGGCGGCGGCATAAATAAAAGATCTACCCATGTATGTTACTTTTGTTTTTTTTAAACATGGTACATTAAGCAGCTGACATTAAGTTGAATTAGTGGTTTTTTTTTTTGCTTTTTTTCTGTTTATTTATTTCAAAGGAGTAAACCATACAAACCCTTTTATATAAATCCCTGGTCATCTGAATTCAATTACAGCGATTTTTTATGAAAAAAAAATTGAACAACTCATGCCTCATAAGAGCATGGAAAAAAATGGTTTTCACAGGATTTTTGCCCAGCAATTAACACTTGGTGGCATTACAGTGCTGATTCTGATCAGACTGCTCTTGGTCTAACAGGTCTTGGAAGAGTAGTCTGATCTGGGTCAGGTCAGTACAGATAGGACAACTCCATGCCTGGGACAAGTCCAGTTTCAGGTGGAGTAAGTGAAAAATTTGGGCCATTTGTCCTGTGACAAGTAGAAACTTACAGCGTAATGACCCCAAATATTCGGACATACAGGTCTGAGCAAATATTGTAGACCCAGCTCAAACAGGAGCAGTTTGATCAGGGTCTATAATGTTTGCCATCCACTAAGCATCATTTGGATGCATTAACATGTGTAAAATCCACTTTCTACTAATTTCTGAACAATAATAGTCAGACAATTAGGTGTCTGAAATTTTAGGGTCATTACGGTACTTCCATTTGTTTTTATCAGCCAAACAGGGAAGTGGTGGGGCCTCTTGATGAGAAATATAGCTGATGCATGATAATGACTGTACACATGAAACTTGAAACTCATTTCCATCAAAAGTTTATATTGTCTTCCTGAATATTTGGATGGATGGATAGATAACTCGTGACTTTACGTCCTTTTTAACAGTACAGTAGAGTTTCATTGGCTCAAACAGGCTTGGGACCATGAAAATTAGTTCCAGCCAAGAGTAGTTCTAGCCATCTAGGGTTAGTTTCCATTTAAAGTGACCTCTAGGGACCAAGGAAAGAGAACTAGTCAGGCAGGGTTAAAGAGCCATCAGGGTTTGAGCCATTGAAGTTCTACTGTATCTCAGTCATATCAAGACAATGGGTGCACGATAATTTAAGGCTGTGTGCAACGGAACCCATTTTACTATTGAAAAGATTCCCCCCTACAGCAAGCTCGACCCCAGGAAGCTAGATCAGCAGGCCAGCTCTTAACCTACTAAGCTACCGAGGCTCCTCGAAAATATTCAGAGCTCTAGATAAGAGGGAGTATTTGAAGATAATTAGGGATAATTTGTTAATTCTGGATAAAAACATATGTTGTGACCCCTCATCTGAACCGTCTCGACGAGACGGTTCAGATGAGGGGTCACAACATATGGTTTTAAAGAGAAATAAAGAAAATTATCCCTCAATTATCATCAAATACCCCTCTTATCTAGAGCTCTGATATTGGGACACCTCTTTAGCTTGCCTGTATGAAAGAACTGGAAGAGCTATTGCACTCACTCCAGTGTTGGTGTCTTCTTCAGCCTCCCTTATGTCAAGGGCATGGCGCTGTCCGCAAATCTATCCTCCACACACACAGGTCTTACTTGTTTATTGCCTGGCAATGTGCCAAAGAACTACTGCCTGAATGGCAAACAGTGTAGACCCTGATCAGACTGCTGGAGCAGTCTGATCAGGGTCTACGCTGTTTGCTTAGGCACTTCTGTTTCAATAAAGAGAAAAACTTAATAGGCGTGTGCTTTTGTTCCAATCCTATTGTGTTTATGCCTTCACATTGATGTTAAAACCTTGAATATATGCATTTTTTTAAAAATAAAATATTTTTAACCCAAATGACCCCTTCTGAGGTGGGGGCAGAATGGAGGGGTGATGTATGGAAGACTAGGGTAGCCTATTCCTATAAATACCCTTTTTAACAAAATAAGTAATCTACTACCAAGCTTATCGGTATCCTCTCATAAATATTATAACATCACACCTTACATGGATATATTTGCTTGATGGTCCCTGCTGCCCTATGGTAATAGCATAATCAGGGTGTCCACAATTTAAGTAAAGCAAATTTCCCTGACTTTTCCCTGACTAAAATCAAATTTCCCTGACTAACGTTTTTTGTATTTTGCATGTAAAGTTCTGATATCTGTTGGCCTCCTCCTCCTCTGCAGCCAACCCTTTCCACCTTTTACTTTACCAACTGTTGTTGTATTACTCTGTACATGTATTTTCAAAAGTTATTTAAACTGTTGGATGAGTGCATGAAATTTAATGCATGTCATAATACAGGGAAATCTGTTGGCCTCCTCCTCCCCTACAGCCAACCCTTACCATCTTTTTCACTACCAATTATCATTGTATTACTCTTTGTATTTTGAATTTTTTATTTGTTTTTCTTTAATTTTGTTTTCTATTTTTCTTTTTCTACAAACCTACATGTACATGTATTTACAAAAGTAATCTATACTGTTGGATGTGGTGCTTGAAATTAGATGCATGCCAAAATGGATAACCAGAGGGCCAATGGCCCTATATCGCTCACCTGAGCACTGAGGTTAGGCCCTATGTTGGAATAACTTCAGAAACAAAACAACATGCACAACAGCAATAAAACAAACCATTTATGTAGAGGATAATATCATAAACATTTACGCAAAAAAATAAGCTTTATCCCCCCTTAATGGCTTCCGAGAAGATCTTTGGCAAAAAAAAAAAAAAAAAAAAAAAAAAAAAGTGAAAATTTGGCCTTTCAGCTGCAATGGCAACCAATCAAAATCAGGTATTTGGGCAAAATTCATATGGCTGGTAGAGGACTACTCCAGGAACATTTCAGTAAAGCTTTTGTCAAAATATCTGCAGTAACACAGAAATAAATACCAAATGTCCACTTTCCCCATTATAAGGCTATGGAAACTTTAAGTTGCCATAGCAACTAATTCACATGGGCAATGATAATATAAAACATTATATTAGTTAGAGGCTAATGTTATTAACATGTATGCAAGGTATTAGCTTCACCCCCCTCATTGCTTCACTTTTCCCATTAAAAGTCAATGGAAACTATAAGTTGCCATAGCAACCAAAGTTCTTATGAAATTGGAAGAAAAACCAAAATTTATGTAGAGGCTACTACCATCAACATGTTTGCACAATATCAGCTTCATCCCCCATATGGCTTCTGAGCAGAAGACCTTCTTTTTTTTTTTTTTCGAAAATTTACCCTATATTTTGCCATGGCAACAGCGATTTGGAGAAAATTCATATGAATCATAGAAGACGTCTCAAGAAACATTTCTGTAGACAAAAAAATCTAAATAACTGCAGTGAGACAGCAAAAATTGCCACTTTCCATTTTCCCCATTATAAGTCCATGGAAACTCTTAGTTGCCATAGCAACCAAACTGCTGGAGCAATTGCCATGAAAAACATTAATTCTATAGAGGCTAGTACTAAGGTTCTTTCTGTAAAGTTTGAGCTTTATTGGCCACATAGTTTCTGCGGATATGATCTTTTAATATTTTTCTATTTTTAACTTCGGTTGCAATGGCAACCAGCCAAATTGCGCAATTTGCATAAATTTAACAAGGCTGGTTAAAGACTACTCAAGGTACATGTCTATGAAAGTTTTGTCAAAATGTCTGCAGTGGCATAGCTAAAAATGCAAATTTTCCATTTTGCCATTATAAGTCAATGGCACTTTTCAGTTCCAATAGCAACCAAACTGCTGGAGCAATTGCCAAGAAAAACAGCACTTTAATAGAGACTAGTACTAAGATCCTTTCTGTGAAGTTTGAGCTTTATTGGTTGTATAGTTTCTGAGGAGATGATTTTTGAATATTTTTTTCTATTTTTAACCATTCGGTTGCCATGGCAACCAGCCAAATTGTGCAATTGACATGAATTTCATGTGGCTGATAGAGAACTACCGGTACTAAAAGAACATTTCTGTAAAAGTTTTGTCAAAATATCTGCATTAACCTAGCAATAAATGCAAATTTTCAGTTTTTCCCATACAAGTCAATGGAAACTTTAAGTTGCCATAGCAACCAAAGTATTGAAGCGATTTGGATAAAAAACAGTATTATTGGTTCCCCCTGCCTATAGATGCTATATATGAAATTTGGTACAATGGGCCTTGTAGTTTCAGAGGAGATGTCGTTTGAAAATGTTGACGGACGGACGGACTGACGGACGGACGGACGGACGACGGATGCCTGCCTATACTATAAGCTCACCTGTGAGCCTTCGGCTCAGGTGAGCTAAAAATACAAGCTAACCAAATAAGATTTATATCTCTTCATAAGTTTGCACTTCATAAGTCTTTAATTTGATGATATGAGTCTTTTTTATATCAAAGACTTGTTATTTCAAAATTCCCTGACTTTTTGCTTAAATTCCAAATTTCCCTGACAAATTTCAAAATTCCCTGACAATTCCCTGACCTTGAAAAAATATTTTTTTCCCTGACTTTTTCCCTGACCGTGGACACCCTGATAATGGTGGGTAGGAGGAAGCTAGAGTAGCACTATGGTGAAATTATGGCATGGCAGGGACATGGGTATACATGTCAGGGCTCAGCCTTGAGGGAGAAGTGGGAGAAATAGTCTCCCTAAGCTGACTGACTTCTCCCTATTTTCAGCTGAGGGAGAAGTCAAAATGTATAGAACATATAGAAAATCCACAATCTGGGATAGAACTTCTCCCTGAAATTCAGAAAATGTCGCAAAACTTCTCCGTCTGAGAACCCTAGGCCGATCCCGGCAACTACCAAGTTGTTCCTATATAAAATGTCAAAGTTCAGAAAGGGAAGTTACTCAACCAAATAGTTATTCCTAGCTTAAGTGATTCTTTAGATATTTTCACATGCTTGTTTCTCAATTCATGAGGCTGTTTCTGTATAAAATACCTGAGTCAGAAAAGGGAACTTACTCAATCAAATATATACAAAATACGCTCAGGAGTTATTCAGTTGATCTTGGTCAAGAACTTATGGCTAAATATAAAGATTTCGGTTTATGTGGTTCTTTCATTTTTTTTTATTTTTTTTTTTTATCAAGAAGGTTGTTCATGTATAAAATGCCTGAGTGAGATAAGGGGCATAACTCAATCATTTACAAAGTATGCTGAAAAGGAGATCAGGTCATCTACACCTTTGTCTCTATTTGTATGCCACATATAAAGGTCCTTGCTTAAGAGGTTGTTCACAAGGTCCCTGATTAAAGGGAGATAGCATATTTGTTGTCAATGTAAAGAGCCAGACATAATGGCACTGGCTTCTTTCAGAATTAGAAAGAAACCAGTAAATGCTAAAATTATAAAATTTGTATTTTTTAAAATCAATGTAAAAGAAGAAGAATCCATAGTTATGAGTTGAAGACAGACAACTCCAACCCTCTGGGTCACTATTTGGCATCAGTCAACATGTCTCATGATGCCAAGCTTGGAACAGATTTTTCTATCTGCATCCCATATCCATGACAAGTACTTATACTACCTACCAGTCTGAAGCCATCTGGACACCCTGATCACCTGTAGCAGCTAAAGCTTTTTCGCTGAAATAAAAAAGAAAAAGATTTCCATACTTATCAATTTATCATAAATATTCAAATCCCTGAGCTCAACATAACAGAGAATTACATTATTTGAGAATGAATAACAGGTTTGAGAAAATCACACTTTTCCATTGTATGAATTTCAGGAATCTTCTCATTTATAATTTGAGAGGAGCATGGCATACACTGTATGCCATGCTCCTCTCAAATCATAAGTGAGATGATGCCATAGATCTCTTACCATGCGAACTATGGAATTACCAGCTGTTGTGCTTAGTACCTTGGCAGAATGACGACTCGATGAGGTCACTTTGATATCAATATGAACTCTTAGTTGTTATGGTAACAGATCTACGATGTCATTAGTATTGGAGCATGGCAAACAGTGTAAGCCATGCTCCGCCAATTTTTTAATTTCAATGACATTACAAACTGAAATTCTTTCAAGATAAAGTTCAGATTTTGTCATACAAGTAATTATTCACAAGTCACTTAATTCCCTATATTTTATAGATAAAATTATCTAGGAAATATCCTCACTCCCTTTCAAACATGCATCTGGTGCTCGGAGCCAGTTATTCAAAGCCTTGTTTGCTAAACAAAGTAGTTCTTTAAGGAATTGTTAAGTCTTCTAGTACGCATAAAATCAAGTATGCTTGTTTGGCTGAAAAATATGAGGAGTTTTTGTACTGCAACTACAACTCAGAGGTCTGCATTCTTTTCTCTAACTCTGCTGTCAAGGTCCATGATTCAAAGGCATACAGAAATATGGATATGACAAGGGAACACATCAGTTTCACCTTTGCAGAGGCGGTTCAAATTAGCTGATGGGGGTTGTGGGGCCAATTTGTGCAGTTCCACTAATTTTTCCTGAAATTCCACATGAAAATGAAATGATTCTAAAGGCTGAAGAGGGTCGTTTGTTTGAACCCCCTAACCCCCTCTGGATCCACCACTGCTTTGATCCAAGAGATATGTTGTTATCTCTCCAAACTGACTTCAGTTTTGTTAGAACTGCAGTGGCTTGTGCAATCCTCAAGAAAATCTCAGGCTTTAGCCATCATCTGAGCTAATTCCTCCAAGGTATCTGAAGCCTGCTTCAGTTCCAAACTTCTGTCCTTTCATCTTGATCTCCCTCTAGATGCCACTGGTGCTGCTTGTGTTTGTCATCAGTTTATTCTTTTGTCTCCATTTTATACCTTGTGCAGCTCCCCAGAAGCCAAAATAATGCAGAGCTCTAGATAAGAGGGAATATTTGGTGATAATTAGGGATAATTTTTGTTAATCTGAATAAAAACATATGTTGTGACCCCTCATCTGAACCGTCTCGACGAGACGGTTCAGCTGAGGGGTCACAACATATGGTTTCCATGAGAAATAGGAAAAATTATCCTTAATTATCATCAAATACTCCCTCTTATCTAGAGCTCTGATAATGTTTGTAAAAGCGGAAGTAACGACGGCAGAAAGACATGCAGAAAGACATGGAGAAAAGGAAACGTCGGAAAAACATTATCATGTCTCCTAGCTAACATCGTTTGTATGAACTTTCCTTCAGCTTGCAAAATTATTAAGATGACTTCTACCAAATGGCAAGATGGCTGTTTCGTACAAAATAGTTTAATGTGATATGCGATTGAAAACTTTGTCGGTGACAGGCACATTCATCACCATTGAAATAGTGTTTTAATAGCACATGCATAATTTGCTGTTCTTTTGCTAGTGCCCTGATCACATATGAGCCGCGACACGACAAAACAAACAATGTGGTTGCGCGCCCAGCGCAGACTCAGATCAGCCTGGGCATCCGCCCAGTCTGATCAGTCTCTTCGTTGTCCGCATGAAGGTAGGTTAGACCCTTAGCTACCCTTTAAGCGCTTAGGGAAGACTCTGCTCAGACTGGGCAGATGCCCAGGCTGATCTGAGTCTGCGCTGGGCGCACAACCACATTGTTGGTTTTGTCGTGTCGAGGCTCATATGATTGTAGGGTATGTGCAGGAGGAGGAGGTGGCTCGCTAGTCACAGGGTAAAATAAAGCTTTCACTGAAGCCCTTATCTAATCTACCTTTCTCCAAATGGTCTTCCCTATAGCCTTGTTCCCGACCCGGTTCTCAGCCTCCTCATGTACTACATGTTGGGTGTGTCTATAGTGGGTATATGGATGTACAGTGTGAATTATGTATTCACCTGTGTTAAGCGCTGATGTGTTCAGTCATCTACCCGTCATCTCACGAAACACACCTTGTACAGTATATGTCTCTGTATTACTCGTATCCGAGTAGATCTCGTCGGCTAGTAGTTCTCGTCATTCTGCTTAAAACGAGTTTTTCTCGTATTTTTTCTTCACTTCAACTGCCTTAATCCTAAGTTGATGATACATTTGGTCAAACTAGTGCAAAAACTCATCAAGATATCGAGCTGTGTATATATAAATGGCTAAATGCCGTTTTTTTCTCTTTTGGATTCGCAAAGTCGCGTGATTACGTCAGGGGCATTCACGTGAGCACGTTCAAGCCACGTGCTGACCTCTCTTAATTGGGTCAGGTTTTCCAATATTGTGTCTACTTTGCAAACAAATTCCGAATGTAAGTCAACTTTGCAGGGAAAACACAAAAATATTAAAATAGCAAACCTGACCCAGTCATCATTTATCGTTTTCAGCAGCCTCGTGAGCAAGACAAATTCTTCGTCTCAGTTTTGTGTTTGTTTTCGTCTGCTATGACCTCATTAAAAAAATTGAGCGCATTCGGCATACGAACGGACTTTCTTACATGAATAAGATGTCAAAAATCATCATATTAGGAACAACAGCAAAATGGGTTTCATATTTAATTTAAAATCGAGCTCAAAAGCAACATGACGAGAACTGCTTCTGGACGTGACGTTGTCTGTGCGTGATAGCATAACAAATAATGATCGCTCCCTGAGGTTCGTTTCTATAAATAAATTCATGACGTGTGTGTCGAAACCAGAGTTATTAGGTACGCAATACATAACTACCGCAAAGTGAAAGAAAACCTGCTTGTTTGGGAGAAAACAGGAAATTGTTAGTAAAAAATGACGAGAACTACTCGGATACGAGTAAATATATTTTGTAATATATTTGCAGGTATGTAACTCATTTACTTCATTCATGTAGCATTAATTAGCATATTCTTAGGATTCATGAAGTGTTAGTGTTTCCCCCAGCCTGAAAAAAGGGCAGGGTGCTGGCCAGAAAAAGGGCACTTTTAGCGCGTGGCACGCTCCCTAAAGGGCAATTTTTTGAAGCTATTTTTTTCAAAGAAAATTCAATAAAGGGTACTAACACTTTCTAACAAGATAAACACCTTCTTTTAGCATGGGGATACAAGTATTTGCATGATAAAAAGTCTGTTTTACACAGAGAGCTGAAAATATAACATTAATATGAATGAAATTACCTTCCACAAATGGAGGGCAGAAGGGTAAGGCCAAAAGGCAGAAGGGTAAGACCAAAAGGCAGAAGGGTGCAGCACCCTTCTTTCTTCGTATACTGCTACACCCTCTCTCGAGGATTATGAGCAGGTGTACGATGTACACTCCAGTTTTGCAGGATGAACCTCCTTGTAGCCATGTAACTACAGAAGGGATCTTTAACCTGCACAGGGGATGTCTCTCCCTGCACAGGGGGCCTCCAGTTAACGTCCCGATCCGAAGGACGGCACACTTTTTTTAATGTCATCCCTGCAAATGACATTAAGGAAGCGTGTTCGGACACCGAAATTCAAACGCCGTTACCCGGGTTCGAACTCGGGACCTTTAGCATCAGAGGCAAGTGCGCTAACCACTGAGCTACCACGCTTCTAAACCTCTGTAGGGGAATCACTAAGTGTGTTCAGTTTCATGGTATCTAAGAAAGTTTTTCTATATTTCTATGGAAAAGCTCTTTTTTCCTTCGGTTTGGTGGTGACGTCAGCAAGGTGGAAAACGCATGTCATTGTCTGAAACTAAGGTTCTACCATCTATCCATATTTATACATTGTTCATAAAGTCTTTTACGTCCATGTATGCTTTGTGTGACTTGTTTTATTCTATGTCATTGTATTTTTCAGGCGCAGTCATCTACCCGTCATCTCACGAAACACACCTTGTACAGTATATGTCTCTGTATTAAATATATTTTGTAACATATTTGCAGGCTTGGCTTTGGTTTGTTTTAAAGAAGGCAGTGTCTAGGGGTCCGGTACCGGATCTCTAGCCTCTACGGCTAGGGGTCCGGAACCGGACCTCTAGCGTTATGGGCTACAGGTCCGGTACCGGGTCTCTAGCTATTTCTAACGTGGAGGCTAGGGATCCGGTAGTATGCTATTGATTGGTTTAAATAGCATTTCCTTGCGAGAGTTTCGATACACTTCATTTTGTGAAGGGAATCTGCTTTAGTCATGTTAGTCTAGTAAACCCGGTTAGAAGATTACCAGCTGATCTCGTCCAAGTTTCAGATCTTGACTCCTTTAAATTTGGAGTCAGCAAGATCAGTCATACCCTCCCCTAAACATAAATACTGTTTTTATCCTGATTTTAAGCTCTTCTTACTAACACTAACCCTATCATCTATATTTCACCTTGCTTTTTATCTTTTTATTCTGCACTATCTCACTTTTTACTTCTAACACACCATGCGTGGTGAAATCCAAATAATACCCGAAAGGGGGTTGTGGATCATGTCAAGATAGATAGATAGATAGAACGCACAATTATTGTGTAAAATAAACGAATAAAATTTTATTCTTATTTTTCTCTCCTTTTCAATTATAATCATTATAAATTAAACTGTTTGCAGTGTTTGAGTTTTTCATCGATGCATGAAAATGATAATTGCATTGATTAGTTCTATCAAAGTATATGCTTCATCTAGTCGCGGATGTGCGAATAACAAATACCTCAAACCATAGCGGAAAACAACTAAAATTACAAATAATCAAGATACAAAAGAGTACATATGGTCAACCGAGTGAGCTGCTTATTCCCAAAAGGTGGCCACTCAGCAACCCAAACCGAACCAAAAATAATATGAACATACATAAGGTAAAACATCACAGAAACTCTGACACTAAAAACAGGCAACAGAGAACCACAACAGAACTACCGCCTTGGGACGGTCAGTAATGCATTACTGGGTGGGGGCTTAAACATGTTTTACGGGCCCAACCTCATCCTCAGTTTCTGAAGTGGTACATAACATTTAGTTGGTTGTTCGGTTCGCACGATAACCCTCTAACTCGTCAATGAATCATCACGGTAAACACATAAATCACATTTCGACACCCGATGATGAAGAAGCAAAGACGAGGACTCAACAGATATAAACCTTGTTAAACATGTATATCTTTGTGCTCAAAACACAGATGGGTGGGACCCTTAAGAATCGCCTCATTGAGACGGTTCTTAGAAGTACGTATGCACTCTATGTTTAGAGATAACGCACGTAAAACAAGCATCTTGGGGTTAAAATAAAGGATATTTATTTATTTTATTTAATGATTTATTATATACATGTACATTTAAAGGTTTCTTTCGTAAAGTGGTCGTAGCCATGAAAAGGGCTTTTAATTCGTGCTCTAGTGAGACATCCACTTTACTATACCTGGTAAAGGGCTTCTCCTATACAGGCGGCGAGTACGTCTAAAGAGAATCAGATGGGCTTCTCCCCGGACGGTAGGAACTGGTTGTATAAGGATCACTAGTTCCATCTTCGAGGGCGTCGAATAAAGCTGTAAACTCCTTAAAACACTGATATCTTGTAGTGAAATGATGTAGGGTTTTGAAGTAAATCATGCATATTCCAAACAAAACAAGCCTTTTAACAACTTACGGAAAACCTATCTCACTAACTTTGACATTATAATTGCAACATCCGAGCGGCCCAACTTATCAAGCGTAATAAACAATTACAGAAATCAATAGCGGAACGGTTGCAACTGTCCATTATGAATACAAAACACTTCTTTTAACAAATTGATCGATATACAAAATATAATTCCGGATCCCTAGCCACCATGTTAGAAATGGCTAGAGACCCGGTACCGGACCTCTAGCCTATACCGCTAGAGGTCCGGTACCGGACCTCTAGCCGTAGAGGCTAGAGATCCGGTACCGGACCCCTAGCCACTGCCTTTAAAGAACCCTCGGGTCTGCTGGGAATAGTAAAATTCAGCCTATACCCCGTGATAGGCTGATGAAATAGATTGTGAGTAGGGATTGCTATGATGACCATGATTCAAAGAGAAACTTGTTCATTGTCACTGACCAGCTGCCAGTGAGAAAATCTGATGACACATCAATGGGGCAACTTACGATCTCTGTTTTGGAAATCCCATCTGCATAAGTATTTGTAAAGAGCTTTTTTCGCCTTCGCGCTTGATGGAATTAGATTTCTGTAAACGTGGAGGTAGCGCGCTAGCCATATTTAAGAGGTTCTTTCAGATTTTGTGACAGCTAGTACGGTTTTTACAAACACGGAAGTAAATGATGACTTCCTTCTTCGTGAAGAGTTGTTTTGCTGTTTTTATATGAACGGAAAAGCTTAGAATGGACCGAACCGACTTCGGGTCAGACTAAAAGCCGGAGATTATGTATGTATGTATGTATGCATGCATGCATGTACGTATGTACGTATGTACGTATGTACGTATGTACGTATGTACGTATGTATGTATGTATGTATGTATGTATGTATGTATGTATGTATGTATGTATGTATGTATGTATGTATGTATGTATGTATGTATGTATGTATGTATGTATGTATGTATGTATGTATGTATGTATGTATGTATGTATGTATGTATGTATGTATGTATGTATGTATGTATGTATGTATTTTTGTATGTATGTATGTATGTATGTATGTATGTATGTATGTATGTATGTATGTATGTATGTATGTATGTATGTATGTATGTATGTATGTATGTATGTATGTATGTATGTATGTATGTATGTATGTATGTATGTATGTATGTATGTATGTATGTATGTATGTATGTATGTATGTATGTATGTATGTATGTATGTATGTATGTATGTATGTATGTATGTATGTATGTATGTATGTATGTATGTATGTATGTATGTATGTATGTATGTATGTATGTATGTATGTATGTATGTATGTATGTATGTATGTATGTATGTATGTATGTATGTATGTATGTATGTATGTATGTATGTATGTATGTATGTATGTATGTATGTATGTATGTATGTATGTATGTATGTATGTATGTATGTATGTATGTATGTATGTATGTATGTATGTATGTATGTATGTATGTATGTATGTATGTATGTATGTATGTATGTATGTATGTATGTATGTATGTATGTATGTATGTATGTATGTATGTATGTATGTATGTATGTATGTATGTATGTATGTATGTATGTATGTATGTATGTATGTATGTATGGTAAGTGAACCAGGCTCAAACAACAAAAAGCTCTTCGCCTACATTAAGGATATGAAATGCGACAGCTCTGGTGTAGCCCTACTGAAGAAAGATGGCATCAACTATTCAGAACCCACAGACCAGGTTGAGATCCTGAACGAACAGTTTGTCAGTGCCTTCACCAAAGAAGACAACACTTCAGTGCCTACCATGGGAACAAGCAGCCCTGACACTCAAGCTTCCTACGAAGGCTGCTAACTATCGGCCAGTTTCACTGACATCCTGTTGTTGCAAAGTCATGGAACATATAGTACATAGTCATCTCATGAAATTTCGGGAAAGTAACAAGATTCTGAGTGATTACCAGCACGGCTTCAGGAAGAAGAGATCCTGTGAGAAACAGCTCATCACCACCATACATGACCTCGCAGTTGGACTAGACAGACGGCAACAAGTTGATGCTATTTTGTTGGACTTCAGCAAGGCTTTCGATAAGGTTCCACATCATCGCCTAGCAGTCAAGATCCATCACTACGGCATCAGAGAAAAGAACCTATCCTGGATCCAAAGTTTCCTCGCAGACAGGAACCAGCAAGCTGTCCTTGATGGAAAGATATCTTCTCCTGCCGCTATCACATCTGGAGTTCCACAGGGTACAGTACTTGGACCTCTCCTGTTCCTGTTATACATCAAAGACCTGCCCTCAAGAGTTTCCTCTTCAGTACGACTCTTCGCAGATGACTGTCTACTGTACAGAGTTATACGAGACCAGAAAGATGCAGAGTCACTACATAGAGATCTTAATCATCTATAGAAATGGGAAAGAGATTGGCAGAATGTATTTGACCCAGACAAGTGTGAACACATCCAGATCACCAACAAGCGAAATGTCATACTAACTTCTCATAGCATTCATGGACAGACCTTGAAAGAAACGTCAAAGGCAAACTACCTTGGAGTCTATATAGACAGTAAACTGTCCTGGAACAGCCATATTGATGCAGTGACGAAAAGGGCCAACCAGACTACAGCTTCCCGTCGCAGAAATATTTCAAGCTGCCCAATGGATGTTGAGGCCAAATGCTACAAGTCCATAGCTCGTCCACAGCTCGAGTATGCTTCGACGGTATAGGACCCAGTGGCAAAATCCAGCATAGCCGAATTGGAGTTTGTACAGAGGCGTGCCGCCAGGTTTTGCTGCAATGACTACCGCCGAACCAGCAGTGTCACTTCAATGCTGCAAGAATTTGGTTGGGAGGACCTTCAAACAAGGCGAGATCAGAGCAAAGTCACAATGATGTAAAGGGTCGTCAATAACCTCGTTGAAATCCCTTCAGCCCAGTACCTGACGGCCACAGGAGTAGCAACTAGAGGACACCATCAACGATTCCTGTCAATATTTTGTTCCATCAACGCCTACAAGGGATCCTTCTTTCCATCAACAGTCCGTCTCTGGAATGGTCTGCCTGCCAACGTCATATCAGCACCGACTTTGAATGACTTCAAACTCCTTGTCAGTGCAGGTATCCTAAGACCGTGATTGTGAACGACATGTTTTTACCTGATTTTAACTGTACATAAGAACCTCCCAGCACGAATGTTTTAAGATTGTTCACAGTGCGACTATGCCAATATTGGCCATGCACTTAATTGGTAGATGTAGGTGTAGATGTATGTACGTACGTACGCACGCGCACACGCACGTATCTATCTATCTATTTATCTATCTATCTATCTATCTATCTATCTATCTATCTATCTATCTATCTATCTATCTGTCTATCTCTATCTATCTATCTATCTATCTATCTATCTATCTATCTATCTATCTATCTATCTATCTATCTATCTATCTATCTATCTATCTGTCTATCTGTCTATCTATCTATCTATCTATCTATCTATCTATCTATCTATCTATCTATCTATCTATCTGACCACCCAATCACACACTCACCCAATCACACACCCACCCATCTCTAGTCTTGTTGTTCCGTACAGCCATCTAAAGGTTGTGTTATTGTCGGTGTGGTAAGGTATAGATGGTATGGTACAGTACAGTACAGTATGGTGCGGTGCGGTATAGTATAGTATAGTATAGTATAGTATAGTATAGTATAGTATAGTATAGTATAGTATAGTATAGTATAGTATAGTATAGTATAGTATAGTATAGTATAGTATAGTATAGTATAGTATAGTATAGTATAGTATAGTATAGTATAGTATAGTATAGTATAGTATAGTATAGTATAGTATAGTATAGTATAGTATAGTATAGTATAGTATAGTATAGTATAGTATAGTATAGTATAGTATAGTATAGTATAGTACAGTATAGTGTAGTGTGGTATAGTGTAGTGTAGTGTGGTATAGTGTAGGGTAGTGTAGCATAGCATAGCATAGCATAGCATAGCATAGCATAGCATAGCACTGCACAGCACAGTACAATACAGCACAGTACAGTACAGTACAGTACAGTACAGTACAATATAGTATAGTATAGGTATTTTATTTGAGTTCCTAGATATAAGATGATCATCTTAAAACACAAATTCTGATAATTCGAAAGAATTGTAAACAGATCGGCATGGATATTCTTTCCCTAACCTCTTGCAGAAAATATTTCATTTAGGCAATTTTACCACCGGTATCGCCTACACCTTTGCATTCAAAACCCTCTCATTTCTCAGAAAGGTAAGTCACATAATATATGATATTTGACTCTTAAATGTACGTTATTCATGACCTGTTGTTTGTGGTGTAATATATGTACCCCAGCCCAATTAATGAACAAGTTATGACGGCATTTGCAAGAATTCTTGGATGACCCTCGTGGCATGGCATGACATGGCATGGCATGGCATGGCATGGCATGGCATGGCATGGCATGGCATGGCATGGCATAGTGCAGTGCAGTGCAGTGCAGTACAAATAGTGGAAACAACAGACTTGCAGAAAACTACAGAAACTTATAGAAAAGATCATGCAAAGTGTAATTGTTTAGCAAGTGGCTCACACTAGTTCCTTTTCAACCCATAGCATGCTTTTGTTATTTTGCCAGGTTTTTGTGACCTGTCTGATTATTGGGTGTCCTCAAATCGTTTAGGTAAGAGATATGATAAGATTAGCCTGGAGGAGGAAACCTTGCGGTATTTAGTATTGGCGTTTCCGGCAATTACTATCCATTTCTCCATTTGGCTTTAGTTTAGGTCCTTACTGGTCGATTCGGGTACTCAATTGTTGCTGAGTTCGCGTTTCCGGTGAAATGTAAACAGATATTTTTCAGCTTCAAGAACCCATTTTGCTATATTTATAGAAGCCATAGTAATGTCAGAAGTCGAGGCATGGGGCCAGCTTGTCAGCCTGACAGATGTAGAATCAGATCCTATTCCATTAAATACTGACAAGTTCGTCATAGGAAGAGCTTTAGGTTTGTTTACAAATTCACCATCAATAGCGATAACAGAGCATTTCTTAAAATTGCGATTTTTCCAAAAATAAAAACAGTATGAGAAAGTTCAATTCATTAGAAAAATAAAGATGTTTAAATTTTCAAAATCCGTATAGAAATAAAAAAGTTATGTTATGTCAAACTACACAACCCCTCAAGTTTTGTCTGACAATTTTATCGATCGATCAATTCAATTTACACATCGCTCACTTAAGTATTTTTATGTTTTACCTGTCGCGGTGTATCAGATTTTCTGTCGCGCCATTGCCGACTGTGTAAACAGTGGGTGTGTTTTAATGCTTTGCGCACAGATGCGCTAATGTTTACACTTCTAAAATTAACTTCAGTTTGTAGAGGAAGCCCTCAGCTTCATTAGGGTACCTTTCGTTTGCTTTCGGATGCATAAATAGCGAAGATATTCGCTTCTGAAAATTGACCAATCTTTGCAGCCCATTTTTTCACGGAAATTCTAAAAATAAAAATAACCATGAGATTCATTGATCAATTCTACGTCATACTGAATAAGTTAAAAAAATTGTAATTTGATTGGTTATGCAAATGAGCTACGTCAAAACAACAAGGGGTCATGACATGACTGAACCAATCAAATTGGGAAAAAAAATGGCTGCCGCTATGCGGTAAAATTTCACATATAGGTACTCGCTTTGAATATTTGTTTCTCCGCTGTTCGATTATACTTCATTTAACAAATATGGAATAATGAAGGACAAAGGTTATATTTACATCAAAATAATTTTCTTTTTTTGAAAATAACAAGATTTCATGAGAAAATGTTAATTTGTAAATGACCGATTTTGCACTGTTGTCAGAAGGGAAGCTGTAAATTTGCCGATACTCTGTTATCGCTACCATCAAGCTGTTAGTTTTCGTCAGTAATCTGATTTCGTTTGTTATGACAGTTTTAGGAGCAGCGGTAATGTAGTGGATAACGTGCTGGACTACCAATCCGGAGGTGATAGGTTCAATCTCCTGCTTTTCCGGTCATTCGGATGAGTCTTTACACTGACCGCCCCATCTCCGTATTTCCGTATCTGGCCTTTTGGCACCGGTCCATAGAATTACCGAAAAGCCGAAATACCAAAAAACACCGAAATACCGAAAAGCATAGAATTACCGAAAAGCACCGATATGTTATAGTCTTTCCAAGAATATGGGATACAACACGGGTATGGAGGTATTAAAAACGGGTAGAGTAACTCATGAGGATGTTTGTTTTTATCGAAAAACACCAACATATTTGTATTATACAAAGGTCTGATATACAACAGAATTCGGTAAAGATATCAAGTAACTCATTAGGTGCTTTTTAATGACCAAACACATATTTTAGCAATATACCTGCCCAGCCGCAGGTTAATGAAAGAACTGGTTCAAGTAAAAACTACCAGCATTTACTGAAGCAAACAAACAAAAAATATATATGGACACTGTGTCTGCTGAAGATTCTTTGTAACACACAGGAAATTATTTCCCGATTTAATATTCGCGGTTTCTAAGTTACTGCAAAATACTGTGAAAAATGAAACACCGCGAAATTTTTTGTGTGTACAGTAATAATCCTGCCATGTTTCTGGGTCATACCTTTCAGATTGTGATCTTAGTCTGTCAGAGAACAAACTAGTATCAGGTCATCATTGCAGTATTCAGAGGGACAAGGATGGAAAGGTTATGCTTCATGACTCCAGGTATTCGCCAGTCTGGGCCCGGTTGCCCAAAACTGACCATGTCATTAGTTAAAGTTTTGTTAAAATTTCAAATGTTGATATCTCAAATACGCCACCATTTTTTGCTGAAAAATGTGAGAAGCTTTTGCAATGCAAAAGCTGCTCACCTTTTTCCAACAAAAGATATTAGCATATTTGTTTATAAGGTCATAAAACACTTAATGAGTTGACTGCGTAACAAACTCTATAGGCTAATAATGCTTTGAACAACTGGGCCCAGATCATTAAAAATAATTCAATATGAATGAACAGCTTCTGTATTTTTCTAATAAAAGTCTCCCATCTAATAAATGCCCCCAACCCCCTCACTTTCTTCTGATAAAAAAGGCCAAATTACCAAAGAAACTGGCTTTAAATCATCCAGATTTGTCATTTCTTTCCCAAACTTTGTTTTCAACCTGCCCTTTTTACAACTTGTGAATTGCACCAGTTCCAGATGAGAAGCCAGGACATGCATATTTACTAGATAATAAGAAACATATTCAAGAAATATTGCCAGAAACCTTCCGTATCTGAAGTTTTGCTCAGCTCATAAACAGTAGTGGTTTTTTCTTCTGAGCAAACTTTTTATAAGTCTTTTCTTGTAATGTCGTAAAATTTCAGTTGTTGTAACGTAAATTCGGGTTAAGTCGTCAGGCTCATTAAGTCGTCATTGTCCTTTCTCACAATGCTCTCTTTGCCTACGTCATCACAGAAGTGGAGGAGCGGCAAAAATTGAAAATAAAATTATTCAGCTTTCATATTCATTTGCCATAAACATTATTATTTTTGATATTAGCAAGATATATGCTATTATTTAGGGGTACTGTTTTTCAACCCTGATCAAAAAGTGGGCGACGGAATAGTCCAGATTTAACGGGTTACGGCGAATGAGCTTTAAAACTTTCCGATGCGGCTACGTGCCATAGTAAAGTGCTCGGCCTTGAGAAGAATGGTTAAAGAAGTGAAAGAGTGGTTTCCCTTGTACCAAATCATGGGATTTAATAAAATATTTAGCACGAAAGAGCTCTGACGACCTAATAAGACATCTGACGACTTAATGTGACATACTGTGTATTCTTGCCTCCACTCTTTTACACTAGATACCGAACAAATCTATAAATCGCGAGAATGTTCCACTTCCTCAGAGCGACTCTATTGATGTTGCTATAGGCGTGGAATTTATCGATGTGTAAACGCCGGCGAATCATTCACAAACTGAATAAAGCCCGAAAGGGTTTATGCTATGTTTGTGGGTGATTAGCCAGCGTGTCCACAATAGTTTATGCCTTACAATTCCAACTGTATCATAAAAACATGGAAAACAGTTGTAAATCGTTGATTTAAGAAGCTTGCGGAAAAGTAGCTCTATGAGATTATGATGCTGGCATGTACGAAGTCTAATGTTTTTTCTTCTAGCCAACCAAATCGCACGAAACGAACTAAGTTGGAATTATTGAGAAATATGGGTGGTTGTAGCACCTTGCAAGCACCCTCGAACATCACTGGATACTTTTTATAACAGCAAGCATGTCTAAACTCTCTCTCTCTCTCAAATTATTCAATTTCTTATTCCTATTATCTGATTTTCAGCAATGCCTTGAAGGCCTGGTTCCAAAGGACCGAAAGCTTATGCAGACAGTCACTGAGGTCTCAGACTTTGCTCATCTGAGATATAGTTTAAAAGAAACTGTCCAGAACCGCTTCCCATGCTTCTTAGAACACCAGAAGGAAATGCACATAAAACAGAAACAGGAATGCGTGCACAAACATCCCCCCATCTCCTCCCCCCTCACACACACATGTGGTTATGATTTCAGCGCTTATTTATTGAATTATCTTCATCATGATAGAGTTCTGTTCTTCATATTACGTGTTATTATTTGCAAAAGGTCGATTTAATTGATTAAATAAGTTTCCTTTCCTTTATTTAAAATAATCCACAAAAGTTATAACTTAAGAACCTACTGACGACATTCCAGTACATAAGATGACGACCTAACATGTAATGTCATATAAGGTCGTCAGGTCCACCCCTCTGTCATTCAGTGATTTTTCATGAAAAAGTTCGTATTTCAGGAATAACTGACATAAATAATCGTTTAGATTAATTATTCTGGTACCCGCTGCAAAACCCCGTTCTCAAATACCTTTGTTCGTTTGTGCATAGTAATACAAAATGCCGCAACCTGACGACTTAATGTGCATTGACGTTACCAGTTTCATCAGAATTGTATAGACTTTTGCTGCATTCTGTATTTTTCAGCACCAATGGGACACTACTGAATTTGACTTATAAAATTACAAAAGGCAAGGTGAGTTATCAACAACTTAGTGACTGCACTCAGACGAAGTTGTTTAGATGTATTCCATACATTGTATTTTTGTTTAAAGAAATATGTTTTGGGATGCTATTAGCATTGTCTCAGCCAGTGCTTCGAGCGAGATCCAACATTATGGAGAAACAAAGAAACATCCCCAAAGTTTTTAGGGATCTTCATTGTTGTAATTTCATTTGTTTGAATTAGTCTTAATGGTAGCTATAACATGTTAATGTTATATGAGCTTCGACACGAGAAAACCAACAAAGTGTTTGTGTGCCCAGGGCAGACTCAGATAAGCTTGGGCATCTGCCCAGTCTGATCAGAGTCTACTCTGTCAGCATGGAGGTATCTTAGACCCTTAGCTACCCATTAAGCGCACAGTGAGGACTCTGGTCAGATGCCCAGGCTGATCTGAGTCTTTGCTGGGTGCTCATGTCACTTTGTTGGTATTGTCATGTTGTGGATGATTAACAAAATAATGTAGAAACTGTGCTAAAATTACAGATAATTGTCATATATTTCTTGGGAAAAAATTCCAGAAATTCTCCTTTCTCCGTTGTCGAGTCATTCAAGGGCAAATAATGAGTAGCATTATGATGAGGTTGGACTAACCTTTTGTCAAGTGTTCTGATTTGACTCTGTAGCAATGTGCAGGCAGTCAAGACATAGCAGCTTATGCAGCCATAATAATATGTAGGCACCCAGATAATAAGGAGTATCTGATGACAGTTTGAGATAATTTATCCATGTGAATAGATTAAGATATATGTTATGACATCTCATTAGAATCACCTTGACAAGGCGATTCTAATGAGATGTCATAACATATATTTCAATGCAAAAAAGTCTTTATCAAGAAATTTTATATACTTGATCCCTAATTATTTCATATATTTCCTCTCCCATTCCCCCATCCTTCTCTCTCTCCCCCCCCTCTCCCAATCACACACATTTTGGCATCTTTCAGCCCCACCAGTTATCCGAAGCCCCACCAGTATGTGATGGTCTGGATCCGGGCCTGTTATGAAATTCTTGTCTTTATTTTCAGCATAAAGAGCTAGAGCATGGAGACGAGTTCTACATTGTGTACAAAAAGAACAACGAAGAAGTCAGTAAGTACACATGATGTCAGTGGTCTGCCGGAGCTCCAGATTAGGGAAGTACAATGGACCTTCATAGTCGCTAAGATTTTGATTTTAACGTGTTTTTACCAAGGGACTACCCTTGATGTTGTGGCCCTTCTAAAATAGGGCAAATTCTTTCCTTTAAGAGTTACCTGCATTGTGAAGGAAGGCAAAAATGAAAATGAGAGAGTTGCATCCCTTGGATATTTATTCATTCACTATTAAACAAATGTTGTGTTGTAAAGAATCTGAAATAAGAGTGAAAAATGAACATTGTTGGCGATGAAATTGACATGCAAAGTAAGGACAAAAAAATCTGTTGATTGCTATGAAATTGACATGAACTTCATCAGTTTTATGACCTCTGACATGCTTTTTTGTTCTGATTTGTAAAGACTTTGCTGTAGTACTGACTGTAATCTTAAAGAAGGTTGATTGTATATGATTGAATCTTGAAACAGTTTTGGCCCCTCAATAGAAGGAAAAGCTGCCTACTGTAAGTTACGTGATTTTATTGAAAACTGGTGATCATATGCCGCATTGGAATGTCACAAGATATCATTTCACATAATGCCAATTGTGTATTTTCAGATGTTGGTTATATATATCAAGATGTTGCCAAGTTGAGAGAGGAGGAGGGGACACAGGAGTATTCTCCCCCAGATCTGCTGGATGCTACTCTAGAGGGTTTGTCTTTTCATTTGCAGTCAACTCTACATATCTCAAAGTCAAATTTCTTCCCAAACTACATATATCTCAAAGTAAATTTTCTGGTACCAGAAAATTTACTTTGAGATATCAGTAGTTTTAGATGACAGGTGTTGAAATGGAAATATTGGAAATATATTCATTGTGTGGCCACCTCTCTTAAGCAAGCAACCAGTATATTCAGTTCTGAAAAGGGCAAATATATTGAAATGTACCTGTATTAAGCAAGCACATGTCTTGAGGAAGAACATTTTGATTATCCCTTGGTTGGACTGTACTTTGTCTTTGCTTATTCTACTGTATGGGCTGTGACACAACAAAACCAACATAGTGGCATATGCACCCAGGGAAGACTCAGATCAGTCTGGACATCCACCCATTCTGAGCAGAGTCTTTGCTGTCAGCATGGAGGTAGCTTAGACTTTAAGTTACCCTTTATGCCCACTGTGAAGCCTCAGATCAGACTGGGCGGATGCCCAGGCTGATCTGAGTCTTTGCTGGGCGCACATGCCACTATGTTGGTTTGTCGTGTCAGGGCTTATATAATGTGTCATGGTTTGGTGAGCAGTGCCCAGGGCTCAGCCTAGAGGGCGATTTGGGAGATATAGTCTCCCTAAGCTGGCTGACTTCTCCCTATTTTGAGCTGAGGGAGAAGTGAAAATGTATAGAACAATCAGGGAAATCCAAAATTTGGACCAAAACTTCTTCCTACAGTCCAGAAAATGTTACAAAATTTCTCCCTGTCTGAAAGCTCTAGGTTGACACCTGGTGCCATGCAAAAAGGTGCTGAATTGATTTGCAAATATCAAAGACACAAACCAGTTTGTGTATCCAGTGCTAATCCAGTGTATCTAGTGCTAATAGCAGTATTAGCTTGCCTGTACAAATGTATAGAAGTGCCTATAAGTCACCTTGACATTAGCATCGGTGTTGGTATCTGCCTCTGCAGCCCAGTTCGTGTTAAAGCAGTGCTCCAGATAAGCAGCGTATTTGCGTAAATATCCAATAAAGTAATTGAAAAACACAATTGACCTTTTTCTGTCAGCGTACCAATACGCAGACAAAATTCCCGGAACGCAATGGTCCAAAAAGCAGAAGCGTAACAATGGTATTATCCAAGGCTGTCATGTGTAAACAAAAGCATTGGGTGTAATTCCTATGTCGCGTGTTCAACTGTCTGTGTTGACCTCACAGATTTACCGCAGCGTTATTTATAGATACTCTGGTACTCGTTCTATATATGGTGAGCAAGAAATGGCGGGAAACATGCTGAAAAATCGGCGGGAAAGAATCTTAAAGTGAACGAACCGAACTTCTAAAAATCCCTGGTTTCCGGGAATTTAATCTGATCGGCCTTCTAATTGTATAATTACTATCTCCGATGACAGCGCATAGCAAATTCATGTTACCATATGCATTTTAATGCAATGCTGGTGTAATGCTTAGGCATACCGCCCATTACGCACATCAGGCACGAGTGAAATACAAAAGTCAGGAAATAGAGTACGTGTCCAGGAAAAGGCTCATAACATCGACAGGCATCCTGAAATTCTAAATTTTCCTTGGGGGCACCCAGCTCCTTTTCTCGGAATCACAGCATTAGACGTGCATAATAATTTCGATTTTCTGGCCATGTAGTAGTATTTTATAGTAATTATGACACAGATATTCAATCAGCGGGAAGCGATGAACAGACTGGTCACAACGCGGTAGAACTAATACAGCGATATAGTGGTGACACAATTTGTACTTTGCTTTATACTGATCAAAGACTGCCGAATTAAGGTTCAGTTATTGGCGATTAAGGGACACGTGCCTACGACAATTTCCATTACGTCATATGTAATGACAGGTTGATTTATTGATTATCAGTACCTATTAACGACACCCCTGCTGTTCTAGCCAAGGTGTGAACAGTGAGTGGCTTCTTTGAAAGTTAAATTCTGGCATTTAAGATTTTAAAGAAGTCCGGTCTCTCTCTTCGGGAGCTAATTTTCTGCGTCCGGGCCGGATTTTTCGCGTCCAGAGACGCCAAATTTGGCATCCTCCAGATGTTTTAATGAAAAGGGCTGAACTTCAATATAGAAGCAAGAAAACAGTTCTTCCAGGTCAGCCTGTCCAGGATTTACATTGTTAGTGAAGACACGCATCTTGGAGTATCAGACCTTGGTCTACAAAAGTGTTTTCTGAGACTGATTTCTTTAATGAATTTTTTTTTTATTCAGTGGCTGGTCTGTGAATCAGAATACCCAATTAGAAGGAAAATCAGTGGGTAATGCCAGTTGGTTTACCCAATTAAAATTCAGAATACCCAATTAGCAAAAAAATCAGTGGGTAATTACCCAAACATCCTTATCTGGAGCCCTGGTTAAAGTCTTTGTGATTGGCAAGGCCAGAGCTCAAGATAAAAGGGGTATTTAGGATAGTTCAAAGATATTTTTTTCTTATTAATCCAACAAAAACATATGTTGTGACCCCTCATTAGAACCGTCTCGGTGAGACGGCTCTAATGAGAGGTCATAACATGCTTTTACGAAGAAATATGGAAAATTATCCCTAGATTATCCCTGTTACCCCTTCTTATCTGGAACACTGAAGGCTCAGTCAGCTGAGCTATCCTATATTTCAGCAGATGTTCTATAAGTCATCTTCAAACTGTGTAGCTGTTGATAAAACTGTTTCTAGCACAGTCTGATTCGTAATTACATATTTTATTAAGGCATTTCTCTATTTATCCTTTATTTTAACAAACTTATTAATTTTCAATTTTTGTTTCAGATTCAGGAGTCAATGAGTTAAGCCCAGAAAAGATTGGAGAGAAAAGGAAATCAGAAGTAAGTCTGATTTGTTTCATTTACAGCTATTCTGAAATATGCTTGTTCACCAAAGATCATGGAAGACTTTTCTGGCTTAGCTCTGTTAGGTAGTATATTAAGTATGGTATTTTGCAGACAGGTTAGCCTCAGCGTTCAGCTGAATTCTTGTCCTTTGAAGTAGTCGTTGTGGTCTTTTCAAGATTATAACCATTCCATTAAGGCATATCTCCAGATAAATAGAGAAATAATAAGAAGTATATATCCCCAAGTTAACATTATTCCTTAATTTGAGATTAGTGTTGTCAGTCAGTGCTTGTTGTAATGAGATTTGGTGAAAAAAAAGAGTACAGTTTTGTTCTAAAATAAGAGTCTTTAATCAGATTTTTTATAATGGAAAATTAAAAAATGAGTAGTTTTCAGTCTTTGAGATGAATGTAGTTGTTACAAAAAGGACCCACTGTATTGTATATTTTCAGGAAAAATCAGCTGAAGAAATACCATTAAAGAAACAAAAGACAGAGGAGGGAGGTGAAAGTAAAAGTAGTAGCCAAGACATCAAGAAAGCTGAAGAGGATAGTAAAAGCACACCTACTGAGAAGGAGGGCGATAAAAGTAACAGCACTTCCAAAGATGGAGAGAAAGGGGGAGGAGAATCTAAGAGCAGCTCTGAGGAGAAGGGAGGAGAAAGTAAGAGTAAACCTGCTGAAAGAGATGATATAGAAGAAAATTTACAGTGTATGATATGCCAGGAAATCATGCATGACTGTATAAGGTAAGTGACCATATTTCCCTAGATAATCAGACACATTTCTAAAAATTGGGATAAATATCGTGACGTCATACATTATCGCCACTCATATGTTTTCGATACCTTCCTTTAGGTCGCGAGATTTTCATAGATATTACGTCATTTGGTCACGTTGACCTTTGATCCTGTAGACTGAAGCTTTGCCGCCAACTCAGTGAAAAAAAATAAAAAAAAACATGCTTAGAATCAAAGCAAGATCACTGTACTTACAATACAACATGTAATTTGTTCATTTTCACTTATATCCATATTTCTTGGCCATAAATTCATGGAAAATTCCACTTTTAAAATTTCTGCAACTATGGACGCTTTCCTGTCTGTTTATTTACTCTATGGGGTTATAAATAGAACAGGCTGCAGCGAGTGACTGTGTTGGATTTCAAAAGTACGGAAGTGCAAACGTACCATAGGTCCTTATCATACAATATAGGGAATTTGATTTTTTTCTTGTTTTTAGCTCACACCTGTTATTGCTGCTGAAAAGCTACTTAGATTTTATTACAATTTAAATTCAATGTATATTTATTGTAGAGTGTTCCAGGTGTGAACTACATGTTCTAGACAGTATGGGGCACCTATCTGTTTCTAAAAAACGAATGATTTTCAACACCATGCTCTCAATAAATTTGTAGCAGTATCTATTTTAGCAAGTCTTGTAACATACCTTTTTCATTAATGGATAATGTGAGCTTACAAAAACAAAGAAGAAAGTAACAGACGATTTTCGTCACGAAAATGAATGATTTTAATACCCCACCGCAGATTTTGTTGTTACACTTACACAGCGCGTGTCAATTTAGATATGCAAATGAGTATCGATAGCATATGACGCACTATTTCATTGGTCAATTTCGAAGGTCATGTTTCTGGGTCAAGTAGCAAAACAGTCGGCGCAGAAAATGGCGTGTTTTCACCAAAAATAAAGAGGGAAAAGGCAAAGTTTCACGCATACAAGACAAATATATGTTGACATTGCTGTGTTGCTTATAGACCGGGATACTTTATTAAGGTATTGATAACACATGAGCACAGGATACTGTAATTGTTTTAAAATTGGAACAGTTTGATTTGCCATGCCATAGTGATCTTGTTTAGGAGAAGCTTGATCTGGGTCTGCCATATTGCTCAAACCTATTCTTCCATCTGTAAATTTTGACAATATACAGCCAATTTCATGTCTTTGAAGGGCAGCAGCCAAATTTGTTGCACTAAGGTGCTGAGGTAGTGAGAAAAAACAGCACCAAAAATAAACCATAGAAAAAAATCCTAATATAATCCTAATGTTCAATGTGCTTAAGGTGAATAGGTACACTTCCAGGGGAAGTAACTCTGCAATTTTATTGCTGCGTTTTCTGTATGTGAGTCAACTCTTAAAGGAAAGAATTTTCTCCTTTAGGAGTAAATTCTTTCATTTAAGGGTTGATTAAACTTTGGAAGGGTTTTGTCACCCAGAAAAGCAAAAATAAAAAAATCACAAGAGTTGTCTCCCTTTGAAAAATGGCAAAAGAACATGGAGGTGCCTTAACAGGACAGATATAATTTTATGCTAAAAATGGCACATAATTCTGTTTATACTGCAGAGTTACAAGTGCAGCTGTTCTGGTGCCACATCCTTTTATTTTAGTATGGACTTACAAATAACCAAAACAACATTTAACTGATATAGTTGACTTTATTTATATTTGGATGGGAATAAATTGGCCGCGGTGCGGAGAATAAAGTCTGCAAGGTTGTGCAGTAATTACACGGCCATGTCAGACTGTGTGAAATTTCAGCCCCCTGGAAGCTGGCAAGTGTTTGCCTACTGCAACGTTACAGTCACTTCAGTACACCCAAACTTATGCTTTACTTCCACAAACCTCGGACATGGGAGTCCCCAGATGTATGACACTGTTTACACATAACCCAGCATGAAACAGTACGGCCAAGACACCTGGCCCCCTAGTGCGAATACCTTTTTGTACTCCTGAAATATTCCTCAGGATATTCAACTTTTCATAGTATACAGGGTACAACTAACTAACCTTGTGTTTCCTAGTGATGGTTTATCCCGGTTGCAAGCAGTCTGACTCCCTCTACTAGGAAAGCAATCCAATTATACCAGACTATTATGCAGTAAATTTATGCAACTGACTTCCAGGAGGCTCAAATTTCTTTAGAATTTCCGCACTCCTCCAGTCTAGCCGTAAATGCTTTGCAGTCTAGCTGTAAATGCTTTGCAGTCAGTATCTTACCATACATTCACTTCATTGCAGTCAACTGTTGCTTTCCTCAGCATTTCCTATGCTTTACTTCCAGAACCCTCGGACATGGGAGCCCCCAGGTGTATGACACTGTTTACACATGACCTTGCATGAAACAGTACGGCCAAGACACCTGCCCCCATAATGCAAATACCATTTTTGTACTACTGAAATATTCCTCTGGATATTCAACTTATCATAGTATACTGGGTCCAACTAAACCTTTGCCTCCTAGTGATGGTTTATCCCGGATGCAAGCAGTCTGACTCCCTCTACTAGGAAAGCAAACCAATTATACCAGACTATTATGCAGTAGATTTTATACAACGGGCCTCCAGGAGGCTGAAATTACTTTGAAATTTTCAATTATTATCCTCCGCTCCACGACAAATTGGGTTTTTACTATCTAAGTCGACTATGAACAAACAGGATTTACCAAAAGTTCTCATATCTTAATCTTAATACTGTATTTTCCATTCACATTTAACTTATTTATTGCAGTTTGTATGAAAATCCTGATTTCACGATAATGCATGTATTGTCATATACTAGTCACTGTTCAAGATTATTATCCCCTCACACCACGAAGTGGTGAGGGGATATAGGTTTTGTCCCGTACGTAAGTACGTACGTACATACGTATGTTCACCTTTTGTCATCGCTCTAGCACTTACATTTCTCAACAGATTTTGAAATAACTTCACACAAGTGTAGGGCATGACAATATCTCAAGCAAGTTCGACTTTCAGGGTGCTGCGCCCAAGGTCAAGGTCACTGTGGCTATTTTTAGAAAAACTTTGTCAGCGCTCTAGCGCCTACATTTCTCAATGGATTTTGAAATAACTTCACACAAATGTCGGGCATGACAATATCTCGAGCAAGTTCGACTTTCAGGATGCTGCGCCCAAGGTCAAGGTCACTGTGGCTATTTTTAGAAAAACTTTGTCATCGCTCTAGCGCCTACATTTCTCAACGGATTTTGAAAGAACTTCACACAAATGTAGGGCATGACTATATCTCGAGCAAGTTCCACTTTCAGGGTGCTGCGCCCAAGGTCAAGGTCACTGTGGCTATTTTTAGAAAAACTTTGTCATCTCTCTAGCGCCTTCTTTTCTCAACGGATTTTGAAATAACTTCACAGAAATGGAGGGCATGACAATATCTCGAGCAAGTTAGACTTCAAGGGTGCTGCTCCCAAGGTCAAGGTCACTGTGGCTATTTTTAGAAAAACTTTTTCATCACTCTAGCGCCTACATTTCTCAACGGATTTTGAAATAACTTCACACAAATGTAGGGCATGTCAATATCTCGAGCAAGTTTGACTTTAAGGGTGCTGCGCCCAAGGTCAAGGTCACTGTGGCTATTTTTAGAAAAACTTTGTCATCGCTCTAGCGCCTACATTTCTCAACAGATTTTAAAATAACTTCACACAAATGTAGGGCAAGACAATATCTCGAGCAAGTTCGACTTTCAGGGTGCTGCGCCCAAGGTCAAGGTCACTGTGGCTATTTTTTAGAAAAACTTTTTCATCGCTGTAGCACCTACATTTCTCAACGGATTTTAAAATAACTTCACACTAATGTAGGGCAAGACAATATCTCGAGCAAGTTCGACTTTCAGGGTTCTGCGCTCAAGGTCACTGTGGCTATTTTTAGAAAAACTTTGTCAGCGATCTAGTGCCTATATTTCTCAATGGATTTTGAAATAACTTCACACAAATGTAGGGCATGACAATATCTTGAGCAAGTTTGACTTTCAGGGTGCTGCGCTTAAAAGGTCAAGGTCACTATAGCTATTTTTAGAAAAACTTTGTAATCGCTCTAGCGCCTACATTTCTCCATGGATTTTAAAATAACTTCACACAAATGTAGGGTATGACAATATCTCGAGCAAGTAGTCTTGTGTGAGGGGATTTGTATCGCCTGCGCTGCCTTGTTGATAGGTGTCTTGTTTCCGTACAAGATCATTTGATATCTAATATCTAATAACTTTTCATAGTAATAGATTATATTTTGTATTACATATGCATCATGTCAGCTTTATTTAGAACTAGATATTGGCCATTTTATCCCTCTCTGACTGATTCTGGTAGCCATCTGTCTGGTTGTGGTTGATTGGATCCAGCTCTATTCTGGCTCAGATAGTGAATCAACCAGTGCACCTGAAATTATGAAACTTTGGGCAGCATCAAAGTTACAAATAATAACCTGCCATGAAAATAATATGGCAGACATCTAGATCAAGCTCCATGCGGGAGTGGTGGGTGGGTTTGCTTCTCAAAATGTGATTTCAGGAAAAGGAAGTTGAGCAGCAATGAACTTTGGGTATTGGAAAATTGATGATGTCATCAAGTGATGTCACCATTTGATTGACAGCCATATCAATCAATTAAGAAAGCAATTAGCCTGAATGAAATCAATAAGTAAACAATTACAGTCTCCTCTTGTAGATACTATTACCCACAAGGAATACTTGAATCAAGCAGACTTGTAAGTCCTCAAAATAAACAAGGAATACTGTTTAAAGCAGTATTCTCTTATATTGCACCATATAGGAAACAATCCCCCTTCCTGTGTTTGAAATGCATTTTGACCCACACCCATTCCGCCTACAAGTTTGAATACATTTTTGAAAAATTATAATTTGACTCTAACTGCTACCTCAGTGTAAAGAGGAACACTTTCAGGGGAAGCAATTCTGCCATTTTTTCCCTCCCTTGTCATTGAGGGTTAACTCTTCTAGGAAAGAATTAGCTCCTCTTGGAGCAAATTCTTTCCTTTAAGAGCAAAACCCCTTTAAGAAGGGCTTAGTCTATTAGCGAAGCAAACAGGATGTCATGAACGTTGTTCCCCTTTGCAATAATAGTGGGAAAACATGGAGGTGTGCAGATACACCATAAACTTTATTTGTATTGTCTTTTTCAGTCTTCAGCCATGTCTTCATACATTTTGCTCAGGATGCTATTCTGACTGGATGTCAAGGTCAAATGAATGCCCATCAGTAAGTAGTTGAATAGTTTGGATATTTATAGAGCACCATAATTGCTCTGATGATAATAATTAGAAAAAGCTAGTTATGAGTATTTTATTACTTAAAAGATAAAGGTAAATTCATATTGCCCTGTGCCATCAAATTCTTGCAATTATTTTGTTATTGATGTAAATGGTGATAGTCCTATACTTCAACATTCAAAAAAAAAAATAAAAAATAAATAAATAAAATAGTGGAGTTAGAAGTGTCAAAATTTATTGAAATATAACTGACTTCACTAATTTAAAAGGCACCAAAACCATCCTTGTATTGAATTTTGTACAAAATTGTTACAAATTTAACCCTTAAAACCCTTAAATTGGCCAAAAAGCAGATGACAAAAGTTATGTTTGCAAAATTGATAAAAAATGCTTTGTTCAATCTATATCACATTCAGAATTCACTAGAGGGCAAACTGTGTCAACACAGATGAGGCGACTCATTATTAGCCATCTCATCTGGATCTATGCTGTTGACAAATTCAACTTTTTTTTCATTTTCGGTGTGAAATGTGAAACATGACATTTGCCTGTTGGTGTTGATGCCTGAATTTATGTTTTCAGTGCAGATTGAAAGTGCAAAGAATCAACAAGAACCACATTGTAAATAACCTCATAGAAGCTTACTTGAAAGAACACCCAGGTAATTTCTTATCAACCAAGTACCATAAACAATTACCATATATGAGCTGCCACATGACAAAATCAACAAAGTAGCATGTGCACCCAGCAAAGTCTCCGATCAGCCTGGGCATCTGCCTGATCTGATCAGAGTCTTAGCTGTGGGCATGGAGGTAGCTTAGACCCATAACTACACTTCAAGTTCTCAGAAAAGACTCTGAACAGACTGGGCAGCTGCCCAGGCTGATCTGCATCTTTGCTGGGCACAAATGCCACTTTTGTTGTGTTGCTGCTCATACATTGTGCTAACAGAGAAATACACTTTATTACTACAGTAACTCTGTCTAACCCTGTGCACCAGATTGAGCGGATGTACCCAGGTTTGTGCACAACCACAAACCATGATATGCAGGATTCGATCAAGTTACTATAGTAATGATATGTTTATTATATGCCTGTTTATCTGATTGTGTTCAGTAATTTATTTTGATTTATTGATTCAGATATCAGTATGAAAATGAAGGAAAGTTATAACTACCATTAATCATTGACATAACGTTGTGTTATAATATAGCTTGGTTCAGTCTGTGCTTTAGTTTAAACACTATTTTACTCAGGAAAACTTTTACATTATAATGCACCTACTATAAATAGGTCAGAATTTGATATCCATCCCATCCCATCCCATCCCATCGGAATTTGGAGGCAACGCCTAGGATATAATAGTAACCTTGTGGCTTGTGTATATTATCTCCCGTGTTTTGTCATAATCAGAGTCAAAGAGAAAGTTACTGCATTTACATTTGCTTGAACCAACAGCGTAGACACAGGTCAGACTGATCAAGGTCTTCAAGTGTTTGCCAGCAATTTAAAAACAATGTTAGGAGAAGTTTGAAACTGGTTGAGTTTTCTTAATATTTACTGTAGATATGGTTTGCCATTGTTATTAAGTGTAGAACGTATGCACAATAATAATTTTGAGCTGCGATACAACAAATAATGGACTGAGCCGTGACACAACAAAATCAAGAAAGTGGCATGTGCACCCAGCGAAAACTCTGATTAGCCTGGGCATCTGCCCAGCCTGACCAGAGTCCTCCTTATGCACCTAAAGGGTAGCTAAGGGTCTAAGCTACCTCCATGCTGACAGTGAAGACTCTGCTCAGACTGGGTGGCTGCCCAGGCTGATCTGAGTTTTTGCATGGTGCACATGCCACTTCGTTGGTTTGTCATGTAGCGGCTCAGTTATTTTGTTTTAATCGGGTATAGGCATATCTGAAAGTTGTTTTAAAAATTCATAGGGAAACGAAGGCCAGAGGAAGATATAAAAGAACTAGATGAGAAAAACAAAATCACAAAAGATATGGTATGTTACTAGACAGTGGAATTACCATATTTCTTCAGTTATAAGATGGAGGTTTATTCTTCTCAAAACAATCCAAAAAATCTAGATCTGTCTTATAAGACAGATCTAGATCTTTGGGATTGTTTTGGAAGGGAAAATCCTATATTATAGCAGAATTTCATGAGACTGATTTAGGTATTTTTTGTCGTTCTAGAGAGAGGAAAATCCCATTGTATAGCTGCATAAATGTATGTTGATAGTGGGTGAATTAGCAATATCACACATCTCAATCATAGAAAGTACTTTAGTGCTATTATTTCAGGCTTTATAATCTGAAAGTGGTATTTTGGATATATTAAGAATCACAGACCGCAATCAAAATCAAGTGATTCATCCCAGATAAAATCAGTTGATATAACAATCATGTGCACTTATGAGAAAATTAAACTCGGTTTCAGCATGTGACTGCAAGATGTAATTTTGATTTTCTTACTAGCTCATGCCTTTATTCATTTGCATATACAATTTCTTTTTTATTCATAATTATCTGAAAACAAAAGATTTCTATGAGCTTTCACTCAGGATTTAAATACGATAATATAATATCTGACAAAAATTTAGTAAAAAAGGTGTTTTTTGGAAATGGTGAACTTGGGAGGGGGTATATCTTTAAAACCTGTGAGGTTCTTTCCAGGCCCTAAACTTTAAACACATGAAGGGTTCTTCTGTCATTATGTCCCCCCACCAAAGGTGAGGAGGGACATAATGTTTTCAGTGCAGTTCCCGGTGCGTCGGCGTCGGCGTTCCACTCTTGTATGCGCGATATCTCTTGAACCAATTGATGGAATTTCACTAAACTTACATGGATATATCATTGGGACAAGGTTAAGAGCTGATTAGATTTTGGTGACCTTGACCTCATTTTCAAGGTCACAGGAGAACTTAAATGGCTTGAAAGTTTCTTGTATGCACAATATCTCCTGAACCAATGGATGGAATTTCACCAAACTTGCATGGATATATTATTGGGACAAGCTTAAGAGGTGATTAGATTTTGGTGACCTTGACCTCATTTTCAAGGTCACAGGAGGACTTAAATGGAGTGAAAATTTCTTGTATGCACAATATCTCCTAAACCAATTGGTGGAATTTCACCAAACTTGCATGGATATATCATTGGGACAAGCTTAAGAGCTGATTATATTTTGGTGACCTTGACCTCATTTTCAAGGTCACTGCAGGACTTAGCTGACAATTTCTTGTTCCCACGATATCTCTTGAACCAATTGATGGAATTTCACCAAACTTGCATGGATACATCATTGGGACAGGTTTAAAAGCTGAGAAGATTTTGGTGACCTTGACCTCATTTTCAAGGTCACTGAAGGACTCAGATGACAATTTCTTGTAACCACTATATCTCCTGAACCAATGGATAGAATTTCACCAAACTTGCATAGATACATCATTAGAACAAGCTTAAGCGCTGATTAGATTTTGGTTACCTTGACCTCATTTTTTAGGTCACTGAAGGACTTAGATGACAGTTTCTTGTATCCATGATATCTCTTGAACCAATTGATAGAATTTCACCAAACTTGCATGGATACATGATTGGGACAGGTTTAAGAGCCTATTAGATTTTGGTGACCTTGACCTCATTTGCAAGGTCACTGGAGGGTTTAGATGACGATTTCTTGTACCCACTATATCTCTTGAACCAATGGATGGAATTTCACCAAAACTTGCATGGATACATCATTGAGACAAGTTTAAGAGCTGATTAAATTTTGGTTACGTGACCTCATTTTCAAGGTCACTGGTGGACTTAGATGACAATTTCTTGTACTCACTATATCTCCTGAACCAGTGGATGGAATTTCACCAAACTTGTATGGATACATCATTGGGTCAACTTTCAGAGCTAATTAGATTTTGGTGACCTCGACTTCTTTTGCAAGGACATAGTCATCTATGAAGGATATCGTTAGAACCAGTGGATGGATTTTCTCCAAACTTAACTAGTATTTTAATTGCACAGGTTTTTTATTCATAAGGGGGGATTGGAAATGGGCTGGTGGGGGGCATCAGTTTTTCTTTGAAAAATATTTCTAGTTTTCTTAAAACTTTTGACAGCTGTACCCAAAAAGAGCACGCCGAAGATCAGGAGAGGACAGCAGTGATTACGATGACACAAGTGAGGAAGAGGATACTACGACAACTACGTAAGATTACGCTTAAGGTGTATGGGTACACTGCCACGTTTTTCTGTCAGTTTTTCAAGGGAGACAACTTTTATGACTTACTGTTTGCTTCCGTGGAGGACAAAACTTTTTTGAAAGGGGGTCTACTCTTAAAGGAAAGAATTTGCTCCTGTAGGAGCAAATTCTTTCCTTTAAGAGTTGATCCCCTTGGGAAGAAGGACAAGACTTGAAATTTGTAGAGTTGCTTTCTCTGAAAGTGTACACATTTACATAAATTGTTGCCATATCTATTGTACCCAAAATCTTATTTCTTAAAGGCCCCATTCCTCAATCAGCATGAAAAATTGTATGATTAGGTATTGCTGTAAGCTTCTCACTACAGTTTCGTCATATTAAATGACCGTGAGTAGTCAACTTTAAAGGAATAAAACATTATTGAGTTCCACATAAAAACCGTTTGAAATTTTAGTTAGCAACCAAAATGACCTACTTTCGATTTCATTAAGTTGAATAAGATGGTAGAAATACAATGTACAGGCGTGGAGTCCCAGTCACTATTCCGCCTATGTTTATATAGCTTTGCTAGACAGAAAACCAAAACAGGAAATTGTATTTTGTGGAGCAATTTGTTATTTATCAAAAACTTGTTTTTTTTTCTCTACTTTTTGTCAGCTAAATGACTTAATATATGCACATCAACCCGCATTTTATTTCCAAATGTGAAGGTCGAATAGCTTTTTACAATGATTTGAGCATGGACTTTTTTACCGCTGATAGGACTGTGGAGACTTTAAATAAACACCAATTTTTCAAGGTGAGCAGGTGGAGCCTAAATTTGTCTTCCCCCTAGTGCATTCATTTTAGATTTGAAGAGCTAATTGTTGGAACCCCAGTAGCTCAGTAGGTATAGCGCTGGCCTGCTGATCTAGTGGTCATGGGTTTGAGACCTGTTGGTGGCAAAAATCTTTCCAACCATAAAGGGGGTTCCATTGCGCACAGTCCTTTATTATCACCCTTCCATCGTCCTGATATGACTGAAATACTGTTAAAAGGAGATAAAATTACAAGTCAGCCATCCATCAATAGCTAATTGCTCTTCTGTAACATTACTAACTTCGCCATTGTTATATTTTGTAAATGAAGCAATAATCTCAGAGTTGAGTGTATAAGAGAAGCTTATGCAAAAGCTTCCCTACAAAATTTAATAGTAGACTGATTAGTTTTGACTGTCATTGACTCATTGGCATATTGGCCATGTTTGGTTAAAGTTAAAAATTGTACCATTATTTACCCTGAATATTGGAAACCCTAACCATAAACAACAACAAAAAAAAAAGCAAAGAAAAGATTTCATGTAGCCTACAGTTTCATGTAGCCATATGACTTTAGGGGGAGTGGGTATTAGAGGCCCACTGTATCATTGCCACAGCATATGAAAGATGGAGCTCATCTGCTTATGCTGTCTTTTGCCTTCCCTGATTAAAGAAAGGTGTCCATTGCTTGGTTGACAGACAGAGGTTTTCAGTTACCATAATGGCCCATTAGGGATTTGAACCACCTATTTCCTGCACCATAGCCAAGTGCCTTTAAATTCTCAACCATGGGGTCTCCCATTACTTATCCATTTCATACCAGAAACCTGTTTTGGGAACATAGGCAAACAGTGCAGTATATGACAGTGTAGGGCATCTAGACAGGGTCTACACCGTTTGCTTACAATGATTGCTATGCAAAATACAATGGAAATGAAAACACCCACCAGAAACCCTAAAACTAAAAATGGACTCATCCAAATGATAAAGATGGACAAGTCCAGTAGTCGCTAAAGGATCAGATATCAGAAAACTTTCAGAACAAGTTGATTTAACCATATTGTGAATTATCATTTAATGAGGGCAGACCTCAAAGCAGTGCAGAACCTAATCAGACCACTCCTTTTGGTCTGATATTAGTCTACACTGCTCACTTTGGCCTATGTCCTATATATTTGGGATAATTGACTTTAAGTGAGTATATCTTTAACTCTTTTAATACCAGAGATGAAAATAGCTGAAGTTGCAAACAGCATAGATCTCGATGAGAAGGCTCATGATGAGCCACCTCATCTGGATCTACACTGTTTGCCATCTAGTCTTTGAATTCTCAATATGATGTAGCTTGGACGAAACATTTTTGAAATTTTGCAGATGTAAATTTTGTCGTCTGCTTTTTGGTGCTTAAAGAGTTCAGTGAGTAAAATAAACTGTTGTCATAAAAGTACAAAGGCATGTGTGTCCAAAGCTTTTACCTTCTTTAATTGGTCAGTGCATATTCTGGCTGACAGGTTGCGAAAGGTCAGTTGCTAAAATGTAATCAGTCGTGCAGATAAGAAGAGGTATCAACGATAATTTTTCATATTTCTCTACAAAATCTTTTGCTGTACCTCCTCATCAGAACTCTCTCTCAAATGAGGGGCCACAAAATAATGTTTTTATTTAGAACTAAAAAGATTTTCATGAAATTTTCCTGTTCTTGAAGTTTGAATGATTTTTATGACAGATAAAAGGTTTCATTCTGATATTAATCTTATTTTTTGAAATCATATAAATTTCCAGAATGCCAGTGTTTCCGCCAATCAGACCAGTAGCCCCAATGCCGGCCCCAGCACCCACTTTGTTTGGATTTGGAACACCCATATTTGGAGTGCACAGGTTTGAATGATTTTATAATACTGCAGTCTCTTTTAAGTGTTGTTTCTGCCCATAAATTGCAGAGCATATAAGCAGTGTTATATGCAGACTACCCTAAAGTGATTATGTATTTTTGGTAAACCTTTGATGAATAAAAGGAAAGGCAAATAATCATTTGCCTTCATTATAGTTCTTTAAAGTTAAAAGCTTCATGTACAAAAGCAAAGTTTCTTTGTCCTAATGTGGCAAAGAACTTTTGCCAAACATTTTTCATTCGCACCAAGCAAATTATTTGCCTAGGAAAAATGTGACAAAGAAATGGACTATGGACTTTTATCTCTACTCTGTTTATATATTATATTGTAGACCGCCCAAGACAGTATGTCGACAGTGTCCAGAATATAAAGATCCCCTCGCAGATGGGACTGGCATCATAGGAGGGATAAAAACAGGTACTGTATTTTGTCAGTTATAAGACAGGCTGTTTTACCTTCCAAAACAGTCCCCCCAAATCTAGATCCATCTTATAAGATGGATCTAGATTTTTGGAATAGTTTTAGAAGTGAAAAATTCATCTCACAGTTGAATTTCATAAGCCTGATGTAGGTATTTGGGGTCATTTTAGAGTTAAGAAAACAGCAGTTTATAGCTGAATAAATATAGTAATGCAGTTGCAGTGTTGAAGGTCAGGGATAACCTTGTTTCAGTGAGGATTGAGCTGTCTTACTCTCTTCCAAAGACATATGAATTGTGGTAAATCGTTGAAGTAGTTTGAAGTGGTGGTCTAAATTCAAAATCTCATTTTGACAGGTGCATATTAAACAGGTGCATATTAATGTAAAGTTAGCTGTGCGTTGGTTTCTCATTAAGTACTAGTAAGAATGTTTTAACTGGCCCATACCATTGCATGATGTATTTGGACAGTTGAAGGAAAGTTAGGTGATGACAATCAAACATGAAAGATATACCCATTTTAACCTTAAATCACCTTCCCTCAGATGAACCTTTTATGGGCAACACCAATGAAGGCCAAGTGATCGTGTGACACTAAGCAAAGGTATGTCAAAGCTGATTGGCTCTGGTAATGTCCATTTGGAAGTCACATCATGGCAACCAAAGGCCTTTTAACATTTTGGCAGAACGTGTCAGATTAAGAACTTTTCTTTGCCACATATTTGGTAAACTTAATCCATAAAATCACAAATAATGTACACTGATGAACAAATAAAGCGTAAAACTAAGAGTTAAAATTTGATGTTTTGTTAACAGGTAGTTGTCGACAATAAAATTCTACAAATGCTTTGGGCTTCTCTCAGTTTTAGCTCTGCAAACCACCTGTATTACACATTGTTCATTGAAAATTAATTGATAATTCTTAGATGTTGTGGAACAAAACCTTCCTCTGAATTACCATAAAATTTAAAAAAGATTGGGACACCCAAAATAATGACGGAAATTAAAAGCAAAATTTAAAAAAAAAGATGGAATAATTTTTTTCTTTTTTCAATTTGTAATGTGTCAGAAAGATGGAATGGCAGACAGTGTAGACCCTGATCAGACTGCTTCTGTAGGAGCAGTTTGATATGGGTCTGCACTGTTTGCCCAGACCTATCTGTCCCAATACTTAGAAGTTTTACAGTATGCCGTATGTACAGCATATTTGATCTTGTCAGAATGATATTGCCATTTTTCAGCTATAAATACGGTGAAAAATATTGTGACAGGCACTGGGACAGGAGACACAACACCTGAGAAGAAAGGGGGAGATAATACAGAAACTCCTGGGACATCAGGGGGAGCTGAGCCAGAACCTTCAACTTCAGGAGAAGGTATAGAAAATACAGAGCTCCAGATAAAGTGGGGTGGTGTGAGGAAAATTTTGAGATAATTTTTCTTATTTTTTGACAAAAACGTATGTTGTGACTCCACATAAGAAATGTCTCAGTTTGACGGTTCTAATGAGGGGTCACAAGATATGTTGTTGATGAAAAATATAGAAAGTTATCCCTTTCACCTCTTATCTGAAAAAGGGTGAAAACAAGTACAGTAGAACCTCAGTAGGGTAAAGTCAGGTAAATTCGGACAGCAAGGTAAATTTGGACAGTGAACTGGTGGGCAAACAGTGAAAATCCTGATGAGACAGCTCTTTATGAGCCATCTCATCTGGATTTTCACTGTTTGCAATTGTATGTCCGAATTTACCGGCTGTCCGAAGTTACCCAACTTGACCCTAATTCAAAGTCCAAACAATCGAGAAGAAAGGGGGAGATAATACAGAAACTCCCGGAACATCAGGGGGAGCTGAACCTGAACCTTCACGTTCAGGAGAAGGTATAGGCGACATGGCTGAGCTCCAGATAAAGGGGTTAGGGTAGAGGTTGAGAATAAATTTTGAGATAATTTTTCTTATTTTTTGACAAAAACATATGTTGTTGTTAATTTCATGTATATTACTATTCTTCTTATGTTAGGTAACTCTTCTACTTGATTACAATGCTCTTCTTTAGGAAACAATACTTAGTGACGTCATGTGACGTCATGACGTCACAACTGAACCATGGCAACGTCAGTTAAGTGATTACCTGTTGAAACAATATGCAGTGCAGTGAATAAAGTGTATGACATTTAATTAGTGTTAGCGTTTAACAAGTGGTAGCAGAGCGTGCGGGACATTCCTCAGAAGTAGTACAGGACTCTGTGACAGTGGAGATTTGAATAAACTGGTGTTAGAACTGAAATTTGCTAATGAATATTGATTTTTGAGAAGGAGTCAACATGACAACCAGAATAAACCCACCAACCTTCAACAAGGCGAAGACATATGAAAGGTTCAGACAAGAGTTATTAGCATGGACAGAAATTACAGATCTAAGTAAGGACAAACAAGGTATTGCAATTGCTTTGTCACTTCCAGAAGATGATGAATCTCAAATAAGAGAAAAGGTTTTTGACCAGATTGCAATAGATGATTTAAAAAGTGAAGATGGGTTAACTGTTTTGGTAAATTTTTTGGATGAACATTTAGCTAAAGATGACCTCACTGACAGCTTAGAAAAATTTGAAGATTTTGACGATTTTTATAGAACTGGGGGGCAGTCTGTTACAGAATACATAGCAGTGTTTGATGCTAAGTACAAGAAAATAGAAAAGAAAAAAATGACCTTACCACCTGAAATTTTGGCCTTTAAATTACTTAGAAAAGCAAATATTACAAAAGAGGAAAAATTGCTTGTGTTGACTGGAATGAACTATAACAATAAGACAACTTTATATGAGGAGGCAAAGAGATCACTGAAGAAATTCAAAGGGAGTGACAATGAATCTAGCACCAGTGGATCAAGTATCAAGATAGAACCAGCTTTCCTAGCAGCAAATGAAGAGGCATTGCTTGCTGCAGGATACTCTAGAACTAGAGTTAATAGTCAAAGCTATGGCCGGGAGAAAGGGGCAACATGGAAGCATGGAAAGTCAGGACAGGGAGCAGCAGTAGGAGAATTTCAGCGTCCAGAGTCAAGAAGACCAACAGCAAGAGGCGGAGGTTATCAGCATACAGAATCTGGGTCAAGAGTCAGTCAACCTAGTAACAGAGAGAGAAAGAACATAAATCCTGTGGGGCCAGATGGTCGTACTTTAACTTGTAAATCATGTGGATCGTACCACCATTTACTACCAGCATGCCCAGACAGCTGGGAAAACATGGCAAAAGTCAATATTGCAAATGAGGAACATGCGGTTTTATTTACAGGGTACAATACTGAAGAGGTACGCCGTTTGGTAGTGGAGCAAACTTAATGGGCTATCTTTCAAGGGGGTGGTCTACGGAGTGTAACATTTGTTTTTATACATCAAAATGATCGTCTGGGCCTCTAGTTATCAAATTCAGCGTTTGCCACCTTGGCAAACCTTGCATAACTCTGTAGTGGCCAGTTATTTACGTTACCCCTTTAAATTTTGAATATCAAAAATATTTATTGAAGTCAATAAGAAAAGTGTTTAGACTATATAAATGTATCAAATCTAACTATTTTCTGTAAGAACAGTTAATATGCTATAAATTAGGCCGCTCAGAAAACAGTTCAGAACTTTGGTGTAGTTACTTTCGTTACAATATATCATGTACCCCTTGAAAATTTAAAATTGGATCTTAAGTTGTTACATTTTAGAAAGACTCTATTACAAAAAGGCCCAAAATGATCATTTTTACTTACTATTCAATTGGCCATTTCAGTGCGTTTCTAGCAAAACAAATATGAGACCTCTAGCTTTTATACTTTGTCAACCACGTCCTGCTGAACAGTTACACCTTATCCCTGTTTTTGGCTGAAAAGTCATTTTTCGTATAATTTTTCGTACAAAAAATGGCTAATGACCAATTAAAACTTGACAAATTGGGGCCTTTTGCAAAAAGATCATGTTAACCATGATATAACACAATTGCATAAAAATTATTTTTGACCTTACAACACATTTTAGCCAGAGTAACGTACTTAACAGATGAAATTGTTTGCGTAAAGCGTCTGTCATTCACATCAGGAAAACACTCTTTTCCAATTCTGACTTTGAAACAACGTGTTTGTGATAAATATATTCATTGTTTATCGAAAAATGAAATTTTTGCATAGTAGTCGCCTACATAGACGGAAAACAGTGTAATTTACATGACATGCAATGCTCAGATTGCACCGATGTTCAAATGAAGCCTTCATGAGTTAATCTGTACATGATTTTTTTATTCATTAAAATCCAAATAACTTTTAAAAGTTTAAACAAAACCACAAAATATCAAATAACTTGTAATAACGTACAGTTTTGTATTCAGAAAGGTAACGTTTATAACATTTGAAAAAACTCCCCGAGATTAAATATTGCAACTGTCAAATATGCGTAAGCTTTATTATTTTGAGTAAAAACATTTTTAGAACGGCCGGTTTAAATCCACTTATGTAACTCATTATTGACAGCCCCAAGGTGGAGCATCAGTTCTGGTGTATCTATGTCATCATATGTGTTGTCCACTTATCTGTCGTCTTCGAGGACTCGATTTGTTTCATATGTGTATTTGCCATCATTCTGGTGTATAACTGGCATATATGGAAAAAGAAATAAAATAGATGAAAAATTTGTATGCCTAATTTTGTTTGTTTAAGGCTAGCTTTGTACCCACGAACCTGTAAGGGGCTGCATTTTTATCTGGCTAGCTGCTAGTATCGTCTTACTACTTGTCTTATATCTTTATGCAGCTATATCCAGTTTGGTATCGTGGTAGGGTTGTTGCGCAGTTAACATTAATTCCTGCTCATTGTCCCTTTACTCTAATTTACCTTTCCTATAAAAACAATGTATAAACCCAAAGTTGCCTTGTAGCATATATTTTCACCAAAGTAATGTACACACCAGGTTAAAAAGTATGTGTAATTTTTTCCTACTGCAGCTACAGTAAAGTACTGTTGAGCTACTGTGGAAAGCTTCCCCGTACTTCATCACATTGAAAATTATGTTTGGAATCATCTGGGCTCCATTTGAGTCAGTTAAGCTGAAGCTGGTGCTAGGGACACCTTATTGCATTATATCAAACAGAAAATATCATTAAAAATCATAAATCTAATCTAACAAATCGTTTACATTTGAATGTTGTATACGTTACCTTTTTAAATACCAAACCAAGAAGTCAAAGTAAGTGAATGAACATTGACTCAATTAAAAAGGCATTTTGATAATGATTTTAAAGTAATAACAATATGTCATAATCATCTTATCCGTGCCTCTAGGTAATATCATCCGATTTTGAAAGGAATCAGTTAAACTGAGTCTGCTATGTTCTTTCTCGTGTGTGTTCCTCGCTTCAACATGATCTTCTGGCAAGTCTTTGCAATAATACTGCATTAATATGAAAGGACACACCTTAGTATTTTACTGCAATTTGTTAGAAAGAAACAATATTTATTTCCGTAGATGTTTCCTATACGCTTCTGTGAAAGCTATAACCTTTCCAAAAATGGTCTGCTCTTAAAGGAGACATTTTTTACAGCAGCAAATTCGTTTTAAAAGTTTTCCCCATTAAGAAAGGAGGCCAAAGTAAAATTGGTAGAATAACATACGTGAAATTGTATCCTTTCACCTTAAATTCTAAGACTGATACAAACTTAATTAAATTCTGAAGGATGAGTCTCTGGAAGCAAGGGATGAATCACAAAAAATAACAGCAACCTCGGTTTAACTAAGGAATTTAATGTTGCGACACTGCCAATGCCACATAGCACCAGCTATTTCCTTTTTCAAACTGACTCAGAAAGAGCCCAGATGATTCCAAATGACCAGAACATGAAGTACAAGGAAGCATTTCACCTTAGCCACATGCCACTTTACACTAGCAGCAGTGGGGTAAAATTACTTTTTCTTTTTAAACTGTTATATTCGTTACTTCATTTTTAATATATTCTATACGGCCAAAAGTAATTAAACTATGGTTTCATATATTGTGTTTAAAGGAAAAGGCCATTACAGGTAAAGAAGTGTAAAAGGGCAACGATCAGAAACTGATTCAACTAGTGCCACAACCCTCCCACAACACCAAACTAAAAATAGTAATATAACGCATACAACAAGTACTCAAACGATAATAGTGGGTAACAAAATGTATATTTTCACCTTCTTTCTTTCTGTTTTACATACATCAGAATGATGGCAAATAAACAGACAAAACAAATTAGTTTTTCGAACACTACAGATAAGTGGCCAACACAAACTATAACATCGCTACACAACAACAGATGCATCGCCGTGGAAATTTCACTGATAAATTACATAGGGTGGGTTTAAACCAGTCCAAAGTGCCGCTTTAAAAATATTTTTTACAAAACTAATGAGGTTTAGACACATTTTTCAGAAATAACACATAATCTCAGTGATTGTTTTCAAATAATGGTTACAAACGTTACCTTTCTGAGTAGAAAACAGTAAGTTTGATTGGTAAATTTTTATGGTGTGATATTTGTAATGTCATTTGGATATTAATGGGGTAAAAAATAAAAGTGTTCTATGTATAGATTAATTCACGAAGGTTTTCTTTTCTAGTTTTAGGACAATCTCATCTTTGCATGTCATGTAAATAACACCGTTTGCTGCCCGATTAGTTTATCAAACAATGCAAAAATTTCATTTTACAATAGATAATATACATATATATCACAACTGCGTTGTTTAAAAGTCAGAATTTGAAAAGAGTTTTTTTTCTGGCGGGAATGGTAGACGCTTTATGCAAACATTTTAATCTGTTAAGTACGTTACTCCTGCTAAAATGTGTTGAAAGGTAAAAACAATTTTTAATCTATTGTGTTATATTATGGTTAACATGATCTTTTTGCAAAAGGCCCCAATTTGTCAAGTTTAAATTGGTTATAAGCCATTTTTTGTACAAACAATTATACGAAAAATGACTTTTCAGCCAAAAACAGGGATAAGGTGTAACTGTTCAGCAGGACGTGGTTGACAAAGTATAAAAGCTAGAGGTCTCATATTTGTTTTGATAGAAACGCACTGAAATGGCCAATTAAATAGTAAGTAAAAATGATCATTTTGGGCCTTTTTGTAATAGAGTCTTTGTAAAATGTAACAACTTAAGATCCAATTTTAAATTTTCAAGGGGTACATGATATATTGTAACGAAAGTAACAACACAAAAGCTCTGAACTGTTTTCTGAGCAGCCTAATTTATTGCATATTAACTGTTCTTACAGAAAATATTTAAATTTGATACATTTATATAGTTTAAACACATTTCTTATTGACGTCAATTAATATTTTTGATATTCAAAATTTAAAGGGGTAACGTAATTAACTGGCCACTACAGACTTATGCAAGGTTTGCCAAGGTGGCAAACGCTGAATTTGATAACTAGAGACCCAAACGATCATTTTGATATATAAAAACAAATGTTACACTCCATAGACCACTATCTTCCTTTTCTAGGCCACTTATGCAATCAAATTTGCTCCACTATGGGCATTGATGCACGCAACTGCGCAGTTCTAGACAGTGCGTGCAGCAGTACAGTCTGTGGTGACAGCTGGGTAAACAGTTATATTCAATCTTTAGACAAGGATGATAAAGTAAAGGTGAAACAATCTGAGGGTCAGAAAGTCTTTAAGTTTGGAGGAGGAACATGTCTGAAGTCAAAGGGGGAATATAGCTTGCCCGCAGTTATTGCTGGAAAAGAGGTGATAATAAAGACAGACGTAGTGGAATCTGATATTCCTCTGTTACTTTCACGAACAGCAATGAAGAAGGCTGCTATAAAACTGGATTTGGAAAATGACACAGCTGTGATAATGGGGAAAGAGGTAGCTTTAAATCTGACATCAGGCCATTACTGTATCCCTATAGACAAATCAGAAGAAGTCACTGTAGAGAATATTTGTGCTGTCAAGCTTGATGTTTTGAACAGAAAGGATAGATACAAGACACTGCTGAAACTACATAGACAATTTGCCCATCCTCCAATGAATAGACTGATTGCTCTCCTGAAGGATGCTGGAGTCTGGAAGGAAGAATATGAAGAAACTCTAGCAGAGATAGGCGAAAAATGTGAACTTTGCAAGATATATGCCAAAACTCCATCAAGGCCAGTATTAGGTATGCCAACGGCCACCAGATTCAATGAAAAGGTGGCAATGGACCTCAAACAATGGAATGGTCATTGGATACTACACATTATCGACATGTGGTCAAGGTATACTTTGTCTGTTTTTGTTAACAGAAAGAAGCCATGTAACATAATAGATGCATTGATGACAGAGTGGATCGGCAAGTTTGGAGTCATGAAAGCCTTAATGACAGATAACGGGGGTGAGTTTAATGCAGATGAGGTAAGAGAAATCACATCTATTCTGAATGTTCAACTATGTACAACCTCAGGAGAAAGCCCATTTCAAAATGGTTTATGTGAGAGGGTTCATGCGGTTACAGATATGATGTTACTCAAACTTGAGGCTGATTACAGAAAGATAAACTCTCAAGCCCTACTTACCTGGGCAAACATGGCAAGAAATCCGCTACAAATGTGGAATGGGTACAGCAGCCACCAACTTGTTTTTGGACAAAATCCTAACCTGCCGAACATTATGAATGATACCTTACCAGCATTACAGGGATCAACAAGCAGTGAGGTTTTTGCACAGCATTTAAATACCCTGCATGCTGCCCGCAAAGCATTCATCCAAACAGAAGCTGATGAACGAATATGGCGAGCTCTCCGGAATAAAGTCAGGGCATCTGAACAAGTCTTTGAACATGGTGATAGGGTCTTCTACAAAAGAACGTTGGCTTGGTCCAGGAAAGGTAGTGTTCCAAGATGGGAAAGTAGTTTTCGTTAGACATGGTGGAGTGTTTGTACGTGTTTCTCCAAACAGACTTCAGAAAGTTAACAGCAATTTGACAGAGGAGGAAGAGAAGGAAGTTGAGCACAGTATGGCGGACAAAACTGATGAAAATAAGGGCAATGAAGATCTTGAAGAACCCAACACAATATCGGAGGATATACCAGCTTCAGAGCCAAGGATGGATAGACAGAATATCCAACAGAACAGAATAACTCTGAAACCAAATGATAGCATCCAGTATAAGATGCAAAATACTGGTGAATGGATTAAAGCAAAGGTACTTGGAAGAGCTGGAAAAGCCACAGGTAAGAATAAACACTGGTATAATATACAAGAGGACACTACCAAAGAAATGAAAAGTGTAAATCTTGAACAAGTACAATGGGAGCTGATAAATGATGACGAGACTGTTAACCTAGTCATGAAACAAAACAGTGCTAGTGATGAAACCACTGCAGCTAAATTAGTGGAGTTACAGAAACTGAATCAATTTCACACCTATGAAGAAGTGAAAGACTGTGGGCAACAAACATTGTCAACAAGGTGGGTTATTACAAATAAAGAAGGACAAACAAAGGCAAGGCTCGTGGTACGAGGTTTTGAGGAAGAATTTACTATGCCCAGGGACAGTCCCACAGTAGGAAAAGGAATGATGAGAATATTTTTGGCTATTTCATCGATCAAGAACTGGACAGCTAAAACAACTGACATTAAATCTGCGTTTTTGCAGGGCAGAGAATTAAGACGGGATATATACATCAAACCCCCAAAGGAGAGCAATACAGTGAAAGGGATAGTCTGGAAGTTAAAACATGGGCTTTATGGGCTGAAAGATGGAGCTAGGCAGTTTTACATGAGCGTGAAAGATGAATTATTGAGGTTGGTATGTAAAATGAGTGAGCTAGATCCAGCAATGTTCTTTCTGCACAAAGAAGGTAAACTGAGTGGCATCATATGCTGCCATGTAGATGACTTTCTCCATGCTGGTGACAAATATCTTGAACATTTAATGGTCAATCTACGAAAACGGTTTGTGGCAGGTAAAGTTGAAGAAGGGAACTTTAACTATATAGGATTTAAAGTTGCTCAGGAAGAAGGCGCTATAGCATTAGATCAGTCAAACTATGTGACAAATATACAGAATATAACAATTGACCCTCAAAGAGCACAGGACAAGCAAAGTACATTAACTTCAGAGGAGCAGACGAAATATCGGCAGCTTGTTGGTCAAGTCAATTGGATTGTACAGGGAACCAGACCTGACATAGCTTTTGAACTCATAGACCTAAGCACAAAACTTAAGGAGGGAACAATAGGTGATCTTTCTCGGGCTATTAAAGTAGTCAATCGAATAAAAGACATTAGGTCTGTGATTACATTCCCAAACTTAAGCAACAAAGTTAGTGACTTGAAGATTGTGGTCTTCACAGATGCATCTTTATGTAATCTTAACAATGGAACTGGAAGTACAGCAGCATATGTTGTCTGGTTGATGGATTGCCATGGAAAATGTTCCCCATTGTCTTGGCATGCCGGTAAGATTAAGCGGGTAGTACGATCCACAATTGCCGCTGAGGCCCTTAGCTTACAAGAAGGACTAGAGAGTGGTTTTTACTACAGAAAGATGCTGGAAGATATTTTTGGTATATCAACAAAAACCATTCCAGTTATTGCTTATGTCGACAATAAGAGTGTTATAGAAGCCGTATACTCAACAAAACTAGTTGATGACAAGAGGCTCAGAGTAGACATCGCTGCTATTAGTCAATCCCTGGCGAAAAACGAAGTGAATGAAATAAAATGGTGTCCTGGTAAAGTTCATTTGGCTGACTGTATGACAAAACATGGAACTTCTGGGTACAGCCGACTAAGTGTACTAAAAGATGGAAGGATGCCAGAGGACTTTTTTTAAAACTTTAAATAATAATTTATCAGCATCAGGGTTTATTGAGATCTACTTGTTTATTTTTCAAGTTTGTTCCATAGTAACTTCTTTTATTTATTTTCTTTAAATAATTATACAACTGACTACCAGGAACTCAAAAAGGAAAAGTATAATTAATGTTAATTTCATGTATATTACTATTCTTCTTATGTTAGGTAACTCTTCTACTTGATTACAATGCTCTTCTTTAGGAAACAATACTTAGTGACGTCATGTGACGTCATGACGTCACAACTGAACCATGGCAACGTCAGTTAAGTGATTACCTGTTAAAACAATATGCAGTGCAGTGAATAAAGTGTATGACATTTAATTAGTGTTAGCGTTTAACAGTTGTGACTCCTCATTAGAAATGTCTCAGTGAGACGGTTCTAATTAGGGGTCACAACATAAGTTGTTGATGAAAAATATAGAAAATTATCCCTTTCACTTCTTATCTTGAGCAATGACTGACAAAAAAGGTGAAAACAAGTACAGTAGAACTTCAATACGGTAAAGTCGGGTAAATTCGGACAGCGGTTAAATTCGGACAGTGACATTGTTTCCTTTACATGTCAGTTGTTTGGAATTAACACAAAGTTAACTGGGCAAACAGTGAAAATCCTGATGATACGGCTCATTATGAGCCGTCTCATCTGGATTTTAACTGTTTGCAATGGTATGTCTGAATTTACCGGCTGTCCGAAGTTACCCGACTTGACCCTAATTCAAAGTCCAAGGAACCAGTCATTTTAACACAGCTTTGTGGAAGCAAAGGAGTCCTTAATCTATACCTCTGGTATGGTAGTCTGAGTATGCTTTAGTGTTTGCATTAGCATTCTCTAGGCCTGTGTTCGCATCAGTTATCAGGCTAACTCCACGCTTTTGTTATGTTTTGGTATGTTTCTTGCAATATATAAGGGTTAGACTCTTTTAAACTTGATATAAAATCACATAACCTGACCACCCGAATGTATGCACCATAGATGACCATGACCTACTTGTCATGGTCTGCTGACTTAAAAAAAATGAGGTTAACTTGTGTTTAATATCTGCATTTAGGTATGAATGATTCTGTATTCTTCAAGAGGATGTTTTATAAGACTATTGGCTGAATGGCAAAAAGTGCAGACCCTGAACAGACTGATCTGGGTCTACACTTCTCCTTGGTATTTCAGTTCCAATATATTAAGAATTTATTTGTACCTGTATCTCAGCAGGCCCATCAACAGCCGGGGACCAGCCTAAGTTGCCATTTAAAGATGATCCCAAGGTGATGCCTGACCCACCTGCATTCCAGTGTGGACCATTCCAAAACCATGTGTTGTGCCAATGTTGTCTACAGCCAATGCCTGACTTACGGACCCAGTATAATGCTAATCCAGATAATTTTAGGCCACAACAGTGTAAGTAGAGATTTGTTTTGCCATAACCATATTTATTTGGTCATAAGACACTGAGTATCACACTGAATTTTATTTGTCTAAGATTACATATTTGTTTTAGAAAAGTCGAGTTATCGATTTACCAGTTTCATGTCACTATTTCACTATTCATTCTAGTCTGCAAGGACATACACTGTATGCCATGGCAGACCTTAACTGACGGTTAATTGGTAAGATTAAAATCAAAATTAAAGGTTTAGCAAACATATTGTTTTTCTGAAATAATTTAATTCATAGTTTTATGTAATTCAAAAACATTTTTTGAGATTGTTATTACCCAGCTTTATTTCAAAGTACTTTGGACTGTGTTACTGATATTGACCATACATTTTAGATAGACTGTGCTGCTGTTATTTACTAGCTTATTTTATATTATATTTTAAGTAGACTGGGTTACTGTTATTGACCAGCTTACTTCATATTATTTTTTAAGTTATATTGGCTGTGTTACTGTTATTGACCAGGGTATTTTGTATATTTTAGATAGCCTGTGCTACTGTTATTAACCAGCTTAATTCAAATTATATTTTAAGTAGACTGGGTTACTGTTATTGGCCAGCTTACTTCATATTATATTTTATGTAGAATTTTTTACTGTTATTGACCAGGGTCTTTCATATAATATTTTAGGTAGACTGTGTTATCGTGCCTACTGCCATGCCTACTGGGGCTGCCGTAAAGCTGATTGTTTAGGATGTTTAAACAAATTAAAAGGTAATGTATCAGAATCTGACAAAAACTTAGAGTAGCAGATGTAAAAAGTCCTTTACTTGCTGGTGTCATAGTTAAGGATACCTTTATGCCTCTGTGATGATATTCAGGAATATTATGATTTTCTGTCTGTCTGTCCATCCAGTGTTGGCACCTAAAAAAGTTTGTATAATCAACTCCTCCTACAGTTTTTAAGCAATCAGTTTGAAACTTTGCAAAGCTGTTACAGGGGTAATGAAGATGTGCATGTGCCTTTATGAAGAGAAAACATTTTTTTTCATAGTTGTTACAGACATATTAAAGACATGCACTTGCATTTTAAAAGTGCAAAAGCGGAGGGGAGAAGACGGGGTGGGGATGGGCAGGATGGGGGTTGGGGTGGGGTGGTAGAGTTGTAGACAGGCATGTCATGGGGCTTCATCTGTGTTTTACAGACTCAATTTTCTAGTTTAAAAAAACTTCACTTTATCAGTGTCATGAAATGAATTTAGTATTGTGTGAATCCTTATATTTCTATTATATGGGAGATCATGTAATGTATGGATAATATTCCTATAGTTTGATTGAATCGTAATGAACTATAGGTTCATATCTAATATAAGTGGTGTATCCAGAATCATAAGCTGTATACATTGCATGCAGCCCTGCCAAATATGCTAAATAATGCCCATGAGCTTGAATCAACAAGAAATTGAAAAAAAATGCTGATCATTTATTTTTAGCTCGCCTGAGCTAATGATTCATAGATGAGCTGAACCCTCTTTCATTGCCCTACTGCTTTGAAAAGTAGTAGGGCAAAGGCCGGCTGTACAGCAGGGGTGGGATGACACTTGTTTGGTTGTTTTTACTCTCATCTATCGTATCTTCCTTTTCTTTCTCCCTCTCACAGGAAGACAGCTCAATATAGACTGAAATATTGTCTCAAAGGGCTGTTAAATCCAAAACAACAACCACTTATACTTGTTACTCTTTTGGAAGTCAAGTTTTCATATTCTTTTTGACATACTGGGCAAGCAAGTCTTTCTGCAGGACAAGTACAAAATGTTTCCTGTGTGCAAGTGGAAATCTTTTTTGACTTGTCAAGTCCTGGATACAGTAAGGTCTTTTACTAGTTCACATGATGTTTATTACATTATTCAGTGGTTTCAGTAATCAGCATAGCCTATGCTGTCAGGTGAGTAATGCAGGACTGCCTGGCTTTCTAGTTTAGATAAATACAGTGATAAAGCTATTCAATTTTTCAGATATGAATTTTGGGAGAAAAGCATTAATGGGACTAATACTGAACAATCAGCACGAATCACTAATATTTAGGGTAAGTGCAAATTACATCTATTGTATTTTGTACATTTATCAGACAAGGGGTAACCTCGCTCCAAAACAATCCAATAAATCTAGATCCACCATAAGATTTCAGGCCTTCCAAAAAGGGGGCCTGCTCTTAAAGGAAAGAATTTGTAAATTCTTTTCTTTAAGAGTTGACCCCATTGAGAAGGGAGGTAAAAATGAAAATTGCAGAGTTGCCTCCTTGAAAGTGTAGCCATTCATTGTTAGCTGTAAAGATGAAAAGAGCCAAAATAAAAGTCTTCCAATATTCAGTTCTTGATTAATTTAGTGAGCAAGACACACATTCAATTTAATAAGCAAGTCAAACATTGTATGTCTTAAATTAAAAATGCACCAAAATTAAATTGTGACAATTGTGGCAATTTGCCATCCCATAATATGGCCAAAATTTAATACTGCCTATATTAAAAAGGTTTACAATGTTGCATAGAGAGTTGTGGAAGTCACAAATTTCAGATATGCACTTAACAGACTTAAATCTTTCACCAGCCATATATTTATGGTTTATACGCTGCTCTAATTGTTTTCGTAAGCTCTCAAATATCATGAAAGACCAGACTGCCAGTATAAATGCAGCTAATTGACAGAGAAAACAAACTGACTGCAGCTGGAAAATAGACAATATACTAAATGCTTTTTAAGTGTGTTTCTTGACTTGCCATTTTCCTACTTGAATGTTTGTGGTAAGCCCAGTAAAATAAAATTTTAGGGGGCCCAGATTTGAGCAGTTTTATTGTCTCACCTGCAAAGCAGAAGCCAGACATAGGTATTGCTTTTCCGGTGTCGTCGTCGGCGGGGGCATAAACTTTCGAGTTTTTGCATTTAGATCAGTTTCACAAAGCGCTGACAGGCGAGACACCGCATTTCGCGGAATTCTTGTGTGGAAAGATCTAAGTATGCTAAAAAAGATATATAAGGATCACTAGTATCACAGCTGTTGTTGAATGATGAGTATTTCTTATTTCAGGACTACATAGATGCTCATGGCATTTCAGTTAAAGATGTCTTACAGGAATGCTGCAAAAGACTTGAAGCTGGCCATTTCACTATAACAGGTATCATTGGATGATAATTCTGGAATACCTTTTCTTATTCTTCAAATAAAAACCTATATAATGACCCCTCATGAGGCCCTCATGAGGGGTCATAATAAAGGTTTTTATGGAGAAAGAATAGAAATTAATTTCAAAGTATCATGACAATGTTTCATGATAATACCCACCCATATCTGGCCCTCTGGGTGTCATATTTATAGTCACAGATTTTAAGAGCAGATATACTAAGCAGTCAGTTACAAAGAGGACTGCATGTCCTGTAAATTAGACCAGATTTAAGAGGTATGGATACGCATCCATATTTTTATGCCATTTTACAAAGAGAACCAACTTTTGTGACTTCTTGTTTGCTTTCCTGTGTGAAGAAGCCCTTTTAGAATAGGAACTACTCCTAAAGTAAAGAATTTTCTCCCCAGGAGCAAATTCTTTACTTTAAGAGTTATCCCTATTGAGAAGATGGGAAATATGAAAATGACAGTATGTGTCCTTAAACCTGAAGAAATTAACGTAATTACTCTTAAATACTCTGTCATACCTATCCTGGAAAAATGTAAAAAGTATGAAATGTTCTCAAGCATGCGTAAATTTTCATGTAACCTTTGTGTAAAATTGTAATGTATGAATGGAGTATATTATGTTTTTCAGCTCAGATGACCCATACAGCCAACTCTAACACTCCTGTCTGCTACGCCTGTGGTATCAACCTCTTTAGGGAACTCGCATTCCAGTATAGAAAGACAATCAAGAAGGAAGATTTACCAGGTTATATGTCGATCTTTACTATAAGGGCCAAAAAATATGTGATCACATGGTTTTCATTGACTCCTGGGGAATAAAATGCTCTCTAGCTGATGAAATACTTTGATAAAAGTATGTTACTCTCTAAATTTGCATAGGGTAATAGACCAGACAGTGACATTTTCTGAATAGATTTTAATTCAAATTTTAGCTCGCCTGAACGAAAGTTCAGGAAGAGCTATTGTTGTCACCCTGGCGTCGGTGTCCGCGCCCACTTCTGCGTCAGATGTTTTGGTCAAAGTTTTTAAAAGACCTATATCTTCCTAACCCATGGATGGATTCTTTTGATACTTGCACAGTAGTTAGATATTGGTCCAAAGTTTGCCAAGGTACTACCCCCACTTCCCTCAGTGACCTTGATGTCAAGGTCATGGACTTAGAAAATTGTCTTTTTATTGATTGGATGTTTTGGTTAAAGTTTTTTAAAGACACATATCTCCTGAACCCATTCATGTATTCTTTTTATATTTGCACTGTAGTTAGATATTAGTCCAAAGTTTTACAGAGTACTACCCCAACCCCGCTCAGTGACCTTGATGTCAAGGTCAGGGACTTAGGAAATTTGGTCTTTATTAAAGTTTTCTAATTGCATACTCATTCATAATGCTTGGCAGAGATTTAGTTTACACTTGAACTGATGTTAGACACTTTTTTTTTGAGTTTTTACAAAACACTATATACTTACCCCACTGGATGACCTTGATGTTAAGGTCATGGACTTTGAGTTTTGTCTTAAAGATTTTGGTTAAAGTTTTATATTAATGAAGACATAATTTCACAGTGACACGATGGACTCAGTTGATACTAATACTTAGACTGATGTTAGATAATGGTCTAAGGTTTTGGTACATCAATCCCCCCCCCACACACACACACACTCCCCAGCCTCACCCCCTTAGTTTTGTTACCTCAAGCTCAGAATGGACTTTGAAATTTCATGTGGATTTTTTTTTTTATTTTAAGACATTTCTGAGATAGCTTTTGTTTATAAATGTGTTGTCATTATGGACATGCTTGCCTGAAGTTTTATGCATAGCAGTCCACACCACCATAGCGACTGTGTGATGGGCAAGCACCTATTCAGGCGAGCTATGCTGTCAGGCGACAGCTCTTGTTAGTGTGCCTGTACATAAATGCAGGAAGAGCTATTGTTGTCACCCTGGGCCCAGTTGTTCAAAGCATTGTTAGCCTAACAAACTTGTTGAGAGGTCAGCTCGTTAAGTGTTTTGCAACTTTATAGCCAAATACACTAATATTTTTTGTTGAAAATATGTGAGAAGTTTTTCTCTTATTTTTTCAACATTTCAAAAGCGTCTTACATTTTTTCAACAAAAGATATTCGCATATTTGAGATTTTAACATTAGAAATTTAACGTCTTGTTAACTAATGACATCGTTAGCTTTGAACAATTGGGCCCTGATGTTGGTAGACACATTTGTATCTGCATTCAAATTAGTGACGTGTAGGTGTATGTTTTCAAGACCTGTATTTCCTTAACTCGTGAATATTTACACCTACAGGAGCAAATTCTTTTATTAAGGGTTGACCCCCAATTTAGAAGGGAGGTGTAAATGAAAATGGCAGAGTTGCTTCCACTGAAAGTAACCCATCCACCTTAAAGATTTATGCAGTCTACTTTAAAAAGTTTAAAAAAGTAGGAAACCTAAAATAATTACTGTAATTGTCCTGAAATCGAACAGTTTGGTTTTACATGCGATAATGCATCCAGAAGATGCAGATAGAATGGCAATAATGTAAACTCTGATCAGACTGCTTCTAAGGAGCAGTCTGATTTGGATCTGCAATGTTTACTCAGACCTGTCTGTACCAATAGTTGGACTTTTGTCTCGCCTACCACCAGCTGAAGCAAGACATTGGTTTACTTTTCTGGTGTTGGGGGCGGCTGTGGCATAAACTTTGCATCAAATTTTCTGGTTTAGCTCCGTTTTATGATAATGTGCAGACAGTAAAAACACTGCATTTTGCAGAATTCTTAATAAGATATGCTTATGATGCCATTTCTTTTCATGCCTTCTTGTTGGATTTGCAGAGAAAGTAAGAAATCGACCAGACTGTTACTGGGGGTCCAAGTGCAGAACACAGAAAAACAAACCTCATCATGCTGTGTAAGTTACTTTTCTTGCATACTAGATAGGATTTCTGAAGTGTTAGCCAGTGCTGAAAAATATTACCTTACCGCTCTTATCCTGCCCAAGGGCTGTTTTAAAAAAGAAAAGTATCACAAACAAATATAATAGCTGCAAAGCATGTCACATATCATGCATCATCAAGCGACATTGGCTATACAGACAATGACATCAAGACAGCAAAATGACATGGCTATATGCCATGCTGGATATTAATGTGAACAATTGACTGTCGTGGTTAATAACCTCAGCTCCTTTTAAAATTAAATAAACAGGTTATTAGTATCTTTCATTGCTGTGAGATGTGGATAAAAAAAATGTTGTCACAAGTCATCCAGAGGGACGGATGTTTCTGTCCTTTTTCACACCAATGAAAGACACTTTTCTCATACCTTTTGATTTATAAGTTTGGTTTTCAGTTTACAAATGTATAAAGTGTTAAAATGCATGATTTTAGCATTTAAGAGGTTTCTATTTAATTTGAAAAAGCTGATATTATCAGCGACCAACATTCAGTTCTTTACATTAACATCCAGCATGGGCAGAACTGATGTCATTTTGCAGTCTTTGTGACATCATCTGTACTGCCAATGGCAGGTGACAATGTAAATATGTGACCTATACAACCAATGTATTGGCTACACATGATATTCATGTGATTTTATGGGCTGGTCCTAGTTAGGATGACATGGGTGAGATATAAATTGTCAATATAGATGAAACTTGTGGATATCCTTTTCTTACCTACGAGACAGAGTTTGCTCTATTTTTAGCGGTGCTGGAAAATTCTGTCTTGCCCATGGGCTGGGACAGCTCACACGAGCTTGAATTCTGTGTATCACTACTCGCTTGATGAAAGGCGATAAGCCCGACTCGGCGATTCTATACTTTATGCATTATTTTTCTATAGCAATGAGTTTTCTCTAAGAAATTCATTCTTTATAAGTCCATCATTATCTGTTTCTTTGTTTTAAAATTGGAGAAAACTCCGAAATAGTCAATGCTTCACACAAACGCTGTCGAGGGTGCCGCCATTTTGAAGACGTTACCAAATGACGTTTGAAATAACGATGACGTTACGTCACAATACTACTTACGCTTGTACACGTTCGCATGAAATTTTAGTTCCCCGTTCAATTTGAAATATATCGTAGGTAAGAAAAATAATCAATCATTGATCTCCGATGCGGACAGGGAAATCCCAAACCTCGGGCACAAGGAGTGTGTCGAAAACTCGGCAAGCCTCGTTTCCGACACACCCCATGTGCCCTCGGGTTGGGATTTCCCTGCCGCATCGTAGACCAATGATAGATTCTATTTATCTGGTGTGTAAGAGACTTATCTTCTGTGGAACTCCCGATGAGCCAAACACCTGTCGAAACCCCTCATCTTTTATGTCATTACTGTCAGGTGGCATATATAAGAGACCTTACATGAGTGGTCATTTCATATTAGTTTAAACAGTATTTTATATGTGATTAGTTACATGTACACATATATAGGATCTGATGGTAAGCGTGATGCTTATATGATAGTCATCTCCTGTGTCATTTGATATTGAAAGGAGCTAAAGCCTCACTTCATACATTTCATTTGAAGTGATCACAAATGTAAGATTCTCTTAATCATGACAGTTTTAAATAGGATTGCATCACCTTAAAAGTTGACATTGTTTCAATAGAAAAGATACATTATCAGGTACTGCATCATGTTGTTATGGGCCAGTAAGCAGTATTTAACCTGGTTATTCAATTATGACTTGGCATTAGAAACTATATAAAAACAATGTCATATGATAAAATGTTTGGTTCATGTATATCATATGTGTATAAGTCCTTACTCCATGACCATGAGTCCTGTTATTAGGAGGTGAGAGCATTTCTGATAAGGTGTGGGACATGGGTATCTGCATATTGAGAAAACATCTCTGGTTTCTTGAAGTTCTCAATGAGTTCAACAAAATTGCTTTAAATTGTTTTCCCAGCCTAATCACCTTAATTAGACTTTGGTGTAAAGGCTTAATATAATAAAGCTTAGAAGGTCTTGTGCCATTTGGAAGATTACAGCTTCTGTCTGCCATCTGCCACTTGGTTTGCTGCCTATCCTTTCTGGAATAAGTATAACTTGTCTATTGGCTAGCTTTGGACAGAAAGTTTTATTGAAAAAGATCCATATGTTGTTTATTTTCAGAAATTTTAACCATATCTGTGACCAGACAAGACAATTTTAGATGTAGCTGACCTATTTTGACTTCGAAGATGAAACTTAATGGAAGTAGACATTTATTTTTGCATGATGTTGAATAGGGCATTTATTATATTAACAGTACATTCTCAGTTCTGTTTAATTGTCATCTCTGTTTTAACACTTAGAGTTCCAAAAATGAAAATAATTATATTTGCAGACAGCATAGATCCAGACGAGGTGGCTCATAATGAGCCACCTTGTCTGGATTTACATTTTTTACCCTTTAGTATTTGAATTCTCAATATGATATGGCTTGGATGAAACTTTTTCTGAATTTTCCAGACGTATATTTTGTAGTCTGCTTTTTTGGTGCTTTAAGAGTTAACAGCCATAGAGATTCTTGTAATGGACTGCCTAGAACTGGATTGAACTCCCTTCTTTATAAATCAAAATCAGATGTTTAGAAGCCTGGATGTTAACAGATGTTATACTTGTTTGTTTGTTTGTGTTTAGGGCTAAATTGTGGAGTACATTCTGTCAGCTACAAGCTCTTCACAGATGTACGAACATGTAACTTAGTGACTTGTTCATAATAAATGACATGTAGAAGTTGCATTTTGTGTTCATTTTTCTGTTTTTCTGTTGTTTTGACTGTTTTTGAACAATTAACTATTAATTGTTTATTATATTTTTGTATATATGCCTTTGATATCAGTTTACTGCTATGCATTTCAGAACAATGGCTGAACCCTGAAATTTGTGTTTGTATGTATAGTTGAACGTTTAAGGATGGTGAAGGGAGGAGAGGGTAGGGTGGGGTTTGAGGCTGTGGAATTCAGCTACTTGTTTCTCTGTATAAAGGTGGATGTCATATGCTTCAGAAATTTTAACAAAATACCATCAGAATGTGTTTACAGTGCTTCAACTTTTTTGTGTAAATGTCTTAATACAGAAAATGCCAAAAATGAAAATAGTTGAGTTTGAAAACAGTGTAGCTCAAGATGAGGCAGCTCATTATGAGTGACCTCATCTGAATCTACACTGTGTTCCCTCTAGTCTCTGAACTCTCAATATGATATAGCTGGTACGAAACATTTTTATACCATGGGGGTGGGGTGGGGGTGGACATATTATTTTTGGTGTGGATCCCGTTGGCGTCAACGTCAGCGTAGCTTCTTGTCTGATTATATTTTGGTGACCTTGACCCTTTATTCAAGGTCACAGGAGGTCAAAGAATGTTGAAAAATTGCTTGTCTGCACCATATCTCCTGAATGGATAGATGGATTTGAACCAAACTGTCCCAGATACATCACTGGGAAATGGAAAGAAAGTGATTAAATTTTGGTGACCTTGATCTCTTTTTCAAGGTCGCAGAAGGTGACCTTGGCCATATTTCAAAGTCACAGGAAGTTTTAACTTGGCAGCATTTAGGGAAAATGATACTGCTGGGAAAGCACTTGTGGGGTCATCTGTTTTTGTCAAAAAAAGTTCTAGTTTAAGTTCAGTTTTCTGTGGTTTTGTCTTTTTAAGGGTTAACTTATCCCAGGTCCTTGAAAGTTGTTGAAGTGCATTCTTCGTTTCTCAAGTTTCAAAATCTTCCAAGGAATCAGGCAAATGCTACTCCATGAAAAACCATGTTCCCCTATAAATTTTCAGTCATTTGCCAGCATCATATGCTAAGTTAATTTTATGGTTGGTGCCTTTCTTTTCAGACAATACAACCATATCTGTGACCAGACAAGAGCTTGGTAATTAGGTTGTATAGTCAACTTTCAATATCTCAAACACTGATATCTCAAAGTACTGTCTTACAATATATCAAAGAATATGATTTGGACACATTTCTAATCTTTACATTTGAACTCTGTTACCTTAAAGTACTGATATCTCAAAGTAAATTTTCTGGGACCAGAATATCAGTAGTTTGGGATGAGCTTCAACTTTGAGATATCAAGAGTTGACTGTATTTAATTCGTAATCAGAGATGGGTGTTGAAGACAAACGAACTAGGCATAGATTTTCAAGGCATAGATTAACATTGTTACAAATTTTAGAAATCTTTACAAATTCTCTGTGAGAGTGAAAACTATTTCCTAGAATGAAAATGTGGATTGAGACTATTAACCCATTGCATTCTGGGTATTTTTTGTCATCTGCGGAAATTGTCATCTGCATCAAAATTCAAGAATATTTTGACAACATTGGTCTAACTAACTCTTGTAGAAATGATGTCTAGGCAGCAAACAGTTTGGATCTCAGACCAGGCCCCACTTTTGTGGGGCCTGATCTGGATCCAAACTGTTTGCCCAGATGGGGTATCCCGAATGGAAGGGTTATAAGGTTATAGTAATGTTGTGAAAATGCATAAATACCACTACTGGTGCCTCACTATACAAGTATGCTATAATGATGATGTCATTACAGTGGTAAGGGTTTGATGCAAGTTAAGCAACAATCTGCTCAGTTATTACTTGGATAGTGACCCAATAGGCTGGGGTATGTCAGATTACATCAGTGGTGTCAGAAGTGTTTAGCACTACTTTCTGCAGATTGAGGAAGGAGGATGAGATGACTGAGGTCTCAGTGATTAGGCTGCTGTAAGGTGCTCTAGGGCCTTTCAGGATAGGGAAGGAGTAGTATAATGATGGGGAATAAATACCACTACTAGGGCCTCACTATACAAGCATGCTTTTATGGTGACATGGTTAGACTGGTATGGGTTTGTGGCAAATTAAGCAAGGGTCTGCTCGGTTAGTACTAGGGTGTGTGGCGATAGGCTAGGGCCCATCAAGTCACATCTTCAATAGTATGGCAGTGCAGATTTTATTTGTATGGCATATATTTGTAAGGTTTAAAGACAAAAACTTCATACATATGTAGCTTTGATAAATACTGCTATCAGAACTTTGAAGAAACTGTGATTCTTTTGTCTTGTATTTGGACATTCAGTCTTTCAGGTGTTTGGGTATAACTCAATGTTGCAAAGGGAAATAACTTTCCTGATTTCCTGTTTGCTTAGTGGTATGAAGAAACCCTTCTGAAATGGGCTCTACTCTTAAAAGAAAAAAATTGCTTCTAGAGGAGCCAATTCTTTCCTTTAAGAGGACTCCTTTTTAGAAGAGTGATATAAAAGAAAAGGGTAGAATGAAAGTGCACCAAACTACTATAAAAATGCCCAAGCTTAACACTCTAGTTGCTATGGTAATGGGGCTGTCATCATCCATATCTGCAAAGGCATACTTGTATGCCCTTGCAGACTGATATGGCAATTTGAAATTTGATATATCAAAACTTGAAGTTAGCTAATACAAATAGTTTTTCTCAGATTATTTATCTCTGTATCTTCCTTTATGTCTGAATCCCCGAGGGGGACATCAGATCAGTGATTAAAACGAAGATTACAATGACTGTGCATAATAAATTGTGAACCGGTGAGTGTGCATGTCCAGGAGTGAGTTGGAGTATTGGTGTCAGTATTGGTGAGTGAATTTGAATGTCAGTGAATGAGTGAGTGAGTGCTGGTGTGTGAGTGTTAGTGAGTGATTGTGGTGTCAGGCATAATGCTAGCATATAATAGTGAACTATGAAAGTTTTATTGTTTGTCTTCTAACAAAGCATAGTGAACTTTGAAAGTTTTAATGTTTGTCTTCTAACAAAGCTTTAGATGAGCTGGGAAATTTCGCTTCTTTTTTTCTTTCTTTCCAAGAAGCATGTATTTAGGATTTCATTAGAATTTTGCAGAAAAATGTAAGAATTCATTAAAGTTGCCTTTCAAAGAAATGGGGCCTGGGAAAATTAATTGGCTGCCTAATCACACCTGGTAGGTAGCATTTGAAAACACTAATGCAGTCGATGAAAGCGGATCAAAAATTGTTAGAAACAGCGTTTTTGATTGCAAGTTGGTGAAAATGCTCTTAACAATCGAATAACACAGTTCAAGAACTGTTAGAAACAGCATTTTCGATTGCAAATTGGCGACAATTTGCAGTCGAAATTGCTGTTTCTAATGGTTCTTGATCTGCATTAATGGATTGTTAAGAGCAATTTCGATTGCTGCCAACCCGGTGTGCTGATGCCTGTGAGACAAAACTGCTTGTAGCTGTGACAAGATTTGAGAACAACAGTCCTCTCTGGTAGTGTAAAACTCCCACAGATTCAGAGGAAGCTTCTCAACATGACTGAAATATTGTTGACAGGAAAGTTAAGCTATAATTCACTTACTGAGCACTGTCTAAGCCAGTTCCTATGAGATCTCACTGAATTATGTGTGAGAAAAGGGCCCTTGAGCCATGTTTGTACTGTAAAAAGAGGATACCATGTTAGTGTCTTTTGATATCAAGTTTATCAGGTGAGACCAGAAACAGCCTAGGAAAAGTGAGGCTTGCCGAGCCAGTCCGATGTGTTTCTGGTCGAGCAGGCGAGACCAGAAACAGTGTAGGAATGGCAAGGCTTGCCGAGCCAGTCCGACGTGTTTCTGGTCGAGCCTGATAAACGTGATATCAAAAGACACTTACATGGTTTTCTATTTATCATGCATCATTAGAAGATTTTATAGCGTAAAGGGCGGCAAACAAATGATAAGCAAACACAGTTTTGTTCGAACTTGCTGAGGTCGCGAATACATTATGACGTAAGTCGGTGATGTCAATTAACCAGTCGAACGTTGATATCCAAAGTCAGTATGTAGCTAATCATCTTCAGAGATCGCTTCTAAAGGCATCGCCTGATAACATTGGGGCAATCGCAGTTCTAAAGTGACATGGTATCACATCATGTTATCATACCCCAGATATCAGGTGAATTTTGCAGCAGATGCATGATAAATACTGAAATGAGCCTGTGCAGCTCCACAGACTTATCAGTCTTCATATTTTCATTTTTAGATTCTCTAGGTTTCATAGATTGTATGTGCAAAAGGGGAAGACTTCAATCAGGTTTGCAGGCTGATCTGAGTCATTCCTGTCTGCGCTTGTTGTAAGATACCTTTTGGCATAATGCCAGTTAGATGTTTCCTTGGAGAAATACATATGCCAGTAACCCGAAATTTGTTTTGACGTATAGGGTAAAGTCGGGTAACTTCGGACAGCGGGTAAATCCGGACATACCATTGCAAACAGTGAAAATCCAGATGAGACAGCTCATTATGAGCCATCTCATCAGGATTTTCACTTATTGTCTAGTTAATTTTGTTTTACTTCCAATCAACTGACACATAAAGGAAACCATGTCACTATCCAACTTTACCCGCTGTCCGAAGTTATCCGACTCGACCATATATGGAGCATTGTTGAGCAAAAGGTTATCAAGAAAGAGAATATTCTGGATGTTTCGTTTGGTAGAAAAACATACCTTCCCTTGGGGTAGCTATGGTTACTTAATGTTAAGAATTGCTGCATCCCACAGGAAGGTTTTTGGCATCTGTTACTTACATCCATGAAAAATTCATACAGTCTTGATTATCATTAATCCTTAAAGTGCCAAAAAAACAGACGACAAAATTTGCAACTGCAAAATTTAAAAAAATGTTTGTCCAAGCTATAGCATATTGAGAATTCAAAGAATCGAGGGCGGACAGTGAAGATCCTGATGAGGCAGCTCATTATGAGCTGCCTCATCTGGTTCTACACTGTTTGCAAATTTGAAAAGTTTCATTATTGTGTAAATTTTACAAGCTTCAATATTGGCCCATTAAGTGTTAGCTTGCTGTATTTGCCCTAGATACAACAACCCTGAGCAAACAGAGTAAGTCCTGATCAGTCAGACTGTTAAAGCAGCTGTCTCATCAGGATATACTCTGTAAGAGTTGATCCCATTGGAATGCATGGCAGAAATGAAAATGGAGGGGTACCGGTATACTCTTTGCCAACAGGTTTGTTAACCATTCCATATAAGGACGAATATTGGCTTGTCTCATTAAGATGTGTGGGTACACTGGTATGTCTTTCTGCCATTTTTGAAAAAGGGGGACAACTTTTGTGACTTCCTGTTTGCTTCCCTGGATGACAAAGCTTTTCCAAAATGTGGTCTACTCTTAAAGGAAAGAATTTGCTCCCCAGGAGAAATTCTTTCCTTTAAGAGTAGACCCCATTGGGAAGGGAGGCTAAAATGAAAATGGCAGAGCTGTTTCCCCTGAAAGTGTACTCAGTCTGTCAGTCACCCTTAAGAATGCATGATGGAAAATGATACTGGTGTGTGAATGTTTAGGGTAACTATGGTAATATGCTAGAATGTATTTTTGATGAGTACCTTGTTTATGCAGCTATAAGTTGATTTTTTCTCTTCCAGATTTTTTAGATCTCTGGACCTAAAATTTTGTGATTTTTCAAAAAAAAAAAAAAAAAAAAAAAAAGAGAGAGAAACCATTCTAAATCTACCTTACAAGATTGATCTTTTTTTTTTTTTGAATTGTTGGATCTTCAATTTGGGATTGTTTTATAATAATGAAACCCATCTTATATATTTTTAAAGATAGATCTAGAATTTTGGGGTTGTGTTGGAAGAGAAAATCCCATCTAATGCTGCACACTACTGATTTCAAATACCGTAATCGACCCTTTTAGCATCCTGTGCGCTTAACTTTTTCAAAATGGAGACAAATGCTTGTAGTAAATTTTCTTTCGTATAAGCACACTTTTCAACGATTTTTATATATTGAAGGAAACAAATTATAGGTTAAGCATACATGTAGGAGAAAATCTGCTTAAATAATGGTCCTAGAAGGATGAAGTTGTACACATAAAAAATGAAATGTTCTGTAGCATTTTTCAGCTCTTGTAAACTAGCAAACAAAGAGTTAAACTAGTAAAAATATTTGCAATACATGTATAGTCATATCCTCAAAAATTACCATGATGTGGGCTTATAGGGGCATGTGTGTTAATTAGGGCGAATATGGTATATGGAGTAATTTTGGAGTGAAAAAACCGTATAACTAAATTATTTTTGTATAGATGGTGTAAAAAGTACAAAGCTTTGTGCCATAAAACTGTGTAAAATAGCCCCGGATCCAGGGGGTGGGCTTTGGGGCTTGAGCCCCGCCATCTGGGCCAGGTTAGATTAAAATATATGTTGTGACATCTCATTAGAATCGCCTCAGCGAGGCCATTCTAATGAGATACAACAACATATATTTTAAGGCAATAAAGACAGCAAAAATTCTCATCAAATTGATCCCTAATAATGTCATATATTTTCAAGCCCCACTCACACCAGACCCCTTCCCCTCCCCCTCCCTAGCATATCGACATCTCCCAGCCCCACCAGTTTTCAAGAGCCCCACCAGTATGTGGTGGTCTGGATCCGGGCCTGCAAAATAGTAACATTTAACTATTAAGACTTTCAACTAACTGCTGGTTGTGTGAGTTTGTATAATACCATAAAGCACTTAAATATTGGGACACTTAAAATAAATAATTTTTGGTTTGTCCGTGAGACACCTAAAATAATCGACTTTCCATTTGGAACAAATGGAAAATTAATTATTTAAGTGGAAAATTAGTTACTTTAGGTGCACCAATATTTAAGCACAATACAATAGGAAACAACAAAGTAAAGAATAAAATAAATATATGACTTCTGGTTTGCTTTTATTGAGTACCATATTAAACTATATGTAATTGTGTCACCTTAATCAGTATTCTTTTATCTTTAAACAGAACACCCCTTTAAATTACATGAACCACAACACGACAAAACCAACAAAGTGACATGTTTACCCAGCAAAGATTGAAATCAGCCTGGGCATCCACCAAGACTGATTAGAGTCTTTACTTTACTGTGCACTTATAGGGTTATAGGGTAGCAAAGGGTCTAAGTTACCTCCTTGCTGGCTGTGAAACCTCTGATCAGACTGGGCAGATGCCCAGGCTAATCTGAGTCTTTGCTGGGCGCATATGCCACTTTGTTTGGTTTTGTCGTGTTGTGACTCACATAATGGGTTTTTCCATTTACTGGGTCAAATTCAACTGCATCAGATCCTTTTAAAACAGAATATGCTCAGCAGTACACCATCTAAACTTGAATTTTTGTTTAGAAAAACGAAAGTCCTATCCTCTACACCAGACCCCCACTATTTACACCACCACCAATACATTCCTCAGAAGCGCCAACAACTTTGTGAAAGCGTCAGCTAAATAGACCTATAAGGCTAGTCTAGTCTAGTCTATCCCATTACCTTGTAAGGTCATTGGGGCACCACAGATTACTTTACCAAAATCCCTTTCCACCTAGTCCTGTCTTCAGCTGCCCTAGTGTACTAGCAAAGCCCTCCCCTGTCCACTATTTTAATATCTCCTCACCCCTTCTTCTGTCTACCTTTTCTTCTTTTTTCATTTGACTTTGCCTTGTAGACTTGTCTTTGCTAATGCCCCTATTCCACACAGACCACAAATCCCACGAATTGCCACGAATTGATAAATATTAGAATTCATGGCGATTGTAAATTTTCTGGTCCAAATCGTGATGCTCTACGATTCAGTTACGATACAAGTACGATGGGGTTACGAATATTCGTGGGATTCGACTGGATTCGGCTGGACTCGCACGAATATTGTCAAGAATTCAGTACGATTTACAGGAATCTCTTTTGAAATACTGCACAAACGTTTAGAATTAGTTACAAATCAGATAAGAATACGCCGAATGAACGTACGAATCCGGTACGAATAAAATGAATTCGTGACTATTCTTGAAAATTCGTGGGATTTTTCTCCCAAGATAGATATAAAAAGGCCCCAAGCCTGGTCAGATCCTTTGCTGTACGCACATATTAAGTATGAATCATCAGAAATCTATGGCCACGAAATGAAATATCTACGCACGAGGCACATGATGTCATAACGACGTCGTACTTAGGTCAGTGCCACGTAGTGACATCTCATCAACGTCAGTAAAACGTCATTTGCCCGCTGGGTAGATAAATGCATGCGTTCAGAGTCTTCACTGTGCGCAAATGCATCAAAGGTACAAATTCACGAATCCCCGAAGGAGTTGAGAACACTATGAATGCCTCAGAATCGATTTCGATTCAGTTGCGATGCCTAAGAATGCATTAAGAATCTGTTACGAATTAACTACGAATTTTTTTAATCGGGAGTTCGTGGCCAAAATTTTGAACAGCTCAAAACTTTTGCCACGAACTCCCGATTGCTCAAGAATTGCAAGAACTGACTACGAATATGTACGATTTAGTTAAGAACTTCATGAAGTAATTACGATTCAGGTACGAATCCTAAAATTTATCAATTCGTGACGATTCGTGGGATTTGTGGTCTGTGTGGAATAGGGGTATAAGCCAGAAGACTATGAGATCATGAGATGTGGCCAAATTATCTCAGTTTCCATTTCTTGATCATGGTCAGGAGTTTGTCATATTCTCCAAGGGCTGCTTGGATCTTTCTGCAAACATCCTCAATAGTTACGTGGTCCTTGTGCGAGAGGTTCAGTAACACTGGGTAGCATCTCATCTCAAAGGCCTGCATTCTTTTTCTATCTCTGCTGTCAAGGTCAACAACTCACAGGCATATAGAAATATGCCTATGACAAGGGAGTGCATCAGTTTCACCTTTGATCCAAGAGAATCATTTTTAGCTCTCCTGAACAAAAGTTCAGGGAGCTATTGTTGTCACTCTGACGTGGGCATGGGCGTCACACATTCAAGTTTTTAGCTCACCTGAGCCAGCGGCTCCGGGGGAGCTTATAGGATGGTAAGGCTCCGTCGTCCGTCCGTCGTCCGTCCGTCCGTCGTCTGTCCACAATTTCAAACGACTTCTCCTCTGAAACCGCTGGGCCGATTGTAACCAAATTTCATATAGAGCCTCCTGGGACCTTAGGAACGAAAAGTTCAAACGGTCAGGGTCACATGACCAACATGGCCGCCATGCCCATATATGGTAAAAACCTAAAAAAATCTTCTTCTCTAGAACCAATAGTCCGATGGCCTTGAAACTTGGTATGTAGGATCGGGTACGCCAGTACTACCAAGATTGTTCAAATTATGACCTTGGGTTGACCTTGACCTTTTTTAGGGTAAGGTCAAATTTGCTTCCTTGTGCTTTTATATGGCAAAATGCTGCAACATAAGATATCTTTGAAACTGTTGAAGATTTTGGCCTAAAAATTGGTACATACAGTCATCTTAATGACTACATGAAGATTTATGAGTAAAAGAGGTCAAGGTCATTCTTTGACCTTTGACCCAGACCTCTCATATTTTGACAATATCAAACAATCTCCTCAAAAACAACTAGGCCAATTGTAACCAAATTTCATATAGATCTACCAGGGGTTGAGGGAATGAAAATTTGTTTATACGGTCCAGGTCACATGACCAACATGGCCACCACACCCATATATGGTAAAATCCTTTAAAAATCTTTTTCTCCAGAACTAGTTGACCGATGGCCTTGAAACTCGGTATGTAGCATTGGGTACTCAAGTACTACCAAGAGTATACAAATATGACCTTGGGTTTACCTTGACTTTTTTTACGGCAAGGTCAAATATCGGAAAATGCTAGAACATGAGATTTCATGGTAAGTTTTGAAGATTTTGGCATAAAAATTGGTATATACAATCATCTTAATGAGTACATGAAGATTTGTGAGTACAAGAGGTCAAGGTCATTCTTTGACCTTTGACCCAGAAATCTCAAATTTTGACAATTTCAAACAATCTGCTCTAAAACCACTGGGCCAATTGAAACCAAATTTCATATAGAGCCTCGAGGGGTTGAGGGAATGAAAAAAATTTCTAACGGTCCTGGACACATGACCAACATGGCCGCCATGCCCATATATGGTAAATACCTTTAAAAATCTTCTTCTCCAGAACCAATTGACCGATGGTTTTGAGACTTTGTATGTAGCATTGGGTACTTGAGTACTATATCAAGATTGTTCAAATTATGACCTTGTGTTGACCTTGACCTTTTACAGCAAGGTCAAATATGGGAAAATGGTAGAACATAAGATTTCATGGAAAGTTTTGAAGATTTTGGCCTAAAAAATTGGTATATACAGTTGTCTTAATGAGTTCATGAAGAACTATGAGTATAAGAGGTCAAGGTCATTTTTTTACCTTTGATCCAGATCGCTCATATTTTGACATTATCAACCATTTCCTCAAAAGCCAAAGGGCCAATTGTGAACACATTTCATATAGAGCCTCCAGGGGTTGATTGAATGAAAATTTGTTCAAATGGTCCAGGTCACATGACCAACATGGCCGCCATTACCACTTATGGTATAAATTTTTAATATTTTTCTTCTCCAGAACCAATACACCTATGGCCTTGAAACTTGGTAAATAGTATGGAGTACTAGAGTACCACCAAGACTGTTCAAATGATGACCTTGGGTTTTCCTTGACCTTTTTTGCGGCATGGTCAAATATGGGAAAATGCTAGAACATAAGATTTCATGGAAAGTTTTGAAGATTTTGGCCTAAAAATGGTATATATGGGAGTCTTAATGAGTACATGAAGATTTATGAGTACAAGTGGTCATGGTCATTTGACAATTTCAGACATGATAAGTAAAAGCCACCTTGCCAATTGTTCAGGTGAGTGATTCAGGGCCTCATGGCCCTCTTGTTTTTTTTAAAACTTTCAAATCTCAACAACCACTGGCCAGAACCCTTTAATAATTGGAATATAATCGTATCATAGCATATCCTTCTTTTCTGTAACATCAAACCCCTGGGTGAGGCCTTGGTGTGGGGCTTGGGGTAAAAAATTAGGTTACATTTTAAAGTTTTACGACAAAGTTTTTTAAACATTCATATCTCGGGAACCACTGGCAAGAACACTTCCAAACTTGGAACATACTAATCATAGCATAGCCTTTCATTGCATAACACTATATTCCAGTCAGACCCTGGGGTGGGGCTTAGGGGTAAAACATTAGGTCGCACTCACATTAAAGTTTTACACTTAAGTATATCTCCTGGATTCTTTTGATATTTGCACTTATATTGGTCCGAAGTTTTACAGAGTGCCACCCCCACCCCACTCATTGACCTTGAGGTCAAGGTCATCAACTTAGAAATTTTGGGTTTTGTTAAAGTATTCTGGTAGCATACTGTTCCCTAGTGCTTGGGATGGATTTAGTTTATACTTGAACTGATGTTACTTACTGGGTTGAATACTACCCCCACCAAACTCGGTTACCCTGAAGTCAAGGTCATTGATACAGAATCTTATCTTAAAGCTTTTATTATGTCCCCCAACCAAAGGTGAGGGGAGACATATTGTTTTCAATGCGGATCCCGGGCGTCGGCGTGACAGTTTCTTGCGTGCACGATATCTCTTGAACCAATAGATGGAATTTCACCAAACTTGCATGGATACGTCATAGGGACAAGTTTAAGAGCTGAATAGATTTTAGTGACCTTGACCCCATTTTCAAGTTCACTGGAGGACTTAGATGACAATTTCTTGTACCCACTATATCTCCTGAACCAATGGATGGAATTTCACCAAACTTGCATGGATACATCATTGGGACAAGTTTAAGAGCTGATTAGGTTTTGGTGACCTTGACCTCATTTTCAAGGTCACTGGAGGACTTAGATGAGAATTTCTTGTACCCACTATATCTCCTGAACCAACAGATGGAATTTCACAAAACTTGTATGGATACATCATTGGGACAAGTTTAAGAGCTGATTAGATTTTGATCACCTTGACCTCATTTTCAAATCACTGGAGGACTTAGATGACAATTTCTTGTACCCACTATATGTCCTGAACTAATGGATGGAATTTCACCCAACTTGCAAGCATGGATACATCATTGGGACAAGTTTAAGAGCTGATTAGATTTTGGTGACCTTGACCTCATTTTCAATGTCATTTTCAAGGTCACTGGTGGAGTCAGGACTTAGATGACAATTATTTGTACCCATTATATCTCCTGAACCAATGGATGGAATTTCACCAAACTTGCATTGATACATCAATTGGACAAGTTTAAGAGCTGATTATTTCATTTTCAAGGTCACTGGAGGACTTCGATGACAATTTTCTTGTTCCAAGTATATCTCCTGAATCAATGGATGGAATTTCACAAAACTTGCATGGATACATCAATGGGAAAAGTTAAAGAGCTGATTAGATTCTGGTGACCTTGACCTCATTTTTAGCTCACCTGAGCACGAAGTGCTCAGGGCGAGCTTTTGGGATACCCTGATGTCCGTCGTCCGTTGTACGTCCGGACGGACGTCCGGATGTCCGGACGGACGTCCGTCAACTTTTGCTTGTGTACACTCTAGCTGGCACAGTTTTGATCCAATCTTTATGAAACTTTGTCAGAATGTTAGTCTTTATAAAATCTAGGCCAAGTTCGAAACTGGGTCATGTCGGGTCAAAAACTAGGTCACTAGGTCAAATCATAGAAAAAGCTTGTGTACGCTCTAGAAGGCACAGTTTTCATCCAAAGTTCATGAAACTTTGTCAGAATGTTTATCCTCATAATATCTAGGACAAGTTTGAAACTGGGTCACATCGGGTCTAAAACTAAGTCACTAGGTCAAATCATAGAAAAACCTTGTGTACGCTCTAGAGGACATAGTTTTGATCCAATCTTTATGAAACTTTGTCAGAATGTTTATCTCCATAAACTCTAAGCCAAATTTGAAACTGGATCATGTTGGGTCAAAATCTAGGTCACTAGGTCAAATCATGGAAAAACCTTGTGTACACTGTAGAAGGCACAGTTTTTATCCAAAGTTCATGAAACTTTGTCAGAATGTTTGTCCTTATAATATCTAGAACAAGTTCGAAACTGGGTCATGTCGGGTCAAAAACTAGGTCACTAGGTCAAATCATAGATAAACCTTATGTAGGCTGTAGAGGTCACAGTTTTGATCCAATCTGTATGAAACATTGTCAGAATGTTTATCTCCATAAACTCTAGGGTAAGTTCAAAACTGGGTCATGTCGGGTCAAAAACTAGGTCACCAGGTCAAATCTTAGAAAAACCTTGTGTACGCTCTAGAAGGCACAGTTTTGATCCAAAATTCATGAAACTTTGTCAGAATGTTTATCCTCATAATATGTAGGATAAATTTGAAACTGGATCATGGTTGGTTGGTTGATTTGATGCTTAACGTCCACGGTAAACAGCTAAGGTCATGTCGGGACGGTCAGTTAACCTAACCACACTGTTCCTGGGCAGGCTTAGACCTCCTAAGCGGTTAACCAGTACTAAGTGCGCATACTTTCGCCAGTAACTGACAACTGCCCTTCTTGAATCAGTGGAAGGAGAAACGAAAGTATGTGGCCAGACCGGGTTTCGAACCCAGGACCTCTGACTTACGAGTCAGGTGCCCTACCGATTGCGCTACGCGGTCATGTCGGGTCAAAAACTAGGTCACTAGGTCAAATCATAGAGAAACCTTGTGTACGCTCTAGAGGACACACTTTTGATCCAATTTTTATGAAACTTTGTCAGAATGTTTATCTCCATAAGCTCTAGGACGAATTTGAAACTGGGTCATGTCGGTCAAAAACTAGGTCACTAGGTAAAATCTTAGAAAAACCTAGTGTAGGCTCTAGAAGGCACAGTTTTGATCCAAAGTTCATGAAACTATGTCAGAATGTTCATCCTCATAATATGTAGTACAAATTTGAAACTGGTTCATGGCATGTTGAAATCTAGGTCACTTGGTCAAATCTTAGAAAAACCTTGCGTACGCATTTGAAGGCATAGTTTTGACCCAATTTTCATGAAACTGTGTCAAAATGTTAATTGTCCATATATCTAAGCCCCCTACGAAACTGAGTCACGTCGGGTCAAAAACTAGGTCACTAGGTCAAATCTTAGAAAAAAAACTTTGTGTACACCCTAGAGGGCACAGTTTTGATCCAATCTTCATGAAACTCTGTCAGAATTTTTATCTTTATGAAATCTACGTAAAGTTTGAAACTGGGTGGTGTCGGGTCAAAAACTAGGTCACTAGGTCAACTATAAGAACGGCCTTGTATACGCTAAAAAGGGCACAGTTTTGATCCAATCTCAATGAAACTTTGTCAGAATGTTTATTCTTACAATATCCAGGCCAAGTTTGAAACTGGGTCATGTCGGGTCAAAAACTAGGTCAAATATTAGGAAAACCGTGTGTACGCTCTAGAGGTCACAGTTTTGATCCAAACCTAATGAAATTTTGTCAGAATGTTTATCCTCACAATATCTAGGCCAAGGTTGAAACTGGGTCATGTTGGGTCAAAAACCTAGGTCAGATCTTAGAAAAACCTTGTGTACCCTTTAGAGGACACAGTTTTGATCCAATCTTTTTGAAACTCTGTCAGAATATTTATCATCACAATATTTAGGCCAAGTTTGAAAGTAGATCATGTCGGGTCAAAAACCACGTCACTAGGTCAGATATAAGAACGACCTTGTGTACACAGTACACAGTTTTGACACAGAGGGCACAGTTTTGATCCAATCTTCATGAACCCTTGTCAGAATGTTTATCCTCACAATATCCAGGCCAAGTTTGAAACTGGGTCATGTCAGGTCAAAAACTAGGTCACTAGGTCAAATCTTAGAAAAACTTTGTGCACACCCTAGAGGGCACAGTTTTGATCCAATCTTCATGAAACTTTGTCAGATTGTTTATCTCCATAAAATCTATGTCAAGTTTGAAACTGGGTCATGTCGGGTCAAAAGCTAGGTCACTAGGTCAAATCTAAATTAAGTTAACTCCTTGGAATACATTAGTTTCACCACAGTGAGATAATGATGCTACCATTCTATCATCTGTGTTTGCCTAATTCAGTCTAAATCAAATCCATCAAAGGAACTCAACATGAACAGGAACTTTTCGGAGAAGCGACTCTGCCATTTTCAGCTCACCTGAGCCTTACAGTATTTGTGTTAGCTGCCTCTGTCATCCATCCATAAACATTTTCAAACATCTCTGAAACCACTGGGCAGACTAAACTCAAATTTCATATGGAGCCTGCACATGGGTCAAAGGATTGAAAGTTCTTCAAATGATCTTGGTCACATGACCATGGTGGCTGCCATTCCCGTGTATGGTAAAAACTCTTATAAATCTTCACCAGAGCCAGTGAACTGATTAATGCTCAGGTGAGCGATTCAGGGCCACCATGGCCCTCTTGTTAAGGTCATAGTCATCTATGTAAGATTTCTTTAGAACCAGTGGATGGGTTGTCTCCAAACTTGCCTACATATTATACTTCTACAGGCTTTTTATTCATTCAGAGGGGATAGGAAATGGGCTGGTGGGGGGACATCAGTTTTTCTCTGAAAAACATTTCTAGTTTATAAATATGTTGATGATACATGGACATGCTTGCATTAAGTTTTATGTAGTGCAAGCCGGAGCGACAAATGCCTGTGAGGTGGGCAAGCACTAGTTCAGGCTAGCTATGCTGTCAGGTGACAGCTCTTGTTGTCTCTCTAAATTGGCTTCATCTATGTCAAGAGCTGCAGTGGTTTCTGCAATCCTTCAGAGAACCTTCGGTTTTGAGCCATCATCTAAGACAATTGCTCCAAGGTATTTGAAGCTTGTTACAGTTCTGTCCTTTTACCTTGATCTCCCTCTGGATGTCATTGGCGCTGCTTGTCATCAGTTTGGTCTTCTCAGCATTTATCTCCATTTTATACTTTGTGCAGGTTGTATCGAGACCTTCCAGTAGGGCATCTTGTTATTGCTCTTCCTCAGCAAGAGCATCAATGTCATTAGCAAATTGCAGATTAAGAGCTCCGCTGCCTGTGCTAACTTTTCCATCAGCTTCTTCCAGAGCATCAGACATCATTCTTTTGAGAAAAATGTTGAAGAGGGTGGGTGAGAGAAGGCATCTTTGCCTAACTTAAAGTGTTGTTCTGAACCATTTTCCTGTGCTGCACTTATAGTGGTGCTTAATGGTGCGAACTAATTTTAGATTGATATTGTCCTTCCACATGTTGGCCATAAAGCTGCATGCAAACCCTGTCAGATGCTTTTTTGGAATCTGTCAAGACATGGTGGAGGTTCTGCTCAGCTTATGGTGAAGGTACATTTCACACAGGATCCTGAGCTTGAAGATCTGTTTTGCGGTGCTTCTTCCGCCTCTGAACACAGCCTTTTCTTTGGAGAGTCTCTTCAGCTTGTGTGTTTAAGCCTGTTCAGGACCAGTAAGAACATTAAGGTGGTGATTTATGGTAAATGTGAAAATCTGCATAAACCCATAAAAAACAACGTATCTCCCTGAAAGTTAGCAACTTCTTATTTTTGTTGTTCTTTACAGTTTAGAATACAAAATAGACGTACCCAAATAGAATCCCAAAATGCAGCATTTGTTAATGTTAAAAAGTGTTTTTATAAGGAAAGATCAAAGGGTAATTTTCTGCGAATAAATCTGAAAAAATAATATCATTATTGAAAATTTACGTACTGCTGAAGGTGCATTATTGCATAATGAAGAGCGTCCTAGCAATTATTTATTTCAACTCTTTCTCAAATTGTAATGTAGACCAGATGAAAACGGTAGCTTTTTCTCAAATGTTCAACCATGTACAAAGTAAATGTACACTGGACGCATTTATTAAATATAGGGTAGGCAAGCATACCTATGTTAACACCTACAATATAAATAATACATTACTGACATGATCAGTGGTGTGTAGATGAAATTGTTCAACCTTGTTAAAATAGTATCACCTGTCTCACCTGTGTGTTTTGGCAAAAAAATTTGGACACAGACTGCATCCTTTTTCATCTGCTCAGCCTGATAATGTGTGAAAGAGTTTGAAAAAATAATTGCTAGGACGCTCTCCATTATGCAACAAGTTACTCTAAGCACTAAGTATATTTTCAATAATGTTATTATTATTTTTTCAGATTTATTCGCAGAAAATTACCCTTTGATCTTCTCTTATAAAAACACTTTTTAACATTAACAAATGCTGCATTTTGGGATTCTAAATTAAGAGAAACAACATAAAGAAGGCATCTGCTAAGTTTTGGAAAGATCAGTGTTATTTTGAGTATTTTATGCAGATTTTTGTCTTTGTCCCAAATCAGTGATTATCACCACCTTAAGGACACTATTAACCTTGAAACTAAGATTAAATTCGCCAAAATCGTTTCTCATAATTATATAATAAATCGAGTTTGTCAAAATTTGTTTATACTTAAGAGACAGGATCAGAGAATTTATTTTGAGAATTGACTTTGAAAATGGGGTCAAGGTCAGCAAACCTAATCAGCAGCTACGGGTAGTCCCAATTATATGTCTGTAGAATGACCTTCAAAATGGGAAACATAAGCAGCTCTTTTTCTAATCCAGATGATATATCAGTGCAAGTTTGGTAAAACTCCACCTGCTGGTTTATGAGTACAAAAAACTTCCATACTGCTGCAAAGAACTAAACATTATTAGTCCTTTAGTGTAAACATATTTTATTTCAATTTTATACAAGTTATGTACAGGTTACAAATAGTATACAATAGCAAAAGGATCTGAACGGAAGCCAGGGGCTTATTTAGTTCATCTCCTGTATGTCCTTTGACCATAAAAGTCCTAATCAGTGTTGTCCCAACGCTTTACCCATGCAAGTTTGGCAAAATCAAGTCACTGGTGCAGGAGATAATTTAGGTACAGGCTGCCATGCGAACACATGATGATGCCAGTTGGGTCCACTCTGAAACTGATTCGTCCCCCATGGTTGCATGTATAATCTTTCGATCCTGACAAAAATCGATATGATTAATCCTTAAAGCACCGAAAGGCAGATCTGCAAAATTTAAAAAGAATATGTTTCATCCAAGCTATATTATATTGAGAATTCAAAGACTAGAAGGCAGATATTGTAGATGAGGTGGCTCATAAAGAGCCTCATCATCTGGATCTACATGTTTCTAAATTCATTTTTTTTCATTTTTTTGCGCCTTTAAATGCTGACAGCAAACGCTTAGATACGTTTGCATGGATGTACATGTATATGCTAATCTGGGCCTTGGGGTTCTCATACCTCATAAAGTACATTTTACGTGACCTGTATGTTAATTTCTGAGTCCTTAAATGATCGTGACCCAGTGCCCTAAACTAATGTCTTATAGCACTAGGTCAAATTTTGTATACAATTGTTTTAACCCGGTGTCACAGTGTAAGCTTACGGGACCTACTTCAAAAAAGATTTTTTTTTACTGAACAAAGCTTGTCTATGTGAAGTCTGAATTGGAACTTTGCTAGATGTATGTGATAAGATGTATTTATGTAGCAGCATTACAACTTGGGTAGAAACAACTCTAGAGGGATAGATAAGAGATGTACGAGGGTCCTGCATGTCGCTAATAGAATTCCATAGCTTTCTGTGGGGCATCGTTGCACGTGAATAACGTTTTCACTAGCTTGAGACACCCGTTTATTCCATGAAAATTGCTTTTAAAATGACCGAGATATTTCATTTTGAATTATATACTGTGTCAGAAAAGTTCCTATGCATGAAATTCCTCGTTCTGCCATGGCAACTACAGGAATTATGAGCATTTAGTTCTCACTGAATTCAAAAAAGTTTCCATCTGTCTATCGGACAGATTTATTCGTTTTGGTTTCTTAGACTACAGATACAATGGTCGTTTGCTTATGAAAGGGATAAATTTTCATTTTCGCTGAGTAACATCATAAAAATTGCTTAAGTTTAAGGTCATTTAAAACTGTTTTGTGAATAATGCTTTCCCAGATTCTGTGTTCCATACACTAGAGCAGCACTTAGCAAAGCTGCATGCCAAAGAAATTGAAACTCCTTCAAATGCGAGAATTTCAACCACAACTCCGGGCACTGTGATTCCTTCAATGACGGTTTTGATTGTGGGAATTCCATAGAAATTCGAAACCGTAACGGCTAGCGGGTGCGTAATTATTCATCCAATTTTGTCATTATGCAATGGAAACAATGACACAAAAAAGACGGACAGATGCCTTAAAAGGCGCTTTATTTTATTTTTTTTAATTGAAAGGGAGATAACATGTGAAAAGAAAAAAAATATCTCGTTATGACGAGAATATTGTCTCGTTATAACGAAAAAACTATCTCGATTATTACGACTTAGTTTCTCGTTATAACGAGTAAAATTCATTATTGAACTGAAATAAACATCTCGTTATAACGAGAAAACTATCTCGTTATTACGACATAGTTTCTCGTTAAACTATCTCGTTATTACGACATAGTTTCTCGTTATAACGAGATAATTTATTTTTTTCTTTCTCGGATGTGGTCCTTCTAGGGCTTTCGTAGTTTAAAGTGCGAAATGTTCTGTTAAAGACGAAGCCGACCTTGGTAGATTACCAAAGCAAATATCTCTGGTGTTAAGGCAGTGGAAGAACAAGCTGCCCGATTCTAGGGTGATCTTGTTAACATTGTTGTCAAGCAGTTGATAATGATGGGTGTAATGCTTATATAGAGGTGATCTTGTTAACATTGTTGTCATGTATTTGATAATGATGGGTATAATACTTATATCAAGGTCTGACTGCTATTGACTTTCAGAGACTACAGATCTAGATTAAACTACAGGTCAATAATACTTTTGGTATGGCCGTTTGGTATGGTGTGTGGTATGATATAGGATTTATACCAATCCATCATACCATACCATATTTTACAGTATGCCTACCAGTACAAAGACGAAGATGTACGCCGTTTTCTTTAATTCCAGTGGGCCAGTCTATAGGTGCCATGCCCATCTGGTCACTCAGTCACTGGACGCTTCTTTTAGAACTCTGTGATGAATAAAAGTGAAAAAGTTTTTTTGCAAGAAGCGTCCAAGCAAAAAAAGGTTTGGTGTCCATCTGATTCATGACGACCCTCCTCCCACAAATATGAGGATATTAAGGCTTTCTTGACATCTGAAAACGTTCATGTTTTAACCATCCATTTTATTGACTTCTTTTTAATTCCAATGCTTACTGGGAAGAAATACTGACTATTCCAGAAGTTCTCTTGGCAGCGCTATATTCCAGTGTCTTCAACAGATACCACAGAAAAGACTATTTAAATGCAGTCCACGACTGGGTAAAAAGGTTACAAAAAGGTGTTTTTATAAAGGGAGAAGGTTTGTAATAGAAACATTTTTGATAAAACGCTCAGTTACGAAATACACCCCTGATGACAGAACATTTTGCATAGGGTATTTTTGAGAGATTTTTCTTGCTTATGAATAGACGAATGTGTTGTGTTCATCTAACAAATAGGCCTACCCACTACACGTGTTTTGTTTTTATTATTATTACTGAAGAACATTTTAATCCACTAAAAAAAAAAGAGCACTAACATATCAAATGAGCTGCGACACGACAAAACCGACAAAGTTGCATGTGCGCCCAGCGAAGACTCCGATTAGCCTTGGCAGTGCTGGAAACTCACCAAATTTATGTGGTGGCCCAAAAGCTTAACAGGCCTAACTTTCAGTGGCCCAAATTATCCACTACCTAAAGTTCTCATTCATTTAGTATTGCCAGAAATATAAATTTGGGCCACTAAAGGTAATATTTTGGATATTTCTGGTGGCCCAAGACAAAAATTAGGAGCATTTGGCCACCGGGCCACTGGCCGTTTCCAGCACTGCTTGGCATCCGCCCGATCAATTCAGAGCTTTCGCTGTGCACTTAAAGGGTAGCTCAGAGTCTAAGCTACCTCCATGCCGACAGTGAGGACTTTGGTCAGATTGAGCGGCTACCCAGGCGGATCTGAGTCTTCGCTGAGCGCACATGCCACTTTGTAGCAGGTCCTGAGTGTCCTTTAACTCTTGTGGGGTGAAAGTCCTACAGATTCCGAGGCAACGTCTCGACATGACCCAAATATTGTTTAATGGGACGTTTAACCACAACTCAACACAAAATGTGCGTGATGGATAACCATAAGGCATGCGTCATTTTCGCCAATAGTCGGCATTTCCGTTTCAACCGTACCGATCATATAAAGGTATCGTTTACCACCCGCGAGAGAAAATAAAGCCCCCCCTCCCCCCACCCCACCCCGACAGCAATCAGAACACCGCTCGGCCAATTCCGTAGATCAGATCGCTCGACCAATTCCGGAACACCGTTCGGCCAATTCCACGGTGCTGAATGCAACACTTTGTTCGCCGGAACAACTATACGCCGAAGACGTAGTTCGATCTGTATCTCTACGAACAATAATTGATTCCCGGCCTGCGACCATTACAGCTATTGCATGCACGAACATTCATTTGTTGCCTTGCTGTTGGCAAAATGCGCAACAGAAAATAAATTTGTTTCATTTTTATTATTATTTACTCGGTTTAGACAGTCGCGGCCATCTTTCTTTATGTCGTCGTCCCTAACAACAGTCATCTGATTTTTAAAAGTAGTCCCACGTTATATATTAGAGGTTGATTCTCGGAATTGGCCGAGCGGTGTTCCGTTTGTCCCCGACTGGTTTTGAGTTATATGAAACATGACGTAATAAGTATTGCGTATCGCATGACGTCATTTTTGGCGCGGGAATACAAACGCAGTTTAGATATCAAAGAAATCTTAAAAATATCTGGAGAAAATGGGAAACAAACAGCCAAAATATTTTGATCTCCAAGGTAAAACAGGGATTGATTTCGTCGAAAAGAAAACGCCTGTTGAAAGTATGGAAGAAAACAAGCGCCATGTTTTAGAACAACTGTCGGGTGAGGATAGTTTCAACACTTCTGTCAGCTCTGGTGGCGTGTCATTTTACATGTCCCTTGACGACAGTGCTGGCTGCACACCGACAAGGCCTCTGCTGAGAGATCCCCCAAAGAAGAAAATAGCTGAATCTAGATCAGACACGTACACGCTGGAAGAACGGTAATAATTCTCTCTCTCTCTCTCTCTCTCTCTCTCTCTCTCTCTCTCTCTCTCTAAGCAACTATCCACTTGCCCGACACAGGTTGAAATCGCTGTTCTTTGAGCATGTTGAAGGTTGCCCCCAGGACAACATGAAATTTTGAAAGATTTGATTCCATTCTTCGGGTTTCAAGTACGTAAAGTCTTCAAAAACATTAAAACATGAACAAGCAGGATAGCAAAGAAAAAGAAACTCTTCAGTTTACCAGGACTCTCTTTGCTCAGCGGTCAGCTGCTTGCAAGGAATCTGCGCTGTTGAGTACGGCAAGGGTTTTCCTATAGGGAAGCCAAGCGGAACTGACAACGTCGGGGATAACGTCACGTGTGTTCATCACTGTGGTGGTGTTGTTGCTTCCTCTAGGCTCATATCATGAGTATGGTCGATCGCACAGATCCATATTTTGCGATACATTCACAATCATAAAGACAGTATCACACCGGCAAGGTTTTCCCTCGGCCTTATATTTAAGGAGTTTTTGTGTGGTATACTCAGCACGTGGATTTGTTTTAGATAATAATATTTACACTTGCCATTGACTTCCCCTAGGGAAACCTTTTAGAGCAACTGGCTTCATATACCGATGAATGACAGTTGATCATGTGACGTTGTCGTCAAGTGACGTCTAAGCTAAAAAAAGTCTTGATTGGTCCACGTAACGTTCGATTGACGCCACGTTATGGCGACGGCTGTTTAACGTTATGGCCGAATGCGTCGTTACTATCTTTTTTTCGACGCATATTTTGCATATTCTACATTAAATTACCACGAAAACAGCACAGGAAGGGTCTAAAAATGAAGTGTAAATATAAGAATAAAATTTTGATTTTTCAGCGCTCATCGTGTGAAGAAGCCAGTGGACGTCGCTAAAATTTTACAAGAAGCGCTTCGCGCTTCATGGAATTTTAGCTCCGCCCACTGGCTTCATCACACGATGAACGCTGAAAAATGATAAGCGTGATAAGGACGTCTAACACAGTTTCAATGCAAAGTTGCCTATTTATATTTCATTTTTCGACAATGGGCAACTGCAGCATCCTGGGGAAACCAGTGTTACTGAATTTTAAAAAATCATCATGTTTGCACACTGATTCGCACTGACTTTCTCAAGAGAGGTAAGTGAAGTTTTTGGTCGTTCAAAATACATCTATTTTTCTTTCTTTTTTTTCTTATTTTTATAGCCTAATATGCATTTTCCTTCGATAATGGCGTCTGCATTGTTCGATACCGCTTATTTCAAATTAGGGATCGGTCGTCACTCACAGTGATGTCCACGCTTATTTGGTTGGATGGTTTTCATAGCTTTGTTCTATCTTTTCAGTTCGATTATGGCAGAGGTTATGAATGCAGAAAGTTTGAGAGAAAAAGTGAGGAAAGCGAGGACTTCAGAAGAAAGAAGAGTAAAAGTGATGGAAAGAAGAGAGAAACAAGAGATGGAAAAGAAACAGAAATATCAAGAAAAACTAAACATGATAGAGGAAAAGAGAAAAACAGCAGGGAAGCAACGACTTAAAGTTAAGAATGAGGTTGATTATAAACGGTGTTAAAATGCACATATGCTTGCTGGTTAGAATTTCATACCCTTTAAGAAGTTGCTGATTGATTTGCCCGTGTAGAACTAATTGCTTTAAAATATGAAGCTAGATATGTATGAAGGTGCAGGTTTATATGTGAACAGATATCTGTGAATGTATCTAATTCATTTATTGTTGTTATTCGAATTACCAACACCAACAAATAAATTACATCCATCCATAGATACACGTATAGATTATTTGCACGAAATTTTAGGAAGTAAGTATGCATGTATGTATGTATGCATGCATGGATGTATGTATTTGCAGATTTATAGGAATTGATTTGTATGAATGAATTTGCATCATATCATTGTGGAAGTGGGTTTTCATGAAAGCGATATATCATTGTCCTCTTGTTTCTGTAGGGGTTTTATTAATAAGATTCTGTCCGATCTTTCGAAAGCACATTTTAAAGATACTGAGTTGAGAATGTGTAGCTGTGTTCTGGCTGTCACTGTGTCTCACAGGAAAAGACAGGGGAATATGTGCCGAAGTCTCCCGGGGAGCTTAGATGACATTTTGGTACGTATTGGCACTTGTACTTCAAAATAAAGTTTAACTCTAAATAGGTGACTCTGTTGTGTTTCACGTTCCTTCATTCTAGGGGGGGGGGGGGGGGGGGAGTTTCTTTGCCTTTATTCAAAAAACTGCTTGATCTAATTCGGAATAAACTTTTTCGTTAAAGGAAACAAATGTGTCCACAAATATGGCACTTAAATGTAGAAGTATGATAGGATTTTAACATAATTACAGAGTTTGAACTTCTAAATATTCTGGGCGTTTTCCCCCACCATTGGGACAAAACGCCTTTTTAGATGGGACGCCCAGGGCTATTTCAGGATTTAGACAATACTGATTTCTTTGCCCGAAAAAAATATATTCCAGTTAGATCAAATATTTCATTTGATACTTATAAGTTGGGCGTTTTGTCCCCCACTTTTGTGCACCTTTCATCATGTAAGGCGACTTATCCAGCATCAGAATCCCAATCTTTGATATTTAGTACCATGCAATGTCACCTTGCATTGTACGCCCACAGTTTGCTGTAGTTTTTGCAAAAGAACATCCGCACACGATTAAGAGATTAGCCGCAGTGTAGGCGTTTTGCCCCATATGGGCATTATTTGCTAGCCAATAAAAAGATTTTTAACAAATGCACATAATAAGATTTCGCGACAGAGTAAACATCGCTTAGACTTTATCTTGCAAACAGATTGTCGCAAAAGTTCTCTCAGCAAGATGAACTGCAAGAAAATGTTCAGTCATCCCGATTTACAGAAAACTGCACAAAATGTTTAAATTCATGATAAAAGGCTACAAGTAGATGCGCTTCTTCGAAGTGTCTAGTCTTACGGTCTGACATATTTGTTTCATGGATATTGATGTAAAGGCATGGTCGTTTGGCCCCACATGGGCGTTTTGTCCCACCTTACCCTACTGCTTAATTCTTAATTTCTTAATTGAAATTAAATGATTTAAATGTTAATGAAAATATACGATTATGGCTGGTTAGGGACTGACTCAGGCCCACTTGGATCCCTTGTATTCCAAAAATAGGAACGAACTTTTGTCCGCACTGAGTGTCTCTCTTAATCAGTAATGGCTGTCGCATTGAGGTGGGGGTGGGATGGAACTTATAATCAGTAAAAATCTAGCTCATTATTCACTTTTTTAATTTCATTACTTATGTTTAAAAAAAATCATTATTCTTTAAACCGTCGATATTTTTAATGGCATATAATAAAATAGTCATATGTTTTTAAGGCTTATTATCTCAATATTTACATTCTTGGTGTATTTACTGAAAAGCCCTATAGTAAACCATTGGAACGTAATGTAGTTTACATTCCAATAATTACATTGCGACACGCGACGTCAATGACGTAAAAATAGACAATGGCTCTCTACAACATGGTTGGACGTCAGCAACGTCATGACGTCGTGCATGCCGTTCTGCTGTTAGCAGAAACTCTGCGTGTACATGTTCAACTGCTTCAATTTTAGCGCTTATATAAGATTTTTCAAGAAAGATTTGATTGAAACGAATGTAAATATAAGCAATGAACTTAATTTTTCTGATGCTCATCGAACCTCAGAAAAATGAAGCTCATTCCTTAATTAATCAGTTTTCTTTTTTTCTGCTATTCTTTGAAATTTTTAGATTTATCTTTATTCTTTAAGCCCTCAGTTTTCTCTATATAATCAGTATTTTTATTTGCTAGTATTATTGTTTGTTTGTAAATCAGTAGAAAAAAATGGCCTTTATTCCCTAATCAGTAACCCCCATCCAGACCCTCGTGCGGCTAGCGCGGTATGGTATATTTGATCAGGAAGATTAAACTTTTAATTGAATAAGATGATTGATTGACGATTTAGCTTTAATGCATTTAATAAATAATAAGATATAAAACGTTATGCATCTTATACTTGTAATAAATGTTTGCACGGAAAGAGGATCCTTTCTAAATTAAACAAGAAGTATCTTTAAACAAGGAAAATCTTAAAAAAAAAAAAAGACAATCGGCACAGATTAAATGGAAATGTGTTTTGTTATATGTCTCTAGGTGGAGATGTCTCTAGGTGGAGTTAACAATAAATTTCATGAATATGACTCAAGTGAGCTATGTTGGTAGGCACCCGCAAACGTAATTTTGACACTGGGTAGCGACAATAACCTATCTCAAGACTGGGCTGTCCAATTTGGAATTCCAAAATGGACCGCGGTCAGTTTTGAGATTGACCTGATTTCAAAACAGTTATCAACATGATGCTATGCTTGTTTGTGTGTATTAAATTGAAAGTAGATCTACGCTGAAAAAAAAGAAAGTTTTGAATATCTGCGTCTGTTTTCTATTAAAGGGGGTTTTAATCTGCCCATGCATGGATTTTCTTGTTACTTTGCATGTTTACTATCTTCAACCTTACAACTACAAATATGCGTTTATCTATCTCAGTAAAGGCTTTAAGGTCTCAAGAGCACCCTGAAGTACTCCCGTTTTTTTGTGATACCAGCCGTATAATTTATCAATCATAAATCCTCAGCTTTTTTCAATTTCATAAAATGTGAACTACAATAGTAAGAGGGCTGCATATGGATATCTTTGATTCCGTTTATGCTTATGCAAACATGCAAACAAAACTTTTATTTTAAACATTAAGTCAGCCGGAAAATATGGCTAAAAGCGACACTAAAACTATTAAAAAACGAAAAGCATCCCAAAATTCATGTATGTTCCAGTCAGTGTCAACCTATGAAATTTCCTGAAAAATATGCCATATGTTTCCTCTTTATACCAGAGGAATTTCATGAAATTTGGAAACCGGTAACATTGTCACATAATGCATGATATAGATGAAGGTGATTTGTTAGACAAAAATGCATGTCACATTTAAGTTTTAATATGTTCATAGAAACACTTCGTTTTCTAGTAATAATAATAGTAACCTAAACTACAATCATAGTAAAAAGCTCCATATGCAGATAGACTGATCTACTTTGTCTAAGGAATATGGAAAACTAAATTAACTCCGACCACTCGACAGTGTATAAAGAAAAATAGATACAACATTGGACCTACTTGAAGAAATATTCACATGACATTTTTACTCATCAAGGAGACCAATTGAGCCAAATAATTTTTAAATCCATGCATAAATGTAGAAGTAATAGCTGGGACAAGCTCAACGGTTTTATCATTTAACCTTCTAGTGTGACCTTGACCTTGGACCTACCAGAATAAATGCTTCAAATGACACTTCTACTCATCAAGGAGGACAACTGTGCTAAATTATTTTGAAATCCATCCATAAATATAGAAGAAATGGTCTGGACAAGCTCTATTTATGACCATTTTACCATTTGACCTCCACAAATGACCTTGACCTTCAACCTACCTGGACAAATGTTTCGAATAGCACTTCTACTTATTAAGAAGGGGAACAATTATTTTGAAATCCATGCATAAATGTAGCAGAAATGCCCCATACAAGCTCAATTTATGACCACTATATCATTTGACCTTCAAGTGTGACCTTGACCTTGGACCTGACTATATATTTTAACTGGCACTTCTACTCATCAAGGAGAACAATTATGCCCAATTATTTTGAAATACATACATAAATGTAGAAGTTATGGCCTGGACAAGCTCAATCTATGACAATTTTATCATTTGACCTTCAAGTGTGAACTTGACCTTGGACCTACCTGACCAATTGTTTCAAATGGCACTTCTACTCATCAAGGACAACAATTGTGACAAATTATTTTGTAATCCATCCATAAGTGTAGAAGTTATGGCCCGGACAAGCTCAATTTAAGACAATTTTATCATTTGACCTTTACCTTGGACGTACCTGACAAAATGTTTCAAATGACACTTTTACTCATCAAGGAGAACAATTGTGCCAAATTATTTTGAAATCCATATATGAATGTAGCTGTTATGGCCCGGACAAGCTCAAGTAATGACAATTTTATCATTTGACCTTCAAGTGTGACCTGGACCTTGGATCTACCTGACCAAATGTTTCAAATGGCACTTCTACTTATCAAGGAGAACAATTGTGCCAAATTATTTTGCAATCCATCCATAATTGTAGAAGTAATGGCCCGGACAAGCTCAATTTATGACCATTTTATCATTTGACCTTCAAGTGTGACCTTGACCTTGGACAAATGTTTCAAATGGCACTGCTACTCATCAAAAAAACAAAAAAAAAAAAAAAAACAATTGTGCCAAATTATTTTTAAATCCATTTATAAATGTAAAAGTTATGACCTGGACAAATCCGGACGGATGCACAAACGCATGCATGCACGCACTAACGCACATTCGCACATAGACCGAACTGAAGTTGTAACAACTATGTCTCGCTCACCACAAGCGGCTCAACAATAAAGGATTTCGTGAAACAAATACTAAAACTAAAAATAACTAGCATAAAAATAATTACAAAACTACATGTGTATGCATTCCTAATTTTTTTTTCAACTGTTAACATTCAGCATTCCAAAAAATCAAGTTACCGGTTTTCAATTTTTAAGAAAATTTATAATTATAATTTACACATGTATGGCCTAATTTCATATTAATTGGAAAGGTTGACAAGAACTGCAACATAGACAAATTGAAAATTTAATTTGTTCAAAAAAAATTTATGGAGCTGAAATTTGGGGGCATCTGCAAACAAAAGTTAATATGGAAAGTTTTATGGTATACACTTGAATACAAACGTGGTACATACATAATCAAGAATTACTAGGAATCATTTGAGAATAAAACAGGTCAGAAATTCAAAAATCCTACAACTTTTTGGCTGCTTGAAGTTGGGGTGCCCCTATTTTTTGCATCCCATCCAATTAAAAAGTTGTAATTTAACAATTAAAATAGATGGATCAGCAAATATTTCATAAAAGACAATAGTAATGCCATAGACAATCACAATGCATAATATTATGAAATTCGGTGCGTGGACAGAAACCTATGTAAATTTCCAATAGGGTGGAACTCCCCCTTTCCATTGTAATTTAACAAACAAGAGAAACATTTTGAATTAACGTCTGACAGAGTGCTAGAATTCACGCAATGAAGTAAAACGGAAACACACACACACACACACACACACACACACACACACACACACACACAACAACAACAACAACAACAACTGAAGATTAAATATTCATTGACCTTTGATACCATTGGCTAAATTTTGGCATACGCGTTATTTGGCCAATGAAATCTTGTGAAGTGTGGAACAAAAGTGAAATAATACTCGGCAGTGCCGAGAAAAAGATGATCGCCGAAAGTAACAAAGCTGTGGGATCTTTAAATACGAAAGTGATAATAGATGGCTATTAAAAGAACAAGAGGATGTTCTAGGTGATATTACACTCAATACTTGTGTGAAGTTAATTGAAATCAGTCTATAAATGAGCCGCGACACAACAAAACCAACAAAGTGGCATATGCGCCCAGCCAAGACTCAGATCAGCCTGGGCATCCACCGAGTATGATCAGAGTCTTGACTGTCCGCTTGGAGCTTGCTTAGTATACAATTTTCAATTTTAGTCGAATCTTTGCGCTATCATCCTGGGGTGATTTTGTAGCATACACTCTTCCGAACGCACTTTGTCGTACGGAAGCATTTATCAGCAATAAAATTTATTTTCACATTCTTTTTTTCAAGATTTTCTATTCATTAATGAGAGGTTTATCTGTAAAATAATTAGACCAGAAATAAAATCAAATTCGCTCTGATAGCATATCGTCTGAAAACTGTACAGACAGATTTTCTTGTTCAAATTTTATAACCGGATCTAGGTCAAACTTAACCTTATAATGTCTTACGGCAAAAAAATGAGAAAACGTCATCAGAACTTGCGCTTAGCCCAGTCTCCGATCGGTGAATTTCACGAAGAGAATTCGCAGGCAATAGCAGTCGTACGATGGCTCTTCTCACCTCGGCGTTTTGGGGCGGGCTGGGCGGGAGGGGGTAAGGAGAGAGTGGCGGGGGGGGGGGGGGGGGGGTTGGGGAGGGGAGGGGCGTTAAGATTTTATCGGTTTGAATTTTCAGCGTTGTTCTATTATCATTATAAATTTGTTTTTGCATCTACCAGCATATTCGTTCTTTATATTTCGTGATTTTTTGCTTTTGAGCATTACACCGCGTGCTCAAAGCTTCTTTGTTAAGAGGTCAACTCGTTAAGTGTTTTATGACTTTAAAACTAAATACACTAATATTTTTGTTGAAAATTGTGAGGAGCTTTTGCAGTTCAAAAGCTTCCTACATTTTTGCAACAAAAATATTGGCGTATTTGAGATATTAGCTCGTTAACTAACGATGTCGTTAGTTTTGAACAACTGGGCCCTGGTCTTTAGCATCGCTGTCGTATTTCCAGCATTTGTTTTTCCACCATACTAGGGTTTCCTAAGACGTTTGTCAGTCCTAGATATTATTAAATCTCAGTTGTCTTTCTGATACCTTTATACCTGCCTCCAACATCTGGAAGATAAATCATATTGTGAAATAATGTGAGTCTCATAAACAGAGAAGTTAAAAAAATAATCTGAAATAATGTGAGTCTTACAAACAGGGAAGTTAAAAAAATAATGTGAAATAATGTGAGTCTTACAAACAGGGATGTTAAAAAAATAATGTGAAATAATGTGAGTCTCATAAACAGGGAAGTTGAAAAAATAATGTGAGTCTTACAAACAGGGAAGTTAAAAAATAATGTGAAATAATGTGAGTCTCATAAACAGGGAAGTTAAAAAAATAATGTGAAATAATGTGAGTCTTACAAACAGGGAAGTTAAAAATAATGTGAAATAATGTGAGTCTCATAAACAGGGAAGTTAAAAAAATAATGTGAAATAATGCGAGTCTTACTAACAGGGAAGTTAAAAAAATAATGTGAAATAATGTGAGTCTCATAAACAGGGAAGTTAAAAAATAATGTGAAATAATGTGAGTCTTACAAACAGGGAAGTTAAAAGATAATGTGAAATAATGTGTCTTATAAACAGTGAAGTTAAAAAAAATAATCTAAAATAATATGAGTCTTACAAACAGGGAAGTTAAGAAATAATGTGAAATAATGTGAGTCTCATAAACAGGGAAGTTAAAAAATAATGTGAAATAATGTGAGTCTTACAAACAGGGAAGTTAAAAAAATAATTTGAAAAATAATGTAAAAAAAATGCTAACAGAATTTCTACCCACTGGGCACACATTATTTAATCAACATTGAATCAACCACGATTCAACATCATGTTGAATCAAGGTTGATTCAATATTGATTCAATATCGTGTGCCTGCTGGGTAACATTTTCTGCTGAAGTCTATGGTTTCCTGTACTTTAGCGTTTCAGATTATGTGCGAATATGGTAAAATTTGAGATGCTGCATTGAAGGGACTTTTTAGGCATCCGCGCAGTCTTATCAGACTATCAGCACTCTGTGGAATCTACTCAGCTCAGCCTGAACAGATATGCAGGCCGATCTGAGTCCTCACTACTTGCATGTATATGGCGTCACACATGTTGTCTCATGCCTTTTTGGATACTTCAAAACAATTCCAGACTGGAACCTTAGTAACGTTGGATGGATAGGCATAGTTTAAAACCGGGAATGGAATTCATTGGGATTGGGATGAATTAATCCCAATTCACCTGCCTACAATATTCTACCGGAGCCTAGTATTGGACTTTTACAGAAAAGAATTTGCTCCCTCTGAGGGAGCAAATTATTTCCTGTAACAGTTCCATCCAAAGTTTATAGAATGAAGTGGAGATTTTCCATGCCGGTCTACTCCATTCCATTCCACTCTAAAATCCACTCCATATTTTAAGCTATGTCGGATGAGTAAGCTGTTTAACTCTTTAAGCCCCAGTGACGCAATTAGCAAAATTTGCAAACAACGTAGATCCTGATGAGGCGGCTCATAATGAGCCGCCTCATCTAGATCTACACTATTTGCCCTCTAATCTTTGAATTCTCAATATAAAAAGTCTTGGACAAGGCATTTTTTAAATTTTTGCAGACGTAAATTTTGTCGTCTGCTTTTTGGTACTGAAAGAGTTAAGGATGTGTACTCTTAAGAGGACCACTTAATAAGACTACTTATCAGCATCCCTTATCCCACTATTTGTATAGTCTGGTTAACTCAACGTCATGAAGTCAAAATCACGTGGGGTCAAGGTCAGGGGAACCCAGAACGGTAAAGGTAAAGCTGTCCTGTTGTTGTTGTGTTATTGTTTTAACGTCCACGGTAAACAGCTATGTCGGGACGGTCAGTTAACCTAACGACACTATTCCTGGGCAGCCTTAGACCTCCCTAAGTGGTTAACCAGTACTAAGTGCACTTACATTCACCAGTAACTGACAACTGCCCGTCTTGAATCAGCGGAAGGATCCTGCAGCCTTGCTAGGTTGCTAGGGGCTCGCTGTATCTTGGCCATAATGCATTTTGACCTTATTTGATTCGAATCAAGTACAAATCAGATACCCATTTGCTGCTAGGTGACACAGTCGACATGCTAATAATTTTGGTAATAAGCTCAGTGCACTATTGACCACTCGCCCACAGCAGTCCTGCACATCGTTGAGCTATGACTAAATGAAAATAGCCTTTTAACATAATTTAAACAGTGAATACTGTGCATATATGTTGAAAACCAGTGAAAAATCTGATCAGACTGCATGGATATGCAGGCTAATCTGGGAAAATAGTTGTAATGACATACTGTGCATGCTGTTCTGGCTCTTTACCGGTATCTGGCCCAGTGCAGGTTTTATATTTCAACTCTTAAAGCGCCAAACAAAAAAAAAAAAAAAAAAAAAAAGCAGACGACAAATTTACGTCTGCAAAATTTCAACTAGAGGGCAAACAGAGATGAGCCGCCTGATCTGGATCTACGATGATTGCATATTTCTGGCATTCGCGGGACCTTAATCAGTCTTCATGAAAATTGACTCGGCGCCTTGCAAATTTGACATTATAATCTGTTTGCCTCACAGAATAAAAAAAAGTAATGCTAAATGAAAATTTTCATGAAAGTCTGCATCTGAAGGTTATATGTGATTGCCATATTTTCTCATTCAAGCAAAAACATGCGTTCTGTAAAAGGCATGAGGAGTTTGCTTTTTATTTAGCTTTCAGACTCCACATACGTAGTTGATCTGAATGAAAAACATTATTTGAGCCGCGACACGACAAAACCAATTAGAGAACCATTGGTCCGGTAGCTCACCTGAGTCCATTCATCCTCAGCTATCTAGGATAAGTAACTCTGAGGCAAATTGTACAATATGGTCCAATGTCGAATGCGTCTGAGATTTTATGTTTGTCGACGGCATTTCCATACCATAGAGTCTCATAGCAACGGAAAATGTACTTTTTCAGCTTTTCCCATTCAAAAGCCTGACAGACAAAATTTAACCTTGCTGTAAAGTAGATCAGGGTCAATCCAAAGTCATCATTTATATATATTATATAGTACTACAGCCCCAGATGTTACATATTATGTCTCAAAAGAATCAGCAATGTGGATCTAGGGAAGAAGATAATTTTTAAGAGTTTATCATATATGGGCGTGGTTGCCATCTGGGACATGTGACCTGGACCAGATATGTATAAATTTTCTCTCTCTCTCCCCGCCCCCCCCACACACACACACTCCTTTGCCTGAAGGCTGCATATGAAATTTAATTGAAACTGGCCCAGTAGTTTCACAGGAGAGGTCCTTTGGAAATGTTGACACACAACGGACAAGTGACCTTTGGCCAAGGTCACTAAATGACCTAGACCTCTAGAATTCTTAGGGGTTGAAGCTGACTGCGTTTCCATATCGCAGAACACTCAAGCAACGACAAAAAAGCACTTTATCAGCTTTTCTCATTCAAAAGCCTAAGAGACCAAATTTGACCTTGCGGTGAAATAGACCAAGGTCAACTCAAGGTGATCATTTATATAAACTTTGTAGTACTAGAATCAAAACCGCTACTTACCAAGTTTCAAGGCAATCGGCCCAGTAAATCAGGAGAAGAAGACTTTTTAAGGTTTCTCTCATATATGGGCATGGCAGCCATTTTGGTCATGTGACCTTGGCCATATATATATATACTTTCTTTCCCGCTTTGACAGAAGGCTGCATATGAAATTTATTTGAAATTGGCCTAGTAGTTTTAGAGGAGATGTCCTTTGAAAATGTTGACACACAACGGACTAATGACCTTTGGCAATGGTCACTAAATGACCTTGACCTCAAATATTCCGAGGGGTTGAAGTTGACTGCATTTCCATATCACAGAGCACTATAGCAACAGAAAAAATGCAAATGCACTTTCCAGCCTTTTCCATTCAAAAGCCTAAGGGACAAAATTTGACCTTGCCATAAAATAGGTCAAGGTCATTATTTATATATTCTTAGGAGTCCCTAGAGTCCAAGATGCTACTTACCAAGTTTCAAGGCAATCGGCCCAGTGGTGGTTTTACCATATACAGGCATGGCGGCCATCTTGGTCATGTGACCTGGGCCCAATGTATAAACTTTCGTTCCCCATCCTGTTAAGGCTGCATGTGAAATTTGGCTTCAATCGGCCCAGTGTTTTCTGAGAAGAAGATGTTTAAAGAGTGTGGACGACGACGACGACGACGGACGACGGAGGCCTGCCTATTCTACAAGCTCACTTTTGAGCCTTCGGCTCAGGTGAGCTAAAAAGTGGCATGGGCGCCACGCGAAGACTCAGATCAGCCTGGGCATCTGCCTAGTCTAATCAGAGTATTCGCTGTGTGCTTAAAGGGTACCTAAGGATCTAAGCCTGAGTGTTAGCTGGGCGCACATGTCACTCTGTCGCTTTTGTCGCATTTTGGCAAAATTTTCTTCATGTAGTTCATTGCATTTTATCAGACCAATGTCATTCTTATCCATCAGAAGTTGGTCTGTGAGTACAACTCCGTGTTTCTCTGCCATTTTTACATGAGAAAACAACATTTGTTACTTATTTTCTACTTCGCTGGACATAATAACGTTTTCAAACAGAGATCTACTCTTAAAGAAAAGATTTTGCTCATAGAAGAGCAACTTCTTTCCTTTAAGTGTTGAATCCCACTGAAAAGGGAGGCAAAAAACGAAAAATAGCAAAGTGTTGCCTTCATGCCTCTGAAATCCCATTTGTCTGCAAATGAAACATTATTGCTTATCTTTTTGCGGCTAGTGACCTGACAATAATTATTGCTGATTATAGTTTGTATGCAGAGATACAGCTGAAAGGTCTATGCAAAGGTTAACAGTTTAAAAACACTTTGGCTGTATTAATATGCACACAGCTGAAGACTGAGATAAGATAATACATGCACACCGGATAAGGATATCCGCATGCTTCCCCTGTACCTACAAATCTTATCTAACCCATGTTATCTCACCCAGGACCGGATAAAAATCACGAGCATTCAATGCATTGGCTGTAATGGAGGTCACGTATCTACGTCGTCAAGTGATGTTGGCTTTTAAGATGATTACGTCACGAAGACGGCAAAATGACGTCAGTTAATGCAAGCCAGACGTTGACGTAAAGAACCGAATGGCGGTCGTTGAAAGCGGCGCCTTCTTTTAAAATCAAATAGAAACCTCTGAGGCTAAAAAATTACGCATTTTAACAAGTTTTAAAGATAATACAAAACGTTGTGTGCAAGAAAAAGTATCTATCATGGGTGTGAGGTGCGGATAGAAAAATCCGTCACTCGGAATCACTGTTCGGCATCACTCGGCAAGCCTCGTGATGCCGAACAGTGACCCTCGTGACGGATTTTCTATCCACACCTCATACCCATGAAAGATACTTATAATATTGACATCTCTTCACCAAGGACAAAGTCTGCTGCGAAGTGGGACAAATCTTTAAAAGATGGTGGTTGAGCAGTTTAAGGTTATCTTAGACTTTAAAGCATCATAGATCTGAATGTGTTCGATCAAAGTATCTTAGTGCAAATAAAACCCCAATGCCTTGCTCGATCGAATAATACCTATATGCCTTACAGTTCTAAAAAGTCTTGAGAAAATAATACCTTAATGACTCACAGATCTAAATGCGCTCGACCAAATGATACCTAATTGCCTTACAAGTCTAAAAAAGGTACCTTAATGACTTACAGACCTAACGATTGTCTAGCAAATGGTACCTTGCTGTCAAACAGATCCAAAATAATCGATCAAGTAATACCCTAATGCCATACAGATGTAAAAGAACTAGAGCGATTAAAGCCATAATGCCTAACAGATTAAAAAGTAGCCGAGCAGATATATTCTTTCATGCCTTATAGACTTACACATCTAAAAGTGCTCGATCAAATGGTACCTCAGTGCCTTACAGATCTAAAGGTGATTGAGCGAATAATACCTCAATGCCTTATAGATTCTCAAATATCCGAACAATTGATATCTTAATGTCATACAGATTTGAAAGTATTAGAGCAAACATTCAGAATATAATACCTTAATGCCATACAGAGTAAAAAGTGCTTGAGCAAATAATACCATAATGCCATAAAGGTTTAAAAGTGCTAGAGAAAATAATACCTACATGCAATACACATTTAAAAGTGTTAGAGCAAATAATGCCATAATGTCGTACAGATTTAAAAGTACTAAAGCAGGTAATACCACAATGCCATACAGATTAAAAAGTACTAGAGCAGGTAATACCATAATGCCATACATATTTAAAGGTACTAGAGCAGGTAATACCATAATGTCTTACAGATTTAAAAGTATTAGAGCAATTAAAGCCATAATGCCTTACAGATTAAAAACTAGCCGAGCAAATAATTCTTTCATACCTTACAGACTTAAAGATCTAAAAGTGCTCGACCAAATGGTAACTCAGTGCCTTTCAGATCTAAAGGTGCTTAAGCAAATATTACCTCATTGCCATACAGATTTTAAAGTCCTAGAGCAAGCAATCATACTATGATGTAACACAGATTTAAAGCGCTAGGGAAAATAATACCTTTATGTCAACCAGATTTATAAGTGCTTGAGCAAATAATACCATAATGCCATACAGATTTAAAAGTGCTAGACATATTAATACCTTAATGCGATACACATTTAAAAGTGGAAGAGCAGGTAATACCATAATGCCATACAGATTTAAAAGTACTACGGCAGGTAATACCATAATGCCATACAGATTGAAAAGTGCCAGGCCTACAGATGGAAAAGTACGAGAGCAGGTAATACCATAATGCCATACAGATTTAAAAGAATTAGAGCAGGTAATTCCATAATTTCGTACATATTTGAAAGTACTTTAGCAGGTAATACCATAATGCCTTGCAGATATTAAAGTACTAGAGCAGGTAATACCATAATGCCATGCAGATTGAAAAGTGCTAGAGCAAACAATGTCCTAATGCCATATAGATTGAAAAATACTAGAACAGGTAATACCATAATGCCTTACAGCTTTAAAAGTACTATGGCAGGTTATACCAAAATGCCTTACAGATTTAAAAGAACTAGAGGAAGTAATACCAAAATGCCATACTGATGTTAAAGTACTAGAGCAAGTTATACGTTAATGCCTTGCATATTTAAAAGTGCTAAAGCAAATGAGACCATTATACCTTACAGCTTGACAAGTACAAGAACATTTAATACCATAATACCATTCAGATCTGAAAGTGCTAGTACAAATAGTACCTTAATGCTTTACAGATTTAAAAGTACTAGAGCAAATAATAGCCAAACGCTTATAGATTTGGAAGTGCAAAAGCAAACAATACATGTACCTTATTGCCATACAGATTTAAAAGTGCTCAATCAAATAATACCATAATGCCATACAGATTTAAATGTACTAGAGCAAATAATACGACAATGCCTTACAGATTTTCAACTTGTTCTTGTTGTTGTGTTATTGCTCTACGACTACGGTTAACAGCTATGGTCATGTCGGGACGGTCAGTTAATCTAACCACGCTATTCCTGGGCAGACTTGGACCTCCTAAGCGGTTAACCAGTACTAAGTGCAAATACTGTCGCCAGTAACTGACAACTACCCTTCTTGGATCAGAGAAAGGGGAAACGAAATAATGGTGCCTGTCCGGATAATCAACCCTGGACCTCTGGCGCTTGATTCAGACACACTACTGACTGCGCTACGCGGCCCGACAGATTTAAGAGCAGAGCAAGTATTATCTTAATGTCTTACAGATTTGAAAGTACTAGAGCAAATAATACCATAAAATGGCATGCAGATTTTAAAGTGATTGAGCAAATAATACCATAATGCCATACAGATTTAAAAGTACTAGAGCAGGTATTACTATAATGCAAATAATAACTTAATGCCATGCAGATTTTAAAGTGCTACAGCAAATAAAACCAGTATGCCTTACAGATTTATAAGTACTAGAGAAAATAATTCCATAATGCCTTACAGATTTCAAAGTAGCCGAGCAAATAATTCTTCAGTGCCTTACAGATTCAAAAATGCTTGGGCAAATAATACCTTAATGCCTTACCGTACCAAAAGTAAAATAATACCATAACCGCCATTCAGATATTAAAGTGCTAGAGCAAATAATACCATAATGCCTTACGGTTTCAAAAGTTCTAGAACAAATATTACCTTATTGCTCTATAGATTTAAAAGTACTAGAGCAAACTATGCCTTAATGCTTTCGGTTCCAAAAGTGCTCGAGCAAAAAATACCTTAATGACTTACAGATATAAACGTACTAAAGTACTAGTGCAAAAATACTTTAATACCCTTAGTGATTTAAAAGTACTGGTGCAAAAAATACCAGAATTAGTGGAGCAAACTTGATGGGCTATCTTTCAAGGGGGTGGTCTACGGAGTGTAACATTTGTTTTTATTTATCAAAATGATCGTCTGGGTCTCTAGTTATCAAATTCAGCGTTTGCCACCTTGGCAAACCTTGCATAACTCTGTAGTGGCCAGTTATGTACGTTACCCCTTTAAATTTTGAATAACAAAAATATTTATTGAAGTCAATAAGAAAAGTGTTTAAACTATATAAATGTATCAAATTTAAATATTTTCTGTAAGAACAATTAATATGCTATGAATTAGGCTGCACAGAAAACAGTTCAGAACTTTGCTGTTGTTACTTTCGTTACAATGTATCATGTACCCCTTGAAAATTTAAAATTGGAACTTAAATTGTTGCATTTTACCAAGACTCTCCTACAAAAAGGCAAAAAATGATCATTTTGCTTGCTATTCAATTGGCCCCTTTCAGTGCGTTTCTAGCAAAACAAATATGAGACCTCTAGCTTTAATACTTTGTCAACCACGTCCTGTTGAATAGTTACACTTATACCCTGTTTTTGGCTGAAAAGTCATTTTTCGTATAATTATTCATACAAAAAATGGCTAATAACCAATTTAAACTTGACAAATTGGGGCCTTTGCAAAAAGACCATGGTAACCATGATATAACACAATAGCTCAAAAATTATTTTTGACCTTACAACACATTTTAGCCAGAGTAACGTACTTAACAGATAAAAATGTTTGCGTAAAGCGTCTGTCATTCACATCAGGAAAACACCCTTTTCGAATTTCTGACTTTGAAACAAGGCAGTTGTGATAAATATGTTTATTGTTTATCGTAAAATGAAATTTTTGCATAGTAGTCGCCTTCATAGACGGAAAACAGTGTTATTTACATGATATACAATGCTCAGATTGCACCGACGTTCAAATGAAGCCTTCATGAGTTAATCTGTACATGATTTTTTTTTCATTAATATCCAAATAACTTTAAAAGTTTAAACAAAACCACAAAATATCAAATAACTTATAATAACGTACAGTTTTGTATTCAGAAAGGTAACGTTTGTAACATTTGAAAAGACTCCCCGAGATTGAATATTGCTACTGCCAAATATGCGTAAGCTTTATTATTTTGAGTTAAAAACATTTTTAGAACGGCCGGTTTAACTCATTATTGACAGCCCCAAGGTGGAGCATCAGTTCTGGTGTATCCATGTCATCGTATGTGTTGTCCACTTATCTGTCATCTTCGAAAACTCAATTTGTTTCATATGTATATTTGCCATCATTCTGGTGTATAACTGGCATATATGGAAAAAGAAACAAAATAGATGAAAATTTTGTATGCCTAATTTTGTATGTTTAAGGCTAGCTTTGTACCCATGAACTTGTAAGGGGCTGCATAATTATCTGGCTAGCTGCTAGTATCGTTTTTACTACTTGTCTTATATCTTTATGCAGCTATTCCAGTTTGGAATCGTGGTAGGGTTGTTGCGCAGATAACATTAATTTCTGCTCATTGCCCCTTTACTATAATTTACCTTTTCTATAAAAACAATGAATAAAACCAAAGTTGCCTTGTAGCATATATTTTCACCAAAGTAACGTACAAAAAGTATGTGTAATTTTTCTCCTACTGCAGCTACAGTAAAGTACCGTTGGGCTACTGTGGAAAGCTTCCTCATACTTCATCATATTAAAAATTATATTTGGAATCATGTGGGCTCAATTTGAGTCAGTTAAGCTGAAGCTGGTGCTAGGGACACCTTATTGCATTATATCAAACAGAAAATATCATTAAAAATAGAAAATATCATTAAAAACATAAATCTAATCTGACAAATCGTTTACATTTGAATGTTGTATACGTTACCTTTTTAAATACCAAAACAAGAAGTCAAAATAAGTGAATTATCATTGACTCAATTAAAAAGGCATTTTGATAATGATTTTAAAGTAATAACAATATGTCATAATCATCTTATCCGTGTCTCTAGGCATTATCATCCGATTTTGAAAGGAATCAGTTAAACTGAGTCTGCTATGTTCTTTCTCGTGCGTGTTGATCTTCTGGCATGTCTTTGCAATAATACTGTATTAATATGAAAGGACACACCTCAGTATTTTACTGCAATTTGTTAGAAAGAAATATTTATTTCCGTAGATGTTTCCTATTCGCTTCTGAGAAAGCTATAACCTTTCAAAAAATGGTCTGCTCTTAAAGGAAACATATTTTTACAGCAGCAAATTCTTTTTAAAAGTTTTCCCCATTAAGAAAGGAGGCCAAAGTAAAATTGGCAGAATAACTTACATGAAATTGTATCCCTTCAACTTAAATTCTAAGACTGATAAAAACTTAATTAAATTCTGAAGGATGAGTCTCTGGAAGCAAGGGATGAATCACGAAAAATAACAGCAACCTGGGTTTAACTAAGGAATGTAATGTTGCGACACTGCCAATGCCACCTAGCACCAGCTATTTCCGTTTTCAAACTGACTCAGAAAGAGTCCAGATGCTTCCAAATGACCAGAACATGAAGTACAAGGAAGCATTTCACTTAGCCACATGCCACTTTACACTAGCAGCAGTGGGGTAAAATAACTTCTTCTTTTTAAACTGTTATATACGTTACTTCGTTTTTAATATATTCTATACGGCCACAAGTAATTAAACTATGGTTTCATATATTGCGTTTATAGAAAAGGCCATTACAGGTAAAGAAGTGTAAAAGGGCAACGATCAGAAACTGATTCAACTAGTGCCACAACCCTCCCACAACACCAAACTGAAAATAGTAACATAACGCATAAAACAAGTATCAAACGATACTAGTGGGTAGAAATATACGTGCGCCCATTCCATGCAGATGTCCACAAGTTAGCTTTCATCAAGCATACCCAGGCACACAAAATGTATATTTTCACCTTCTTTCTTTCTGTTTTATATACACATCAGAATGATGGCGAAAAAAAAAACAGACAAACAAGTCAATTTTTCGAACACTACAGATAAGTGGCCAACACAAACTATAACATTGTTACACAACGACAGATGCATCGCCGTGGAAGTTTCACTGATAAATTACATATGGTGGGTTTAAACCAGTCTAAAGTGCCGTTTTAAAAATATTTTTAACAAAACTAATGAGGTTTAGGCATATTTTTCAGTAACAACACATAATCTCAGCGATTGTTTTCAAATAATGGTTACAAACGTTACCTTTCTGAGTACAAAACAGTAATTTCTGATTAGTAAATTTCTTATGGCGTGATATTTTTCATGTCATTGGATATTAAATGAGAAAAAATAAAAGTGTCTTTTGTATCTATTAATTCATGAAGGTTTTCTTTACTAGTTTCAGGACAATCTCAGCTTTGCATGTCATGTAAATAACACTGTTTGCTGCCTGATTAGTTTATTAAACAATGCAAAAATTTCATTTTACAATAGATAGTATACATATATATCACAACTGCATTGTTTAAAGGTCAGAATTTGAAAAGAGTTTTTTTCTGGCGAGAATGATGGACGCTTTACGCAAACATTTTAATCTGTTAAGTACGTTACTCTGGCTCAAATGTGTTGTAAGGTCAAAACAATTTTTAAGCTATTGTGATATATCATGGCTAACATGATGTTTTAGCAAAAAGCCCCAATTTGTCAAGTTTAAATGGGTTATTAGCCATTTTTGTACGAACAATTATACGAAAAATGACTTTTCAGCCAAAAACAGGGAATAGGTGTAACTGTTAAACAGGACGTGGTTGACAAAGTATGAAAGCTAGAGGTCACATATTTGTTTTGCTAGAAACGCACTGAAAGGGGCCAATTGAATAGTAAGTAAAAATGATCATTTTTTGCCTTTTTGTAATAGAGTCTTTGTAAAATGCAACAACTTAAGTTCCAATTTTAAATTTTCAAGGGGTACATGATATATTGTAACGAAAATAACAACAGCAAAGCTCTGAACTGTTTTCTGAGCAGCCTAATTGAAAGCATATTAATTTTTCTTACAGAAAATATTTAAATTTGATACATTTATATAGTTTAAACACAGTTCTTATTGACGTCAATAAAATTTTTTGATATTCTAAATTTAAAGGGGTAACGTACATAACTGGCCACTACAGAGTTATGCAAGGTTTGCCAAGGTGGCAAACGCTGAATTTGATAACTAGAGACCCAGACGATCATTTTGATATATAAAAACTAATGTTACACTCCGTAGACCACTATCTTCCTTATTTAGGCCACTTATGCAATCAGATTTGCTCCACTAAATGTCTTATAGATTTAGAAGTGCTGGAGTAAATATTTCCAGAATGCCCTATTATGATCTAAAATGCTCGAGCAAGTAATACCGTAATGCCTAATGCTTTAAAAATGCTCGAACAAGTAGTACAATGATGCCCTACAGATCTTAAAGCATTCGAGCAAATACAACACGACAAGTTTGTAGGTGCTTCGTGTGGCACGTGCTTTTTGATCTGATGCATATCTATAAGTCATATTGTACTGATGCATGCGAGGCAGATTGGTAATCTATGGAACGCCTTTACTGCCTCCATGTGTCTATTTTAGTGTTATCGAGTCAGCCCATCATTATATCCTGGTCAAATATTATTATGTTGGGTGCAAATGGTATTATGATATCTGCAGAAACCAATATATCATGCGGATCAACTGTACGTTGTGTTCTCATGTCAATATGTTGTATACAGATATATTTTTATTGTGTCGGTTCATCATTATATCCTGGCCATACGTCATTATGTTGGGTGCAGTTGTCATTATGTTATGTACACGCACCATTGTATTATGGTATTATGCCTTAATGTCGGGTACACACGTCATTGTGTTGTATACAAATGTCTTTTCATTGTGTCGGTTCATCATTATATCCTGGCTATATGTCATTATGTTGGGTGCAATTGTTATTATGTTATGTACACACACCATTGTATTATGCTCTTATGTCTTGATGTTAGGTACAGATGTCATTGTGTTGTCTAAAAATCTTTTTTTCATTGTGTCGGTTCATCATTATATCCTGTTCATAAGTCCTTATGTTGGGTGCAGTTGTTATTATGTTATGTACACACACCATTGTATTATGGTCTTACGCCTATATCTTGTGTTCACATGTCATTTTGTTGTGTACAAATGTCTTTTCATTGTGTCGGTTCGTCATTGCATCCTAGCCATACGTCATTTTGGTGAGTGCTATTGACATTAGGTTATGTCCACACACCATTATATTATGGTCTAACGTCTTTATGTTGTGTTAACATGTCATAATCTTGTATACAAATGTTTTTTCATTGTGTCGCTTCGTCATTTTATTCTGGCCATGCGCCTTAATGTTGGTTGCAATTGTTATTTTATATCACACACACACCATTATGTGGGCGCATATATAATTATGACATGTAGACATACCATTGTATATGTCAGCTGCTTTTATGCCCCCAATTTTGAAGAAGTTGAACAGGCATATTAGTTTTGCCATGTCTGGTCGTTCATTCGTCTGTTTGCCCCTTGTGTGAATTTTGCACGTATCCAACTTCTGATCCACTGGACCTAGAAAGCAGACTTTTTGGTATTTCGCAGTGGTCCATGATGTGTTAAATATTTTATAAGGTCACATAACTCTGAATTCAATAGTTACAGAATTATAGCCTCTTTTAGTCAATAATTTTGCGGTTACTGGGCTCAAGAACCACTGGAAGTAGGGTTTTGAAATTTGAAGAAGTATATGGGCTAGGGTGATGATATTTAGTACACATCCCAAAATAAATAAGTCAGGGTCCTTGTTTGAATTTTGCATTCTTCCAACTTCTGATTCATTTTACAGTTAGCTCCTCTTCGTCGAAAATAAACCGAAATCTTACCATGATCTCTCAACAACTGTATGAGTTTGGTGATGGTATTTTGAATACATTTTTGGGAGTTGAGATGTCTAAGGATTGATTAACTTTTGGGCATATTCCATTAAAAATTGTCTGTTATGCCCCTTGTTTGTGTCTGGCATTTTCCAACTTCTCGGGAAGCTGATTTTCAATATAATAATAGTCATTGATGTGTAAAAATATTGGAAAAGGTGAGGCAATTCTGAATTCATTTATTTTTCCCTTTTATCAATTTTAGGCAGCTACTGGGAATGAATCCATGGCTGCAATTCTTAGTTGTTTTTGTTCGGATTCTAAGGTAGCTAGGCATTATAAAGCACACCATGGTGGCTACACTGGGTTACTTTTACTGGTCAATAATGTTTTCTAAACAATATCAGAAATATATAGGCATATGTTCCGTGGCGAACACAAAAATTATGTCATAAACTTCAGATTCTTTCCTTACCCCACGAATCTATATAACAGAAGCTATACCTTTTGCCCATAAACGTGAGAAGTGAAATCAACTTTTTTTTTTTTGCATAGGAAGCAACATCCCCACCCCCTCCTCCGTCCCAAACACACCACGTATAAACCCTGGCACAATGCCTTCAGAAATTCCGGAGAAAACGGTATTACTTTTAGGTCTTATTTGACTAATGGAATTGAAAACTGACACTATTTTCAGACTGAGCGAGTCCCAATGACTTAGCGGATATATTATGCTACAACCTGTGCATTTGTATGTCATCAGAACCACTCCATTAAGGCGATTCTCATGAGACGTCAAAGAAACTACTGAATTGATGTTAGTTTTCATTACCATTTCGATAAAACCCTGATATATTCGAGCACAATTCAAATCCGACTCTTGGGGTGGTTCTGGTCGACTATGGTGCTGGCCCTGCAGAGTAACTCTCAGTGCCGTGGCGTCCTATGCAGTAGGGCAAGGGCCAACTGTGCTGGCAGATCTGAAGGCGTGGGTCTGGACTGTCTGGATATTTTTTCTCTCCCTTTCCTATCTCTCTTTCTGGGACACAGCTCGATATAAACTGAAATACTGTCTCAAAGAGCCGTTAAACCTAAAACAACCAAGTCAAATCCGACTCAGATTACCGCTGCGGCCCTCATTTTGGCTTCTTTTAAAAATAAGCTACCATGTTTAAGCATCTAACTGTCCGGTGTTACCTGTCAAAATCGATCGAATTAAAAGTCCGCCTATGATACAACGACGAAGTGGCAGAATATAATGTGGTTTAGACGCGATAGACATATCGAACCGTAAAATATAGACAATGAATAGCTCGAAAGAGAATAGTTATGGAAGCATATAATAGAATCTGAATGCTCACAGAATGAAAGTGAATTTGTACACCATATAATAGACTTTGCATTCGACAAAAATACGTTTGCTCTTGATATAATGGTATATTCGCTTAACATCATACCAGGTGCATCCAATAATGATGAAATCATTATAGATTTTATGCTATACGCAATCAATACTCAATTGTTTTGAAAGATGCAAACCTGTCACTCGTTGTCTGTGTTAACAAAGTGCTTACCCGTGTTTTGCAAGTTAATTTAATCCTTTATGTGTTATCAATAAGTTGTTTTATCTCAAAATTAAGCAGATCGAAGTGTGTTTATGTCCACTGTCTTCCATCTTGTCAGCTGTGTATAATATTGAATTGTGGGATTGAGTGTGTAAGCGTTCGAGCGTATCTGTCACAACAACGAAAGTTATTTCGAACAGTCAGTCTACACTTCTCAATGAATTCTAAGCAATCGGTACCTACAAAAGTTTCCTAAATATGACAGTCATAAAATTCATTCCTTTGGGGTCATTTTGATAATAATGATTAATGGGGTTTCATATAAGATAGTTGCATAATTGCAGGTTAAAGTCTGGTACTCAGGGTATTTATCGGCAAATCCAACATGGCGGGTATTGGATTTTTTCCTTTGACGGCATCTTCCCTGAGACGTTTGTTGCGGGATCACGTGATCCCGCGGTTCTTCTGTTGGGGGACTTGGGAATTCCAGCACAAACTTGCCTGGGGCGTGGGATCCCTGAACAAAACCTTACGGGTTGTGGGGGACGGGAACCTGGGAATATATAAGGAGCTTTCCCAGGAATCCCAGTAATCTCAGAATTTGCTTTGGTTAGAGAAAGTCACGTTTATTTTTGCTGCGAATTTTTGGCTTTATTTCTGTTCAGTTTTCCTAAACTCATTTTTAAAGCAGCAACCTTTTGGGTGAAATTATTTATTTTCTTTGAAGAGGGGCCTATGTTAATAATGTAAAAGAAGAAACTTAGCTCTTGATTGATTTTTTTTTTTTGGCATTTAAAGAGATAGGATTTTACAATACACTCCATGCTCATGTCCCTTTATAAATTTTCTGAACTTCTTTGCATTACCTATTCATCCTCCATTTGTCATTAATTTCTAGCATGTTTAAACCATTAATTTGCATAATTTAGCTCTGACGTACTAGTTCGAGATCACTGTCGTTGCGAATAAATCGGTAGCATCATTTAATCCTCATTTTTAAGCCGTCCTCACTGTACATACGCATATGTTAATTTATTTCATGAAATGTTAGTTTAAACACCTAGTCATAAAATAACAAAGATCTCATCTGTCTGAAATTAAATTTTATTTGCATCATTATAAGGATAAACTTATTTTTATTGATACAATGTCTTGTTTCTTGTCTTCAATCCCTTCATTAAGGTGCTGAGTCACCTGAAATCCTGAATAGAACAGAACTTCTGCCTGTTTTACACCATTTTACACCATTCAGTTCATCTGAAGAACTGACACCATTCAGTTCATCTGAAGTACTGGTGGGAACAGAACCGCTGCCTATTTTTACACTATTTAGTTATTCTGAACTACAGAATAGAACAGAACATCTACCCATTTACACCATTCAGTTCATCTGAAATACAGAATAGAACAGAATATCTGCCTATTTTTACACCATTTATTTAATCTGAGATTCACTTATACCCCTCGAACGAGGCCTAGACTCTCAGAGTTTTAGCGCATCGGCCAAGCAGCTGGGGCTTTTTGCTGTGTAGCCAGCTTGAGCTTCTGTCTGCTGTTAAATACTGCTGTGGAGAAGTCCTGCGGAAGCTGCTAAACCCTCGGCGTGTAACATTAGTGGTGGCAAGGCGGTGCGGATTGTTTTTTTAAACATTCAGTCCGAGAGATACGAACCATGAGCAGCGAGGACAGCCACAGAGAAGCCACGGTTCTGGACAACCAAGGCAGTGGGGATCAAACTGATACCCGATCCCCAGTTGATCAAAGGCAAACAGATGTCTCCACAATGGGTGGGGCCTCAGAGACACAGAGTTACCCTCAATCCGTTGCTGCGACAACATTATTGCAGCTGCGCAATGGGTCATTTTGCGATAATGCCCTTGATAATAACCATAGCGTAGACAACCCCTTAACCGGAAATAGAACTAGGTCTGACCCCAGTATGTTTTTTGGGACTGGTGACGACAGACCATCTTATTCGAGATCATGGGAAAATAGTTCCTATGCAAACAGAAATACAGCAAGTTTCCCCGATGGTAGGAATATGACTCAGAACGCCTTCATGTACTCCCAGGTAAACATGCAGAACACCCTAGCTGGTTTGACTAATGCCATTGGTAGCTTACAGCAAGAGCACTTGAACATGCACACACGACAAGAAAACATAACTGGCACTCTTGAACAGGTTTTGTCAAAATTGCAAGGGCTAAAGGATGGTAATCACCCATCAGCATCAAACCAAAATAGTGTACAAAATGCGATTTCTGCACCACCCTCCGTTATAAGCAGTGCAGACATAAACTCTGGGTCTTTGGGCGATAGAGGCTTAACAAACCACGATTCTTGCCGACTTGCTGAAACACAGACAGGTACCCCACATAACACTAGTAGTATGGGTAGGCACTCTGGGAACACTAGTAGTATGGGTAGGCACTCTGGGTCCAACCACTGGGCAGAAGCCCCCTTTAATAACCAGAGTGGCCGATTTTCCACATATAATGAGGTATTCTCAGCCCAGACTGAGGAAGAGAATACAGAAACCAGGTATGGGTCTATAAGCGAGGGTACAGGGTATGGTTACGATCCAGCCAACCGCAGTCAGAGGTATGCCAGACAATCCAGTGAGGAGGGACGCCCAAGGGTAACCTTCTCCGAAACAAACAGGTCTGACAGGAGAAGACAATCTTCACCAGAGTATTACGGGATGAAAATACCACCTTTCAACGGTAAGGAGGACTGGAAGGTGTGGATCAATCGCTTTGAGGCGATAGCAGATAGACGAAAATGGAGCGAAGAGGTAAAGCTTGATAACCTGCTGCCTAAACTGCAAGGTAAGGCTGGTGATTTCGTATTTACGCAGCTATCAAAAGATACGCTGAGCAGCTACAAAGACCTAATAAAAGAGCTCAATAGTAGGTTTAGAGTGGTTGAGACAGAGAAAACCTTTGCGTCTAAATTCAGTCAGAGAGTCCAGAAAGAAGGCGAGACCGCAGAAGAGTACGCAGCAGATTTGAAACGTCTATACGCCAAAGCATACAAGAATAGAGATAACAGAACAAAACGTGAAGATCTTGTAAGAAGATTTTTAGACGGAATGCGAGACCATGAGGCCCGCTTTGAAATTGAGTTTCATAAAGAGCCAGATGACATAGATGAGGCGGTATACCACGCCGTCAACTTTATTCAGACCAGAAGAAGAAGTTCTGCTGAGACTCATGGTGAAAAGAGGTTCAAGCGGTACGCAAGGAGAACCAGTCTCGAGTATGACAGTCCTAGTGAGGGCGAAACAGCCTATGAAACAGACGAAGAAGATAACAGAGCTCTTAGAATACCTGCAAAGACAGACAATCCTCCATCAAGAAAGATGACTAAAACTGGTCAACAAGCTAATACTGCTGCAACAGAACAGAATGACTCTTTGAAAGTGCTTACAGAAACTAGAGATTTAATGAAGACTTTGGTTAGTCAGCTTAAGAACCAGGTGAGCACCACAGAAGGTAAGACAAACCAGCAACAAGGGAATACAGGCTTTTCAGGGAAAAGAAAGATCCAGTGCTATGGGTGCCAAGAATTTGGGCATATAGTGAGAGACTGTCCTGATAGGTCTGGTAGGCCCGGAAATAATGCCGCAAAAGAGAGGGGAAATGCAACCTCACAACAACAGGCTCAACAGCCTCAGGGTAAAAATCCTTTAAACTAGAGCAGGCTATCTCTGGTGGCCACAGGGAAGCCTGTTTGACAAACAGCGGCCAACGTAAAAGTGAAGAATCAAACCATATAATCAAATCAATAAAGGTTGCAAGAAAGTTGCCTGATGGCGTGTACGTAAGGGGTGCAGTTCAGGGGTATCCCCTTTTGTTCACTACTGACACTGGGGCTTCAACAACAATAATTTCTAATAGGGTGTTTGAATCATTGAAGCCAGAAAACAGGCCGGAACTAGTGAAAACCTCAAAGCTGGTAGGTGCAAGTGGTGCAAGTATAAAAGAAAGGGGTAAGGGCACATTTGCTATAACACTAGGACCGGTTGAGCTAGAAATAGAAGCCATTGTAGCAGAAATAGACGACGATGGCTTGTTAGGGGTTGACATATTACAAAATGGTAAGAATGGTCCTTCAGACTTATTGATGAGCAAAGGTGTTCTACTGATCAATAAGAAAGAAGTGCCCATCATACAAGTCGGCGTCACAAACAGGGTAAGAAAGGTGACGGCGGCAGATCATTTCATAATTCCTGCTCAGAGCGAATGCATCATAGATGTATACCTAGAGAGGCAGGAATATGACGATATTTCTTGTGAGACAGATTACATTGTCGAACCTACAGAACATTTCCAAGCGGAATATCCATTACAGATGGCATCCACTCTCGTCGACATAAACCAATCATGTACGGGCAAGGTCAGAGTGCTCAATCCTTTCCCTACTGCTGTGTCTATCAAGCAAGACGCTGTGATAGGGAGGGCAGAACCAATAGAAGGTAAGCCTTTGACGGTTGCTAGTGAAGAAGATGCTAGTGAAGTAGCGAATCATGCAACAGTTAGAAGAATAAATTTCTCCACAAAGGAAGTTACACCGTCAACGTCTAATGATACGGCCAGGAAGGCTGATGTGATGCACACTGAAATTCCAAGCCATTTAGCAGAGCTACACAAGAAAACAATCCAGGGCCTGACAAGTGAGCAAGAACAGAAAGTAACCCAACTTCTTGATAGGTTTCAAGATAGTTTTTCTCGTGATGAGTGGGATTTAGGGTTGACCCACTTAACTTCACATGTCATCAAGACAGAAGGGGCAATGCCAGTCAAGCAGCCACCAAGGCGCGTGCCGATGGCATATGCAGATGATGAGAAGAGAGCAATAGAAGATCTCAAGGCAAAAGGCGTGATCAGGGAGAGTACTTCCCCTTGGGCAAGCCCGATTGTCCTTGTTAAGAAGAAAGACGGAGGAGTCCGACCCTGTGTTGATTATCGTAGGGTAAATGAACTAGTAAAAGCGGATGGCTTTCCATTGCCAAGAATACAGGACTGCCTTGATGCAGTTGCTGGATCCAAACTATTTTCTACCTTCGATTTGACAAGTGGGTACTTCCAAATACCGTTGGAAAAAGGAGACATACCGAAGAGTGCTTTTGTATGTAAGTATGGACACTTCGAAATGACTAGGATGCCTTTCGGCTTAAATAATGCCGCATCCACATTTCAACGCACCATGGAGATGGCGCTACAGGGTTTGCAATGGATTACTTGCCTCATATACATAGACGACATAATTGTCTTTGGCAAGAACTTTGAAGAACATATGTGTAGAGTAGAAGAGGTCCTTGAAAGAATCAAGACTGCTGGCCTTAAACTCAAACCAGAGAAGTGTCTTATGCTTCAGAGAGAAGTGGTTTTTCTAGGTCACGTGGTCTCTGATGAGGGTATGAAACCAAGTCCGACCAATATTTCAAAGATTATGTCATGGCCAAAACCCAAAACCGCAAAACAAGTTAAGCAGTTAGTGGCCATGGGCTCATATTACAGAAGGTACGTTAAGAATTTTGCAAGCATAGTGAGACCAATGATAGAGCTGACAAAGAAGGGCAGAAAATTTCTTTGGTCAGAAGCTTGTGACAGAGCCTTTGAACAGATGAAAAAGGCCTTGGTAAGTGCAGATGTAATGGGGTATCCATTAAATGATGGTGGTGAATTTATCCTCGATGTTGACGCCTCAGACGTAGGAATAGGTGGAATCCTTCACCAATGTCAGGGCGATCGTGAGAGGGTTATCGCATATGCCAGTAGGTCAATGAATAAGGCAGAACGTAATTATTGCATTACAGAGAAGGAACTTCTGGCCGTCCGCTATTTCATTGAGTATTTCAGACAGTACCTACTAGGTAGGCGGTTCAAGGTAAGAAGTGACCACCAGGCATTAGTTTGGCTCTTTCGCCTGAAAGAACCAAGTGGCAAAATTGCCCGTTGGCTTGAAATACTCAGCCAGTATGACTTTGCCATAGAATATAGGCCAGGAAAGAAGCAAGGTCATTGCGACGCACTATCAAGATGCGAGAACCCAAAAGACTGTGAGTGTCCTGAACAAGATACAAGTGAGCCTCTAAAATGTGGACCGTGTAAGAAGTGCATAAAGAGGGCCCAGGACATGATGCACTCCACACTTTACAAGGAAATCATGGCAGCACAGAACGAGCAGGTAGCAGAGACAGCAATCAAAGATAGTGAGGTTGTAGATGTAAAATGCATGAAGGAGGTACCTGAACCTGGACCATCGTCCAAGAAAGACTCAACACCAGAGGTGAAACAAAGTGTCATTTCAGCCTTCTGGGCTAGTACAAGGTCAATTGAAGAGTTGCGTGAGCTGCAGAGGGATGACCCAGATATTGGTCCGATTGTCAAAGCTAAGTCGGAGGGTAAGAAGCCGAGCAGTCAAGACATGGTTACATGCAGTCCAGCAACAAGACACTATTGGATCCTTTGGGACTCTCTCAAACTACAAGACGGCATACTTATGAAGAAGTTTATGAAACAAGATGGATCAGGTGAGTACCTGCAATTCCTGGTACCAAAGTCAATGAGACGCGAAATTCTGTACCAGATGCATGATTCCTTGGTTTCAGGTCACCTAGGGTGTAAAAAGACAAAGGAGAAGATCTTGCAAAGATTTTATTGGTACTCCATGAAGAATGACGTAGCCCTTTACATTCAACGGTGTGATATCTGTGCGGCAGATAAGAAACCAGTCAAAACACCACGGGCACCAATGGGTAGCTTACGAGTTGGTGCACCAGGTGATTGTATTGCTACTGACTACCTAGGGCCATTCCCCGTCACAGAAAGAGGCCATAGGTATATACTTCTTTTTACAGATCACTTTACGAAGAACGTTGAAATCGTCCCTGTGAGAGATATGACTGCAGAAGTCTGTGCCACGAAGCTACTGAATGAAGTGATTTCCAGATGGGGCTGTCCACTTGCTATTCATAGCGACCAGGGGAGGACCTTTGAGAGTAAGATTTTCAGGGAACTTTGCAGAATGCTAGAGGTGCGAAAAACACGGACCAGTGTTAGAAACCCCCGAGGGAATGGGCAGGTGGAACGTTTTAATCGAACGTTACTGCGGATGATAAAGGCGTACTTATGCGGGGAGCAAAAAGATTGGGATTTGCACCTTGGTTGTCTCGCTGGGGCCTATCGTGCCACACCAAATGAGTCAACCAGGATGACACCCCATCTTCTGACCATGGGGCGGGAGGTTAGACTGCCAGCGGAATTGGTGTTTGGAAGTGCTAATACCTTCGACGGGGAGGAGATTACTTCTTATGGCGACTATGTGGATACCTTGAGATCACGAATTCAACATGCACATGAAATTGCTCGTAAACACATGTCCGCGGCCGCCAAGAGGAGTAAAGACCTTTATGACTCCAAGATTGCCTTCCACCGATACAACCCAGGTGATGTGGTCTGGTGTCTCATGGAGGTGAGAAAAGTGGGTGTCTCTCCGAAATTAGAATGTGTGTTTGAAGGTCCATTCCTAGTACGACGAAAGTTGTCAGAAATTGACTTCGTGCTACAACTTGACAAGGCAGGAACAGAAAGGCCTGTTCACCATAACAAGCTAAAACCGTACGAGGGCGTTCATACACCAAGATGGATAGTAAGGGCTAAGAAGCAGATTGAAAAACATATGAAATCTCAACAGTAAGACATAGTAGGGGTAAAATTAATACTGCTATGCACTATGTGAGCATAAAAGTAAGAATGGGTAATGAAAATGTAAATTAGTAAATTAATAAATAAATAAATAAAATAGCACTTTAAAATTCTGTTGGGGGGAGGAATGTCACTGAGTTAACAAGCTTGTATGAGAAGTCCAGAAGTACCTAAGAGGTTTGCCGATGTGGACAACAGAGGGTAAGCAAGGTGAAGACCTAGTGGGACTTGGTGGCGGTGGACAAGGAAAAGGGATAGGGAGGCTAACGCAGAATGGTGTTGCTAAAAGGGTACAGAGAGTATGGCAGTTTAAGCAAAAGAGTACCGAAATTCTACAATGGTAGTGCTGTGTGCGCGTTTTTAGTAGAAGTACAGTTCGGCAGTTTTGAAGACAGAATCTGAATAGAAGCGGGGAAGAATTGAATTGAACAATAGGTGCGTTAGATGAGAGGTCCCAAATGTGAAGTGTTGTCCGCCCGAGAAGTTACACTAGGGGTAGTCTATCGAAGATAGCTTTACCAGATGTTCTGAAAGCAAACAGAAGTAGGGGTCCATTAGAAATCGTTGCGTCTTTAAATTAGGTTTTAACGCGGAACGCATGCGTAAAGGTAAACAGACAGTGATCAGAGCGAACTAAGTCAGGGTACTATGTAGACCATTAATCTCGAGGTTGCAAATTTGCTATTTTTCAGAGAATGGAATCCAGTATGATAGAGCTATTGTTTGGGAAGGAGGCGTTGGAACGGGCCAAGAAGAGAGGTCGGGCGTATATGTGTGTGGCGTGCCATAACCTGACGGGAGAAAGACGAACCGGGGAGCTAGGGCCAATGCAGGACCATGTGCTGAAGACCCACGTGAGCCGGGATAGAGTGCCGTATTACTGCCGGCTGTGCACCTTCAAGTGCCAGACAAAACAACAGATGGACCACCATACTCGTCACTACTCGAGGCATGTGACCATGGCAAAGTTCCGGGGTATCGCCAACCACGAGGAGTGGCAGATACAGAGCCCAGCGCCGTATCAGATTGGTGAGAAGGACCTGTTGAAGTTCTCCCAGGAAGAGAGCATCATATTCTTTCTGGGGAAACAGTCGCCAGGAGCGGTGCCTATGCAGGAAACGTTGGGGCAGATGGACTTAGCCGTGCCTGGTAATCCAGAGGAAGAACTGTCATCTGAAACACTCCAGCAGGGTTATATCTCCATTCCTGAAGATCCCGTGGATTTGTCTAGTGGGGTGCAGCCTATGCAGGGACAAGGGACAAGTGTGGGGCAGTGGATCAGCCAGCCATCGCTCGTCGGCTCCAACTTCGCTCCAGTCAGGCAGGAGACTAGAGGCTTGGCGCACCTGGTAAGGACCATGCCAAGGTTGCCACTACCACTCCAGATCAACCCCTTAGTCAACTCGGGACTGCAGAGGAGCTTTTCGTCTGTAACACAGAATGGCATGATGCAAGAGGCAGTGATGACCAGAACTCCACCCGGATCGTATCATCCTTCACCCATGCCTTCACCTGGGTTCCAGTCTCCAGAGCCAAGCACGAGCCAACTAGGGACCAATCAGGCAGCAGTGACTACACAGTACCAACAGCCAGTTATACGACCACCAGTGGTCTTGACAGTGCCACTCGCCACACAAGTTGGAACCAGTCCTACCATGACAGCCCATCCGATGAACCCTCCCACGCAGTTGGGAATGGCCGGTGCAATCCAGTCAGGGACAGTAGTCAGCGTTCTCCCTTCACCAGTGGTAAGCCTTGCAAGTGTTGCTGGAAGGTCGATAAGAACGCAGGAGGTCGACCAGACAGCGGCTGCACAGTGTCTTCAGCTACCTTCACAACATCAACCAGCCTTGACACCTCAAACTGCTTACAACCTCAGTACCAGCAACACCATCACAACAAACCCGATGACGACTCAGGCAGCGACGACAGGGGCGACACAGCTAATCACACCCTCACCAGTAGTGAGCCTCGCAGGTGCCAATGGTACAGGACAAAGTACGGATCAGGCGCAAGCAGCAGGGGTGTCAGAGCCTGTCTCAGAGCAGTTTCCACCTGAAGAGCCCCCAGCCAAGGAAACAGCAGCCGAGGAAGTTGAGAACCTGTGGCCCCAGCTTATGCCACAAGAAGACTCTGACCATTTATCAGATGTCGACTCTCAATCTGGAGCTGAGGGACTGAAAAGGAAAACAGCTGAGAGGGAAGGAGATAAGACAGACATGGACCAGGCCAAGGACAAAAGTTCAGCAAATGACGGACAAGCAGATTTGGAGTCTAACCCAAAACGGCAGCGGACCGACAGAGAAGAGCCTGTGTTCGAAGTCAGCATGGTGGCGCTCAATGGTCTTACCACAGCGATACAGCGTCTGTCGGGAGAGGTAACCAGGACAAGAGAAAACCATGAGAAGACAGAAAGAGTTTTAGTGGACGTGACATGTGCACTAAGTAAATGCACGGATGCAATAAATAGGTTCAAGAACATTCTGGAGGAAAACGCAAAGGAGGAAAGGAGAAGGGAAGAGAGATGGATAGAGATGGATAGGGCAAGGGAGGAGGAGCGAAGGAAGGATAGGGAAGCAGAGCAGAGGAGGGAAATGCGACGTAGAGAAAGCGAAAGGAAGGACCGGGAGGAACTGCGAAAATTGTTAACGGAAATGAAAGAGGAGACAAAGAACAGGCAGAAAGGAGATAAAGTTAAAGATGGAGAGGAGAAGGAGAATTCTAAGTCACTAAAATCAGTTTTGGGCAAATCATATACTGAAAACAGCATGAAGGATCTTAGTAAGAGGAAGTGATTATGGACTGTAATATAGTGAATTTAAGGGAGTTATGGACTGTAGTAAGTGATTATGAACTGTAATAAGTGAACTATGGACTGTGGTAAGTGAATTATGGACTGTAACATCAGTATAGAGATAATATAAACTACATTGTACAGGACTCTAGTGCTTCAATAGTTATACATTCCAGTAAAATTCTGTGGTATTTAGCATAAAAGAACGAAATGGACATTCAATAGGAATAAAGTGTGATTAAATTAGATTTATACCCTAAGTGAGCTTTCAGATTTTGTGATTAGGACAAAAAGTGCTAAAAGAAGGAGTTAAATTTTCTGAGGATAATGCTACCAAGTTAGAACTGAATTAGGTTTACTAAGAGTTTGAGAGTAGTGTGAGTGTGAGATTAAGTGTAAGTATAGTATGCTGAAAAATTTTAAACTGGAGATAAAATATAGATCTGCTATAATGCCGAAATCACTTGTCGTGATGCGTAATTTAGAGGCATGTGTTATTTTGTGATTTTTCTCACTAGTCATTTTCAGCGTATATGCAGTTACGTGCCTGTGCTAAAGTTACTCGCAACTGAGTTATATCTGCATACAAGTGATTTCAAGCTCAGCGGGTTTGCGAACATTTGTTTAAAACTATTTACTATACTTATGAAAATTTGGAGGGAAGTAACTTATCAGTCTTCATCTCATCAAATGTGTTATTGTCATTATAGACATCCATAATATCATCCTTAAGATAATTCATTTTATTGTTCAATCATAACTGTAGGTCATATCACATTGTTTGAAAGTCTGTCAGTAATTATGCATTTCAATATTTATTCATTCAGTCAGTTTTCCTAAAGTCTCTTATTTTAGTCTGTCAAGATTTGGGAAGTTCGCTAGTATTTCATGTCAAACAATTAAGCCTTGTTAACATTAATTGTCATAGATTTCTTAAGCCATTTATCATCAAGTTCAAATAGTCTTTCGTGATAATTTGTGTACCATAGCAATTAGGGTAGTTTGTAGAATTTTGAATGTAAAGTTTGCATTTAACAAAATTTGCTACGCAGATGGGCTGTAAATATTTTGAGGAGGCACTAGAATTTTTTTTATCTTTCATGTTAAATTTGGTGCCGTGACCAGGATGTTTCATGAATCGTAATGTTTATGTATGTTGAGAATTGTGTTTGAAAACTGGATTGATACCAGACCTTTTATTTAGGGTCGTTTGACGGAACTAAATCGACCCTGAAGGGGGGTAATGTAATGACCCAGTTTCCTGTGACACAATTCTATTTCTGTTCGCAAGTCAGCTGTTTATAGATTTTATGCTATACGCAATCAATACTCAATTGTTTTGAAAGATGCAAACCTGTCACTCGTTGTCTGTGTTAACAAAGTGCTTACCCGTGTTTTGCAAGTTAATTTAATCCTTTATGTGTTATCAATAAGTTGTTTTATCTCAAAATTAAGCAGATCGAAGTGTGTTTATGTCCACTGTCTTCCATCTTGTCAGCTGTGTATAATATTGAATTGTGGGATTGAGTGTGTAAGCGTTCGAGCGTATCTGTCACAACAACGAAAGTTATTTCGAACAGTCAGTCTACACTTCTCAATGAATTCTAAGCAATCGGTACCTACAAAAGTTTCCTAAATATGACAGTCATAAAATTCATTCCTTTGGGGTCATTTTGATAATAATGATTAATGGGGTTTCATATAAGATAGTTGCATAATTGCAGGTTAAAGTCTGGTACTCAGGGTATTTATCGGCAAATCCAACATGGCGGGTATTGGATTTTTTCCTTTGACGGCATCTTCCCTGAGACGTTTGTTGCGGGATCACGTGATCCCGCGGTTCTTCTGTTGGGGGACTTGGGAATTCCAGCACAAACTTGCCTGGGGCGTGGGATCCCTGAACAAAACCTTACGGGTTGTGGGGGACGGGAACCTGGGAATATATAAGGAGCTTTCCCAGGAATCCCAGTAATCTCAGAATTTGCTTTGGTTAGAGAAAGTCACGTTTATTTTTGCTGCGAATTTTTGGCTTTATTTCTGTTCAGTTTTCCTAAACTCATTTTTAAAGCAGCAACCTTTTGGGTGAAATTATTTATTTTCTTTGAAGAGGGGCCTATGTTAATAATGTAAAAGAAGAAACTTAGCTCTTGATTGATTTTTTTTTTTGGCATTTAAAGAGATAGGATTTTACAATACACTCCATGCTCATGTCCCTTTATAAATTTTCTGAACTTCTTTGCATTACCTATTCATCCTCCATTTGTCATTAATTTCTAGCATGTTTAAACCATTAATTTGCATAATTTAGCTCTGACGTACTAGTTCGAGATCACTGTCGTTGCGAATAAATCGGTAGCATCATTTAATCCTCATTTTTAAGCCGTCCTCACTGTACATACGCATATGTTAATTTATTTCATGAAATGTTAGTTTAAACACCTAGTCATAAAATAACAAAGATCTCATCTGTCTGAAATTAAATTTTATTTGCATCATTATAAGGATAAACTTATTTTTATTGATACAATGTCTTGTTTCTTGTCTTCAATCCCTTCATTAAGGTGCTGAGTCACCTGAAATCCTGAATAGAACAGAACTTCTGCCTGTTTTACACCATTTTACACCATTCAGTTCATCTGAAGAACTGACACCATTCAGTTCATCTGAAGTACTGGTGGGAACAGAACCGCTGCCTATTTTTACACTATTTAGTTATTCTGAACTACAGAATAGAACAGAACATCTACCCATTTACACCATTCAGTTCATCTGAAATACAGAATAGAACAGAATATCTGCCTATTTTTACACCATTTATTTAATCTGAGATTCACTTATACCCCTCGAACGAGGCCTAGACTCTCAGAGTTTTAGCGCATCGGCCAAGCAGCTGGGGCTTTTTGCTGTGTAGCCAGCTTGAGCTTCTGTCTGCTGTTAAATACTGCTGTGGAGAAGTCCTGCGGAAGCTGCTAAACCCTCGGCGTGTAACAATACAATGACGTTTGTCTGCGGTATAATGGTATGTAATTACAACAATATATCTTATGCATCAATTATAATGTAGAAATCATAGAATAGGGTGATTTTGTCCATGATAAAATGATATATATACAAAACATAGTATGTTTCCCCAACATTATGGTGAAATTACGGGATACAAGGATGTTTGTCCATGACATAATGATATGTATACATAATATACCGTCATCTTCACCAAGTATGATTATGAAATCACAGGATACAATGATGTCTGACCATTACATAATGGTTTGTATACGTAGCATAATATCTTGTGCACCCGACAACATGATGAAGTCACAGGATACAACGATGTTTGCCAATGATATAACGGTACGTATGCATTACATAATATCAACTGGATCCAACATAATGATGAAAGCTCAGAGCAGAATGAAGTGTTCACTCAGTAGTACTAAAGCAGACACCAGGAGGCAGTAAAGGCGTTCCATAGTAATCCGCGGTCACTGTTGTTTTTGTTCCAACTCTCGTAACGGTGGTCTCCAAGAGACTCAGCGTAATGAATCCATGGCTGCACTAGGCCTTATTCATTACAGTTATCTGTGGCTGAAAAGTAATGTTTGAAAATAAATCATAAATTCTCTACTGTTTAACAGGACCATTTGGAATTATTGTGTCAAAATGTTGTTCAACTAAATTTATTACATTAATACATCATTGGAACTCATCGCTAGTCTCTAAACATGCTTAGTTCGTAAAGAACATATTTTCTATTCTGCATGACAGATAAGTGAGTTTCTATTTTCTAGAACAATTTGGGGGAAAAGGAAGAGGATAGATATGACAATTCATATGAACGGTGTGAACTTAAACAGCTGACGATTACGGTTTGATCGTCTGCAGCGATGGCTTCTGGGTAAAGTTTAAAGTGATCAAACAGTCAGATATGATCTTATATCCCTTGTTTTACATATGTTTTCCTGCGGGTGGATGTTTCACCATTATATGCCATTTTTTCTAAGTATTGTGACATATTCACCAAGTACTGTAATGTAATTGTCATGCAATTTTTGAGGGGTCGAATTTTTTAATCGGCGATTTGTAAAAAAAAAGAAAAAAGAAAAGAAAAGAAAAAAAATCTTGTGAAATGGCAAATAATGTAGTCCCCGATCAGACTGCTCAGGAGCAGTCTGATCTGGGTTTACATTGTTTGCTTAAAAATGCTGTCCCAACTTTTAGGATTGTTTGGGTAAACCAAGCGTTGTCCGCCTCGGGTAATGGGATTGATTTTTGAGGTGCTCCAGAATATAACAATAGTGTATAGACTTGGACTAGCTTGACTTTAACCTGAGTTCTTAATCGAAAGTGACCGGCGCGCGTTCTATTAGCCTACTGACAACTTGGACCGAGCGATGCGGACTTTAATCCTTATTTCTGTGTTATCGGAAACCTTGTTTTCCGGAGTTTATTCATCCGCAGGTAGATTTATTTTATTTATGTATTTTATCATATATTTTGATTTTTTGTTTATTTAATGTATTTTTTTTTTTATTATTTTTTTTAATTTCCTTGAATGTAATATGCAACCTATATGTAACTATTCTTTAATAAGAACTATTCTTTAATAAGAGAGAGATGGGCCCCGCCTTTCATATACGATGCGCTCAAGCTATGGGAAACCTTTACCTTAATGACCAAAACTATAAGAAAAGATGTACATGAGAACACAGTATAGACTCAGATCAGAGTGTTCCCTATAGCCATTGCCAGGGTCTACACTGTTTGCCATTCTATAAGCAATTTGTGTATGTCGGCAGATACTGAAATTACTTGTTCAAATTTTATGATAGTTATAGTACTTAACTTCAGTTCCAATATTATAGTTTCTACTGTCTATCTTAAAGTTTGTAACAAAAAATTATAATAATAAATTATAATAATTATTGAAAAAATAATGATAATAGTTAAATAATTAATAAAAAAATAAAAGATAAAAAAATGGAGCATAATGTCAGTACAGGAAAATATGTCTTGGTTTTACATTTTTTAAAGATAGCAGGCTGTTATCTAAACAGATATTTTAAGGTGTATGGGTACATCGCAATGTTTTCCCGCCATTTTTAAAGGGAAACAACTTTCGGGACTTCCTGTGTACTTTTCTGACAACTTAAGTCTTCCGAAAAGGGGTCTACTCTTAAAGGAAAGAATTTGCTCCTCTAGGAGCAAATTCTTTCCTGTAAGTGTCAACCCAAATTAAGAAGGAAGGCAGAAATGACAATGGCAGAGTTGCTTCCCTTGAAGGTACCCATTCACCATTAACTAGTTCAATGATAGTGAACAGGATGCAACGAATGAGCAGCGCCAAAAAAAAGGCTGTCTTGCATTTTCTCATTCTTGCGATATGTGCAAATAGTCAAGACTCATATCAGCCCATGCCAGTGCTTTGTTTTAACAAAATATCCTCAATGTAAATAATACCGATGCAAACATGAAAACCTCTGCTTAGACTGCATTTCATAGGGCGAATAGCGACATCCCCATGCTTTTACGCCATAATACAAAGGGGGTAACTGTTGCGACTAACACGCCCTTTCATAAAGGGAAAGGTGGGTGGGTAATACTCATAGAAAAAAAGGCTCCTTTAAGCCTGTTTCACATCAGCCTTACGGCAGCCGTACGGCCCTCTGCGATCACATTGTTGGCAAAAATCGCTGGGTTTCTTGCGGCAGCCGCAAGATCGTCGTACGAATTCTAGACTCGCAAGCTCGTCGCAACGTCGCAAACTGAATTCTCAACATGCACATTATTTCTGCGATTTTTTGACAATCTGTGGACGCCGCAAGGCTGCCGCACGACAGTCTTGAGACAACCGCACGATTGACTCACGATTTTGCAGGAGTTAGCAAGTTTGCAGGCGGGGCTACTGTCAATCATTTCTTGCGTTTGTCTTGCGACGGTCGCGAGACTGCCGCACGAGCATCTGACGACAGTCGTGCGTCCTGACAGAATGCTATCGCAAGAATGTTGGGAATCGTAAGACAATCGCGCAAGTCGCACTGCAGTTGCATGACAGCCGCACGGCAGGCGCACGACAGTCCTACGATTGTTGCGTCACTTGCTTCTCCCTTAAAAGTAGATCGGTACTCATAGTCTAGACTCAAGAGAAGAAGCATGCCCCCCAGCGAAACAGATCCAGGGTTTGCCCCACCAACGCCTCTCTCGTCCTCTTCTATCTTGCCGTGCTCGCATGAGCAGCGCCAGGATGGCGGCGTGACGCTTTTCTTCATCACGGAGCCTTCTTTTTAGAAGGACAATACGCTGCTGTGGGATAGCCGTCAGGATCCAATGTGGTGTCGACAATCGATGGTGAAACTATTAGGGTTGCGGGTGGTGCTCTTGCATTTTATTCGTCACTCGAGGCGAATTCGTACGACGACCGTACGGTCATCGTAAGACATTCGTGAGACAGCCTTGCGAATTCTTGTTCGTCGTACGGTGCCCGCAAGATTTTTGACAAATTCTTACGACCGTCTCACGGCAGTCTTGCGGCAGTCTTACGGCAGCTGCACGGCCATCTTGCGGCAGCCGTACGAAATATTGTTTATTTTTTTCCTACTTTCAAGCTGCAAAATCGTGCGACCCGTGAGACAGACGTACGAACATCGTACGGCTGCCTTGCGATCTCTGAGACCACGGTGGACCCGCCCAGATACACTGCGAATTTGTCTGCGATCTGTCTACGGCACCCATGACCTCCAAAATCGTACGAACAAAAAATCGCACGGCTGATGTGAAACAGGCTAAGTTACTTCAAACAAATGATTTCTTTAAGGTGTTGACGCCGACCCCTTCCGCTCCCTCTCCCACCATCTCCCACCCCAATAGGGAAGTAAAATAAATGAAAATGAGAGAGAGAGAGAGAGAGAGAGAGAGAGAGAGAGAGAGAGATGAGTCATTTCGCCATACCGCTATGAAAATGGGTTGCATGTTCAAACATCTAAATCTCTGCTGTTTAGTTCCTGTGGAATTAAGGAAATCATCAATCACGCCTTGTCGTTTGTGCACACATTGAAATAATTTTTAAAGTAAATGGATACGACTCCATGGTTTCCTGTCATTTTTACAAAGCGGAACTACTTTTATGACTTCCTGCTTGCTTTCCTGGACGATGAACCCCTTTCAGGTCTGTTCTTTAAGAAAAGAATTTTCTCCTACGGGAGCAAATTATTTCCTTTAAGAGTTGACCCAATTGAAAAGGGAGGCGAATTTTTTTTTTGGAAGCCCCGGTAGATCAGTGGGTTAAGCAGTGGCCCTAGCGGCCCCGGGTTCGAGTCCCGCTAGATGCGGAAATCTTTCCAGACGTAAACGGGGTTTCTTTGCCTACAGCCTTTCGTTATCATCCTCTCATTGTCCTGATATGACTGAAACACTGTTGAAAAGGATGTAAAATCGCAATAAATCCAGCCATCCATCCATCCATCAATCCTCTGGAAGTGTGAAAAAAATGTACCCATTCCCTCATGTGCGCACCCTGACAAGTTTAACATACCCTGAAGTGCACAGAAAATAATGAAATGTGTCAAAGAAAAATGTTAAACAACATAAATGAAAAGCCGAGATTCGGATCAACCTGCACACCTGCGCAGACGTGTCAAATCATCAAGCTATAGATTCCTCCGGGTCCATAGATTGTTATAGATTGCATACAGAGAAGACTCTGATCAGACTGCGCGGAAATGCGCAGTCTGATCTGAGTCTTCACTGTGTGCACATGGGTTAAGGTATCTGTCGTCTCAGGTCACAAATGGCAGCTTTTTTCTAAAAGTTAAGGTATCTGTCGTCTCAGGTCACAAATGGCAGCTTTTTTCTAAAAGCATTTCTTTATCAAAAGATTAAATGGTTGATTAAAACATTTAACCCGACGGAAATATCTGAGGTGAAAGAAATACATGGTGACTGAAATAATGCATATTTAATATGGTGACTAAATTAAATGAATGCATATTTAATAAGTCTCACTTGTGGTAAAATGCAACATTTATCATAAGATGAAATCCATGCACATTTTGTATTCTAATTGTTTCATATTTACAATTATAATTAGTCATAATTAATAATTGTTTACTTGGATTTAATTTTCTATAACGAAGCTAACTGACGTCACAAAGACTTAAAACAGTACCAACTTCCATAGATTTTGTCCAGTTTCAACAATTTTCCTTGAAGTAATGTCTTTTCGTGATCTAATAGACCTACTAAATGTTCAATCTAAACACTTAAAACAGAAAATAAGAATAAATAGATAAATAAAATTCATAAATAAAAATAATAAAAAAAAATAAATAAAAAAGTAATAAAATAAAATAGGCAGACGACAAAATTTAGGCCGTAAAGTTTCAAACATGCTTCGGTCATGCTGCATATCTTTATGAGAATTCAAAAGATAGAGGGCAAACAGTGTAAATCCAAATGAGGCGCTTCATCTGGATCTACGCTGTTCGCAGTTTCGGCGATTGTCATTTTATGGCACTTATAGAAGAATGTAGCTGTGTTTTACAATGCTCATAGTGACCATCCAATTGTTAGTTGCTGCTGTATCATTGAAAAAAAAAAAAAAAAAAAGCCAATCGAAAGTTCATGTAGCCTATTCTTTTGCTATGTTCCATGAGGACTTTTATTACATATTGACATACTTCTGAGCCTTAATGTCAATCAAATATTGACAGTAATCATTAATTAACAATCGTTTCAAGGTGAGGCGAGGTGAAAAAATAAGGCCCACGCAGCGGACTTTCACCGAAGCTGGGTTATTGACTGGTACCAGATATGCATTGGGCGTCATTTCACAAGAGAGAGAACTTTCAGTGCCAGACGTCATTTCAGGCCGCGGAGACGTCAGACAAATTACGCTTGTTTATGTTTATTTTATCAAAATAACGTTGCGCGTCTGCCGTAACGTCACTTGTGTAAGCGCGCAAATACTGTGGGCTGATAGAAAAGTTACAAAGAGGTTGTAGGTATAAAAAATGTTGAAGGTGTAAAAAAGTAGTAGGTATAAAAACCATGTCCAACTCACTGCCATAAGTACGACATAATGAAACGTTTGTCAGTATGAGTTTCTTCTACCGCACAGAGAAGCGCATCGTCGAGTGTTTTGTGGCGCTCGGCTATTGAGCAGAATGCGGGTTCGAATTATTGGTCTAACCAGGTCTGAATCAGTGAATGACGAATGCAGCGAAATGAGAGGAATGGCTCCGCCGTTCATAGTTTGTGCTCATGATACAGTGTGCATCTGACACCCTTGCCCCTACGATCACCACGCTACAGGAAATAGCTGTTTATGTTTTCAGGCATTTGCATCATCAGACGTGCATGTTGCTTCTAAATCCGTCGCCAAACGGTTCTAAACGTTGTTACAAAGCATCTGCTCTTATCTGGCTGGACAGATGACTTGCGATTTCATCTACTTTTAACAGTACTTCAGTCATTTCAGGTCGATGGGAGAGTAATAATGAAAGGCTGTGTGCACTGGAACCCCGTTTGTGGTTTGAAATAATTCCGCCTTCGGTCGGATTTTTGGACCGCTAGATTCTAGATCAGCAGGCCAGGGTCTGTTGAGCTTCCGGGTCTCCATATCTGCCCTTAGACCGTGTGACATAGTGCATGAAACATATCGAGTCATCGGGTGAATTATCAACTTTGAATCTCTCTCTCATTCTGTCTCTCTCTTTCTCTCTCTTTCTCTCTCCCTCTGAGAGAGGGAGAGAGAAAGAATGAGATCTAATTCACGATGGGTAAGGACATGGGAGTATCCATCGCTCTGTCTCTGACAGCAGACTGCGGGGTTTCTGTCTCTGGCTGGGTACGAGTACTTTTAATACTCCATTTTTTCAGCAGCTGATCCTCCCAGCTATGACATCATACCATTCTTGTAACATTTTTTCCGAGACAACAAGACTAATTTACAATGTATATTTTTCTTAGATCTGCTGACATCGTAAGTGAATTATCGTTTTGCACAACAAATAAATGGACAGTTAGCGACACTATTTGTTGGAATGGCGTTTCGTAACAGTATGTCAGATTTCAATAAAAAAAGAGAAGACAAGAGAGATAAATAAATAAATAAAAATGAATAAATAGATAATAAAAAAATAATACCAGTTATAATTTCTGTTATCTCGTATGATGTTATTTCATTTTTTTTTAAGTTTTTCATTTATTTTTATTTTTGTTAATTTTTTATTCTTTTATATTTTTATTTATTCTTTGTGCCAGTGACAGCTCAAAAAGTAACTTTTTGAAACAAAGAAGAAAGCATTCTTTTGTAACAGATATTTTTTCTCTAACTCTTTGAAATTAAACTTTGAAATTATTTCCGTCGTTATATCTTGTTTTATATTGGGGGTGTGATCAGACTCTTCCTGCCAGAATTACAGATTTTGATCTATCCAGCTGTCCAGTGATGTACGAGTAACTGCTATTGTCGCAAAACATCTTTCAGTTTTCATCTTTTTCAAAAGAAAAAGAAAGAAAAAAACAACAAAAAAACAAGAAAAAATAAATGAGTTAGGATCCGATCCTTCTGCAAAAGTAATGGCCCTTAATCAATTCAGTGAGAATTATTATCCCACCCTTTCTGCGCTAGAGTCAGAGACCTCGATTTGTCCAGCTCCTTACTATTACGATGACAACTCTTCTGTTACTGTCTTTCAAGATACTGTAAATACAGCCTGAAGTGAATCATACTTCACTAGCAGAACGTGTTCGGACACTTTCTGTCGGCTCGCTCAGCTGATGCAAATGTTATTTCTGCCGCGGCTCAACCTTCAATCCATGAAACTTTCAAGACAGTATTTAGATCTTTTTATATTAGTTATGCGTGTATCGTGTAGTTAAGGCCCTTGTGAGGTCGCAACTTCACTCTTTTAAGTTTCGGCCAATTTTCATGAAGCTCCCCAGTGCTCTGAATCTTCAGCCAATAGCATGTTACATATCATGTTTTTTTTCTGTCGTGTTTTTCAAGCCATGTATTGTACACCAAATTCATACTTCTGTTGTAGTGAAGAGGAAATGAATCTCAATATATTGATTGTGTATGATGTTCTCTCATGTACTTTCAGCCTAAATTTCAAAACATAATTTTGACCGACTTGGTCAGCAGTAAAATTACTTCAGTACTCCAAGCATTTATTTTTCATTAATGCATCAATTGTATCTGCTAATCAGGGCAAGCGTGAGGAGCCTGGAATTGTGCCTCACTTACTTACTCTCCGAACTGGAAACCAAAACAGTGATACATGTCGGCAGGGCGTGAGCAGAATCCGGCCTAAACATTTTTACCCCTGGTTAACTATGTAAATACAAGGGCTAATTCGAAACGAAAAAGAGTCATAGTTACCAAACGACCTAATGACCAGGTCGTTCGGTAACTATGACTCTTTTTTTTTTTTCGTAACAGCTGTTTTTTCGTTTCGTAACATCTATGAAAACATAGTTTACCAGATGTGATTTTTTTCTGTCTGTGTTTAGTGTGAATGGTTACACGTTCATGGCAAGACACTGTGCAGTTGTCTTTTTGCCTCCCTTTTCACCGGGGATCAACACTTAGAGGAACAAATCTCTTCTCAAGGAGCAGATTGTTTTCCTTTGCGATCAGGCCCCCCCCCCCCTATTAGAAAGGGCTCTTTATTCAGGGTAGCGTAGAGGAAGTTTCAAAAGAGCTGTAACCCTTTGTAAAAATCGTGGAACAACATGGGATTAGTTTATTTGTATGGCTACGTGTGTACCACTAGGGTTTGTCGGCTATTTTAGATAATTTTAGCAGAACAATATATGCGCCCGCCCCTACCCCAGCCCCAAACCCTCTCCGTTGTGTAAACGCATTCTCTATGAGTATTTTTGTGGATTGGAAAGTATTGGATAGGGCAACTCTTTCAGAAAATATTTTTTCGATAGAGAATACCAGAAAAAAATCATTTAGTTAAAAGACTAGTTCTATCCATCCAACATGCGAATGGGGGCAAATATTTTCATTTTAGAGTGATCTCCCTTGGACGCGTATGCATTCAGCAATATATCCTAAGCGAAGGAGTAAGGAAGGTTTTATAATTGGGTGTGGGTTGGATGGGGTTGCAAAATATTGAGAAGTGCACACGCGTGAAGTGCGTTCGAGCAAAGTTCGGTAGTCTTCCAGATGGGAGCAGATTATTGCACCCCCCCCCCCAACACACACACTCACACACGACTGTATTTGCTCCTTGTCGAAATGTTGATCTGTTAATGGCTTGCGGCGGCTGGATGACTTACGATTTTACGTCCTTTTTAACAGTATTTGATTCATGTCAAGACGATGGGTGGCTGATATTGAAAGGCTGTGTGCAATCGAATCCCGTTTAGGATCGAAAAGATGCCCGCCTACAGCGGGACTCTAACCCGGAACCGCTAGATCAGCTAGCCAGCCCTTAACCTTCTGAGCTACCGGGGCTCCTCTAGTCATGGCAAAATTATTCCTGGATCAGACTGGGCACGTACAGCCCGAAGTAGTTATTTCCTAAGATCTATGCGCCTTACATCGTGCGTCCATAACTAGTATCCCTTTTCCGAAAACAGACTGAGTGGAACTTTGGCGTGAGATCATTCATTTTGATACTAAAATCCGGTGTAAATTTGCAAAACGAATACACAAATAAATAAAATAGATATATATATATAGTTTTTTTTCGGAAGCCTCGTGGTCGTGCGTTAAAAACATGCAGTATGTTATGTACAGTAGTCAATAAACGGAGCCCTGTCCTTCCGATGTCTTTTACCTTCTCTGATTCGAAATAAGTATATTTACTGCTAGGTTGATCAGCCGTCGGCCATTGCGTAAATATATTTACTGCTGCTAGGTTGATCAGCCGTTGGTCTGACGGGGAAGTGATTCCGCGACCTCCTGTGCCATAGCAGATAACCTCTAAGCTCTGAATTACAGCGCCTTTCTAGCCTGCAAATGTTAACAAGCAAATGCTAATAGAATGACTCGGGGGCTCAGTAGATACATGATACGAAGTAATTCCTGGAGCCCCTTGAGAAGCTTTGCGGCGAGAAATCGAGCAGTGGCTATAAGCAAGGACTCAAATATTTCATGCGAGTTCTAATAATAATCTATGTGCGAGTTTGCATACTTTAGAGACTGTGCAGAAAATAAAAGAAGGATGATTTGTTTCTTCAAAATATGGTACAAGGTGTCCATTATGATAATAATAATTATTATCATTATTATAATAATTCATTTTGAGGCATAAACAGACTGAAAGAACTGGTGAATGTCAGGCTGGTATTTCGACAAAAGCTGACAAATGCGGAATTTGCCTATTTACTATGATTTATCATTTACCAGCAGGTAAGGTTTTACCAAATCTTATTAGCATATGAAAATGTGGATAAAAGTTTGAGCTTATCTAGAGGTGTGCCTGTCCCGAAAGAAGGAACCTTCATATGAGCACCAACGAAGAGTACTTTTCTAACAGCCCTGATCTATGGCGGGACGTTTCGCGTCATTACTGGCGCCAAACTTCCCGGACGTTACGTCATCAAAACAGTAAATTTTTTAAAAGCATTATTTTCGGTTTTAACGCAATAAAATGAATAACCAAGACAAAGGTAACATTTTCATAAACATTCTCTACCAGATTTCCTCAAAAGTATTGCCATTTATTGTAATTTTGACTTGGAACTATTTGTGGTCACTGAAGTGGCCCTCTGGCACAGAGCTGGTTAAGGAATGAATTTCATTTTTCTGAGGTTTATCGAAGTGTAAACTACATTGGGTCACGTGCAAAGTGAATGAACCCCGAAGGGGTTCATGTAAACTTTGCTAGTGACCCAATGTAGTTTATCGAATATCGAAGTGTAAACTACATTGGGTCACGTGCAAAGTGAATGAACCCCGAAGGGGTTCATGTAAACTTTGCTAGTGACCCAATGTAGTTTACACTTCGGTAAACATCAGAAAAATTAAGTTCATTGCTTATATTTACATTTGTTTCAATCAAATCTTTCATGAAAAATCTTAGATAAGCGCTAAAATTAAAGCAGCAAAACATGTACACGCAGTTTTTTCTGCTAACAGCAGAACGGCATGCATGACGTCATGACGTTGCTGACGTCCAATCAGATTGTAGAGAGCCATTGTTTATTTTTACGTCATTGACGTTGCGTGTCTCAATGTAATTATTGGAATGTAAACTACCTTACGTTCCAATGGTTTACTATTGGGTTTTTCAGTAAATACACCAAGAATATAAATATATGACGTTGAATGTTGATTTAGTGTTTTTTTAACGTTGTTAGCCTTTAGGATTATAGCATATGTAAACGGCAAATAAGCAGACATGCCACTGTGTATCTTATTCATTTTAAAAGGACTCGTGACAGGGTCAGTGGATTATGCTACTATAACATAGTGGAAGTGCCCACCCCAACCCCACCCCCACCCCACCACCACCAGGCTTCAAAATACCTTTAGGTTTCAGTAAATCATACATGTTTCAATACACCATACATAAATGAATAAAACTAATAATTCTAATGATATTATATTCAAAATATAAACGACAGCATTTCTAGCCCACAAAGTCGGCTAATATGCAATGTCCTTTATGACATGAAATGTACATGCGAGAGAATTTGGGTCGGATATGAACCTTAATGCTATTTCCTTCGTGGGCTATTCTTACTGGTACCACTTGATTAACTGGTGTTGTCACCTAAATATTGGGACATTCATGGCTGAGAAAACAGTGTAGAAAAATCACACTGCTTACGGGCACAGCCAGATCATGTCAAAAGAGTTATAAAACAATCCCGGATAGGACTAATGGGCTTGTCCGAGTTCCACTCTCATACTGGTAGTAGGGTCCAGTTAAATAAATGTTTGGATGTCCGTACATTTAGAGTATACAATACCATATGTATGTCAAGCATTTAATAACAAGGATAATTGAATATGCAAATTGGGCATTCCACGAATTTTGCATTTGCATCTTTTTTTTTTGTATCGAATCCCAAAGAAAAACCTCCTGGGGAACATCGAAACAGAAACAACAATCAACAAAATCGGCGGTCTGATCAAAGTCTCCGTTATTCGGTAAATAATTCGAACAGGGAAGACTCTGATCAGACTGCGCTTATGCGCAGGTTTATCTGAGTCTTCACTGTTCGCATATGCGATCAGGCGTATTTGCGCGATAACCACAATCTGCGTTGTCCGGAAGCTGTCATATCGGGTCACCTTCGGTTATGTCACTTTTGATAAGTGTCCGCCTCCTGCGCCTCACATCCCACCTGTCCCAACCTCTTCACAAGTTTGTTTTTGACGAATAAAATAATGCTACAATCTATAGCTTTAGCGAGCATCCAGGTTTATTAGTTTATAATTTTCCATGACTTGTTCCAAAATTTTCTTCCTGTGCATGTAATGAGAAAAATAAGTGTCGCATGTTGAATAGTTATATCTCCTGCCGATTGCACTTTCGATTTTACTCGCCAAGTAAGTAGAGTAAATTTTAGAGACAAATAATCAGCCCACCTCATTTTTCAGTGGTTCAAGTTCTTGCAAAGTAATGATTTTCTCGGCATTAGATCTTTTACTGTAGTTTCTCGGCATTAGATATTTTACTGTAGGAGAACACCTACTTGAGTTTTCAGCAAAATATCGAAATATTTCAACGAAAGGCTTTTTATAATTTTTATTGTTTATGCCTATCTTAAGGGGGTTCAGGACGTGCTTTATAAATATGTGTTATTGTAATGTTAAAACTTTTTTTAAAATATAGATACCATGCCATAAACTCTCTCTGTCTCTCTCTTTTGGTTCCTTTGTCTTCTGTTTTTGATAATTGAGCCGCGACACGAGAAAACCAGCAAAGTGGTTGTGCGCCCAGCGCAGACTCAGATCAGCCTTGGCATCAGCCCGGTCCGATCAGAGTCTTCCCTGTGCACTTAAAGGCTAGATAAGGGTCTAAGGTACATCTATGCGGATAGCGCAGACTCTGACCAGACTGGGCGGATGCCCATGCTGATCTGAGTCTGCGCTGGGCGCCCAACCACTTTGTTGGTTTTCTCGTGTCGCGGCTCAATTATATTACTCTTTAGTTTTTTAGCTTATTATACATGTGGATCATTGTAGCATTAGTCCACAATATCTATGAACTTTGTTATTTCAAAGCAAAATGTATGCAGAATAACTGACATACTTGTATTTGGGAAACAGATTTTAAAAAAGTCATTGACTTTTTTCTGTATCCCATACATTGTACTGTGTGCTATCTAATGCATCTGTTTGTACATGTACAGTATTGTGAATTAAATATCGTTTAAACCATAAAGCTTGAATATTCGTTGCAACAAGAAGACGAAAACTTTTCATTGTCTTATCTAGCTGATTGGCACCGTGATTTAAAAACACTTAAGAAAAGACAACTATCTTATATAAAGACTTGAATAAATCAAATAAAATTAATAATATAGACATTTTGAGACATGTTTAAGAGTTGGGAAAACAGTATGTGATCTACATTGATTTTTATAAGTAATTTTATAAACAATATATTTTATAAGATTGGGCCGCATCTTTAGGAGAAAATGTACCGCAACCAAAAGAGCAAACAGTAAAATTTACGTCTGCAAAATTATAAAAAAAAGTTCGTCCAAGGTATATTAAATTGAAAGATTTTAGGGTAGAGGGCAAAAAGGCAGATCCAAATGAGGCGGCTCATGATGCATCAGTGGGCTGTGAGGGCATTCATGCTTTTTCCCATCATTTTTACACAGAGGGACTGCTCTTATGGCTTCCGGTTTGCAATTATGGGCGACGTCACCCTGCATGCTTTTATCCCACCATTTTTATTCGTACAAAGAGAGAAGGCTCTTATGACTTCCCGTTTGCACCGATGAGACACGAGGCCGTTCACCCTTTTTTCCACCGTTTTTGCCCTTTTTTCCACCGTTTTTGCAAAGGGAGACGGCCTTTGTGGCTTCTTGTTTGAATTGATCCTTCCCTAGGGTGTCGTCTCTTGGAGATGGAGTTTCCTGCTGGAGGAGCAAATTCTTACCCTTGAAGTTGGCCTCTAGGAGCGAATTATTTCCTATAAAATGGAAACGGCAAAGCTTCTTTCTTCCCCTAAGGGTGTACCCATTCACCTTGCTAATTCGAAGTTTTCAAAAATTGAGTCACTGCACTAAGATGAACCAATATTTTGAGAGCTAAATAAATTTTTCATGCATGAAAAAGCAAACTTTGACAAATATACTGTCAACTTTGAGTTATTACGTTTAGAGTGAACATGTGAATTTTGATAACATGTAAATATTGATACCTGAGTCAACGTTTTGTATTTTCTTGTCTGTATATATGTTTGTGTTGTGTTGTGTTGTATGTTATATACATGTACTCTTCAATATTGGAGGAAATAAAGATTATATATATATATATATATATATATATATATATATATATATATATATATATATATATATATATATATATATATATATATATATATATATATATATATGCTGTTTGCCAATTCAACTTTTATTACACTGTATTATTATTATTGTTATTATTAATTTTATGGGTGTTAAGATAAATATTATCCGAATTATGCATGCCTTGGTCAGCTCTACATATGCCAGTCTGACCAGGGCAGGCTCAGTTCGCCCCGACAATGATTGCTGATAATGTTCTGATGCGTACAGGCTGTTTGGGTCTTGGGCATTTGAAACAGGCCCAAGGCATTTTTGTCAGTACCCCATCGTACTAATGATGAATTGACACATTTCGGGGCGGGATTAATTTTGTCGCTTTGATGTTGATTTCAAATCTTGATATTATTTATTAATATTTAAAAACTTTCAGTTTATTAGAAAATTGAAATTGACATTGTTTTTCGACATATTTGAGTGATAGCTACTAGACAGCATATAAGTGGTGTATATATCAGTCGTTTCTGTCCCAAACGTTTGGATTATCGCGGTATAGCTTGGTTATACCGTGATAATCCAAAGTTTTGGGACAGAATATTTGCCATCCTCAACAATTTATATGGAAACATTAGTTTTTAAAGTTTTGGAAACGTAGCAAGACAGCAGATTCTTGCCAGCACAGGTAGGGCAGCTGATGACCAGGAGGATAGGGCTTGTTGTACACAACGACCTTGCAAGGTTATGGGAATGGATACATAGAATAGAATAGAATAAAATAAAATAGACCTGATAACTTAAGGTTCTGCAGTACACTTCGGCCATTTTGGACCATATTTCTGCATAAAATCACATCTAATCACAGCCCAAATAAAGCAATTTTTTTAAATAAAAGTGGTTCTTTCTCCTAGGTATAATGAAACTGTATCTCTAAATGTACAGAATGCTATTGTAAAAGGTACCTTTGAAGAGTTCTCATTTTTTTCGTTTTTCTCTCACATGGTCAAAATTTGTCTAAGTCCATTTTATACAAGAAAGTGTTGACATATACCCTGCTTAGGCTTACATTAAAAAGTTGCATGTTTCAGGCAAGTCAGTGATGTCTAGAGTTTTTCCACTGCAACACCAACATGTTTGGAAAGATTTCTTGGGTATTCCCTTAGTCATCCATATTGGCTCCCTATTGTCTCAATATAGTTTTTTTTTTATATAAAACGAGTCTGATATACCATCTATATTGGAAATCAAATGTTACTGAAAACACACATATCATTTTATTGGCCTTATATTTAATACCTATTTCACCTGTGGAAGTTACCTGTGAAACTGTTGCCATATTTACAATCTTATAAAGTCCTATAGCAAACAGCATTGTTTCTTCTGACCACATATGTCAGTATGCATCATGTCTCTGTCAAAAATTTGGTGTGTGGGTGGGTATGTGGATTTGGTTGTGTGTTTCTTTAGACATATGTTGTGGAAAAACCCTGAAAAATATCTTTGATATGCAGGTTGAATATTCCACATTTAAAAGTGGGTAATACCAATTTTCCTACCAGCGCTGTCGACCGAAACATTCTTTAGCCATACATGCAAAAGTGGCTGTTGACAGAGATAATCAACAGCACTTTCAGCTCTGTCGACAGCCACTAACAATAGTATCGTTCATCGTTACTGGTCACAAATTTTTGCTACCGTGTTCTCGGCCAACAACCACTTTGTATAGGTAGCTAAAATGGTATTACCATCGTTATAATGGCTGCATAATTTTGCCTGTTGCAGCCCTTCTCTGACTGTATAAATTTATATGTTGATGTGACATTGAATGAGTGATATCACTATTTTTTCAGCTTCAAGAATGGGGGAGGGAAGGGGGTTGGGGGGGGGGGGGTTCTCTTCAAAAACAATCCACCAAAAAATCTATAAATGTCTTATCAAATGGATTTAGATGCATGATACTAACATATTCTGTTTCAGCCACATGTTTGTGAAATTTATTTTTAGCTCACCTGAGCACGAAGTGCTCAAGGTGAGGTATTGTGATCGGTCTTTGTCCGTCGTCCGTTGTCCGGCGTCAACTTTTGCTTTAAACGACTTCTTCTCCAAAACTGCTGGACGGATTTCAAATAATTTCACAGAAATGTTCCTTGGGGAACTCCCTACCAAAATTGCTCAAATGGTTCCGCTCCACTGAACAATATGGCCGCCAGAGCTAAAAATAGAAAAACCTTTAAACAACTTCTCCTCCAAAACTGCTGGGTTGATTTTGAAATAATTTCACAGAAATGTTCCGCTCCACTGAACAATATGGCCACCAGAGCTAAAAATAGAAAAAAAGCTTTAAACATCATCGTCTCTGAAGCCAATGGCTCGATTTCAAAAAAAAATTAAAGAAATGTTTTACTCATGGCCCTGAACAAAAATTGCTAAAACGGTCCCACTCCGCTGAACAAAATGGCCGCCAGAGCTAAAAATAGAAATAAATCTTAGAATGACACAGAGGGCACAGTTATGATTCATTCATCATGAAACTTTGTCAGAATGTTTATCTAAATGAAATCTAGACTATCTTTGAAACTGGGTCATATGGGGTCAAAAACTAGGTCACTGGGTCAAATCTTAGAAAAACCTTGTGCACACTCTAGAGGGCACAGTTATGATCCAATCTTCATGAAACTTTGTCAGAATGTTTATTTATATAAAATCTAGGCCAGATTTGAATCTGAGTCTTGTGGGATCAAAAACTAGGTCACTAGGTCAAATCTTAGAAAAACCTTGTGTACACTCTAGAGGGCACAGTTATGATCCAATCTACGTGAAACCTTGTCAGAATGTTTATTTTCATAAAATCTATACCAGATTTGAAACTGGGCCATGTCAGGTCAAAAACTAGGTCACTAGGTCAGTTCTTAGAAAAACAGTGTGAACGCTTTAGAGGACACAGTTTTGTTCTAATCTTCATAGGGCTTGGTCAGAATGTTTGTCTTCAACAAATCTGGACCAAGGGTGCAACTTGGTCATGTTGGGTCAAAAAGTAGGTCACTAGGTTAAACCTCAGAAAAGCATTGTGTACACTCTAGAGGGCACAGTTTTGATAACTTTGTCAGAATGTTCATATCCAAGAAATTTAGACCAGGTTTGAAACTGGGTCATGTGGGGTCAAAATCTCGGTCATTAGGTTAAATCGTAAAAAAACCTTAGGTACACAATAAAGGGTTCATTTTCCATTTAATCTTTGTGAAACTCTGTCTATCGGTCATATGGATGTCTCTGAGGTTAGGTTCACAGGATACTCAGGTGAGCGATCCAGGGCCATCATGGCCCTCTTGTTTAAACTCTGTATCTAAATTATAGCATGAGATTTTTCATGAATCAAGTTTCTGACTCAATATCACAAATGCAAGGCTTAAATGTCTACAAGCAAGTATATGTATCACAGAATAGCTGTCAAACACTCCGGATATCCAGTTGTACACAGAACAATTGAAATAGGGGAGAATATATGAAAACATTCATTCTATGGACAGTTTTAATTTCATGTCACAAATATAGTATTAATTCTAACACTTGGAGATAAATGGGAGGGCAAAGATGCCAAGACAGCCTTTAGCACTGGGAGTACTGCTGGTACTGGCCAATGTTGGGACAAGGCTTTGCTGTTCTTGCAGTAGGTGCTTTATGGGGATTGTTTGTAGCTGACATTTTCATCCAATTCATTTTTTTCTATCCAATCTTTCTGGGCAGGGTATATGGGCAGTAAAGTTGCAAATTTAAATAACTGCACATGAACAGAGTCTGCTAATTTCATTCTTTGATTCCAGAAGCTCATTCATCAGATTTTTTTGTTCTCGCTGCATTAGGTGATAAATGTTTGGTAGGGCCATAAAAACCCTCCTGCAGGTATGAGAGACTATACAATTTTATACGAAAAACAAACGCACAAAGAACTTCCATAATTAGCTATCCATAATGGCACGTTACTGAGAAAGTACTGTATGTGTCTTAATAAATGCCAGGGGCAGTGCTAGTCCTAGGGTCGATATATGAAACTCTTTAGACAAAACTATGTCAATGAATAAAAAATGGTGGTCTGGAGCCAATCTCTTTGTTATTTTGTCAATCTTTACAGAAAAAGAAGGGAAGGAGTGTTTATTAGAGAGATTTATTGGAAGAAATACAATAGACTTTAAATTTGCAAAATGCATGACAAGATTAAGCTTTTATATTGATTTAAGTAGTACATACATGTACATGTATGTGCCAGAGCTTTTCCAAGTATTTTGAGAATGTTGCCTTTTTCCCAAACCTTGGGTTTTTTAAACATTGTCAATTCTGCATGATTTTAATGATATTTCCATCGACAATAGGGCTCGGCATTTTCGGCCCCTGTGAACAGAAAGAAAATCCCTCCAGGGTTTTCAGTAGGATGTTGAAATAAGAGTCGCTTACAGAAGTTGGGAAAACGTAGATGTCCCATAATGCAGTTTTTACGATAATGCAGTTTTTACGATATGGTTAAGTTAACTCTTGTTATCTCAAACACTGATATTTCAAAGTACCCTCTTATATCAAAGAAAATGGTTTGGACATATTTCATCTCCTGTTATTATAAACTACTGGTATCTCAAAATTATATTTTCCGGGATCAGAAAATTGACTTTGAGCTACCAGTAGTTTGAGATGAACTTTGACTTTCAGATATCAAGAGTGGACTATTCTCTGAAAAAAGGAGTGCCCAGCCAAACAAATGGAGTAAAGGGCTCCAAGTAAGGAGCAAATGAGAAGTCTAGGCTGTTTATCACTTGTTATAACATGATTTTTAAAAGACAAGTAAATCACAGAGATGGGCGTTTTAATCATTATATTGAATAGTTAACATTACAGAATAGAAAGAATGATTCATAACTGATATATGGCTTCACATTAGGCTCGAAGCCCCCACAGTTTCAAATACTTTCCCAGGCTTAGCTGCTGGAACTTGCTGCCTTCAACACTGATGGCAAATTCCTAGCACTTCTGTAACAATACACAGACAAATAATAGTAGCATGCACTTCAAAAAGTGCATTTTCCCCATAAACTTAAATGTGCATGTTTTGGCATGGGCACCAACTTGTTGCATCTGGGTGAACAGTGTGTTCAGGAGGACAAACTCAGTAATGCTTGAATAATATCATGTGACATCACAGGGATAATATCAACACTTTCTTGTATAAAATGGACTTAGACAAATTTTGACCATGTGAGAGAAAAACGAAAAAAATGAGAACTCTTCAAAGGTACCTTTTACAATAGCATTCTGTACATTTAGAGATACAGTTTCATTATACCTAGGAGAAAGAACCACTTTTATTTCAAAAATTTGCTTTATTTGGGCTGTGATTAGATGTGATTTTATGCAGAAATATGGTCCAAAATGGCCGAAGTGTACTGCGGAACCTTAAGGGTCCCAATACTGGTGTAGCCAGTGGAAATTTCGATGCTTCGAATTCTTGTAAACGCTCTATAGGAGCAGACTTTAGATCGAGTTCAGTATGTTTGCATTAGAACATCTGCCGCGATATTTATGGTCGTCTTGGTAATCTTAAGGATTGCGATGATGATGATGATGATTATAAAATGTATCTTTATTGAATATAATAGCAGAATAACACAATTAGCGCAGCGTATTTTTCACAAGAAAATGCAATACAAAACAAAGCATAACATAATGTGGCTAAATGCATAACATAATGTGACTAAATTTGCTTTATTTTTATTTCCAGGAAATGTTTGGACGTATAAGGGATCGCTCGGTAAGTATTTGTCTGCGTAAATAAAGATTTAGAGAGAGAGAGAGAGAGAGAGAGAGAGAAAGAGAGAGAAAGAGAATGAGAAATAAAGATTTAGAGAGAGAGAGAGAGAGAGAGAGAGAGAGAGAGAGAGAAAATGTATATCACAATCTGTTGAATCTGAATGACTATAAGGCTTATGGGAACAAAAGTGGCATTCCTTTTATCCATATGCAGATTTACCACGCCTACCAATCGCTCTCATGCGAAACCACGGTTCATCAAGCCAATCCATGAGAGGAGTTTCCGGTTTTGCAGGAGCGGAGCCGAAATCGTAAACAAATTTGACATCGGCACAAGCTTTGAGGTATTTATTTTCTCTGAAAACTATTCATTGAAAATATAAGAATGCTATTTTGTCACATATAGATTGTTTCTTCGGCACATGTAAGGATTAAGCACATGGTCTTGCATTTTTCCAGATATGCATTTAGTACGACGGAAAAATGTGTTCAAAGTCAATCTCGGCGATATATACATGTAGGGAAAAGTCGCATTCTCTTGCTTGATTTTGAGTCTCTGACCTTGGCAGTTGCAAAGAAGTGAACAGAACTACTGTATGTGTGAATCCAAACGTTGGAAGTAAGCTTTCCGTGATGGACAGTTTAGAATTTAGAAAATATATGCAAAAACTTGGCATCATCAGCCCGGTTCCGCATGAGATAATAGAAAATATAAGGAATTTTTATCAAGCACAAAAAACAGCTTCTGAACAATAATTGGGTCAAAACTAACATGAACTCTGTGATAAATCATTATTTTTTACATTGCAGACGAGTTTCAAGCTGTTTTTATTCCCCGTTTATCTTTTTAGGCCTTTTGCAAACCCTCTTTTAAACCCGCTTGCATGCCTCAAAAACAGACAAACGGGGATTAAAACAGCCAGAAAGTCATCTGCAATGTATAAAATAATGATTTATCACAGAGTTCATGTTAGTTTTGATCCAATTATTGTTCAGAAGCTGTTTTTATGTTTGATAAGATTCCTTATATTTTCTATTATCTCATGCGGAACCGGGCTGACGATGCCAAGTTTTTGCATATTTTTTTAATTCTAAACTGTCCATCACGGAAAGCTTACTTCCAACATTTGGATTCACGCATATAGTAGTTCTGTTCACTTCTTTGCAACTGACAAGGTCAGAGACTCAAAATCAAGCAAGAGAATGCGACTTTTCCCTACATGTATATATCGCCGAGATTAACCTTGAACACATCATGGCTCCACCGTACTAAATGCATATCTGGAAAAAATGCAAGACCATGTGCCTAATCCTTTCATGTGCCGAAGAAACAATCTATATGTGACAAAATAGCATTCTTATATTTTGCATAAACAGTTTTCAGAGAATAAATACCTCAAAGCTTGTGCCGATGTCAAATTGTTAACGATTTCGGCTCCCCTCCTGCAAAACCGGAAACTCCTTTCATGGATTGGCGTTCTGAACCGTGGTTTCGCATGAGAGCGATTGGTAGGCGTGTTTACGGACTCATGTAAAAATTGCGGAAAACATAAAGTGTACCATACACAGCTTGTTCAAAGTTTAGGATAATTGCAATAACTGGTTAAGTTGTCTCTTATGAGGGCTGTGTGGCTTTTTGCGACCTTCAGAATTCTTTCTATTTGTTGCATGTACGCTCCTACACACTGTCTATCCCGATGCAACCGATTTCCATTTCTCCGAAGCCAGAAGAACGTAATGGGTTGGATTAGGAGCGAAGCCAATATGGCTTCCATTGTCAGAAACTGGCAGTCTTTCTTATAGTTTGCCAGATATTACGAGGATTGCAAAAGTTTCGTTGACCTTTTTATACTCATGAGCTATTCGCTATAGGGTAATGCCGATTAAAAAAGTGAAAAACAGGGAATCGCAAAAAGACAGTGCCTAAATGAGTTTAATTTTCAGTTCTCTTTCTTTACCAAAGGTCCACAACACTGGCATATCGACTATCCTCATTGTGGAGGAGTAAAACAATCTCCCATCAACATCAACACCATTGACGTCATTGTTGACCCGTCACATCTACAGCCGTTCCTCTTCACTGGCTATGATTCCGTGCAAAACGTGAACATGTCAATGGTCAACAACGGACACACGGGTATGTATGGTATAGCAAGTTTACAGTGTGAAAACTACATTTTAGCTCATCCGTACGAAAGTGCCGGAGGACTTGTTTCGCGTCAGGGTCCACATTTGACCTTTATTTTTATGCCCCGCCACGAAGTGGGGAGGCCCGTATAGTTCTGCCCTTGTCCGTACGTCTGTTAGTACGTACGTCCATCACACTTTGTAGTTCTGTGCGTGTCTTCGCAAATTCTACAGTATTTGATGCAGACATTTGAAACTTTGCAACGCAGTATTGAACATGATCCAGGTCCTAGTTGCAGAATTATGTCCCCTTTTATGACATACATATTTTGACTATATTTCCGTGCCTAATCTACAAACTCGCATTTTGTCATCGCTCTAGCGGCCTCAATTATTAACCTATGTTAATACAAGTTGGCTTCTTCAAAAAGAATCCTAGAAAAGTCTGCTGCAGTGTCTTATACGGTTTTTAGTAGCCTGTTTTCAATCAGGACTTCGTCAGTGGCATCTGCTGTATATAATGTAACTGCATGTCAGATTTGACTAAATGGTCATAAACGAATGCTTAAAACCGCAATGGCAGCCATTTATAGTATACACAACAACCAATCAATGGATGAATGACTTGTGTTTGTACGTTCTCTTTAACTGTATTTCAGTCATATCAGGACGATGGGAGGTGATAATGAAATGTCGTGTGCAATGGAACCCCGTTTACGGATAAATTCTCACCTCTAACGGCTAAGTAGCGGGGCTCGAACCCGGGACGGCTAGATCAGTAGGCCAGCCCTAAACTTACTGAGCTACCGAGGTTCCTAAAAACGGTATGGATCTGAAGGTCTCATTGCCAGGTGCACGGTTGTTAGTAGTCAGTGGAGATAATAGTCCAATGGTCAATTGAGTGACACCTATACTGTTTTACCCACTTCTTTTAACCAATACACAGTTCCGAGCCACACCCAGAATATCACTCAAAATCACATGATAGCGTATACCTGGCCAATGCAACGACAACTTAGCACGTGACATAGTCTCACAAACAAATCGCACGTGGTCAGTATCCAACATAAGTCCGTGATTTTACCTAACAGTCAATGGAGGGATGTATACCTGTTTAAAGAAAACAAACTAACACCACTTTGAATAAACATACCATGCTTTGCAAGAACAGAACGCATCGGAAATGCATGATGCGCCAACTGCCATGTGTAGATCATGAGGAGGCTGATTCTTTGCCATAGATCGCCAACATTTAGCAGACACTTGCTTTTGTCATTTGTTTTTCCGCCATCTTTGTGTAAGCTTGTGAGACGTAGTAACAGTAACTAAGCAGGCGGAGCTTAGCAGCTATTCTCGGAACTGTGTATAGCGTTTAGGTTTCAAAAACTTGCATACGTACCGCTAATACATACGTGGACTACATCTATTCTGTTCTATTCTATTTTATCCATTAACCTTGCAAGGTCGTTTGGCACAATGGATGACTTTGCAACATTCCCCTTTTGCCTTGTCGTGTTTTCAGCCGTAATTTCAGCCGCTCTAGTTGAACTGGCAAAGTCCATCCCTGTCCACTCTTTAATATTGTCTTACCACCTCTTGTTCTGTCTACCTCATTTTGATTTTCCTTCCACTGTGTCCTGTAGAATCGTGTTTGCTAAACCAGATGGCCTTGAGACGTGGTCAAACCACCATAGTTTCCGTTTCTTGACCATGGTCAGGAGTTCATCTTATTCTCCAATGACTGCTTGGATCTTTCTGCGAACCTCCTCTTTGATTATATGGTCCTTGTGCTAAATGTTCATTAACCTTCACTAGTATCTCATCTCAAAGGCCTGCGTTTTTTTAACTCTGCTGTCAAGGTCCACGATTCACAAGCATACAGAAAAACGGAAACGACAAAGGAGCGCATCATTTCTACCTTTGATCCAAGAGATGGTTATCTCTTCAAATTGGCTTCAGCTTTGTTAAAACTGCAGTGGCTTGTTCAATCCTTGAGAGAACCTCCGGTTTCAAGCCATCACTGAAACAATGCTTCAAGGTATTTGAAGCTTATTACGGTATCCAACTTCTGTCTTTTTGACTTGGTCGCCCTCTGGATACCATCGGCGATGTTTGTCATGGTTGGTCTTCGTAGCACTGTCTCCATCTTATTCCTTATGCTGAAGTGGGTGGGTGACAGGAGACATCCTTGCCTAACTCAAACTGTTTTTATGAACCATTCTCGCGTGCTCCCATTCATTTGGACTGCACTTGTAGCCTTGTCGTAGAGCTGCTCAGTGGTTCGAACTAGTTTTGCACTGATATTATATTTCCGCAAGGTGTTCCATACCGCATGCCCAATGCTTTTTTTTAAATCAATGAAGACATGGTATAGGTTTTGCTGATGCTGGAGGTACCTTTTACACAGGATTCTGAGTTTGAAGATTTGTTCTGTGGTGATTCTCTCGGCTCCGCATTCAGCCTGTTCTTCAGCAATAATTTGCTCGTCTTGGGGTTCAAGCCTGTTCAACATGACTTTCAAAATAACTTTGTTCGCTTGACTGATGAAGCTGATGGTTCTCTAGTTCTGGCAGAGGTGTGGGTTGCCCTTTTTAGGGGTTGTACTAATCAGTGACTGAGTTCATAGGGTAGGCCATTCTTCCATTCTCCAGTTCTTGTTAGAAATGAGTTTTGTTAAAACATCATTCATGATCTCCCCGCCAGCTGGAACAAGTGCTGCTGGTATACTATCAACTCCGGCAGACTTCCTCTTGTTCAGTGCTCCTACTGCAATCTCAACTTCCTCACAAAGGATCGGTTATAGATTAAACAAAACCAATGAAAACAGCATCATTTGGGCAAAAGACTTTATAGAAGAAGTCTACGGCCAGGATAGAACTCGAATCTGAGTCAAGTCTTACCGGTTACTATATCCGAGCGAGCCATGCTCAGCTTGGTAAAACACGTAGATTAATGGGGTCCTTGTAGGTTAGGGATAGGCCCAATTACTGTGGCTCTTTGGGTCTGGACGTTTATATCATAGGCAGAGGGCAAATCATTGAATTGCTGGAATGTAATAAGACGCTTCTACCTCCATGCCAGGGCTTCGGTGATCGAGTCTCCCAACCCGATGAGTCAATAAGGGGTGGTAATAAAACAACATGTGTTTTGTTACATGTCCCCTCCAAAAGAAGGAAACTATAAAAGCAAGTACGTGTGTGCGCTGGGGTACAAATTTTTACATATTCGTATATGGCTGTTGCATTTCAATGGCTAAAGAGAAATGATTTCCAGTTAGCTTGCATATAAGGTCAGGTGAAACAATTCTTATTTACAAGATGATTAATTCATAAAACTTAAGAAGAGAGAGAGAGAGAGAGAGAGAGAGAGAGAGAGAGAGAGAGAGAGAGAGAGAATGGAAGAGAGAGAGAGAGAGAGAGAGAGAGAGAGAGAGTTAAACCCAGTTTCAAATCTTAGTGTTTACTAAGGTACTGCACATCATCTTTATCGTTACTGATTGTTTATACCTATTAGGGAATGAAACTCTGTTGCCTAGTTTTAGCTTGCTAATAATAATAAGATGGCTCATATAAGGGCAACTCACTCAAAAATGCATTCGTTGCTCGATAAAATGTGCAATGCTTAACAGAAAATAATACGCCGTACGCTGTTCAAGACAGTGAAAATTTGCAATGAATTTTGTTACCTATCGTACCTTAATAAGCTCTGTGATTTTGGACTGAACATCGCTTTATCGATTTATTCTATATTGGCGATGACAGTTTTATGAATGTTCCTTTGATGAATGTTTTATGAATGTTCCAGTTTCATGTTCCTTCTTATGAATGTATTCTCTGCTCTTGAAGGAACTCTTTCAGATTTTAATTTTACCTCACTGCAGCTGGTGTTGTGCCGTGTGGCGGCCGTAAAACGTCTCCCCGTACATCATCCATAGTGCAGATTATATTTTCTTTTCGTCCTTTGAGATCAGAGGATATATTCTGAGAAAATTGAAATTTTAGATTGGTTTACTCATATTCTAAACCATCATTTTATATATTATTTGGACCTTTTTTGATACTAATCAGTCTTTGAATCGGCTGTCCAATTGAGATTATGAAATTACAGTATGCTCTTCTCTGGTTTCGTCACCAGATATTGTCAGGGTCACTGAAGAGGCTTTATTAGCCGAAACTACGTAGTCTGGCCCATGTTCCTTCTTATGAATGTATTCTCTGCTCTTGAAGGAACTCTTTCAGATTTTAATTTTACCTCACTGCAGCTGGTGTTGTGCCGTGTGGCGGCCGTAAAACGTCTCCCCGTACATCATCCATAGTGCAGATTATATTTTCTTTTCGTCCTTTGAGATCAGAGGATATATTCTGAGAAATCTGAAATTTTAGATTGGTTTACTCATATTCTAAACCATCATTTTATATATTATTTGGACCTTTTTTGATACTAATCAGTCTTTGAATCGGCTGTCCAATTGAGATTATGAAATTACAGTATGCTCTTCTCTGGTTTCGTCACCACATATTGTCAGGGTCACTGAAGAGGCTTTATTAGCCGAAACTACGTAGTCTGGCCCATGTTCCTTCTTATGAATGTATTCTCTGCTCTTGAAGGAACTCTTTCAGATTTTAATTAGGAGTAATAAATGCAGAACCAGATTAAAATGCACTGCTTGCACCTCTCCAATAGCATCACAGCTACATTGGGTATGACAATGCTTCGAAATAGTTCACGTTTCAGCTTGGTAGGATCAAGGTTAAGGTCACAGGTGCTAGTTTTAGCAAATACTTTGACATCCCTCTAGCCCCTTTTCTGAATAGACCAATTTCACACAAATATTCAGCATGACAATATCTGGGACAAGTATGCAGTTCAGCACTGTAGGTCCAAGGTCAAGATCACAGACGCTATTTTAGATAAAACTTTGTCATGGTTCTATCGCCTTTATTTGTGAACTAATTTTCAAATGCTAAATATGACAATTTGTGGACACGTTTGCGTTTCAGCGTTGTAGATCCAAGGTCAGGGTCACAGTTGCTATTTGTTTTTTAAGAGGCAAGGTCTAGGTCACACTTGCTATTTTTAGAGAAAAAAAACTATTGTCTTCTCTCTATAACCTTTATTTATAGACTGATTTTGATATAACTTCACACAATTATGTCTAAACATATTATTCATCTAGTGAGGCATATGGCGGGGGCATTCATCACCTTTAGGATATATGACGAAAGAAAACTCGTTCATTTTCATAGAGACGTTCCATTTCGATTTATTTCCCTTGCTGGCATACTGGAATAGTACGTTCATAATTTAAGAGAGAGTCCCAGAAGAAGAAAAATATGGACATTGTCCAGACTGCCCACCAGCAGCCTTTTGATCCAGGTCTGCATTCTTTGAATAAACCTCAGTTTTTATCCGCAGCTGATTTAAATAAAGACTAAGAATTTACATGATAATTAATATGTCCATTTTGAAGTCAAAGTATTAACCCATGAATGCCTATATTATAATAAATAGAGCAATAAGCAAACAGTGCAGACACAGATCAGACGCATTTGCTTTTGTTAATGATACAAAAAAACTACATCAGTCGCCCTTAAAATGATGAATGGACTCATCGAATTTATAAGGCTGGAAGAGTCCATTAGGCATAATGGGCTAAGTTGTTTGACCCATGCGCATACAGATACAAAATATATACAATATTCATGACAAGCATTAGGTGCAACTGACTTTCACTGTAAATAGATCTGTCTAGCGCTCATACTGACTGATTTAAGTCGAAGATGTTATGAGTTCTCGATCAATTTTTTCATATTATGAAATTTCACTTCACTCTGAACCCTTCACCGGACCCGACATCTGAGATGCTGAAGACATAATAGCTTTGATACCTTTATAATACCTCTGATACCTTTATATATGAGCCGCGACACGAGAAAACCAACAATGTGGTTGTGCGCCCAGCGCAGACTCAGATCAGCCTGGGCATCCGCCCAGTCTGATCAGATCTTTCGCTAAGCGCTTAAAGGGTAGCTAAGGGTCTTAGCTACCTCCATGCGGGCAGCGAAAACTCTGATCAGACTGGGCGGTCTTAGCTACCCTAAGGGTCTTAGCTACTTCCATGCGGGCAGCGAAGACTCTGATCAGACTGGGCGGTCTTAGATACTCTTTAAGCGCTTAGCGAAGAATCTGATCAGACTGGGCGGATATCCAGGCTGAGCTGAGTCTGTGCTGGGCGCACAACCACTTTGTTGATTTTCTCGTGTCGCGGCTCATATTATATAAAGGTATTAGAGAGGCCACCAAGTTAGTTTTAATAATGTGAATTTCTAACATCTTCGACTGACAGAGTCTACTGATCTTGTCCCTGTCTCCGTATGACCCATGTGTTGGTAGGCATTAACTCGAGTTCACTCACTCACTCACTGATTTTATCAAATAGCTGAAAATCACAAGCATTGGAAGCGACGTAACACTGTATAAAAGAATAGCAAGCAGGCATCACTGTACAAAAATCATAAGCACCGGAACACTATGCAAAAGCAACCTCTTAATGGCACGAACAAAATCCGTGCGGGTACAGCCAGAAACAAGCCAGTCTATCATGCATGCATGGAATCTACCTTGACCATCCGTTTTCGGCTGTAGATCCAAAGGGGCATGAAAAACGTGTACGAGCAGCAAAGGCTCTGGTCAGACTGCACGAATATGCAGAATGGTCTGCGGACTTAACATACGGAACTATTTTGATCAACACAAGTCAAGCGACACAATAATATTTTTGTGCTAACCGCTGGAGTTATCCTACTTGTTGAAGGTATTAGGTACAGGTAATGTCAATAATCGGTTTCTGAGACAACTGGCGCTGCTTATTATATACAGAAGATGGTCTGTATTATTATATGTTTTAGGATATATGATATTGATACTTGAATTAATATGTGAAGTTTAGTAAGCACGCTTTTTGCATATCGTAACTCAAACAGCACATACAGGTTCACTGATTCAAAACGAAATTCCTCAGTCAAAGTCTTTCACAGTAGCGCGAGGCTTTCCGATGAAGAAGAAAATGGCGCCAACAATTGCAAACACAACAGCGAACAGTGCAATGTAGAAGCTTGCATGAATATTGCTGCCAGATATGCTTCCCCAACTTCCGTCGTCATACTTGGCTCCGAACACAATGACCGCAATTAGACCGAAGACCGCTGAAATAGAATGAAAATGTAAATCAAAAACGTTGTCACAAGATGAGACATACTTTGGCATACTTTGGTCGTGGGCCCAGTGCAGACTCAGATCGTCCTGGGCATCCGACAAATTTGATCAGACTCTTCGCTAAGCGCTTAAAGGGTAGCTAAGGGTCTCAGCTACCTTCATGCGGACAGCGAAGACTCTGATCAGACTGGGCAGATGCCCAGGTTGATCTGAGTCTGCGCTGGACGCACAACCACTTTGTTGGTTTTCTCGCGTCGCGGCTCATTTTTACTATCTCAAAATATGCTTTTAATCAAGTACATGTGATTTGTTAAGTGCAGTTTACTACTTTTAAACTCACCATTGAAGGTTAACTGAATATTCTTAAACTACGAAAATTTAGACCAACGAATTCTGTTTAAATTATATAACACTAGAAAAGAGCCCGCGCAAGCGCTGAAATATTTCATGATGGTCAAGTTTATATAAAAAGCGAGTTTTAATTTTTCAATGTAAATGGCCTTAGGCCCAGGTGAAGATATGACCTTTACCATGAATACTCACTAAAGCTTCATTTACCTAATTAGTTGTCTGCATCTACAAACTTTCAGGTAGCAGACTGCATTGTTTCTAAAAAAATCAACTTTTTTCACTTTTTCCTATAGAAAAACCTAAGTGACTCAAAAGTTGACCTTGCCGTAAAACAGATCAAGGTTATCCCAGGGTCATCATTTATATAAATTTTGTTGAGCTTTTGAGTCCTTGATGCGACATGCTAAGTTTCAAGATCATAGGATTTTATGGTTCTGGGGGAGAATTGGTTGATTTGATGCTTAACGTCCACGGTAAACAGCTAAGGTCATGTCGGGACGGTCAGTTAACCTATCCACACTATTCCTGGGCAGGCTTAGACCTCCTAAGCGGTTAACCAGTACTAAGTGCACATACTTTCGCCAGTTACTGACAACTGCCCTTCTTGAATCAGCGGAAGGAGAAACGAAAGTATGTGGCCAGACCGGGTTTCGAACCCAGGACCTCTGACTTATGAGTCAGGTGCCCTACAGATTGCGCTACGCGGCCCGGCGTGGTTCTGGGGGAGAATATTTTTGAAATTTTTTACCATAATAAATGTTTGCCATCTTGGTTATGTGACCTGACCTGCGTATTTTTTTTCTGGAAAAATTGGGTCCTGGAACGTTTTGGGGGGAAATATTCAAGCCCTCTGAAGACTAAAGGCTTATTTAGCTTCGTTGAATCATTGAAATTGATTTGTCTGCTTCGCTGGAAAAAATGTCCTTTCTTACCTGGCGCATGTGTGTTAACCGTAGACATTTTTAATTTTTGTCTTTTCGAAAGTTCAGTTCAGTTTGAATTCTCCTAACGACGTTCCCCAAGTGGCTCAGCGGTACGTAACCATAGCCGCACACACTTGGCGCCGTGTGTCCGTCCAACTTTTCGAAAGATCATGTGCGTTGAGGGGCGAGTTCGATTGGCTACTCGTATTGACTATCGTTCTGGAAGAAAATGGGTCGTTTGGAGCCAGGGACGTCGGGACTATGACCATTTAGTTCTTCATCCGTTTAGACATATGAGCAAAAATACAAAAATAAATCGTTATTTATGGGGAATGACGTACGTTCATGGGTCGGATTTTGCATTAGAACCTGATAAATTTGGACTTGCTAAGCAGCGCGCCGATATAACGACGCAGAACCGAAACGACCGGATTAAATTAAAACGTGTATTCGAGTACACGATAGTTTCACTCGAACGCACCCATTGTTGACAAATAGTCGAAGTTTCCAGAAAAATACTTGGGAGAATTTAAAATGAAAGACGAATTAAATTCCCAAATTCTTTAAATCTAGGTGAAACTAAAACACACGCTAACCGAAATTATCAATGATGGCAATATGCGAAAGAACCAGTATAGAAATTACGCTTGAAAATGCCACCAATTTTGCAGTTTATGCGTTACTTCGTTTATTTAGTATTATAGATGTGACAAATAAATAAGTTTGATTCTCACGCTCCATTCCAAAAGGCTAGCTGAAATTGATTTCCGGAATCAGATTAGAAGCCCAGTATAAAACGGTGTCCAGAGAGAGAGAGAGAGAGAGAGAGAGAGAGGGAGAGCGAGAGAGCAAGAGAGAGCGTAAAAGATTGCGTTAAAGGAAGAACAAGGTTGTAGAGAGAAGGGAGAGAAAAGAGAGAAGAAATACGATAAATGATAATAAAAAGAAGTCTGGCTACCCTTGAAATTGTAATATACACAACAAACCTGTGCAAATATCCAAGATTCCTGCAATAATATGCATTATCCCACTTCTTTGTCGGCAAATAAGCGCCACCAGACCGACAATCAAGGCTACTAAAACGACGATAAAGGCAATAATTTCCATGGCCTCCATTGCTTTCCAGTAAGAGGGGAAACCTATAAATAGGAATAACAAATGTGACATGGATCTGTAATGAGATTTTAAGGTTTCTAGCTTATCTCAGCATTTAGGCTCATAGGTGAGCTTATAGTATAGTCTGGCCTCCGTCGTCCGTCCGTCCGTTCTGAAACCACTGACCGACTGAAGCCAAATTTCATGTGAAGCCTCCGTGGGGTGGGGGGAACGAAAGTTTGCTCCGGAGATCTGGGTCATATGACCAAGCTGGCCTCTATGCCCATATATGGTAGACCCTTAGAAAATATTCTTCTCCAGAACCAAACGGCTCATTACCTTGTGGCTAGGTATGTAGCATTGGCAACTAGAGCCCAGCTTAGTTTATTCAAATTATGACGTTGCGTTGATCTTGATCTAAGTTATGTCAAAGTCAACTTTCGTACATTATGCATTTATATGGGAAATGCTTAATTAGCGGATTTATCAGAAACTTATAATATTTGGTATACATGGCTAAGTACGTTTGTTCAGAGAGTTGGTCATATGACCAAGATGACCACCATGCCCATATATGGTAAAAACTCTTTAAAATATTCTTCTCCAGAACCGAAAGGCCAATGACCTTGAAACTTTATATGTAGCATTGGGGAATCAAGCCCTACAAAGTCTATTCATTTGATGACCTTGCACTGACCTTGACCTAATTTATGGCAATGTCAACTTTGGTACGTTATGCTGTTATATGGGAAAATGTTTAAACGATGGAATACTCAGAAACCTGAGGTATAATATTATGGTATAATATGGTTAACTAAATGAGTAGACATTATTTTGCTAAAGGTCAAGATCATTCTTTGACCTTTGTTCAAGGTCACTGTCGCACAATAATATTTTCAAACATCTTGTCTGAAGTTGCTGAGCCGAGAAGCCAAATTTTTATTCGAACTTGATCAAACTTGCTGATAACCAGGACAGGCATACAGTCTCAGAAGAGTTTGAAATTTGGATATATTGTACACACTGCCTTGTAGTTATACTTGCTCTTGAAAGCATAAATATGTTTGACCTTGTCCTGGGCATAGCAACTTTATTGTTATCGAAACTTCACCAAACTTGCTGATAACTAGGATAGATATAAAATCTCGGACAAATTTGAAATTCAGCCATATTGTACATTAAAGTTACTTACCCGTGAGTGCTAAGGATGAATGGACTCTTTTTTCAGTTAGCCAAAACACATGGAATTCAAAAACACTTCGGATATACATGTACATTTAATTAGCTGCGAAACATGTACACACCTAAATGTTTCTTTGGCACTGTAACAAAAGGGAACATTTTTTGTGACGTCCTACTCTGTTCCTAGGAAAGAAGAAAAAATCGCTCTCCTTTCGCTGCTTATATCACTCTCGATTTGAAAAAGATTCCCGTCTGCTGCTGGGTTGACAGAGAGAGAGATGTCAGTCGCTGGCTGGCCCAACGAGGATTTGAACCCGCAACTATTCTGCTTCATAGCCGAGTGCCTCAACGCGCCTCAGCAAAAACTATGGAACGGTTTGAACAAGGTCAAATAACGTACGTAACGTAACGATAATTTTCGCGCTGTTCCATTTTTCGCGGTATTTCGTGTTAACTTAGAAACTGCGAATATTAAAATCGCGAAATAATCTCATGTTTGTTACGAAATGTCTTCAGTAGACCTAGTGTTTATATATCTTATTTCTGTTTGCTTCGGTAAATTCTGGTACTTTTCACTTAAGTCAGTTCTTTCATTAACCTGCGGCCCAGCCACAGGTTGATGAAAGAACTGGCTCAAGTGAAAAAGAAGCAATTTTACTTTTTGCGCATGTTAATACCCGCCAAAATTAAAAATCGCAAAAATGTTTATGTTTTTGACCCTAAACCGCGAAAATTTTAACCCACGAAAATTATCGCATATACGGTATACTTACTTGTGTATGTCTCACAGGTGTGACGATCATCGTTGACACTCGTGCACCTGTCAAATAGTCCTACATAGTAATGAAGATTGAGGTCAGTATTTTCATACCATAACCAGAACGGTAAAGCTATACACAGCAACTCCAGCAGAAAAGCCACTCCAGTCACTATCACAGCAGCGAGCACAAACGGATTCATCTTAAATTAGAAAAAAAGAAAGTCAAATTCAACTCGCTTTCAAGATCAACTGCAGTCTTTAAAGCGAGTTGAATTTGGCTCAGGCTCGTATTACACTGTAAAACAACTCCCTATTATTTTACGGTAAAAGACTACGTGGCATCTGGCTGCCAGACTGTGTACCGTGAAATTAAGGGACAGTGCTGTAACATTGTAAATCTGTTGTATTGCACATTGCTTTAATTTCGCATTCGATTTCTTTTAAACTAAAGAAATTAAAATGGAATCAACCATTCAAATTTATTTGTTTTTCTACCGAATTATGATATTTCTCTCATCAATGGAGGCGACACTTGTCTTTTCAACCACAATGGAGAGGGTTCAAACCCGGCCAGCGACATACGAGGGTCATTTCAGAAATAGTGTAAATGAGTCGGCCATTCCTAGGAATGTTGACCGAATTTTGAAATTTATGTCTTAACTTTTAGGTTTACATATCACCCAATGGCATTCACTCAAAAAATTTGAGGCACAGGTATTTTCTTCAAAATATGCCTTGACAATTGTTGTGAGGGTAAGGACACTGAGTAGAAACAGACGGAATATTTATGAGAAGACAAAGTCATATTTTCTATACTCTGGATACAAGCAGCTCTGGATTGATACCTGTAATACCTGTTATACTGAAAATATTTCAGTATGAAAAACATTGTGTCAGCCTTGCTAACACACAAGATTTACCTCGCAAGATAGGCTAATCATGGAACAGCGCGCATTTTTGATGACGTCACTTCCTGAGCTAAATTAAAATATATAGTAAGTTGTTTAAACTTCGATTTTGAGGTCAAATTAAGTGAAAATGAATGTTTGGTGACAGACATGAAACAAAATACAAATAAAATTTAATTCGTCATGCTTGTTTCTGTTATAAATAATCTTTTATGGCACCTTATGCTCTTTTGCCAGTGGCCTATCTGATTTTTTAAGATAAGTTTCCCCACCCACCCACATATTTTAATGTCAGTATGTCATATCAAATAACAAGTCTGTCAAGTCTTTATATATATGATTTTTTCTATCAATATGTCCCTCTAACTTTTGACATTAAACAAAGTTAAATATATTGAGCCTGTGTCTTTTTATTTTAAGATAGTTTCATTTTATTGTTTTGTATTTTACATAATTTGCTGCTAATTTGCAACTTCCGGCGTGGGGTTTGCACACGTATCATCCAGTTACATCAGTGATTTGATGCCAGTCGTAACAAAATATGGTGACCTAATCATTTCAGTAATAAAATGTCTGTCATTTGTTGAAATTGGATGTATTTAAGTCAAAAATCACAATTTTATTGATATAATGCATTGTGATAATTTCGCTTTTATAACCACATAGCAGACAAAAAATCTCGTTTATTATTTTACTTGTGTAGAATCTGGAAACGATTTCTCTATAACTTTCTGATTTTACATTGAAAGGACAGTATTACGTGTTTCTTTATTAAAATATATCATTTTCTCATTGAGAAAACACCAAAAAACACTAGAGACTATCAGTGAAAATGTGTTGTTTCCAGTATCCACACCCTTATGACGTATAAGCACGTGCTGTCATGCATGGGTGACTTAGAAATTCTTTTAACGCATACCATTCTAAAGTACTTGAATTTAGCTTTCCAATGATATATAACACGACTGCTAAATATCAGCTAATAGGCTACCCTGAGATCATTTACATTATTTCTGAAATGCCCCTCGTATCAAATTTATTTGCTTTATAATGTTACGAAATGCATTAAAATCGCACAAAAAGTGAGCATTCTAGAGCAAATATGGCGTCATCAAAGGAATGAAGGTGGTCATTTTTCGATGTCATGAGTAAAAATTGAACCATTTTTTCTTAAAAAAATGCATATTTTTGCAGAAAATATAATTATTCAGCTTTAATTCAATATCAAACCAAAGTGTTTAAAAGGTATATTTTAGTACACTCATTTATACCCAGCCCCGGCATACGAAGTATGTCGAGGGGTATATACTATTTGTCTTTCCGTCCGTACGTCCGTCCGTTCGTTCATCCATTCGTCCGTTAACAGTTGCATTTTGCGTTAATTTGTTTCTTTTGCTCTGTTTTCCTGAAATCTCTACTGGAACTGGTTTATTAGTGTTTAGTGTTACTACAGAATAGATACTGATCGGTTTGCATCACCTGAATGTTGCTGCTGGCCTAAGGTCAAAATCACAACTTTATACAACAGTTGCGTTAAAGTTTTGTGCTTAGTTTTTGCTTTTGCTCTGTTTTTTTTTTTCTGAAAGCTTCAATTGGAATTTGTTCAGTGCTAGTGCGGGAAGTATACAAATTTGCATCATCTGGATGCTACTGCAGACCTAAGGTCAAGGTCACAGACTTGGGAATTTGTATAACCTTGGCATTAAAGTTTTGCATTAAGTTGCATCTGTTTGCTTATTTTTTCAGTATACTTGAATGGAGTCCTTTGATATGTGACCAGGCGTACTTATTGGTTGAAACGGTTTATTTGACATCGCTGACAATAGGTCATGGTCACAGACATTGAAATTTATTTGACATTTCTATTAAAGTTTTACTTTAAGTTTGTATTTTTCTGCTTATTCTGAAATCTGGGTCTATTATTGGATATGGTTGATTGTCTGCCTGTCTTTTTCTTAACATTAATGTTTTTATGTAAAGTATATTTTCTTTATGCGTTTCCGCTGGCTGGGGTGTCGTGAGCCCCTGTTTACTGGCTCTAGTTTTCGAGAATTTAGACGTTATGATGCTCTTCCGTACTTCTAGCAGCTAGATGCCAATCTATTTACCCTAAGTTTACGGGAAATTTTTAGTGTTGATTAATCTCGCAGACTCTCTCTTTGCTACACTTCACACCAATGACATCCTTGTAAGCTTTAGCGCTTGCTTTACCAGTTCCAAACAGTATTCTAGCTTTAGTTCAAAGAGTGGGGCCTGAGATTTTTAACATCATGAACATTGCGGATGTTGGCGATATTGAATACTCATGGAAAAAAAATCCCATTTGTAGTATAAGGCTTAACACATTTTTAAATTTTTATATCACAGACTGCGAAAGGCGCAGTTTATTACATATTCCCTTCTTTACTCATTTTACTCATTATACTCATTGCCAAAGTTGAAACGAACACATCAGACTCAGTTAGGGTAGAGTCAGGTAATTTCGGACAGCAGGTAAATTCGGACAGTGGCATTTTCTTCCTTTATCTGTCAGTTGTTTGGAATTGAAACAAAAATAACTGGGCAAACAGTGAAAATCCTGATGAGACGGCTCATTATGAGCCGTCTCATATGGATTTTCACTCTTTGCAATGGTATGTCCGAATTTACCTGATGTCCGAATTTACCCGACTTGACCCTAGTTAAAAAGAAACAAAGCTTTAAGTATGACTTACCTTAACTGAGCCAGTTTTACTTAAAGTATTCCTGCTAAGATGCAATTTTTTACAATTCCTCAGTTGTGGTTCTACATTTCAAATACTGATCCACAGAATATACACCGAAATTACTGCAAAATTCAGACGGCAATTTACAGATATTGATGCAAATTTCTTTTTTTTTTCTTTTGCATTGAATATTAAACACCCACTTTTTGAAACCTAGCCTACTTTTTGTAACTACTTATCATTCAGAAAAGATGCGCACACCTAGATGCACACATTCATTAAAATGAATAAGAAAACTAAATGTTTTTACACCCCACCATCAGGGTATAAAATCTTTTCATGGTTACTTGGTAAACAACCGTTAGTTTACGGTGACAAGATATTGACACGGATGGCTGTTTATTTATTTCATCTTAATTAAAGCAGCGGCATACGTAGATTGGAAACTAAACGCACAAGCGACCTGCATAGTCTAAGATCAGCCTGGCATCTATCTGTCATTTTGTAGTGGACCCTGTTTAACCTACATGCTATCAGTGAATATTCTGACTAGACGGAATATCTTCGTATGGTGATTAGAGTCTGGGCCTGTCTCATTATAAACGCTAAGGATCATTTCTGCGTGTTATTCCGTAAATTTTTGATACGCCTGAATATTAACAGACAGTCAGTCGGTGACACAGACACAACACTATAAAGACCCAGATCAGCAGTTGCGTCTTCATAGATTTAGGATTTATTAGGTACTTTGTAATATGCAAGTTTTAGAGAAATAGAGGGTGATCAACAAAAGCCCTGACTCAAAGGCTGATCTGGGCCGTCGCTGCTTACAATTGTTAAAACGATAATGGTAAATGGGTACGCTTCCAAGGAAAGCAGCTCTGCCCTTTTTATTTTTTTCCTCCCATTTAATGGAGATCAAGTCTTAAATCATAGAATTCGCTCATCTGAGAACAAATTCTTTCCTTTGAGATCTATGTTACTTTGGAATGGCTTCGTTGTCTTGGAAAGCAAAAAGGAAGTCACAAAAATTGTCCCCTTTGTAAAATGGCAGAAAGCATAGGAATGTATCCATACACTTTAAGTTTTCCTGCGGATACCCATTTAATTATTGATTTATCATATTTCAATACTAAATTCATTCAAGCAGAAAAATAAGTATATTTCTAATATCAAAAACGAAATCGCAAATATTCGTAATCAAATTAGGTTTGACTAGATTTGATCAATACAACGAGAGAAAAAGGAGCTTTACTTTAAAACTTGTGAGAACAGCAGACTCACAGCAACCCGCGCTTCCGCGCATTTAGATCAGAGTCTTCACTTCTTGCTTTAAGGTGATTCGGTATACCCTCCGCAAATTTGTTTATAAAAAAACCCGGGTTTTGTTACTTGTGTGCTTCTCTGGATAAAGTTGACCTTCCAAACTTGGGTCTACTCTTCAAGTAAAGAATTTGCTCCCAGGGAAGCGAATTATTTCCTTGAAGAGTGCATCCCCATTGGGAAGGCAGGTAAACATGAAAATCTCATGGCTGCTTCTCCTGAACGTGTATCCATTTTCTTTGAATGCACAGGATTTTAGCCGCGACAAGACCAAACCAACACAGTGGCATGTGCGCCCTGCAAATACTCTGATCAGCCTGGGCGTTCGCCCAGTCTGATCAGAGTCTTTGCTGTGCGCTTAAATGGTAGCTGAGGGTCTAAGCTGGCTCCATGCAGACAGCGAAGACCCTGGTCAGACTGGGCGGATGCCCAGGCTGATCTGAGTCTTCGCTGGGCGCATATGCCACTTTGTTGGTTTTTTCGTGTCGCGGCTCATTTATATATTGGTGGTGCGAACAGGCAATATTTTAGTCAGACTGCACAGATCTAAATAAATTCCGAAAGTTAGATCCATTGGAAGCAAGAAATCTGCCAAAATCGAAAAAAGCAGACTCGGTCTAACTGAGTCTGTTCATAGCCAGTAATAAAATATGCAATACCGGTCACGCCCTCTGGAACCGGCCAAAGCATAAACTTTCCAAATGACTCGATCCCAAACAAGGGAAATCTGAGGAACGATTGCTCTATGGGACCGTACCTGAGAGAGAGAGAGAGAGAGAGAGAGAGAGAGAGAGAGAGAGAGAGAGAGAGAGGGAGAAGAGAGAGAGAGAGAGTTTCAGTTAAGCATTCTAGCCTCTGGAATGAGACTCTAGCCCCTGCGCCAAATTTCTGTGTGGCATTCGTGCTGGTGGTTAAGCCCGAGCTGCCTTATTGAAGAACTATCTTTGCGGATTGGATTCTGCCTGATGTATGAGCAACCCTACCTGTGTCCAAGCAATGGCCATGTTTTGCAACACTGTCACGTGTTAGCTCTTCAACTTTACAACTGAAGATGTTCTTCAGTTGTAAAGTTTGGGAGCTAACCAAACTGGTTCAGTTGTAAAGTTTGGGAGCTATAGGACGATGACTATGCTTATAGTTTCTCTGTCACATGATTCTCGTAGAACACGGCCCATTCGTATGGACCCAGAACAGGAACAGGGACTGTATATTGTATTAGATTTTGATTTTCGATTTGATTTGAATTTTTACAGTTCAAGTTGACCTAAATGACATGGGGTCACAGATCAGCGGTGGTGGTCTTCCGCGAGGAACCTTTGTGGCTCAGCAGTTCCACTTTCACTGGGGAGCCATTGACGCACGAGGGTCGGAACATTCTGTCAATGATCAACACTTTCCAATGGAGGTAGTACAGTCAACTCTCGATATCTCAAAGTCGAAGTTCATCTCAAACTACTGATATCTCAAAGTAAATTTTCTGGTCCCAGAAAATTTACTTTGAGATATCAGAAGTTTGAGATAAAGGAGTTGAAATGAAAATACGTAACAATAGAGAATGTGTCCAAACTATATTCTTTGATATAAGAAGGTACTTTGAGATATTAGAGTTCGAGATATCGAGAGTTGACTGTAATAGTCAACTCTCGATATCTCGAATACTGATATCTCTGATGTCGCTCACTATATATCTCAAATAACGACAGTATTATATCTTATTCTGAAATTTCTGAAAGCATAAAGAAAAACAACCACCAAAGATTGGTTCTAATTGTTGGTGTCGATTTAGAGGGCGACACATATACGGTTAGCATACGTTTGCTCCTTATATGTTATATAACAAAGTTTCTTTATGTGTTCGGGAGTGGTCGTGGTCGGGCGATGGCGTTGGATTACTTTCAGTGCCGGGGCGTCCTAATCTGGATAAAAGTGGGGCAAGCGCCTATTTTGCTTGCAGTAGGTGCGGTGGGGGTTGTTTGAAAGTTTTTTTTCTCTCCCGTCATGTCTTTTTTCTCCCTCTCTCTGAAAGACGTCTAGATGTAGACTGAAATACTGTCTCAAAGGGCCGTTAAATCCAAGACAACCAACCAGCCAACCAATCAAATTCCTTATGTGATATAAGTGAGGACTTTGATAAAAGCGTAATGCTAGCACTATAATTGAGCCACGACACGAGAAAACCAACAAAGTGGTTGTGCGCCAAGCGCAGACTCTGATCAGCCTGGACATCCGCCCAGTCTGACCAGACTCTTCGCTAAGCTTTTAAAGGGTAGATAAGCGTCTGAGCTACCTCCATGCGGACAGCGAAGACTCTGATCAGACTTTGCTGATGTCCAGGCTGATCTGAGTATTCGCTGGGCGCACAACCATTTATTCGGTTTTCTCGTGTCGCGGCTCAGTTATTATTGTTACATTTATATTAATCCAATTCAGGAATTAAATAAAATGTTATTGACACTAAATTTCTAAATAAACATGAAACTAATTTATCAATATTTTTATTTCAGATGCATATAGTACACTTTAACCAGAAATACGGGAACATAGATGACGCACTAGACAAAGAGGACGGACTGGCGGTGCTGGGATTCTTCTTTAAGGTGAGTTAACTTTAACCGTTTTATGTCCAGTGGACTCTTCCAGCTTCATAAACTGGAAGAGCATTTTTGTCTATTAAGGGGTGTCTGGGTATATTTGTTTTTGACTTTTTTTATTTTATTTTAGGGAAGAATACCCATTTGTCTTATGCAAACAGTGTAGACCTTGACCAGACGCCGCATTCTGCACTGTTTGCCAATGTCTTTTTTATGGGACTCTAGGCAATAATGGGTTAATGTGAGTTTCATTTTATGTACGTTTAACCCGACGCGTATCAAATCCTCGCACCGAAGCCCGGCATATTTTAAAACATGAAAGTGTCTCTGCTCCACACTCACTGGGCACACAACGTTGAATCGACATTGAATCAACATTGATTCAACATCATGATATTAAATCAACATTTATTCAATGTAGATTCAAGGTTATGTGCCTGCTCGGCAGTTTCTTTGGTGTTGCATAAAAGCTGCTGGAAATAATTTCATAACAATTTACACAGAAGCTAAACCAAATTATCTGAGCATAAAACTTAGATTTGCCATTCCACTATCAAAGAAAAAAAAACGTTTGGGCAGTTACGTTTTACTGAGTCCGAGAAATAGGACAAAAACGTGTTATATACGTGAGCGTATCCAAAACGCGCTCTTGAATAATTAGTAATAAATCTACCTATTACTAAGGATAGACAGAACAAGTTGGGTTTGTATAAAAATTGATCAGTAAACTGTATGTAAATTTTGATCAGAATTGGAGCCACGAAGGTTGGAAGGAATATTGGTTTCGGCCTGGTTGCTGCTGTGGTTTGCGGTGTGTAGGCCTTTTTATATTTGTCATCGTGCGAAAAAGTATCTTACGGTATGTGCGAACAGGCAAGAATTAGATCGGCCTGCGAATCCGCGCAGACTGATTAGAGCCTTCCGGTTTTTTTGTTTTTTTTTTGTGCAAATACCATGTATGAGTCCTGGCTAATCTTAAACTTGAAAAGTGGATTTGGCCATTTTCTCTTTGAAAAATAGAAAAGTTTCAACTTTCATTTCCTATGTCCTCAAGAGTTCTTAATCGCTTTTTCTTCTTCCCAGTGCAATTCATCCCTCGGTTGACCCAGTAAGAAACTGTGGGACTATGTACGTGTGTCGTCCAAGAATGACACTGACCGGCACTTAAAACAATTTATGTACAGGTAAAAAAGAGAACGTTTGATCTACAGCACATTGCATTTGATGGTAGACATGCATTGATGAGACCAAACTAGGTGCTTATTTTCCACACAATTCCGTATGCAAATATGATCAAACTGACAACGAAGGTAACACACTATCAATGTCAGAAACACGTTGACGCCATCCCCTTCCGACGTCATCACAGGACGACGTTGATTGCCGATAAGCGACGTCGACAACGATCATAGCAACGACGCTACGTTATCACTAGACAGCGAAACTAGCAACATGGCAAACGTTCACACAAGAAAACAGGAGGCAAATTGCATGGTAAACTATGGACGGAAGTTGGTTCCAGTACAATATTTGACAACCGTAGCTGAAGCAGTAACAGATTTTGGAGGGGGCGATACATGGAGAAAAGAGGGAGCAAAACAGAGCAATGTCAAGAAAATACAAGAAAGTTTGCTCAGTCTACAGGCAGATAAGAGAGAAGAGATAGAGACAAAGAATGTTACTGACGGAGTTCAAGCTATGTTGGCCTGCGTGACCCAAAAAATGAAGGAAGACGAGTGTCGATTGCAGAATGCTAGAATCAGGCGCAAGCGGCTACAGGCTTACCTCTTTGTCAAGCTGATGCAGCAAAAGACAAAGAAGGTTTACAAACAACATGATAACCAACCTTATGACGAAGTCAGGAAGAGCATGGCAGTTGAAAGTGATGGTGAAGACGAGGATTTCAGCCTGTACGGCATGGTGATGCCATGCTAAGGATGAAAAGAAGAAAAGAAGAGAGGAAAAATAAAGTAATAAGCGTAATAATACTAGACCTGGTAACAAAAATCATAAACTTTATAAAAATAAAAATAAAAATAATTGATAATTGTCGACGACTGGTACTAAGAAGTAGTGTTCTTTTACTGATATCATTATAATTTTACAAAGAGTGTGGACTGGTACAGCTTATACAAGCCGTAAATACAGCTGACGGTATGTTCAAACGGCTATTTGGAGAAAAAGATGATTTTACTCTTTCCTTCGGATTGACAAACTTATTGTCAGAATCAAACAGTGACATGTGGCACTTAATGTAACAGTTCAAATGCTCGATATACTGATGTCGGCAATAACTGACAAAAATGATGTCTAAAAAGGCAAACTTTTACTGAAATAAGTCTGAAATCCAAACTTACAACTTTCTGTTAATATGACATTTAAAAGCACGAACTTTCACTTTGTTAAATCTGACATGCGCTTCATATCGAAAATGCGTTTCAACTTATATCAGCCATATACATGTATTAACTGCTCGATTGAATATGTGTACCTGGGGTAGGAAGGTTTGGCGGGTCTGTGTAAGTTTTCAGCTGCCACGCCTATCTCATGTAGATTTAACCAAGCTATGCAAAACTATGAGGCCGATCATTTCCAGATAAGGGGTGCTGAAACGTTAGCGCATGTCATAATTATTCTGCAAGCCCGTGCTTTCCAAATGTAAGATTATGATCAGAGCAAAGTAAAGTTTCAGCTACGAATTTCTTTTTCTCAATGCATGAATTGTGCAACTTTAAGGGACGTAAAATGTTTTGTTTCATTTGTTTGCAGATTTCAGTAAATTGCACTGTAGTGTCCATCTATATGACAAATGGCGGGTTTTAACATGCCATTGCTTGAATCGGGTGACCAAAATCGGGTGCTACATAATTAAGAAGGAATATTAATGTATGGCTATTTATCACCCAGCTACATAAATAAGAATGAATATAACTGCATGGTTATTTATCATTTGCAATAGTATTTTATGGCTTTTATGAGTTCTTGATGAACAGATTCCTTCAGTCTCTAATTATCCAAACTCTTCATAATTTGTGCATAATTTATTTCAAAGTTCATGTTTGTATTTTATTCATTTAAAATAGAGAGAGAGAGAGAGAGAGAGAGAGAAAATAAAAAGAAGAACAGAAAAATATAATATTGTATTGTATCGCCTTGTTCCTTTATCATTTGGAATTTATAGGATTATTTGAGCCTTGACACTACAAAACAAACAAAGTGGCATGTGCACCCAGCAAAGACTCAGATCATCCGCCCAGTCTGATCAGAGTTATCGCTGTCCGCATGGAGCTAGCTTTTATCCATAGCTACCCTGTAAGTACGCGGCGAAGACTCTGATCAGACTGGGTGGCTGCCCAGGCTGATTCGAGTCCGCATGGCGAACATGCCGTTTTGTTGGTTTTCTCATGTCGCGGCTTATTTATGAAAGCTCTGAATAAAACATGTCCAATGCAAGTCATTTTAATAAGGAAACACAATATTATTTTATAAAGAACAAGACCTGTCCGCGTACAGGATAGCTCGCCTGCAGTGCCTTGCCCATCCATGGGTTAAAATATAGGTCTTTAAAAAACTTTAACCAAAACATCCAGTTCGGACGCCGACGCCAGGGTGACAACAATAGCTCTTCCTGAACTTTCGTTCAGGCGAGTTAAAAATTAACAAAAAGAGTCAGAACTATTACGAAATACTCCTAGTCACGGACTGGAGTTAGTATGAGTTCCATAATTCTTGTAATAGAGTTTTGCTATTCACTGGGCACACAAGGTTGGTTCACAAGGAAGAGAAAATGCTTAGACCAATCTGAACAACTCGTTTTCCAGAAGTTTATAGATCCATTAAAGATTAAAGGCTCAGGCCAGACTGCGCGCATTTGGAGACTAGTTTAGGTCCATAGATACGTACATTATATACATATTAATGCTCAGTTTTATAACATACTATAAACGCAGGGGGATAATGTCTCTGGTCAGAAGTTCTTCAGTCCGTCAGTGACACTCGCAGGGGTCGCCACAACTAACGTTGAATGAATTCACTTTTAGGGGAAGAAAGTCTGTCATTTTCATTTTTGATCCCTTCGCAATGAGATTTTTAAAGGAAAGAGTTTGCTCCTTTTGAAGCAAATTCTTCTCTTCAAGAATAGATCCCATTTTGAAAGAGTTTTGTCGTCCAGAGAAGCTAACATGAAGTCCCAGAATTTGTTCTCCTTTCAGGAGAAGCAACTCTGCATTTATTTTGATTTTTATTTCCCTTGTCAACTGAGATCAACTCTTAAAGGAAATAATTTGCTCCCCTATGGTTTATTCAACAGCAGATCCTTGTCGTCCAGAGAAGCTAACTTGAAATTCCAGAATTTTTGTCCACCTTTCAGGAGAAGCAACTCTGCATTTTTTAAATTTTTGTTTCCCTTGTCAACTGAGGTCAAGAGTTGATCCCATCTCTGTCCTATAGGGAAGCAGAGAAAAAGCCACAAAAGTTGTTATCCTTGAGAAAAAGAATGCCGCAGGTTGCGTTTTTTTTTCTTTCTCTGTCTCTTTACCCCGTGGAGCTCGCTTATTGTAGAATGGGATACAGACATGAATAAGTCATTTGAATTTCTTCTGAAGCCTGTTTAGTATAACATACAGCGTATCTGAGAATGAATGTACTGTTTCATATGTTGTTTTAAAAAGTAATAAGTTTAAACTAAATATGGAGGTGTATCCATATACCTCAATCGTTTATGAAAATGCCAAGATAATATATCTTAGCCTAATAACAGCAAAACAAGAGCAAGTTAGCAGGGGCCCACGTATACCCCCGACCAGTGTCACAGCCTAATGAAAGCATACTTGAACTCAAAACTTCAATGCCAATGTTGTAGATGTACAAAACTGTAATAAGCGTAATCTTGACCTAAGGTCAGCAGCAGCAGCCATATGATGAAAATAGTATGAAATAAACCTAGTCGCGCATCATTAGGCTCATTCAAGTATACTTGAGAACGACAACAAATGGCAAAGTTCTAATTATTGACCCCTGGCCTCACCCATGATCCTGGCCCAGCATCTTGTAGTCCATATTGAAAGCAATGCTGTGGAGATATCATGAAACAAATATGGAAGAAATCTTCAACGCAGTTACAGATATAGGAGCAATCAAAAAGGTTTTGCAGATGTTTGAAAATGCCTTAGTCCTAATAAGTGACCAATGGCCCCACCCTGGGGTCCGATCCAGGGGCTTAGGTAGTTTGTATCAAAGGCATTGATATAGAGATATCATGAACCTTCGGGGTTGCGGTGGTTTCACAGAGTATTTCTCAGCCCCTATACAGCTATGAACTACTTCTGGCTTTCTTCCACCACAGAACAGTCCTCTAATATAATGATCAGATATGCTCGAATCGGGGTATGAAGGAAAACAGGGTATGAAAGACAACAAACAAAACAATTTCGTCAACATTTACTCAGAAGTTATATTATCTGAGAGATGTGTATTTGCATGAACAGAATTCAGATTTTAAATTACAAATCTTATTGCCATTCCACCATCAAAGCAAAAAAAAAAAAAAAAAGCAAAACGTTTTGACAATAACGTTTTACTGAGTCCGAAAAATATGACAGAATGAATAAGACCATCTTAATGTGTTGTAGTTCGATGATATATGAACATGTTATATATACGTGAACGTATCCAAAACGCACTCTTGAATACTTAGTAATACGACTAGCCGGGGATAGAAGAATATTCCCGACATGAATAAGTTGGGTTGTATTTAAACTGATCAGTAAACTATATGTAAATTTTGGTCTGAATTGGCTTCAGTTTGAAGGAATATTGACTTTGTCCTGGTTGCTGATGTGAACACTATCGCCTGTATTCTAGAACGTCACTCCAGCTACACTTACTGAGTTGATCCTGAATATTGCTCAAATTTCAATGGGATAATCCTCCCCCTGGCTACAAAGTTGAGTCACTCACAGGTGAGTGAGGTCTTTGAATACAGCCATTAGACTAAACATATTTGGGCCGCGACATGACAAATTATGAAAAAAGTCAATATAAAATCAAAGATGAATGGGATTTTACTGAAACTTGCAACGCATTATTTAGTTATATCAGCTTCATGTCATGATCAATTTTTTCCAAGAGGTTGTCTGCCCCAGCTCCGGGGCTATATACATATAAAAATGATAATAAAAAATTATATAAAATACCATTTCAAAGGGTTTTTTCTGAAACAACAAATCATGAAGGTAAAATGAACTCCTGTCGGGATTAAAATTTCGTCCCCAGAGATTACCTGCCCATGCCAATGGGCTATATATATGTATAGATTTATAATAAAATCTATATAAAATTGGGGCTGAAAGGGATTTTTCTGGAACTTCCAACAAATGGCCAAAGCAATAAAAACTCCCAGCAGGCAGTCAGATATATCTAAAGGAGGTTATCTGTCTCCTCGAAAATGTATAAAATTGTGAAAAAATGTATAAAAATAAAAGAAGGGGTATTGATTTACTGGCTGTCTGCCCGTGGCATGTTCTGTTTATTCATGTTGGACTTGAGAAAAAGGCCCACTGTATGGCTTGATAGGACAAGGCGTCCCAAGGCATGGATCTGCTACGGCACTGCCACTCTAATATAAATTATCTATTGAAATGCTAAGTGAAATATTGCTTTCTCCACCTAACATACCGTTTTAGATGTTAGGGTTTCAGCCATTGAATCCACTCATATGTTATACTGTATCTCTACGCCATTGCCTTTTATTATTTTGTTCTACATGTTATACTCATATGTCACTTTGTGACCTGAGATTAATAAAGTTGATTTGATTGATTGATTGATTGATTGATTTGCAGTGACGGGGTATTACGCAGTCGTTTACGATGCTTTTTATTTGGAAATACCATGACTGGATTCTTGCGAAATTAAACTTGAAAAGTGGATTTGGCCATTTTTTCTTTAAAAATAGAAAAGTTTCGACTTTCAGTTCTTATGTGCGCAAGAGTTTTTAATCGCTACTGCTTCTCCCAGTGCAATTCATGCCCCGTTTATCCAGTATTTTCCAACTGTGTGGCCATTTACATGTGTCGTCCAAGGATGAGAATGACCGGCACCTGCCGGGCCGCGTAGCGCAATCGGTAGGGCACCTGACTCTTAAATCAGAGGTCCTGGGTTCGATACCCGGCTGGCCACATACTTTCGTTTCTCCTTCCGCTGATTCAAGAAGGGCAGTTGTCAGTTTCTGACGAAAGTATGTGCAATTAGTACTGGTTAACCGCTTAGGAGGTCTAAGCCTGCCCAGGAATAGTGTGGTTAGGTTAACTGACCGTCCCGACATGACCATAGCTGTTTACCATGGACGTTAAGCAACAAATCGTTCAATCAATCAATCAATCAATCAATGACCGGCACTTAAAAAATTATGCACAGGTAAAAATAACCGTTTGATCTACATTACCACGGCGTTTGATGGTAGACGGGCCTTGAAGAGACCAAACTAGTTGCTCCCAGATTATTTTTCACACAAGTTCGTATGCAAATATGATCAAATTGACCACAAGGTAAAACGCTATCCATGTCAGAAACACATTGACGCCATCGCGTTCCGACGTCATCACAAGACGACGCTGATTGCCGATAAGCGACGTCGACAAAGATCATAGCAACGACGCTACGTTATCACTTAACAGCGAAACTAGCAACATGACAAACGTTCACACAAGAAAACAGGAGGAAAATTGCATGGTTAACTATAGACGGAAGTTGGTTCCAGTACAATATTTGACAACCGTAGCTGAAGCAGTAACAGATATGGAGGGGGCGATACATGGAGAGAAGAGGGAGCAAAACAGAGCAATGTCAAGAAAATACAAGAAAGTTTGCTCAGTCTACAGGCAGATAAGAGAGAAGAGGTAGAGACAAAGAATGTTACTGACGGAGTTCAAGCTATGTTGGCCTGCGTGACCCAAAAAATGAAGGAAGACGAGTGTCGATTGCAGAATCCTAGAATCAGGCGCCAGCGGCTACAGGCTTACCTCTTTGTCAAGCTGATGCAGCAAAAGACAAAGAAGGTTTACAAACAACATGATATTCAACCATATGACGAAGTCAGGAAGAACATGGCAGTTGAAAGTGATGGCGAAGACGAAGATTTCAGCCTGTACGGCATGGTGAGGCCATGCTAAGGACGAAAAGAAGAGAAGAAATGAAGAAAGATAAAGAAATAAACGTGATTTAATAATATGCCTAGTAAGAAAAATAATAAACTTTATAAAAATAAAAATAATAATAACAATAATTGATAACTGGGACAATCTGGGTAATTTTTGGGGCACCCAAATCTAGAATTAGGTTATGATAAAGAGGACACTGCTTTTTATTACCAGTCGTCGACACCAACTATGTTGGTGTCGACGACTAGTAATAAAAAGTAGTGTCATTATCATTAGGAAGTATCATTAACATTTCATAAAGAGTGTGGTCTGGTACGGCTTCTACAAGCCGTAAATACAGCGGACGGCTTGTTAAAACGACTATTTAAAGAAAACGATAAATTCACTTTTTCTTTCGGATTGAAAAACTTATTGTTGGAATCAAACAGTGACATGTGGCACTTAACACAGCAGCACAAATATACTGATGTCGGCAATAACAGGAAAAAAATGCTTGTCTACAAATGCAATTTTATCGCTAAAAGAAGTCTGAAATCGAAACTTTCACCTTTCTGTTCATAATATGGCATTTAAAAGCACATACTTTCAATAATATCTAACATGCGTTTCTTATCGACGAATGCGTTTCTGTTTGTATCATATATGAAAAACTGCTTGATTGAATATACCTGGGGTAGGAAGGTTTGGCGGGTCTTACTACTTTTGAGCTGCCACACCTATCTCATGTAGATTTAACCAAGAGCTATGTAAAACTATGAGGCCGATCTTTTCCAGATTAGGGGCTGAAAAGTTAGCGCATGTCATGATCAAAACATATTGCAAGCCCATTCCTTAGATGTCATATTAGGATCAGAGCAAAGTTAGGTTTCAGCTGGAAATTTCATTTTGTCTACGCACAATTTGTGCAGTATTAACGCATGCAAAGTTTGTTATTTTATTTGTTGCAGATATAATAAATAGCACCGAGGCTGCGGTATTGTAGAGCAAATTGTCATTGTTTGATTCTAGTAAAAAGCCAGTCTGTATAAAAAATGAGACTCACCTGTTTCAAGTTGCCATCCTTCATGGCCAGATTTAACATACAGATGAGCAAAATCGGAAAATCGGCTTGAATAGGCTGACCGAGCTACCTTGTAAGAACGAATAAATAGTCTTTTACATTTTCTTACATATTTTTCTTGTTGAACAGCTTTCTCCAGTCTTTTATAATCCACACTCTTCATAGTTTGTAATTATACATTTATTTATTTCAAAGTGCATATTTGTTTCTTGTTCATGTTAGAGAGAGAAAGAAAAAACATGAAAAATAAAAAAATTGAATTGTATTGCCTGTTCTATTATCATTTGGTATTTTATAGGATTATTTATGATAATTCTGAATAAAACATCTTGCTGTTCCAAATAAGAATACTTCAGCGAGACGTTTTCATAAGGAACATAATATTATTTTGTAAAGAAATGAACAAAGTCAGAATTTTCCCCAAAAACTCCTAGTCAGGGTCATGGTTGTAGTCATAGACTTTCGCTGATTGGCATGCAAAGAGAAAATGATCAGACCACTCTGTGCATCTGCCATTTATGTGTGTCGTAAGCGCGTCACTCGCAGGGGTCGCCACAACTAAACTTTTAGGGGCAGTAACTCTTTCATTTTCATTGTTGCTCCCTTCGCAACGAGACTGTTTAAAAGAAAGAGTTTGCTCCTTTTGTAGCAAATTCTTTTCTTCAAGAGTAGATCCCATTTTGAAAGATTTTTGTCGTCTAGACAAGCTAACATCATGTAACATAAAGTCTCAAAATTTGTTCACCTTTCAGGAGACGCAATTCCGCGTTGAAAAAATTGCCATAGAATATGTCAGAAAAAAACTTGCCATGGAGATGAACACAGAAAACTATGCTCATAATAAAATCAGTTTGATTTTCAACAAAGTATATTTAATAAAGAAAATGTGGCATAATTGACCGTTCCCACAAGTAAAGTTTCTTTGTCCAGGTAACTATGACGAGAACTCTTCTTCTTGTGAATACTGCAGCAAATATTGCATTGCCAAAGTCTGTATGACAAAGATTATTCGTTACATTTTTCTGTGACAGATGATTTGCTCCGTGTGAAAGCAGAATGCTTGGCAAACTTTCTTTGGTAAAGTTTCTGTGACAAAGAAATTTTGCTCGTGTGAACGAAGACAGAAAAACATGGAACTGTACCCACACACCTTAATTGTTAATGACGATGCCAAGAAAGTGCCACAGTAATATATCATAGCCTAACAATAGCAGATTAAGAGCAAGTGAGCAGGGGCTCACGTATACCCCCAACCAGTGCCACAGCCTAATGAAAGCATACTTTAACTCAAAACTTCAATGTCGATGTTACACATGTACAAAACTGTAATTTCCGTGACCTTGACCTAAAGTCAGCAGCAGCAATGTGATGATATTAGTATGAAATAGACCTCGTTGTGCATCATTAGGCTCCATTCAAGTATTTGAGAACTATATCGAATGGCAGTCCTAATTATTGACCCCTGACCTCGCCCATGATCCTGGCCCAGCATCTTCAAGTCCATATTAAAAGCAGTGCCCAGGAGATATCATGAACCAAATATGGAAGAAACCTTCAATGCAGTTACAGAAATATTAGCAATCAAAATGTTTGACATAATGAAAATGCCTAAGCCCTAATAATTGACCCCTGGTTCCACCCTGGGTCTGGTCCAGGGGCTTAGATAGTTTATATCAAAGGCAATGATATAGAGATATCAAGAACCAAATATGATATGAGAAGAATCTGATGTGTGGTTACATTGATATGAGCGATCATTAAAGGTTTAACACAAAAATTTTGATGTAAAATTCACAAACAGACGGATGAACGAACGAACACACCAATGAACGGACGAACGAATGGAATGATAAAAACTATATACCCCCTTACATATTTCGTATGTCGGGGGTATAATAAAAACGAGTTAACAAATTACGTACACTTAAAACAGTATATGCATAACGACGGGCAATGGATGGATGGATGACTTTGGATTTTTCGTCCTTTTCAAGAGTATTTCAGTTATATCAGGACGATGGGGATGGTAGTGGTCGGGCGCTGGTGCTGGGTACGTTTCCGTGCCAGGGCATCCTGTTAATTTGGGTAGTAGTAGGGCAATGGTATACTCAGCTTGCAGAACGTGCGGGTGGGGGTTGTTTGGACATTGTTTCTCTCCCCTTTTGTATCTTCTCTTTCTTCCTCTCTTTGGGAGACGGCTCTATATAGACTCAAATACTGTCTCAAAGAGCCGTTTAACCCAAAACAACCAACCAACCAACCATATCAGGACGATGGGAGGATGATAATTAAAAACTGTGTGCAAAGAAACCTCGTTGAAAGGATTACCGACACCTGCAGGAATCGAACCCGGGACCGCTAGATCAGCAGGCCAGTGCATTAACCACTGAGCTAACGGGGCTCCTAAACGACAGGCAAGCAGATACCTTGGCTAAGAATGCTAGATAAGATCGACTTATATAACAACAAGGAGAGCGCCAGATAAAGTAAGGTTTCAAGAATAATTCAGAAATATTTGTTCTGATCGCTCAATGAAAACATACATTGTGACCCCGAATTTGAACCGTCTTGGCGAGACGATTCTAATGAAGGAATACAACGTATGTATCCGAGACGGTTCTAATGAGGGGTCACAATGTATTCATGGAAAAATAATGAAATTTTTCCCTAAATTATCCCAGTTACACCTTATCTAGAGCGCTGCTTGAAACAAGGTTGGTTGGTTGTTTGGGGTTTAACATCCATTTGAGACAGTATTTCAGTCTATATCGGGCCGTCTCCCAGAGAGAGATAGAAAGAAAAGAGAAATGATAAACGAGAAAAAAAATCCAAACAACCTACTGCAAGCACAGTAGGCCCTTGTCCTACTTTTATCCAAATAAGTAGGACGCCCCGGCACTGGAAATTTATAACCAGCACCATCGCCCGACCACCACCCCCGCTTGAAACAAGGCAATAAACAGAAAATAACATGACAAAGCCCTGTAGCGAGGAAGAAGGCGGCACGGGGGTGGGGGAGGGGGAGGGGCGGCGGGGAGGAACCAAGCCATGTACATTGTACAAAGAATAACATGAGAGCATCAGAACCAGGGCCTTAGAACTATATGTGGTACCACATTTTACAAGATATACGGTTTTACATGTATGTGTTATGAACAACCTATAAAATCGATTTTACCCCCTAATCCCCTACCCCATCCAGCGTTTTCTTACTACTGACAGAAATGTAGGGCACTGTGATCTACTTTTATTTCGAGGTCAAGAATCAGGTCATTTGCAGAAAAAACAGGTTTAGAATAAGTCTTGTTACCGCAACTCCTCCTACATCTTTCTTAGGATCGATTTTAAATTTTGTAGACTTCCTTCTTCTTTCCTATCATATGAAAATGTGCATGTGATTCTGGATTTTGAATTTGGCTGTTCCGATAAAGTCATGGATCCTGCTGACTAAGCCGTTGTCCCCGGAACTACTGTCACATCTTTGATTCGACTGACTCGAAATTATGCAGATTTTGACGAAACTTGCACAGATATATTGTTGTACTTGGAAAAAAGTTAGATTTTGGTAATCTTGACCCAGTTTTCACCGCCAAAGGTGGTCTTAGAATCTTGATTGTTCAAAAACGGCATGTCTGCACCATGTATTCTGAGAGGATGACTAGATTTCCAAATCACTTAATTTGTTGAAAAAATGGCTTGTGTGTACCCTATATCCTATTTTTTTTCTCTCCAAAAAATCTAGCATGTATTCATGAATTGGAGAAAGGGCAGAACTGATTATGTTTTTGGTGACCTTGATTGTATTTTTAGGGTCATAGGAGGTCGTTAAGAAGTTAAGAAACAGCTTATTTCTACTCTATCTCGTGAACCATTTGGTCGAGTCATACTAAACTAGCATTGACTCGTCATTGGGAGAGGTTGCCAAATTGGTTAGGTTTTGGTGGCCTTGACCTATTTTCAAGGCATTAAGAGGACTAAAAATGTTAAAAAATGAGTTGTCTACTTATCTCCTGAATGAAATGTCAGATACTTACTCTTGCTTCCTGCAGGGACTACCGTCCTCGAAAATTGTTTTCCTGTCGAGACTGTCCGTGTGACTCTGCTTCCTGTCGAGAGGAAGCCATTTATCGTGTGCAGAAGTCTCAACAGGAAGCAAGAGATCGCGGACAATCTCGGCGGAAGCAAAATATGACGGACAGTCTCTGCAGGAAGCGAGAATTGGCGGACTGGTTTATACCCTGTGTGGAACCGGTATCCCATTTTCAAGGTCACAGAATGATTTGTCCTTAAATGAAGATATCTCTTGAACCAGTTGATTGAATTTTACCAAACTTACAAAGATGTATCTTTTGAAAAAGGCAAAGACTTAGTCAGGCTTTGGTGACCTTGACCTTATTTTAAAGGTCACAGGAGGATTTCCCTAAAATTTAAGATGCTTTTTCGAACCAGCGGATGCATTTTCACCAAACATGGACTGATAAAAGCCAAAGATATTATTAGGTGCTGACGAATTTCGTCTTATTCTTTCGGTCTCAGGAGGACTTTATTGTAACTTATCTTAATGGTCGGCATATAACAAGGCAACTTCAGGGAAAAATGACAGAGCTGTTTTCTTTTATTTTGTTTCTTCTTTTTTAATTATTTCTAGTTATTTATTTGTTCATTATATTTGTTATTCATTTTTGTTTTTTGTATTTGTATTTTCTTCATAGGTCGGGAAGTTCAATGACCATTTTCAAGAAGTCATCGATCATTTTGGACAAATACAACACGCTTGTAAGTAGCCTTTCTGATTTGTGCAACGAAAAATCAGTCACTTGAAATTGATGTGAATAAAATGATATAAACAATTAACTATTGGTATCACAGTATCACCTAAAGTTATCTTTTTGGGGTTCGTCTCAACTGTTTTTGGCTTAACCCTTAAAGCGCCAAAGCAGACGACAAAATTTACGAATGCAAATTTTCGAAAACGGTTTTGTCGAAACTATATGATATTGAGAATTCAAATTATGAGCCACCACATCTAGAGCTATGCTGTTTGAAAATTCAGCTTTTTCATGTTAACGCATTAAGGGGTAAAATGTTAAAATGACACATGAATTTATAGTTTTTCTTTGTCGATAAGTAAACTACATGTAAATATTTTAGCCAGTTTTGTTGTATTTTTGGCGACAAGATCTATTTCGTCATTGTGCTAGAGTAATTCTGCATTTTTTAGGGCCAAGTCTGCTAAATTCGGACAACAGGTAAATTCGGACAGTGACTTTGTTTCCTTTATATGTCAGTTGTTTGGAATTAAAACAAAAATAACTGGGCAAACAGTGAAAATCCTGATAAGACGGCTCATTATGAGCCGTCTCATCAGGATTTTCACTGTATTATTGAGCCGTCTCATCAGGATTTTCACTGTTTGCCATGGTATGTCCAAATTTACCGGCTGTCCGAATTTACCTGACTTGACCCTTATCTGTTTCAGCTGAAAGAATCAGTATCCATGCCATTCCACTCAAGGAGCTCATTCCTGCAAAGCTGTCACATTACTACAGATATGAGGGAAGTCTCACCACACCGCCATGCTACGAGAGTGTAACATGGACATTATTTCATGAAAAAATTGAAATCGCTGAGGAACAAGTAAGATACATTTTATGTCTAAAACATATATGAGCCGCGACACGAGAAAACCAACAATGTGATTGTGCGCCCAGCGCAGACTCAGATCAGCCTGGGCATCCGGCCAGTCTGATCAGAGACTTCGCTGCCCGCATGGATGTAGCTTAGACCCTTAGCTACCCTTAAAGCGCTTAGCGAAGAGTCTGATCAGACTGGGCGGATGCTCAGGCTGATCTGAGTTTGCGCTGGGCGCACAGCCACTTTGCTTTTTTTTCTCGTGTCGCGGCTCTGTCATGTGAAATTGTCGACTTTAACCCTTTTTAGAATGGAAACCCGTTTTAGGGACATAGTCCAAGCAGCGAAGACCCAGATCAGACAACGAAGCATGCGGCGTCTGATCAGGCTCTACATTATTTTGTTTTCAGAGGAACTTTTATGCCAAAATTTAGTAAAAATGAAAACATCCACCATAAACCCCTAAAACTAGAAATTGACTTATCTAAATGATCAGGATGGACCGAAGTGACTATATTTATATTTCCATCTAAGACACATATTGCGTTGAAAGTCTAGAGACTAAGGTATCTTAAATGTAAATTACCATGACTGCCCTTGAATGGAACAGATTGGTATTACGCGTCAAAAAGATGCAGATGAAATAGCAAACAGTGTAGACCTAGAGCAGTCCGATCTGGATCTGCAAAGTTTGCTCAGTCCTGCCCGTCCCAGTGTTTCATTTTTACGGTATACCAATAACCAACAAATTGAGTTCAGTACGAAGATGTAGCTTGAGCAGTATGATCTTTTCTTCTAACGATGTGGGCCGATATGGAGTAGAAAATTATTTACAAAAGCGCACTGTTTACAGTCGGATGTTTTGTAATGAAACTGTTGTCAACGAATTTTGAAACTGTAGATTCAAGAGATTACTGTTAAATTCTATGTAATTAATGTCTGTGTCAGGATACATGACAAGCAGATAATAATGAACCGCGACACGAGAAAACCAACAATTAGGTTGTGTGCCCTGCGCAGACTCAGATAAGCCTGGGCTTCCGCCCAGTCAGATCAGACTCTTTGCTTAGCACTTAAAGGAACGCTAAAGGTCTAAGCTGTCTCCATGCGGACAGCGAAGACTCTGATCAGACTGGGCCGATGCACAGGCTGATCTGAGTCTCCGCTGGGTGCACAACCACTTTGTTGGTTTCCTCGTGTCGCGGCTCAAATGTCAGAGTGCCAGGTCAGTTACAGGATATAGTGAAGGTTAACAAGAACCACATATGCCATTTCTGGGGAATTTTAAACGAATCCACCTCACTGATACTCTCTGACTGAAGAATATCGTTTGATTACAAATCCTGGTCACGGCACCAGCAATAATACATGTAGCACACTTCATCGTCTGTATCATAATCTTTGTGACTGAATTCTTTCGTTCCAGCTGGAAGATTTCCGCACAAAAATATTTGAAAATAGAGCCGACGATGGCGGCTTTGATGTAGACATATCAGACGACTTCCGGCCATTACAGTGTATAAACGCCAGAAGAGTGTACGTCAGCCATGAATCTCTTAAATCTGTTGAGGCGCAGCTGGGACAAAATATCAATAATGCTGTATCAATCAAAAATAGTGCTTGTATAGGATTGCTGCTATGTCTTATTTCTTTGTTTCTTTAACTAACCGTTTACTCCAAAACTTGCTGGATTAAGATTTATGTATAAACCTTTTTTTAATTTGTTCTTCAACGGAGACAGCTTTCGGCTTGAATTTGTTTCTCTGTCTGAAAAGCTCTCTACACGGAAAGAGTCTACTCTTAAAGGAAAGAATTTGCTCCACGGGTTGTAAATTCCTTCAAATAAGGTTTTAACCTCATTTTGAAGGAGCAAAATTGAAAACAAGAGCTGTTTCCCCTGACAGTGTTTACATTCACCTTAACTTAGGGGATGACTGTACTCAAATTGTCATTTGGGGAGGTAAATCGTCGGTTTTATGGTCGGAAATTTCGTTTTACGGCGACGCGCCAGCGGAGCCGTAAAACGCAATTTGCGACCGTAAAACCGACGATTTACCTCCCCAAATGACAATTTTCAACACAGTTATCCACATTCTAATGCACTTTTCACATTTTTACCTTTAAAAATGTGCTACTTTGTACTAATACCAAACGCTTTTAGGGATGCAAAACCAGACGTCAACCAATGAGAAGCGACGTTACGTAATGACGTCGTGTTTGCGACAGTAAATCACAGAATATACTGTCGCAAATATTTGACGTTATCCAATCAGACGTCGCCTTACATACATCAGTGCATTAGAATTATATATGGAACTTCTGATAAGTTAAATGTTTGTTATTTAAAATTTAAGGCTGTTTTGTTATTACTAATCATCATACAGTCTTATAGTGTATTTTCATAGGTAAAAATCACTTTAGTTTCGGAAATGAATACATTTTGAAAAGATTTACTAGTGAGAGCAACGAACACTTTCAAAAGAGCGAACTAGCAGTTTTGGTGCTATGTGCCATTTAAAAAAATGTTCATAATCTCTGCATGTCAACGTAATCTATTAGGTACGAGATGTGTCAATATTAACGGCATTCAGATAGACCATTTCATTGAAATTTCTAGTCAGAAAGTATATCATGTACATGTACCATGCATGTTTGTTATATACTCAGAACAAATAAAAGAATACATTGAACTGTGCAACAAAAAGATTGAGCCCCGACACGAGAAAACCAACAAAGTGGTTGTGCGCCCAGCGCAGGCTTAGATCAGCCTGGGCATCCGCCCAGTCTGATCAGAGTCTTTGCTGTCTGCATGGCGGTAACTTAGACCCTTAGCTACCCTATAAGGGCTTATTGAAGCGTTTGATCAGATTTGGGTGGATGCCCAGACTGATCTGTGTCTGCGCTGGGCAGCTCTTTTTTCGTTTCGTAGCATCCTTGAAAACATAGTTAACCAGGTGTGATTTTAACTCACAGACTTAGGAAAGACATGCCTTCTAGTTTATAGTGGGGTGGTGTGCAAAAGTTTCTTGTATGATGTCTTAACGTCATTTCTTTACGTCAGTTAACGTAAAAATCTACAAATTAGAACAACTAAGTCTGAGCAAACAGTGCAGACCCAGATCAGACTGCTCATCGTCACCTTAATTTCATAATGTAACTAGCATTTGGTTACTTTTGAGAAAAATGAGTTCAAAGACTATGTACCTCATATGTTTTGGTACTATGCGACATTATGAAACTCAAAATGACTCTTTGTATAGCCATTGATCCCATGATCGCACCAATAAATATATCTCAAAAATTGAAAATTCTGAGTTACGTTGGGGTGACATCTCTATGCTGTTTGCAATTACATATAAACTTTAAATTATAAACTCATAAATGCGTTGGAAAAACTTCAGTTGTAGGACACTTACGGTTATCATTCTTGGTGTCCCATTTTTATTCTTAAATTTTACTGTGTTATTACATCTCTTGTCGACGAAATTCTTCTCAAAGAATGATCTTAGAGCGTTTATGGATAGTATTGTCATGAGAGCATATTTTAATAATTTGCTCTTATTCTGACCTTATAACTTACAAATAAAAAAATCTATGATTTATATTTGTGTTTTTATTTCTTATAACCGTCAGTAGCCTCACAGAAGGCATTCGACGCTAAAACAGCGCCGCATGTTGCATCGACTTTGAGTCGGCGACGATTCAACATAGTTTGCCAACTTATTAAACAGACCAACCAGCTTTCCTGAATGAGGTTTAGTTTTCAATATATGAATATTGTATTTTCGCACTAAAAGAAGATTATGAAGACAATAACGCTCAACTTGCCTCATTAGATAAATATTTTACATTCTACGCATTTATTGAAAAGCCTATGGTAAACCATTAGAACGTAATGTAGTTTATACTTCAATTACTACATTGGTTCACGCGACGTTACATGAGGTTAAAGATTTACTCCCTTTATAATAATAACAAAATTGATTTGATGAAATATTTCATGCAATACCTTCGACATGGTCTAATTATACACTTGAATTAGAGTGATAATAATATTTGACAAAAGTGACTTTAAACAAAAAATAAGAATTTTTATACAGTCGCGGACCGCGGTTGAAATCGCATTATTGGACAAAAATAATTTATTCATACGTCACAATCACGTGCACGAATAAGAAAAATACCTCTACATGATCACATGACACACGTGGTCAAAATCGATATTCTTACAGGCCGTGAGGAAATAGGTAATTTGCATTTTAATTTGAAGATTATTTTTCAGCCACATTTATCGAATAAACATGCATTTTCTCAAAACTTTTACGGCTAATTATGAGACTATTACATATTGTCTAACGAAATTTTGTTAAAATATTTGTTTCTGAAAACATGAAATAAACGAGGGAGAGAATCTTTAAGTGACGTCTAAATAAACCATGGCTCTCTCCAATCTAATTGGACGAAGGCGTCGTTATGACGTCGTTATTGACGCAGTTCTGCTGTTAATAGAAAATTTGCGTATAAATGTTTTTCTGCTTTAACTAAAGTTCCATCGCAAATTTATGGCTAATTAATAGATAGAAAAGAATGTAAATATAAGCAATGAACTTGATTTTTCTGGTGTTTATCGAAGTATAAACTACATTGGGTCGGTAGCAAAGTTACATGAACCCTACATAAACCCCTTCGGGGTTCATTTCCTTTGCACGCGACCTAATGTAGTATATACCTCAATAAACACCAGAAAAATGAAATTCATTCCTTAAAGCCTGTCGTGTTTGTGGCCATCTACATTGTTTATCTCCGTGAAATGAACAAAACTATTTTTGTAAGCACCGTCACGTATTGAGGGCTAAGTTTTACTGCGTTTCTAAATCGTGGTCAAACGGCAATATACGTAGTAAAACGTAGTGAAAACATATTACATACGGCTATATAAATGGCCGAGCTACGTGCTTCAAGAGCAGAAAACACATTAAAAAAGCATGGGGCATATTTCGAAAATTCGGCTACTCAAGCCTCGTCAGTGTCTATAAAAATATCTGGTAATGAAAGCCAGAGAAAAATACTGTAATTATCTCCCTTGGTGAGAAAAAGAGTTGCGATTATTGGTGTCAGTAGTGACCGTAATTAATAAGGCAGTCGATTCATAGTCTGATTAGTCTGATAAGTCTAACGATGGTCCAAATGATTAAAAAGGGACGATCTAGATCTAAACCAGTCAAAGCCCTACCAGGAGGTCCTCTGCATACTACATGTACTGCGTTTTATCTACACTTTCTTACGTCTTACAACGTTTCTTTTAAGAAATAGATCAGCTGTAGCAGTGAATTGTTGAGTAATAATTCACTGTTTGGAGGTCAGTTGTAAAGTAGCTCATATAACGAGCGAGGAGCGAGAGTTGTACATCTACTTACAACTGACCGACAAACAGTGAATTATTACTCCACAATTCACTACTCGAGCTGAACTATTTCGATTCTAACACTCAAAATAACTGAAAAAGTATTCTTTTCATTTAGATTTCCCCAACCCATCTGCCGGTGCGTTCATGCTTCCGCTAATATTCTTTGCTGTATCTAAGATAAATATACGTTTCTATGGCGATTTGAGAAAGAAAAAGAGACGTTACACCGTCTAACGTCTCAAAACGTCACAAAACTACGTCAGTAATTGCAGTGACGTCAGCAATTAGATCCATGAACTCCGAAGTAGTGAATTGTTGTAGAATAAAACACGGAAACTTTGCATTGCTTCTATAGGCACACTGTGTTAGTATCTACGTTTGAGTATCAGTAGATCTTGGTAGGTACGAGTAGCTAAGTTTCACTATGTTTGACGTTTTCGGTGGCATCATGAAATAGATGCCATCGCGACTATCACTTCAAATAGATTCTTACTGCAGTCATAAATACAATAACAATGGATACCGGTCAGCTGCAGTGAATGGATGCTCCTCCTTTTGTGTGCACTTGATTGGCTGGGTGCTGGAACCAGCTGCAGGCTCCCGTCAGGCACCCTCTGTGCCTCTCTTGCTCCCTCTGTTTCCACCTGGATGTCTAGACATCATGGACTCGAGTTGATTTACCACGAAGCAAGAGATCGCGGACAGTCTCTGCAGGAAGCCATTTTTCGAGGACAGTAGCCCCTGCAGGAAGCAAGAGATCGCGGACAGTCTCGGCGGATGCCACATATGACGGACAGTCTCCGCAGCAAGCGGAAGCGAAAATTGGCGGACTGGTTTATACCCTGTGAGTACAGCCTCTACGTCTTCGCAGTCCTACTTGAAACTGTGTAATAGGCCAGTTCTAGAAAACAGACAGTGACCAATCCAAGCCCTACGGCTGATCTGGGTTTTTATTGTTTTATTTATTATTATCATTTACACCTTCTTTTTCCAATTAAGATACATTATACACTTTCCGGGGAAACAACCGTGCAGTTTTTATTTTTGTACCCATTTTAAATGAAAGTCAACTCTCAAAAGAAAAGAATTTTCTCCCCTAGAGTAGACCCACATTGAACTTATTTTGTTATCTTAGAAAGCACATAGGAAGTCACAAAAATTGTTCCCCTTCGTAAATTGGCAGAAAGTATAGGAATGTATCCATACACGTTAAGTTTTCCTACGGAAACCCATTTAATTATTGATTTATCATATTTCAATACTAAATTCATTCAAGCAGAAAAATAAGTATATCCCTGATATCCAACGAAGTAAGGCTTCAAAGAAACAAATCGCAAATATATTAATCAAATAAGGTTTAATTAGGTTTGATCAATACAACGAGAAAAAGGAGCCTTATTTTAAAACTTGTGAGAACTGCAGACTCACAGCAACCTGCGCTTCCGCGCATTTAGATCAGAGGCTTCACTTCTTGCTTTAAGGTGATTCGAACTACCCACCGAATTCCAAAAAAGAAAAAAAAAAGAAACGATTTTAATCATTTTTGTCACTTGTGTGCTTCCCCGGACAACGTGTACCTTCCAAACTGGGGTTTACTTTTCAAGCGAAGAATTTGCTCCCAGGGAAGCGAATTCTTTTCTTTAAGAGTGTACCCCCATTGGGAAGGCAAGCAAACATGAAAATAACGTGTATCCATTTTCTTTGAATAATGCACAGGATTTTAGCCGCGACACGACAAAACCAACAAAGTGGCATGTGCGCCCTGCTACGACTCAGATCAGCATGGGCATTCGCCCAGTCTGATCAGAGTTTTTGCTGTGCGCTTTAAGGGTAGCTGAGGGTCTAAACTAGCTCCATACAGACAGCAAATACTCACACGGATGCCCAGACTGATCTGAGTGTTCGCTTGGCGCACATGCCACTTTGTAGATCTTGTCGTGTCGCGGCTCATTTACACAGTATCCGAACTGACTGTGCCATCTCTTCCGGTTTTCATAGCGTTGAATCGAGGGTACAAAATTCGCTTGTAACCAGTAGTCGGAAATCATTATGTTTTGAGATTTTATCCGGAGTCTGCTGCGTCATTTATAGTTATTAAGCTTCGAAAATGGAAAGAGGTAAGTTTAATATAATTTGCTCTTCGGTCTTTTACTTTAATACCCTGTACAATGAAAACCTCATGGCCGTCACAGAAATTCTATTCCGAGCAGCTTAATTCAACACGAGTTTGTGTCGTGCAAAACCTAACTATCATCCTATTATCAAAACTAACAAACTGTAGATTTATAGCGCCTTCCGTTTATTATAAAGATTTTTTATAAAACATGTAAAAAAGGCTCAAAATGAGTTTAGAATCATGCCAATGGCGATTTGAATACTGTACCAATTACTACCCACCCATACACGACATTGTACAGGGCAATAAAGTAAAAGACCGAATAGCAAATTATATTAAACTTACCTCTTTACATTTTCAAAGCTGAATAACTATAAATGACGCAGCAGGTTCCGGGTAAAATCTCAAGACATAATGATTTCCGACTACTGGTTATAAGCGAATGTTTGTACTCTCGATTCAACGCTATGAAAACCAGAAGAGATGGTACAGTCAGTTCGGATACTGTGATTTATATATTGGTGGTGTGAACAGGCAATATTTCAATCAGACTGCACAGATCTAAATAAAGGCCGAAAGTTAGATCCATTAGAAGCAAGGAATCCAAAAAAAAAAAAATCAAAATCGATAAAGCAGACTCGGTTTGACTGAGTCTGTTCATAGCCAGTAATAAAATAAACATACCGGCCACGCCCTCTGGCAAGGGTATAAACTTTCAAAATGACTCGATGTCAAACAAAGGACAATTCAAACTTGAAACAAGGCATGTTTCCTGAGGCAGGTTTGCTCTATAGGACCGTACCTGTCACAGAGAAAGAGAGAGAGTGTGTATGTGTGTAAGAGAGAGAGTTTAAGCATTCTAGCCTCTGGGACGAGACTCTAACCCCTGCGCCAAATACCTGTGTGGCATTCGTACTAGTGGTTAAGCACGAGCTGCCTTATTGAAGAACCGTCTTGGCGGATTGGATTCTGCAAGATGTATGGGCAACCATACCTGTGTCCAGGCAATGGCCACGTTTTGCAACACTGTCATTTATTAGCTCACAAACTTTACAACTGAAGAACATGTTTAGGACAATGATTATTCTTATAGTTACTCTGTAACGCGATTCCCGTATAACACGCCCCATTCGTATGGACCCAGAACAGTGACTCTATAGTGTATTAGACTTGTGATTTAATTTTCGATTTGATTTGATATTTTACAGTTGGTTTAAACATATTTTATTTCGAACTTTACAATACATATATACATTGTAACAGTGCAAATAATAGGTTTGGAACGAAAGCACAAGTACTTATAAAGTTCCTCTCCTTGACTATAACTAACATGTAAATATCATGGCGATTGCTTGAATATATAAACAGTTTCTATGCAAACACATATGTTATATCGTTTTCGAACACTTATGATAGAAATGAAAATAAATAACAGAGAAAAGTGTCCAGACAAGAAAAGAGTTAAAGAAGAGGAAAAATTGTAGAAAAGTAGCAAAAAGAAAGAGGAGATACACCTTTGCAAACTGACCAACGGAGGATGACAGAGGGAGACGCAGATATCGCAGCGGTAGCCGCATCGAGCACTCTGGCTACCATAAATAACAAAAATACCAACCACTTGTCATTTACTAAGTAATTAATCTAAACTCAGAAACGGTTCGAATCTAAAATAAATTTATGCACCTTTTCAAATATGACCGTATTTATCTCGAGTGAAAGAGAATCGCTACCATATAAAAGGAGAGATAACGAGGGAATCTGATACTGCGATACGGCATTTATGAGTTCGGTTCGTTGGACTGGATAGTATCTGAAGTGAAAGAAGTAATGCTCGGCGTTCTCCATGCTACCACACTGGCATATAGGGGAATCAGATATGTTCCTTATGAAAATATCTAAGTTAAGCGAGCTACAGTTGGTCCTTAATCTAATATGTAATATTTTACAGTTCAAGTTGACCTAAATGACATGGGGTCACATATCAGCGGTGGTGGTCTTCCACGAGGAACCTTTGTGGCCCAGCAGTTCCACTTCCACTGGGCTGCCATCGACGCACGGGGGTCGGAACATTCTGTCAATGATCAACACTTTCCAATGGAGGTAGTACTGTCAATTCTCGATATCTCAAAGCCGAAGTTCATCCCAAACTACTGATATTTCAAAGTAAATTTTCTGGTCCCAGAAAATTTACTTTGAGATATCAGAAGTTTGAGATAAATGAGTAGAAATGAAAATAAAAATAGAGAATGTGTCCAAACTATATTCTTTGATATAAGAAGGTACTTTGAGATATCAGTGTTCGAGATATTGAGCGTTGACTATAATAGAGTCGACTCTCGATATCTCGAACACTGATATCTCTGAAGTCGCTCACCATATATAAAATAATGGCAATATAAACATTTTATTCTGAAATTTCTGAAAGCAAAAACAAAAACAACAACCAGTGATGGGTTCTAGTTGTTGGTAGCGACTTAGGGGGCGACAAATATAGGGTTAGCATGCGTTTGATCCTCATATGTTATTATGAAATCTATGTGTTAGTGGTTGTCGGGTTGGGTGATGGTGTTGGGAAACTTTCAGTGCCCGGGCGTTCTACTAATTTGGATAACAGTAGGGCAAGGGCCTACTGTGCTTGCAGTAGGTTCAGGTTGGAGTCGTTTGGATATTTTTTCTCTTGCCTATCATATTTTTTTCTTTCTCCCTTTCTCTGATAGATGGTTCGATATAGACTGAAATACTGTCTTAAAAAGCCGTTAATCCCAAAATAACTAACCAACCTGCCTTTATGTGTAATATGAGACGACTTTGGTATAAGCGTAATGCTTACATAATTATTACATGTATATTTATACCAGGCAAATTCAGGAATTATATAAAATGTTAATGAAACAAAATTTCTAAATAAATATGAAACTAATTTATCATTTTTTTGTCTTTTAGATGCATATAGTGCACTTTAACCAGAAATACGGGAACATAGATGACGCACTAGATAAAGAGGACGGACTGGCGGTGCTGGGATTCTTCTTTAAGGTGAGTTTCATCTAACCCTTTTTATGTCCAGTGAACTCTTCCAGCCTCATAAATTGGATGGGTCCATTTGTAAATTAAGGGGTGTCTGGATTAGTTTATTTTCATTTATTTTTTTATCGTTTTTGTTTTATTTTAGAGAGAAATACCCCTTGGTCTTATGCAAATGGTGAAGACCCTGATCAGACGCCGCGTTTTGCGGCGTCTGATCTGGGTCTGCACTGTTTGCCGATGTCCCGTTTATGGGACACCAGGTGTTCATTTGATGAACGTTTGACCCGAAGCGTATTATATCTAATCCTCGCCGTATATTAATATGAAAGTGTCTCTGTTGTAAAGAGTTTCTCTGGTATTGCATAATAGCTGCTGGAAATAATTTAATAAAAATGCACACAGAAGCTAAGCTAAATTATCTGAGAGAAGAGTATTTGCATGAAAAAAAAACTCAGATTTAGAAATATAAGCATGTATCGTCATTAAAGAAGGCAAACACGTTTGGGCAATTGCTTTTTACCGAGTCCGAAAAATAGGACAGAATGATAAAGGCGGTCGCTGTTAACATTTTACATACGTGAGCGTATCCAAAACGCACTCATGAATAATAAGTAATATGTATTGCCGGGGATAAACTAATATTCCCGACTTAAAAGGGGCGGTTGCGGTCGGGCGATGGTGCTGGGTGAATTTCAGTGGAGAGGCGTCCTTCAATATTGGATAATAGTAGGGCAAGGACCTACTGTGCTTGCAGTAGGTGCGGGAGGGGTTTGTCTCTAACCTGTTATCTCTTTTCTTTCTCCCTCTCTTTGGGAGACGGCCCGATATAGATTGAAATATTGTCTAAAAGAGCCGTTAAATCAAAACAAATAAAAAATTAAAAAACTAACCCAACCTGAACAAGTTGGGTTTGTATAAAAAATGATCAGTAAACTGTCAGATTTGGCTTCATGGTTTGAAGTAATATTGGCTTTGGCATGGTTGCTGATGTGGTTTTCGCAATGTACATATGTTTTAAATGAGACTGGTAATACGACTAGACATATTTGTCATCATGTGAATCTTACGGTATGTGCGAAAAGGAAAGAATCAGATCGGCATGCGCACTCGCGCAGCCTGATTAGAGCCTTCCCTTTTTGCCAAAAAAAAAACATGTATGATCGATCCTGGCGAATTTTATTTGGCCATTTTCTCTTTAAAACAGAATAAATTCAACTTTCGAATCCTATATTCTCAAGAGTTCTTAAACTCAAAACTTTCTCATAGTGCAATTCATCCCTCGGTTGACCCAGTTAGAAACTGTGTGACTGCGTACGTGTGTCGTCCAAGAATGACAATGACCGGCACTTAAAACATTTTATGTACAGGTAAAAAACCCGTTTGATCTACATTACTTGGCGCTTGATGTTAGACGGGCCTTGAAGAGACCAAACTAGGTTCTTATTTTTCACACAGTGCCGGATGCAAATATGATAAACTGACCACAAAAGTAGGCCTAACACGCTATCCATGTCAGAAACACATTGACGCCATCGCCTTCCTGCGTCATCACAAGATGACGTTGACTGCCGATAAGCGACGTCGACAACGATCATAGCAACGACGCTACGTTATCACTTAACAGCGAAACTAGCAACATGGCAAACGTTCACACAAGAAAACAGGAGGAAAATTACCGGGTAAATCATGGATGGAATTTTGTTCCAGTACAATGTTTGACAACCGCTGCTGAAGTCCTAACAGATAAGTTTGGAGGGGGCGATACGTGGAGAAAAGAGAGAGCAAAACAGAGCAATGTCAAGAAAATACAAGAAAGTTTGCTCAGCCTGCAGGCAGATAAGAGAAAAGAGGTAGAGACAACAACGGTAGAGACAAAGAAGGTTACTGAAGGAGTTCAAGCTATGTTGGCCTGCGTGACCCAAAAAATGAAGGAAGACGAATGTCAATTGCAGAATACTAGAATCAGACGCCAGCGGCTCCAGGCTTACCTCTTTATCAAGCTGATGCAGCAAAAGGCAAAGAAGGTTTACAAACAATATGATATTCAACCATACGCCGAAATCAGGAAGAGGATTGCAGTTGAAAGTGATGGTGAAGACGAGGACGATGTCGGCCTGTACGGCATGGTGAGGCCATGCTAAGGACGAGAACAAGAAAAGAAGAGAAGAAAAAGAAAGTAAAAAATAATAAACTTTATAAAAATAAAAATAATAATAATTGATAATTAGGACAATCTTGTTAATTTTCGGGGCACCGAAATCTAGAGTTAGGTTATGATAAAGAGGACACTACTTTCAATACCAGTCGTCGACACCAACTTATGTTGGTGTCGAGAAGTAGTGTCCTCTTACTGATATCATAAACAATTGATAAAAAGTGTGGAATGGTGCAGCTTATACAAGCCACAGATACAGCGGGCGGCATTTGGAGAAAAAGGTGATTTTACTTTTGCCTTCGGATTGTCCAACCTATTGTCAGAATCAGACAGTAACATGTGGTACTTAATACAGCACAAACGCGATATACATGTACTGATGTCGGCAATAACTGGAAAAAATGCATGTCTAAAAAAGCAAACTTTTGTTACTATAAGAAGTCTAAAATCGAAACTGCACCATTCTGTTAAAATATGACATTTAAAAGCACGAAATTTCACTTTCTTAAATCTGACATGAGCTTCATATCGAAAATGCGTTTCAACTTGTATCAGCCATATATATGTTTCAACTGCTTGATTGAATGTACCTGGGGCAGGCAAGTTTGGCGGGTCTGTGTAACTTTTGATCTGCTACACCTATCTCATGTAGATTTAACCAAGCTGTGCAAAACTACGATGCTGATCTTTTCCAGATAAAGGGGGCTGAAAAGTTAGCGCATGTCATGATTAAAACATATTGCAAGCCCATGCCTTAGATGTCATATTATGATCAGAGAAAAGTTAGGTTTCAGCTAGAAATTTCATTTTGTCTACGCACAATTTGTGCAGTTTTATGGCATGTAAAGCTTGTTATTAGCTCACCTGAGCCGAAGGCTCAGAGGTGAGCTTATAGGATGGGAGTCGAGCCGTCGTCCGTCCGTGCGTGGGTGGGTGGGTGCGTGGGTGCGTGCGTGCGTGCGTCAACACTTTCAAACATAAATATCTCAGAAACCAGTGGGCCGATTGCAATCAAATTTTATCTGAAGCATCATTGGGGTGGGGGAAAGGCTGCATTAGGTTTTGGTGCCGATCAGCTCAGAACTCTGGTTTCCATGGCAACAGATAGCCCCCATAGGGTTATAATGGGGAAAACGGCGTCATCACGTTTTCTCGACTGTTTTTGATTAGATCCTTATCATACTTGCAGGTAATGATGACATACACAAGAGCTTGGATGAGTTCGAAATTTGGCCGGATTCGAGCACAGACTACGGAGTTAGCTGCCCTTGAGCGTTTGAAAAAAATCCCATAGGGTTATAATGGGGAAAATGGCGTCATCACGTTTTCTCAACTGTTTTTGCTTAGATCCTTATCATACTTGCAGGTAATGATGACATACATAAAAGCTTGGATGAGTTCGAAATTTGGCCGGATTCGAGCACAGACTACGGAGTGAGCTGCCCTTGAGCGTTTGAAAAAAATCCCATAGTGTTATAATGGAGAAAACAACGTCATCACATATTTTTAGAAAAACTTTGTCATCGCTCTATTGCCTACATTTCTCAACGGATTTTAAAATAACTTCACACAAATGTAGGGCATGACAATATCTCGAGCAAGTTTGACTTTCAGGATGCTACGCCCAAGGTCAAGGTCACTGTGGCTATTTTAAGAAAAACTTTGTCAGCGCTATTGCACCTACATTTGTCTGCAGATTTTAAAATAACTTCACACAAATGTAGGGCATGACAATATCTCGAGCAAGTTTGACTTTCAGGGTGCTGCACCCAAGGTCAAGGTCACTGTGGCTATTTTTAGAAAAACTTGGTCATCGCTCTTGCGCCTACATTTCTCAAGGGATTTTAAATCAACTTCACACAAATGTCGGGCATGACAATATCTCAAAGAAGTTTGACTTCCAGGGTGCTGCGCCCAAGGTTAAGGTCACTGTGGCTATTTTTAGAAAAACTTTATCAGCGCTCTAGCACCTACATTTCTCTGTAGATTTTAAAATAAATTCACACAAATGTAGGGCATGACAATATCTCGAGCAAGTTCGACTTTCAGGGTGCTGTGCCCAAGGTCAAGGTAACTGTGGCTATTTGTAGAAAAACTTTGTCTTTGCCGTAGCACCTTCATTTCTCCATGGATTTTGAAATAACTTGACACAAATGTAGGGTATGACAATATCTCAAGCAAGTCAGACTTTCAGGATGCTGTGCCCAAGGTCAAGGTCACTGTGGCTATTTTTAGAAAAACTTTGTCATCGCTCTAGCACCTACATTTCTCAACGGATTCTAAAATAAATTCACACAAATGTAGGGCATGACAATATCTCGAGCAAGTTTGACTTTCAGGGTGCTGCAATCAAGGTTTTTGATTAGATCCTTATCATACTTGCAGGTAATGATGACATACATAAGAGCTTGAATGAGTTCGAAATCTGGCCGGAATCGAGCACAGACTACGGAGTTAGCTGCCCTTGAGTGTTTGAAAAAAATCCCATAGTCTTATAATGGAGAAAACAACGTCATCACATTTTCATTTTTCATCGGATCCTCTTCATACTTGCAGGTAATGAGGATATGCATAAAAGCTTGGATTATTAGCATTTCGGCTAGATCCCACCACTGACTATGGAGTACCTGCCCTGAGCATCCAAAAAATCAGTGTCGCCACTTTTTCTTGGTTTCTACTGATCCGATCCTTTTCAAACTTGCAGGTAATGAGGAAATGCATAATATCTTAAAGAAGTTCAAATTTTGGCCAGATCAGGTCAACCACTACGAAGTTAGCTGCCCTTGACAGCTCTGTCTATTGTGCTCTTGATCGGATACTTTTTAAACTTGCATATATTAAATGAGGGCATACATAAAGTTTTGGATGAGTTTAATTTTCAGCCTGATTGGACCACTGACTGTGGAGTTAGCTGCCCTTGAGCATCTTAAATATCCCTATAGGTTTACAATGTCTCTCAGGTGAGCAATTGTTGCCCTTTGGGCTACTTGTTTTATTTGTTGCAGATGCAATAGATAGCATCGAGGCTGCTTTATTGTAGAGCAAATGGTCATTCAGGTTTGATTCTAGTAAAAAGCCAGCCTGTATGTAGAAAAAATGTGACTCACCTTTTTCAAGTTGCCATCCTTCATGGCCGGATTTAACACGCCGATTAGCTAAATCGGAATATCGGCTTGAATTGGCTGCCCAAGGTATATTATAAGAATGGATAAATAGTTTTTTTCTTTTTACTTTTTTCTATATCTTTCTTGTTGAACAGCTTTCTTCAGTCTTTTATAGTTCACACTCTTCATAGTTTGTACATTATACATTTATTTATTTCAAAGTTCACATTTTAATTTTGTTCATTAGAGAGAGAGAGAGAGAAAAAAAAACAGAACAGAAAAATAAAAATATTGTACTGTTGCGCCTTGTTCTGTTATTATTCAGTATTTATAGGATTATTTATGATAATTCTGAATAAAACATCTTGCTGTTCCAAATAAGAAATATTTCAGCGAGACGTTTAGATAAAGAACACAATATTGTTTTGTAAAGAAATGAACAAAAAAATCAGAATTTTCACCAAATACTCCTAGTCAGGGTCATGATTGTATTCATAGACTTTCGCCAATTGGTATGCAAAGAGAAATGATTAGACCATTCTGTGCAATTGCCACTTTTGTATGTCGTAAGCACGTCAGTGACCCTCGCAAGAGTCGCCACAACTAACGATGAATGGATTCACTTCTCTGGGAAGTAACTATGTCTTTTTCATTTTTGCTGCCTTTGCAACGAGACTGTTAAGGGAAAGAGTTTGCTCCTTTTGAAGCGAATTTTTTTCTTCAATAGTAGATCCCATTTTGAAAGAGTTTTGTCGTCCAGAGAAGCTAACATGAAGTCCCAAAATTTGTCCATCTTTCAAGAGAAGCAACTCTGCATTTTTATCCCCCGCCGAAGGCGGAGGGATATAGTTTTCTCCATGTCCGTCCGTCCGCCCTTCCTTCTATCTGTCCGTCCTTCCGTCCGTCCAGCGCCATAACTAAGTAACCACCAGACGGATTTTCATGAAACTTAAAATTAATATATATAGCTATAACGCGCTGATGCACGTGAAGTTTCATTAGACTGGCTATAGTAATGCATGAGTTATTGCCCTTTAATTGATTTAAAATCAACGAAATGAGCCATAAATAAGTAACCACTGGACAGAATTTCACGAAACTTAAAATAAGTATATATCACTTTAACGCGCTGATGCACATGAAGTTTCATTAGACTGGCTTTAGTAATGCATGAGTTATCACCCTTTAATTGACTTGAAATCAATGAAATGAGCCATAACTAAGTAACCACTGGACGGAATTTCATGAGCCTTTAAGAAAGTAAATATCACTATAATGTGCTGATGCACATGAAGTTTCGTCAGACTGGCTTTAGTAGTGCATGAGTTATTGCCCTTTAATTGACTTATAATCAATGAAATGAGCCATAACCAATTACCCAATTACCAAAACTTCATGAAATTTAAATCGAATATGTATCACGATAACGCGGATATGCACATAAAGTTTCATCAGAATGACATCAATAGTGCATGAGTTATTACCCTTGAATCAATGTGAGATTGCCAAATCCAGCCATAACTAAGTTATCAATGAATAGAATTCTATAAAATTATACTATATATGTATCACCATAACACATTAATGCATCTTACAGTTTGTCGGAATTGCTTCAGTAAGAAATGAGTTATTGCCCTTGAATTGGTTTAAAATCAGCAAATTGAGTCATAACTAAGTAACCAATGAATGGAATTTCATGAAACTTATAATAATTATATATTGTCATGACACAGCAGTGCACATTAAGTTTTGTCATAATCTCTTCAGTATTGCATGATTTAATGCCCTTGAATTGATTTAAAATCCACAAATTAGCCATTAGTAAGGTGCCGACGAACAAAATTTCTTGTAACTGAATTAAAAATGTATCATCTTAATGCAGTGATGCTGAGACAAGTGTTTAAGAAGAACAGCTTCAGCTTATGCCTTACTTATCCAAGAGTTATTGCCCTTGATTTTATGTACAATCCACAAGTTCAGCCTTAACTAAGTAACCAGTGAACAAAATTTTATGAAACTTAAACGAATCAGGGCCACTTCGGCGGGGGATGTAAATTCACCGAATTTGCTTGTTTATTTTTATAGCCCTTATCAACTGAAGTCGACACTTTTAAAGAAAGAATTTGTTCCCCTGAGAGCAAATTCTTTCTTTTAAGAGTTGATCCCATATTGAAAGGGCTTTAACACATAGGAAAACAAACAAAAAAGCCACAAATTTGTTGTCCCTGGGGAAAAATGGCGGAAAAACATGGAAGTTGCTTCTTTCTCTGTCTCTTTACCCCGTGGAGCTCGGTTATTGCAAAATGGGATACAGACATGAATAAGTCAGTTGACTTTTTCTGAATCCCGTCTTGTATAACATATACATGTAGCGTATTTGAGAATGAATGTACTGTTTCATATGTTGTTATAAAAAGAAATAAGTTTAAACCAAATATGGAGGTGTACCCATATACCTGAATTATTATTGAAAATGCCATGATAATAAATCATAGCCTAACAATAGCAAAACAAGAGCAAGTGAGCAGGGGCTCACATATACCCTCGACCAGTGGCATAGCCTAACGAAAGGATGCTTTAACACAAAACTTCAATGCCAATGTTGTAGATGTACAAAACTGTAATAAGCGTGATCTTGACCTAAGGTCAGCAGCAGCAGCCATATGATGAAAATAGTATGAAATAAACCTAGTCGTGCATCATTAGGCTCATTCAAGTATATTTGAGAACTACAACAAATGGCAAAGTTCTAATTATTGACCCCTGGCCTCATCCATGATCCTGGCCCAGCAGCTTGTAGTCCGAAAGCAATGCTATGGAGATATCATGAAACAAATATGGAAGAAATCTTCAACGCAGTTACAGATATAGGAGCAATCAAAAAGGTTTTGCAAATGTTTGAAAATGTCTTAGTCCTAATAAGTGACCAGTAGCCCCAACCTGGGGTCCGGTCCAGGGGCTTAGATAGTTTGTATCAAAGGCAATGATATAGAGATATCATGAACCTTCGGGGTTGCGGTGGTTTCACAGAGTATTTCCCAGCCCCTATACAGCTGAGAACTACTTCTGGCTTTCTTCCACCACAGAACAGTCCTCTAATATAATGATCAGATATGATCGAATCAGGGTATGAAGGAAAACGGGGTATGAAGGAAAACAAACAAAACAATTTCGTCTGCATTTACTCAGAAGTTAAATTATCTGAGAAATGAGTATTTGCATGAACAGAACTCAGATTTGAAATAACAAATCTTATTGCCATTCCACCATCAAAGCAAAAAAAAAAAAAAAAAGCAAAACGTTTTGACAATAACTTTTTACTGAGTCCGAAAAATAGGACAGAATGAATAAGACCATCTTAATGTGCTGTAGTGCGATGATATATAAACATGATATGCGTGAACGTATCCAAAACGCACTCTTGAATACTAAGTAATACGAATAGCCGGGGATAGAAGAATATTCCCGACATGAATAAGTTGGGTTGTATTTAAACTGATCAGTAAACTATATGTAAATTTTGGTCTGAATTGGCTTCAGTTTAAAGGAATATTGGCTTTGGCCTGGTTGCTGATGTGAGCACTATGACTAAACATATTTGAGCCGCGCATTACAAAATTATGAAAAAAAGACATTATAAAATCAAAGATGAATGGGATTTTACTGAAAATGGACGGACGCTCGGCGCCCCGTTACTGCGGCTATGGATTCGTTCCGCTGAGGTGCGGGGGCAACGTCGATATGAGAATTGAAATACTACTACTAATTTTACTGAAACTTGCAACGCATTATCTAGTTATATCAGCTTCATGTCATGATCAATTTTTTCCAGGAGGTTGTCTGTCAGCTCCGGGGCTATATACATGTAAAAAATGATAATAAAATTTATATAAAATACCATTTCAAAGGGATTTTTCTGAAACAACAAATCATGAAGGTAAGATGAACTCCTGTCGGGATTAAAATTTCGTCCCCAGAGGTTATCGGCCAATGCCAATGGGCTATATATATATATATGTATAGAGTTATAATAAAATCTATATAAAATCGGGGCTGAAAGGGATTTTTCTGGAACTTCCAACAAATGGCCAAAGCAATAAAAACTCCCAGCAGGCAGTCAGAATATATCCCAAGGAGGTTATCTGTCCCCATGAAAATGTATAAAATTGTGAAAAAAATGTATAAAAGTAAAAGAAGGGTTATTGATTTGCAGTGACGGGGTATTACGCAGTCGTTTACGATGCTTTTATTTGAAAATACCATGAATGGATTCTAGCGAACTTAAACTTGAAAACTGGATTTTGCCATTTTCTCTTTAAAAATAGAAAAGTTTCGACTTTCAGTTCCTATGTCCCCAAGAGTTTTTAATCGCTTCTGCTTCTCCCAGTGCAATACATCCCCCGGTTTATCCAGTATTTTCTAACTGTGTGGCCATTTACATGTGTCGCCCAAGGATGAAAATGACCGGCACTTGCCGGGCCGCGTAGCGCAATCGGTAGGGCATCTGACTCATAAGTCAGAGGTCCTGGGTTCGATACCTGGTCTGGCCACATACTTTCGTTTCTCCTTCCGCTGATTCAAGAAGGGCAGTTGTCAGTAACTGACGAAAGTATGTGCACTTAGTACTGGTTAACCGCTTAGGAGGTCTAAGCCTGCCCAGGAATAATGTGGTTAGGTTAACTGACCGTCCCGACATGACCGTAGCTGTTTACCATGGATGTTAAGCAACAAATCGTTCAATAAATAAATCAATCAATCAATCAATCAATGACCGGCACTTAAAAAATTATGCACAGGTAAAAATAACCGTTTGATCTACATTACCATGGCGTTTGATGGTACACGGGCCTTGAAGAGACCAAACTAGTTGCTCCCAGATTATTTTTCACACAAGTCCGTATGCAAATATGATCAAACTGACCACAAAAGTAAAACGCTATCCATCTCAGAAACACATTGACGCCATCGCCTTCCGACGTCATCACAAGACGACGTTGATTGCCGATAAGCGACGTCGACAACGATCATAGCAACGACGCTACGTTATCACTTAACAGCGAAACTAGCAACATGGCAAACGTTCACACAAGAAAGCAGGAGGAAAATTGCATGGTTAACTATGGACGGAAGTTGGTTCCAGTACAATATTTGACAACCGTAGCTGAAGCAGTAACAGATTTTGGAGGGGGCGATACATGGAGAAAAGAGGGAGCAAAACAGAGCAATGTCAAGAAAATACAAGAAAATTTGCTCAGTCTGCAGGGAGATAAGAGAAAAGAGGTAGAGACAAAAAATACTTCTGAAGGAGTTCAAGCTATGTTGGCCTGCGTGACCCAAAAAATGAAGGAAGACGAGTTTCAGTTGCAGAATCCTAGAGTCAGACGCCAGCGGCTCCAGGCTTATCTCTTTATCAAGCTGATGCAGCAAAAGACAATGGAGATATGCAAACAACATGATATGCAGCCATCTAACGAAATCAGGAAGAGCATTGCAGTTGAAAGTGATGGTGAAGACGAGGACGATGTCGGCCTGTACGGCATGGTGAGGGCATGCTAAGGACGAAAAGAGGAAAAAAATGAAGAAAAATAAAGTAATAAACGTAATTTAATTACAGACCTAGTAAGATAAATATTAAACTTTATAAAAATAAAAATAATAATTGACAATTAGGACAATCTTGCTAATTTTCGAGGGCACCAAAATCTAGAGTTAGGTTATTATGAAAAGTAGTGTCCTCCTACTGATGTCATTAAAATTTTACAAAGAGTGTGGACTGGTAAATACAGCGGGCGGCATGCTAAAACGGCTATTTGGAGAAAAAGGTGACTTTACCTTTTCCTTCGGATTGACAAACTTATTGTCAGAATCAGACAGTGGCATGGTACTTAATGCAACTGCACCAATGCTCCATATACTGATGTCGACAATAACTGACAAAAATGCATGTCTAAAAGAGCAAACGTTTTATTACTGAAAGAAGTCTGAAACCGCTACTTACAACTTTCTGTTTATAATATGACATTTAAAAGGACGAACTTTCAATTTCTTAAATCCGATATGCGTTTCATATCGACAAATGCGTTTCAACTTGTATTAGCGATATATGGTTCTACAACTGCTTGATTGAATATACCTGGGGTAGGAAGGTTTGGCGGGTCTGTGTAAGTTTTGATCTGCCACACCTATCTCATGTACATTTAACCAAGCTATACAAAACTTTGAGGCTGATCTTTTCCACATAAATGGGGCTGAAAAGTTAGCGCATGTCATGTTTAAAACATATTGCAAGACCATGCTTTTAAATGTGATATGCTGATCAGAGTAAAGTTAAGTTTCAGACAGAATTCATTTTGTCTACGCACAATTTGTGCAGTATTAAGGCATGTAAAGTTTGTAATTTTATTTGTTGCAGATACAATAAATAGCACCGAGGCTGCTTTATTGTAGAGCAAATTGCCATTGTTTGATTCTGTTAAAGTTCTGTCATTGTTTGAGTCTGCATGAAAAAATGTAACACCTTTTTCAAGGTGCCATACTTGATGACCGGTTTTAACAGGTCGTTCACTATTAGCTAAATCGGAAAGCTGACCGTTCTACAATATAAGAATGAATAAATAGTCTTTTATATCTTTTTATATTTTTCTTGATGAACAGCTTTCTTTAATCTTTTATAATCCACACTCTTCACAGTTTGTACATTATACATTTATTTATTTCGAAGTTCATATTTGTATTTTGTTCATTTAAGAAAGAGAGAGAGAGTAAAAAAAAGAAAAAAAAGAAAAAAAAAAGGAACAGAAAATAAAAATATTGTACTTTTTCGCCTTGTTCTGTTATCATTTGGTATTTATAGGCTTATTTGTGATAATTCTGAATAAAAAATCTTGCGGTTCCAAATAAGGAACACAATATTATTTTGTAAAGAATCGAAAAATTTCATAGTCGCAAATTGAAAATTTTATAGTCGCAAATTGCTTTTTACGGCTTCACTGGCGCGTCGCCGTAAAACAAAATTTCCGACCATAAAGTGGATTATTTGCCTTCCCAAATGACAATTTTGAATACGTTTATTCCTTACTCGCAAGAGTCGCCACAACTAACGATGAATGATATCACTTTTAGGGGAAGTCACTCTGTCATTTTCATTTTTTGCTCCCTTCACCACCAGACTGTTAAAGGAAAGAGTTTGCTCCTTTTTTAGCAAATTCTTTTCTTCAAAAGTAGATCCCATTTGAAAGAGTTTTGTCCGGAGAAGCGAACATGAAATCCCAGAATTTGTTCTCCTTTCAGGAGAACTAATATTGCATTTATTTTAATTTTTATTTCCCTTGTCAACTGAGGTCAACTCTTAAAGGAAAGAATTTGCTCCCCTATGGTTTATTCAACAGCAGATCCTTGTCGGCCAGAGAAGCTAACTTGAAATTCCAGAATTTTTGTCCACCTTTCAGGAGAAGCAACTCTGCATATTTTTTACATTTTTATTTCCCTTATCATCTGAGGTCAACTCTTAAAAGAAAGAATTAGCTCACATAGGAGCAAATTTTTCCCTTTAAGAGTTGACCCTTTATTGAAAGGGCATTGTCATATAGGGAAGCAAACAAAAAGCCACAAAAGTTGTTGTCCTATGGAAAAAATGGCGGAAAAACATGTAGGTGTAACCATACACTTTAATTGTTAATGAGGATGCCATGAAAGTGCCAGAATAATATATCATAACATTATAATAGCAAAAACAAGAGCAAGTGAGCAGGGGGCTCCCGTATACCCCCGACCAGTGCCACAGTCTAATGAATGCATACTTTACCTCAAAACTTCAATGCCAATGCTATACGTGTGCAAAACTGTAATTTCCATGACCTTGACCAAAAGTCAGCAGCAGGAGCCATATGATGAAAATAGTATGGGACAAACCTAGCTGTGCATCATAAGGCTCCATTCAAGTATATTAGAGACATACAACAAATAGCTAAATCGTAATTATTGACCCCTGGCCTCAACCTGATCCTGGCCTAGCAGTTTGTAGTCTATATCGAAAGCAATGCTATGGAGATATCAAGGACCCAAAACGGAAGAAATCATCAACGCAGTTACAGAGATATGAGCAATCAAATTTTTTTGACATAATGAAAATGCCCAAGTCCTAATTATTGACCCCTTGCCCCACCCTGGGTTCTGGTCCAGGGGCTTAGATAGTTTGTATCAAAGGCAATGATATAGAGATATCATGAACCAAGTATCATATGAGAAGAATCTGATATGTGGTTACAGAGATATGAGCGATCATATAAAAGGTTTAACACAAAAACTTTGATGTAAACTTCAGGAACAGACGGATGAACGAACGAACACACCAATGAACGTACAAACGGATGAAATGACAAAAACTCTATATACCCCATAACATACTTCGTATGTCGGGGGTTTACACATTGCATCACCCTGGCAAGCTTAACATTTCAATAGGTTATGGAATACAGGGTATAAACCAGTCCATCAATTTTCGCTTCCTGCAGAGACTGTCCGTCATATTTGGCTTCCACCGAGACTACGCGATCTCTTGCTTCCTGCAGGGACTACCGTCCTCGAAAAATGGCTTCCTGCCGAGACTGTCCGCATGACTCTGCTTCCTGCCGAAAGCCTCGGCAAGAAGCAGAATCACGCGGACAGTCTCTGCAGGAAGCCATTTATCGCGTTCAGAAGTCTCAGCAGGAAGCAAGAGATCGCAGACAGTCTCGGCGGAAGCCAAATATGACGGACAGTCTCTGCAGGAAGCGAAAATTGGCGGACTGGTTTATACCCTGTGTGGAACCTTTATCCCAGTTTCAAGGTCACAGAAAGATTTGTCCTTAAATGAAGATATCTCTTGAACTACTTGATTGAATTTTACCAAACTTTAAAAGGCTTTATCTTTTGAACAAGGCAAAGACTGAGTTAGGTTTTGGTGACCTTGATCTTATTTTAAATGTCACAGGAGGATTTCCCTAAAAAGAAAGATTCTTTTTCGAACCCGAGGATGCATTTTCACCAAACATGGACAGATAAAAGCCAAAGATATTATTAGGTGCTAATGAATTTCATCTTATTCTTTCGGTCTTAGGAGGACTTCATTGTAGCTTATCTAAATGGTCGGCATCTAACTATATATACGCAATTTTTAGGGAAAATGACAGTGCTGTTTTTTTTTGTTTTTTTTTTAAACCCCCCCCCCCCCCCCCCCCCCCCCCCCCCAAAAAAAAAAAAAAAAAAAAAAAAAAAACATTTCTAGTTATTTATTCATTCATTATTTTTTGTGTGTGTGTTTGTATTTTCTTCATAGGTCGGGAAGTTCAATGACCATTTTCAAGAAGTCATCGATCATTTTGGACAGATCCAGCACGCTTGTAAGTAGCCGTTTTTGAATTGTGCAGCGAAAAATCAGTCACTTGAAATTGATGTTAGTCAAATGATATAAACATTTAACTATTGATATCATATCATTTATAGTTATCCTTTTTGGATTCGTCTCGCGGCGGTAGTGTAGTGGATAGCACGCTGGGATCGCAAGATCGAGCTCCCGCTTCTCCGGGCTTTCGGATGAGACTTTAAACCGAGGTCCCGTCTCTTGGTGGGACGTTAAACTCGAGTTCACTCAACTATTTTTGGCGTAACCCTTAAAGCGCCAAAAGCAGAAGACAAAATTTACGAATGCAAATTTTCAAAAACGATTTTGTCGAAGCTATAACATATTGAGAATTCAAATTCTGAGCCACTTCATCTAGAGCTACGCTGTTTGAAAAGTCAGCTTTCTTCATTTTGACGCATTAAGGGGTAAAATGTTAAAATGACACATGTAATGAACTGATAGTTTTCTAAAACAGTTTAGAAAATGAGCCGCGACACGAGAAAACTCACAAAGTGGTTGTGCGGAAAGTGCAGACTCAAATGAGCCTGAGCATCCGCCCATACTGATCAGACTCTTCCCTCAGCACTTAAACGGTAGCTAAGGATCTAAGGTAGCTCCATGCGAACAGCAAAGACTCTGATCGGACTGGGCTGGGCGCAGGCGACAAAATCTATTTCGTCGTTGTGCTAATGAAATTTTGCAATTTTACTGATCTGTTTCAGCTGAAAGAATCAGTATCCATGCCATTCCACTCAAGGAACTCATTCCTGCAAAGCTATCACATTACTACAGATATGAGGGAAGTCTCACTACACCGCCATGCTACGAGAGTGTAACGTGGACATTATTTCATGAAAAAATTGAAATCGCTGAGGAACAAGTAAGATTTTATGTCTAAAACATTTATGTGAAATGGTCGAGTTTAACCCTTTTAGGCTGGAAACCCGTTTTAGGTACATAGTCCAAGCAGCGAAGACCCAGATCAGACGTCGAAGCATACGGCGTCGGATCAGGCTCTACATAATTTGTTTTCAGGGACTTTTAAGCCAAATTTAGTAAAAATGAAAACATCCACCAGAAACACCTAAAACTAGAAATGGACTTATCTAGATAATAAGGATGGACAAGTTCACTGGTCAACAAAGGGTTAAAGAAGAGGGGTGAAACTATCTGTGACCGAAGTGACTATATTTATTTATCATATGACGTCGCCGTTATTCAGTGGATAACGTCGTGTCATAAAAATCGTATGACCACACACGTAATTACACTTTTGCGCGTACACGTAACGTCATTGACAACGTCCATGTCAACAAAGCGTTTTCTTATTGAAATGTTGGACAGTTTGAAGGAGTTAAAATCCCATTTTAAAGGGTCATATGATAAACAGAATCTTACCCTCGTGGTTATTTCACATGAAATTTATGAAACTCACCGAAGGCTCGTTTCATAAATTTCATATGAAATGACCACTCGTGTAAGATCCTCTATTACCATCTTTGGCGTCATTTCTAAGACACATATTGCGTTAAAATTCTAAAGACTAAGATACCTAAAATGTATAACTGCTGTTGAATGGAACAGATTGGTACTACAATGCAGTACTGCGTAAAAAGATGCAGGTGGAATAGCAAACAGTGTAGACCTATAGCAGTCCGATATGGGTCTGCAAAGTTTGCTCAGTCCTGTCCATCCAAATGGTTTCATTTTTACGGTATAGAAATAACTAGCAAATTGAGCTCAGTACGAAGATGTAGCTTGAGCAGTATGATCTTTTCTTCTAACGATGTGGGCCGATATGGAGTAGAAAATTATGTACAAAAAAGCACTGTTTACAGGCGGATGTTTTGTAATGAAACTGTTGTCAATGATTTTTAAAACTGTAGTTTTAAGAGATTGCTCTTAAATTCTATGTAATTTAGCCGAGACACGAGAAAACCAACAAAGTGGTTGTGCGCCCAGCGCAGACGCAGATCAGCCTGGGCATCTGCCCAGTCTGATCTGAGTATTCGCTGTCCGCATGGCGGTAGCTTAGACCCTTAGATACCCTTTAAGGGCTTACTGAAGAGTTTGATCAGATTGGGTGGATGCCCTGGCTGATCTGTGTCTGCGCTTGATGCCCAGGCGGATCTGTGTCTGCGCTGGGCACACAACCATTTTGTTGGTTTTCTCCTGTCGCGGCTCAATTAATGTCTGTGCCATGATACATGACAGGCAGATAAATGCCAAAGTGCCAGGTCAGTTACATGATGTAGTGTAGGTTAACAAGAACCACATATGCCATGGGGAATTTTAAACGAATCCACCTCCCTGATACTCTGTGACTGAAGGATATCGATTAATTACAAATCCTGGTCACGGCACCAGCAATAACACATGTAGCACAAATAACTGTGGAAACTTCATCGTCTGTATCGTTATCATTGTGACTGAATTCTATCGTTCCAGCTGGAAGACTTCCGCACAAAAATATTTGAAAATAGAGCCGACGATGGCGGCTTTGATGTAGACATATCAGACGACTTTCGGCCATTACAGTGTATAAACGCCAGAAGAGTGTACGTCAGCCATGAATCTCTTAAATCTAGTGAGGCACAGCTGGGACAAAATATCAATAATGCTGTATCAATCAAAAAAAGTGCTTGTATAGGATTGCTGCTATGTCTTATTTCTTTGTTTCTTTATCTGTGATATTTTAACTAACCGTTTACTCCAAAACTTGCAAGGAGGGTTTGGCTGGATTAAAATTAATGGATACGCCTCTCTTTCAAGTTGGTTTTCAACAGAGACAACTGTTGGCTTGAATATTGGCTTCCCTATCAGAAAAGCTCTCTACACAAAAAGGGTCTGCTCTTAAAGGAAAGAATTTGCTCCAAGGGCAGAAAATTCCTTCAAATAAGATTTGAACCCCATTTTGAAGGAAGCAAAAATGAAAACAAGGTCTGCTTCCCCTGAAACTGTATGCATTCACCTTAATTGATCTATAGAGCTCTTGATAAACTCAATGTTTTCTGATTAAATCAGAGGTTGTTTTGTTATCACTTCTCATCAAACAGTCTGATAGGAGAAACGTAACTTATATTTGCATATGTAAACATCAATTCAGTTTCGGAAATAAATACATATTGAAAAGATTTACCAGTGAGAGCAACGGACAGTATTGGTGTTATGTGCCATTTTAAAAAATGTTCATAGTCTTTCTATGTAAACGTTGTCTGTTAGGTACGAAATGTATTAATATTAACAGTAATCAGACAGACAATTTTCATTGAAATTTCTAGTCAGAAAGTGTATCATGTACCACGCATGCTTGTTATATACTCAGAACACACACACACAAAAACATATATTAAACTGTGCAACGAAAATATTTCACATTTTGCTTCATTTTGGTGAGTAAACTAAGAACCACTGGCAGTATCGATGCAAATTTACATATTTTCGACAACTTATTGCAGCATTTAAAGGTAGTCTTCGACATTTTAATGAGGTGGTTTGACAAAAAAAAATATAATGTCTATGTAGCAACTGTAAATGGGATATAGGGATGTCGCCCAAAATATGCTCTTTACTTTGGGTTTTCTTATTACTAAAGGGCCTGATGTGATTTGGGCCATATTCGGCCCCCAACATTTATGCATTTTCAGAGTTGTATTTTGTAATCTCTGTTAATGTTAAAAGAGTGTTGAACCCTTTAACCATCTATTATGATTCATTTTCTTTTACATTTCTGCGCTTTTTTGTTTTATCTCTGCCTCTAGATATGCCCTACTCTGCTGCTTTTGGGCATTTTCAACCATTTTGCTTTTGTATTTAGGCTTGAAAAATACATCAGCGCATGAATGGACACAGCTCGTTTTAGCACCGTGAATAATGCATTTTAGTAATGTCAACAGTATGTGAAAATTTCAGTTGTGTACATTTATGCGCTGACACTAAATTCTATACTTTTTGGAAAAAGAACTTGCATCTCTGCTCATAGACAAAATAAACGTATGTTGTGGGAATTCCTTTTCTTAAACATTTTATTTTGATTACTTGAATTTTTTGTTTAGCGTCTCTAGACTGGCAAAGTTGGGGGTTGGGGTATCTGGACACGTCTGTTTAAGAGTGCTGTACCACCCATTAGCGTATCACCTAACACATATTTTCATGTGCTCTATAAAGCTGTATTTACCGTCTTATTTCATTAGTGGAAAAAGCTTCCTAACGAATTTTTCTTCCGGTTATCTTTAAAAAATTATTGACGCATGTCTGAAATCATGTTATTCTTAGGATTCAAGAAGAAGAAACAAGAAATTTCTTTATGATTCCGTTTACTCAGATGATGAGCAACAGAAACCATGCAATATTAAGGTAGCTGTATACGGGATCACTCTTTTAGTTGTTAAAACAAAAGATGGTGAAATCGAACAAACATGGAGTAAATACACATACTAGCAATGTCTACCGTAAAGATCCTAAGTTTTCGGGTCTGTATTAACAGTGGAAACCGAGATCAGACCATTCCTTGGGAACCAGAATGATCAAGGTCTTCACAGTTTCCATTCCATCTGCGCATTTTGTAGGCATTACTCTATGGTAGAACCGGAATAACAGGAAAATAAATAATAGGGCAAGGACCGGCTGCAGTGCTTGCAGCAGGTGCAGAATTTTGGCAGTCTGTTTTGGGGATATTTTATCCCCCGACCGAAAGGTTCGGGGGATATAGCGATGAGCCTGGCGTCCGTCCGTCCGTCCGTCTGTCCGTCCGTCCGTCCGTAAACATTTTCTTGTCCGCTCTATATCTTGAATACCCTTTGGAATATTTTCATGATACTTCTTAGTTATGTAGAACAGGTCATGACGATGTGTCGCGTACAAGAATGGTAACTCTTACTATTGTACTTTTTGAATTATCTCCCCTTAGGTGATTTTGGCAGATTCATGTCCGCTCTGTAACTTGAATACCCATTGGAATATTTTCATGATACTTCACAGAAATGTAGAACAGGTCATGACGATGTGTCGCGAACAAGAATGACAACTCTTGCTTTTTTACTTTTTTAGTTATTTCCCCTTGATAGTTTTAGGTGTGATATTTTGGCAGATTCGTGTCCGCTCCATAACTTGAATACCCTTTAGAATATTTTCATGATACTTCACAGATATGTAGAACAGGTCATGACGGTGTGTCATGAACAAGAATTACAACTCTTGCTTTCTTACTTTTTGAGTTATTTCCCCTTGATAATTATAAGTATGATTTCGTGTCCGCTCTATAACTTAAATACCTTTTGGAATATTTTCATGATACTTCACAGATATGTAGAACAGGTCATGACGGTGTGTCGCGAACAAGAATTACAACTCTTGCTTTCTTACTTTTTTAGTTATTTCCCCTTGATAATTATAAGTATGATTTCGTGTCCGCTCTATAACTTGAATACCTTTTGGAATATTTTCATGATATTTCACAGATATGTAGAACAGGTCATGATGATGTGTCGCGAACAAAAGTGACAACTCTTGCTTTCTTACTTTTGGAGTTATATTTCCCTTTGATGATTTTAGGTGTTCGTTCCATAGCTTGAATACCTTTTGAAATGTTTTCATGATACTTCACAGATATGCAGAACAGGTCATGACAATTTGTCTCATACATTAATGATAACTCTTGCTTTTATACTTTGTTGGTTGGTTGGTTGATTTGATGCTTAACGTCCACGGTAAACAACTAAGGTCATGTCGGGACGGTCAGTTGACCTAACCACACTATTCCTGGGCAGGCTTAGACCTCCTAAGCGGTTAACCAGTACTAAGTACACATACTTTCGCCAGCAACTGAAAACTGCCCTTCTTGAATCAGCGAAAGGAGAAACGAAAGTATGTGGCCAGACCGGGATTCGAACCCAGGACTTCTGACTTACGAGTCAGGTGCCCTACCGATTGCGCTACCCGGCCCGGCTTTATACTTTATACTTTGTGAGTTATTTCCCTTTGGTAGTTTGAGCTGCTGTTTGAGTCTCTGCTCCATATCTGTATAACCCTGGCCAGCTCCAGAGTTTGAATGACCGTGTACCTTTTAGAATATTGATGATCATGCTGTGATATCTTATCAGTGTTCCTAACTCTCTCTGACCCCGCCACATTCCCGTGCCCCCTCCAGCACCCCCCCCCCCAAAAAAAAAAAAAAAAGAATTTTTTTTTCCAGATTTGGATTCTTTGTCCAAATTCACTTACTAGAGAGCTCAAAATTAGGTTTGTAGGGCTTGTACTTTAGAAGTTATTCACACATTTTGAAAGTTGAATGTATTGTATGCTATACATTTGTGTATATGGTGGCTGTTTGAGATATTACCTCTTTTTAGCAGTCAAGCATACTGTTTTAGTCTGAGTGTTAGATAATAATGCATCTGTTCACAGATAATGTCAATCAGAAGCATAAAAGAACGACAATATATTACTAATATGTGTTTTGAAGTGCACCCTTTTTACCAAGGCCCATGGGGGTCTTCGGTCGGGGGATTTGCCATCTCCTCTGATGGCTATTTTTTAATTTAAACATTGTTTTTCTAGGAAACGAAACGGCGAAATGTTTGTTTTTTTGTTTGTTTTATTCTGTAACATACAATGTAAGTTTTACTAAAATAATATACATAAGCTTGTCCCATCGGTTAATTATATTTTTCATGACGTTTTTCATGAAATTCAATGTTCTTGCATTTTTTGAAAAAATGAAGATAACTTCATTTTTTTATCAGTTTGTTTCAGATATTCTATATTATAGACTATATGATTTGCAGAAATGAAAGTGCATTCATGTGCTAGAGATAGGAATTTAAATGGAGATTGTGTAAAAAAAATATGTAGAAATACAAACTATTGTGTTTTTTTTTAGGAAAACAAAACGGTGATTTTTTTTTCTTATCCAAATGTTTTATAGCTTTATCTGGTATAATAGTTTGAATGGCTTACCAATATTTCTATTTAGTATCCGACTACCTTAAGTAAATTCCGTTTCACATTTGCAAGCCGGTGTTAAAAGAATTATCTACTTTTTCCACAGCAGCTGCTAAAAGTGTAACTGTGAGGTAATTCTGTTATGTCTAGTTGTCACCCTGCTCTAGTTCCAGGTGGGCATATGTCTTTCGCATACGCGTAACTCTTCAAGGCATGCGTGTTTCGCTTTGTATCATCTAAGACTTATTTTTGTGTAAACGGCGCATAACATGACCAAATTGCGCATGTGTGAATACCAAATAAAAATGCCCAGCGCTTTTACTCACAGACTCAGGAATGACAGCCCTTCTAGTGTTGTGATGGGAGAGTGTGAGCAAAAGTGTTTTGTATGATGTCTTTATGTCAGTTCTTTACGTCAGTTACCGTAAAAATCTAAATATTAGAACAATTAAGTCTGAGCAAACAGTGCAGACCCACAGCAGACTGCTTTTCTTCACTTTAATTCAAGAATGTCATAACTGGCATTTTGTTACTTTTGAGAAAAATGAGTTCAAAGGTTAGGCACCTAATAGGTTTTTCGTACTATACCAACTTATGAAACTCAAAATAACTCTTTTCAGGTAAGCATTACAATGTTTTAAACCACGTGACAATATAGACCTTGTCCCCATGATCGCTCCGACAGAGTAGAGTCGGGTAACATCGGATAACGGATAAATTCGGACACACCATTGCAAACCGTGAAAATCCAGATGAGACGGCTCATCATGAGCCGTCTCATTAGGATTTTCACTCTTTGACCAGTTATTTTTGTTTTAATTCAAAACAACTGACTTATAAAGGATACAAAGTCACTGTCCGAATTTACCTGCTGTCCGAAGTTACCCGACTCTACTCTAAATACATTTCAATAACTGAAAATTTTGAATTTCTTTGAGGTGATGTTTTGAAGGAGAAGTCTCAGCGATCAGGGTTTACTCTGTATGCCATAACGTATAAATTTAAATTTTTAAACGCATTACTGCATTGAATAAGAAGTTCCGTTTTAGGACACTCATGGTTGTTATACATGTCTTGTCGACGAAATTCTTCTCAAAGAATGATCTTAGAGCATTTATGGATAGTATTGTCATGAGAGCATATTTTAAAAATTTGTTCTTATTCTGACCTTATAACTTACGAATAAAAAATAATCTATGATTTATGTTTGTGTTTTTATTTCTTACAACCGTCAGTCGCCTCACAGAGGACATTCGACGCTAAAACAGCGCCGCGTATTCTATCGACTTTGAGTCGGCGACGATTCAACGTAGTGTGCCAACTTGTTTAAAAGACCAACCAGGTTTTCTGAATGAGGTTTAGTTTTCAATATTTGAGCCGCGAAATTAAAAATGAGAAAACCAACGAAGTGGTTGTGCGCCCAGCGCAGACTCACATCAGCCTTGCATCCTCCCAGTCTGATCAGAGTCTTCGCTGCCCGCATGGCTGTAGCTTAGACCCTTATCTGCCCTTTAAGCGCTTAACGAATTGTCTGCTCAGACTGGGCGAATGCCCAGGCTGCTTTGAGTCTGCGTTTGGCGCACAATCACTTTTTTGGGTTTCTCGTGTCGCGGCTCATTTGACTGTTGAAGAAGATTATAAAGACAATGACGCTCTACTTGCCTCATTGGATATATAAATTGCTTTGTCGGCACTTTTGTATGGTCACATGACATTAATACGCGATATCGACTGTCATGTTTGTAGTGTAGTCATCTACAGTCTTTATCTTCGAGAGAGATTCAGCATGAATTGGAGAAAAAATGAACAAGGGCCTGCTTTGAAAAGGCTATATCAATCTTCTATACCCTGTCAACTTAAAGGTATAAATTGGCACTAGCTTTTGTTTATGTTTTCAGGTAATATTCTACATTGTGCATCTCAAAATATTTGTGTACACTGCTTATACTGCTTATCAGTAAAAATAGAAAATGCGACCTTTCGAAGTAGCCATCTACAACGTCTATAACCTATCTTCTATATTTGATGATTACAAAGGATTTTTTTATCTTGCATCACAGAATATGCAATTGCACTGCTTACACTGGGTACAAAGGGAAAAATAAAAGAGGACACATGTTGAAAAGGCTGTATACACCTACAGTCTGTCTACCTTAGGGTATAACAGTTTATGTTTTCAGGTAATATATATTACATTGTGCATATTCAGAATATGTTATAAAAGTGCTTACCGGGTACAAGTGAAAAGAGAAGAGGACACGTTTTAAAAAAGCTATACATCTTATAGTTTATGTTTTCAGGCAATATTTTGCATTGCGCATCTCAGAATACATGATTAAAGTTCTTACTCTGCCTTCAAGTGGAAATAGAAAAGGCACATTTTGTAAAGACTATACATGAGCCGCGACACGAGAAAACCAACAATGTGGTTGTGCGCCCAAGGCAGACTCAGATCAGCCTGGGTGTCCGCCCAGTCTGATCAGACTCCTCGCTTAGGGCTTGAAGGGTAGCTAAGGGTCTAAGCTACCTCCATGTGGACAGCGAAGACTCTGATCAGACTGGGCGGATGCCCAGGCTGATCTGAGTCTGCGCTGGCCGCACAACCACATTGTTGGTTTTGTCGTGTCGCGGCTCACATTGTCTACAGCCTATCTACCTAAGGTTAAAAATCGGCGCAAGCCCTACATGATGAATTCAAACTATAATTTGATCCTGCAGTTCAAAATAATTAATTTCACTGCTTACACTGGGTACAAGGAAAATAGAAAAACATTTTCTTGAGATGCACGATATAGAAGCTTACCTAAATATAAAAATTAGATATAGTTTCTGCCGACTAAGAAAGTCCATAGAAGCTTCATATAGCATTTTGAAATCGTGCTCTCTACTATCCTCCCCCTAGTACCCAGTGTAAGCAATGTTATCACATATACCGGGATGCATCTGTAATCATCAAGTATGGTTTATGCTGATTTGTAGTCGTAATCTATTCAATTTAGTTTCCTCCTCAGAGGAGATTTACAGGGTGTCTCAAAAAATCGTGGACCTTTTCTGAAAATGTTGTTTAGGAAAACATCACTAACATTTTCACACAGAACCATCTTTGAACACTAATATTGGTACAATGCAGCTAAAATGACCCGTAAATAGTTTTAAAACATTTTTATGAGACACTCAAGTATGTTTTATTTGTTTAAGATCGCCAGTTGCTGTCATATACAAGGAAAGCTTTCAGTGATATCTTTAGATAAAATGGTACATTTATGGCTATGAGGGCTCTGATACATAAAATTTCAATTTCGCACATGATTATTTAAACCAAAGATAAGATTGCCTTTAATAATGAATTTTTTCGCCTTTGTTTTGAGAGTACAAAAGAGATTTATTATTTGTAATTAAAGGTATATTGACATTTGTTTCATAGAAACTTTGGTCCTGAGGTTTTATTTACGGCACGTAAACCATCAAATGACCAACAGTTGGACGGACACACGGCGCCAAGTGTGTGCAACTATGGTTACGTACCGCTGAGCCACTTGAGGAACGTCGTTAGGAGAACTGAACTGAACTGAACATTTTGGAACTAAGACTTGGTTTAAACTTTACTTTGTATTAACAACATACATGTACATACATTTAATACAGAAAACAAATAGATACAATGAACAAAAAGCATAATGCATTTCAAACTGTGGTTCAGTGGAAACCGAATCAATATCATTCACCCTCCATGCTTAACACTTAAAAAGTGCCGCCACGTATGTAAATAGTTGAATCTGCAAACGGTGGAAATTCAGATCGGGAGGCTTTTAATGAGTAGCTTCATTTAATCTACACTGTTTTTCCCTCTTATGTATGAAACTCTCAATATGATATAGATTGGACGAATGAAATTTATTTTTATATATTGCAGATGTTAATTTTGTCGTCTGATTATTTAGCGATTTCAGAGTTCCCTCTTTTATATATCAGCCAGAAACCAGCACAGGTGTTTAATGGTATCCGTGACTGACAACTTACGAGTCCAAAGGGTTCTATGCTATAAAAACAAGGACTAGTTATTATTTGCTTAATCCATCCATCCATCCACCCACTGAATGAACGAGTCACAAATAAAAATGCGAAAAGGCTTCTATATTCCAGTAGGCACACGGCATTTAAACAACACTGAATCAACGTTGCTTTAATATCATAACTTTAATTCAATATTCTGTGTCGGCGGAGATCAGGGGCCGTATTCATAAAATGACTTGAGTGGTTGCTATGCTGTTGCTAAGGCTAAATTTCTATCTTGGAGATTTCCTACAACTATGAAATTTGCTCGGGAGGAACAGTCTTACAAAGACTGTTCCTCCAGACCAAATTTCATAGTTGTAGGGAATCTCCTTAATAGATATTTAGCCTTAGCAACCGCATAGCAACCACTTAAGTGGCTTTATGAATACGGCCCCATAACTCCAGCATTTTTTTTCGCTAAGTCATAAATTTGCAAGAGACATACCGAACATTCCTGTTGATGAACGTTATTAATTTTTTTTTTGTTTATTGTTATTGTATTTTTTGTTGTTTTTAATGCATGGGGAAGATGTATCGCATGCATTCCCGAAAATAAAAGTGCTTTCCATTTCACGGGTTACTCAGACTTCCATAGTTCAAATTTAAGATAAAAGTTCAAGCAACCTTTATAACGTCCCAAAGTCTCTCACAGACAGTCAGCAAGATAAAACTGTTTTATGACCTGTGAGTCAGGTCGGGAGAAAAGGTGGTCATGTCATTTGAGAACAGACAAGACTGAAATAAGCCTGTGCCCCCGTGAAAAATTAAAAGAAAATTTCGTTATCAGTATTTTGACTCCCCATGAATGCTAACAGGGAAGACGAAGACTCAGATCAGACTACGGTATGCGGAATCGTAGTCTGATTTAAGTCTTTTCTAGTCGCACGTGCAGTAAAGTACATTTTCAAGTGAAAGAATTTCTGACCTATTTACCGGACTATTCAATTTCTGACTTCTGTTTTAATTGCAAATATGAGTTAATTCCATAGTTTGTAGGATTTTATGCCAAGATTATACGAGAAAATATCACTAGTAAGTGGTTTTCAATGACTAAAACATTTGTCTGTGAACTGTCCGCTTTTTCTTTAAGTATTTTTGTGCCTTGACAAGGTTTAGTATTTAAAGGGTGCACGGGAAGGGATACACTTTGCCAGTGCAAATGGGAACAGGTGGAAAAAGATTGTTGCAAAGTCAACTCAGGTGCCCTAACGACCTTGCTTCATGTATGTTACTGGAAAGATTAGACTACAGACTAGATAGATTGGACTAGGCTAGACTAAATTTTGTATATCATTTCCAGACATAATTATAATTATTTGTGGATAACCAGTGTTTCCTTTGCTCGAAAAGATATTCCCAGAAAGGTCAATAAACCAGTTTAGATACTTGATACGTAAGTTTAAATGCCTCACTTTTTCCACTCATGGAAAACGATTACTAAATCACCACAACAACATGCTTACTCTTGACACGAGTATTGATTGTTGTTGTTTCTGTTTTATTGTTTTACACGGTTATATTGTTTTACACGGTAAATAGGTACGGTCATGTCGGGACCGTCAGTTAACCTAACCACACTATTTCTGGCCAGGCTTAGACCTCCTTAATTAGTACTAAGCATACGAGGTTTTATGAAAACTAAATTATATCTTTGGTTGCCATGACAAGCGTTTGTAAAGAAATCAAATAACATCTCCTTTGAAAGTAGTCGGACAATTTCAACAAATTTTATATATAGCATCTCTATATTAGCAATCCGAAATTCAAGATTGCCATCAAGTCTGTGATATTTAATGTGATCATTTGAAACATGAAATCTAATCTAGTCTAGTCTATCCCATAGCTTTGCGATGTCGTTGGGGCAACACAGAGGACTTTACAACAATCCCTATCCACCTAGTCCTGTCACCAGCTGCCCTAGTTGTACTAGTAAAGTCCATCCCTATCCACTATTTAATCATGATTGTCTTCCCACCTTTTCTGTTGTACATCTTCTTTTTCCTTTCTCTTTGCCTGGTAGAATCGTCTTTGCTAAGCCAGAAGACCTTGAAATGTGGCTAAACTATCTCTGTTTCCATTTTTTGTCCATGGTCAGGAGTTTTTCATATTCTCCAAATGCTACTTGAATCTTTCTGCGAACATCAATTACTATTTCAAAAACAGTTAACAAACCTTCATATCCAGCTTAAATCCAATGCTGGTGACAGTTTGATAACATAACTTGTATGACGTCAAGGCTAATCTTGGCATGTAGCGATGCATTCTGTTGTCTTGTCCCGTTTCTGACTGGGTGTCCTGGTGCGCATAATAGTGTTTGAACTTTGCGGGGCTTTTGAGTGAGTCAACATTTGGACGTGTTTAAGAAGGGTGTCATTAGACTTAGTACCGATTCAAGGGAGCTTTACACCGTCTGCAGAAAAAATCACGTGTGTTCAATCTTGCTCAGATCTTGTGCAAAATTGTTATCTCTAAATCAAAGGACTTCTTCGATTAAGGCGTGAATTTTCCCCATGATTTAAAAGTTATACGGATCACTGACTTTTGCTTTGCATTTATGACTATGACTTGTAACTTGCATGGAAAATGAATTTTCAAGTGTTTGTGTCTATGTAAAGTACGTGAAACAAAGTTTGTTCACTTATTTATATCCTTACCAGATCCACCAAAGGAAATGCTCAAACAACTGGAAAGAATATTTTATAAATTTATTTGGAATAACGGTCCAGACAGAATAAAAAGAAACATACTAATAAGGAACTTAGCATCTGGGGGATTGAGAATGGTAGAGCTTCAAATGTTTATTAAAGCTTTAAAAATCACATGGTTACGTAGAATTTTACAACAATCAGATAACATAACTTGGAATACGTTGTCAAATATAAATTTTACACAGTTGTTTAAATGTGGCGGTTTATACGCTGGTCAACAATGTTTAAACATGATTAATCCATTTTGGAGGGACTTTCTGAAGGCATGGTCACATTTTTGTAATGTATGCGAGATAGACAATATAAAAAAGATTCTAGATTCTCCAATATGGTTCAATACTAACTTTAATCAAAAGTACTTATTTATAAACGATTGGTGCAAAAAGGGTGTCATTACTATATCAGATATTATTGACGAACATGGTAATTTTTATCAGTTTGAAACTTTTAAACGAATATACAATGTTAGGGGTACTGCACTTGATTATCAGCATGTTTTAAATAAAATTCCAATCGGGTGGAAAACTGTTATAATAAAGTATTTATAAAAGAAAACAAATTTAATACCAGATGTAATATTTACATTAGTTACTTAATGTTAATTAAGAAAGGAAGTCGAATTTTCTATGACATTATGGCGAAGGTGAACCTATTAAATATAAATGAGAAATGGACGGCTGATGTAGGAGTCATTAATGAAAATGACTTGAGGTTATTTAATGCCTCGATAAGTAATTTTAAAGAGGTTAAACTTCAAGACTTTCAGTTTAAAATAAATAATAAAATTCTTGTTACTAATTACTTTCTTTGGAAAATAGGAAAAATTGACAATAACCTATGTTCATATTGTAATGAACATCCAGAAAAAATTAATCATTTGTTTCTAACTTGTGTGAAGGTTCAGGAGTTTTGGAATTCTCTAAAAACCTGGTTACACGAAAATGCCAACATCATTTTAAACATAAATGATCGTAATATTATATTTTCATATCAAGGTAGAAATGATTTAATAAATTATATACTGGTGTTAGCAAAATATTATGTTTATAAAACGAAATTTATAAGTGCCGATAAACATTTAACTATTCATGCATTTGTTGCATTATTGAAGAAAAAATTTACTAGTGACCGGTATAATGCTTATATATCAAATAAGATGGCAAAGTTTTTCGCAAAATGGTTGCCTCTATACAATTTCTTTACTCCGAATGACAATAGACACTAACCCGGCATGTACCTGATCCCAACCAAGCATTTATGCATTACGAATATAAAGACCAACTGTAAGCTTTGACAATGTTATATGGATTCAATCTGCGGGACTGGTTCTGCAGTTAGAATAAAATTTCCTTTTAAAAGGAAGGCTTGTCCAGCTAAGACAGTGAAATGTTCATGAGTTGTTTATTCAAGTAAACCCAGTTGTTAGTGCACTTTCTGTTGCTAATTTCTATTTAGCAAAGTAAAATTTTTTAACTTCTTGAATGGTGGCATTATCTACAGGTGTGAGGTGAAAACAAGTGTAGACTTTTATTTGAAAAACAGATTGAGGAAATATTTAAACACACACACACGGGCCGTGTTACGCAATCGGTAGGGCACTTGAGTCATAAGTCAGAGGCCCTGGGTTCGAAACCCGGTCTTAGTACTGGTTAACAGCTTAGGAGGTCTAAGCCTGCCCAGGAGTAGTGTGGTTAGGTTAACTGACCGTCCCGAATTGACCGTTACCGTGGACGTTAAGCGACAATTAAATCACACACACACGTACGCACACACACGTACGCACACACACACATGCACACACACACACACACACACACACACACACACACACACACAGAGTTTTCCAACGTTTAAGCCGTTAGGCATGTCTCAAGGAAATTTACTATATGGACCTATTTCAAGTCTGTTCTATATGGCTGCTAAGTCACATTTAGTTTGAATCAATATTTTAGGGAAGACTGTTTCAAACCTGTGTCTGTGGAATCTTGGCACATCTGAACTTGGCATTAAAAGAAGACAACACATATATATTCACTGAACTATATTTTTGGTTTTAGTAGCATCAGTGACAGTGACTAGAAGGAAATTTTGACACTCTGAGAAGAAAATGCATGCTACTATTGTTTGAGATAATAAGTTGCTTGCTTTACAACATTTGGGAACAACAAAGCACGGAACCCATTGCGTTCATACTTCCATGAACTTCCGAAAAATGAAATTTATCTCTTACATTTATACTATGTTTTCACATCAATTTTGGTACTTATTTGTGAAGTTCTGGCTAATTTTACGCCAAGGAAAGGACGAAGAACAGCTATTTACCAACGTGTTTGGTAATGACGTTCAACAGCCGTCACTATGACATGACGTATATCAAACGTTACGTCGAGCAATCAACTTATCGAATAATCCGTGACGTCGAATAATCCGCGACGTCGCTTAAGCGTAACATTGCATGACTGCGTGTTCATGGATGTATGTACATCGTCAGTCCAGTAAAGGTTCATCTAAGGAAATCGTCGACATGTGTAAATATTTCTCTGTACATTTGCATAGGTGAAATTAAAAGGCAACATTAGAGACTGTTACAAGAAAACATTGATGCAAAGCATCAATACGCCGTGAAAGTCAGTCACATTTAGCTTCTGCGACCAGTAGGCCTAACTGTGCACATATACAGGAATCTCGACACTACCAAAGGTAGCCTAATATAGAGTTATGCGGTGTTGTGAAGCTGATTATAGTTTATTGGCTTTCTGCTACTATTGTATACGTCATAAGCATGTGGGCAGGTTCTTGACAAACATGCATCATAATGATGGATTTCTGATCTGCTCGGATTTATTTTCTATTCAGATAATATTTTAGTTTCGCCTGCTACTAGCAGAAACTAGGTAGATCTACATGTGTATTACTTTACTGTTCCTGTGTCTGCGGCATTATCACCGTCGGTGCCGGTGTCGTATACTTAACGTTTTTTGGTTGAGTGGTTTTTGTGACAATGCGCAAACAGGCGAGAGATAGCATGTCCTTATGTAATATTGGAAATAGACTTCAACTCTAGGTTTCATCTTATTTTACTCCATGTAATAGGACTTAACATGGTTATTTTTGCCCATAAAGTAATGTAGATTACTGACGCAGTAATTCTGCATATGTTGATAGGAGGTAACGTGTATGTTGAACTTCAGTTCAGTTTCCTAACGACGTTCCCCAAGGGCTGGTTCAGCCACTTACGAAAATAGAACTTGGTTTAGTCCAATTTTTTAATTTAATTTATTTATTTTTTATTAGTGAAAGGTCAATATATACAGTAATACGTCAAGCTTTCAAAAATATATACATTCTGCTGGCTATCACTCTGACATGTAATTATTTACGTTCAAATTTGTATATTTATTATGTTGTTTAAAAATTATCTTTACCTTTAAGAAACTAGTTTACTGCGTAATACAAAATTAACGAAGACTTGTTGCAAATTATATAAGTATTACCTCCCTTGAAACATGCCTAAAAGAATCCTGCTTTCCAACAAAGGTAACTATCAGACTGCATTTTGCGCAGTCTGATCATTACCATGTGGGCGATCCTATACATTTTCTGTTGTCGGGTGTGGATAAAAAAATGCACTGAGGCAAAGTAGCAGGCGAAATTGTATGTATTTTATGACGTACGCGAAGGTACAAAACAAATCGTCCGGCATATACTAAAATATAGAGTGGAGTCAACCTTTGGAGTGGAGCCTTGGAGTGGAGTGTTTTTTTTTTTTTTTTTTCAAACTGCCAAGACTTAATGCTGCTGACTCGGATAAATATACAGTATGGCCATAATGTTTAATTATTGTTCCCCAAAGTATACTTGGCTTGGCCTAGCTTAGTTCATAGTATTATGCTTTCAAGCAAGCTAATATGTTATTTCACATAATCTTGCAAGTCCAGGAGAGAAATTAGAACATCCCCCTTTGCATTTTGCAACTGGTCATTGCCCGAAAATGGTGAAGCATGGTTTCTTGTCCAAAATACAAAATACCATTCCAAAAAACCACGCCACTCCATAGGTTGACCCCACTCCATATTTTAGTATATGCCAACCCTCCTGGTATTTTCCGAATGAGCGTGACGTCATTTCTTCCGAAAATAACTCGGTATCACTAAACGACATGAATACTGGCTTGTGGCCGAAACCACAAGCCAAAAAGAACAAAAGAGTTATAAGATTTTTTTTTCTACCCGTGTAGAAATACGACCTTGATATACGTTAATATATATTAATATATGTTTGTTTTCTTCAAAAAGAAACTTCTATTGTTTTTTGTCTTCACTCTCTCTGTATCTCTTAGTTTTTCCTTTTATTCTTTTTCTCGTTTCTTTGCTTCTTTCGTCTTTCGTCTACTCTATCTCTCTTCTAAAATAAGCTAGATTGGATAAGTCTCTTCAGATTTACTTCTGTGATAAAAAAATAACTATATAATATGAATGTATGTTATATTGTATTATGTCTTTGAAAAAATAAAATTATAAAAAAAGTACGTGAAACATACATTGACGTTGCCGTTATTGTTGAGATAAATTGTAAATTTTCCTCAAACTGTTCGTTGAAATAATGATTTATTGTATATATTTCAGCCTTTTTTGACTTACATTACTTACATAACAGATAACACTGGATACTTTTGACTGTATGTATGTGACCTTGACCTCATTTCAAGGTCATGGTACACAATAAAATCCTTGAAGATCACAGTGCTACTCTTGACCATGCTTCTTCTTTGGCTTATTGAGTATCGTTCCCCCCGTGACCCAGCTTCCCACTCATATATATTGCGTACTTGCATCGTATAAGTCTGCTGCATGAAGGAAATGCTGGGTCACGGGGGGGGGGGGGGGGGAAGTACTTGTATTTTACTTATAGTGAAGCGTTCTCTTTTGGCCGCTTTGACCGGAAGTATAACTGTGGTTTTGCATGTTTAAATGCCAGTCAGGCGTAACAAGAAGAAAATCATTGCTTTGTATTGTGATATGCATGTATTTAGCATGCATTTATGACAAAAATGTATGAAATGAATGACTGATTTCAATATTTTTATTACCTCAAAAATTGAGGTATGCGAAAACCTTGAATTAAGGGTAGGTAGGGTCAGACTGGATTATCTCCCCATGTCTTTGGGTCTGAATCACAAATGATCTGATTTCATACGCCTTACATATTTGTGGAAGCTCCGCTAAGAAAAATTTGCACACTTTATACTTTTGAAAATTCGGACCTGTCGCGCCGGTCTAATGGGGAAAATCCTCTCCTTAATCGAAGAAGTCCTTAAAAGAAATGTTAAAGAAATAACTCTTCTTATCATAATCAGCCTAGTAAAGCAATTTTGCAAGAACTAATACATTAAAAAACTTGATAGTCGAGCAAGAAATTTTTTTGTTACATTGTGTGTGTATTGCTGTAGAGGTGATTTATATACCCTTACTAGTTACATTTCTCATCCTCTCCTCTTGACTTCAACCCGAAGTCACCAACTGCTCACATAGCAGACCCGACTGCGGAGCGTATGCAACGCCACGTGGGGTACCTTTCCCTGCATGCCTGGGTACAGAGATGACTGTCATCTTGTCTCCCATCCCACTACCATCAAATAATGTAGCGTTTGCTAGGTCGTCAATGAGGTCGAGCAACGGCCACCCATCAAGGTACTTCCCGCAGTGTCCGTTGCCTTACTTCGTAAAAGATCTAACCACTCTACCTGCGTCGCCATAAAAGTCAGCTTCTGCAAGTTGTACAACCTTCATCCGTTAAAGTGTGCAAGCCAATTCGGGCAAATTTTTCGGTCCGAAAAACTATTCCAATAGTACTATAACGATTTTAAAGTTGCGAAGGTTTCTTACTTCTTATTAAATAATTAGCCCTGAAACATACCTACCTCAAAGTATCAGAAACACAATGGATATAACCGAGCCAAAATTTGAAAAGTAGGCAAATCTGAAATCATGCAATAAAGTCTTTTATCTAGTGGTGGCCCTCAAGTAGCAAATATATGACCTGAATATCTATATTTTGTAAACATAAACGCCGTGATAACAGTCACATTAAACATCGCAAAGAGTGAAGCCGATTATGTTAATCTTCTTTTTTAGCTCGCTCACGTGACGGTTAGGTATGTTATGGAATAATTTGGCCGCATTTGGAGAATTTTTTATCAGACACGTCATGGGAAATGAGAAAAATTCTGTGTTAGCAGTTGACACAGATCTTTGAGCATGATCAACCATTACATGTTAGAATTTTATTTGCCCATTCAACCAGTGTTGAGACAATCGATGATATTTCTGTTAAAAGACAGATTATGTTCAGATGTTTCACATGGTATTGGGGAGCATGATGGGAAGAAACAGATGCTTTGTAAGACTATACAAACAGTTCGTTTTCGTTGTTTTAATAAATAAATAAATAAATAAATAAAAACTAATTTTTAGAAAAACGGAAAAACTTAATATAGAATATAAAGTCCAAGAACTTTTAAGAGAAAAAAAACCTGTGATAGAGAAAAAAACAAAGACATCCTAAGCAAGAGCAATGACTCTTAATAGAGGTTGTCCTTAACACAGGCTCATCTGTATTTTATTTACTTTCGTTTTGTGATCTTGGATAGGTGGCTGCTAAAAACATAAGACAAACGCTTTATAAAGGTCACCTATTTCACATCTCGATTTCTCGAAGTCTAATTTCAGCCCAAACTACTGATATCTCAAAGTAAATTTTCTGGTACCAGAAAATTTACTTTGAAATATCAGTAGTTTGAGATAACAGGGGCTGAAATGTAAAAAAAATAGGAAATATATTCTTTGATTTAAGAAAATATTTTGAGATATCAATGTTCGAGATATCGGGAGTTGACTGTATTTTGAACAGTCGTCTTAAAATGCTATCACAAACCTTTTCCCAAAGCCAGGGTATTATATGCATACCCACCTTCAAGTCGTGTCCTTCATAGGCCAGATACGTACGCTGACATAAATAAACAATATAAAAGGCTTGAATATGGGCAGACTTAAAGCACGCTCATATTAATATCAATCCTTGTGAAATATTTTTGTAACTTTGTAGCTATGGGATTTAGAACAACTTGGAAAAACGTCTGGGTTCTGAAGCCATGGATTGTGTCATTGATAGCGGTATTGGTTCCGTTATTTCTACTCACAGATGACGACTCCAAGGTAAGCTTTCTTTAATTTCTATAAGTCAACAACGGGTTTGAAATTTTTATCGTTTCTTGCGATCGACGCGATCGCAAGAAACGTTAAACATTTCAAACCCATTTAGATCGACCTCATGCCGCAACAAAAGTAAAAATACAAAATTCAAGCCTTTACACACTTAAAACTATTTTTTCTGTTTATTTATTTATTTTCTAAGACATTTCTAAGGCATTTTTAAGTCATTTCTAAGGCATTTTTAAGACATTATTGTATTTACTTTTTCACCTGACTCGGCCTTCATGGCAGATCGATACTAAAAATGCATGTAATTCGGTGTCAATCAAGTATCAAGATTCTGCCATTTCCTTTTTTGTGAAACGAGAGGGCTTCTTTGATAGCTGCCCTGACAAAAATGAAAGATTTGAAATGCAAAGATGGTAAGGGCTGACACCTGAACGGAGGTGGTTCTGTGAACAAATAAGGCTACATGAGCAAGGCCTTTATGTCTAAGAACGAAAGATCCAACCAATTTAACTAATTTTCGGCCCAAGTGATGTTAGCGCCCCAAGCAAAGCGATTTACCTAGGGTCCAAGTAAAAGTTGAACACTAAAACATGCTGCTCAATGATTTTCTAAAGACCCCTTTAAGCTTATTTTTTATCACTCAGCCGGACGGCGGACGGCGACGGATTACAACAGCTCACCTTGTGCTAATGAGAGAGACAGAGAGAACATTGTTATAATTTAATGTTACCAAAGGGAAAGTTGAACTCATAACGCTGAAGTGTGTCAAACTTGAATGGAAATTCCACGCTTAAAGCTTTTAGCATGTTTTATTGTTTGTTTTCTCTTTCTAACTTTAGTTTCATCATATGTTTATAAACTGAAAGTTCAAAATGCAAGTTAAAACAGTTGAAAAGTATACGTGCCCTAGTTTCAAGGAAGAAGAAAAACACACACGATGTGCTTTGATTTTGAGGTAACTAGGAACGAGCACACACTGCCTAACTCGTTACACAAGCGTGCGCGGATCATCGAGTACCTGCCGGGATTTCAAATAGTTAAACACGTATTTTTAAAGAAGCTCCGGTTAGATACTTTTGTGCTAATGCTACGTATTGCTGACTGACCTTGAATAATAAAATATAAGCGAAACAAAGCCGAAAAAATAAAGTTATACAGTTTTCGTGACTCCACATGATAATCGTACAATATGTCTTCCGAGCAGGAAATTTACATAAACTCGGTCGCCATTGTCACCATCAGTTTCATATTTTTCTAATACATTATACATGTTTTTATACTACAGGCAGAAAGCTACCAATATTTGGTGTATCTATAAAACGTGGCACTTTGATCTAGGGTAGATGGATACTGAATAAAAATATCTGCGGGGCATTAATTTCATTATACCAGCTGAATAACCCAAAGGGCTATAAAACATTTGGATAAGAAAATAAAAATTCACCGTTTTGTTTTCCTTAAAAACAACAACAATATTTTGTATTTCTACATACATTTTTACGCATTTCCATTTAAATTCATATCTCTAGCACATGAATGCACTTTCATTTCTGCAAATCATATAATCTATAGTATATCATATTTGAAACAAAGTGGTGAAAAAAAAAAGGAATTATCTTGAACATTTTATTTACATTTTTTAAAAAAATGCAAGAAAATTGAATTTCATGAAAAAAATCATGAAAAATATATTAAATCAATGGGGCATGCCTACGCACATTATTTCAGTAAAAGTTACATTGTATGTCACAGAATAAGACAAAGAATAAAAAAATTTCCGTTTCGTTTCCTGAAAATATCCCCAAATCTGAGAAACTGGCAGAAGTAATGTTGCAGATAATTCCCTTGAATAGCTGATTGGTTGGTTGTTTTGGATTTAACGGGTCTATATATACAGTATATAAGAATTTCGGTTCATAACGAGTCGTCACTCAGACAGAGGGAGAAAGAAAAGAAAATAAAGAGATAGATCGGGGATAGAGGATACCAAAAGAAACCTCCAAAAACAGACGACTCCATTCTGTACCTGATGCAAGGACAGTCGGTCCTTGCCCTACTATTTATTCTCCTTATATTCCAGTTCTACCATAGGGTTATGCCCACAAAATGCACGAGATCGAATGCCAACTGTGTAGACCGTGATCAGACTGGTTCCCAAGGAGCAGTCTGATCTCGGTTTCCACCGTTTTTACAGAGTTATCTTCCCGAAAATTTAGGATCTTTACGGTAGACATTGTAACATACCTGTACATCTCCACATTTGATCGATTTCATTATGAACAATAACTCTGTTTTGATTTGACAAATAAAATACAGTTATTGAGTATCCATCTACCTTAAGGTAGTTCGTTACCTTTGTCGCATTTCATGAAAAAAATCGCCGACATCAGGGAATTTGATGAAACTTGTTTTGATCGTTGTCTAACATGTCTAGTGTTTTTAACTGTATTCATTTGTCATGTAGTTTATTTTATTTCACCATGAAGCGCCACCTAGCGGCAGTATGTCATTTTAGAGAAAATCCGCCTTTATAGGGTTACAATTTTGTAACATTTAGGCCAGCTCCTTCGCAAATCTGCTCTTTTAACACCTGTTTATTGCTTGTTGAATTACTTTAATTTCTATTTTGGTAAAGAACCAAACGGAGCTAAAAATAAAACCTTTACCATAGTAACCAACATTATTTTGACGTTAGGAAAGTGCTACCCTTCACAGATTAATGCGAGTATATCTCAGAAAAACGCCCGGTAAGGCCATATAAAAATGTCACTAAAATGCTCTTTACAGAGTTACAAAACAGGTTTTGAAATAAAAAGAGGCGGTCATCGCGCAAAGAATTGGTGAAAAATCGGACTTTAGCGAAAAATTGCAAGAAAAAAATAAAGCTGCGCGTGCGACGTCACTTTGAGATATGTGTGACGTTCTTATAAAATTTCTGATTTTGTTGAAACATATTTAGACAAAATTGAATTAATACACCTCCAAATTGTCTGCATTATTATACAAAGGGAAGTTTAGTGACTTACTGCGTGCTTTCTTAGATGAAGTAGCCCTTCAAAGATGGGGTCTACTCGAAAATCAAAGAATAAAATGACGCTGAATCAACGTTAATTCAACATTGATTCAACGCTGTTTGCCCGCTGACTAACCGCTTATGAATCGGCCAAGAAGCATAACACCGATGATGAAGAAATTTTAATTATTGTAAGTAAAAATTCTCTAGTTTCAATTTAAAATAAAAACGTTACATACAATACAAATGAGTACAATCTATAAAAGTCACAACAAATTATATCTGGCATATTTACAAAATTAATCATGCCCCGCACATACGAGAGACATCGCGAGCAGTAAGTTAATTCGGTCTGTGAATAAATGCAGAAGGACAAGTGTTGACATTTTCAGCTGTATATATTTTCATGGGTCCATATATTATTTATATTATCAGAAAACAATGTGCAGATGCACAGGTTGATCTGAATCTTCCCTGTCGTAAGGTGCCGTAACACACGACGCCACACATACAAAACATCCTGAGTAAATATAATCTAAATATAAGTGAAAATAAAATATTTATATAAACTAAAATATTTTCTGCAAAATCAATTACCGTATGAATCATAACAAACGCCTCGGCTCTAATAAACGCCCCCCTGACTATTTTCTAAAAATATGTTATATTAACTTGCATGAAAGCCTGGTTGCTTCTCTGATTGCGGTTGCTCTTTGAAACAGGGTCTACTGTTAACGGAAAGAATTTGCTCCTAGAGTTGCTAATTCTTTGCTTTAAGAGTGGACCCTTACTGAGAAGAAAGGCAAAAAAATAGTGGAGTTCGTTCCTCTGAAAGTATTTCAATTCACAGTTACGCTTATTGAAGGTATTTTGGCAGTGGCTGATTTACTACTCTTTAGACCCTAACGCCCCCTTTCCAAAAATGCAACGCCCCCGGGGCATTAAATATGAAAAAGGCGATAGTTTGGGGTCCGAGGGTACTGCAGATAATGTGAATATTTGGGTGAATAGGTACTTTTCCAGGGTGTAGAAATCTGCGTAATTTATTTCGCCACTTTTCTCAATTCGAGTTAACTCTTAAAGAAAAGAATTTTCTCGTCTAGGAAATTGGCGGAAATGTTGAACAGGTCGTACCCACTCAGCTTACGTCGTTGTTGTTGTTTTGTGTTTTACGGCCCTCTGAGACAGTATTTCAGTCTACATCGGGCCGTCTCCCAGCTGAGAGAGGGAGACAGAAAACAGAAATGACGTGAGAAAAAATATCCAAACACCCCCATCCGCACCTACTGCGAGGCCCTTGTCCAATTTTTAGTCTAATTAGTAGGACGCCACTACAATGAAAGTTACCGAGCACCATTGCCCGACCCGACCACTCCATCAGCTTTCGTAAACCCCGAAGTACAGAGAAACGCGTTCTATCAAACAGTGTTCTTGTAGACATTGGCGCGATGGGAGTTAAACGTGAATGTCCATATTTTCCAACCGTTTTTACTAAGGGAAACAACTTTTGTGACTTCATGTTTGCTTCGCTGGACAAAACTCGGATCTACCCTTAAAGGAAATAATTGCTTCAAGAGGAGCAAATGCTTTCCTTGAAGATTTGACCCCCATTTTAAAGGGACATAAAAATGAAAATGAAAAAGTTGCTTCTGCTTCCCCAGAAAGTGTTCCGATTCATATAAAATTGAGCCGTGACATGACAAAACAAACAAAGTGGCATGTGCGCACAGTGAAGACTCAGATCAGCCTGGACATCCGCCCAGTCTGATCAGTCTTCACTATGCGCTCAAGCGGTAGCTAAGGGTCTAAGCTACCTCCATGCTGAAAGCGGAGACTCTGATCAGACTGGGTGGATGCCCAGGCTGATCTGAGTCTTCGCTGGACGCACATGCCACTTTGTTCCTTTTGTCGTGTCGCGGCTCATTAATACTTTTTGCTACTTTTTACCCTATTAACTATACAAAACTTGGAGAAAAATAAAGTATTGCATTACAAAACAAGACTTGTCAGCGTACAGGAAGGCTCGCCTGACATACTGTCTTGAACATCACCATGGTAAAGTGGGACCGGGAGTGGGACGCCAAGGCCGACGTCGTTGTGATGGCAATAGCTCTTCCATACTTACGTACAGCAGAGCTCATTAATAAAAGATTCATGCCAGTTATGAAAACGTTAGTGCAAAATAAGTTCTGAAAGGGATTATCTCACGTTTATCTTTTATCTAGGTCTACGGCAATTTACTTCAGAACCATCAGAGGTCCAAAGTTTATTATAAAACACTGACCGTAACTCTTATTTGCCCGAGGGGTTCTTTTTTACAGTATCGAGTCATAAAAAACGAGTTTCGAGTTATAAAAAGCAAGTTTCGGGTCATAAAAAGCGAATATCGATTTAGGAAAAGCGAGTTTCAAGCTATAATAAAGACCCACACCTGAGCATTCGATTAAGGTGTATGGGTACACTTCTATAATTGAGCCGCGACACGACAAAACCGACAAAGTGGCATGTGCGCCCTGCAAAGACTCACATCAGTCTGGGCATCCACACAGTCTGATCAGGGTCTTCGCTGTCCGCACTGAGATAGCGTAGCCCCTTATCTAACCTAAAAGCGCACAGCGAAGACTCTTATCAGAATGGGCGAATAACCAGGCTGATCATGCTGTCTTGGCTGGGCGCACATGCCACTTTGTTGGTTTTGTCGTGTCACGGTTCATATGTATTTATCTGTCGGTGATTTATTTACAATTTTGCTGCCAAAGAATCTTGGGACTCCGCTTGGGACTCAGTAGGCTTATAAGTTCAGTGCGTCCTACAATAAAACCATGATTCCACAGCACTGAATTTTAGTGAGTTTTGGGACTCTCAACAACATAAATTGTGAGGGGAAGAATTAAAAACCGTATGTCTTCGTTTATAAGATGGAGATTTTTTCCCTTCTGACACGATCCAAAAAATCTAGACGGATCTATATTTTTTGGGATATTTTTGGAAGGGCAAACCCCATCTTATAGCAGAATTTCTTAAGATTGATTTAGGTATTTGGGGTCAGTCTAGAGATGGAAACCCCCCGTTTTATTGCCAAATAAACGTTATATGAAACGGCGGGACTCACAGGTAACAAAATCACTGATCTGCTGATACCTCTAATACTGTTCGAATATCACCAGTGGCAGTTTATAATTGAGCCGCGACCTGACAAAATCAACAAAGTGGCATGTGCGCAAAGCGACTCAGATCAGCTTGGGCATCCGTTCGTCCGGTGTTGCTAGTTAGTGTGGCTGTGACCCTGCGAGTCTTGCACGTTATACAGCTGTAGTACGTTGAAAATCGAACAGATTTATGTGCATACAATACCATGTTTTTTTTATGCCGTATTAGGTTATTTCTATCCTCCTGGTGTGCACATTGTAAAATTCAGTATTAAGAAAAAAGAACAGTATTATAGACATTTCCACGTTGAAATAATAGAAACATCTATTTCGAGTATACAGTAGAGAATTGATCAGACTACGCAACGTCTCAAAAATGACGAAGAGTTTATAACGTTACGTGTCGCTGACGTTCGTCTCTTAATATATATTTTTTCTTTCAGATGAATTTTTCATTAATACTTTACGCGATCACTCTATATTTTTATTTGCATTTCTTATTCTACGAAATCCGCTCTTTATTTTCGTCGTAATTTTGTATAGTGTCGCCAGGCTCGTTTTGGAGAAATGTCTGCTTCAACAGTTGAAGGGTTCGAAATTTTATGGCGTCAAAAGAGATACAGGTGCTAGGATTCAACGTTTTTAAGTCATAAATGCTGTTCTCCACCATCAAAATGTATATACCAGATAACAGAGAGATTAAAACACTGCTGATTGAGTGTTCTGAAAACAAAATCCGACAGGAAATACGCAAGATATGGCACAAAACGTTATTTTTTTTATAAGAAACATCGTATTACGTTAGATGGCGCATTAATATTAAACAAATACAGATTCCTCAAAACAAATAATACCATCAAAAGTGCAACATGTCAGAGTATATTTCAGGCAAGTTTCATCAAAATCCAAGGTATTTCGATTTTTTACCCATGACGTCGCCAAAGGTATCGAACTACGTTAAGTGTGATCTCTTCGGATCATTTGGTTTATTTAGAATCATTTCATAAACAGGTTTGACTCTAGCCAATGCTAGAGGGCTTGGCCTACACATTTCATTACTGGTCACGAACAGACTTAGTGAATTTATAGATTCTTATACAGCCCTAATATGGTAAAAATATACATAGAAACTGCTCAGTCTGTACCTTCAATGATCTCACTGGACATACGACACCTGACCTATTGATGTGCCTTATTTGAGATTTTCTGTGTACGAGCACTATGGTAAAGTGACGCGTTTGTTCCAGTTTTAAAAAAAAAAAAAAAATAAAGTTAGGGTATGTCAAACAAAATATAAACATAAAGACATGATAAGAAAAACGATTCTTTTACCTGTACAAACAGCGAAGATTAAAATCAGCTGACTTATGACGGAACGTGACAAACCAACCCTAGAGGTCAAATAGCGACATAAAGAGTTCAACTTCAAATGCGATGATATATAAGGTTCTTTAAAGTGTAAAATTATTGTTCAAAATTTACTTATGCTATCTATTCTGTAACCTCAAATATAAGCATCCTGGTGTTGCTACAATATGAACAGAAGAAATATAAAACTGGTGTATCAATTCTCACAGATACAAGAAGCCAAACAGGTGGCCGTCATTTCATACAAGAAGATCGTACGGCGCTGTGCAGCCCCTTTATTTCTCTCGCAGCAACGTGGGGCGACTTCATGTCTAAATTAGTAAAACAATCTAAAGGAAATCCCGAAGATGCAAGAGACGAAATAGTGAAATAAAATTAGAACTCTGTTTAATTAAGTCTGTTCATTTGCAATAACATTATTTGTTGCAGAACGCCTCCCCGCACCCACCCAACAGCGTCTCCCGCTGCTTCAGCTGAACCCTATTTTCAAATCGACTCAGAATGAGTCCAATGATCCCAGAAAGACACAAATTATATAATCTGCACCATGATGAAGTAAAGGCAGACTTTTTACAGTTCGGATTTTGGTATTTTGCTGAACGAAACGGAACATCTAATAGTATCCTTCTCCGGGGTACCCACCCGTTCTGTTCTGTTCAATGCTCGTAACGACGTTCCGCAAGTGGCTCAGCGGTACGTAACCATAGTTGCACACACCTGGCGCCGAGTGTCCGTCCATTCATCTGGTTGCATAAAAAAGTAAGCATTGATTATCATAATAAATTTGGTTACTAATTTGCATATTATTTTACGGAATAAAACGCATTCATTACACTCCCTTATCAATCTTATAAATTAACAATGCGATTTATTCCGTATAATGTTTCTGTTCCGTTCCGTTTCGTTCAGCAAAATACCAATAGCATGTTTATCCTAAGTTAGGATTGATTATATTGTTGATTCTGGTTCTCTGGCATTGGGGTAACTACTTAAATACTAATTTAAGTTACCTTATTCCATTTGATGTTTATAGGGTAAAATTTCTAAAACTAAGACTGATTTGTCATAGCGACATGGATCTTAGTGGAGTTCGGCTTCAACTCAATTTTTAATTGTTTTTGGCTTTTTGCGGGTTCTTGCTGCGTCGGACATCTCTTTCTTGATGCTCTTGTCTGTCGCTTTTCTCGAGACGCAAAGATTGAGGTTGCTTGAGGCGGGACCCCTGCGCTCGCGAGCTAATACGTAGGCGTCTCTTACCTGATGTCTGCAGCTAATGTGTCCCGCGGAATACGAAAATAAGTGTGGCTCGAAGAGGGATGCTTGTTGCCTACCGAGTCCTGCCCATCATCTCTTTTCTTTCAAACTTTTGGGGTTTAGCGACACCGAAGAAGTCAAACAAAGAAACGCGCGTCTGTTGCACTAAATTTGGTATGGATACATTAGTCGTTGCAGGACTCGAAATTTACACTCGTCCGCTCGTATTTACGAGTAGATGGTCGGTAAGGACATGTGGAAATTGTCACTGACTTGCCCTGCCGGAGGAGTAGGTTTTTCCTCCATGAAAATTGTCTAATCATGCCCTTCAGGAAAAGCACTTTACAAATCGATCAAATTATAGCAAACACATATTGACTGTAACGCAAAAAGCATGAAATCCCATAGATTTCAACATCGTGTTGTCTAAAAAATGAAAACGGAAATGGCAAACTGTAAATAAACAGTGCGTCTGCGCATATCGAACATCGACCCGATGAGGATTCGCACCAATTTGGTTTCGCCTAAGTTGTTTGCGCTCTATAACTGCATGATTACAAATACATAATCCAACTCAAATAGTTGCATATGACATTATTTTCACGTCCTCTCTTGAATAAAGCAGAAAAAATCTACTTTGGTGCAGAAATCTTTATAAACGAAACCTCTTTGGCAAAACCTCTCAGTACGATCCTGAATTGGGACGAAACCATATTACCTACGGAAAGTACCGGAAATAACCCAGTGAAAATGAAAGTAGAATACGGATGAGTAGATTTTTGAAAGGATGAGTAAAAATTTGAAAGCACTTGCCCTGCAGGACAAGTATGTTCAAAAAAAAATTCGAGCCCTGCGTCGGTAGCCTTATCTCCTTGTCTGGCATCATAGCTGTCAGCTTTACCGGTACTCTTGGAAATATTAGGTTCAGATCACCAATACTGTTTTGTCCAGAGGGTTCAGAGGGTGTGGTTAAAGATGGATGATATGCATAATTTAATTCTTAAGGGAGAGGCAAGCATGTTCAAGCAAATTCGCTATAATTTTATCAGAGTTATTAAAGCCTTCAATAAATTCAACAAAAATCGAATCAGCCTTATTTTCAGCTTTTCACACTTTGTTTAGGGAAGAAAATAAATCTCCAGTTGACACAGCTTCTGTTCTCAAACAAACAATTGCCCCTTAGATGCAATGCAATAGAACACTTTAAATGCTTCAAGAAAAGTTTTCGACAAGTTGGCATTGACTCTTTTGTAGCTTTCGCTAGGACTATTCAGATCACAGCTCTTTTAACTAAGACAAACAATTGTCCCTTATGCAAAAGAACACTTTGAAGTGATTTTTAAAAAGCTGACAATTTACAGTGGTTCTAACAATACCTTTGAACCTGAACGTTTCCGCTAGGACTATTTTGATTACTACCGTTAACGTTTTTAAGGCCTCCTCTCTCCTTCCCCTCCCCCGCCACGACATTGATAATAGTAGGCATCCGTCGTTCAATCATTTTGTCATGGCTTGTGCTGCTATGAAACTGCATGGATTTATAATGACACAATATGACTAGACTGTTAAATACAATTCATAGTAATTTATTTTCAGAGTTGTCTGCCCTTGCCAAGATATCGTGTCTACGCTACAGTCCCATTCCCGTTTGGAATATTTTAATAAAATGTCACAGGAGCACTTTTCTTAGTGAAATGAAATGGCATGAATGAAAAGAGATGGCTCTTGATGTCTTGGTTAATGGGTTATCTACCCTTCTCGAAACAGTTTATATTTCTAGGGGGTGGGGGTGGGGGGGGTGGGGGTGGGGGTGGGGGGGTGTCCCCACTTTTATTGTTGCAATTTCTGGCTCCAGTAGGCCTATTAATAGTACCTATTTAAAAGTTCTTAAAGTAAAACCCAAGTTTTTAGATTTGTCAGCTGCAGGTCAGTTAGTTTTTTCAGGGGTTTAGAATAAGACAGTTGAGGATTTGCGCATATCCATCACTCAGCCTCAACAGTCGGAATTAGGTCTACATTGTTAATCATAACATTTTAACTTCTTTTACTAAACTGGCATTTGGTTTAGCGAATGAAACTTTTAAGTTATTACTAACAAAAAGGCAGGTGAATGAATGGCCTACTGTAATAACTACAACTGCTACCATTACTGCTACTACTGGTCTTACCCAGTCATAATAATAATAATAATAATAATAATAATAATAATCATCGGACGTCTGTCATTGCAATGTTTTACTGGGACTGCTCTGGACCCTCTGATTGTCAATGAGTATTCAAAAGCAGTCTATAAAAATGAAAATCAAGAGGTAATAATGGAAGTAATCTCATTTATGGCGACCTGAAACTGTGCAAATTGGCTAAAACAATTATTCATTGCCAAGTTAATTGCAAAAATCTTCATATAATAGTCTTGTATGGATTCATATTTCTCCCAGACTCTTGCGTGTTTCAGTTGTTCCAGACATGTCTTGAACTCAATGATAGCAATCACTGTTTTGTACCTGTATATATTAGTATATAGGATATGTATTGTCGAATTCTACTCAGCCTGAATATTTCGGATTTAAGCATTCGTCAGTAGGAGAATAACAGTTAGGCAGCCATTACATTAGACAAACTTGAAATAAATAGTTTTTTTTTCCTCCAGTTAGTCTAATGTAAAGTTCTATATTACTGGCGAAGGCCAAAGCCGAAATAGAACAGAGTGGAATTCGACATTGCTTTAGTGTTTTTTTTTTTTTTTCCTTTTGGAAAACATTAAGAATTAGTATAAAATATGTGTTTCATTTTATCTTTATGTATTTTTATATGGAATGATATTATATCATTCTTTAATTATACAGTGATAAAAAAAACGACGAGTGCCCTGAGATAAGATAATACATAGAAAATATAGAAAATACAAAAAGTGGAGACTGATTTGTCCGAACGTATACAGGGGCGTAGCTAGGGGCAATTTCATGATACGCACAACCATGTTTTATGCTCTACTTCTTGAAAGGAAAGCTAGTATTTCAGCCACTTTGGTAATTGGTATTGAAATCTTGTCTAATTTATAAAATTTCAGCATGCAAATATGCAGGTGCGTTTTGAAATTTTGTCAATTTTGACAAAATTTCAATACGCACTTGCGTATTTGCCGTATACGTAGCTACGCCCTTGGTATAATTTGCTAAGATTCCGCGAGGACTGATTAGACTCTTCACAATTTTGCTAGAGGACAAATGTAGCCTATTGTTAATGCAAATAGGTCAGAATGCAGATGCTATTCTGAGTCTTCGCTGTCGCACGTGTTGTAAGGAATGTTTTCTTCAGACGGGGCTTAAAACGATAGCATGTATATTCAATGCTTGCTTTTTATTTCATTATTAAAATAAAATACAAAGGCCTGCTTGGATTATTGTTGGCCACTGAAAATTCTAATTATGGATACTTGTAATGGGGTTGCATTTGAGAAAGCGTGTAGATGATTTCTGTGGCCAACATAAGACAAATAAAGAATTGTACAGCCTTAAAGATATATGGAGGCAAATATGGGCATTAAAAGGGGTTATAATTGTCACATTGGCATTCGTAATGCCTTTGGATTTGTTGATAACAGTTGATGGATATGATTTAAAGGTAAAAACATCATCATTATTGTTGTTACAAGTAGTAATAAAAGTAGTAGCGGTATTTGCCGGTTTGTTGTTTCTCTTTTCTCCGTTGCCTTCAGATCATACAGCTGCGCTCTTCAGATTGGCCTCTCATTCCACTGGGCTTTCAATGTTCTTCAAGTATCATATTTACCACATTTTATTTTGGCTTTTCGCTTGTATTGTTTTGCTTTGTGTGCATTTTTCCCATTTGGGGTTTAGGGCAGAATAAGGAATTCGATTATATAATTGAGCCGCGACACGAGAAAACCAACAAAGTGGTTGTGCGCCCAGCGCAGACTCAGATCAGCCTGGGCATCCGCCCAGTCTGATCAAATTCTTCGCTAAGCGCTTAAAGGGTAGCTAAGGGACTAAGCTACCTGCATGCGAACAGCGAAGACTCTGATCAGACTGGGCGAATGCCCAGACTGATCTAAGTATGTGCTGGACGCACATGCCACTTTGTTGATTTTGTCGTGTCGCGGCTCATATGTTGCTGATCCACTGCTTTTGGCTTTTTATACCGATATGGAGTCGTTTCAGTTCAGTTCAGTTCAATTCTCCTATCGACGTTCCCTAAGTGGCTCAATGGTACGCAACCATAGTTGCACACATTTGGCGCCGTGTGTCCGTCCAATGTCATTCAGTCTGTAATTGTGCCGTCGGTCAGTGATGCTCAACCAGAATTTATGCATAGATGTTTACCTGCCGCGGCTTCAAGTCAGACAGGGTCTGGAAAAGGAGGCGCGCGCCACATGAAAGCCACCCCAGCGGAAGATCCAGAGAAACACAGGTCAACCCCGCCCGCAGAGGAGGAGCACCACGAAACCCAGGTCCCAACGAGAGAACACACAGGCGTTCCCTAGGTTTCATGGGATCTGTGGGGGTCCCATATTACTTGCAGCCCTTATATTTTTCCCTCCCCCGTGTCCAAGTGATTTGGTCCGGGTGGAGGTCCCTTACTCTGACTTTACCCTTAGGTGGGGATGGACGCCGTTACAGGTAGGGACCTTTTCAGGTACCTTTGGAATAGCTTCACTTCAGTTTTTCAATCGAGTAATTTTGCCAAGTGATGAGTGCAACGTTAAGTTTGATATGGAGTCGATTTCACAAAAGCATCTATATATGTTTCAGAATTCTTTTTCTGTTGATGTCTTGGGTTGGCCATGTTTCTGTGATTGCGGCTTTGTCTAATTTTTGTTAGTTAGAAACCTATATAAAATAAGTCGTGTTCCTTCGATTTCTAAACACAGATTGCAGTTAGAGTACCGTCATCACAAATACACAACTACATTGTTAAGTGTCCAATTGTATCGCATTATGATTGTCTTCCTTTATGCACGGCAATTTTCTTTCAAAAACATTTTGACACTCGTTTTTTTCTTTGCCATCATTGTCTGTTTTGCTTCTTATTTTTCTCTGTTTAAATTTCGGTGGTATTTCTTATTGGTAAAACATAGCCCTTTCGGCCTGTTTGCTTTACTTGGACTGATTGATTGGTTTGTTGCTTTACGTTCACGGTAAACAGCTATGGTCATGTCGGGACGGTCAGTTAACCTAACCACACTATTCCTGGGCAGGCTTAGACCTCCTAAACGGTTAACCAGTACTAAATGCACATTCTTTCGCCGGCAACTGACAACTGCCCTGCTTGAATCAGCGGAAGGAGAAACGAAAGTATGTGGCCAGACCGGGTATCGAACCCAGGACCTCTGACTTATGAGTCAGGTGCCCTACCGATTGTGCTACGCGGCCCGGCAAGCTTTACTTGGATTTTATTCGTAACATGCATATGTAACACGTCTCTTTGGCCAGTATTTCTCGCTGCAAATAAAGCAAGTCATCCTTATCAGCATTAAATCTGTCATTGTTTACTTAGGTTTCTCCTGTTAAAAAAACGGAAAAGTCGACTTCCTGAAAATCTTATTTGTGCTTGCCTTAATAAAATAAATGTCGATAATTGTTTAGTTGCTCTCTGTTTCTTGTGATGGTGATAATTGCAAGTTTTACTATATGAATGTATTTTATGTTGTATGTTTTCTCGATGTGTGAACGCCAGCGAATCACTTAAAAACTGAATAAAGCCCGAATGTAAAGATTGTGAGTGATTCACTCTGAAATCCACACAAAATAAACTTCATTTTTTCTAAGTCCAACTCGGTCATCTTTGTCTCCAAAATGTTAGCTATACTGAGTATCTTAGAAATCACCACAAAGAAAAGAGTCCCAAGTAGTTCCATGTTTCTGGCTCCGGGATTTATCGAAGTATCAACACCGCTTTCTGTTTGCTCTTGGCCAACCAAACTGCACTAAATAAGCATATGAAAGTTCAGTTGGATTTTTACGGCGCCTAAAATGAGAATTAGCTTAAAATGACACGAATGCATTTTTATGAGGATTTGCAATATCATTGCTTAATGCAACATATTAACTCATTGCATTTTTCCTATTTCAGCGATCAAAATGTGCCTATGTTATAATTGTGATGGCTATTCTTTGGCTGACAGAAGCTCTTCCGATCCCAGTGACGTCACTTCTACCAATATTCATGTTTCCAATGCTGCAAGTAGCCGGCGCCAGGGAAATCAGTGCATCCTATATCACAGTAGGTGTTTGAGGACCATCTTAGATTACCATGAATTGACACACTCTCAGGGAAAATAACTCTGCCATTTTCATGTTTGCCTCCCTTCTCAACAGAAGTCAACTATGATCAGAAAAGCAAACAGGAAGACATGAAAAGTAAAAAGATGGGCAATGAGCAGTAACTAATACAATCAGATCCCATATCGTGCCCTCAAAACCAAAAGGTGAAGAAAAACATGGAAATGTACCTATATACATTCTATATAAGATGTACCTATATACCTTCTATATACCGGTATTCAAATCTAGATGGTTACTGTTGATTTCGCTTAAATTATACTTTTGACTTGTAACACTTGGCATTGTAGGACTTTCTTCTCATTGCATTTTTTGTTTCAGACTGCATTATGGTTTTACACGAGACAACTGATTCAGCGTTAAACCAAAAACCAAAACGTTATCCTGATTAGGCCATTTAAACTAATTTATATGTCCTGTCATGTGTATTGTATTTATATTGTCAGTTTATACAAATAAAATAATGTTTATACTGAACTAATTCGAGATACTGAGCCACCCATAAATGCCTAGGATCCCATAAAAAAGGACAAAAGCAAAGAGTACAGACTCAAATCAGACGCCGAAGAGCATAAAATTTATAGCAATTTCTATGGGAAATGAGAAAAAGTAAAAAAGATAGGCCATGATGAGGAACTAATACAATTAGATCAAACAATGTGACACCTGGAGATCCTTGTCAAACAACACCATTGAAATACTGGCGGAAAAAAAACCACCGGTTGAACCCGGAATGGCCAAGCAACAGACAGGACAGCTCCGGTGGTAACCAACTAAAATAACAGGTTTATCGTTGTGCTTAATGCCTGAAAATGATGAATGGAGTTCACTAGGGCATAAACGGATTAGCACTAGGAAGTTTCATGGCAGTTGTAACCGAATTGCAGCGAAACTTTTTTATTTGTAAGAATTGGTGAGTACTGACCAAGCAAAATAAAGCCCATAACAGCTGTTTTCATTATTTTACAGGACACTTCAATGTTGTTCCTTGGTGGGCTGATTCTCGCTGTAGCTGTGGAAGAATGGAATCTACATAGACGAGTTGCAATATCTGTCATGAGACTTATAGGCGCACATCCGTCCATGTACGTATAAACATTTAGTTGCAGAGGATATTGTGGCCACGGCTTCATAATTATAAGAACTTAGAGTGTAACAGTCGTATTCCGAATGCTAAGGGGGAATTCAGTTTAACAACAATTTTTATTTGTTTATCTAACTATTGATTTGCATGAAAGGTTTTGACAAGTTTTATTGAAAACAGTAGCTGTTTTGCAACTGAAGAGAGTAAAACATATTTGAAAACATTTTAATTGCAAGTTATTGTGTCTTATCATACCTACATTAACCTTTAGAGTTCCATTTTTTCTGTCTGTGATTGAAATATGATGGTCATAATGTTTTGCTGCATTTTCCGGTAAATGATCACTGTTTGTGTCTCTTTTTACAACTTAATAAAGCTCCATTTATTTTCAGGTTGATGTTGGGTCTGATGTTACCCACGTGGTTCCTCTCCATGTGGATTAGTAATACTGCCGCCACGTCTATGATGATTCCCATTATTCAAGCTGTTGTCCACACGCTGGAAGAAGTCCACCAACATGCGTGTACGTCTATATAAAATTTTCTCTAGTTCTGACCACTACAATCCGATTCTAAGTTGGAAAGTTTTGCAATTTCCTATAAAGTTGATTTAGTTAATAAGAATCGCTCTTGAAACGCAAAATGACAACAGAAACTGAATCCTAACAGAAGTCATCTGTTTGCTTTATTTCTATAGTTTGTTTAGTAAAATACGCGATGGGAGATTGATGTTATTTCACGGATAATATTCACCACAAAAACCGGTTACTCTCCATGTTGAATTTCATATAGGAATACGCCGTTTTATATCGCCGCCGGATCAACTCTCTCTCTCATACCATATTGGATAGAAGTAATAAGCTCTCGCAGCATGCACATATCCTTGTAATGATGGAAACAGACGAGATTTCTTTCAATTTTTGAAATGTTTGACAAATCAAAGAAGTATTTCCGGACACTATATGGAAGCTTATATCAATATAAATGTGTGTCTGTATCTATGAACAGATGCCAACAGAGGTGCACAGAATGAAGGATTTCAGATAGACGACGAGATCACTGAACACGATGCTAACTTTTCTATAACGGTACATGGCAAGAAACCACCTGTGAAGACGTTGAGTGTGAGCATGTTGGCGTCAGGAGAGAAACCTATTAAGTACGGGACGGACGGCAGTACAACTTCGGTTAATGCAGTTAATGAGAGTTCCTTGTCAATTGTATCAAGTGAAAAAGGCTCATCAAATGGTACAGTTACTAGGTAAGCTTGTCATAATAAACAGGTTTAAAATGTCAACCAAACTATATATAGCTTATATATAGGCAAAAATTCAGAAATCTTAGAACTACATTCAACAAAATAAATAGTGGAGCGGGATATGGCGAAAGTACAAGCATCAAATTTTCAGGAAAGCCACTTCTTGAATAAATTACACAAAAATGCTGACAGTAAGCGGAACCTTTTTATCTTTTAACCTTTACAGTAATAGTATGTAGAAATTTAGTGTAAGTGGAGTGATGATTACATGTATATGGAATGAGTGTAAGTACAGACAAAAAAACAAAAAAAACAACAAAAAACTGTTTTTCTTGAAACTATGTTCATTTGATTATCAAAATTTTCTTTGAATCCAGCTGCAAGAACAGTATAACCTGTCTTAAGGTACGAGTCACCCTCATGTTACTTTTTTAGTCTTAAACGGAAGTTTTATCTATTCCCTTGCGTAACCCCTAAAGAGAGGTTAGATTGTATTTTAAATTTCACAAACATAATAGATCTTTTTCCTTACACAGCACAGCATCCAGTACACGCCCAATACTAAACACTCAGAAGAGCGTGGCCAGCAATGCCTCGTCACAGTCCGCCATCTTGAGCAGGGAAGAATCACTGGCAGCAAGCTCAAGGGAAGTCAAGCGCTTGGCTAAAGCGTTGGCATTATCCGTTGCCTTTGCTGCTAACGTCGGCGGTATAGCGACACTCACCGGTACTCCACCTAATTTGGTGCTGAAAGGAATGGCGGATGAGTAAGTATTGTAAACGGATCGTTATGCACTTTATTTGTACAAAGTATATATAGCCGGTAGAAGAGTTCACATTTTTGTAAGATAGGATAAACTATAAGTACGTCACTAAATGTATCAACAGTGCGAGTATGCTCCCTTCTGTATAGCCAGTGCTAACCGATTATAGTGTAATTTATTTTTTCAAATGTTTAGAGTGGATAATGATGCTTATAACGCGAACGTAAAATCAACTCTTATGGTTTCAAACGAATCGGTTTAAAACTTTGTATGTATATAGTAAATAATTTGTATAATCAACTCACTTAACTTTGTTTAGAAGTATGTAAAACAAGATACAGTGTTGACATTTTATCCTTTTCAGATTATATGCCAACAAGTCAGGTGACAAGAGTATGGAATCTCCTATTACATTTGCAAACTGGATGGGGTTTGCTTTTCCACTGTCCCTTGTCTGTCTCGCTATTGCGTGGTTGTGGCTTCAGTTGTACTTTCTCCATGGAAAGTAAGCCATTTATCGTTGTTGTCAATTAATGGGCACGTTCGGCATAATCACTTAGGTAAACTCGAGCAATATCCAGAGATTCATCGGGCTACTCGAAGGTATCGTAAAATCGAGCAATATCCAGAGATTCATCGGGCTACTCGAAGGTATCGTAAAATCGAGCAATATCCAGAGATTCATCGGGCTACTCGAAGGTATCGTAAAATCGAGCAATATCCAGAGATTCATTGGGCTACTCGAAGGTATCGTAAAATCGAGCAATATCCAGAGATTCATCGGGCTACTCGAAGGTATTGTAAAATCGAGCAATATCCAGAGATTCATCGGGCTACTCGAAGGTATCGTAAAATCGAGCAATATCCAGAGATTCATCGGGCTACTCGAAGTTATCGTAAAATCGAGCAATATCCAGAGATTCATCGGGCTACTCGAAGATATCGTAAAATCGAGCAATATCCAGAGATTCATCGGGCTACTCGAAGGTATCGTAAAATCGAGCAATATCCAGAGATTCATCGGGCTACTCGAAGGTATCGTAAAATCGAGCAATATCCAGAGATTCATCGGGCTACTCGAAGGTATCGTAAATTCGAGCAATATCCAGAGATTCATCGGGCCACTCGAAGGTATCGTAAAATCGAGCAATATCCAGAGATTCATCGGGCTACTCGAAGATACCTTCGAGTAGCCCGATGAATCTCTGGATATTGCTCGAGTTTACCTAAGTGATTGCTCGAGTTTACCCAAGTAATTATGCCGATAATACATATCTTCGAGTAGCCCGAGCTGGGTATTGCTCGAGTTTACCCAAGTATTTGCTTGAGTTTACACAAGTTGTTATGGGCAAAAGTACATGGGAAAAATCGAGCAATACACAAGTATTCTTCGGCCTATAAGAAGATATGTATACATATGTACGAGAAGTCGGAGGAATACCTGTTATTACTAGAGTTTACTCAAGTAATTATGCAGAACGTGCAAAATGAAGCACGCCGACAAAGGCACGCATACACACACAAGCACAGACTAGGTAGACATGCAAACTTTTTAGGTAAATGTAAATGTCATCAGTGGGGCATTTTGCTTTAATCAGTTGTTTGATAAGTAATATATACTTTATTTTTGGACACCTCTACTAGGTTTTAAACTGGAAAAATATGTACCTATAGTGGCAGTACGTACATCAGTTCACAGTCCCAAAAACCACGCCTACTATAAACAGTTAAACACCTCTCCTTTAACTGTAAGGTTAAATCACGGACTTACGTGAGACATTGACTCGTGCGATTTTGTTTGTGGGAGTATGTCACGTGCTAAGTTGTAGCTGCATTGGCCAGTTTACACTATCAGGTGACTTTTGAGAGACATTCTGGGTGTGGCTCGGAACTATGTGTAATACCTGAAAAACTAACGCCTTACAAACCATTGAATCGTAAATTATTTCATTCTTATGTACATATTGGTAGGGTTCATTTTTTGGCCTTGATAACCTTTGTATTTTTCTATTTCTGTTGTGAGTTTTTAATGTCATTTCTTTCTAAATGTATTCCAAGAGCTATCATTCTTTATTAAAAATTGCTTTCCAATTTTGTGTGTCCAGCTCTCAATTCATTTTCAAATACGTGTTAATGTCTACATTTTAACCGTTGCATTCAGTTTCAAAATCTAATATCCACTAATGATTCTACTGCACAATCATTAATCAGAGTCCATATTTGTTAAACATACTAAACATCAAAAGAAACGCCTAAAATGTGTTTGCCCAATTACTTTTTTTACGTAAAAGTATATGCCTTCATTTAAATATTTGAAGCTATTTTGTTTATGCTTTTCCGACAGAATGAGCACCTTAGCATATCGATATTCCATAAAGTATAGACACAAGAACGCTTGCTTTTGTGATGGGGTTAAATTTAAAGTTCTCATACTTACAGAAGCCGAAGTTTAATTCTGAATGTTCGGCCAATAATTTTCCCAAGATTAAGTGTCTGCAGCAAGGGTTAGTCAAGGCGAAAAAAATCATCAACCCGGCCTTGCGTTTTAGAGGATTAAACGGGTGACAGTAGACAGTGGAAACTGTAACACTTGATTTCCTATAGACCCTTTAACACGCTGTATTTCTTGAAAAGAAGAGTAACAGTTCATATGAAGGGTAAACATGAATTAACAGGAATAAAATGAAAAGATCTGCAAAGTAATGTTTCGTTGCTCTGCAGAACGGTTGATGCTATTGTACTTCCAAATTTGCTATTTGTTTAATTGCAAGGGGGATAATTTGACGAGTGCTCAACTTCAAACTGCTGTCATGTTCCTAAGATGAACACTGTGGTAATTATCTTGGTGTTTTTTCATAACCACAAATCGGTGCCCCGTTTGGAAACAACTTATTATACTGTGAAAGGAAAAACAACTCTTACAAGAACTTTGAATGTTTCTCGATAAATTAAGATAACTCTTTTATCATGGTTTAATTTTGCAGGACGCTACGTTTATATTGTTGTATTTTCTGCTATTCATGGTTTAAAACTGTAAACCAGCTGACAGAAGAAAATCGAATTTTAACTTGTATGCGTTTCTTTTTACTCTCAGTATATATTATACACACTCCATTATCTCACCTATGAATAATTACCAGGTACGATTTGGTGCAGGTAACCAGAACATTTTCTTTTTGTCATACCTGTTCATGTTCTTCCGTTTAAGGCGAATGGCTACACTTTCAGGGGAAGCAGCTCTTGCCATTTCATTTTTGCCTCCGTATTTAATTGGAGATAACTTTTGAAGACATTTTTTGTTTGTTGATAAACCTATTATGCAACAGGTCAGTGAAATAGCTATTTCATCAAAAGAAACACCCCATCACACATAGTTTATGACATAGCAGACCAATAAAAACACCTCCCAGGCTGGGATGTTCTATAACATAAAAATCAAAGTTTTTTTTTTTTTTTAATCTGCTGTCCTAGGAGCAATTATTTTATTTTAAGGGTTAACCCAATTTAAGAGGAGCTTCTTTGTCCAGTGAAGCTAATATGAAGCCGCAAAAGTGATCTTGCTTAGTAAAATAGCGGGAAAACAGGGAGATATACACATACGCCTTAAGACATTTTAGTATATACTTTTCTGTTACTCAAAGCGGCATCTTCTAAACTGCATATTGATATCTTTCCAGATGCTTCAAAAAGCAAGACGAAGAGGCCAAGGATGCAGTGAATAATGTTATAAAGAGACAGTTCAAAGAGCTGGGCTTTATTACGTAAGTATGCGAAATTAGGCAAGGTCAGATTTGTTGTTTTCAGCTGTTTATAATTTCGGATTATCATCCTGTGTGAAAAAAGTAAGTAATTTGCCATGCCCTGTCTCCAGAATGTAGTTGTCCATTTAAATAACGTCATATCTTTTTCTGGACATTTGATTGAAATATTTCGAAATGAATACCGTTTTTGCGAGAGTGACATTAAAAAAAATGGGAAAAACATCCGAGGCTATAAATATCGCAGCCTACCAATTTCTAGTGCGTTTCCACTTTTCCATCCTTTCCGAACTTTTTGAATGTGGATGGAGTGTGGACCTCGCCTGTCAGCGTTATGATAACATGCACATTAAGACTATAACTAGATTTAACTACCATACTTTACTGTTTCCAATTTCTTTCAGGTTTGGTGAGGGGATGATATTAGTCGTATTCATAATCTTGGTGATACTGTGGTTGTTCCGTGAACCTCCTAAAATAAAAGGATGGGGAGCTCAGTTTTATGATCCAAATACGTATGTATCACTTTATTATGGCATAGCAGACTGCTATTGTCTATTATAAAATTCGACCATTTGCATTACACGTCAGTCACATACTACTTTTGTTGTTATATCAGTAAACTAACATTTTAGCAGGTGGTATAGCTTTATTGTGTCCAATTTTATGATTTCATATTTTCATTTCTCCGTAGCAAAATTCTCCCAAAATTCAAAGCTTCATATTTCGTAGCATGCAACAGTCTTCGTGAATTTTTACTAAGATTTGCCATACTGTAAGCACTGTAACAAACAAAATTAACATAAATTAAGCGCTAAAACCATAATACCGTTGAAATTTAATGAATTTCACAGCCTATTTAAACTTTTGTTATATTACCAAAGTGTTAGATGATGTTTAAAAAGTCAAATTTCTTCTCAACGCTTTGACTATACATATTGTGAAAGCTGGTTTTATTTTAAACTTGCAACTTACAGGTAATTTATGAGAACTTGCAACTTACATGACATTATATATATAAAAACAAAACAAAACAAACAAACAAACAACAACAAAAAACAATCAGTTAAATTGCATATTCGCAAGAAAGATTTAACATATATTTGAAAAGGGTCGTATATCGTAACACAATTTTCTAGGGCTTTACCTTGGCATAGGGGTTCGAAGCAATGGTATTACTGCATGGGGCTTAGGCATTTTTCTTGCTATACCAAGGTCCTAATGCTGAACTGTCATATTAGTGAAGCATTCACTTAGCAGAATTCTAAAGAAGTTAAAGATTCTATCAGTGAGGCTCAAGGAGTCTGAGTCTCCAGTTTCTGTCAGCTGAATAAATTCAAACAACATTGATATGTAATCATATAATGTATATATAATTATCTTTTTTTTTTGGTATCAGTGGCTTCGATACTTGGATTTGCCAAATATATGACATGGAACTGATGTGAGTTTAGGATGTGCACAGTTATTTCAGTATTTTATTACTAATTTCAGGAAATTGAAGTATGTGACAGACTCAACCCCAGTGATACTACTCAGTGTCTCATTATTTTTTCTACCAGCAAAATTACCCAGTATTTTCTGTTGGGCAGAAGATAAAGGTATAGTAGAAATCTTAGTTACTAAGTTTAAGTGGTCAAAGTACCCAAACCATGAGCCCGAGCTCGTAAATTATATGAAGATCGACAATTTCGAAATATTTTAGATACATAGACATGGACCCCCAAAAAGGATGTGATCAGGTACTTGCGAGTAGTAAGCATCACCTGCCAGTGATATTACACATATCTAAGTATTTATGGAATACGTCAGTGAGTCCGGTATTTGAAAGTCTTACTATGCTACGGCTGACGCCATCAAATCGGAATTAAGTTTAGAAACAGTCATTGTAGGGATGAGCGAGGTTATATAAGAGGACATATTTTGTATATTATCTTGTTTATACGGAAAAGATAATGTCATGTCTGGTAAACCCATAATTTTATTCATACTTGGAAATTAAAAATTCAAGCTTTCGAAAATTGACAGCCAAAATATGGCAGTGCTACTCGACTCATATGTACGTAAGGCATATTCAAGCTCAATTCGTGTTTTGGAGAAAAAGAACTGGCGGAGTTAACACATAACTCCCGAAAGTGGCCAAACCGAAATTTCGGTTTGGCCACTTTTGGGAGTTTAGTGATAACTCCACCAATTTGCATATTTTATACCGTGCCTCACAGAATTATAACGTGAATAACATCGTTATGACTTGCAGAAGCTTAATTTTTCGATGCCCATGTAGGATTGAATGGTATTTTGCGTGTACCAGGCGTAGTTAATACATTTTATTCCCCCGCCAAGAAGTCGCGGAAGGGCATATAGAGTTTACCCTGTCCGTGTGTGCGTATGTGTGTGTGTGTGTGTGTTTTTGTGTGTTAGCAAAATCGTGTCTGGCCCATAACTTCGCCCTGAATGGTATAATTTGAAAACTTTTGATCAGCATGATAAAACGATGTGTCGCGTGCAAAAACCATGTCGCTCGCTTGAAGGTCAAGGTCAATTTGGACACATAAACTTTGTGCATAGGCTATAGTAAATAATGTTCGTGTCCGGCCCAAAACGTCGCCCTGAATAGTAGGATTTGAAAACTTTTTGGCATAAATGATCAGCATGACAAGACAATGTGTTGCGTGCAAAAGCCATGTCGCCTGCTTGAAGGTCGAGGTCACTTTGGGCACGTAAATTTTGTGCATTAGCTATAGTGAATAATGTTCGTGTCCGGCCCATAACTTCGCCCTGAATGGTAGGACCTGAAAACCTTTTGGCATAAATGATCAGCATGACAAGACATTGTGTCCTGTGCAAAAATCATGTCGCTCGCTTGAAGGTCAAGGTCACTTTGGGCACGTAAACTTTGTGCATAGGCTATAGTGAATAATGTTCGTGTCCGGCCCATAACATTGTCCTGCATGGTGGGATTTCAAAATTATTTGGTATAAATAAGTATTATGACAAGACAATGTGTCGGGTGCAAGAAGCATGCCACTGGCTCAAAGGTCAAGGTCACAGTCTGCACTTAACTATGTGCATTGGCCACTGTGAATCATTTCATGTCCTGGCCATAACCTCGTGCTGCATGGTGGGATTTCAGAATTGTTTGGCCTAATCGCAAAGCATGAGAAGACAATGTGTCGCTTGTAAGAATCATACTGCTTGCTTGAGGGTCAAGGTCACATTACACATGTAAAGTTTATGTATAGGCTAAGTGAAAACATTTTCGTGTCTGACCCAAACCTTTGTCCTGCACTGTGGGATTTCAATTTTTTTTTTGCATAAATAATTGTCATGACAAGACAATGTGTTGTGTGCAAGAACCATGTCCCTTGCTCAAAGGTCAAGGTCACAGTTTGCACTTAAACTTTGTGGATACTGGGTAGGCAGCAGTGAGAACCTGTTCATATCCAGCCCATAATTTTGTCCTGCACAGTGTGATTTCACATGTATTTGGCAAGACGATTTGGCAAGGACTATGTCACTAGCTTAGAGGTCACGGTCACAGTGCGCATTTAACCTAGGTGAATAGGTTTTAATGAAAACATGTTCGTGTTACATCTGGTCCAAGTTTGACTGCAAAGTAAATGCAAATCCTTTTGACCGATATTTCTTGGCCCTTGATTTTTCCACCACACCCGTCTTAAACCGTTTAGGATTAGTATGAATACGTTGAAAGTCCCATAACAGTTGAACGGCCTGGTATTTAGGCCCAACTACAATGCCAGATTAGGCAGTGATAATATTATCACGGAGGCAGAGATACTGGCTTTGTCCCCAGCTATCACTCTATTTCTAATCGACACAGAGTGATATTTTTATCACGGAGGCAATATTACTGGCCTTGTCTCTAACTTTCACTTTATTACTTTATTTCGAATCGACAGTACCATAGGAAAAAAGTCACACACCCCACACCCCACTGCCGCCACACTAAACTTTGACCCCTCATACAACACAGTCATAGCCTACATGGTAAATATTGGCTTACACCTTTTTATAGAACAAATAATGAAAAAAGTGAAGTGTTTGGTTTATGATATGTTTGGTTTATGATAAGTTTGATTTATGATTAGTTTATTTACGTTGCAATAGCATGTGCAGTGACAACCGCCTTGTAATTGCAGATATTTCTGTCAAAATCAAGTTTGCCTTGGGTAGTTAATGTATTTTCATAGTTATATTGCCCTTAAATCGTCTGTAAGTCGTTATTCACAAAGGAATTTACCACAGTGTACGGACAAGGTAAACGCTGTAATCATGTCTGCGATACAGCAGAATAAACATAAACAGTTTGTTTCTTTTTCAACTGCGCCGCCTGTGTTTCCATCTGCACGTTTTAAACTGATCTGCACCATGATAGTAAACTAGTGCATTAACCCATTATAGCCTAGCGGTCCCATTGAAGGGATTTTGACAAAAGTGAGGTGCAGATCAGGCGCCACATGACACGGCATCTGATCATGGTCCACCCTGCTTGCAGATTAGTTTACTAATACTAAATTTTCTGAGAAAAAATGAATTTAATCTGATAGCCTTATCCTCAAAATGGACTAATCCACACTGTGAGACAGAAACGTCCATCAGGCCTTAATGGGTAAGGGAAATCTGACTTGCTCACTTCCTGTTCTTTTTTAAGTACAACGTTGCATGCATCATGTGGAAGAACTGCAATGCTCTGGAATAAATTGCTCAGTTGATGTATTTGAAAAAAGGACATACAAGTACAGCTCTTACATGAGACATTTGTTTATCCTGTTACCATCTGAAATTTGTATTTTTTCTTTGTTACTAGACTCACCGTCCTACACCCCTATCCTCACGTGGTACCAAGTAGAGAAGAAAGTCTCTTGGGGCGTTATTGTGCTTCTGGGTGGCGGTTTCGCCATCGCCAGAGCTAGTAAGGTATGCTCTTGTTTCTAGAAAATACATGTGTACATTGCCTAGTATTCGTTGTTTCAACATCTTGTTCAACACTATTCCTCTAGCTTCCTATACAGCGTTTATGCCACATCTCATAAATTCAAGACTTGATGATGACGCGTTTGGTTCCAAACTATTTGTACCCATTTGTATGTATAACGATATTTTTGTTTGTTTGTTTACCTACTGTACAAAGAACTTATTTTCAACCGGAAAGACCAGCAGCTAAATAATGAGAGTTCTACAGAATAGCCATGTGCTGCACATCATTTTACAATTGTTTGTGTGAAGCTATGAAATTTTTTCTTATACAATTCTTGAATACTAGTATTCTTAACTTTCATTCAAATTTTTGAGGACATAGCGCCCTTCTTCAGGGGTATGAAACTTTTGTTTAACAACTATCCTGCTTTGCTCTGTCTTGTAGTTCAGGAAATTCTTCTGAGCTACAGAACAGAGCACGATAGTCTTTAGTTTAAAAGTTCCATATCCCTTAAGAAGCGGGTATACCCTCGAAAATTGGAGGAGTTAAAAATATTCGAGACGTGTAATATTTTATCTAGGAATTAACTAGTAAATCATTCTTGTTATCGAATTCTGCACATTGTAACATTATCCATTGTAGCATATAATGCTAAATGTTTTTTTTTTTTTTTTTTTTTTTTTTAAATTCTTTACTAATACGATGCTTGCCAAATCCTTGTACTATGAGGCAGTCCCACAAATATGCAATACAAATGAGGAACGTGTGGACATAGTGTTAAATCACTGGTGGGATATAGATAAGATATTTATTAGCCAATTATGGACCATTTTCATGGTATAGAAATAACTATAGATTGCACGTACATACATATTACAATAACAAGTATTTTGTTGAATTTGGATAAAACATGTATACACACAATAGCGAATTATAGACTTAATAGCCATTACACGTTACCACTCACACATTATAATCAAAGGACATCTGTACAATAACGCTCAGTTCAGTATGAAAATAACGTCATTGAAACATATGTCGATGCTTATACTAAAATGTAACACAGCTGTCTATGATAAGCAGATTATTAAAGTCGAGAACCCTTTCATGACATCCATTAGACCAGCTCAAAACTGCAATATATAATTTGCTCGGCAAGTGTCGCAAAATACAAATTGTTGAACTCGTCCAATATGAAATCACAAAATGTTGAGGCAATAAAAGGTTCCCATCATAGACAGATGGTATGAGACAAATGAGAATATATATATGCCTGATAAACCAAACATTCCATAACACAGTAACTATCGTACATTTCGCAAGCTAAAACATTTATAGACAAAATCAGCTAGTTTTTGTATAATATCAGTATCTTCGCATGTCATCAGCCAGATCATTTTTGCAGAATCATCAAGAGTGTTGAAAGATGGAACTAAATCTATTTTGTATTTGAAAAACATATATATATCTTTCGGAGTCGTAGAAGGGAAAACTGCATAGGAAGTGTTTCTCATCTTCAACTTGATTTAAGCTGCAACATTTACAAATTCTTTCTGAAAATGATATATGTCGTTATACTGTATGGCCGTCTATGGTCTAAAATGCAGAGAAATATAATACGGAATTAACACGTACCGCGTTTTGAACTTTACTATCTGAGATCGGCGATTTCCAGCGCGGTTAGTGTGCCTATTAGTCTGGGCATGTACACTTCACTTATATCCGTAAACAGATTCATAGCGACGCCGACACCACTTTAAAAATTGTATTTACTTTCCCTGAACACAACTATTCCACGTTATGTTTCAGGACTCTGGTTTGTCAGACTGGCTTGGAAACGAGTTGAAAGTGTTTGCTGCACACGAGCCTTGGGTGATGAATTTAATATTTACCTTTATAATCACAGCAGCAACAGGAGTGACCAGCAACACAGCGATGGCAACACTTTTAATGCCAATATTATCTTCTGTGGTATGTCATTATTTTTCATAGATAATTTGCCGTATACTGGGTTTTGAAATAAGTTTTGAAAAAATAAGTCCTGAAGATGATCCTCTAGAAGCAAGGAACACACCAAAGAAACAAAACTAGCAGACTCGGTTTAACTGAGCCTGTAATTTTGCAACACTGCCCACACCCCCTAACACCCTCGAGATTTACAAGAACTTGTTTTCGCTTTTTAAGAATGACCGGTCGTGCAGGATGAGGTGTTAAAGCTTTGAGTAAGTCGTGACTTCGATCCATTACTAGTATTTTATCTTCTCTGGCATTTGGATTATATTTTCATTTTCTGAACAATTTTCTCACCAAACACTGCCTGTGGGATTTCAACTTCTCCAACTATCTATGATGAACATGATCTCGATTTCAACGTACCTAACAATTATTTGAACCGCGACATGACAAAACAACAAAATGGTTGTGCGCCCAGCGAAGACTCAGATCAGCCTGGGCATCCGCCCAGTCTGATCAGAGTCTTCGCTGTCGGCATGGCGGTAGCTTAGACACTTAGCTACCCTTTAAGCGGACTGCGAAGACTCTGATCAGACTGGGCGGATGCCCGGAATAATCTGAGTTTTCGCTGGGCGCAAATGCCACTTTGTTTATTTTGACGTGTCGCGGCTCAATTATCTTTGCACGATCGATGCTTTGAAGTGAAATAACTGGTGGGGTTATCTTGGCTTTTTTGCGGACTTAAATGATAACTTTACCAGTATATCTTTTACAAAGCTGAACTTTTGTGCTATTAACACGGAATTAAATGACTTGAGAATAATTATTTGTTTGAGAAAAGGTGAAAATTTAAAGAGTAAGAAGTTTCTGTCGAAAGAATTTCTGTTTGGGAATGACATTGAAAAATTGGGTGAGCATGACCTACCCCATATGCCCTTGCAGACATGGATGATGTAAGGACTCTAATACCATTGGAACCAGAAGCTCATATTGATGTCGAAGTGACCTATTTGAAACGGCATTCCCCTCAGATACAAGCTTAACAGTTAGTTATCACAGTTGCCATGGTAACAGAGCTATGATGTCATTGGTATATGCAGGGGCATAAAGCGTATATCATCATCCGGTCGAGTTTTAATTGAGATGCTCACTGAAATTCATATAAAAGAAAAGTGCGATTTCATTAATTGTTTGATATGGTTTATAGTTTTGACCCCCCCCCCCCCCCCCACACACACACACCCCTCCCGCACACACACACCTCTCCCAACTCTTCGTCAAATGTAAATAAATAAAACCAGCGCACCAAAGGCGTGCTTTTGCGAGATGCGCCAAGGTTGTAGTTACAACTTTTTAGGGAATAGCAAAAATAGATAGCTTGAATATCCTAGAAGCTTAAGTAACGGCTTTGACTATTTCACTTTGTATTGCAATCTACAACGTCATACGATGTTTGTTCTTGTATACGAAGGACAACTTGTTCAAAACTAACGACGTCATAGGAAAACAAAACGTTAAATTTTCAATGTATTGCGCGCAAAAACACTGCCTTTTTGCCAAAAAAAATCTTAGGAGCTTTTGCAGCAGTGCCAAAGCTCCTTTCAAAATTTCAGCAAAAAATCTTCCCAAAGTTGTTGTTATGTGTACTAGAAGAATTGGCACTGTCTCGACTAACGTATTTGTTAAGCTAACGTCGCTTTGAACAACCAGGCCCTGAACTGATAGTGAAATGGTTGCCCGGCAGGCACACAATATAAAAACAGTAATGATGTCATGTTATTTCAACGTTAAAACGGAATAGTTTATCAAAAATTGAAATTTTTCTAAAACAAATAAATTTTCTCAAATAGTTTTGTCTCCGTTTTGAAGCACCATCCCTATTCATATTTTTCCGTAAAATTCGAGTAGGCCTAAATTGATCCAGAACTGGTTATTCTGGAAACGCTATGCGAATTTTCGTATATAGTCCTATGCATAATGACAAAATCAGGAAGATTTCACAAAATTTCTAACTGTTTATCACAAGCATTGATCATGATTTATTTTGACAGCTAACAGCTCTGCTATTTACAAAACAAATATTATGACCAGCCACTTTTCCTAGACTGGCTCCCAGTCCCTTTGTTTTATTTTTTGGTGTTGACCTAAATGGTTGGCCATCAGAATAAAAAAGCCATGTTAAGACTTCTACTATTTGAATACATATAACCATTTAGCCTGGAAGCCAGGCTACACTTTTCCCTACAGCTGACTTTTTGTTTATATGAGCTAAAAGTTTAAAGCCCATGATACACGGTAAACCAAGTAATATATAACAAGGTTTACCGTCTAACCAGTGCTAATTCTCTGTATCATGCTACTTTTTGGAGTAATATACTATACATTTTGGGATAGAACTTGTTCTATTCCCTACGACTTGTAATATGTTCCTTCTTCCATACAGCCAATCAGAAGTCAGGTCACAGGGTCACACAGCAACAGTAATGTGAATTTAATACAAAAAAAGAGTATTATGAGACCACCATGATCAGCATTTACATTAAATATGGTAGGTCTATTCTTTTTTTTTATTCGTTATTCTTCAAAGTGCATGACCACTCCAAGCTTGATTCCAATCAGTGACATCATATATCATGCAGTACAGTCACTAAGACTACATGTAACAAGTGAAAAGGCAGATAAAAAGGGCCAAATGCCAAGGCATTACCTGGGAAGGAATATGTTTCAAGCTGTACCATGTATCGACACAAAGAATAAGAAACAAAAGTTTCATACTACACGGAACATGTTACTTGGTTTACCGTGTATCATGGGCTTAAGCCAGTGATATGTACATTCATTGTACCTGAAAAATCTAGAGAAATTAGAAATGTGTCCACAGTAAACAGATGCCCCCGCCTAGTGCCTTGAGTAAGATTGCGCCTTGATTAAGGTACTGGCACTTGTAGGATAACTAGGCATAAAGGCAGACTTGTATAATATAAGAAGCCATAGGTAAAGCATTGCCCAACATTTGAAATATGACGCAAACTGCAGCCCTTTATACAGTTTCAGAGTCACTGTATGGCCAAAATAGAAAATATTGTGTACTAAAGAATCTGGTTAGAAACCAAATCAGTGGACCGTGACATATGGATCATCATAACATGATTCTTATGAATTCCTGTTGTACTTCTTGTAGATATAAATCCTCATACAAAATTTCAAGTTGCTACATTAATAGAACTATAAAATCAACCTCTTACAAAAATCCTAACCTCGCAACTTTGGCGTAAGTCTGTGGACCGTGACACATGGATCATCATGACCTGATTCTTGTATATTCCTGTTGTACTTATAGATATTAATCCTCATACAAAATTTCAAGTTGCTGCAATGATAGGAACCCTAAATCTACCTCTAACATAACTCTTAACCTTGCAAAATTAGCCGAAGTCCGAAGTCAGTGGACCATGATATATGGATTATTCTGCCCTAATTCGTGTGTATTCCTGTTGTACTTAGAGATATAAACATTCATACAAAATTTCAAGGTGCTATAATAATAGGAACCCTGAAATCTACCTCTTACAAAAATCTTAACCTTGCCAAATTAGCCTAAGTCTGAAGTCAGTTGACCGTGACAATGAATCATCATACCCTGATTTTTGTCTATTCCAGTTGTACTTATTGATTATATCCTCATACAAAATTTCAAGTTGCTACAATAATGTGAACCCTGAAATCTACCTCTTACAAAAATGTTAACCTGAGTCTAAGAGGATCACATACGTATGTACGGACATACAGACGGACATACGTATGTAATAACGTACGCACGTATGCACAACCGAAACACTATATGCCCCCCCCCCCCCCCGGCATCATATGATGCGGGGGCATAAAAATTCTGCAATTTCCTAATTTAAATAAGGAGGTGGATTCAAAAATTGATTAGTATCAGAAAGAGGTGCAAATGAATACAAAACGATGATCTAGAATGAGTCTGAATCAATGAAAAATCTGATTTCTCAGAATATATCCGCTGATCTCAAAGGACAAAAAAATCATTTGCTTGATAGATGATGTACGGGGTACGGGGAGACGTTTGCCACACGGCACAACACCAGCTGCAGTGAAGTCAAACATAATAAAACAGTTCCTTCAAGAGCAGAGAACACATTCGAAAGAAGGAACATGGGCCATACTTCAAAGTTTCGGCTTATTAAGCCTCATCAGTGAGACTCAGGAGCTCCAGTTGTCAAATATATAGTATTTATCAATTATATACGTTGAGCAAATAAAGCTGATACAGTGTTGTTTCAACATTGCATAATGAGATGTCATGACAATGCTGGTGAATATAAATCAAGGATGTTTCAACGTAAAGTGCCCGCTTTAACTTAAAATAGTTTACTTATTACATGTATAACATAAAACTATCTCAGTTAAATCTGTTTTGTTTTATTTTAATGACTCATTAACACCTGGGAACTGAAATGAGGGACATCGGCCAACTGTGTAGACCCAGATTGGACACCATAAATGTAGTGCCTGATCAGGGTCTTTACTGTTGCCATTAATATTGGAATATTTTTCTCTCTAAGATAAATTGGTAGAAATGTAATAAACCTAACACCCCGTCGGCTGGAAATGGACTTGTCCAAGGAGTCAGGTAGAAGAATCCATCCAAAGCTTTGTTATCAATAAACAGAAATTTTAGAAGTTTATAGGTGCTAGGTAATATGATATAGTCTACACTGTCCAGTAATCAGATGTTGTGCTTGTTGTTTAGTTTAAAATAACATATCTGTCAGGAATCTGCCAGACTCTATTACTGATGGGAGATAACAGATGCGGCTAGAAAGTAGCAGATATTTTGTCATTATGCATAGGACTATATAACACTTTTTTTGTTCTTTTATAAGTATGTTTGTTTTTCATAAAGCCCAGTGTTTGTACAAAAAAGTCAGTGTTTGAACTTTGTTAGACAGAAACCACTCTGTTTTTATCAAGAAATTATCGTATAATCTGTATTTATCATGACAGACCAAGTACTCTTATCATAACATTATAAAAATATTGACACAATTTTGTCTAAAATACAAGTGGTCTGTTGATCCTTGAACAAAAATAATGCACACACACAAGTACATGTACAAAACATACAAAACTATGTTATTCAAAAACCCATATATAGAAGCTATGATCTTATTATTTCAGGGACTAACCACCGGTATCCATCCACTCTACCTCATGATCTCAGCCACCATGGCATGCTCATTTGCCTTTATGTTGCCAGTAGCCACGCCTCCTAATGCCATTGTGTTTTCTACAGGGTATCTTAAAATAACAGATATGGTAATTATGTATAATTTTCGCAATTCGCGCTATGACTCTAAATTCTTTATCAGAACGAAAAACTATTTTAGCATAACTGCTGTACCTGATTAAAACACAAATAATAATGACGCCACGAGCCATAATCTCAAACACTAAAGAGTAAAGACCTTGCCTTATGTACACTAAAACGGAGGAGTCTGGATCTCTCTGTTTACTCAGGCAATCCTACATCAATATTTACGGTCATTATAGATGTCCAGTTAGATATTAAGGTGAATGTCTTAAGGAATGAATTTCATTTTTCTGGCGTTTATCGAAGTATAAACTACATTGGATCGCTAGCAAAGTTTACATGAACCCGACTACATTGAGTCGCGTACAAAGTAAGTGAACCCGAAGGGGTTCATGTAAACTTTGCGAGCGAACCATTGTAGTTTATACTTTGATAAACACCTAAAAAATTAAGTTCATTGTTTATATTTACATTATTTTCTATCTATATTTACGCTAGAGGCTACAGTTGGAGCAGAAAAATCATTTATACGCAGTTTTTCTTCTAACAGCGAAACAGCGTTAACGACGTCATAACGTCGCTTACGTCCAATCATACTGGAGAAAGCCATGATTAATTTTGACGTCACTTAACCTCATGTAACGTCGCCTGAACCGATGCAGTTATCGAAGTTTGAACTACATTACGTTTTAATGGTTTACCATGGGGCTTTTCTTTAAATGTACCGAGAATGTAAATATTTATGGAATGCCCATCATGTTTTCCGGCCTTTTTACAAAGAGAAAACACTTTTTATGATTACATGTTTGCTTCCCTAAACGACGAGGTATAACCGTTAAAGAAGGTATAACCTTTAAAGAAAGATAAGCAATGTCGTTCCTTTAACAGTTGACAGTAGTGAGTAAGGAGGCAAAAATGAAAAGGTGGATTTGCTTTCCCCGAAACGTTAACCATTCATCTTAAAAATATTTGATCTTTATTCCGAGTGTTAGTATTAAAGTTGTTTTTTTTAAAATTTATTTTGAGTTAAGACCTATTCATGCACCTGTGTAAGTGATTTTGTTGAATAGCCATCTATAAATGAGCCGCGACGTGACAAAACCAACAATGTGGTTGTGCGCCCAGCGCAGACTCAGATCAGCCTGGGCATCCGCCCAGTCTGATCAGAGTCTTCGCTGTCCGCATAGAGGTAGCCTAGACCCTTAGCTACACTTTGAGCACTTAATGTAGGGTCTAATCAATTTTAGCGGATGCCCAGGCTGATCTGAGTCTGCGCAGTGCCAACAACCACATTGTTGGTTTTCTCGTGTCGCGGCTCAAATTATCTTTTTCAGGTATTTACCGGGGTACCAATGAGTATATTTGCTGTCATGGTCCTTACACTTGCCATTAATACATGGGGAAAAGCTATGTATTCCTTGGACGATATGCCTGACTTTTTCAAAAACAATGTTACATCAAGCTAGCTGTGAAGTTCTGCGTGTTGGTTTATATCTCGTGTACAGCATATAATAAACAGCATTGAGTATACAAAGTCTTTCTGCCGTGCGACAATCCTAAGTGTATCATAAAAAAACAGTGCCATATATAAAATGTATGAAATGTAGGATTGTTCTATTCTTATTAAATGTGTTTCTTACTTATGCCTATGAGTCTCTTCCTTCTTGGTAATGCTAATTGAATGTTTCTTTCATTTTATACACAAACGCATAATTTTATCTTGTGAAACGTGAGGCTTACTTGTATTATGTCATATATAAGGTGTATGGATTCATCCATACGACTTAAATATAACACAATACAAGTAAACCACGTGGTTTGAATATTTTATACGACGGTAACAACTTTATAGGAACAGTAGTTCATTCGCCCTTCTCCAGTGACCTACATTGGGAGTTACTCGAAAGGAAGTGATTTGTCATCGCTTAGGGACCATTCTTTCCTTTAAGCATCACTGAGAGAAATTCTACCCGATCTTACGCAGATAGATATACTTCATTCACGAAAGAAGACTATGTCCATACTAACTTGTCCATACCGACCAGCCACAATGGGATATGAATATCTCGGTGGGGCTAGTCAGTATGGACGTAGTGTTTGCTTTATGAAATAACCATATCTGTCTGCTTTGGAGACTTACAAATACTGCCTCGTCCACTGTAGAATGATCTCAGCTTACACTACGCCCGACCTTTGACATAGCTCCCTTATTAGAAAAATAATCATTCTGACATATATTTAACCAAGTGTATGAAGCAACATAGAGAGCATTTATTATTCATTTCAATACAACATAGTTACCATGTCGGACAACTTAGAACATTCAGTTTTCCATACCTATTTTGAGTTTACTTAGATAATTAGCGTTATTCATAGATCATGTAAATCAACCTGCGCATAGTTTCTTTGCAAACTGTCTGTAAAATCTTTATTTCTTACCATGTTTTTGACCCCTCGTGAGCACCTTATCACACCTTTGTATAGGGGTCCCTGTTTGTGTATCTAAATATTTCGGATTGGCAGTGTGTCAGTGGTATACGAGTTCGGACTTATTATCACTTTCATTATATGGTATTTCATCTACAAATGTTTGATATCTTTTTCAAAGATATTTCCGCCAAATGCTCATTGTTTGCGAAGAATTGCAAATCTCAATTTGCAACAATGAGTGCTGACATTTTATTTAAGTTATCATCACCTTTTCCTATACATTTCTTTTGGACAAATTATGAAAAAATGTTCAGTTCATGGTAAGATATTCAGCGTTTGCAGAACGTATGCACGGTTAACTCTTAAGACCTATAAATGAAACCAATTTGTTCCAATCTATAATGATAATAATAACAGCTTGACACAGAAATACTCGAATGTGCATTACACCTGATGCCCATGCATTCAATATTAATCGGAACAGACGAAGTGTAATACAGATGATATCTACGAATAATCACAGTGCTAGTCAAGAGTATGATACGATAGAGCACAACAATTATATGGATGGTGACGACATAGAGAGCTTCAAATCCGACTCTGTTTTATTTTCGAAACCAGCAATAGCTTTGGGAGGAATGGCAAAACTGTCACACTCTTCTCACCACTGCACAAATTCATCAGGTTATGCGATAAACGCAAATGACCACATTCAAAATGGAAGGTATGCTTTTAACTACGCTTTTGAAGAGCTAACTTATTCGTTACATATTCAAAACTGTGTATAGTCATAATTTCAAATATCCTTGCATTTATGGGAGGGAATTGCAATTAAATGGCGGAATGTATTAAAATCATTCAGTGATGGACATTGGGAATGGAAGAACTTGAGAAAGATACAAGTCGTAGCTCGTCGCTTGTACATTCCTAATTCTTTAATACTTAGTGTAAATGCGCTTGATGGCGGCTGTTTTGATATTGATTTTCAAAATGTGCATACAAATGAAGTAGCCAGGAAATACCAAACCAACAAAAAAAAGAGGAGCAAGCAAGCCTAATGGGTGCCTCACCCTTGCCGCTACAAAGCATCACGATTCCTAACAATGTTGATAATATCAAGAAGTAACTGTCATAAACTAACGATCAAGGTCGTAGAGATGCTGTTTCCTCCATGTGAATGTAATCAAATGCTAAGACACTAACAAATGAAAACAAATTAACGTCAGTAAACCATAAAGCACGAGTCAGACTCAAAAGTGGATGGTTATGTTTAAAGTTAAGTATGTGCCGAGCATCATAACCCTTACCCATACACAGATTAAATTGTCATGTCGGGGAATCGTGAAAATACAGTAGTTAAAATTCAAAAGAGGATGGTGGCGGTAAAATAAAAACACAGTCAATGATCAGAAATCAATAAAAATAAAATCGCATATCCCGCTCTCAAAACAAAAAGGAAAGAAGCACACACACAAAAAATTACAAACGTTCACGAAAGACAAACACGGTAAACCGAATGAGCAGCTCTTTCCCAAACAGGTGGTCATTCCCTAACTAAAAACAGCATGTAATATTGAGGAACCACAACAGATGTACCGCCTTGAAACGGTCAGCTAAAAATTGCCGGGGGCTTAAACTAGTTTTATTGCATCCAAACCTCGCCCTATGCTTCGGATGTAAGTGTGTGAAACGATCATGGTCCTAACCCATACAAGGGCAATTGTTAAGTATAGGTCTCTGTAATATACATGTTTGGGTCGTTGCATGCAGACGCTGTGTTTCAGATGTTGATGTCATGACCCTAGTCTATTTAATTGCTGAGGGACTGACCTAAACGAAGATCGGTTAACCTAAATTTTTCGAAGTCAGTAGATCAAAGCCACCTATGGTTACTGCTTTCAGATGGTCACGTGATGATGTAAATGTGTATAAAGTGCGAGAAACAGACCGAACCACAGATGGTTAACATAGATTAATTTGATCACAGACGTTGACGCGAACGCTAACGCGGACACGAACGCAAACAAGAATGCAAACGCTGACTCATACTTGGACTATAACGCCGGGGTATAGATAAGTTCTTGTCGGCAAAACCGACACAATACACTGAAAAACGAAAACGAATGAAAAGCAAAAGACGGATCAGAACAGCGTCGGCATGATTAATTGGGTAGATCCGAGGAATACTCAGGCATTTACCCAGGTAATTATGCCGATCGTGCCTACCCAGTGTAACAAAGAAGCTTACCCAAATCGGTAGCATGAAAACGAGACATCATTGAATGATAACAACAAACGGCTTATTAACAAAACAGACACCAACATAGAGGAACTGTAACAGAACAAAGACATTGAAACCGTCAATAGTAACACTACCGCAGGCTCGTCACGGGTCTTATCCGTGATTTGTGTGTCTCCTGTGATGATTCATTAATGGGTAAGGAAACCATCACGTGGATCAAAAAGCTAACTTAAGGTTTCGAACAACAGCAGAGGCACAGGGCGAGGGTTTAAATCCAGTAAAACTAGTTAAAGCGTCCCCACACCCCACAGTAATCTTTTACTGACCATTCCCAGGCGGTACTTCTGTAGTGGTTCCTCAATGCTACATTTAGTATATCCGCTTGTCTATGGTCTCCATCAGTCTGGTCACCTGAAGAGATGCCAGTTCTGCATTCTGTTTTGTTTAATTATTTATAATAAAAAATAGGTAAAAATAGGTGTTTCCGCTGTTTTAATTAGGGTAGCTGAATGATCAAATGTTTGGAAAAGAGCTGCTAATTCGGTTAATCGTGCGTGTCTTTCGTAAACTTTGTCAATTTTTGTATGCGTGCTTTTTTCCCTTTTGGTTTTAAATTCGTTATGTGGAATTTGATTGTAGTAATTCCTGACCATTGCCTATCTTTTTACTCAGTCTACTGTTACGCACGCAACCTAACTCTTAATTCTCATGAAGCCTCAAATCAAAGTTAGTGTTTGGTCTGCGTAGGGGCCTTTCTTTTTATCAGAGTGTTAGATGCGACTTTGTTGGCTCATTTTTTATACCAATTTCTGTTTCGAGTTCCTGTTATTGTTCCATCCCCGGATAATTATTTTGTGGTTAGGAGTTTTCTTTCTTTCTGTTGTTAAACCTTCCATTCTAGCTTGGAAACTTGTTGATGCTTCTTTTAATCCTGAATTCATCAGCTAAGATTTAAAAAAATGGAGATGGTGGCTTTATCAGCTTGGGTGCTTATGCCTATGCGATGATATTGGACGTACAGCATATTTTAAAAATCTAACATGTTCTTGTATTCATAGAAATCTGGTATTTCTTGTCAACATTGTTGGGACTTTGTATTCGTACACTAACATGTTTGTGACAACCTTTTGTATATCCGTCTTATTCTACGTGTTAGACACAGTCTTACTACCTTTTGTGTTTCGGTAGATTTATTGACCCGACCATAGATCCGAGTGCCTCTTAATAGTTGAGTGTCTCATTATCATTTATAAGGTCTGTTCATTCTTAAGCAGAATCGTTTGTAGTATTGTTTTACAACCATCCAATCATTTCCAAGGCGTTTCTTTACTGCAGTTCCTCTGTGTTTAGGCTGAGTGGACATGTTCGGCATAATTACTTGGGTAAACCAGGGCAATACACATGTATTCTCCGATCTACTCGAAGATATATATGGTAAACCCGAGCAATACACATGTATTCTCCGATCTACTCGAAGATATATATGGTAAACCCGAGCAATACACATGTATTCTCCGGTCTACTCGAAGATATGTATTATACATATCTTCGAGTAGACCGGAGAATACATGTGTATTGCTCGGGTTTACCCACAATAATTTTGCTGAACATGCCCAGTGTGTCTTTTATTGAAATTTTGATGTTCCATTTTGTTTTTCTGTGTTCTCACTCTTCTAAGTTCGGTCGCGATTTGTGGTACTGGTCTTTGTATCTTTAAAGTTTTGGGCATTTTCATATATATTTTGGGTAATAGAGAGCATAATTCGCAGTCATTTTTCAACAGGATTATTTTAACACAATTCCACTCAAGTTTGGTTTAAGAATTTTTTCCATAAACACATATTACTTCATAGAAGATGAATTAGCAGCGTCTTGCTAACGTGTACAACTAGTCCGTTACCTTTCGGTTTGTAGCGTGTTGTTTTTACCTTCTTGATGCTGACGATGCTGCAAAACAGTTTCAATGAACTTAGTGTTTAAAATCATTAACACAAATCAATGGAAGGAAAAAATAGTAAAATAAGTTTTCGACCAGCAAGTGCATTGTGGATGCTAACGAATAAATAAGACATCAGCATTGTCACAAAATTGGCAAAATTGACGCTATCACAGAAATCTATGCGATTAGCCTTTCTGGCATAATAATAATAATAATAATAATAATAATAATGTTAATTTCAACACAGATAAAAAATAAAATTGTAATTATTTTACTATTTAGTTACCTAGACGTCGCGGTAATTTATAACATTAAACCTATTATAATACATATTTTCGCTTACTCTGTGTCACGTTGATTATAATCAATTTATAAATTACTTCCTACGTCTTTGTATATATAGATAAAAATTTCAATCCAACGAAAAATGTTACCTTTACACGCATGCGCGTTGAAGGACGTATTAACCTGATTTACGGATACGACAACAAAGGACATATGGAGTCACTGACCCGAATCATTCAAGCATAATATGCATTTTTTTTTCAAACCTGTAGTTATACTGAGTCGTATATTCAATATTGGATTTCCTAGTCTGCTTTCGCAATGTAGGTCGGGTAACATTATGTTTACAAGTACAGTTAAATTGTGAAAATTGATATAAAATATACCGGTGTTACAAGTTGATATATTGAAACAAAAATTAAACCATGTAATGAGAAATAATATAGTTAAAAATGGGAGTACCGGTTAGAAAATGGATTCGAATTAGTCGTAACAGAATCGCACAAGTATGGGACCCAGGTGATGATGAGTTATATAGCCTTAAGGATATATGCAAACACCTATGGGCCATAAAAGGAATAATTGTTTTTGTGTTGGCTCTCTTGGTGCCATTGGACTTGGTAGCGACAGTTGGGGGAGGATACTCAAAGGTAACACGTTATGTTAAGAAAGACACTACCGTGAAAATCTAAAACTTGGACACCGAAAATAAATAAAGCAACTGTCCTAAAAATTGAACAGTTTGGGTGTTTTGTTGAGAGCACTGCATTATACATCGCTGCTATGTTTACTTATCGCGTTGTAGTGTGACTTTCTATCAACCACTTTTAAAATTTTCTTTTTACATGTACTGTGTACTGCCAACTGGAATACCGACTATCGAGCATGCCTAAGAACATGTTTATATGCTACCTGCATCGTGCCTGCTGTATACTGCTCACTATGTACTGTCTACTGAGTCCCCTGCATTCTCTCTATTTTTGCTGTGTACTGTTCTTTGCAAACATAGCCTTCAAGAAACAGGATTGTGCGCATGTTCTAGCACAAGCATAAAAAGTGTGCATTAGGCAGAAAAAGTAAACAGTAGGCAAGTCGCAGTAGAAAGTAAACACTGTACAGTAGACAGTATGATACAGTGAGCAGTAGGCAGTATCCAAACAGCACGTGTGCATGCTCTTGAACAGCGAATTGTAGTTGCCAGAACACAGCTAACAGTTCATTGGAGACGTCGTATAATTCCATTCTGTAGCGCACGCAAGTGATATGACAAATTTAATGATTCTGTCATTTTATGTGCTAGTGTTTTTTTTTTCTTTTTCTCATGAAATGCCAGCGAAAAGTAAAGTCGTCATGGAGACATAGCTAAAGATAGAAAGTTAATCAAGATCAATCCAAATACGGTTTGTGTCTAAGAACAATGTAAACATGCAATATTAAAACAGCTTTAATCTTTTTTTATATATATTGGATATTAAAGACCAGGGAACTTGTCCAATTCAAAGGCATTAAATCTTTAATTTTGACTGGTTATTCTATCTTCTTTTTTTATTTTCATTTTTATGAAAGAGGGGTAATTAGCAGTAATGTACACATGATACATCACAGGGGCCTGCATCTTCTTTTTTTAGATTTTAGGAGCCTAGTATATCTGTATAGATACAGTTAGGCATCTAAAACCATCAAAAATAGTATGATACAGGTCCCTGTGTGATACACAGTGCAAACTCTTGTGAGGCTGGACGCACTGGGCGAACAATATGTATATTCCTATAAAAAAATTAATACAAATGAAAAAGTATAACGATATAGCTGTAGACAACAAATCTTTAGTGCTGCGGCAAAACTCTATATGAGCCGCGACACGAGAAAACGAACAATGTGATTGTGCGCCCAGTGCAGACTCAGATTAGCCTGCGCATCAGCCCGGTATGATTAGACTCTTCACTAAGCGCTTACAGGCTAGCTAAGGGTCTAAGCTACTTCCATGCGGATAGTGAAGACTCCGCCCAGACGCGGATGCCCAGTCTGATAAGAGTCTTCGCTGGGCGCACAACCACTTTGTTGGTTTTGTCATGTCGTGGCTCATATGTTTTGAAACGTTAAAAAAGAAGCAGACGACAAAATCTACGTCTGCAAACTTTCAATAAAATGTTTCGTCTAGCCTGTATCATATTCAGAATTGAAAGACTAGGCGGCATGCAGTTAAGACTCAGATGAGGTGGCTCATCTGAATCTTAGCTGTTTGAAACTTCAACAATTTCCTCTGTTTTTGCGCTTTACGTGTTTACTAGGATCAACGGCATTACATGGCTTCAGCTATGGCTAATCTTCCAAGGGAATTTCCTTGTAAGGGAATGTTAGTGAGAAGCTGCTACATGTGTTAAGTGGGGAAATATAAGAAAAAAATATTCAGAATATATCATCCCTAGAGCCCTGGGGCTTCAACAATTTTTTTCTGACTAACCTAATCTGACTCAATTTTCCAATCAGTACATCATTTTAAAAATTGCCTCCCACGATTGCGTAAATAATCAGTGCGCACAATGTGATTGGCCATAAAAATATTTGGGAAATATTTGGGAATATCAAGCATGCGTGTTTATATTTTGTTTACTGGGTTTGAACAAACGTAGCATTTCGCATGTACGAACAGTGACGATTAAGATCAGACTCAGATTGCGCAGCCTGATTAGAATCTGTAAAGCTTGATTCAAAAGTCGAAGGATCACAATGAAAGCGAAGGCTTACCAGACTGCACAGTTGCTCAAGCTTATCTGAGTCTTCGTTATTACTTATCTTTTCAGTCATGTATGCTATTACATATTTATGTGTTCTAATTTTGATGACCCACTCATGTATCAAATTTTGTGATCCCTCAGGCAAGACAAATTACCAGTGTCATGAGAGAAACTGTCTTGATGTAAATTGCGCACTCCCAGACCAGTCTTCGCGGATAGTAAAGCTGTTCAAGACAGGTGGGAATCAAATCTACAATCTGCAAGGCCCAGAATGAGTGAGCTGCGTATGCAAGTGCTTTAGGCTTGTCTTATTAGACGCTGTCCGTCAATACCTAAACAAACGTTTTCTATCGACGCAGCCTATCTACAATCCTTGACATGTCATGCTGACTCGCTTCAGTTTATACGTTAAATTAAGGAATGAATGTTATTTTTTTAACGTTTACTGAAGTATAAACTACATCGGGTCACGAGCAAAGTAAGTGAACCCCGAAGGGGTTTACGTAAACTTTGCTCGTGACCCGATGTAGTTTATACTTCAGTAAACGTTTAAAAAATAACATTCATTCCTTATATTTATATTATTAAACGATGCTTTTGATCAATAAAAAGATAAACAAAATTAAGAAATACATAGATAAAGATTGTTTAAAAAAACATTACCGGCCGAATTTAGCAATAGTTTGGAACAGCCGCATTGTCACTGCCTACCAGTAAATTCCACCTCCTGCTGTAGATTTCGCGTGCAAGTAGGCATAGCGAGCTGTCACTCAATGTTTACTAGCCATTCAAGTACATGGAATGTTGTAGATTTCACGTGCTAGTTAGTGAGATGAGCTGTCACTCTGAAGCGCGTGATACAATGTAATTATTGACTTTTAAACGACATTGACGCCCGCATCACTTAATTGGGTTAACAGAGAGCTCTACACTGTGATAATGTAAATATTGTATTATAATTGTCATGCTTTCATTTCTGTATTTAGCTGCTATTATTTTCCCTTTGGGATTCGTAAGAATTCTGCAAGTGCATGAACAATAGACAATAAAACCTTTCATTCAGTTTGTTACACTTAATTGATAAATCATACAAAATATCAATAGAAAATGTTTTGATACATTAAACACTCCGCATTGACTTTTACAAAATTGTATTACTTGTCCACTGAAGTCAATCTAAAGTCAATTCTGCACATGTAGAATCAAATTTAGGACTGTGGTTTCTGACATCGTGACTGAAATTGCGCATTCTATATTAGATCGCTGCTTTATGATTATTTCATAAGTTCAGATAATCATTTTTAACATATTCACACTGGTGATAAGCATATACTGACTCGATTCTGTTATGTGGTTCTGTCATGACAAACTGCTGAAATGTTGTAATTTTCGGAAATGGGGGTACCTGTTTTATTGTTATTGTGTTATTGTTTAACGTCCACTGTACACAGCTAGGGGGCGGTTGGGTGGTGCGATGGTGCTGGGTATAACTTCCAGTGCCGCCCCGACGGTCCTACTGATTTGGATAATAGTAGGACAAGGGCCTACTGTGCTTGCAGTTGGTGCGGGTGGGGGTGGTTTGGACATTTTTTTCTCTCGTCTATCATTTCTCTTTTCTTTCTCCCTCTCTTTGGGAGACGGCCCGATATAGACTGAAATACTGTCTCAAAGGGCCGTTAAACCCAAAACAACCAATCAACCAACCAACTGTACACAGCTATGGTCATGCCGGAACGGTCAGTTAACCTAACTACACTATTCCTGGGCAGGTTTAGACCTCCTAAGCGGTTAACCAGTACTAAGTGCACTTACTGTCGCCAGTAATTCTTGAATCAGCGGAAGGAGAGGGTACCTGTATGTCCTGTATCTTTAACTATCTTTATGGTTCATGTATATTGATAAGATTTTTGTGTAAAAGTTACTTGATTTATTTCATCAATACATCAGTGTAATTAAAGGTAGAAACATATGTTCGATAGTACTTTTCGCTTTGTGGAAAAGAGTATAATTAAGTGGTCATCTAGAATAGACTTCTACTTATCGACTGCTGTATTTGTACCGTGTGATCAATTTTAATAAACTGCAATTTACTTAAACATTGATATGTATTGTTAAATCGAATCTATATCTTAAACATATATGTATAACATTATGCTAACTTCACTCATATTTCATACTGAATTTCAGTGCTGAATAGGTTAATATTTTTTGCCAGTTCAAAGGTTCACATTTACTGTTATATACTTTTTGAAATTTTTACAGAAATGTTATTTTCCTTGTCATTTGTACTCAACCTTCATCTTCGCTGACTGATATTGTTTACCATTCCAATGTAAATTATCTTTCCGCGGCAACCATATAAAGATACATAATTTCACGCTTCCATATTCTGAAAATACGCACCCAGAAATATATTTAATAAACCAACCCAGATAGACATTAAATCAATGTATCGAGAACATATCAAGTAATTACACATAGAAAGATTAAACAAATGAACATAGAAAGGCATGAAGTAATGCACTCAGAATGTTATGAAATAAATGCATCCAGAGTAATATCTAACATATACACCCAGAAAGATTTTTATCAAATGCAATCAGAAAGATATTGCATAAATGAACACAAAGGATATTAGTTATATACTTACAACTAATATCTCTAGACAGATCTAAAATAAATGCACTGATACTAAAAGATATAATATCAAAGGCACACAGACAGAAATGCATCCAAAATGATATTTGATAAATGCGCCCAGAACCATATTTTGATTGCACAAAAAATCCGGTCTTTAGAAACTGCTTTGATACATTACTCATTAAAAGTCAAAATCTTTTTTCATACATTGAATCTTTAGCTACATATATTAATTCATATAATTATATTTAATTTATATATATAGTCTACCGCTAACCTTAATGATTGATACGCTGCTAAATAATTTTCTGTCAGTTCGAATCTGCGTCTTTAAAAAATTATTACGTAGGCAAAATTATCTTGCCAGGGCAACCAGGCATAGACATATATAAAAAATGCACCAAGTCATACATTAAATTCACTCAGAAAGCTATTGATTAAATGCATCCAGAAGCATCCAGAAGATGTAATTAAAATGCACCCATAAAGATATAAACAGCATGCCGTCAGAAAGACATTAAATGCATCCAAAACTGCATCCAAAAAGATAATCAAAATATTCTCAGGAAAGATATTTAGTACTGATGTAAAACAGTCACTTATAAAAAGATTAAACAAATGCATGAAATAAATGCACACAGAATTTTATATAATAATTGCATACAAAATATCGTAAATAAATGCACCTAAAAGTCATTAGATGAATACATCCAAAATACACAATATACTGAAATTTCTATAGAGAATTTTTGATAATTAATTTACTTAAATAAATAAATAATAAATAAATAACTTAAATAAATTGTATTAATAATCCACGAAACTGAATATGTTAGAATCCAAATGGATTTGTTCAAACATAGACTGTTTCGTAACATTTAACTGTTTATCGGACAGATGTAGAATGATATATCATCACTCGCACGTAATATATATTCTGTACAACTGACCATTGAACATTGATGAGTTAAAAAAATAATAAAACCAGGCATAGACAGATATTAAAATGCACCCAGAAATGCATTAGACAAACGCACTCAGAAAGATATCAAATTAATGTGTCTAGTGGATGTCATGTAAATGCACATAGAAATTTTATTAAACAATTACTCCCAGTAAGATACTAATCAAATGCACTCAAAAAGATATTAAAATTGTGCACCCAGAAAGGTAAGGTAAATAAGATATACAATAAATAAATCCAAAAAGGCATTTAAGTAAATGCACACAAATATATACTGAAAGGATTAAAAAACTTCCACTTTTTATTGCTGGCTGCTGATCTGTTCACTCATGACAGTGATGAATCTTTAACGACAAAATGCTTGAAACTTATCAAATTTAAAGATTACGCAGTTCAATTGTATCATTTAGCTAAATGACGTCAGTAAAAGAGCGTTACGTCGCTGAAATGCATACGGCGATGCCGGCGTTATCTTATGCAACACTCTTTTCGACCATTTCTTACTGTCTTAATATTGTGACGTCATCCACGTTGAATTGCAAGTATCACTGCGGATGATGCTGTCGCGCAAAGCCTATTACGGAGACGGCGTTGACGTTAGTTAACGTCATGATCTCTGGTTTTTAATCTCGGTTAGGTGCTTTTATGACGGTCTTTTAAGTTTCCTGTAAACAGTGCACGTCGTCTGAGATTGTAAATTGCTGTAATTAACGCATAAAATTGTACCGCGACGTCACTTTTTGAAATTTCAGCATTTATCTGGCCCAAAACTCTGCGCCTGTTTGCGATATTTAGGCGCGATAGGCTAAATAAAGCCACTGACCGAGTTCAAACTTTTAAAATTCAATTTGATATTGTGAGAGAAATGTTTCGTCAGAAAACTGTATACATGAAGCTATTCATCCTTATGTAAACGGTACTAAGAACACGAGGAGCACGTGCTTGTTCCTGACCGATTCGGTTGAACGATTTCAGATTCGGTATATTGATATAATTAGGTATAAGAGAATATATATGCTGTAAAAGTTTGGTCGCCGTAGCTGCATTCATTTTCGAGATATTCAAAATTAATGGGTGGAAGTTTTTAAATCCTTTCAGTATAGATTAGATAAACGCACCTAGACGGAGATATGCAATAAATACACCCAGAACACGCTTCTTGCAGTCCTTAAAACAATGTTTACAACATCTGCTTTGCATCGATCGTTAACATCAACATCGGGCCTTCTCAAATGTTTCCCCATTTATGCCTAGTAGACTCTTTTATCTTTATCAATTAGATGAGTCCATTCATCATTTTAAGGGATGCTTGGTGTATTTTTTAAATCAGATTTTTAGAAATTCCTGTTAATTTTATGAAAGCAGTAAAGACCCTGATCAGACGCCTCGTTCTGCGGCGTCTGATCTTGGTCTGCACTGTTCCCCTCTGTCCGTTTGCTAGGCATTAATGGGTTAAACGTATGAAACCCATGATTGAATCTTCTACGAATGGGTTTAATTTATCTTATTGGTCTACATAAAAAAGCTGTGAAACTGAAGTTTCATCAGATTTGTGCAAAATGTTTCTGTTTATTCTTATTATACTCTCCGGTCGTTCGTCAGAGGTTATTGAAAGTCAAATTCTTCGGTCTTAGGTTTGAATGTTTTGCGAAAGACTCTTTTCCTTTCAACATAAATACTCCTTCTATCATCATTGTAACATTCATTGATCTACTTTAAAGTTGTGAGAGCTTACAACTTTTAAGTCTCAACCAGTACCTAGATCAATGAATACCGCAGCGAAAAAAAAATCATAATAAAAAAATAAAGAGCGCAAATATATAACGTGTTACAAGCTGTCGACTACACGTTAATACAGTGTCTTGTTTAGGATCGTTTAGAACTTCGTATATACCTTGCTGAATTTCTAAGTATTTGTATAGATTATACCTTGAAATTCGATTACACTGTTAAATCTGGCGGGGATGGGTGTGAAGTAGGGGACGGGGCAGGAGTACAATATTATAGAACGGGTTGCAGTGTAAACAAAACTCTTTTTATGATCAAGTGAAACTCCCGCGTCATCTTTCAAAATTTTCAGCTTCCTGTTTATAAACTGTTCAACAATTCTTCAGTTTATAAGTACAGATATTGTCATAACTGACGTATAGCCCTTGATATGCCTACCATCCAAATTATGAGTGGTAACTAGTTATCCCCCCCACCACACACACACACACACACACACACACACACACACACACACACCGGCCCCAATTCTGTATTCGCTACCACTACAAAAACGGTTACAACAAAAGATCAACAATAGTTATTGTTTTCCAATATAAATTGTCGATCAAGAGTGAGTGTGTGCTATAATTTATACATCCCACCAGTATGGTGGCTGGTTTGTGCCATTTCGTTTTTTTCGTCTTTTCGCCGCGAAAAGACGCCACGCGAAAAAACGAAAAGACGCCATGCGAAAAGACGAAAAGACGAAAAAACGCCGTGCGAAAGGACGAAAAGACGAAATAACGCCATGCGAAAAGACGACACCCGCCACGCGCAAAAAAAGATGAAATTTCTGCTCGAAAAGACGAAAAAACGCAATGCGAAAAGACATCAGTCAGACTACATACATACCGCTATTGAACGAGACAAAGAGAGATAAGAAATATCTAAAAGACAGCATAGAGATTCGGCGCTACTACAAGGGGTGCTGTCTCTGTTTCAAAATAGCACTGCAGTCAATTAAGATAGCTCTCAGACAGTTATGACAATATTTAAATAATTTCGACTCGTTCTCCATATTTTAGTTATGATCTTCAAGAGAACTGCCCTTTTATATGGAGCCTCGGTTTATATGTTTTAGCCGCGACACGACAAAACCAACAAAGTGATTGTGCGCCCAGCGCAGACTCCGATCAGCCTGGGCAGCCGCCCAGTCTGATCAGATTCTTCGCTGAGCGCTTAAATGGTAGCTAAGGGTCTAAGCTACCTCCATGCAGACAGCGAAGACTCTGATTAGACTGGGCGGATGCCCAGGCTGATCTGAGTCTGCGCTGGGCGCACAACCACTTTATTGGTTTTGTCGTGCCGCGGCTCTTTTGATTCTTTTCTTTTACAGCAATCAAAATGTGCCTATGTAATTGTTGTGATGGCTATTCTTTGGCTCACAGAGGCTGTCCCAATTCCAGTAACTGCGCTGCTGCCAATATTCTTGTTTCCGATGCTGCAAGTCGCTGGCGCTAGGGAGATAAGCGCCTCCTATATAACGGTCAGTTTTATAGGAATGTGTCTGTTACACTATCTGTATTTCAGATGGTAGAAATCGTCTACTTTTGTAACCATTTTCTATTACAGATATTTTATTGTTTCTGAAATAAACAAGTCATTTATAACAATGTGTTGTCGTAAAAGACTTCCTATTTATAATCCAGACTGTTTTACGTGTTTTCCGTTTAAATACACCATGCTACGATAACACTGCTTATAGCGAGTCCAAACAGGCTGCAAGGCGTAATGTTGAACTGTTTTGTTTAAAATAAAGGTACCCATAATTTGACAGTTGATTGCCTATGCAAGCTCTCCGAATATACCCAGTGTATGAGTGATACTAATTTCTTGTGAAAGGAAAAGCAAACGAAAAGAATGTTTGGCTATTTGACGAGCACTATGTCTTATACATATAAATCTTAACGTGGAGGAAAACGCTTGACAGCGGTGCCTAGTAAAAGATATTTACTTACGCACTGTACTTGGAACTTTCCTGGTTTCCTGTTTCATTTTCAAGCCTTTGCCTCACCAACATTATTTCTTTCTCGTATGTATTACTCCTTCACCGCCTTCACAAACAATGGTTCATGATTCTGTCTGATATTTGGACACTGACGAGAAATATTTCTTTTTTATGACAATATTAATCAAAATCACTCTTTATTTCAATAGAAATAAAGTCTTAGAGTGATTTCGATTAATATTGTCAATAGAAATAAAGAGTGAATTGAAATAAAGAGTGATTTTGATTAATATTGTCATAAATAACTTTCCTTATGATGAAATACTGAGAAAAAAATCCTATTCTCTTTTATCTAGGACACGTCTATGCTGTTTCTTGGGGGCCTAATACTTGCCGTAGCCGTAGAAGAATGGAATCTACATAAACGTGTGGCCGTTTCGGTGATGAGGCTGATCGGAGCACATCCGTCCATGTAAATATTTTTCACTTGCCCTTTAAACGCCAAACAAAACAGCAGACGACAAAAGGACTTGATAGGATAGGGCTCATATTTGACCCTTAGGTGATTCCTTATCCAAAAGTTCTACTAGTATTTCAAAACAAAAGTGTATACGTGGACAGTTCCATTCTTGGTTGTAATAGTTCATGCATAATTTTTATTTTTATCTACAACATACCCATACCCCTAGCCGATTTGGACAAAACGGCGGATTTGATGTTGCTGTTGGTGTTGTTTTGTTGCTAAACGTCCAAGGTAAACAACTATGTTCATGTCGGGACGATCAGTTAACCCGATCACACTATTCCTGAGCAGATTTAGACGACCTCCTAAACGGTTAACCAGTACTAAGTGCACATACTTTCGCAAGTAATTGACAATTACCCTTCTTAAATCAGCGGAAGGAGAAACGAAAGTAAGTGGCTGGACCGAGTATCGAACCTGGGACGTCTGACTTGTGAGTCAGACGCGCTACCGACTGTGCTACAAGGCCCGGCTTGGCGGATTTTAGTCCGGCGTCCAGCATATTTTATAATTTGTACAGAGACAAAGCTCTCATATGTTTACTTGCAATAAAAATATTTTTACATGTTCGTTACCAAACTTGTAGTTATGAAACAATTTGCCGGTTATCTGAACATAAAAGTGCCCATATCTCCACAGATAAACAAAATAAACATCTATTATTGGTATTCGTTTTTTTTTTTCAGTTAAGACACAAGGAATAATTATTTTATCTTAATCCGTTGGAATTTTGGTTTAACGTCTCTGGACATGTTAAATTGAGTGGATGTGGGAGGTTAGATAGGCCTGGTGCAGTGTAAAGCTTCTTAGCAGTGCTGTCCCACTCATTAGCATGTCACCAGTAGTAAAGAAATTTCAAAAGCTATAGTTTTAACTGTTTTATTCTTTTAAAGGAAAGCTATTTGACACAATTTCTTGCAGTTTTCTTTAATATCATAGTAACAGCACAGCATGTCTGAAATCATTTAATTTTGAGAATCCACAAAGAAGACACTGATTTTTTCTATTTGTACTCATATGATCAAATGAGAGGCAAAACAAAATCGTGCAGTTATTTGAGAATTTGAATGGGGGACAACGACCCTTATCATACCAGGTCTTTTACATCTCCATAGTACAAAAAAAATGTTTCGTCCAAGCTATATCATATTGAGAATTCAAAGTCTTGAAGACAAACAGTGTAGACCTGGATCTGAGCTGTTTTCAAATTCTGCTTGTTTCATTTTCTTTTCTTTTCCTTTTTTGTGCCTTAAGTGCAATATTTCTGGCCGACACCGGCACATTACTGCGTCCATATTGTTATTAAGAACAGCGATGGTTTTGCAGGCGTTTCTTTAAATTCTGAAGAGACTGTTATCTATTATTAGCTATGTATTGAATTTGTTAAACAAGATTACAGGTCACTTATACATACCGATTGATGCACCAGTTTACAGGCATCTATACCCCACATCTCTGAAGCCACTTTCGCACCTAATGTCAGACATAAATGGCTATGAGTTTGTTGTAAATAAAGTAAATAATTTTGTACAACAATCTTTTTAATCTTTTCTTCTGGAATACCGCCTATCGCAGCGTATTCGTATTCGTTACTTAATTCGCAAGCAACATTACTTGCGAACCTGTCGATAACAACTTATGAATTTTGTCTGATTCTGATTTTATCTTTCTACGTTAGTAGCTATTGATTCTTCATATTTATTTCATTCTTATTCACTCTTATTTGTTGCTCTGGCATTCTATTCTGTATGCAGGTTGATGTTGGGTCTGATGATACCAACGTGGTTTCTCTCCATGTGGATAAGTAATACTGCTGCCACTTCTATGATGATTCCAATTATTCAAGCTGTGGTTCATACGATGGAAGAAGTCCACCTTGCGGCGTGTATGTGCTTCTTTAATAAAAGAACTGTTTTTTTTTTTGTTTTTTTTTTGTCGATAGTTTGATTTCATCTTTACTGCAGTCTGGGGTTTTATGCCGCATTATTTTAGATATTAGGCATTGAAAATGAGAAACTTTCGGTCCACAGCGTGGCATTCTATTAGAACAAGCTGTGTAGTCCAGACAAACTCCTTTTTGAGCACTGTGCATAGAAAAAAAATCACGCTTATTCTATGAAAGCTTTATTTCAACTAATAAAAATGAAAGCAACAAAATGAACATTTCAAGCAATACGCTTTTGCTCAGCTAATCAGATGACTGTAATATGTCGTCTTAATATTGTTCAACGTACTAATAAGTAGATGTTCGACGTATGAAAACGTCAGATTACTCTGTTTTTGAATGCATAGTACTAGTGTCAATGAAAACGCGAAGAAGACTTTATTCAATGCCTTTACGTGTCTGCATTTTTCCAGGTCGCCAGTTAAAGAGCTGCTTGTGTAATACGGAAGTTTAGTCGTGGTTGGTAAACTTTATATTCTAAAACGATATGAGCCGCGACACGAGAAAACCAGCAGAGTGGTTGTGCGCCTAGTCAGAGTCTTCGCTTAAAGCGTAGCTAAGGGTCTAAGCTAACTCCATGCGGATAGCGAGGACTGAACAGACTGGGCAGATGCCCAGGCTGACCTGAATCTGCGCTGGTCGTTGGTTTTGTCGTGTCGCGGCTCATATACAGTATTTTGTACGTTTGAGCATGTCATAACTTTTCTTTTGTCATTTTGTCCGTAGATGCTGACCGAGGAGCCAGAAACCCAGCGTACTCCTCAACAGATGACAGCTCAGCAGAGGGCAGCACCTTCTCTATCAGTGGTAATGGCGGGTTCCCTCTAACAAACAACGCAAACGTTCCCTATAATAATTTACAAGTAAGCATGCTACCATCAGGAAGAAAGCCTCATAGACACAGAGAGGACGGTAGCCAGTCGTCGCTTAGCAGTACCAATGAGACGTCATTGTCAACGGGCTCCACTGACAGAGGCTCAACCAATGGTAATTCGAGGTACGACCAGGGGCGGTTTCGCCAGTTTCATAAGAATTTATCATTTTATCCTTAAATGTATGCTGTGATGTGGCATATGTTGAAACACATTGGGATCATTATACAGGCGCTTACAGTTAATGACAGTTCATGCTAGTTTTCGGACGATTTCATTAAATTTAGCAGAATGTGTACAAAATAGCTTATCTTTAAGGTGAATTGGTATGCCTTTATATTTTTCTTGCCTTTTTTTCAAAGGGAAACATCTTTTTTTTGTCTCGTTTGATTGCCGGAAAAACAAAACCCTTTCAAAAGGCTCTACATGTAAAGGAAATAAAAGAATTTAATTCAACTAGAGGCAAGACTTTCCTTTAAAGTTGACCTCAGTTGCAAATGGTGGTAAAATAAAAATGAAAGAATTGCTTCCCCCTGAATGTGTACTCGTTAAGTGGCGGGTTTGCTTAAATACCGTAATTACCTTAAATATTCGGACAACATCGCCAATTTTTGCAAGTGCCCTTCCCATCTGTATAAATATTACAGGTCCTTTTGTCATCTCGGTCGAGTTGATTTATCAAACTTATGTCAAAAAGTCCGAACCCCGCACAGATTACTCATTGGGCAGTCGAATGCTTTCATGTTTCAGTCTGGATATTTATATATGAGATAAAAGTACCATGTACTTATTTCTTTATGCATGCTTACATTTAATAACAGTGTATGCTAGGTGTTGGAAGATCTTATTACACCTTCCGCATCGAATTTCAGATTTAACCGTATATTTAGGTTCTGCATATAATTTACACTGAAATAAAAATAACTTGTAAACAGTGAGCCAAGACCAAAAAAAAAAAAAAAAAAAAAAAAAAAAAAACAGGTTTATCTCTTTCCGTGGTTATTTTTTGTCCTTATGATAGAGGTATGAAATCTGTATCAGTGGTAGAGTTGGTTATGTAAACCTGTACAGACAATATTATCAGACAAGTGCCAGTGACACAGATATGCCTTAATCTCCTGTGCAGTCATACTTAAGTTTATAAAAGCCGCGACACGACAAAACCAACAATGTGGTTGTGCGCCAAGCGCATACTCAGATCAGCCTGGGCATCCGCCCAGTCTGATCAGAGTCTTCGCTGTCCGCATGGAGGTAGCTTAGACCCTTAGCTACCCTTAAGGCGCTTAGCGAAGACTCTGATCAGACTGTGTGGATGCCCAGGCTGATCTGAGTCTGCACTGGCCGCACATCCACATTGTTGGTTTTCTCGTGTCGCGGCTCATATTCAGTTATCGGGTGGTTAAAACAGACCTCCAATCTATATCAATATCTACAAGAAAAACGTGGCGAAAAAAGAAAACTAGGACATGCACTATCTTACTTTTGCCCTACCAAAAAGCAGGATTGATAGGAAAGTTACATGACATTGTTGTCACATCCGGCCACCTACAAAATGTAGCTAGCTAAAGAATAATCTGAAGCCAAAGAACTAAGGATAAACGAAAAAGCTCGAGAGTCATCTATGGCATTTGGATTATTTCGTACTTATCATCACCTCAGCCATTTCCTCATCGGCCAGAAATGGCTAACACTACTTTTGACCTAGAGTAAAAAACGTAGGCGTCTCTTACCTGAGGTCTGAGGCTGCTTGGAGTGGCTCGGATGCTCCTCATTATTTTGTTTTAAACTTTTATGGTTTTGCAACACCAAAGAAATTAATTTCGCGTCATTCGCAACAAATTTGATAAAGTTATATTTCATTAGGGCCCCGCCAGACGAAGTCTGCGGAGGCCCTTTAGTGATCACCTTGTCCGTCCGTCTGTCTGTCTGTCCGTCTGTCTGTCCATCCGTCGGTCATCATTTCGTGTCCGCTGAATAACTCTAAAACCGTTTGAGATATTTTCACGAGACTTGGTACAAATGTTAAGCATTATCAGACGATGTGCAGAGAACAAGAGCGATAACTCTGCCTACAACATTTACTGAATCTTGCCCCTTTGCAATTTTGAGTACAAAAATCGTGTCCGCTCCATAACTCTGAAACCGTTAGAATATTTTCACAAGACTTGGTACAAATGTAAAGCATCATTAGACAATGTGCAGAGAACAAAAACTATAACTCTTCCTACATTATTTACTGAATTATGCCCCTTTGTAATTTTGAGTGCAGAAATCGTGTCCGCTCCATAACTCTGAAACCGTTAAATATATTTTCACAAGATTTGGTACAAATGTAAAGCATTATCAGACGATATGCAGAGAACAAGAACCATAACTCTTCCTTCAGTCTTTACTGAATTATGCCCTTTGAAATTTTAAGTACAGAAACCGTGTCCTCTCCATACTTCTGAAACCGTTAAAGATATTTTCATGAGACTTGGTACAAATGTAAAGCATTATTAGACAATGTGCAGAGAACAAAAACTATAACTCTTCCTACATTATTTACTGAATTATGCCCCTTTGTAATTTTGAGTGCAGAAATCGTGTCCATAATTCTGAAATCGTTAAATATATTTTCACGAGACTTAGTACAAATGTAAAGCATCATCAGAAAATGTGCAGAGAACAAGAACCATAACTCTGCTTACATTATTTACTAAATTATGCCCCTTTGTAATTTTGAATGTAGAAATCATGTCCGCTCCATAACTCTGAAACCGTTGAAGATATATTCATGAGACTCGGTACAAATGTAAAACATTATCAGACGATATGCAGAAGACAAAAACCATAACTCTGCCTACATTATTTACTGAATTATGTTCATTTGTAATTTTGAGTACAGAAATCGTGCCCCGCTCTTTAACTCTGAAACGGTTAGAGGTATTTTCACAAGACTTGGTACAAATGTAAAACGTCATCAGACGATGTGTAGAGAACAAGAATCCTAACTCAGCCTATATTTTTACTGAATTATGCCCATTTGTAATTTTAAATACAGAAATCATGTCCGCTCTATTGCTTTAAAAACATAATATAAAGCATCATCAGACAATGAGCAGAAAAAAGAACTGTAACTTCATCTACATTTTTGAAGAATTATTCCTCTTTATAGTTTACAGTCTAGAAAACGTGTTCGCTCTCTAACTTTAAAACTGTTGAAGACATTTTCACAAAACTTGGTACAAATATAAACATCGTCAGAACCATAACTACACCTTCATTTTTAACAGAATTATAACCCTTTGTCATTTTAGGTATGGAGATCTTGCCCACTCTATAACTTTTATGCCTTTATAGATATTTTTATAAAACTTTGTACAAATATAAAGCATCATCAGATGATCTAAAGGTGTTCAGAGTGCAAGAATGGTAACATCAGTTTCCTGCTTCACAGAGTTGTTGCCCATGTTTTAATCAATCATGATTGTGTATTTTGCCCATATCTTAATGACACTACCACTTCAAACAACATATTGAATACTAGAAGTCGGAGAATCCGACTATACCCCCGCTTAAGTGCTTTAAGCAAATAGTGTTATTTTTGTTACATTAAGTATAGAAGAGAGAGAGAGAACTCATTGTCAACATGTATATCAAATATCAATAAATCCCTTTCTATGTATAGGTAATACGGAATAAAATGATTTCACATAGACGGATAGAAAAATTAATAAAAACATGTAAGACATAAGTCTTTATTAATCTGTATATCACTGTCTATATCACTACAATAAGTTGTCATTAACCTGCATACCAAATATGACTACTCTAGCTTGTATGGTTGCACAAAAATCTTTGACGAAAAACTGCATTATTCAAAGTATGGAAAGAAAGAAAATGGGACAAATACAGGGAGGAATAAGCAGGAGAAGGCTGGTTTGCAATCCCACGATACAACACATCGTCATCAACCTGCAAACCAAATATGACTACTCTACTTTACACATTTGTGGAGAAATCTTTGACGAAAAATTTCATTATTCAAAGTATGGAAAGTAAGAAAATTTGACATACGGAAGAATAAGCAGGAGAAGGCTGGTTTGCAATCCCACGATACAACAGACCGTCATCAGCCTGTATGCCAAATATGACCATTCTAGCTTGCATGGTTGTTGAGAAGTCTTTGACGAAAATTTTCATTATTCAAAGTATGGAAATAAAGAAAAATGGACAAATAAAGGGAAGAATAAGCTGGAGAAGGCTGGTTCTCAATCCCACGATACAACACATCATCATAAACCTGTATGCCAAATATGACTATTCAAGCTTGTATGGTTGTGGAGAAATCTTTGACGAAAAATTTGATAAAAAGGGGATGGAAGGACGGACGGAGGGACGGAAGGACGGAGGGACGGAAGGACGGACGGACAGATGTAAACTAGTACTGTCGGAGAATCCGATTATACCCCCGCTTAAGTGCTTTAATCAAATAGTGTTATTTTCGTTACATTACACTGTAAGTATATAGAGAGAGAACTCATTGTCAACATGTATACCAAATATTTATGTATACGTATTATGGAATAAAATGATTTCACATATACATATAGAAAGATCAATAAATACATGTAAGACATAAGTCTTTATCAATCTGTATACCAAATATGAAGATTCAAACTTGAAAGGCTGCTATGAAATTTGTTACGAAAAATTGCATTATACTAAGTAAAGAGAGAAAGAAAAACTGGAAAAACATCGGAAAGAATAAGCAGGAGAAGGCTGGTTCTAAATCCCACAACACAACAGTAATCATCAACCTGCAAACAAAATATCCCTCCTCTAACTTGCAATGGCTGCTTAAAGACCTTTGTAAAAAAAAAGTCATTCTTCAAAATATGGAGAGAAAGAAAATCGGACAAATACAGGGAGGAATATGCCAGATACGGCTGGTTTGCAATCCCACGATACAATAAGTCGTGATCAATCTGTATACCAAATATTAACATGCTACCTTGAAGGGTTACTGTGAAATCTTTTACGAAAATTTGCATGATTCAATGTAAAGAGAGAAAGAAAATAAAACAAATACATGAAAGAATATGCCAGATACAGCTCGGCTGAATCTCACTTTATACAATAAGTTGTTTACAATCTGTACACCAAATATGAACAATCTACCTTGAAGGGTTGCTGTGAAATCTTTAATGAAAAATTGCATTATTCAATGTAAAGAGAGAAAGAAAATTAGACAAATAAAGGGATGCATACGCGGGAGACGGCTGCTTCTCAATCCCACACTACAATAAGTTGTCATTAATCTGCATACCAAATATGACTACTCTAGCTTGCATGGTTGCACAAAAATCTTTGACGAAAAACTGCATTATTCAAAGTATGGAAAGAAAGAAAAGCGGGAAAATACAGAGAAGAATAAGCAGGAGAAGGCTGGTTTGCAATCCCACGATACAACACATCGTCATCAACCTGTATGCCAAATATGACCATTCTAGCTTGAATGGTTGTTGAGAAATATTTGACGAAAAATTTCATTATTCAAAGTATGGAAAGTAAGAAAATTTGACATACGGAAGAATAAGCAGGAGAAGGCTGGTTTGCAATCCCACGATACAACACACCGTCATCAACCTATATGCAAAATATTACCATTCTAGCTTGAATGGTTATTGAGAAATCTTTGACGAAAAATTTCATTATGCAAAGTATGGAAATAAAGAAAAATGGACAAATAAAGGGAAGAATATGCAGGAGAAGGCTGGTTCTCAATCCCACGATACAACATATCGTCATCAACTTGTATGCCAAATATGACCATTCTAGCTTGTATGGTTGTGGAGAAATCTTTGACGAAAAATTTGATCAAAAGGGGACGGAAGGACGGACGGAGGGACGGAAGGACGGACGGACGGACGGACAGATGTAAACCAGTATACCCCCCACTTTTTCAAAGCGGGGGTATAACCAGTATACCCCCCCCCCCCCACACACACACACACACACTTTTTCAAAGCGGGGGTATAATGAAGGAACCTCAACTGTTACCTGATAATAGAAAGCTGGTATTGTCATTTCTAGTTGGGCACATATGACTTAAATATCGTCAGCAGTTTCATAAAGGCGGGGCCCTGTTAGTTACCATGTTTCTAGTTTAAATTGCCATAAAACACATTTGTTTGTTTGTTACTTAAAAATTGATGACGTCAACAATATGCCCAGTTCAAGTTAGCCAATAGTGTCGCGTCTTTTCACTCATGCGCATTAAGATATGATATGACATGTTTTGTATTTATTTTACAGCTCTGCCTCTAGCTCACGCCCAATTCTAAGCGGCCACAAGAGTCTTGGAAACAGCGCCGCCTCCTCAGAAGTGACAATCATCAACAAAGTAGACAGCAACGAATCAATATCAGCTCATGCCAGAGAACGTCACCGGCTTGCTAAAGCTCTCGCTCTGGCTGTCGCATTCGCTGCAAATATTGGTGGAATAGCAACCCTCACTGGAACGCCACCCAACCTGGTGCTGAAAGAGATGGCTGACGAGTAAGAATGTTTAATTATAATAACGGCTATATGGGCATGCATTCTTGCATGGTCGATGTACCTGTTTTCGGGGTGCTCCAGATTTCGGGGTATTCCCATATATTATACCGCTCTTCTGGTCAGGTATGTCTTAAAATGTTTCGCAGTTAAAAGGCGAAATAGTTTTTTTCAGCATTCACTAATTGTTCCACTAGAGCACGTTAGTATTGATGTCATCGATTGTTACCGTAGAAACGGCCATATTTGAAACACTACAAAGTGTTTGGAAAGAGCCGACGAAAATGACAAGGCGCTTTTATTCCATTAGGTACTTTTCTTTTGACAATTCATAGATCATTTTTTCAAACATAGGAATTGCAGGTCGCAGCGAAGCTGTTGCTATTATCATTAGAGTCTGCAGTTAATCGATTTTATAGGCGGTATCTTTAACGTACCCCGTTACTGGAGCAGTTTCAACTTGTAATCCGGTTTTTATGTGGCGAGCAAATGTTAATGCTCCGAAAGCTGGTGCAGCCCTTTAAAACAAAACAGCGACTGCGAGAGTGCCTGTTTTATAAACAGGATCGAATAAACACTAAACAATTTACAGTTGTCGATATTTCAAGTTCATGAGACGCCAAAGTTGTCCAAAAGAGCCCTCGAGCGTACTCTTAAACAGCATGCATAGTTCTCTGGTATCTAAGCGCACTTTCAGGTTTCGTTTTCTTCAGTGCAAACAGAAAGATTTACGCGTAGAATTTTTACAAGAACAAAAGAAAAAATGCTACGAACACAACTGAATCAAAGCCGTGTTATAGCTTCTAGAAGAACTGGTCGTTGAATTACAATCATCAACAAAAAGACAGCATCGAATCTGTCATTGCATGATCGAGAACCTCATCGGCTCGCTAAAGCTCTCACACTGGTTGTCGCATTCGCTACCAATATTGATGGAATAGCAATCCTGATTGGGACTTAATCTTACCTGGTACTCAAAGAGATTGTTGACAAGTAATAAACGGGCAGCTATTTTATACACGTATTTAGTTATGTTTTATTTTACTCGTAAATGTTTTGCATATCAGCAATAATTAGAAACGTTTTATTGTTTCTCTTATTGAAAAAGTAAAGATCCGCCTGTAATTTAGCTCTTTTGTATCAATATGGATATCACTGTAAATCATTATACGAGTCCTTAGGCAAGTGTAGCTAGAATACTGTCCTTCACATATGTTGTATTGTAGGTGATAAGCCAAAAATATGCCAAAAATTTAAGTTGCAATATATCTTCCAAGCATGGGAAACCTGGATTTCACCTGTAGTTGTGTATACAAAGTTCAAACAGTTAAAATGGATAAACGAGCTTTCAAAGTTATGTTAATTTGGAATTGTACACATTAAAGGTATACTGAATTAAAGTATAAAATACCTTTCAATAGAAACAAACCTTCCTGCAATAAAATCACTTGATTATAGATTCATAATGCCAAACTATATTTTAGAGAATGCAGCCTGCACAAAATATAAAAAAACACATTTCAAAATACTGTTCCCAGGCAGGCATATTTTAAAAGTTTCTAATTTAGGTGTTTTGAGATTCGTTTCCCTTTGTCACATAACTTGAAAATAAACTGGTCAAAGTTAAACCCCATGTCATTTTTTACATAGGCACAATGGTGATATGTCCAAGTAAAATCGTTAACAACCGAAGGAAATTAAATGACTGAAATTTAAAATGTAACTTAAGTTTTACAACAGCACCTTGGGTGTAATTCCTCAAAGTTTAAGTTAAAGCCTTCAGTATCTTTCGACAAGTGTTGAAATTTCTAGGTGCACCCGTTTTCTTGCAAATTTTACTATAGAAATGATAGGGAATGAAGCTTAAATCCAGTGAAAAGTCATAATAAAACAAATTTTACTGTTTTTGTGTAAGGTTTATGTGAAATTACAAGCGGGGCTAAACTTCTTTTGTCAAGTTCATATTGGGGTTTTTTTGGTAGACAAGATCATTTCGCTAAAATCCTCTCTGTTGGCTATGAGTGTCGTTATCTGAAATTAGAAGGTTCAAGATGTATGATACTGTTTCCAACTGATATAATAGTTATGAACTGAATTCGACTGCAAAAGGTATCGAAATAAACCTGTCAAAGCAGACCAAACAAGCTCATTGATAAATAAACTTAAGGACCAAAGTTCAGCACGGATGTAAAAAAAAAACATCCGTTTTAGTATAGTTATTAGTTGCCTTTCACCTTCGGTGTTACTACATTCATTGCATCCCCTTTAACTTTTCGCTGTTTCTTTTGCCTGCCCTTACCCCACTTCCCGGCATGCACACAAACATTGAAACAATGTAGTTGAAAGTAAAAAAAAAAACAAAAAAAAAACGGTCAACGTACGTAAGTCAAAAGTCCGAACTAGTATAACAAATCCCCAATGTTTAGATAAACTGACATGGTTCGATTCTTGCATCGGCATGGGGCAGGACAGTGGTCGCCCATCGAAGGTCGGTGGTTTTCTTCGGGTTCTTCGGTTTCCACCTTCTAGAATTCAAACATCCGTTCTTTCAAGAACGCGTCTACAGGTTCGTTGATTTTACTGTATAGAATATAGGCGTTTCCACATTTTGTGTCGTTGGAAATCCTGCTTGCGTGGATCATATGATATACCTTTCTCTTTCAGATTATATGCCAACAAATCCGGAGACAAGAGCATGGAATCTCCAATAACATTTGCTAGTTGGATGGGGTTTGCCTTTCCACTTTCACTCATTACCTTGGTTATAGCGTGGCTGTGGCTTCTTCTCTACTTCATGCATGGAAAGTAAGTCTATTTTAGACATGAAAAGTATGCTTTTGGGGCGTAGACAAAAATCTACCTTAGGCGTGAAAAGTAAATTAAGACTACTTCAGGTGGGACGGTAAGTTTGCTTTAGACTTAGAGAATATGGAAAGTAAAACTATCTCAAACAATGAAAGTAAGTCTGTCTTAGACATTAAGTCTAAGCCTGCTTCAGGTCTGGAAAGTATATTGTCGTATGACATCGAAAATAAGGCATGGATTGTAATTTACTATAGCCATGGGACATCTTTATACTTTAGACAGAGAAGATAAGTCTGCTTTAGGTACGTATCTTTATTAGTTTGCTTTGGACTCGGACAGTAAGTCTCTTAGTGGTATCAAAGTAAATCTCCTTTAGGTGCAGGAAGGAAGCATACTTTAGACTTTGAAAGGAAACGAAGACTGCTTTAGGGTTATAAGTAAGTCTGTATTAGACATGGAAGCATAAAAGCAGGCTCGGCTTTGGACATTCAATATTCGCCTGTAAATTATATCCGGTCAAAAAAGTAACAATACCAACCTAGTCCATATTTCAATATTTACATTCTTGATGTATTTACTGAAAAACCCTATAGTAAACCATTAGAACGTAATGTAGTTTACATTCCAATAATTACATTGAGACACGCGACGTCAATGACGTCAGAATAAACAATAGCGCTCTACAACCTGATTGGACGTCAGCAACGTCATGACGTCATGCATGCCGTTCTGCTGTTAGCAGAAAAAAATATGCGTGTACATGTTTTACTGCTTCAATTTTAGCACTTTTAAAAGATTTTTCATGAAAAAATTTGATTGAAACGAATGTAAATATAAGCAATGAACTTATTTTTTCTGAGATTTATCGAAGTGTAAACTACATTGGGTCACTAGCAAAGTTTACATGAACCCCGAAGGGGTTCATTCACTTTGCACGTGACCCAATGTAGTTTACACTTCGATAAACCTCAGAGAAATGAAATTCATTTCTTAAATGAACCCAGTGCACTATATTGGAGTTACTTGAGGCTCGTGTATGTTTGGGGAGACGCCAAGGAATGAAATGTTCGGAAAATCGTCAACCTCTACTTTTCATGATAAGAGTTGTTTGGCAATATTTGACAGGAGTGAATATGTCTAAATATCTTTCACTGAGGCTTTACAAGCGACGTTTAAATTCTCCAAATTTTTAGATTATCTCCCACTGAATGAAAATTAAAGCATTTTTTTTTTCAGAAATTATTATTACCATTTATGTCCGTCTTTTTTCAAAGTTCCTTTATAAACAGTTTTGTTATGTCATTGTTTTCATTGAGTTCGACAAAATCGAAAGAATCGTTATGAGCCCGCTAGCCGTTGTGATTTCGAATTCCTATAGAACTCCCATTGAATTTAGCATTTACAACAGTCTTTGAAGGAATCACAGTACCCTGAGTTGTGGTTCAAATTCTCAGAAGGAATAAAGTTTCATTTTCTTGGCCATGCAGCCTTGCCCAAGCCCTGCTTTAGTGTATGGAGCAAATAATCTGGGAAATCGTTATTCACAAACAATTTAAATGGTTTGCGAGGAGTGCAGTTTCATTTTCATATTTGTTCATCGATTTTTTTTTTCATTACAGATGCTTTTTGATATACCTTTATTAATTCCAGGTGTTTTAAAAGACAAGAAGCAGATGTTAAAGATGCAGTAAACACAATTATAAAGAAACAGTTTAAAGATCTCGGTTTTATATCGTAAGTATAATAAGCGACGAGACATGAAACAGTTCTTTTACTTTTCGATTTATATAGAGTCTCTAGGAATCAAATATCGTTCATGACTTTATTCAGGCTGGGCTTTTATGACATTTTATCGTGGTCCAAATTGCTCTGGCCTAGGATTGCACAGAGACCTCAATAGGCTTCATCGTAATTTTCTAGTGATTTTTGTGTGTTTTTCTTAAAATCACTGTCATTGACTCTTAGAAAATCACAGATGTCCCGGCCGAGGATAGAACTGGGAACCCTTTGATCTAAACGCCGGACAATCTAACACATCGCTATAAAAGTCACTTTGTAATACAAGACAGTACAAGTGTATGAAATATCCGTACACTGTGACACCACAGGTTCAGGTCTCTGTGATGACTGACAACCTTCTTGTTTATGGAGCTGCGTTAGAAGAGAGTGAGAGGTTGCGTGCATAATCCTCGGTTGCTTTAGCTACTGAGCTTTAGCTACTGTGTGTGTGCCAAGGCGAAAGCTTCTCATGCTGAATCTTGACATAAACTCCAAGCGGCTCAGCTGGTCTTGATATTGAAAATAATACAACTTTCGATAGGTTTTGCAGTAAAATGAAGGAATTTTAATGAAAAATATTGATAAAAAGGAAAAACGTAATATTGCTTAGCCTTTTACACAGCGGTTATACAGCAGTGGTTGAAACGGCAAATGCTATTTATCTTTTAATATTATTATTTTCTTTTTCTTGCAGGTTTGCTGAGGGTATTATAATAGTTGTTTTTGTGATATTGGTAATATTGTGGTTGTTTCGTGAACCTCCAAATTTTGCAGGATGGGGTGCTGGATTTTACGATCCCAAGACGTACGTAAAAAAGACACACTGGAATCCAGATTTGCTTCTTAGGAGGCTTTTCAGTACAGAAATGTTGATACTAGTCATTTTAATTCAATGTTTGATACTATTAATTTGTAAGGGCTAAAGTAAAAGCCGAAAAGGAAAATGCGCATGGTGTACAGCAAAAGATGAAGACTTGAAGCAGTCTGTATGCGGACATTAGTTGATTAAAAGTCTTTTCTCTTCGACACTATCTACTGAGAATATTTTATCATGTTTATTACCGTAAAAGTTAGTATAGATTAATACTATAATATACAATCACATGCCACAGACTTAAAAACAATGTTAAAGTTTCTTTGTCATATTTTCAAGAAAATAAAATATTCCTCTTCTGCATAGCTGATTGTGATAAATTGGTTGGTTGGATTACTGATAACTACTTGCTGTCACAAGTTGGTGGACATTTATGTCACAGTTTTGATGTCAAAATGGAACGAATATGGACAGACTGAGTCTGTCCATATTCGTTTCATTTTGGCGTCGAAACTGTAAAATCATTACGCAATCACACCGAGTTTGCTCTTTTCGTTTTTTTGGGTGTTTATACTCTTTGCCTATTTGGTATTTTATTTTATGAATTTCAGACAAAATAAGTATGTTACGGACTCTACTCCAGTGCTTCTTCTCACAGTATCATTTTTCATCCTCCCTGCAAAGATTCCAGGTATATTTCGCTGGGCTGAAGATAAAGGTAATTTTTATTATTATCAGTAGTAGTAATAGTAGTAGTAGTAGTGCAAGTGTAAGTCACTGTCAGTCTGTGTTTCCTCAGTTTATTTTTAGTCTTGATATTCGGATTGCTGCAGTCTTCCCTATTTTCCGGTTTACAGTGATTCTCTCGTGCATAACCTAGTAAACTTCGATTAGAACATGTACTTGTACTTTTAAATACATACGTTCCAAGGCGGTACTTCTGCTGTAGTTCCACAATGTTACATGTTGTTATGTCTGCGTGTCTATGGTCTCGAGAAATATGGTTGCTGCCCATTCTGCTTTCTGTTGTGTTTAGTTTTGTAATTCAAAACAGAAAACGTGTGAAAACTAATGTTACTGCTGTTTTCAGTTAGGTTAGGATAGCTGAATGACTACCTGTTTAGGAAAGCGCTGTTCATTCGGTTTAAACGTGAACTTTTGGCAATTTGTGTTCCAGTGTGCGTCTCTCCCTTTTAGTTTTGAGGTCGAGATGTGGGATTTAATTGAATTAATTCCCGATTATTGCAAGTCTGTTTACTTTGAAATGTTTCTTAAAGCTATGCCTTGCTTTACTGCATATCTTGTATTGCTTTGCTGAGTTTTCATCATGATAAATTAGTGGATAGTTTTTTGGCCCCTAGTAGTTACTTCGAATATCGAGTACCGCTAAACCGGGGCTTCCCAATTTAGCGAGACTCCCAATAGAATAACGATTTTCGTTCTTGCATACGTTCTGTGTTTCCAATGACAACCTTTATAGAGTATTACTGGATTATTTATATTTTTCGGCCATTTCAACAGTGGTTATGTAATTCGGAGCAATTGGATGAATGTGTGAGATGCTGATGAGACTGGCATTAATCATTAACAAAGAAAAGCAGCGACCTGAGCTGGACTTGAATTTACAACCTTCAGATGTTGAATCTACACATAAACTACCAAGGGAGGTTTTATACTAGTTAAGTTTTTGAAACGGTCGTATTGGCTGCGGGCTTTACCCTTTGGACTCATAATTCGAAAGTCGCGGGCACTATTACGTGCAAGGAGATGATTCTTCTCTAGCCTCTGGATCATCACAATTATCACCCCCCCCCCCCAATCAGCCAAATGTGATCAATACTGTTGAAAGAGCAAATTAACTCCAACTCATCCACACTTCCATCCATGATATCATATTTTCGAGATTCCAATTAAGCAGACTTTTCCAAACAAAATAGTTTTGCAAGTGAACAGCAACATGCAGATATATTTCTTTGTACAACTTATACAACATGTTATTTTTTGTTATTTTCATCATTTTTTTCAGATTCACCGTCTTATACACCCATTCTCACGTGGACTCAGGTAGAGAAGAAAGTGTCATGGGGCGTTATCATACTTCTTGGTGGTGGGTTTGCCATAGCAAGAGCCAGTAAGGTACAACTATTCTACTTGTAACATTACGGTGAAGAAGTGTATAAATACTACGAAAGTGATACAATCATATTCTTCATCCCACACAATACAGAATATCTCAGAAACGAATAAGGAAATATTTTCAGAGTAAATAGCATTTGGATTTTTTATCTTGTACATTGCTTATTCCAAATTTTGCACATAAAGAAGTTTCAGGATAAAAACATCCTTTTAAAAAATGCACTAATTTTGGTCTGTGTTTGCCCATTTTCACATGAGAGTGAATCTATTTAAGCAAGGACCACAGAACTTATTGTTTACCTCTGCATATGGCTGTTTCAGTGGTAATTTGCATACCAGTGATTTCATGCATGTTCTATAAAGAGTATCTGTTCAAATGTTACAGCACTTCATTTTTCCACACTGCAATGAACAGGATTAAAATACCTGTATACAATTACAGCAAAAGTGAACAGGGCGTGTGGCCATTACACCAAAAATTAGCACTCCACTTTTCTATAGCATTCAATGGAAAAAAAAGCATGGTTGGGACAAGATAAATGATTGTTCTAGTTATATATAAACAAAACAATAACAATGTAAGAAGTCTGCTTTCTTATTTCAAATAATGAAAGAAATATTTGAGAAAACCACTGTTTTTATGGCCATCAAATGGATTATACACATGAACATATGCAATTCCGAGAATGTGTCACTTGCCGATGACATAGGTTATAAGGGGTGCGATATTCAGCTGTACAGTATGGACAGCACGTAACCGTGTTTACAAAATTTTATAATTGTTCCTAGACCAACTAGACCAAATGAAAATAACGATTTATTGGAAAGATAATAAGTGGTACAAAACCATGACCAAACATTTTTTCCACATCCTAAAACCACCCTTCTACACCCTCTGGTGAGTCAGTCCTTCCCTTATTGGATCATCATCCCAAACGAGTGCTGCTATTAGTCAACAGTTTTCTATACCCCAAATAAATTCTGATTCAGAATTCATAAAAATTAGTTGAGCCGCGACATGACATAACAAACGAGTGGCATGTGCGCCCAGCGAAGACTCAGATCAGCCTGGGCATCCACCCAGTCTGATCAGTCTTCCCTATGCGCTTAAAGGGCAGCTAAAGGTCTAAGCTAGCTTCATGTGGACAGTGAAGAATTTGATCAGACTGGGCGGATCTCTTTCTTTTTATCCTCCTATGTACGTACATGGCTCATTGGCCTCCCTTAGCCACTTTTTGAATTTCGATTCCCATCCTTTGATAATTATTTTTTGCCTCTATATCATCTGACCCCTCTTTCACTACTGCAGAATCGCTCTTGAAAACGCATTTTGTTGTTAATGCAGTCGTGTTTGTGGGCCAACAGTCCCAGGGTACGAAAATATGAGATTCATTTTTGCGTACATGTACACATGAACCACTTTCTCGATTTTATAAGACATATGCCACCCCTGACACAACTTTATCAAGCTCAGGATACACTAAATGCGGATTTCTACTCTACTGGCTTGACAAAATTGCTCGGCCATGTGCCGCCCATTGGGAATCGAACCACGCCCCCATGCGAGGAAATTGAATGTTCGAACCACTAGGAAAGGCGCCCGGCTTGTAAACGTATTTCAGTTTGATGTTTTTTCTTCTTTTCCTCTTCCTTCTCTTCTTCCGGCTCCTTCTCCTCCTTTTTGTTTAGTATTAGAAGTAAAAGAATCTTCTGTACTCTGTGAATGAATCCAGTTACATGAGTTAATATTTATATTTTTAGGATTCTGGCTTGTCCGATTGGCTTGGAAATGAGTTGAAAGTCTTTGCCGACAACGAACCTTGGGTTACTAACATGATATTCATCATAATTATCTCCCTTGCCACTGAAGTTACAAGTAATACAGCGATGGCCACCCTTCTTTTACCAGTAATGGCCTCAGTGGTAAGTAGACTAAAAGCCTAAACATTGACACTGACTATGACTGAGGCCCTCCCAGGGGTTTGCGGGAGCTGGGGAGAATGACCATTTATTTTCAGGGAGCTGGGGAGCACTAGCAATTATTTTCAGCGGAGTTAGGGAGCAAGCTCTTAATTTTGGGGAGCTGGGGAGCACTGTCATAATGTGATTTTCTAAATTGTTTTGGGCTCCTGGGGGCTGCATCCCCAGACCCCCATTTATACATATCAATAATACCATTTTAGTCACTCTTTTTAAGCCAAAATGATTCTGAATGGGCATTCAGTCTTGCAATTGCTAGCATTTCGGGTTCAATTCTGGCTGGAGGCGGAAATAACTTTCGAACAATTTTAGGGAGCAGGCTTGAATATATTGAGGAAGCTGGGGAGCAGATGGATTACTTTTAGGGATTTGGGGAGCAGCAGCAAAATAATTTTAGGGAACACGAGAAAATATTTTAAGGGAGCTTGGGAGATTTGGGCATTTTTTCAGGGAGAAAGGGGACACATCCCCCTTTCCCCTGGGAGGGCCTCATGACTCTGTGCAAATACATATATGTATATACTATTTTGCTTTCCCTATTATTATCATTATTCTTATTTAATAAAAATATGATGTGAATCTTGTTCCTGCTAAAATCGTATACCTGTTTTCCCCATGTTGTGCCTGAATATATTTTCGATGTTTCAGGGCCTGAGTTCTGGTATACATCCACTCTACCTCATGGTCTCAGCCACCATAGCAGTCTCGTTTGCTTTCATGTTGCCTGTCGCCACACCACCTAACGCTATAGTATTTTCTACAGGGTACATTACAATAACTGATATGGTGAGTGTGTTTTATTTTGGTCCTTCTTTGGATACGTCTTCCAAACGTCTATATTTACATTCTTGGTGTATTTACTGAAAGCGCTACAGTAAACCATTGGACCGTAATGTAGTTCCAATAATTACATTGAGCCACGCGATGTCACATGACTTTACTGGACGTCAAAATAAACATGGCTCTCAACAATCTGATTGAAAGTCGGTGACGTCATGACGTAATTGACGCTGTTCCGCTGCTAACAGAAAAACTGCGTGTGAATATTTTACTGCTTCAATTGTAGCTCTTATATAAGATTTTTTCGTCAAGGTTTTGATTGAAACGTATGTAAATACAAGCAATGGACTTTGTTTTTCCGATGTTTATCGAAGTGTAAAACCACATTGGATTACTAACAAAGTTTACTTGCACGAGACCACACTTCGATAAACCTCAGAAATGAAATTCATTCCTTGAATAAAAGTATAAATTTACTGCAAATTGTTTTTCATTTTGACCACTTTATACAAGGATTATAGCTTTCATGTTTTATTTAAGTTTAACGGGGCTTCCGATAAAACTGAATTTTCCCCGATAAGTCTGGTATTTTTCTTCCAGATGTAATCTATGCTATTTTTTATACATGAGATATTGTTTCATGAACTGTTGTTTTGATACTTTTTTGACACTGGTACTTTTATACATTACATAATTCTACATCTGTATTTTAATTTGTCTGTCATATTTCAATTTTAAAGGATTCAATCATCTATACAATAAATAAACGTAACCATCGTATATAGACGGAATATCAGTCATAACTTCACACTTGAAATATGAATTTGGTGAGTATGAGTATTAAACCCAGGATAGCTCTTGGCCGTCATGAGGTCTAATTGACCAAATTTCTCCATACAAAGAACCATACAAAGAAATTGTTTCGATTGGGCGAAAAAAAATGTGTTCCTGTGTTTCACTTAAGTTGCCATTTATATTTTCTCGCAGTGTTTTGTCATTTAATAATTCCTATACTTCTCATTTCAGGCCTTAACAGGACTACCAATGAGTCTGTATGCTGTGGTAATTCTCATCATTGCCATAAACTCTTGGGGTAAAGCGTGTTTTTCCTTAGACGACATCCCCGAATACTTCAAAATAAGTAATACAAGCTTGGCACAGCTGACAACACCCGCGTCTTGTAATTAGACCACATTTTCATCCTGCCAACAAAAGAGACAATCTTTATTTCAGTTTAATGGTGCAGGAACGTTTTACCCTACGATTGAATACTGAAATAATGCAACTCTGTGTCGCCAGTATAAGATAGAACCAGTTTTTAGCACCCTTCTTTCATGTCAGTATATATGGATGGGATCCGGGTAATGCTAAAATGCACCGAACTTACTGTCTTGTGTCAATATATGTATAAAATTCGGTTTTAATATAGCAAATATGCTCTTCTGTCAGCACTTGGGCTGTAAATATTTAACATGAATGGGTACACTTTCATGGGAAGCAACTCGTATATTTTTCCTTTTTTGCCTTGTCTCCATTCTCAGTGGAGGTCAGTATATAAGGAAAAATTGCTCCTCTACGAGAGCATTCTTTCCTTAAAGAATGGACCCCTTATTGACCAGGGAAACAACCATCCATTAACCAGGCCCAGAGGTTATTAAACTTGAGTACATTCTCAAACTGAAAATAAAGAACACTGATTGGCTGCTTCCGAGCACATGCAGCCAATCAGTGTGGTTTATTTTGAGTTTGAGATTATTCTCAAGTTTTATAACCTCGAACCAAGATGTTATGACTGTCTTATGCTTTATGTACACCATTTATACAGAAGAGTCCATAAACAAGAGAATGTACCATATACTAATCAAGAGGTAAATTGGATCATGGAGTTAAATGAAAATCTTCTGCAGTTAGGTGCAAGCCCTCTAAATTCACTGTGCTATATCTAAACATAGCCATTCAAAACTAAGTTATTGAAAATCTAACAAGCCCTCTTAATTCATTGTGCCATATCTAACAGTAGCCATTCAAAACCAAGTAATTAACCCATCAATGTCTAGTGTACAATAAAAAAGACAAAGGCAGACTGTACAGACCAGGACCAGACGCAGCAGAATGTGGCGTCTGATTAAGGTTTTCACTGTTTGCATACAATTTACAGGAATATAAATGTGATAAAAAATAAATACACCAGGTATTTCTTAAATGATCAGTAGACTCATCCAGTTGATAAAGATAGAGGAGTCCACTGAGCATAGATGGGTTACTGACACTGTCAATTTCTTATGACTTTTAACCCATTGCATTCTGGGTATTTTTTGTCGTCTGCTGAAATTGTCGTCTGCATAAGAAAATCAAGAATATTTTGACAATATTGGTCTAACCAACTGTTGTAGAAATGATGTCTAGGCAGCAAACAGTTTGGAACTGATCTGGATCCAAACTGTTTGCTCAGATACACCTAAAGGGGTATCCCGAATGGAATGGGTCAAAAGAAAAAGGTAGATTGATACGTCTAGGGCGAAATATTAAGCCTTCTATGCATTTCTTGTCATTTCAGGGATTTGTGAAAAGAAGAAAGTTATATAACACTTGCTCATTAATATATTCTTGTAATTATGTGTATTCCTGATTTATTCCGGTAAATACTGGAGCTTAGTTTTTATGTCGTGTTTATCTCATATCGAAATCCGTTGAAAAATACCCCATGACAGACCCGCAATGTTTTCATATGCGCGTCTCTAACGTGTTATAGATGTGTCTATGTTTTTGCATCCGTTGTGTCTTTTCGTTTAAGCGCCGATAGGGTAGAGTCGGGTAAATTCGGACAGGGGGTAAATTCGGACACTGGCATAGTTTCCTTTATATGTCAGTTGTTTGGAATTAAAGCAAAATTAACTAGGCAACCAGTTAAAACCCTTATGAGCCGTCTCATCTGGAATTTCACTGTTTACAATGGTGTGTCCGAATTTACCCTCTGTCCGAAGTTACCCGACTCTACCCTATTGTTAGTTTACTAGTTGTTACTGGTCATCAGAGCCAAAAGGAAGTATAAATGTTTTGAATGCTCATAATTGTACTATCACTGCTCATGTCTGCAATTCTATATGATGTATCAAACAAATATTTTTTTTCATAAATGATTTAACTGAAACTTTAACTTTTGAACGTTTTCTAATTTTCGACGCATCGACACGGGAGTATATTAGGTTGTTTTTTTCAGTGACAAAATATATTCATTGTATATGACTGTAACTGTCGGGTCAGAATCGTTATCAGCTAAACTAAATATCCACAGACAGGTGTTGAGTGCCGTGTCGAAAATGCCTCATTATTTCAATCATTTTAGTCACATTGGCAGCATCGATGATGACTTCTTCAAAAGGGCAGCTAACATTGGGACATTTTATTTCATATTTTAATATGTAGTGATTTAAATAATTCTAATTTCTGGTATTCGAAGCGGAAATGCATAAAAGCTTTATTAATTACAAAAAGTATTCATTGAAAATATACTGTCGAGCCAAATTTGTATATAGCTACACTAAATGTTTGTAAGCAAGTTGTAGCCTTCACATACTGGTGTTCAGTATCATGTGGAAGACGTCTCGTTATTATCATTGACAACTCGTAACAAGAAAATTATTTTACAAATAATTTGATCTTCAAAAGGGAGCAAGACTTAGACATTTACCATTTTATATCTAAATATCTAGTAATTGAAAGGGTTGGGTATAATTTGGGGCGTTATGTAGTGCCTTCTTTGTGAATGTTTAGGTTCGAAATTATGGTCATCGTAACATGTTACAAATACCGTAGGTGAACAAAAGTATTCGTCACAAAGTGACGTCGCCGTTTAAATCAATGCACTTCCATAATTTTTAAAAAGAATACTGTCGCAAAGTTTTTAAAGACAATGTAATGAAACTTACAGGGATAAAAAGCATATTGAAAACAGCAATATAAAATGAAATATTAAGATTATTCTGTGTCTAGTGTAGGAGTTTCACGAGATTGAAATGAATGTATAAGTTTTAAAATCTTGATCCCCACTGACGTTAATGTTAACGTCATCGAAATATGGAAATTGTTGTCTTCTTTTCATTTAAAACTGTTGGTACAAGAAAATAGTTAAAGAATTGAATTTCTTGTTATGCTTGTTTATTGCGTAAATCATTTTGCAGATACATGGTGAAAAGAGTGTGGTGATTGCTGTCGAAGTTTTGCGATAATATTTTTTACAAAATTTGTGTAAATACATTGATTTAAACGACAACGTCACTTTGTGACGAATACTTTTGTCCACCCACTGTACTTGAAACAGTGTAGCGTCTAAAATGGCATAGTCCTTATATTGCATGGTCGTACGGAAGAGCCATTGATACCAAATATTCCCAATTTGCCCATATTATACATTTTTGCCGTTTCCGGCTTCTATTGTGTTTAGAAAATTACACATCACAACAAAAATTACATTTCATTTGGGGAATAAAAATGTGATTTTATAATTTAACAGTATGTGTGAAATTATTCAGATCCGTTCATTTGGTTTCTTAGCATTTAAAGGCCTGCAAATTAAGTAAGTGAGGAGCTTAAATAGTGATCCATGCTTTCTGTATTATCTTTCTCTCATGTATGATGTTATCTTTGTCACTGATACACAATCGATCCTCTGTCTCGATTATGTAATATAAGTATTTTTCATAGGTATGTGGTGTGGATAGAAAATAATCTGTCACGAGGGTCACTGTTTGGCATCACGAGGTGATTTTGGTGACAAGTAAGGGATAATATGGTGCGTTTGTCTGGCTTTTTTAGAATATATCTGGTGCTCATTTGTGTTGTTTTCATTCAAACTTCATTGTTGTGAATCAGTATTCTTTTGTGTATTATTGCTTAAAAGGTACTTTTTACAATTACTGTTTTGTTTAAGTGTTCTAACTGGCATTAGTCCCCATTAAGCAAGAGTCCCCATAGCTCAGTTGCAGAGAATTTGTCTTACAACTAGGGTCGAGTCGGGTAACTTCGGACAGCGGATAAATAAGGACATACCATTGCCAACAGTGAAAATCCAGATGAGACGGCTCAGCATGAACTGTTTGACCACTTAATTTTGCTTTAATTCAAAACAACTGAGATATAAAAGAAACAGTGTTACTGTCCGAATTTACCCGACTTGACCCTACCAGTATACAGTTTATGAAGCTCGATAGACATGAGATAAACTGTTTGCGGCGAGTCGGTTCTGTTGCGTACTTCACTATAACTATTGGCCTGATACCGGTGAAACGTCCAATTTCAAACAACCAAACAGCTCCTTTAATTGTCTGAAGCCACTGTTTCCGAGAATCAGATTTTCGGGCGTTTTTGAACGCATTTTAAAATTAGTATAAAGGCTTGGCGAAAGCAGCGCGAATGTTTCAGCTCTTGGTAGATACACAGTATTATGTAAAAGGTAAAGGTAAAGGTTTCCCATAGCCTAATAGCCGTAGGGGCAGTGAGGGTTAGAGACCCACTGTATCTTGGGCACAGCTGATGAAAGGCGGAGCCCATCCCTCTCCTTTCGCTGCTTTATCCTTCCCTGATTCGAAAAAGGTACCCAGTTACTGCTGGGTTGACAGAGAGAGTTTTCCAGTCATCGTATGGCGACAGTGAGCCGCAAACTCACGACCTCTGCACAATAGCCGAGCCACTCTAACCACTCGACTACCGCGCCTCTCAGTATTATGTATAATATACTTAAGGACAAAAGTTCTGCACGGATATTAATTTAACATCCTTGCAGAACTTTTGTCCTTAAGTATACTTTTTTGATGTATCAATAATGGTTTGTTTCTGCTACTCTTAGATTGCATGCGTTTAATTGTTAAATGTCTTAAGATTTTTTGGACTGTTTACAGTCGTTCTGACAGAATGTATGCTATGTTAGCTGACAATGAGCCGTGTACACCCCGAACTTTTTAGGTTTTTCTTTTATGTACACTTGAAGTATTTTTTTATATATTTTGAGATTTAGAAATAGGGGTTACTTTATTTTCATGTTTTATTCGCACAAAAATCTCGTATTCTTTAAATATTTGTACATATTTAATGTATTACATGACATAATTATATGCGGTCTACGTCTTTACGTCTTATTTGCATTTGAAAAATGCATGTATTTGTATTGTTGTAAATGTAAATAGCTGCCACTCAAATAAAGAAATGATCAGTACTTATACGTCTTGGTTTTTGTGTGGCCTGTAGATGAATATAAGTATGTTTTACACAATCAATAAGTAGACAGTTTCGCAAAAACACATGGGCCGTACACTGTGCGTTACAATGATAGCCTCAAACCTAATGTAACTGTGAGGCATGCTATATCATCTCATGTGACTTCCACAGTCTCACTTAAAGTTGAAATACTTACCCATTCGTAATAAGTTTGCGGAAGTATGATGGCTCTTTACAGAAACCAAAAGGCAAAACATAGTGTGTAGAAGAAGGGGTAAACAGCATGATGTCTACTTCTCCTCGATGGTTTTATTACAAAAATGCGGGTATGTTGCCCGACCAGAGTCGCCGAACTAAAGCCAAAAAGGGTAGTAGTTATACGATTCATGTATGACATAAAACAACAGTTTCGATATAATTTTCTACATAACTAGACTTGCTCTCATCATCAAATAAAGTAAGGGAAGCAATCGTTCATTAAATTATCTCCCTTTACAAATTGTTAACTTCTCTTTGCCATTACTGATTTTCACCCTTCGCAAACCTTTTACTTTATTACTTTAGCCGCGACTTGAAAAAGGGGTTTAATGTATATGCAAACACAAAGGTTCAGATCTGCCTGCGCAATCGCGCAGTCAGATAAGAGCCTTGTTGTTTGCACACGTCAGCTATGGACCCTAAGCCTAAGGAAGGTACAAGTACTTAATGAAGGATCTAGCTAGACTACACGGACAGTCAAACTTGTTAGGGTCTTCGTTATCCGTAGATATGCTAAGCCATCATTTTGTGTGACATGGTTAAGGGAAATGGAGTAGTAGTGGAAATCTACATTCCGAAAATATTGATGAAGGTACTCTGAAAAAGTCACCGCCACAAAGCATCAACCCAACAGATGTAAAATTGAGAGAAAAAAGTGAAACACATACAACTAAACGGAACAACACATGTGCTGTAACACACTTAGCCTGAAAAGATGACGACACAGCAATTACTCTTGTAACAGCTGTTAGAAAGACTACTAATTGAAATCTTATGATTTGATGATGCTCTTCAATGACATTTATAAGTTTAAACGGAGCCTGTTTTCTGCAACAGGGTCATTATTATAGGTCATATAATCTAAGTGCAGACTATCCAGATTCTGCGATCACGATCGGAATATGAAAGCCGAAGACGAGAGTTCTACCTCTTCTCAAGCTAGATGCTATCTGGCTCCGAGGCTCTAAAACTTATTTCGTGTTCAACTCAGCCGAGCATGAAATTTTCTTCGCTGATAAATATGAGAATGCCAACTAATGTTGGCATTTTCGTATTGATAAGCAAAGAAAATTTCATACTTAGTTGGCATTTTCATATTTATCAGCAAAGAAAAGTTCATACTCAGCTGAGTTGAGCATGAATAAAGTTTTATAATATCGGGACCTGGACGTCGCGCATGATATCTTGAGTATAATTCCAAACGTAAAGAAGAGATTTTGTTGAAATTCTATAAAACGGCAGAAGACATTGAGCACAAGCACAGTGTACAGTGTACAAGAACCATAACTTTGTATTTGTCTGCAGTCATTTTTAATTCTATAATTTCCTGTCCAGCATAAATCTAAAAGTTCTGAAGGGATCTATTCAAACTGCATAGACAGAAGACATTAAAGGCAATTGCAGTGTCTTTAAACACTATTTCTGACGCCTTTTTTTCAGCCGTTCGCTTTTCTCCTTTTATTTTACTTGTCGCAAAGATTCCTCAAAAACTGCATAAAGGATTGGATTACAATGTATATTTGACACGGTGATAGAAGACAGTAAGGGAAAATGCATCACATGTAGTTAGTAACGTAATTCTACGTTGCCCCATTTTGGGATGGTTTCTCTTTATTTCTTTTTATTATGTTTGTCAGGAACATATTAATAGATTATTCAAAAGATTTAAAGGATTTGTCACGAAATGACAGAGCGCATTGAGTGGAAGTGCAGTGTATATACACGAACACTCAACATTGCTTACGTTTCAGTATTTCCCTTTACGAAACTTGTCTGCAGGAAAACTAGATAAAGTGCGACAGAAATTTATTGAAACAGCATTCAAAAAAAAAAACACACACACAAGGCAATGAAAATTGAAAACTATTAGTTTCAATTTAGTAAGCTGTCATATACTGGTATAGCACTATGAGCCGAAGTGCCTTGTATAAGGATTGCATTTTCACACAACAAGAAAAACAAAACTAGAAATAATCAATACTAAAACTAATACGAATTCATTGTAATTTTGAAACAGCATAAAAAGAATCAGGACATTAAGGGCAAGTGCAGTGTATAAGAAACCTTATATTTCAGTATATATGATGATAAAAAGTTTTAAAAAAGAGGAATTTAATTTTAAGTAAAAAGCTGTTAAATTTTTTCAAAGTGTGAGTTAGTTGTGAGTTAGTTGTCGGAAGCGGTGTAGTTTTTCGTTATCACTGTGTGTAAATGCGATTTTGTAAATGGCTCCTCGTCTCTTTGTGCTTTAGTCCATTTAGTCCATAGTTTTTGTTGTTGTTTTTTTCTGGATGTTCATTATGATACGAGCTCTCTGTGTGTGTGAAAATAAACGATTCTTGTATACCACACTTTGTCTCATTGTGCTATATCATTATATTATTGACCTTTTACTCAGTTCAATACAGTACTTTTAATTCATTAGCAAGACAAAGGTGTTTCGAACGGGCACAGAGTCAACGGACAAAACAGTAACTCTGTACTCAAGCAGCAAAACAACATCTCTGCCTGAAAATTATGCATCGGCGTCCGCACGGTTCTTGTACATATGATAGGCTTTGTATTTATTTTCTCGGTAAGTATCGAAATATGATGCCACTTCCATTCAATCAACTTGTGAATCTGTTTATGATGCCACTATTATTCCATCAACTTGTGAATCCGTTTATTAGATCAGGTTGGCTCACCTGGAAACGATCTAACTAAAATCGAAAAGAGACAAAAAGGAGGTATAGCAGTCTTTAATTAAATTTTATTTTAACAAAAAATTTTCAACAAACGTTATGCTTTGTTCTAATTAACATATTCGGCATATCAACTATTGAACGCTGGCGTCCCCCACTGGGCCATCTCAACCGCCTCGACCGGTGGAAAAACAGCCACGGGCATCAAGAAGGAGATGTCTGATGCAGCGAGAATTCTGAAAACAATTAAAAGGAATCGAAGCCAAACTCCGCTAATGATCGAAAATATCGAAGCCAAACTCCGGTTAGATTCTTGTCACAAAGACAAGTCTGTCTTAGTTTCGGAGTGTTTTAGATCTGAAATATGTACCCCTTGATTCCGCAGATATGCACGTTGAAATATAAAATTTGAACTAGCCTTATGGCGACGTCATTAGATCAGACTGGCGGCTATTGCAATTTGTCTTCGACTATAGCTCTCGCATCTGCAATAGTCTAGATTATACAGCTGCGTTTTAAAATCAAGATTGTTTGCTCATGCTTGTGTTTTTGGATTACCACGTATTTTTCAGTGTTAACATCACTAATTGTTTCAGGAAATTTGTTTATTTTAAATTAGTTGTTAAACTTGAGAATTTAAAGGTATCGAAAAAAGTGTTTCTGCTGTATCTGATTACTGTGCAATAATTATCAAGGGAACAATCCCATTAAAGTAATAATTGTGTCGCAACACGACAAAACCAGCAATGGGGTTGTGCGCCCAGCGCAGACTCAGATCAGCCTGGGCTTCCGCCGAGTTTGACCAGACTCTTCGTTAAGTGCTCAAAGGGTCTAAGCTACATCCATGCGGACAGTGAAGACTCTGATCAGACTGGGCGGATGCCCAGGCTGATCTGAGTCTGCGCTGGGCGCATAACCACATTGTTGGTTTTCTCGTGTCGCGGCTCAATTATGCATCCTCTTCCAGGTAATATCCTGTCATGGAAGCTTTCAATGGAAATGTGTCATTTTTCTAGCCTTATTCGGATTTCATTCTTCCGGTCCGCTGGCGATGTGCTTTTTAATTATTTTGTGAACTAACAAACGGACATCAAACTTTAATTTAGACGCATATGGTGAGTAAGTGAGAAAACCCGACAAAAGACATATGTGAATTGCGCGTTCATGTGAGAGCATTCAAAGTTCCGATTTTTAAACTGTACAATGGCCAAGTATAGACCTGACGATTTTGGCATGCTCGGACCAGATCTGATCTGAGCAGGCACAGTTCGCACAAGGAATAAAACACGCTTTCTCTCGCCGTGACAACAATCAATAATGAGATTTACAAAGAGAGTATTCTTTCAAAGAACAAACTATATGTAAATACAATATTAATAGACGCGGCTGCGGTCATCAACAGGTTATAACCTTAAAGGCTGGGGCATTAGACAGAGGGCGGAATTTAAAACAAGCAAAAGAGGATATTATACAATGGCTCAAACTTACTCTAGCGTTTGGAAATAAAGGATTTGCGCGTCCGCAAAAGTTCAACAACCAAGAGGCGATTTGTTGCCGAGAGAAAAATATTGTTCAAATGATTGACTATGTGCAAATTTTGAATTATATGAATATAAAACTGACGTGGCTGACTTACAAATGCACATACCTGAATAAACATGCCCTAAAAGCAGGTTAATGAATTAAATAGATTATTATTATTAAACAGTTAGGGCAGAAATGGCAAGCGTAAAGAGTGTATTAACAAATATTTGGCAATTAAAACCATGGATTGTATTGGTGATTGCAATTTTGGCGCCTTTGTATTTGGTAATAGAAGTAAATTCAAAGGTAAGATGCCTATTTCTGCATTTTTCATTGTCTTATTTATTTGTTTATTCATTTAAATAATTGTCGCTAATTTCATAAATGCACTTGGAAAGTCTGCATTCAAATTTTATCAAACAGGACTTTTTAACGAGATAGTCTTATATAAAAAATTAAAAAGCTCCCATACATTTACTTTTTATTATTATTTTACATAAATAAGATAATGTGAAATTAGAATGACAACCAGATCAAACAAAACAGCTTCCCCTGAAATATTCATTTATGCCTACCTCTTTCTTTTTCAAATACTTCATTTTAAAGAAGTTCAATATCAAATTTGGTATTGGTACATTTACTTGTTTGTATTTTATTATCATTATTTTTCTGATACTTGTTTCATAGTTACTAGCAGTTTTGAACTGAACATATATAGGACACGTTAGTGTTTATGCTGCAGAATACGGCACTGTTCGATTTCTGTTTAAGGGTTGATAACAATGTTGTTTAAAAGTGTTCAAAAAAGGGCCAATTAAATACGTAAAAACATGTTTTCTTTGTCTTACCAGGAAGATCTAGTTTTATATAAGGTTTGTAATAAAACATCTCAGTTTCCATAGGTTTTAAAATGTTGTAAGCTGTTTTTGTTACACCAACCCTGCAAGAGGAGGGGTAGTATGCTACGCCTTTAGACATCAGAAATGACCCTTGTCCGTCCGTGTTTGCGTCTGTCCGTCCGTCCGGACGTCCTTCCGTCCTGAATCTTGTCCCGCAACTTCTCCTACGTCTTTCTTTGGATTAATTTGAAATTTTGTAGATTTTATTCTTATGATATGTAGATTTGCATGTGTTTTTGTTTATATTTTGGCCATTTTGATGGAGTTATGGCCCTTGCTGACTCAGACCTTGTCCCCGCAACTCCTGCCACATGTTTAATTGAACCGACTTGAACTTCTCCTACCTCTTTCGCCAGACTGATTTTAAATTTTATAGATTATGTTCTTATGATATGAAGATGTGCATGTGGTTTTTGTTTTATGTTTCGGCCGTTTTTGATGGGTTATGATCCTTGCTGACTGTGACCTTGTTCCCGCAACTCCTATGAGTCCTACCACATCTTTGATTGAACTGACTTGAAACTGTGCAGAATGTTTCATGATGATCTGAAAATATGCATGTGATTTTGGATTTTCCATGGTCATATTTTAGACATTGTTATGGCCCTTTATTATTTTTCGCATTTTTCAGTCTTTTGAACTGTTTGACCGAGAGAGCTGATTTTTTGGTATGCTGTTAGTATTTGGTATGCTGATTATTCTGCTTATAGTTTGGATGTGCTGGATTGATTATTGACGAAGTTATTTCCCTTCCATAGATAATAAGTAATAGTTATACCATGGTTTGTCCGCCTGTACGTGGAGATAATCCACGAGCTTTATTGTTTGTCCGCCTGTACGTGGAGATAATCCACGAGCTTTAGCGAGTGGATTATCTCCGGTACAGGTGGACAAACCATGGTATAACTATTTTATACCACCCTTACCAGTGTAGACCTTGCTCATTGCGAAATATTTCGTGCTAAAGTTGGCGTTTTCTGGTAAAGGTGGTATAAATCGAGAATGAATTCATAACAGGAGGCTGAATTTCATAAATGTGTTGTTCATTTTTCATCAGATTCATATAAGCAGAGTCTAGTTCTCTTAAACTTTGTGTCACATTTCAAACGTCGGGTGACGCGTGGCCTATGGCCTTTTATTAGAAAACGAGTATCTGTGTGAAACTTCACAGAAATGATCACAGAAAGGTGAACAGGATCTTTACTGTTTACATAAAATATACAATAATTTCTATAAAAATGGTAAAAACCACCAGACACCTTAAAGATTTACTCCCTTTATAATAATAACAAAAATGATTTGATGAAATATTTCATGCAATACCTCCGACATAGTCTAACTATACATTTGAATTAGAGTTTAGATAATAATATTTGATAAAAGTGACTTTAAAGAAAAAATAAGATAAATATTTATACAATCGCGGACCGCGGTTGAAATCGCATTATTGGACAAAAATAATTTATTCATACGTCACAATCACGTGCACGAATAAGAAAAATACCTCTACATGATCACATGAAACACGTGGTCAAAATCGATATTCTTACAGGCCGTGAGGAAATAGGTAATTCGCATTTTAATTTGAAGATTATTTTTCATTCCACATTTATCAAATAAATATGCATTTTCTCAAAACTTTTACGGTTAAACATGAGACTATTACATATTGTCTAACGAAATTTTGTTAAAATATTTGTTTCTGAAAACATGAAATAAACGAGGGAGACAATCTTTAAATGATGAATGGTCCGCTAGACATAAATGGGTTGAGGAAGTTCGTTGGCATGCACCATTTAGGGCTCCAGTTGTTTTGGCAGAGGCCGTTTTATTGAAGAGCTCAAAGAAAAAAACGAAAAAAAAAAAAAAAAAACGAAAAGAATAATGTCACAAAATTATGTCATCATCAAAAACCCCTTCAATATCTAAAACCCTGAACTTTTTGCACGTGAGAAGGGGAAATGTTTGATAATATTGAAATAAAAAAGAGCCTAGGGCATTGTTTACAGTCATGGAGACATATTACAAGGAAATGGCTGAAGTCGCATCTATGTATCATTAAAAGCTTTTAGTTCATACAAGGGGAAAAGTTAAAACGTTTCTTGCGTGATTAACGCTACTATTTGTTCTACATTCTTTAATTGCTTATACAAACATAACATGACATCAATGTGGGTTTTAAGTGTGGTTATTGGTTGCGTAAGGAGTGCGAACGGTATCATGGAGGCCGGAATACGCATCGTCTCGCGTAGTAAGTCATTATGTGACGTGCCATGACTTGACCGCGACTAGCGTAATGGTACGTTACGTCACTCCAAGCAGCGAACAGTCATAATGACTGACAGGGATTACCCTGGCTGAAAAAAAGAAGTAATTTTAGGAACAATATTTGAATAGTCTGGCTGTACTTTTACATTCTAGAATGGTCCGTTCTTAACAAAATGAGGAGTCTTTTAGAAAAGAAAACAATGTGCTTTTAGCACAAGGGTCCCCTCTAAAGTACTCCCTGGAAAGTCATAATTTCTATCTGCAACCGTAACTTTAATTTAATTTGCATTGTTAAAATGCTTTATTTAAGTTTTTTAAAGTTTAATATTCATCAAGAATATTAATGAAAAATATGCTGATCTTTATTGAGCATTTCAAACTAGTTGTGTTGTTTACAATACGCCATTGATTGTTTGCAACGGACTTTCATGATGACAAGTGCAAACAGTTTATAACATCTTTTGCACTAAAATATCATTTAAGGTGTATCAGGCCTATTTTCGCCAGTTTGCCAAAGGAGAACGGTTCCTGTTACTTCTGATCTTTTCAAATGGGGTCTACTATGAAAGGAAAGGCTTGCTCCAAGAAAAGCGAATTCTTTCCTTTGAGATTTGACCCCATTCAGAAGGGGGACAAAAATGAAAATGATAGAGTTTATTCACATGGAAGTGTATCCAGTAACCTTTAATCGTCTTGTTAGAAAACCTGCCTTATGACATATACCAAGGTAGACTATGAACATACGCGGGTTACAAGAAATCATACTAGAAGTACCTCTTGAGTAAACATGTTTGGCAAATAAACATGTACTTTGAACTTATTTTTATGAAGCATGAGCTGTTAAGGTTTATTTTGTTGATTTGTGCCAGTCGTGTTTACATTTTCTTATTTTCTGGTCCTTTTCGGATCACTGATTTCAATTAGAGTCGATTTTGAAAATAAAGTTCTGCTAATGAGTCGGTGCTAGGAGGGGTGGGAGCGTGGCCAGTTTCGCACATTTCATTACTGGTCATGAACAGGCTCGATTAAACCGAGTCTGCTATTTTCCTTCCTTCGGTGTAATTCTTGCTTCCAAAGGATATAACTATATAGAACTTATTTACAGGCGAATTAAATGCTCATGAGCCCATTATAAGGGGCAATGATGGTGTTTTATCAACTTATGACTTCCATTGGGAAATCCGGCTTTTCGTCGCTCATTCCGAACTCTAGAGAACACCCAATTGTCAGACCGGGTTTCAGCTTACTCTTTTCTATGGAAACACCATTCCTGTCTACGGTTAATTACTGATATTACTACAGTCCAACCTGTATTAAGCAAGCACCTAAGGGATAATCAAAATCTGCTTGCTTAATACAGGTGCATTTCAATGTATTTGCCTGCTTTGGGAACTGAATACATGCTTGCTTAATACAGGTTGCGTGCTTAATAGAGGTGGCCACTAAGCCAGGTTTTACTGTAATTCACTCAGTCTTTTTTATTTTAAATTTTCACCGTCATCTTGAAATTATGTACGAAATGAAAAGACTTCGTCTAAGAAAAGTCCACAACGCGTTACTGACGGATCTGAAAATGTGCATATTTTGGATTTGACTTGAATTGGGTTTTATCATGATGCGGCTCGTATGCAAGCTTGTTCTTTCTTGGTAAACATTGTAAGATATGTGTATATTATGTAACTGTCATAGTTTACTATGTTGGTACACCATTACCTTAGACGCGAATTGTGCAGTCCAGAAAAGCCCACGCACATACGCAATCTGGTCAGGAGGTTGCGGCTTGTCTGCTGGATAATATCTATGTCTTGTAGATGCTCAAATATGCAATAAATGACCTCGTTGGGGCATTCTTCATGACATGCTTTGTCATGACGTGATTCAGTATTTTATGTGATACTTAACGAATCCCAGTCTTGCATGCTAATGACTTATCATTTACGTTCTCTCTTGAGTAAAAAACTATATACAGAAAAATATAGATTTATTATAATTGCATTCCTTCATTATTCATTAGTCCTGTTTTAAAAACAAATATATGTAATGACAGTTGTCATATGCACATCAGTTTAAATTTGGTTTTATTACAGTGCATAAGCATCGGTGTTGATGGCAGAACGCATGTATATTCATCCTGAAAGTTAGAACTTGGTTTAGATTTCTAATAATCCTGTTACTTTTATTTCAAAAATATGCTGATTTTTTGGCGAGGAGTATATATGTTTTTAAACTTGTTTTCTTTATATACAGAAGCGATATTGTTGGAAAATGAAAGTAAACATAAAAAACTAACAAGAGCTGTCGCCTGACAGCATAGCTCGCCTGAATGGGTGCTTGCCCATCACACAGTTGCTATGGTGGTGTGGACTACTAAGCATAAAACTTCAGACAAGCATGTCCATAATGACAACACGTTTATAAACAAAAGCTATCGCAGAAATAAGTCTTAAAATAAAATTAAAATAAAAAAATCCACATGAAATGTCAAAGTCCATGAGCTTGAGGTCAAAGAACTAAGGGGTGGAGGTGGGGGCTGCAGGGGCTAGGATGTATGAAAACCTTGAACCATTATCTAACATCAGTCTAAGTATTAGTATCAACTGAGTCCATCATGGCACTGTGAAATTATGTCTTCATAAATATAAAACTATACCAAATCTTTAAGACAAAATTCAAAGTTGATGACCTTGACTTCAAGGTCATGCAGTGGGGTAAGTATATGGTGTTTTGTAAAAACTCAAAACAGTCTCTAACATCAGTTCAAGTGTAAATTAAATCTCTGCCAAGCATTATGAATCAGTATGCAATTAGAAAACTTTAATAAAGACCAAATTTCCTAAGTCCCTGACCGTAACATCAAGGTCACTGAGCGGGGGTTGGGGAAGTACTATGTAAAACTTTGAACTAATATCTAACTACAGTGCAAATATAAAAAGAATTCATCAGTGAATTCAGGAGATATGTGTCTTTAAAAAACTTTAACCAAAACATCCAATTAATAAAAAGATAATTTTCTAAGTTCATGACCTTGACATCAAGGTCACTGAGGGGGTGGGGGTAGTACCTTGGAAAACTTTGGACCAATATCTAACTACAGTGCAAGTATCAAAGAAATCCATCCATGGGTTAGGGAGATATTGAGCTTTATAAAACTTTAACCAAAACATCCAGTCCAAAAAAACTCCCAATTTTCTAAGTCCATGACCTTGAAATCAAGGTCACGGAGTGGGGTGGAGGTGGTACCCTGTTAAACTTTGGACCAATATCTAATTACAGAGTAAGTATCAAAAGAATCCATCCATGGGTTAAGGAGATACAGGTCTTTAAAAAAACTTTAACCAAAACATCCAATTCGGACGCGGACGCGGACGCAGACGCCGACGCCGTGGTGACAACAATAGCTCTTCCTGAACTTTCGTTCAGGCGAGCTAAAAATTAGTCAAAAATATGTAAGAATAAAATTCCAGTGTTTCTTGTGGTCCTTAGCCGATGTTAATGACCGTCGCTTCGTATCAGTCGTTAACATCGACCGAGGGTCACAACATAATGTTAAACGCCTCAAGCCAGTAGTTGAATCTTATATTACTGCGCATCATATGATATTGGTTGTTTCATATGATCTGTTTTCCACTAGTTCTTTTAGGTAAACAGCAAAATCGTATAAGAATCGCGACATCAAAATTCTATGAACATTTTTTTTTTTACCAAAACATATTTTGTTGCTCAAATAGTAGCAACGGGTTCGGACTACAAGTTTTCGGAACATTAGTTACAGCCCTCCCCTATTTTCTTCAGCCCTCAGTCGCTAAAAGAAACATTTTCAATAATAATTTCTCTGTGTATAGCTTTATATTTACACTTTCACACTGTTAAACAAAGTAGCTGTATATGATTACTGTCCATTTACTAAGTACGTTCTGTGGTCATGGAACCACCCCATCACGAAAGTAGTTTTGTTTACTTACGGAAACATCGCCAGAGATTATTCTCTTCTCTGTCACGCAAGTTCCAGTACAGTCACTATGACACTCAGACACAAAAGCAATAGCTGTACTTCTTAGATATACCCGCTCATGGAATTACTACATGTATCACTTTGACCTCCGGTCTCGTAAAATTCATCAATTTGACATTTGCTGACAGAGGTATTAAAACTACTCTGATACCCACCGAAGGACTGTCGCTGACACTGTACTCTCATATTTTACATACAAAGCGGTCGAAAAATGACACTCTGAATTCCAGACACAATATAGAATCGCACTTTTTAAATAAGTACTTAAGTACTGATTTAACAAAATATTTAACTCTTTTCTGGTAAAATTGTCTAAAACTTTCTAACACTATGAATCACTTGAATCCTAGCAGAATTTGGTTTCCATTCTCTTGTATTATTTTGACTTGTTAAAAGTTCTTGCTGTATCTGACATTTCCTTCCTGATGCCCTTCCCTATTGTGTTTAGGAGTTGAGGTGGCTCGGTGGGGACGCCTACGCTCGCGAGTCAATGTGTAGGCGTTTCTCACCTAATGTCGGTGACTGCTCTTTTTCGCGGATTACGTCAGGAAGTGTGCACGGAAGGGGCTATACATTGCTTGCCAAGACCTGCACAATCACCATTTTCTCTCAAACGTTTGGATTTAGTGACACTGAAGAAGGCGTATTTGTCGCACTAGCTTTGGTAAATGTGTAGCGCGACATGACAAAACCAACAAAGTGGCAATTATTTTGTATTTGATATCTTACCATGAAGGCACTGTCGCTTTGAACCTGTCAGACCACAATAAGTAAATTGACCCGATACTGTGTTTATGGTACAAACACATGAAAAGAATTGTAGTGTGCCGATTTTCTTGCATTTCTATAAGTGGGTCGCGACACGACAAAACACACAAAGAGACGTGTGTGTCCAGCGAAGACTCAAATCATACTAGGTAGCCGACCAGTCTGATCAGAGTCTTCGCTGTGCGCTTTAACGGTAGCTAAGGGTCTAAGCTACCTATAAACCGACAGCCAAGTCTCTGATCAAACTAAGCATTTGCCCAGGCTAACACGAGTCTTCGCTGGGCGCACATGCCACTTTATTGGTTTTGTCGTGTCGCGGCTCATTTGAGAAGCTTCAAAAGTCCCACTGTTTATCTTTAAAGTTTTTCTTTGCTTTTCTACAGATCTGTAATGGAATAAAGTAATATTTAATCTGCTTGAGTATCTGCTGCTATTCAACCGAGAGAAAAACAGTGTTTCAGTTCTGTCAAGAAGAATGCCATATTTATCTTAAATGTAAATGTTTCATATTAATATGCAGTTGCTTTATTTATTAGCAACGGCCCATTAAATTACTAATGAGGCAATTGTTAAGTTTAATATATATTAATTTCATTTTCATAAATCATGATGTATGATGTAGGTATAATAATAAAGACGTATGGCTTGGTGATCGCATCGTAAGTCACGTGTATCAAACAATGAATTGAATGTTTTGCGTGCTAAAACTTCTTCAAGAGCAGTATTAGTGCACGAATTTTAGCCTTCCACTGAGAGCTGCCCATCACCATTTTTCTTTCGAACTTTTAGGGCTTAGCGACACTGAAGAAGTTATGTACAGAAACGCGCGTTTGACGCAGTATTTGGTACGTTCACTACGGATTCCGGTCTGCGGTAATGGTATATCAAACCAATTGCTCAATAAGTCTTTAAATATAGGATTAGAAACTTCGAACGTAAGCTTGAGCATATTTTCAGTCCTAGATTTCAAATCGTCAATCGAAGTGTTTACCTTTTCAAAACCAAGTGACGAAAAAATATTCTTAGCCCACTGTTTTGTTTGAAAAAAAAAAGAAAGAAAGAAAACACTACCTGAAAGTTCTTTCAGGGCATAGTTTGAGACTTCGAACAAGTGATTAACCGAATTGTATTTTGAAAAGCGCGGTTTAAAACTTCAAGTAATTGTTATTTGGAAACTAAGGTTTGAAAGTTAAAAAAAATCCATCAGGCATAATTGGGTAAAACGGCAATCCCCTCCCAGATGCTGTGGTAACGGAGCTGTATCCAACTGGTCTTCCGAACTATTGACTTTTATTTTATCATTGTGGAGATAAATGATGACATCATATCGTGGCTTACCTCTCTAAATTCATTCTTTCAATGAATCATTCTGACAGTCATGGGGCTTATAACCTTTAAAAAAAGTACATTGAATCAGTCCTGTCTTTATTTCGGGACAAGGCTAATATTATTTAAATAAGTAAATAAACTCAGTTTAATAAGTTCGACTGATGGACTGAAAGACAATTGGCAGAGCTTAAGTATTCTTCATATTACACCAAAGAGTCTCTTATAAGCTTTCAAATTTATGTTTAAAATGAAAATTTCTACGTGTTACCAAACCCACCGTACGTGCTGGGTTCGACGTGTGAAATTTTCATTTTACGTCATTTAGGTAAGAAGATTTGTATTATCTTTAATATTTAGGCAAGGCGGGCATCAGGCTATTTGTAAAAATAGGTAAAAATAATTGTTAAATGTTTTTCATATAATTTGCTTAGTCCGTTGTAACCCATCTGTTTGTCTAAATTATTTAGTTCAATAAAGATAGCTGAGTTGCCATCTATTTGGGAAAGAGCTGCTGACTCGGCTTATCATTTGTAATTTATTGTTTGTCGGGATGTCTTTGTCAATCTTTCCCTTTGATGTTGGGGATAGGGTTTGCGATCTGATTCAGTCAGTTCCTGAAGTGTAGTTACTCTTTAAATTTGAATGATTGGTTTCAAGGAATTTCGTGGCGGTAGTCGGACAAGACACGTAAGAAAATTGATCATCTTTTCCTTAATACTCTGTCGATTTTCGCGCAGTAAAGGGCACATACCTCCTCATTATTAGAGGCAAACATTCATTTAAGAGTTTGTACCACGATGTGCATTAATTGTTCACACACGTCCGAGGAAATTCGAAAAATTGAATACAAACTACGTTCGGACATGTGTGGAAAACCAATGCACATTGTGGAAAAACTCTTAGATTAGCGTTTGCCTCGAATAATGAATAAAAATCGACAGGGCATTAAGAAAAATGCGAACAATTTTTTTTACCTGTTTTGTCCGAATACCGGCACGAATTTCCACGAATCATATCATTCAAACCGTGTAATTACCCTTTCGTGTTGAATAATTAAAGAGAAATTGAGATTGAAGGAAAATACATTTGAGTTAGGATTTGGCTTAACAAACACACATATAATGATTGTTCATGGAAACTTTCTGAAATTTGGTATGAAATAAAGTAAGAACGATGGTTTAGTTAATTGAGTTTTTGGGTTTGTGACATGTAATTCAATTATATTCAGTATTATGCTGAATTTAATTGATCAGTTGTAAAGTGCAGGATAATTTTGGTCTTTCTGTTACAAAATTTTCCCAGACATCTCTTCTTGTTAAAGTGCAATGACGTCACAATTTAGGTCCCTCAGACCTCAATTCAGCAAATAAAAAACAAAACAAAAAAACGATAAAGCCTTTTACGGTCTTCACTTCTGCAAGGTTTGAGAGCAAGTCATGATGAATAACATTATATTTGGTTGAGTATCTGAGACTTGCATCTAGCCAACATACAATGCTTTTCAGCAGCAAATACACATGGAAATTTGCAAAAATTTATAGACAAAGCCCCTAATTTGAAGAATAGTTGCCATGGCAACGGTAATTTCTGTATAGTACTTTGGAACTTGAATATGTGTCATATGCTTGCCTCTTATGTATATTATACGTATATCTATAACATTTTCCTAACACAAAGCTAGTTAGATATGTGAATGTTGCCATTGTTTAATGATCACCCCTCGTAAAGTTTGTCCGCGTTTGCGTTAGTAGGATGTATTGAACTATAGACTGACCATCCAATGGGGCTACTTACTCGAAAGTCGTTTGCGCTTTAATGAAAAGAAAAAAACTTAAAATCTATTTTAATGTCTCTTTGCTTTTAACTAAATGATGCGTTTAATCAGTAAAATAGAATTTTGAGACGGAGGTCTCTCATGAATAATTCTACACTTGAGCTTTGCTGAAAGCATTGTGCGGCTAGAGTACATATTAGTCTCGGTTATATCAGAATCAGAATTGTTTAATTGTAGTATGTCCAATGACAATCATTCACCAGGAATATCAAGATCCACTTTTGGAAAAATGCTAGCTAACATACTGCTACTTTCTGTATAAAGTGGAGCATGTGCAAGAAGTCTTTAATTTACTATAGTTTATCCCGCAACTGGTCCTTAAAACTGCATAAAGAATATAACCTCACTGAGCTGTTGTTCGGGCTTGTTCAACGAAGTCATAATCTCTTGGTACGAAACCACTAAAGGTACATTGCCTCACTGCGTTGTGTTTTGTTTTGCTTTCATATGCATACTGTAAAACACTTATTTTTGGCGGTTACTGAATTTTGGCGATATTGGCTGTCAAGGCAAAGAACGCTAAAATATAGGTCCGCCAATATTACATAATACTCAACATATGCAGAGAACGACCGGGTTCATTTGATGAGTATTTTAGAATTTTGTTATACCTTTCCATTAAACTATACATTGTGGCACCACATTAAAATCGCCTCGATGAGGCGATTCTAATAGATGCCACAATGTATAGTTAAATAGAAAAATCAGAAAAAATTGTCACAAATTTACATCAGATTTTCTTTATTATCTGGAGCCATGGTACATCAAGACCGCCAAGATTAACATGCGCCAGATGTTATTTTCTTTAAACCGCGAAATTTTGATACCGCAGATATTAAGTGTATTACAGTACTTTCTCCAGTTTGATAAGGCAGTCGCCACAGCAACTGACACTGACACCGCAATCACACAACCGCCACCCTGATTCCACTTTATCTAGCTCAGAGCTCACTGGGTGCTGTTATCCTGGCCTGTTGAATTGGGAAAATCGATCGGACATGTGCCACCATTGAGATTCGAATCCGCGACACCCTGCGTTAAAGGCGCCATATCCACTACGCCATATGCTCCGCATTGTGTTGCTTTTGTTTTAATTTTCGTAACTTTGGTCTCCAAGCGGTTCAACAGAACAAATCCTTGACTGCATCTTATGGCACCGAGTCTGTCCATAAGGTATTGTTCAGTTCAGTTCAATTCGCCTTACGACGTTCCCCAAGTGGTTCAGTGGAACGAATCCATGGCTGCATCTCATGGCACCAAGTCTGTCCATAAAGCATTGCGATATTTGTCATTACATCTTGTAGGGTAAACATCAATTTTCTGCCAATCAGATAACTCTTTCTATGATTTCCACTTCAGTGATTGGCTGAATATATTTTCACACCATTCCCGTTCAAACATTGTATAGGTAACTGCCACTATGCAAAAGTGGTGGAAATTGATTTTCGGGACAATTGCAATTGCATTATGCATTATGACTTCTGTATATGCGCCGAAACCGAGAGACATACAAATGCAGAGACAGCATAATTAAATAAAAGTGTCAGAAACCATTACCTCTCTTTTGATCCTCATTAAGCACCCCTGGTTAACTATGTATACATAGGGGCTGTTACGAAACGAACAAAAAAGCTGTTACGAAACGAAAAAGAGTCATAGTTACCAAACGACCTGATGACCAGGTCGTTTGGTAATTATCACTCTTGTTCGTTTCGTAACAGCTCTCTTTCATTCGTAAAATCCTTGAAAACTTAGTTAAAGAGGTGTGAAGGCACCAGTGCTGTTGTTTGTCTTCAGATTTGAAATCGAAGATATACATGTACATTGTGCTCTTATCGCTTAATTGAATTATTTTCTATATTTCAGGAATCAAAATGTGCGTATGTGATTATTGTGATGGCGGCACTTTGGCTGACAGAAGCTATTCCTATACCTGTCACGGCATTACTGCCAGTGTTTATGTTTCCAATGCTCCAAGTAGCAGAGGCAAAGGATATCAGTGGTGTCTATATCTCGGTAAGAAAATTACATAATGACCCGCGACATGACAAAACAAACAAAGTGGATGTGCGCCCAGCGAAGACTCAGATCAGCCTGGGCATCCGCCCAGTCTGATAAGAGTCTTCGCTGTGCGCTTAAAGGTTAGTTAAGGACCTCAGCTACCTCCATGCCGACAGCAAAACTCTAATCAGACTCGGCGGACGCCTAGGCTGATCTGAGTCTTAGCTGTGCGCACATGCCACTTTGTTGGTTTTGTCGTGTCGCGGTTCAATTATAGTATATTCATTATAGGCTTGTTTCACAGCAAATATTGGTTAGACAGATACTGATAATTAAAAATGCAGGAATTATCTATAGTTTTCAGAAATTTGATCCACACTTTTTTGTCTTGATTATAAATAGGGATCCATGGTTTTACATGCATTAACGTTTGCCAGTGTCCCGAGGGAGATGTTGGAAACCGAGGCCGGAAGCCGGGGTATTCAACATCTCCCGAGGGACCTGGCAAATGTTAATGCATTGGAAACAAATGTTTGATCGCTTTTATTGCATAAATTCAACGAATTATTCGTTAAAATTTGAGAAAAAAAAGCACTATATTTTGTAACCGTTTGACAGCCAACGCGCTGTTCATCTTTTTACTAATATTCGTCTTCCGGGCCCGAGAGCATTCAGCTATTCAAAATGGCTGCCATCAACCTATTCATCCTCAATATTTAGGAAAATTGTCCAAGATGGTCGTTGTAGTTGATGCAAAATAGATGACAAATTAATCAACAAAAAGCAGGTACCTTGAGCAATAGTTTCCATGCAGAACAAGCCTGATCCATTCATATACCATCCTGCAGTTCTTGATTGCTGAAAGCTTGAGATGCATGTTTTCTTTAACACTTATTTACTAAGCATTTGGCATCGTAAGAATGTAAACAACATCGCTTTAAACCTGAATCACCACGATGACGTCCGATTGAAAAGGCATGATGACGTCATATAGGCATACTTAGGTAGCGCACCACCAACTTTTGTAATTCGACCGACACGGGAGAGACAGTTGCATGGCGGATTTTTAGTGGCCCGGCACAAGCATAATGAAAGTTCTGTCATCGTGCATCAACAGCGCGTGAAAACCCTTGTTGAAACACGGCTTTTCGCCGGTTGATGCACGGCTGTTAATACCTCTCGGCACTGCTTTTTATGCAATAATGTTTGTTAATATAAACTTGACAGTCTTTGACAATTAATAACATGAAATGCTATTATCAATCAATCAGTCAAGGTACTCAAAAACGATAATAAATTCAGTCGTACATTTCCGGTTTTTTAATAATAATTCAAAATAAACGAAACATACATTATCAATAACTTTAAAAAACATGAAACATTAAAATGCTTAGAAATGTGCATGGGCGGACACTCGGCGCCAGCGGTGAGTGCAACTGTGGTTACGTACCGCTGAGCAACTTGGGGAACGTCGTTACAAGAATTGAAACAGAGCAGAAGAAATAATGCACTATAGTAGGCATACAAGAATATATCCCTCAAAGATCATAAACATTTAACTGGATATCTAAATCCTTCTAAGATACATCGATTATGTCTCAGAGCGCACTATTTCTTGTTTTATAGGACACCTCGATGCTGTTTCTGGGTGGACTAATACTTGCTGTGGCAGTTGAAGAATGGAACCTTCATAAAAGAATAGCAGTGTCTGTTATGAGAGTCATTGGATCACACCCATCCATGTGAGCAGTTGTATCTTAGCACCATAACTCTTCAGGTGCTTCTATCTTCAGTTTAAGTGTATGTCTTCGCCAAAATTACATCAGCTACATTCAATATATGCAGTAGACAACATGTTTTAATAAGCTCTCAGATGCAGATTTATGTGTATTTCTACATGAGAACATGAATGTCCTGCGTCTCAGTTTACTAGTAATAATAACCACAAATGTGATACGACAAAACCAACAAAGTGGCATATGCGCCCAGTCTAATCAGAGTCTTCGCTGTGCCCTTGGATCTGGCTTAAACCTTTAACTACCTTTTAAGTGCTACCCTAATCAGACTGGACGGATACTCAGGCTGATCTGAATCTTCACTGGGCGCACTTGCCACTTTGCTGGTTTTGTCGTGTTGCGGCTCAAATATGTAGATACCCAGGAAAAGTCACAGCCACAAAGCACAATCCATCCGAAACACCGAAAGAAGAGGAAGTGAAAGTGTAAAACGCAAACAAGAAAACGGAACAGCAGACTCTCACAGTACAATTTAGAAGAGAACTACATCAACACAACAAACATAAAAAACCATACAAAACACAGAAAACATATAATGCATCAATCTGTTACCCTTTTTTTCAAATCACGAAACAACAGGAAACGATGTGGACAGAATTGCAGGTGACTCAAATGCAATTAACAGGATCAGCTTTTGCTTGCCAATCATTTTTTAAATTATCTTAACTGACTTTTTAAAAGATGCGCCAATAATGTCTTAAGTTTCTCACAGAAATATTATTTTTTTACATACTAATGCTTTTACTAATTTAATATTGTTCTATTAGTGATGATGGTAATATTGGCATTGTATTTTTGGCACTGCCGATAAGATGATTTTGATGCCCTGGCGCATATGCTGGGCATGTGTTATGGAAATTCTCAAAAACCTTTCCTTTCTCGAGCTGAGCCGGTACGCAGTCTCGCATTAAGTATTAAACTGACTGATCTTTTGCAAGATTTCACAACAGACTATGAACTAGTACTTGTTGTTTCTGCAGGCTGATGTTGGGTCTGATGTTACCAACGTGGTTCCTTTCCATGTGGATCAGTAATACTGCTGCCACTTCTATGATGATACCCATTATTCAAGCTGTTGTCAATACTCTTCAAGAGGTCCATATGCAGTCATGTAGGTGACTTTGTGCTTATTAAGATTCCCCTTTATGCATTTATTTTCTTGCCAAAGGATGACAAACCGTATATCGACGAGAAGTTTACAGTGCGGCAACAACAGTATATCTAGCTATGTAGGGTACAAACCTATATTTGAGCCGCGACACGAGAAAACGAACAAAGTGGCATATGAGCCCAGCGAAGACTCAGATCAGCCTGGGCATTCGCCCAGTCTAATTAGAGTCTTAGCTGTCGGCATGGAGGTAGATTGGATGCTTAGGTACACTTTAAGCGCACAGCGAAGACCCTGATCTGACTGGGCGGATGCCCAGGCTGATCTGAGTCTTAGCTGGGCGCACATGCCACTTTGTTGGTTTCGTCGTGTCATGGCTCATTTATAGTCGAAGGACAACTGACTATGGGTTGCTATATGCAGCTCAGTGAATTGCTAATTGCCGACTTCAACCTTTGGTATGTTGTAATATTCATTGATTCATCATAAACAGAGTATAAATATATTGTGCTTTCTTCCGCATTTTGTCCAAACCACTGCTTTTACAAATATACAGTTTTACTTGATTTGTTATTCTATAAGTTTCTGATAGGCAACAGAAAGATGTCATATTATTATCTACAAACTTCAAAGTAATAAATAAATGGTCTTTTAAATCTAAAAACCTTTTCTCTATAAATATACAGATTCAGACAAAGGAAAACATAATCCAAGTTTCCAATTGGACGAGGAAATTATGCACGGGATTGATACGGCAGCCACGAAGCCCAACGGTAAAACACCGGTGACGCTCTTACATGTCTACAACTTAGATGCAGCCATTCTTGGAGAAAATGGCAAGATCTCAACAATAAACAATGGTGTGGACAATAGTTATACAGAACTACCTGACAAGAACGACTCTCCTGGTGAACTTAGTGAGCCCGTTTCAAGGTAACCATTGCAACGTTATTAAAATACAACCAAGCACATTGTTTGGGAAAGTGAAAAACTGATGATGCTTCATTTTTGTCCGTTTCTCCTTTCCATTCTGGTCTACTTTTTCGCTCGCTTGTATATGTGTGTCTGGCGGACGGATTAGAGAAGTTTTCAGTGCCGACCTCTAAACACTTTTTCAAACCATGCTCAGGAAGTTTAGTTAATCAAGGGCGGGCTATTCATGAAACAGCTGGAATGACGGGAAAAGGTGTTACATGCCTTTCAAACTATGAATTTCATTCGCAAATTCAAGAATCGACACTCTACTTTTGTAACATTCTAAACGATCCGACTTTAATATATACTATGCACAATAAATATAGCAATGTTTTTGTATGTGTCAGATCCACCATATTAGGATTTTATTGTCAATTTACTGCATAAAGATACAAAGGCCGATCATTCGAGATGTTCTAGCAGGTAAAAGATTCAAGATTGTTCAATTGTAGCGTTCGAACTACTGTGACGTCAGATTTTATAACCATTGTGTCTGAAGGACATTTTTGATCATGCACAAAAGCCAAAACCATAATGAGGCGGCTGGTTTGCTGTTAAAATAAAGGAAAACGCTCTAAAACATTTGAATATGCTACGAGTATGAGGTTTACAAAATTCGAAATTTTGACGTTTTCCCTTGTTTTTACGTTATCGTCTTAAAAAGTTGTTTCTAATCGGTAGTTCTTAAATCCTTTTCGAGTGTATGATTCTTTGGTATCTACCAATATGATAACGTAAACAATTCGGAAAGAAAATTCTTCCCGGTTACTGAGCATAAGTCAAAAGTCTCAGACTAACGTCATCATTTTCTCACAGTTACGTTATACTTCAGTGAAGAAATTTCACAATTAAATTAATCATGGTATGACCTTTAATTTCAGCCTATTTTTTTATCGGGTTTTTCTTCTGCATTGAACTGAAGCACCCGTGAATCATTGCACATTGGACGGAATTATAACGTTTTAACGTCAATTGTGCATGCTAAGATTCGTCCATTGTTAAGCTTAACCATATCTTTTACACATTCAATAGCTTTGACAAGAAAACTGGGAATGAAAATGATGCGAAAGACCGTACAAAAAACCACATGCTTGCCATGTTTATGTTGCTTTTCAATGGGTGCGAATTTCGGCTAATGACCCCTTCTGTGCTAATCGCTTTCCCCCAATATCGTTTTTAAAGATGGCTTCTGTAATCCCATGGTATCTTAAGCCCCAAATACGATTCCCTTCAATGCAATTTAATTTCGCTCAATGTTGCACTTCAGTAATGAGAAAAATTGCAAAATATAAAAAAATTGCTAAATATATTTTGCATAGTATATTATAATCACACCAGTTACGACTCAAGAGTAACAATGCCTATTCCTTAAAGACATTTATTCTCTACTTTATGTTGCTCGGTGTGTTTGCAGCTATTTCATGATCCTGTTTTGTCATAACCAGTATGAGATGGGTTGTTTTCCTTTGATGAGGTAGTAGTGTCACTACACTGTTGCATAATAGAATTATGACACCGAATGAACAGGGAATGATATTTGTCTTTAAATACAGTCAAATCGAACACTAATATCTCAAAGTATCTTCTTATATCAAAGAATATATTTTCTGTTTTTATTTACAACCATTTTCAACTCCTGTTATCTCAAACTACTGATATCTCAAAGTAAAATTTTCTGGTACCGGAAAATTTACTTTGGCATATCAGTAGTTTGGGCTGAAGTTCGACTTCGAGATATTGAGTCTTGACTGATTCTTTTAAAAACCGTCAAAAATAGTGCCTAAATGGTCGATATAAAATGAACGCACATCTGCTGTCAGCACGATAGCCTTTATGAACCTTTTAGCTTGAATTGTACAATATTTCATTATTTTGACCTCTTACAGCGAAGGTTCAGCTACAGAGATCACACCAAACAAAACAGAAGGACGACGAAGTGTAATATCGTTATCAACGAGTTCCCGGGAGCTAAATCGACTTGCCAAGGGCCTTGCTCTGTCTGTCGCCTATGCTGCCAACGTGGGTGGGATAGCAACTCTTACTGGTACCCCTCCCAATCTTGTTTTGAAAGATCAAGCCGATAAGTAAGTGAAATTTGATACATTTTCAAGCAAAGTTGACTTGAAACACATGTGGAAAAATAAGAATCGATAATATTTTCAGTCATTTATTTTATTTTGCAGGTTCCATAATAAAAAATAAGAATCGACAATGCACATGCATTTTCAGTCATTTAATTTGCAGGTTTAGTATCGATAGTAGTTTCGATAATATTTTCAGTCATTTATTTTGCAGGTTTCACAATAATAAGAATCGATGATATTTTCGATAATATTTTCAACAATATTTTCAGTCATTTATTTTGCAGGTTTCTCAATAACTGGGAAACCTGCAAAATAAATGACTGAAAATATTACCGATTCAATTTTTTTTCACTTGTGTTCCAAACAGATAAGACTCAGAGAAATTTGCCTTTCTTATAAGGATTTTACAGTTTTCGGTATTCCGTAATTCAAATGTAAAAGAGCAATGATATAAAAAGGCGATATCATTTAACGCAAACGGTATGCAAAAACTGATTATCAAACAGAACGTTTGAATAATTTTTGTTTCACTCTCTAATCTATAAAATTGTGGTCTCCTTTTGATGCAAAAAGCTACTGTTTCAATTCTAATATGGTATCTACGTCCAATAAGCACCGAAGCTGAGTATCAGCGATTGAGAAAATAGAGCCTGTGCAGAAACAAATGTTAAGGGTAGCAATATTTCTTAAGCAGTTGGTTGTTGTTTTAATATTTTACGTCCACGGTAAACAGCTATGGTCATGTCGAGACGGTCCGTTACCCTCACCGACAGGCTTAGACCTCCTAAGCGGTACGCAGTTGGTACAACATCGACAAAGATATATCAGAGTGGTTCGTGTTATGATCATTTTGTTATCAAAGTTGTTCTTTATTTTAGAATATACAAAGAAGATTCTGATGGCGCCATAAAGGAGTCGCCCATATCATTTGCAACGTGGATGGGGTTTGCTTTTCCACTTTCACTTATCACACTCGTTTTAGCATGGCTCTGGCTTCAGGTCGTCTTTCTACGGTGTAGGTAGGTTTGGCTTCCTTTTGTTTAAATGTAAGATATACCGTATTAATCCTTATAAACGCCCCTGCTCGAATATACGCCCCATGTCTTTTTTCCGAAAATAATATATTACATGTAACTAGCATAAATTCCTGTTTGCTTCTCTGGGTAAGATAGCTTTTTTAAAAAGTGTCTATTCTTAAAGGAAAGAATTTGCTCCTAGAGGAGCAAATTCTTTCCTTTATGAGTTGACTCCTACTAAAAAGGGAGACAAAATAGTACAGTTGCTTCCTCTGAAAGTATGCCCATCACCTTTATATGCTTATTAGAGGTGTTTTGGCAGTGGCTGATTTACTACATTTTAGGCTCTAAATAACGCCCCATCCCCTTTCGCAAAACGTAATGCCCCGGGGCGTTTAATACGATTAATACAGTACTCCACCATTCAGATATACATCGTATAAATGAATGTGTAAGATGCATATATGAAACAAACTGGCATGTAACACAAGCTGACAAAACTGTTGGTACAATAAACATGAAACCCTCTGCGACCATTTCTTCTTCAATAGGTATCAAATGCTATAAAACACACATATCACTGAAAAGAAGAAAACGAAACAAAACAGAATTATTAGAATGAAATAACTAAATATTGTTGATGTTGAATGCTAGTTCATTGTGACAGCATGTTCTTGTCCATCTCAAGAAGATAAATTGGTGAAGAAGATTTTTAAAGATGAACTTGCCTGTGTCTTTGGTTTTAAACTCTCTCAGTACGACCCTAACTTTTGCCAATTAAAGTAGTAAGATTATGTTTATATGAGAAGACAGTGCAAACCTCACCTCACGAAACTTTAATGCTTCTTTCTCTGATATTTCAGCTGTTTCCGAAAATCTGATGAACAGTCTAAGAAAGCAGTAGCAGCTGTCATTAAACGACAGTTTAAGGCACTGGGATTCATCACGTAAGAAAACAAAGTCCTTCAATTATTTTGCAGTTAAACATAGCGCCAGTTTCAAAAAGTAGACAAGAAAAAATTGATGCTCAGCGTCAATATGCCGGGAAACTCAGTAATTGCACGGGGCTGACTTTTTGTTTAGTACAATTTGTAGAACTGCAGGAAATATATAAAAGATGTACAGTTTACTTTGAAATAGCATTAGTTAAACGTTTAACATTTCTATTTAACTTAAAACAGATTGTGAATTGTTACTGTTTGTTATATTTTCAGATTTGCTGAAGCTATGGTGCTGTGTGTATTTATTGTCATTGTAATATTGTGGCTGTTCCGTGATCCACCGAATATGGATGGCTGGGGTATTGGATTTTACGACGCAATCCAGTATGTCTTTAGAGTGAATTATGACTAACAGATAACAATCGAAATTTTTTATTCAAATATAGAACTGAACGTAGGGATGAAACATGGGGTTTAATGGGTTGATATTCGCCGGGACCCTTGAAATATGCTTGGACATTCGCCGTCATGCATACATGGCGGGTCGGAAGAAAATTTTCAGATATATTCCAAGGGGCCGAGTGAATATTACTGCATCAAAGATCAATGTTGAGCAGTGCATATAGCTGAACATAAATTCAGTGAAAAACGGCCGGTTCAGAAATTTACTCATATTCTAATAATTTCCACTCCATATTTAAAAATACAGTAATTTATATATATTTAACAAATACTGAAGCTACGTATGAATAGGTTTCATGATGAAATATCACTTTTTGGACAAATCAAAAGCTGCAAACCATGACGGCACTTCTGTTTTTGGTTCTTCTTTGTTGTTTATGTGTTGTTTGTTGCTATGCCTGTTTTTTTTTTTTGTTTTTTTTGAGATATTGTTTGTGATATCAAGGCTAGCCCGGTGACCACCCACATGAGCGATGACTGTTCATATGGCCGCTGCTGCTGATGTCATTGGTGGTGTTTAATTTTGTGTTATCTTTTTCCCACATGGTGTCTCAGGTGGGATCTGGGATTGAATAGTGTCAGTTCCTGAGAATTTCCTATTTATTTTAGGCGTTTTTTCCGAGGCTACTTATTGTTAATTACGATGATATAGTGCATACATTGTAGATTCCAGTAAATAAATTTGAACTTTCCATTAAATTATTCCTCGATTTCCTTTCGTTGACTGGGCGGTGCTTATTTCTGACCCTACCTTCGACGAGTATATTTTCTAAAAAGGTATAATGCGGTAATGGTTATATATGCTCACTCGCGTAGAACAAAGCTCACCGGTACAAAAAGCACGGAATGATCGGAGATCGCACAACAATATTCTTTTTGTTTCTTTCAACCCAGCATACAGACAGCGTCTGAACAAAGTTGTGACAACGTCGATGCAACGTTATGACATCGGAACAACCTTGTATACACGTCAATAAAGCGTCATAACGTTGCATCGACGTTCCTCCGACGTCGTTTCGACGTAGTGTGCCTGTATGGAAACTGTTTATCATTTGCGATGACCGATAGCGTTTACCGGGCATTTTTAATCTGCCAATTATGCGTAACAACTCATGAGCATGCTACTTTACCGAATTTTCATGTGGACTGCTCGATTTTGACATTGAATGGCAAGCCTCTAACAGCACCGCCCAGTCAACGAAAGGAAATCGAGGAATACATAAGCCGTACAAAGAGCATATGTATTACCTTTTTCAAACATAGCCATTTGCCATGGCTTGCGGTTGTCAAATGCCGGGATATTGTACATACATTTCCAGGCCAATTTCTCTAGAGTTTCAAAACATTGGATTGAAGTTTGTGTCTTGATATCACAGACATGTCGAACATGTGCATGTAGCTGTTTTGTCTAAATAAATAAAAATTTGACAATATTACAACTTAGACATTTTCTGAGGCTTTTTGTTGTTAAACACGTGGATAGCGAGCATACCTTTTGTAATCAACTCCTATTAGGATTTCCAATAAATGGGTTTGAAACTTTGCGAGTAGATTACAAATCTCGATTATATGCACGAAAAAAGTTTGATTCAGTAAAAAAGAAACAAATTTAAAATGGATTCGAATCTTTGCATATTATTTACATACGTTTACAATTGAAATGTGCATGAAGAAGTTTGATGGGGAAATGTCTGTTTTCGACGAAATTACATATTGGAATACATGGGTACAATGTATGCTTAATGTAACCAGACTTTTTCTAAGGTTACCAGGAATAAGTTGTACTTTTTACATACATATATGCAATATATTATATGAGCAGCGACGCGAGAAAACCAACAATGTGGTTGTGCGCCCAGCGCAGACTCAGATCAGCCTGGGCATCCGCCCAGTCTGATCAGAGTCTTCACTGTCCGCATGGAGCTAGCTTAGACCCTTAGCTAGCCTTTGAGCACTTAATGCAGAGTCTGCTCCAACTTGACGGATGCCCCGGCTGATCTGGCCCAGCGAAGACACAGATCAGCCTGGGCATCCGCCCAGTCTGATCAGAGCCTTCACTGTCCGCATGGAGCTAGCTTAGACCCTTAGCTAGCCTTTGAGCACTTAATGCAGAGTCTGCTCCAACTTGACGGATGCCCAGGCTGATCTGTGTCTTCGCTGGGCTCACAACCACATTGTTGGTTTTGTCATGTCGCGGCTCATATATATGTTAAATGCATCTCAGTAAATATTTAGGGTAAATGTATGGTAGTTTTGAACAAAAAAAAGCACTTACGCTTTTCTTGGGAGTATAAACTAACGTTTGCGGGATCGCTAAAAATGACAATCTCTTCAACAGAAAACATAATGTTGTTAAGGACGCCACCGTTATGTTTCACGACGCAGCCAAGCGATATGTAGGCTAAATGTGATCTTATTATTTTATGTAATGAGTTAATGACACTGCTTACGGCGCAGTCATTGAGTCGAATGTTTCTTTTATTTCAGAGGCCTGAAGTATGTAACAGATTCAACACCAGCGATTCTAGTCAGCGTGTCTCTCTTCTTCCTCCCAGCGAAGATACCAAACATTTTCTGTTGGATTAAAGATGGAGGTACTTCGAAGTTCCTAGAAATAGAAATTTAAGTGAGCCGCGACACGCACAGTTGGTTGGTTGATTTGATGCTTAACGTCCACGGTAAACAACTAAGGTCATGTCGGGACGGTCAGTTAACCTAACCACACTATTCCTGGGCAGGCTTAGACCTCCTAAGCGGTTAACCAGTACTAAGTGCACATACTTTCGCCAGTAACTGACAACTACCCTTCTTGAATCAGCGGAAGGAGAAACGAAAGTATGTGGCCAGACCGGGATTCGAACCCAGGACCTCTGACTTACGAGTCAGGTGCCCTACCGATTGCGCTACCCGGCCCGGCGACACGCACAGAGGATGCTTGCATGGCGCATCTGCGCAGTCTCTCAGACTACACTTTGCATCGACATAGTATATGAGCCGCGATCCGACAAAACAAACAAAGTGGCATATGTGCCCAGCGATGACTCAGATCAGTCCGGACATGAACTCATTCTGCTCTGTAGTAGTAGCTATGGGTCAAAGCTAGCTCCAAGCGGACAGTGAGGACTTCGATCAGACTGGACGGAGGGTGCCCAGGCTGAGGATGCCCAGGCTGATCGGTGTCCATGCAACTTTGTTGGTTTTGTCATGTCGCGGCTCATATAGCCTTGCTTCATAGTCTCGTGCTTAGCCTATGCGCTTCTCTGAAGTTTTCGTACATCTAAAAAGTAAAGTAATCGAGCTGATTTGTATGGAAACGGTAGCATAGATAAATGACAAAAGTGGCCCTTAAACTAAAGTTTATTTCTCGGTTTTTGGCTTGCCCGCTTCGGCGGGCGAGCCTATGTATTCAGATAGAATATGACTTCCTGTCATGCGCACTCAAACGGAAGACGCTGATTTGTTCCCAGCTTCGACAATGGTTCATAATTGCAAGTGGAGAACCAATATATGGAGAGCGTCTACGGGGCACAACTTCGTTTGACTGTTCCTTTTACCTAAGCACCGTAAAATAACGACACGCCACAATCCGGCACACCAAATAATCGAACATGTCTAGCATCTTTTACCTTACTAAAAACATGAGTTATTATTATTTTTTTTATTTCTTTATCCGGTGTATTTGAATGTTTCTTAATTGTCCACTTGTGAAATAGGGTCAAATAACGACATGCGCAATTCGCGGGCATAATGTAAAATATGGACTGGACTTGGACTCTGGACTTTGGACTCTGGACTTCGGACTGTGCAAAACCTGGACTTCAGACTTTATAAAACCTGGACTTTGGACTCTGGAGTTTGTAAAACCTGGACTGAAATATTTCAACAATAGGTACTATGCCTGTACAAACAGTGTATAGTGTAGATCCAAATTAGACTACTGGTTGGAAGAGTCTGATCAGGGTCTGTGCCAACAGCCTTATTTTAAGTTATTTAAAAGCATTTACTGGTTTTACAGACAAGGTGTTTGGTCGTATTTACTAGATAAGACTTCTTATTTTTTCATTAACGTACATTTAAATTCAGTTTCTTATTTGTTCGTAAACGTACGTTGTAATTCAGTTTCATGTAAGTGTCTTATTGAAAAAAAAAATCAATCCAGGAAACACTATATGTGATGGAAAATACATGTATCAGTATCTTACAGTTACCATCAAATCACCCTTGACTAGGCCTATGCACTTTTAACAGCTACCTTCCTTTTTGAATAAAACTTACAAAAATTAAGAGGGCCGGGCCGCGTAGCGCAGTCGGTAGCGCGTTTGAATCAAGAGCCAGAGGTCCCGGGTTCGATACTCGGTCCGGCCAGATACTTTCGTTTCTCCTTCCACTGTTTCAAGAAGGGCAGTTATCAGGTACTGGTTAAAGTATGTGCACTTAGTACTGGTTAACCGCTTAGGAGGTCTAAGCCTGCTCAGGAATAGTGTTGCTAGGGTAACAGACCGTCCTGACCTGACCATAGCTTTTTATCGTGGACGTAAAACAATAAAACAACAACAAAACAACAACTACTAAAATATAGGAGACCTCTTTTTTCTTTTGCATTAAATCCCTATATAACGACAAAATATGTAATGACCAAGGACAACACGCTAGATTCTGAAAACAAACATCCTTTGGAAGCAACAAAAATACACTAATTCCTTCATTGACTTGTAATCGTTACCAATTACCAGTAATACTCTATACCACAGGCTTGCTGGGCCGCAAAGTGCAGTCGGTGGCGCGTCTGACTAATAAAAAAACAGAGGTCCCGGGTTCGGTATACGGTCTGGCCACTTACTCTCGTTTCCGCTTCCGCTTAGTCAAGAAGGGCAGTTGTCAGTTTCTGGCGAAAGTAAGTGCACATAGTACTAGTTGACCGCTTAGAGTGGCTAAGCCTGCCCAGGAATATTGCAGTTAGATTAACTGACCGTCCTGAAATGACCATACATGTAGCTGTTTACCATGGACGTTAAACAATAACACAACAACAACAACATACCACATGCTTAACCAGTACTTATAACTGAACTCAGTGATGACAAAATACCAAAAAGAATAAGCTGAATATTTGCAGACGATCTATGGCAACTGTTTGGGAAGGAACTATCATTTTCATTATAGCATCCGCTCAGTGGAAGTCAGCTTTTAAATAAACAGAAACAAGGAGGAAAACAGTCACAAAAGTTGTTTCCCCTTGTAATAATAGTCATTGTTGCGAACAGTAAGATTTTTTCCTACCAATCTGTCACAAATGAGGCTAGTAGGACGAACTACTTCCACTATTTCCTTCTCATATCAGAAGTCAAGAACCATATATCATCTTACATGTAAGGGGCTTGTAAAAGTACTTTTCCAATGTAAGATGTATTTTTTCAACATCAAGACATGACGATCTGATAATAAACATAACTTTGTCCTAACCGAATGGTTCAGGGAATATAGCAATCAGATCTGTCTCCGTCCGTATGTTAGTATGTTCATTAACACTTTCTTGTCCACTCTGTAACTTGACTACCCTTTGGACTATTTTCATTACATTTCACCAGTTATGTGTAGTCCATTTTCCCCAATGTACAAACACAGTTATGCTTAGTTTCACCAAAACAAAAAAACTGGGTATGTAGCATCGGGCATGCGGGCCCATCATAATTTATATGAATCATGACCTTGTGATGACCTTGACCTAATTTATGACATGGTCAACTTTGGTACGTTAGGCTTTTATATGGGAAAACGCTTAAATGGTGGATTTCTCAGAAACTATTTAAGTCTAAGGTACAATACTTGGTATACATGGTTGACTTAATGACCAGATGAAGATATTATGTCACTAAAGGTCAAGGTCATTCCGTCGGACCATCCGTCGTCAAGATTTTCAAACATCTTCTCCTCTGAAACCACTAAGCCGATTGAACCCAAATTTCATATGGAGTCTCAGTGGGATGGGGGAATGAAAGTTTATATATTTGGTCCAGGTCACATGACCAAGATGGCCGCCATGCCCATATTTGGTAAAAACCCTTCAAAAATCTTCTTCTCTAGAACCAAAAGGCCTATGACCTTGAAACTTGGTGTGTAGCATCGGGCATGCAGGCCCATCAAACCTATTTACAAATCATGACCTTGCATTGACCTTGACCTAATTTACGGCATGGTCAACTTTGGTACGTTAGGCTTTTATATTGGAAAACGCTTAAACAGTGGATTTCTCAGAAACTATTTAAGTCTAAGGTACAATACTTGGTATATATGGTTGACTAAATGACCACATGAAGGTATTATGTCACTAAAGGTCAAAGCCATTCCGTCGGACCATCCGTCGTCAAGATTTTCAAACATCTTCTCCTCTGAAACCACTAAGCCGATTGAACCCAAATTTCATATGCAGTATCAGTGGGATGTGGGAACGAAAGTTTATATATTTGGTCTAGGTCACTTGACCAAGATGGCCGCCACGCCCATATATGGTAAAAACCCTTCAAAAATCTTCTTCTCCAGAACCAAAAGGCCTATGACCTTGAAACTGGGTATGTAGCATCGGGCATTCGGGCCCATCATATTTTATACAAATCATGATCTTGCGTTGACCTTGACCTAATTTACGGGATGGTCAACTTTGGTACGTTAGGCTTTTATATGGGAAAACGCTTAAATAGTGGATTTCTCAGAAACTATTTAAGTATTAGGTACAATACTTGGTATACATGGTGGACTAAATGACCAGATGAAGATATTATGTCACTAAAGGTCAAGGTCATTCCATCGGACCATCCGTCGTCAAGATTTTCAAACATCTTCTCCTCTGAAACCACTGGGCCGATTGAAGCCAAATTTCATATGGAGTCTCAGTGGGATTGGGGAACGAAAGTTTATACCCGGGGTCTGGGTCACATGACCAAGATGGCCACCATGCCCATATATGGTAAAAACCCTTCGAAAATCTTCTTCTCTAGAACCAAATGGCCTATGACCTTGAAACTTGGTATGTAGGATCGGGCATGCTGGCCCATCATAGTTTATACAAATGATGACCATGTGTTGACCTTGAATTAATTGACGACATGGTCAACTTTGGTATGTTAGGCTTTTATATGGGAAAATGCTTATACAGTGGATTTCTCAGAAACTATTTAAGTCTTAGGTACAATACATGGTATATATGGTCAACTAAATGACCAGATGAAGATATTATGTCACTGAAAGGTCAAGGTCATTTTGTCGGTCCGTCCGTCATCAAGATTTTCAAACATCTACTCCTCTGAAACCACTGGTCTGATTGAAGCGAAATTTCATATGGAGTCTAAGTGTGATCAGGGAATAAAAGTTTGTTCTCAGGGTCTTGAACAAGATGGCCGCCATGCCGTATATGGTAAAAACCCTTTAAAATCTTCTTCTCCAGAACCAAAAGGTGTATGACCTTGAAACTTGGTATGTAGCTTTGGGCACTCAAGCCCATCATAGTTTATACAAATGATCGTGCGTTGACCTTGACCTAATTTATGACACTGTCAACTTTGGTACATTATGTAGGCTTTTATATGGGAAAATACTTAAACAGTGGATTTTTCAGAAACTATTTAAGTCTAAGGTGCAATATTTGGTATATATGGTTGACTAAATGACCAGATGAAGATATTGTGTCGTTAAAGGTCAAGGTCATTCTTTGACTTTTGTACAAGGTCATTGAGATTCTGTCACCCGTCAACATTTTCAAACATCTTCTCAGTGGCCACTAGGGTCAATTGAAGCCATATTTCATATGGAGCTTCACCGGCTTAAAGGAACCATAGTTTGTTCAGATGATCTTGGTCACTTGACCAAGATGGCCACCATGCCCATATATGGTAAAAACTCTTCAAACGTCTTTTTCTCGAGAACCGAAAGGCCTATAACCTTGAAACTTGGTACCGGTATGTAGCATTGGGCACTCAGGCCCATCATAGTTTATACAAATGATTACTGTGTTTCATATATTATGGAGCTTTAATACTGGGTCAAAGGAATCAAAGTTTGTTCAGATGGTCATGGTCGTATGAACATGGTGGCCGCCACACCCATTTATGATAAAAACCCTTCAAAAATCTTTGTCCAGAAACAAAGGCCCAGTGACCTTGTGGCTTGGTATATAGAATTGGGACTCAACATTAATCCCCAAGGGAGGGGGTTATCTGCCCCTGCCCTGGTGCTATATACATGTATAAAAGCATTAAAATATATATCAGGACCAAGTGTCAGGTGAGCTACAGGACCATTGGTCCTCTTGTTTTGCTACAGTTGTGGATGTTTTTACATTAAGAAAGTGTCTCCAAGTAAGATACCATCTCCCAAGACCACAAATCATAAACCACAAAATACCACAAACATTGAACAGAGTGTATATCAGAAACTAAGCGCTAACTAGGCAAGCCTTTCCTTTTAAAAGGAAACTTTATACACTTGTCACACTGGTAAATTATACCGCACTGGTCCCGGCTGCATCGTACATGTGTAGCCTCTATAACGTACACCTGGCTCCAGTTTAATGGCTGAACTTTTATTAGTCTTTTGTTTTCTAACCCACGTTTTTAACACGATTCACACAGAAAGTCGAGAACATACTACAGTTTATCTGGATAAATTAATCAATAAGGGAGCACAAAGTCATGATTTAATTTTTTCCCAAGTAAACTATAATATATTTACAGCTCAGTCTATTTGTCTCCACAAGTTTTCAGACTTAATAGAATCACATCATGATCTATGTTGGTTGCATCCTGTATTTTATTTTAGCAAATTTAAAATATGTGGGAAAATAAGTGTTTAGTTTATTCAGTTCTGAAATGAAACCAGGAACATTTTTTCGACTGATCAGATACTCTGATCGGTCGAAAAAGTAGCTTGAAATGTTCTAATAATTTTATTTTCTTCTGTTCACAGAAAAGCCGTCCTATACTCCCCTATTAACATGGAGAAAAGTTGAGAAGAAAGTCTCATGGGGAGTGATCATTCTTTTAGGTGGAGGATTTGCTATCGCTAAAGCAAGCAAGGTAACCTTTTGAATCTCGTTATAAACAATAAACGTGTATGGAAGTATAGCTTTTTCACAAACTTCCATTTGCTGTTTCGGTTCTTAAACTGTTTTCTTCAGGTAACATTTTAATAAAAGTATGACTCTGGAAACTAGCCCACAAAGTATGTGATTAGTTATTCTATATGGTATTTTCTTCTTTTTTGCTAATTATATGATGGTGTTTTACATCAAAACGCATCGATCACGGGATTATAATCATCTATGAGATATTAGAATATTTTCATCAGACAAACGAAAAGAAAATATATGTCAGAAATACATGTACCTCTAACTAGTTATAAAATATACTTTATCTAAATCTCTAATAAAAATCAGCGGAATATTTTTTGCAGGAGTCGGGTCTGTCAGCTACATTAGGTAAAAATCTTACAGTGTTTGCCTCCTACGACCCATGGGTAATGAACCTGATCTTCAGTCTCATTGTTGCCGCGGCAACGGAGGTCACAAGTAACACAGCAATGGCAACGCTTCTTATGCCAATTCTAGCTACAGTGGTAAGTTTCTTTGCTCTGTCATTATTACAGTTAATGAGAACACTTCCATATCACCCAGCAGGCACATAACATCGAAATTGCATCGCGCTGACGTCGATGCGACGTCGTCACGTCGCATCGACGTCAGACGACGTCATTTCGACGTCATGTGCCCGCTGGGCAGGTTACTTTTACCAACCCATTTCATTCGGGTCTTCTCTTAAAGGAAAGAATTTACACTCTTGCAAGTAGCTCCCAATTTGAAATGACTTCGTCGTCCAGGGAAACAAACAGAAGCTCACAAAATATTGTTTATCTTGTAAACTGGTAGTCTGGAGGTGGATCGAATGACTATCAGATATTTGTTGGAATTTTGTCATACAAGAGTTATTCAAATGCAGTTTAAAATAGATTATAAACTCTCATTATGATTGCATTGGCTTCTGCAAGTGGCACCAATAACCATCACCATTAACTATTTCACCATATCTCTACTTTTTTTTTTGTTTTGTTTTATTTTGTGCTTATATCTTATTTACCATATGATCTCGACAACAGCTATATGTGCACTTCCCTTCGTGTAACGTGTCGCTGCGACAGTTATCTACTTTGTTCCAGACTAAATTATCTACTTTATTCCAGACTAACTTTGGCACATAATCTCTCAGCCTTATAGTCATTGCAACATTTACTTTTTCTCTTGTCTTCATATTACCGGTAGATATATAACAATTAACACTACCTTTTATTACCCGATTCGCCAAATTTCTAAATAATCCACCAATGCTGCATTTTGGGTCTCCGAGTCCTGTTTCTTCATTATTTCTGTTGGGTGTTTCATCGTTGAGTTTGGACAAGTGCGTCTGTCCTATCTGGAGCTACAAAATAAACCGTTAGCAAAATGGCAAACAGTTCAGACCCCAGATCAGACAGTTCCTCTGGAGGAACTGTCTGATCTGGGGTCTGAATTGTTTGCTCTATCTCAATACTCAGAACTTTACTGAATAGTATTTTTATTTTAGGCAAAGAGTATAGGTGTTCATCCTCTCTACCTTATGATATCAGCCACGGTGGCCTGTTCATTCGCCTTCATGTTACCGGTAGCCACACCACCAAACGCCATTGTATTTTCTACCGGCTATCTCCGCATTCCAGACATGGTAAGCATTCAAACTAAGAGTCTCATCTTATTTATTTATTTATTTATAAAGGATCTTACACGAGTGGTCTTTTCATAAGAAATTTATGAAACTTTCACATGAAAAGACCACGAGTGTAAGATTCTGTTTATCATTTGGCGCTTTAAAATGGCATTTTATCGCCTTCAAAATGAACATTATTTCAATAAGAAAACGCACTGTTGACACGGTCGTTGTCAGTGACGCCAAAGTGTTATTACACGTGTGGTCATACGCTTTTTATAACATACCGTTATCCGCGAAATAACAGCGACGTCATATGATAAGTCTATTAATTTACTTTTCGTTTTTGTTTATTTTATTTGTGTTTGTTTTTGCGTGGAAGGGGATGGGTACGAGGGAAATTATATATTCCTTTAGAGTCTCAATAACTTTTGATTATAGTATTATTGTGAAAGCTCATTGGAATCGCATCGGATCCTTTACAGCGCTTTTCATTTTTGTGTCTTTGTCGAGGGGGTAGGGGTATTTTTTTTAAATATAATCATACAACTTTCGGCACGCCTTTTGCCATAAAAATAGTTCCAAAACTTTTAACATGCACTTGATATTTGAGTAGTCACCTTATATGTGTGCACCCGTGACTATTTATATATTTATCTCTATTTATATGAAAATTTTGTTGCTATTTCAGATTCCATTCGTTAGTAAAATTTATACAGTCGCTGATAGTACAGACCACCCATGTAATCCATATACCACATTTATATCTCACTTAATGAATTCGATTTCACTTAAAAAGTTAATTAAGCATATATGGTCATTAGCATTTGTGCTTAAATCATATTAATATTCCAAAACGCTGTAAAGAAAATAAAAAAAATATGTAAATAAATGCAGCATGATTTGTAATTCTGCAGCATGGTGACATTAAAGTGTGTGTCTCATTAAAGTTGTATGCATAATCCTACCCTAAAGCCCTATAATGCACGCTTATTATTTAGATGTTGTTTGTGCAGAATTATTTGAGTACGCCAGGAAATATGTGCAAATAGCAAAAACTTAGATCAGCTTCCAAACAGCCACCCGTTCTACACGATTGTCTATCCTGCTAGCAGCAACACTCCGAGGGAGAAATATAATACATGTATCCCAAACAGCAAGGACTCTTCACGTTTCGCATATACGGTAGTACTGTTAGCGCGTTTTCTTCCGATGTGGTCCATTATTATACTTTCATTTCTTTTCAGGCAATTACTGGACTGCCCATGAACATCATAGCAGTGTTATGCCTAACGCTTGCGGTCAACACTTGGGGTACAGCCATGTTTGAATTCAGCAATATTCCTGACTTTTTCAATGCTAATGTTACATCAAGCTGATTGTAAATATTTCTTGTCGGTTCCAGAGATGAAAGGGAAAATATTCATGGCATATCAGTTTGGATAATATTGTTTGATTTGTGTCATATATTATTGTATATACATGCCAGGGTCCGAGGTTATAAAACTTGAATATAATTTCAAACTCAAAATAAAGCACGCTGATTGGCTGGTTCCGAGCATGTGCTCGGAAGCAGCCAATCGGTGTGCTTTATTTTGAGTTTGAGAATGTACTAAAGTTTTACCTGGTACAGTTGGAAATTACAAATTGGAAATTTAAATAAGATTTGTGTGCGTACAGGATAGCTCGCCTGACAGCGCCTTGCCCATCACGGAAAAACTTTAAACTGTGACGCCCACACCAACGCTGACGTCAAAGGTGACAACAACACCGTTTTGTACTTTCTACAGGCGAGCTAAATATACAAGCTTTATGGCATATCAGTTTGGATAATATTGTTAGATTTATGTCTTATGTATTATTGTGTATGCAACTAGTGAGCACATTTTTTTTACACACACACGAAGTGAATACCAATGAATTCATTTTGGCGAACTATTTATAGAGGCTTGGATATTAATTATTTTCATTTTCATGCGGGAATAGAACTTCGGGTTCACCAGGCCTGGTATATCTCAACTTTCTTGACCCTGTTATGTCATTACCAATGTGAGATGCGATATTTCCTTTTATGAATTGGAAGTGTCGCTGGATTAAGACACCAATAAGCAAGAGTTGTGTCTTTAATAAACAAGCTTTCGGCTATTTACGACGGTATTAAAATGTTACACTTGTCCAGTAAAGCTTGTTTACATACTGGTGCTGTTTTCCGAAGGAAAGCACAACATGTAAACGTGAAGACGTTAACATAACACAAAAGGGTGCTTTGCGAGTCCCTGCAATAAACTTATCGCCTGTAGATTCATCGGGATGTATCTTGCTGTTTGTGAACAACAAAGGCAAAGTGCACTTTGTGGATTATGATATCGTCTGCATAGCCGAAATGAATTTATCGTTTCTCCGATCTGTGTTCAGTTCATGCTCTTTTATATTCAGTGACTATGTTTAACTCTTTCGGCGCCAAAGTCGCAAAAAGGCGACTTTGCAAACAGCGTATATCCAGATCAGCCGGCTCTTAAAAGAGCCGTCTGATCAGGATCTACACTGTTTGCCATTCAAATATGAACTTAAAAAGCCTGATTTTATGAAAAATGTCTTTAGATTGTTAAAATTTCCAATTACAAATCTGTCGTCTGATGATTTGAGCAGACGAAAATTTGGCGTCTGAAAAATTTGGCGCCGAAAGAGTTAATGTTGTTAAAATTTGTATTGTTTACCTCTTCACACACTTTTTTTCGAATTGTAATAAAACTGCAGTGCTCCAGATAAGAAGGGGTAACAGAGATAATTTTGGGATAATTAGCCAAATTTCTCCACAAAAACATATTTTGTGACCCATCATTAGAACCGTCTCGTCGAGACGGTTCTAATGAGGGGTCACAACATATGTTTTCGTTAAGAAATAAGAAAAATTATCTTTGAATTATCCTCAATACCCCCTCTTATCTGGAGCTCTGAAACTGTATCTTTCTTTTGTTTACTTCTCCATTTCTACCCGCCATGTAGCAGTAATCAGCCCAACAGGATTAGTGCTGTCCTGAAAGTTTGTCAGTAGACACATTTGGAGACTAGTGCAATCTAAACAATTTGAAATTATGTGCCTTCATTATCTGCAACTCATTTGTATTCAGTTTTCCTTTTTTATGAAACCAGACGGATTAATGAATAATACAACGCATATTAAAGTTACATGCATGTGCAAAGCCAAGATACTAATGGATAGCTTTAAAAGTTGTTGCATTTTAATTTTAAATTGAACAAGGAGGTCTTGGTTTTCTGCAGCGCAAATTCCGGACAGTCGATTTGGCTTTTTTTTATATCTTAAATAACAAAAAAAGCATGGTACAACAAGCTTTGCTTTGCCTTAAATAAACAATAACGTAACCAAAATGTTGAAATGACAGAGGACGCACACATAAATAATTGAGCCGCGACACGAGAAAACCAACAATGTGGTCGTGCGCCCAGCGCAGACTCAGATCGGCCTGGGCATCTGCCCAGTTTGACCAGACTCTTTGTTAAGTGCTCAAAGGGTAGCTATGGGTCTTAGCTACCTCCATGCGGACAGCGAAGACTCTGATCAGACTGGGCGGATGCCCAGGCTGATCTGAGTCTGCGCTGGGCGCACAACCACTTCGTTGGTTTCCTCAAGAAACGGTTAACAGTGCAATTGCCCACAAAAAAATAATTTGTGATACCTCGCATGCTGTCAATTTCCCTTCAACTTAATGATAGGCAAAGTGTATGATTAACTACTGTTACTATTTACGACAATGAGAAAAAAGTTGCGAAAAAACAACAAAAAACAACATCATACGCTATCCAATAATCGCAAAATTTTAAAGCAAATGGAGATAACTGTGAAAAAAAAAAAGCTTTAATTTACTGACTTACCTTGATAGTCAGGACGCTGAAATTCAAAAAGGGCCTATTTTTCGAGTTTAATGCCCCGACAATTCGAAAGGATGAATTTGGTATATTATGAAAGTTTATCATCCCAACTTTAACTTAGGGTATGATGTGGTCCTGAAAAGTGGATCCAGGATGTAAAATAAGGGGAGATAACTGGGTACCAAAGAAATGCTAAAAATGATCGACTGCCTTTCTTCTTATTTTAAAGTCATTTAAATCGGAGTTTCTTGCAAACAACATAGGTTTTAGAAAAAGCCTATTATACTGCTAACGACTGATACTTATCAGCTTTCTATCCAGTTTGGCTTAAGCCCGTGACATTCAGTTATAGACGTTACATATGAGAATATTCCCAAAATGTAAATAAATTGAAGGCAGAATCGTTTTGTTTTCTTTTGCTAGTATATCCTCCTTTAAAATCATCTTTAAACATTAGAAGAATTACAGCCTGCTTGATTCCTTGTCATTCGCCTATGTTACTTTTTGAATTAACGTAGAATTAACGTAGATAACATTATACAAAATGTATTCCATTACATCACAGCTAATCAGCAACCTTCACCAACTCCCAGGAAACTCTCATAAATACGGTATTCAGACAGTGTTTAAGAAATATTGTTGACAGAAGTTTGTCGCTATTTTCACCACGCAGTTTAAGGCCTTCGCAAGCTTCGTTTTATACGTGAATCAGAAAAGAGAGTTGTTATGTGTTATAAGACTTGACAAATACTGAACAAACAGTCTTTTTTGCTATTTCTTTCTTCTTGTAGCAACGCTCAATACTTTTGCTGACATGATTGTAGAACGGTTCAATTTTCTTGCTGCGCTTCTCATGACACTAACATACGTGACTTTTAGTCAAAGCAATAAAAAAGAAACAAATAGATTAATTGAGGGATAGAGAAGATAGTACCCCAAGGGAAATAAAACTACTGATGCTCTGAACATTGTTATTTATAGTGGTGTCAGTCAAGTGACAATCAAACATCATTGTTCTTTTTAATATAAATAAATATAAAATTAGGGAATTACTAGTAATTTACACTACAAAACCTGCTGTTACATTGAATATTGAAAACAAAATCGGTTCACAGAGCATAGAAATTGAAAGACTACAGAAAGGTGAGGAAACTAAAATACACACTGGAATTTAATGACATGAGGCACAGAAAAGTATCTGCCAAATCGGAAATAAGCATCAGCTTACAAAGTACGCATTCTTTTATGATGTTTGCATGGAGGTAGTTTTTGTTACCAATAAAAACGACAATGCTCAAGTGAAAGTTTCAGTTAAAATCAAGAAACAGCCCAATTATATCACTTAATTACAATGTTTCATTGAATTGACCTTTTTGATCGTTTTTTAAAGTCCCTAAAGACGGTGATACATCATGCGCGTGGTAGTACAACATCGGAAACATGTAAACTTCTTATTAGTTAATGTTACTGCTAAACAAAATTTTCACTGCCGAAATACTACACGTTGAGAGAATGTATTTTCACAGCCTCCCGCCTCCGGTCAACTACTCGGCGTCCGACTGTAAGTAAAGTGTAACATTCTGTAACATTTTGAGTGCAGATAATACCATGTAGGGATAATGTGGCAAATATTGTGAATTACCCGACCGGTTACCATAAACACTGACAAAACTCCTAATTAGACTGATGAAGGGACATCTTATAAGTTACGGTATTTTCCTTCTTTCGTTAACTCGTCACAACAAGAATGCTTTTAATAGTTTGCCTTATAACTGATGAGAGCGCTACAAACCGGTAACGTGGGTGACATTTCAGCATGTAAACCTTGGTACTTAATTGGAACACTGACAGTTTCTTTAAATGGATACGTAATTAACGGTCGAATACGCAATTCAAGTTCAATTTTGAGACTTTGTTTAAGATTTAAGTTGAGATGGAATGAAGTATCATAATATTTTAGCTATAAAAGCTTTCGTGCTTCATTTTTGCGATTGTTTGCTCAATAATGATAAAAGTGTACAGTTTAAATACATACACATGATAAGTTAATTGTAAAGACTGAAGGCTTGAGGTATGCAGACATTGAGGCCTTGAAAGCAGCTTATTCACAAACAAATATTACGTTTGATACTGAATGAAACAATGTTCGAATTACAATTATGTAACGCAGTATAACGTCTATTCAGATACATGCCAAACAGATGAAAGTTAAATACCTCTAACAATCTCGTTTTCTTATTTATTTATTTTCATGGTGGCATGTGTACCCACTACTTTTAAATATAATCAATGGCTGTAGCATCTATGGCTATCTATTCTTCATACTCGTATATCGAAGTTTTCCGGCATATGTTAGATTTGTAAGAAAATAAGTTTTAATAAGTATTCCTCTGGTATAGCCAGTGCAGCACACACTGATTCCAAATGTTTCAAGCAGTTAAGTCTACAATAGGCAAGATTTTACGTTGAGTAATTATACTGATGTTTAGTAAGAATCTTTCATTTTACTTATTATTCGGATACTGAATTCTATGTTGATGCTTTTATTTCTTCTGTTATATACGTGATATACATATGATGACTGTTGACTGAGCCGTTTGAAACTTCATTTTTCGTTGCGTATTCAAATGTCTGAAAAACATCCATGTTTATGACACAACGCCTACATGTTGTTGCTGCATCAGAAGGAAGTGTGAGGTTGCGCGAATAAAACTAGTTAAAGCCCCTGATAGATTATGTACAACTGTCTATACAAGTATGAAAACTTCTACATGCGAATCCCATTGGGTGATTTTCTTGCCTTGTGGTTGCCTCTTTATATAGATCTCCTATGTGCTTTCTATTTTGCTTTGTGGTTTAAAATAGAAAATAGGTAAAATTAGATGCATTAAATGTTTGAATGTATTTTGTATTGTTTTTTGGTGCTTACTTATGTACAGTTCCTCTGTGTTGGAATGGAGTGTCTGTTACCAAAGATGTGCTGTTCCGTTTTGTCGTATGCATGTTTCCCATCTTGTTTTGGTGTCTTGGGTGGGCTGTGTTTTGTAATTGTTGTCTTCCTTGGTAATTTTATTTACATTTTTCTATGTACGTTTTCTACATCTCATATACGTAAACTTTGCTCTGCATGCATATCTAATGAATACACTGGAAACAAATCAATATAGTCAAAATGTAAACGAGTTTTATTACCTGGAGAGACGTACGAACTTGCAAAATTACGCTGTTCACAATGGTTTTAACCACCTACTGGAGGAAACAGCAATCCCACAACTCTGCTAGTTTTTATCACATGCATATTACTGAATAGCTTCTTTTGATATCTAAGTAGTTAACGTTGTAATTACTCTTCAAAGCATGGCGTTTGGTTATTGTTTGAACATAAATTTGAATGCTGTTCAGTTTTCCCGCCTGTCAGTAAGTGCAAATATTCGCTAGTACATTGTCTTTTTCAATTTTGAGACTTCCATCATGACATTTGTGCCAATCCAGCTTAACATATTTACAGATGCTGTCAAAATACTTCATTTACACACTTAATACCAATTACATGTATAAAGCTTCACTTTGTTAAAGTACTGAATTAGCTTTTAAGACAACGGGAACATGCAGTGTTAAAAGCACTATGCGTATTTTCAAAAACATATTTGAACGAGGAAATGATTTAAAGTTGAAATATTATTTCATTTTATTTATTATTTTCGTTTCATGGGTAACATATATAATTTATATTATTTGCTTTGAAAAGCTTTTCGAAACTTTTTTTTTTTTACAAATTATAATAACTATACTCTAATGCAGTAAAACAAATATGATCCTATTTTTGTATTCTACATCTTTATATATCTTCTGAATCGTCTTCATTCATTATTCTTTTTATCAAAATTTTATTAAGTAACGTATGTAACAATCGAGCAGTAACAGACACACGCCAGTGATAATGTGAATGCGTAAGTTGTTGGAAGTCTTTGCAGACCCAGAAGTGGATGGGATGGTTTTCTTGTTAAACTGCAAAGCACGGGGAAAATTCAAATTGAAATTCAAATTGAAATGAACGTCTGAGGAAAACGGGATCCATGGTTGTGGTTAGACTCGAAAGAGAAACGTTTTATGAAGTACAGAGTGCAGTGTCATTATCATTGGATATTTGCGAGTCATCTGCCCTATAATTCAATGCGCAGTTTGATGAGAATCTGGTAGACAGCGATTTATTATGAAATTTAGTACCTGCAAATTCCAAGAATTGGTAGGATGAATTATCCTTGTGTAAATATGTGTATACACCGGTTTTCTTAATATTTTGAGCATGCATTTTGTAAATTATTAAAGAAACTGATACTTTGCACACAGATACGTCATTTCATGAATTAATCAGAAAACTTTAGTGCACTTCTAAATGGACAGAATTATAGCGTTTTCATTTTGAGCAAATTAAGGTTTAAAAGGGGTAGGGGTAAAAAGGGGTAATTAAAAGCACGGGATCTTATTTCAGTGACCACATCATACCCTATCATAAAGCTCAAATGTTGTGCTTATCAAATTTGGTAAAAATTTCCTTTCGAATCGCCGGGGCATTAAAGTTGCATTTTTTCGGCTTCAGCGTCCTGACTATGATGAGTTATTCTATGTTGAATGTTGTGTTTTTTTCTTTTTGCTTTTTTTTACATCACTCTGGATGTAAAGTTTAAGATCATCAAAGAAATAAGCATCTGTGCATGCGCATAGATGGTGTATGGCAAAATAAGCTGAAGTTGAAAAAAAAACATATCTTTTCTGATCATAATTTTTACACACATTCTTTTCCTGAATGCCTGTGTGTTTATTACAACTTTCCATCTATAATGATCGAAGCGTCGTCATTTTTGCTCAGTATACATGTATAATTAACAATATAGTACGGTCTTAACCAACTAAAATTTATGCTTTAAGCTTTATGCCGGGTCAAACACCGAGTCTGATGCACGACCAACCGGGGCGCAATTAAAGAGGGAAACAAAGTTATTGACCAGGATTGGAGTAACCACTAAACATACAGCCTGCAGCATTACATTTGAGCCGCGACATGACAAAACCAACAATGTGGTCGTGCGCCCAGCGATGACTCAGATCAGCCTGGACATCCGCCAAATTTGACCAGACTCTTCGTTAAGTGCTCAAAGTGTAGCTAAGGGTCTAAGCTACATCCATGCGGACAGCGAAGACTCTGATCAGACTGGGCGGATGCCCAGGCTGATCTGAGTCTGCGCTGGGCGCACAACCACATTGTTGGTTTTGTCGTGTCGCGGCTCATTTATGTTATAACCAATACGTTTGTTTCTGAACTGATCAGAAAAATGAGCCCTACTTATTACTTTTGAATTAGATTTTATGGACTAAGTCGCCATGAAACTCTAGTTATGATAGTCCCTGTTGCAAAAGAGTTTTTTAATCCGACCTTCAATTTAGAAACCAATACTAAGTATCGGCGATGAAATTTTGGAAAAGCTTTTCGAAGTTTATCCCAATACAATGTAGCACTGTTGGAGAAGTTTAGCAGTTAAAATTTTGAAATCTTTGACATTGAAAGTATGGACTGAAAAAAAAAATCAAGCAAATACAGTAAAGAATAGGAAGGAGAATGTTGGTTCATCAATCTGTTTACCAATTATAACAATTCTAGCTTACATCTGTGACGAAACATTTGATGTAACAGGGGACTGACGTAAGGACGGACGGACGGGCGGGCGGATGAAAACCAGTATATCCCCACTTTTTCAAAATGGGGTTATAATGAGATACGGTGATATAGTATATTCCTCAAAATTATTGAGAATTTTTTTGCAAAGTGAAAATTAAGCACGGGTAGTTGACAGAGCATGTACAGCATCTTACTATTCGGAACTTATTTAAAGTTTTGTTCACACAGTTGGCAACATTCCTCTGTGAATTATTTAGCATACCAGTATCACTCATATGTTTGCGTCTCAAATTTTATCTGCCCCTGAGTTGTGTCGCCCCGAGATTTATTGTCAGACGGCAAAATTATGTACCCTTACCAAATAAAATCAATATTTTAGGAAAAGATAATAACAAATCAAGTGATTTTTTGAATGCTTGTCTCATCTAGTGATAATTTGCTTTCGAACTGGAAAAAGACTTGTATGTTAGCTTGTCAGTTGTAGATGCTGCTGGCTTTCAAACATGCGACTTTATTTCGAAAAAGTGCCCAAAACTGGAGAAAAAAAGCCTGCAATTTTGACTGAGGGTACGTTGCTACGATCCAGCCTTATTTCATACATCTCGGCGGAACCTGCAAACTGTAAGGCTTAGCAAACGTGCTTATAGGGACATGAGTCTATAACTTGCCAGAAATACTTCGTTCAGATGACTAACAGACCAGATTTTTGCTGTTTTTCACGCCTCGAGTATTCTTTGTATATTATAACAGCCAGTCCCTGTGTCAGGAGCTGGAATTAGTAGCATTAAACCGCGCAAAATATTAAAGGCACCATAATGTAGCTGATGGAAATAAACTGTACTCCTCGCCAAAACTTTTTCATAATGTTAAAACAAATATAGCAACATTACTGGAGATAATAACAACTGAATTCTAACTTTCTGTGGAAGTAAATGTTGTGCATCATTAACACCAACGATTAATCGTCATAAAATTAGCAACGTTGATTTGAATTTGAGTATATATGTTCTGCGCAAAGTAGGAATCGGTACAATTCCGGAATTGTCCTGCGCAAAGTAGGAATTCTCACTCTGTTGCGCAAAGTGGGAATTCTTACCTTGCGCAAAACAATTCCGGAATTGTCTCTGCGCAAAGTGAGAATCGGGACAAAGTGAGAATAGTTATGATGTTAGTGCGGTTAACAAATATATGTTTGCATTTATTTGTTTGATTTGGTCTTTCTTATTTTTTTGTAATTATAATTCTTCTGATATTTTATTTTTCAAAAGGCACATGCACACCTACATATGTCTGCAGCATGTGTACAAAATTTCAGATCAACTGCTCAAAACTCTGGAAAGAGTTGATTATACGAGCCTGTCATCCTGTATTAGCCAAACCCCCAAAATATCTAAATATGTGGCCGTAATTTAGCCAAAATACAGATTCCTCATTTAAAAGTCAATTGCCATCTTACTCGTATCAAATGAATATTCGATTCTCATTCCCACTTTGCGCAGACACATTTTACCTGTTCGATAAACTACCGAATCCCTTGCGCAATTCTAGAATTGTACCGGTACAATTCCGGAATTGTAACACACAGTGAGAATTCCTACTTTGCGCAGGACAATTCCGGAATTGTACCGATTCCTACTTTGCGCAGAACATATATAGCCACTGCACAAAGCTAGTATAGACGTATATGTCCAAAAACACATTTTGGGAAGAAAAAAATATCGATGTAATGCGCTATGAGTGACTTTTCTTTTACACCAATTTAACGTTTTGTAACGGTAAATGTTTTGGTCGAATACAAAATTACTGCTTTTATAATCATTAAAACGGGGCATTATTTTCGTTCGAAAATATGAATTTTTGGGGCATTTGTTTCTGTGCTAGCTTTCTGCAGTGCTTACTCAAATCAATTTAAATTTGGAGTTTTACAATGCTTAAGCATTGGTGTTGATGAAGGAATGCATTTTGTATTCATACTGAAAGTTAGAGCTAAAGTATTATGAATTCTAATAATCCTAGTATATTTACTTTGAAATTATATGGGGTGGTCGGGTGGTGCAATTGTGTGTTTAACTTCCAGTGCCGGGGCGTCCTCCTGATTTGGAACATTGTAGGCCAACGGCCTACTGTGCTCGCAGTAGGTGCGGGTGGGGGTTGTTTGGACATTTTTTCTCTCGTCTATCATTTCTCTCTTCTTGCTCCCTCTCTCTGGGAGGCGGTCCGATATAGACTGAAATACTGTCTCACTGTGATCACTGAAAACAATCAATCAATCAGTCAATTTCAAAATATGCTAAACTTTTGGCAAGGAGTATAATCACACTGGTCTGGCATTCAACACAGGTAACGAAGACAACGTACAAGGAACCTGCTTGTTCTGCTCATCAGGATAAGTTTGTTTCAGAAGTATAGTCTCACGGACCATCCGACTCCTTACTCTTTAAATAGGACTCAAAAGTTTTACTGAATTGTTATGCATATTCAAGAAATGCTTGAAAATAATTTTTCGGCTACAACGACCAGACAACGAATTGCTGAAAAACCTTATTCAAGCACTGCATTTATACTAGACGGAATTTCTTCGAAAATCTGGTCTGACTATGAGGTCTAGTAAACTGCCGGGTCCGTAAGAATAATAGTTTGAAATTAATGTAAGAAGTATGCGAAAACGATCGTGTTTTAAAGTACGTTGCCTCGTTGCCTGTGTTGAATGCCAGACCAGCGTGATAATTCACATGAGATAGTCTATTTCTAGCAAAGGTAGTATAGCAAAACATGATCAAAATCAAGGGGCATAATTTACAAGGGCGTACCCTAGCCACTGATGCGACAAAATGCATAATATTGTTACGTTTGCCTATCAAATTTGAAAATGATGTTATTTTATTGTATTTTTGCACATGAATGGCTCGCACTGTGTGCTAAAATGCAATTCTCAATAATCTTGAGGCAAACTGATGAAATCGTCGTCTAAATGGAGAAATGATATAAGGGAAATAATACCTATAGTATCATGCGGACTTTTGTCTTTGCGATATTTCAGCTTTAACTGGCTAAAACTTCATGACAGAACCAATTTCGGAAGCAACATTGCGAGCTTGACTCAATTCAAACCAAGGGCTTATATTAGATCATTTACATAGCGTCAACTTTGGAAAAAGACACAACCCTGTTGAACAGAAGGGATTGTCAACGCCACTGTCTCAGAATGTCCTGCTATTCGAACTCGAACTTTTCTTCTGTCATGGGCCCAAGACAGGAGCAAATCTTTGTTTCCATTGCTCTCTTTAGTTTTTTATTGTCATGTTTATAAATTAAAAAAAGAACAGTGCAGAAGGTCAGCTTTTCCACGTATTTTAATCCAGAGGTACCAAAGGGATAATGACACGCAATGTAGACCAGATCAGACGCCACATTCTACGGCGTCGGATCAGGAAATATTCTGTTTGCATTTAGGTGGATTGTATACTTTCAAGAAAAATAACTCTGCCATTTATTTTTAGCCCCAATTCCCACTGGAGGTCAACTCTTCAAGGGAAAATGTTCCTTTAGGGAAATAAATCTTTGGAACCTGGGAGGGCTTCGTCCACCAAGGTGTCACAAATAAGGTGTCACAAACAAGGTGTCACAAATAAGGTGTCACAAACAAGGTGTCACAAATAAGGTGTCACAAAAGTTGTTTGCGTTTGTAAAATGGAGGAAAAAACACGACTGTGTACCCAGTCAATCTAACTTCAAGAAGTTGAATTTAGAAAAAAAATATATTGCAAAACGGTTTAGACACACATTGTATTTTAAGAAGAATATAGGCATCAATAGGATAAACAGAGCTTGACCCGTCTTAGAAGGGCGATTAGCTTGGATATAAAGGTAAAGGTAAAGGTTTGGATATGCTCTGGCTAATAATTTGCATTTGTGTTTTTGTCGTCTTTCTCGGGCCAAAGCGGTTGGTGGGGAGACGGGGTGGGGTGACGGCTCTTCGAGAGTTTATACCAGGCTGGTAACAAATCTTACAGTATTTAGATGTTCTAGGAACGAGCAAGTTTGGTGTATTAACATTTTCATCACGTAGATGCTAAAAAAAGTTGTCTATTAAATATTTTATTTTATTTGTTTGTTTGTATATAGAGTGCGATGGGATAGGAATATATATTTGTACTTACATCATAAATCGGATTTAGATTGATCAGTGCATCAGCGCGCTTAAAAGAGTCAGATCATTACTTTATTTCAATTTCAGAACTGATTGCTCATTTGAACAGTAAGCATCTGATTAAGCTCGCAGATGCACAGTTTGATCATTTTCCTCGTTTTAGAGAAATCAATTTACTTTACTTTTTTTCTCTTTCTTGGTAGAAGTAACAACTGGTAAAAGTTTTGTGCACCTAATATGTCCAAGATAAAACATTTACATGTAGTAGCTACATTATTTGCAGATTGTGAATGTGTCAGCTTTATATGAATAAATTATTAAAAAAAAATGTACTTACATCATCCGGTCCAGTTATTATTATGACTGAATAAAGACGTCACAGCTGTTTAATTATGTTAATAATTGTAGTTAACCCTCACAGAGCCAAAATGCAGACGACAAAATTTACGTCTGCAAAATTAAAAAAAGCTTCGTCCAAGCTGTATCACATTGTGAATTCTATGACTGAAGGGCAAACAGTGTAGATCTATACATGGAGGCTCATAATGAGTCGCCGCATCTGGATCTACACTGTTTGCAAACACTATTTTCATTTTTCGGCGCTTTTTAAAGGGTTAGCATAGTGTGCTTAGAATCATTTTCAAGCTTTTTGCACACTCTATTCTTATTTCAGGGCGTCAACTAACAATTTCACATGTACAATTTAGTTCGCTTTACCCACAACCTGATCAGTCTACCTGTTCAGGGCGTACACTGGATGCAAGTGTGCATGTCTTAGGTCTCGAAATTCGCACATGCTGTTATTAGGCCCTTAAAGGCAAGGTAGTACAAGTCTATGGTATAACTAAACTATAGGGTCAAGTCGGGTAAATTCGGACAACAGGTAAATTCGGACAATGACATTGTTTCCTTTATATGTCAGTTGTTTGGAGTTAAAACAAAAATAACTGTGAAAATCCTGATGAGACGGCTCATTATGAGCCGTCTCATCTGGATTTTAATTGTTTGCAATGGTATGTCCGAATTTACCTGATGTCCGAATTTACATTGACTTGACCCTACCAGGTGAATGGGTATACTTTCAGGGGAAGTAACTCTGTCATTTTTCAAGGGAAAATGCTCCTTTAGAAAAAAAATATTTTGAACACTTCGCCCTCCAAGGTGTCACAAACTCACAAACAAGGTTTTACAAAAGTTGTCTTCTTTTGTAAAATGGAGAAAAAAACATGGATGTGTACCCATTGAATTTAAACAGAGGGGGAAAATGATATTGCAAAACGGTTAAGACACACGTTGCTTTATAAGAAGAATATAGACATCAATAGGATATATAGGGCCTGACCCCTTGTTGCTTGGTCATGCTCTGGCTAACAATTTGCGGTTCGTGTTTATCGTCTTTCTCGGGCCCTAGGGTCAAGTTGGATAACTTCGGATAGCGGGTAAATTCGGACGTATCATCGCAAACAGTGAATTTTGCTTTAATTCCAAACAACTTACATATAAAGGAAACAATGCCACTGTCTGAATTAACCTGCTGTCCGAATTTACCCGACGGCCTTACCTGACAGGTAACAGATTTTACAGGATTTAGACGTTCTAAGGACCGCGGACAAACGAGAGCATGTTTAGTGTATTTGACATTTTCCTCAGCATGTACGTAAATGCTTATAAAACGTGTCTATATATATTTCCTTTTATATTAATTGTTTATATATAGTTTGCGATGAGATAGAAATAGATATTTTCTGATATATCACCCAGTCCAGTTATTATTACTGAATAAAGACGTCACAGCTGTTTAATTATGCTTATGATTGTAATTAACCTTTAAAGCGCCAAAAAGCAGACGAAAAAAATTTACGTCTGCAAAATTTCAAAAATTGATTCGTTCAAACTATAGCATATTGAGAATTCAAAGACTACAGGGCAAACAGTGTAGTATCAGATTAGGCGGCTCATAATGAGATTCCACCTTTTTATTCATTTTTGGCGCTGTAAGTGTAACCATTTGATGCTTAGAATCATTTTCAAGCCCTTTTTGTCTCGTCCGTGACTGGCAGAAGCGAGACATGGGGATTTGCTTTTCCGGTGTCGACGTTGGCAGAGCGGCGGCGTAAACTTGACGTCCACAGGGGCCGTATTCATAAAGCCACTTAAGTCGTTGCTATGCGGTTGCTAAGGCTAAATATCTATAAAGGAGATTCCCTACAACTATGAAATTTGGTCTGGAGGAACAGTCTTTGTAAGACTGTTCCTCCAGAGCAAATTTCATAGTTGTAGGGAATCTCCAACATAGAAATTTAGCCTTAGCAACAGCATAGCAACCACTTAAGTAGCTTTATGAATACGGCCCCTGTTTTCTGGCGGAGCTCATTTTTGTGACAATGCACACCCACCGCGTTCCGAGGATTTTTTTTATTTTGTATGCTTTTCGTATTTCAGAGCCTGCAATTAAGGCTTTTTTCTCTGGCGTGAGCTCATTCAAGACAATGATGCTGGCCTGAGTTTTCGTGATTCGCACTTGCTGTAATTAAGGTCTGGTTTCTCGATAGAAAGTTCATTGAAGATAGAGTGGTGCTGACTTGAGTTCCCGAAATTCGCACATGCTGCTATTAAGGCTTCTTTTCTCAAGAGAGAGCTTATTCAAAACAGAGTAATACTGGCCTGAGTTCTCGTTGAACATGCTGTAATTAAGGCCTTTTTTTAGACTGAGTTCTTTTAAGACAGAGTGAGGCTTTCCTTGAGTTCTCCCAGTTCGCACATGCTATACCCAGTAGCCAAGAATTCATTTTCCGAGATTCGGCTAGCTAGATGCTAACCCGAGTTCTCGCCATTCGTACTTGCTACGGATAAAGTTTTTTATTGCTTTTTTTTTAATTGAGACTGGGCTTATTTAGAGAGATAGATGGTCAAGGGCGTAGCTACGTATACGGCAAATACGCAAGTGCGTATTGAAATTTTGTCAAAATTGACAAAATTTCAAAACGCACCTGCATATTTGCATGCTGAAATTTTATAAATTAGACAAGATTTCAATACCAATTACTAAAGTGGCTGAAATACTAGCTTTCCTTTCAAGAAATAGAGCATAAAACGTGGTTGTGCGTATCATGAACTTGCCCCTAGTTACGCCCCTGATGGTGGTCTCAGTTCGCGCAAATTGTACCTTATATAAGTAAAGGTTATATTCGGCAGGTTTGGTTGGTAAATTGGTTGATTTTTGGGGGCTTAACGGCTCTTTGGGACAGCATTTCAGTCTATATCGAGCCGGTCTCCCACAGAGGGAATAGACAAGACAGATGAGACTTAAAAAATCCAAACTACCCCCAGACCGTGCCTGCTGCAAGCACAGCCGGCCCTTGCCCTACTATTATCCAAACTAGAGCATGTGAGCAGGGGTCCACGCCCGGCGAGCCCTAACCCCTAATAAAAAACACATTACATGTACAAAACTTTAAAGCAAATGTTAACTAACAGACAGACAAATGGACAACCTATTACGATTCCAGTGAAAGGATTATGTAATCAAAAGACTACATACAAATTTAGCACAAAATTTCAACATAAGTCTACGTTAACTTCTATAACTGGACCCTGACCTAAAATCAGCAGCAGCATCCAGATGATGTCAGCTAATCAGTTTTAACCTAAACGTAAACCTAATAACATAGCAATCTGAAAATCGTTGGCATAAATTTCCCCATTTGTTACATTGGAGTGAGAGATGGAAAAATGAAAAAGAAGACTAAAAGAAATCTTAGCATCTTGAATTTCTTTCCCACAATATACTTGGCCATTCTCAAGATGCAACGAAATTTGAAGATTGTGGCTCTCATAGGAACAGAGAAATTTGTGAAAAAAACTTAATTGGCGAGAAAGAAAAAATGAACCACCAAAGTGAATGATAAGCTGGAGGAGAATGATTCTCTCTTACACAGTACAGTTTGTCATACCCAACATTTGTACCGAATTTCAAAATAGCTGAAGGAGGCTGATACTCTTTTACACGATACATCAAGTCTTACCCAACGTTTGTACCAAATTTCAAAATCCTAGCTGTAGTGGTTCCTGCAAACTCTTTGACAGAAATTTAATTGGAGAGAAAGAAAAAATGGACAAACAAAGGGAATGATAAGCAGGAGGAGGCGGATGCTCTCTTATATGATACAACTAGTCATACCCAACGTTTGTAACAAATTTCAAAATCCTAGTTGTAGAGGTTCCTGAGAAATCTTTGACGAAAAAAAAATAATTGGAGAGAAAGAAAACATGGACAAATAAAGGGAACGATAAGAGAAAAGGCTGAAGTTCTCTTACACAATACAACTAGTCACTACCAAGGTTCATACTAAATTTCAAAATCCTAGCTATAGTGGTTCCTGAGAAATCTGTGACAGAAAAAAAGTTTAATTTAATAGGAGAGAAAGAAAAACATGGACAAACAAAGGGAATGATAAGCAGGGAGAGGCTAATACTCTCTTACACGATTCAACTAGCCATTGCCAAGGTTTATGTCAAATTTCAAATACCCTTACTATAGTAATTCCTGAGAAATCTTTAACAGAAATTTAATTGGAAAGAAAGAAAAAATGGACAAATAAATAAAAGGGAGTGATAAGCAGGAGAAGGCTGATTCACTCTTACACGGTACAACTAGTCATACCCTATGTTTGCACCTTTCAAAATCCTAGCAGGTTCTTGGGAAATCTGTGACAGAAAAAATTAAAATACACACACAAACATATAAAAGGAAAAAGCAAAAACTATATACCCCCTATATACGGTATAATTTGTAGGACACTCCGGCTACTATAGAGCATATCTCCAGCTAAAGTTCTCGCTATTCGCATACGCCATTACTAAGGCAGGCCCGGATCCAGACCACCACGTACTGGTGGGGCTCTGGATAACTGGCGGGGCTGGGAGGTTCCGAGATGTATGCATGTGGGAGGGGCTAGAAAACATATGACATAATTAGGGATCAATTGATGAGAATTTGCCTTGAAATATATGTTGTGATATCTTATTAGAATCGCCTCGGCGAGGCGATTCTAATGAGATGTCACAACATATATTTCAATCTAACGACATGGATAAATTTACCTCAAACTGTCATCAGATACTCCTTATTATCTGAATGCCTACATACCGGTATTACACACAACACAGAGGTCCAGATGGCGGGGCTGAAGCCCCAAAGCCCACCCCCTGGATCCGGGGCTGTAGGGCCACTTTTCTCGTGATTCCTGGTTTAAAACTTTTAAAGCGGTAAAATGAAAATAGTTAAATTGGCAAACAGCGTAGAGCCAGATAATCAGCCGCCTCATCTGGATCTACACTGTTTGCACTAAAGTCTTTAAATTCTGAGTGAGGAAACATTTTTGTAGTCTGCATGTTTTAACTTGATGAGCCGTGAAATAATTGACCGTGAAATAAACTTTCCTCATTACTGATTCATATAATATTGTCATTTTCCGCATCATGGTTTCCAAGTATCTAAGGTAAATAATGGATATTAGTCGGTTTTTTTTTGTTTGTTTTTTTTTTTTTTTTTTTGTCTCATTATTTTGGTTAGATTCTAATCGACTCGATTTGTCGTGACAGCAATCGGTTCGTCCTATAGCTTGCGATATTTTGCGGGCAACACTCATCGTAAACGTGACTTGTCCCACCCACTAAAATATCTCGGATGGGCCTGTACGCATTTATTTCTAAGTTCTTGCTCAATAACCATAACATATCAATGTTTAATTTGGTTAGCTGATTCAAAACAACATTAACTCATAACTTATATTAAATTTTAACTTAAACATTGCATTGCCAAAAAAATCCGGCACACGATAAAAGGTTTCTTTTGGTATATGCAGTCTGCGCAGGCTGATCAGCAACTTCCTATTTTTGAAAAAAAATAATTATAAAGTAAATCAGTAAAATTAAAGGAATCATATAGCGAAAATGATGCGTAGTGAGATCTGACTTTTATCTGTTAGTTGCAATTTCTTCATGTCACGACCAAAAATTGAGTATAAACAATGAAAATAGTTGAATTTGCAAACATCGTAGATCCAGATGAGGCGGCTCATAATGCGCCTCCTGAGATTTATGCTGTTTGCCTCTAGTCTAGAAACATCTTTTGAAATTTTGCAGACGTAAATTTTATCGTCTGCTTTTATTGGCGCTTAAAGGTGTAGAGTTTGCAAATGCGCTTCCAAATAAATGTATGAGACTTCACCATGTTTTTCTGCCATTTCTTCACAGGGACACAACTTTTGTGACACGTTTGCTTCCCTGTGCGACGAAACGTAGCAGGAACATGACGTTGGAATGACGTCGTACTGACGTCGATGCGAGGTAATGACGTCACATCGACGTCAGTACGACGTCATTTCGACTTCATGTGCCCGCTGGGTTAACCCTTTGCAAAAAGGGGTCTGCTCCTAAAGGAAAGAGTTTGCTTCTTCAGAAGTTTCAGTTTCTTTAAGAATTTACAGGAGCCCCGTTAGCTCAGTGGGTTAAGCGCCGGCCTACTGATCTACCAGTCCCGGGTTCGATCCCCGCTGGAGGCGAGAATCTTTCCTACTATAAACGGGGTTTCATTGCACACAGCCGTCTATTATCACCCTACCATCGTCCTGATATGACTGAAATACTGTTGAAAAAGACGTTAAATCGCAAGTCATCCATTCATCTTTAAGAGTTTACCTCCGTATAGAAGGGAAATATGAGAATGACAGACTTGTTTCCCATGAACTTGTATGCCCCCCCCCCCCCCCACACACACACACACATCACCCCACCTCTACCACCCTTCCCCCCTTTTTTGGAGAATAGAAACCTCCTATATTTTATTGATTCAAAAATTCTTTCAGCAAAAAAAAAAAAAAAAAAAAAAATACGCTGAATGGCTGAATGGGAGCATTAATAATGCTGCAACATGGTGCTGAAAACACTATTCATGCTTATTTTGGAAGAACAATTTCGAAATCCTGAGGCCAAACAAATGGACTCTCTGAATTCTTTCAAAAACTTCCTTAATAGGGATAAATCTTACGTTCCCAAGTATTACTACTTCGGAAAGAGACAGCTCCAGATTTTACATACACGCCTTCGAACAAATTGCAGTTCCTTGAATAATGATCTATACCTGAAAAACATCACTGATTCTCCACTTTGTCGATACGGAAGTATTGAAAATACTTATCATTTATCATATGACGTCGTATCTGAGAGTGTAATAAAGCCATGCATTAAAATCGATAATCCACTAGTGGATTAAGTATGCAAATTACGTCGTAGCGTTATGCGTTGACGTCCATAAAATTTCTAATGGGGAAATCATGACGTTTTAGTGCAAAATTTGCTAATAAAATGCTCTTTTAGTGTCATATGATAAATAGAATCTTGCATTCGTGCTCCTGTATTATTGAATTTATTAAACTCGCTGGTGATAAGATGCTCGGCAGAGCCTCGCATCTCGTAACGTTTTCCCCAACTCGTTTAACAAATTCAATAATACACGAACACTCATGTAAGATCCTCTATTTCTTTTTTCAGTGCCGTTACTACACTCCTAAAAGAGCTGTGCTTTTTGATGCAATTTCTGAACACTGTAAAATAACCCTACACCTTTTTCTGTTTGGGGATGCTTCTTTGACTCAGGATACCAATAAAATTATCTTTGACCAAGTGCAAAAATATATCTTGGATACAAAGCGATTTTAGCGGTCTTTGCGGACGAACATGGTACCTTTGCACTACCAAATTGTCACTGCTTTCCCCATAGCTTTGCTTTTCCATAGCTTTTCTCCTCTTTACCGTTTTACCCCGTCATTTTCTCACTTGTAAGTACAGTATCACACTATCTAGTGAATAATTCACTACTTTACTTATTTGATCTGTGAGAATCTTGTACGTGACATGCGTCAAATCTGGCAAATAATTTGTTTCACAGTTTATGTCATTTTGTCGACATTTTAGCTGTTTTTTGTGTGCATCCTTTCTCCCCGGGAGCTCTCTTTTTGTAATGCCGCTTATGGTTTGAGATTGACCCGCAGCTCGAAGCGTATTGTGGCTGCTGGCCCTCCCTCTTTGAAAAGAGACAGGGGCAGCGGTCATGATGCACTTCCGGAGATGGTAAATGATGTGCATCAGTTCAAAATGTAACAGGAGAGCAAGGGGTGAAATTTCTCTCTTTTCCATTTAATTGTCTTCATTCTAATATTTTATACATGCATGTTATTCATTTTCTTTCTTCCTGAAACATATTCCCTTTTACAAATAATCTGTTGACTGGATACTCTACTATGTTGATTATTATAAACTTTGTAAGCTCATAGCTGATAGAGTTTTCGCAACTATACGTTTAATGGAGAAGAACTATATAAGCATTTTGCTTCCGTTCGTATCCTTATATAGATATTGTCACAATATATGTTGTACATAGGTTTTTCGAAATAAATATGTTTAAACCAAAAACGAAAAGATCTGTTTTTCCTTTTTCCTTCTTCGATTTAAGAACATTTGCGAATAACGGAAAGAGGAAATGAACTTTTGCTTGTTCAATCATTTTATCCTCTGTTGATTCAAATACAGTTTCATTTCAAACACATTAATAACATTGAATGGGAGCATTATTTTTTCGCCAACATAGTGTTGAAAGCACTCTCCAATTCATTTTTCTCGAACATTTTCAAATAAGCAAAAGGAAAAAAGAACAGTGTCTTTCCATTTTCTTTAATTATTCGGGCGAAAATAAAAAAAAAAAAAAAACATATGACATTCATTACCGATTCTACTATGGTTCCATTAGTAAGCAGAGCAATAGTGTTTAATCGGCACATAAAAAGTTTGGCATAATGGTATTAAAATCTGTCTTTAACTACAATTGTCGGAGTTTCTGAGTTAAGCCCCACTGAACAGCTAAAGTAAAATAGTTTTGTTATTTTTTTAATTTTCAATATTCAATATTTGCAGAAGGAAGTCACTGTCAAAAATCAGCAGTCTCTCTTGAATAATGTCTATGAAATTGAAATATAAGAAAACTGAACAAATAAAAATAGTTTTGTAAATGCATTGTGAAATCCGTTATCCGCTATTCCTGGCCTATATGGCACGTAGGTCCCAGATGTATTAAAGTTGGTCTCTAATGTAGGTCTTCTACTCAATGGTAACTAAACTCAAATGTACGTTTCAAGATGGTGGAATAGCGGTCACGGACTCAGGGTGGGGGATGCTTAGTCAGGAGAGAATCTTCCTGTAGCCTCGATGAAATCGGCCAGCTCCCTTCTGATTGTTTCCCTGTACTCTGGAATGTTTTCGTTGTCACTGGATCCAAGGAGTTCCTGCATGTCTAGGTGGTACAAGCCGAGCTTCATTCCCAGGTTCCTCGCCAAGATGTTTCGCGGTTCTTCCTGGAGTGGGCACTGAAGTAGATAGTGCTCTGTGTCTTCGACTTGGCCACACTGGCAACTGCTCTCTGATAGTCCTAGTTTGGATCTGTACTGATTGAGGACATTATATCCAGTCTGTAGTTGTAGGATCCTGCTGTAAGCTTGTTTTGTTGGTAGGTCAAAGAGTCGCTGGGCTGTAATAGATGGTGTGTACTTATAGTACTCTCTTCCAACTTCTGTGATGCTCCAACGACGCTGCCATAGTGTCATAATGTATGAGTGGCTTCCTTGTTTAACATCAGCCATAGAGGTTGAGCTGCTCCCTTCTTTAAAGGTGCTGGCTTCTTGTGCAGCCTCCTTAGCCAGCCTATCTGCCTCTTCATTTCCGGCAATAGAGCTGTGACCAGGTGCCCAGTTGATATTCACTGTGGTTCCGGCATCATGCAGTATGTTAATGGCATTCCTGATGCCTTTGGTGATGGACCTGTAGCTGGTGTCCTTCCAGTTGAGAGTCAGGATTCCAACAGTGGATTGGCTGTCACTGAATATCTTCAGAAGACTGCACCGCATGGACATGATGTTCTGTACCATGAATTCCAGGGTAACGAGTATGGCAACCAGCTCCCCTAACAGTATTGAACCTCTTCTGCAGACTGGTCTCTTCAAACATACTGGCTGATGGTGGTCTTGGTAGATAACTGCCCCTGCCCCACATGGGCCTGGATTTGTGAGACAGCTACCATCAGTGAAGGCGAATGTAGTTCCTTCTGGGGCTTCCATCATCATATCCAGTATCAGTTCCCTCCCTTGCTCTTGTTGGTCGCTTGTGCGAGACTTTGATGAGCCGAGCCTACTCCAATACTGTGGTGCACTGGCTGACATTCCAATACTTCCGGGTTCATATTCTGGTTCTTCTTCCATTAACTGAATGTTGGTGCCTGTTTCTTTCTCCATCTCGCTGGAATATGTGACGGCTAGTCTAATAGGTGAGATGGTCGGGCGTAAAATGTCTTGGGTCTGATCTGTCTCTGTCATGTTGTTCAGAAGTATCTTTATTGGCTGCCTAAATGACTTAGCTTGAATCTTGGCGAGCTCTCTGATACTTGCTTGTCTGAAGTATAAGTCCAGGGGTGGTATGCCGGCAGCTACTTCCACTGTTTCGGTACCGGACGAGCCTGTATCGAAGCTTAAAATCCGTTCATTAATTCTGAAACTGGGTTTTTCGCTGCTCATACATTCATAATCAAATTAACCCAGGTAAGACCGTGCATAGTGATAATGCTAGACTTCTGCCGATTTCTCATCAATGTGTCCCATGACTTTGTCCTTCGTAGGATGCTGGGCTAACCTGTACAAAACTGCAAATTACAGATTTTCAACCCGAGACTAAGTCCATCGAACAGGTTGGAAACGCCTTTTAATACCATATAAAGTGGTCGCTATAAATAGTTTTGTGTACGGGAGGGGTGTATTCTAACATATGCTCTGCGCGTGCGAAATCAGTCAGCGTGACAACAAGCTTGTCATCCGGATAATTCTCTCTCAATTTGAAATTGATTTACACCGCATAAATTCACACTGGACAAGGTTTTCAGTGTTTCTTCATAGTATCTCACACCACCGGCAAACAACGTCTAAACGACGTCATATCAGCGTCAGTGCGACGTAATCAGATGTCCACTGACGTTATTTAACGCAACTATTACAGCTTTCCGTAGTATGTTATATAGTATGTCCAAATTTTATCATCAGTGTTGCGTTGAAACTGTAAAATCAATTACAAGGACAAAAAGACCAAACCGTGCACCTCTCAAACTTATTACATCTCCCCTTAATCAGTCTATTCCTCCTTCTTACCCCCATCCACCCCACCCTAACTCTAAAAAAATAATAAAAAATCTTCCCCACACTACCTATAACTCCCTCCTCTCAATTAGTCTGCCATCCAGACTCCCACCCCTCGACAAGACCCCTTCCCAAACACACACCTCCTTATTAAATCTACCACCCAAACCGCCACCCTAGTCTCTAGACACACACCCTACAGCCCTCCCCCACCCAACTTCTTTTCAACAAACTATTCCCTCGATTAGTCTACCACTCCGACCTCTACCCCGCGACACGAACATATAATATACGCAAGGAGGACCTTAAAGTCTCCATAGTCCTATCAGTGGTAAAGATCGTCGAAGAACAAATCCTTATAAAATTGGTACAGCCTTCAGAACTGATGATAATATGTCGGTTTCTGTGCTTTTTGTGACATATAACAGGCAAAAAAGAAGGAATAAGGTATTTTGAATAAAACTTGACAAGTCTCTCCGTAAAAATACGCTTTTAGTTTCTGGTTCCCCGTTGGGCAATTAACTCACACAACAGCGAGACAAAAATGAGATCCTTGCCTTAGATTGTATTTTTATCAACTATTAAACAACTGTACATTGTATTTTTGTCTCCAGTACCTTGTAATGTTACTTCTTGTACCTTGTATTTTTACCATGTTATAAAACTTGTTAAACTAAAATTAGGTCATTTTAAAAAGTTTCCAACTAAAATGAAATAGATATCTTTTCAAATCGTTTTTATGAGAAACGCAAGGACGTTTTAATTTTTCAAAGCCAGCCAATGACGATCATATACAATGAAGAAACTGTAGTGAGAAGCTTGCAACGATATTTCACGATAAGATTTTTCATGCTGATGGAGCAATCGGGCCTTTAATGTAAATACTACATCGTAGAACCTTACGGCTTGCGCAAACAGGATGCAGTCTGATCAGAGTCAACCGGAAGTCGAAGTCGAGTTTAAGTGAAAAGCTAAGACACATGTAAGAGGTTACTGTTTCGCGATTCACATGATATATGTGAAAAGGATATTAGGTCATGTCCTAGTCCAGCTCCGAACCGAAATTATTTCAGAAACAAAGTTTTTAATTTAGAAAATTGAAACTTGTTTCTAGGTATTTTCCGGCCCAGAGCTGGGCTAGTCATGTGCATACTGTTGATACTCAACTGTACAGGCTGTTCATTTTTCTTATATCATCCAAAAAGGTGAACCCGCACGAATGCATGCATGCGATATTTCCTTCCGTATATACGCGAAAGCTGATTTGAGCTTTTGCTTTTCGCACATCTGGTGTGTGGTTGTGTAGACATAGAGGCACATAACAAAGTCTCTATCTGACTAGTTTGAGATTTGCAGATAAATTATGCCACATTTTTGCGTGAAACGTCACCATGAGAAAAATGATAGAAAGAAAGAAATAAATAAATGCAGGGACGTTTATGGACCTGAAGTTCGCTTCTGAGTCGGATGACACAACTGTCCCTTGTTTATATGTAGGGCCTATACTACTTTACATATTTTCCTGAGAAAATATGACACAAACAATATACAAGTAATTGCAATATGGTAAAGAAACTGAGTCTGATTTTCAATCCTTGTCAAAACTGAAAAATGTAGCTCATATAGTAACTTGGCATTTTTTTCTGTATCAAAAAGTAGCCGAAATTCAGAACTTTTTTTTTTTTGGTCTTATTCCTGTGACTTTGTTGAAGGGAAACAGTTATTACCCAAATGACCAGCGTGATACCCACGTGGAATGTATCTGAATATGTATGACTTCAGGCTGTCAATTTTCATCAAATGGTCTTAGTTTGCGGACAGGTTTTTGAAATTTGCTGTTTCGTGCATGTAACTGCAGCATTAGACACCAGGCTAAGATACATGAGACCTTTATGAGAAATCGGCGGAAGTCGAGCTTTATCACTATGCACAGTCTTGCGTGAATTTATTACACTATAAAAGTATGAGCAGCGAAAAACCCAGTTTCAGAATTAATGAACGGAGTTTTTTTTTTTTTTTTTTTTTTAGTTGTTCATCTAGGGTGATACCCAGGAGTTTAGGTGTGGGATTGTAGTTGAGTATGAAATCTCCAAGCTTGAACTGTGGCTTCTCTTGTATCTTGTATTTGGAGAACAGTGTACCGTCTGTTTTTATCAGGCTTATGATCAGTCGCCATAGGTGGCAGAACTGCTTGACAGAGAGGGCTATCCTGCAGGCTTGTGTAACTGCCAACTCTATTGTTCTCTCGGTGGCCCATACAGTACCGTCATCTGCATATTTGATGTGTGCACCAAGTAACTTTCTGTACATGTCAATGATGAAGATGTTGAACAGTATTGGTGACAACACACTGCCTTGTGGAAGGCCGACTGTAGTTTCAAATCCGGGTCCAGTAGTCTCCTCAAGTATGCATCTTGCTGACCGGCTGTTCAGGAAATTGGAAATCCACTTAAGCATTCTGTCGCAGACACCTATGCTATTCAGTTTGTAGATGAGCCCCTCTCTCCAGATGGTACCATATGCTCCCTTGAGGTCGATAAATACATTGTATGGCGGCTGTATACATGTCCTTCTCAAATGTGTTGTAAATGAACTGGACCAATCGCAGAACAGCATTTGTGGTGAAATGCTTCTTCCTAAAGGCATCCTGTTCAGCATCAATGATTCTGCTGCCTTCAATATGCGCCTCTAGCCTGTCAGTGATGATCCTTTCAAGAATTTTCACTACACATGAAGTGAGACTTATCGGTCGATATGAGTTGGGGGAGTAGTAATTGGACTCCCCTGTCTTCCGCAATGGAATTTAACGTACATGTACAGTTGTATTCAGATCCGGCTATCTTTGCTCAAACGAGTATGCGACACATTTCGCCATTCTCAGTTTAGTTGTCAAATACCCTCCTTTTAAACTAATCATACAGTGGACTCGACAGTATCGGATCATCGGCAGTATCGGATCACTCATTAGTTATCATCCATTTTTCTAACAAATAGAGCAAATATTTTTTATCATTATATTACAGTAATCAAATTAGACCAATGACAAAGTGCAGGGTGAAAATTTCGATCTAAATGTGCGGCTGTGAAACAAATCAGAGTTGTTGAAAAGCTTGGCCCCTCTTCAGCGGCGCTTACGTTTTGTCTGTTGCTCGTTACCCCCAAAATAGATTTCGGTTGTTTACACAATTTTATCATCAAGCGATTGAAACCAATTCTACTTTGTAATGTGTCCTGGCATGCCTAAAATTGCAGGCATTCATTATTTTTGTGACATCCCAGTATTTGATGAAACTAAAGACTTGAAAAGTTGGGCACCGATGTGCGACAGTATCGGATCAGGATATATTGTGATCTGACATACAGGCATCAGCTGGAAAACTTTATGTGATGCTGAAAGAAAGTTATAAATCAACCACCTGAGTGGCTGCTGTGTTTTTTTTTCTCAAAGAAGATCGGTATAAAAAAAAATAACACAGCATCCTTTTTGTATATCCCCCATCCCACATACTAGCGTCTTGCAATGAAGGTTACGCGTAGCACAACTAAGCTTCCGCTGAACATTCCTAGGAAATACTCGGGATCAGCTGGCATGTGTGTGAACCCATTTATGACTGTCGTTCATCAGATGAACATTTGTACAATGTGTAGACTCAGATTAATGCAGCAGAACTCGCTGAATGACCATGTAGCCTTTATACACTGTTTGTATTGAAATATCAATGTTAAAGCGGAAAATCACCCTAAATTTGTTGATCCTGTTCGGACACTACGGTCTTATCAGGGTGTATTCTTTGCAAAGTCACATTATGGTCTATACTGTTTGAGTATTTCCGTGCTAAAGGGGCGCAGGGGACTACTGAGTTAAGAACTACTGACATGCTTGTACATTTGTACACATTCAACTGTCGTTTAACAGACATAACCGCTGCTGGTGAAGGACCACGTGAAAACTATCGTTGAAAGGCCGTAAAAATTTCCTCTGAGAGGTTAATAGGTCCAACTTTTAATGTAGCCAAATTATTGAAGCCAAGAAGGTTGGCAGAACGCCTAGTAGGAACTCTCTTATAAAATAATATCATAAGATCCGATACTGTCGCATCTGATTCGATACTGTCGTAAGACCCTCCTGTAAGTCTGGATAGGTTACCTGCCCTTCAAGGAATAAATTTTGTAAACATTTTGACATGGATAGATAGAAGGGATATTTTGCAGTTGTTATGTGCCATAACATATATAATTTCAGCATTCATTTACAACAAAACAGGATTTTTATTGAACTTGATCCGATACTGTCGAGTCCACTGTAGTAACGTTAGAAAAAAAGTTAGATTTTATTTTAATTCCATCTCTGAGTTCAGTAAACCTGTTAACTTACTTTGATATAAGAATGTTACTATTAATGTAGATTATTTTATTTGAAGGTATTGTAACTAAAATCTTAAGAGATACGCGATTGAAATGAAATAAACTTTAACGGGACGATACCTTTAAATCCAGTTTCCTCATCAAGCGCGCGGTAAGTCCATGGCAACGCTCCTGTCCAACTTTTACAACCTGCCTCGATTCGAGCTAATTATTATTTGCATCGATTAACGTGAGACAAGTGCAAATGGTCGGGTTAAATAAAACATGAAAGTTTGTGTTTGGAAGAATGGATCGTGTGTGATTTTCTGGTAGTTTTGTTCAAGATGGATTATTCTGGAGCTTAGTTAATATTTCAAGTGCATTTGTGGGGCTATAAAGCTACACGAAGGCTTTTATGAGGTGATATAGAAGGAAAATTATCGTCAAAATGGCGGATTTGGAGGCTGTTCTCGCTGATGTTAGCTATTTAATGGCTATGGAGAAGAGTAAATCGACTCCAGCCGCCAGAGCTAGCAAGAAAATTGTCCTTCCAGATCCTAGGTATACCCTTGTTGCATCGTTTTTGCTTTATTACTTGAAATTAGTGGCTTCAAAGTCACACATAAATTGACATTATAATTGGCTCGTGCGTTGAAATGTTTATGTCAACACCGGTATATAGGATTCGCTAACAGAGTGTTACTTTTCGAGTTTTTTCAGTAAAATGTGAATAAAATATTCATTTTATCATTTCAGTGTGAGAAGCATCATGCATAAACACTTAATGAAAATGGGAGAAGTCACATTCGACAAAATTTTCAATCAGAAATTAGGTGAGTGCGTAATTAAATTTGTTCACTTGTAAATTATCCGGGGAAATAAATGTAAACTGTTCAACACCATTCTTTGCATATTTCATTGCCAGTCATGAGAGGGTCAGAGACATAAAAGGAGAATAAGAATAAATATTGCCGCATTATCAACAAAAATGCATTATATCTGATTCTGAAGAGATGATAAAATCAAGAGGCATCACTACATCAGATATCAGTTTCCTTATTCAAGGAACTGTTGACCAAGCTTAGCTCCCAATAAGCTGAGTATAAATATTGCTAAAGGTTTCAGCTATCTGTATGTGACCTTTGCTTATATTTTATTATGTGTTGACTTGCGTATGAAATCATACACACCTGTATAAGACAAACAAAATACAACTATCCACTATCCAGTTGATGTTTCACCTGAATTTCCAGAGAGTTGATAACTGTTAATGATCTTCATAAAATCTCTTTTTTTGCATTTTCTCCTGCCACCCCCTCCATGCATAGGGCATGTCAGAGTCTGGGTTGGCATGGGGGTGGGGAAAGGTCTTGATTTCATGCTGAACCAGCATGGATCTGTGATGTTAGTGCATCTGTTCACTTGTTTGTTTGTTTGGCTTGCTTTTTGAGTCATCCTTCAGTCCACAGTCTGTAAAGAAGTCATCATATCTTGGCTTCCTCAGGGCTGGGTGGTCACTTCAAACTTGTAAGTTAATGCATTTATCATACTTCACAACGCCAGGTCCTCTACTACAAAACTAGGGCCATGCATGTGTGGGGCTTTTGAGTAGCTGTGAAAATAAATGTGACAGTGGTAACAGCCCCAACTGTTGAACAGGGATTCTCTTGGGTAGCTGGAGTTGCAAATGACTGGTTCATAAGTTCTATATGTTGGCTGTGGTAGTTTCATTCTATCAGGTCAGTGGTCATATGACTGCTCTTTTTTTTTCCATCTCAGCCAGTTTTGAGCGTAATACCATCTAAAAGGGGTCTTTTTCAAATGCTGTCATTTTGAATAAATGTTAGGTTAACTTCAAATAACCCTTTCATATTAAGAGTAATGAAATTACTTAAATATTGTGAAATTACTTTTAGTGAACACATGGCAGTTATTGAGTATCAAGTACCTGCACTAAATTTCCCTTCATTTTGGTATTAAAGGTGTTAAAAACAGTGCAGTATAGACTTCCTTATTACTTCCACTGTGTGCTAAACTTCCCTTTTCTAGTTTCTACTGTGAAAGATAATAGCTTTCGTTATAATGCTCATTTGCTTTCTGTTCCTTTGTAGTTTAATCTCAAAGTCAGTTAGAGTCATAAAGCACATTCCCTACAGTGCTCCAGATAGCGTCCGTATCTCCGTATATTACGGATCATTTTTGGCCGATACAGAGCCATTGAAAATTATATTGGTACCCGGTACGGACGCTTTTAAGCTGTTACAGATCATTTTTTCTGGTAATCCGTATAGGGGTGCGCGATATTACTGGTATACCGGTAAATCGTGATTCAAAATTGCCACGATACGAATCACGATACGTTTTGGCCATACCGGTACGCTCGGTAAATTTTGGAAGTTTCCGGACATCCTCGTGACAACGTTTTATATGCTTTTAATTAACAGTTTCCTTTTCATTTTGTTAGTATTTATCCCCAAATATTCTTTTTTCATGAAACGGATCTAGAGGTAGTGGAGTCAATTAAAGCCAGTATAGTCTTTAAAAACAGGTTTTGTTTGTTTACTTTTGCCGGAGACTCGCTTCCTCTCATGTCTTTTATCTCTGTAATCTTCACACACAAGGACAGATGTAAACAAAAATTACCATGATTGTAGGTAATAATTATGGCCAGTTTAATCCTTTTGTCAGTATCCAATTGATCCTATCACTCCAACGGTATGATCACTTTGACACATATTCCCATTCATAACTTAAATATTCGAACATCTTTTGAACATTTTTTTTGTGTGTGTATATCTTAGTACATTTTCACTTACGGAAAGTTTCATTATTTTGTTGACATACATTGCAGATCCTGATCACACAGCTCCAAGGAGTTGTCTGATCTGGGTCTACAACATTTACTCAGCAATTACTGTCCGATTATTTAATGTATCTCCTTTTCATGTCACTGATAAAAATAAATTTGATCTTTGACGACAATCGGTGTTGAAAATCTGCATGCTTTTTTCATTCTCGCCTTGGGGCAAAACTGGGTCAGAGCAGAATAACAAACAAGTCATGCAATAGATGCATGGACACTAGGGTCATGTCAGTAAGTCAATTAGTAAAATAAAATGAGATCGCAGACTTGTAACAGTTGCATTTTAATAAAGTACAGGCGCTGGTTATTTTTCTTTTTTGGTGTTAAACAGGTAAAGAATGGGATGTTCATTTTTTATTACAATCATTTAATAAAAGACAGAAGCAAACAACACAGTAAAAGCAAGTAACATAGAAGTACGAACTGAAGAAGAAGTCGCGATATATCGTGATACATATCCTGATACAGACCAGTGTATCGTGATATATCGCGATACGGTTTTCAGTGGCGATACCCATCCCTATATCCGTACCACCTGGAGTTCCCATAGACGCTTGCATTATAATATCATCAAGTCTATGAGATAATAAATGCTATTGTCTCAGGTGCGGTTATGACTGCATGTAGAAAAGGGAAAAAGCATTCTGGTAGGAGAAAATTGCAGTTCAAATTCAAATGTGATTCACATGGTCCCAGTTCGTACTTATATTAGCACTGTAAAATGGAAATTTTTAACGCAAAACATAAGGCATAGAACATGTTTGGAACATCTTGAAGTGTCTAGACAGGTACCAAGCAAACTCATTCTTTATCATGTTTGGGCACACCGGTTATTACAATTTGCTTATGACCTGTTGACTTCCTTCTGGCAACATCCACTACAATTTGTAAATCAGTTTCAGTTTGATAATTACATTTTGTGAAGCAGTCAGAAGGAGCTTTCACAAGGTTGAGTCATGATAAAATTGTATAATAAAAAAGATTTTGATTTGGCTTTTTTGGGTATATAAAAGAGTATATTTCCACACAGTGAAAGCAGAAGTAGTATTTTGCAAGGCAGTCACAGCCAGGGTGTACCACTGAAATACTATTAAAATTAAATATTTTTTCATGTTACATCTGTCGGTTCAGTGCAAATACTGAAGCAGAACCGTGGATACTGATCAAAGAAAATTTTGACCAGTACGGTACTGATTGAAAAAATTTTTATCTGGAGCACTGCCCTATTAAACCTATTAAACGCCCTGGGGCATTGCATTTTCTGAGGAAGGCATTATCTAGAGCCTAAAGTGTAGTAAGTCAGCCATTGCCAAAATACCTCTAATAAATAGCCTACTCTCAGAAGAAGCAACTCGACTATTTTTTTTGCCTCCCTTCACAGTAAGGGTCAACTCTTAAAGTCAGGCAAGCTACTGACTGCACTGTTTGGCCCGCAATTTAATATCCCGGGAGCATTGGAAAATATCTTCAAACAAAATTATATTAAGGGACTCCTACCTTTTCCAAAGATGTCCCTGGGATTGAGAATACCAGGTCCACAGGCATTAATGGGGGTATTTTGGATAGCCGTCAGATAACCAGATAAAGGGCGTTTTTGACGCATGAATAAAGGGTAAAAACGCATCACATTCCTGTTTGATGCGTCAGGAAAACGTCTTTAAAATACTGGTTGACGCATCGATTGTGAAACGGAAGCGTCAACAAACGTCTCATATTTTGCTGATGGCCATATGGGTATGTCTGCAAAAGCGTGAACGTAAACCGCCGAACATATTCTCGTGAAATTTCCCAGCTTTACCTGCAATTAATGTGACAGTTCGGTGCAGAAAGTGTGTGAGACGTGATACAATATCCGGTAGTCGGGTAACTACATATCTGAAAAAAAAAAGTACATAACCGGACTTAAAATTGGGTGACCCAGTCCATGTTTCTTTTTGCGTCATTGACGGTTACAAGTTACAGAGCAAATAGACAGACTGCTACATTTTACACGTAATAGATTGAGACACGGTCTTCGATATTTATTTCCGGCAATTTCATAATGGCTACACGCACTCGAGTCAAAACAGTTCAGAAGTCAATTTTTAAGTTTTTCCAGCGGTCTGAATACTGCAAAAGACTTAAAGGTAGGTTCCTGGCCTAGCAATAAGAATTATGTTCACAAAATAATTTTGTCTTTTTCTGGGTAGTATTGAATTCTCTTATTTTTCTGAAACTGTTGCTACTGAGAAAATCGTCAGATGTTGCAGAAAATAGTCGTTTTCCCTTTGGTTTATTTTCTTTTGTTGGAATTCCAGTTCTAAAAATAAATATGTATATATGTGAACAAGTCCGCAGTTTCTGATGTAATTTGCCAACCGTTAATTTTCTCTTGCCCTGAGCTTATCCAGAGAACCTGGCATGGCGGATGGGTTACAGCTATCCCGAATTGCAATGCAGCATGACGTCAGCTATGTTATCTATTTTTGGCGCGAACTAAAAGTAGCGCTAACTGGTGTGCAAAGCAGAGTTAGGAAACCCCTTGCAAAACGACTTTTCTACGATTTTTTCGATTTACACTTTTTAGTGAAACTTATTAATTTCCTCTTTATAAGTGCTTTCCAACAACTTGGATAGAAAATCATCAAAGTTATGATGCATTCCAAAGTACAGGAACCTACCTTTAATACCCATGGTATCAGATTTGGCAGTTTTATGAGAATGACAAATTGGTGAAATTTTTGCATTTTCACATTCTTAGATTGTGTTTGCTGCATAAGCATATTGAAAACTGAATAATGGCAAACTCTTTCGCGCTTTTTTATCTTTTCCACAAATGGCTCCAAAAAATTTGTTAGACAGAGCTCCAGATAGGGTGGGATATTGAGGATAATTCAAAGACAATTTTTCTTATTTCTCAGTGAAAATATATATTGTGACCCCTCATTAGAACCGTCTTGATGAGACGGTTCTAATGAGGGGTTACAACATATTTTTCTATGGAGAATTATGGAAAAATATCCCTAAATTATCCATGTTACAGTGTTACCCTTTCTTATCTGGAGCTCTGGTTACAATAGTCTCCTCCACTTCATTCCATTGATTTTGTATGACACTTACATAGAAAAAGAATTTGCTCCCGTTGAAAGACCAAACCCATGTATGAAAGAGTATCACTTGAACCCCTTAGAGCCAGTAAAATGTAGATTACCTCAGCCATTCCCTTATATTCCAACCTGATCCATTCCATGTCTTAGACGATATTCCAGCATTGATTTACTACTCTGGCCATTAAAGTCAGTCAAATACAGTATTATTGAATATTGTCAATATTGAAGCTCTAGAAATGGGTGGATTTTAGTGGCTGTTTGGCTACAGAGATAATTGACTTCAGCCAAAATTTAAAAATAACCGTGTAGTTGAAGGAGACTAAAGGAAATCCCATGAAAAAAACGATGAACGGAACACATTCCTTTAAGGAATGTGTTCCGTTCATCGTTTTTTTCATGGGATTTTCACACAACTTTCAGAATATTGTTATCACTACATGGCATGTAGCATGTTATATTAGGGGTCCTGATCAGAACCTTTCTTGGAGAGTTATGGCCCTTTATCTGTAAATTTGGCCAAATCTTGTAGACACTACTCCTCCTTCAGTTTTTAACCTATTTTTATTAGACTTTGATTTGAGGTCTCTGTCTCCATTATGATCTGTGTGTAGGTGGGGCGTTAACCCATTGCATTCTGGATATTTTTAGTTGTCTGCTGAAATTGTCGTCTGCATCAGAAATCAAGAATATTTTGACAACTCTCTGGATCCAAACTGTTTGCCCAGATAGCCCTAAAGGGGTATCATGAATGGAATGGGTTAAACCCAGTTTGCTCACTAAACCTCACTTCATTGCTTGGGATGCACTATACATGTATATGGAATGTATCATAAGCCCAAATGAAAGAGAAAGAGATATAAATATTGCATTACTGCCATGGATACATTATAGATTCATTTATTCTTGTCCGACATTGACAGCTTGCTTTGTTTACTGTGTGTATTCCTCCAAATTGAAAGATATATGTAGGTTAGCTGGTTAATAGATCCTCCCACACAAACTTTGCAGAGCTCCAGATAAGAGGTGTACTCACTGCAGAGCTCTAGATAAGAGGGAGTATTGAGTGATAATTAGGGATAATTCTTGTTAATTCTGCATACAAACATATGTTGTGACCCCTCATCTGAACCGTCTCAACGAGACAGTTCAGATGAGGGGTCACAACATACGGTTTCTAGGAGAAATAATTTTTTTTTTTCCCTCAATTATCATCAAATACCCCTAGAGCTCCGACTCAGTGATATTTCCAAGATTATCTTTTAATTTTTCATAAAATCATATGTTGTGACTCCTCATTAGAATTGCCTTACTGAGGGAGTTCTGCTGAGGGGTCTTGAGGCAGTTTTCTAATGAGGGGTCATAAAATAGGTGTTTATGGAGAATTTTGAAAAATATCCCAGAATTTCCATCAGATTAACCCATAATGCGCCAAAAAGCAGACGACAAAATTTACGTCTGAAGAATTTTAAAAAATGTTTCGTCCAAGCGATATCATATTGAGAATTCGAACACTAGAGGGCAAACAGTGTAGATTCAGATGAGGTGGCTCATTATGAGCCACCTCATCTAGATCTACACTGTTTGCCAATTCAACAATTTTAATTTTTGGCGCTTTTTAAAAGGGTTGATATCTACATATATCAAGTATTTATAGCCTTAAGAAAAGAGGGTTTGTTAGGTTTTGAGCAGTGAAGAGTCTGATCAGCTTTGTGATCTGTGGATCTGAGCAGGACCCTCATGTTTAATGTGCAAAAGTAAAAGCTGGACTGGTCTAGGATGGTTTTTCTCCTGGACTGGAGATGAAAGTGCAGTAGCGGCTTGTTGTACCATAATTTGATGCAGTTTTCCTCATATCTAAACTGGGACAGATTTTGTTACATTTGTCTGCTGGCAAAGTTATTTTTATGTTGTATTTTACAGATCCCAAATGAATAGTTTACCATCCTGTCGCCTTAGTTACTGTCCACACTCAGTGTATGCACAGATAAGATGGGGTCTTGAGGATAAAATCATATGTTGTGACCCCTCATTAAAACCATCTCGCGAAAACAGTTCTCATGAGGGGTTCCAACATATATTGACTTGGAGAAATATGGAAAATTATCCCTAAATAATGCTTCATGTCGAGCCCACTTGCAGTCAGCAAGACATAGTCACCCATTTGGTTTTGGTGTGTCCATCTGTCCATCTATCCATTTACAGCCATATCTTGAGTTTAGTAGACCCTAGGACCTTAAAACTTCATCAATATGCTTCGCAAAAATTCTAATTGGCTCCCACAAAACTAGGTCACTGTGACCTACTTTCACAAAACAGTACCATATATTTAGTTTTTGACTGCAGCCCCAAAGGCCAAAGCTCTCTTTTCGTAGGCGGAAGAGCATTTTAGCTCCATCAGTGCATGCACCTTACCACTCCAGGTCATCCCCAACAAAACTAGGTCACTGTGACCTGCTTTCATGAAAAAGTACCACATACTTAGTTTTTGACTGCTGCCCCATATATTCATTTTCACAGGCCCCAGAACATTGAAACTCCATTAGTCCATGCACTCCAGGTCACCCCCAACAAAACTAGGTCACTGTGACCTACTTTCATGAAAAAGTACCACATATTTAGTTTTTGACTGCAGCCCCGTATCTCCCTTTTTATAGGCATGAGAACATTGAAACTCCATCAGTGCATGCACCTAACCCCACTCCAGGTCACCCCCAACAAAACTAGGTCACTGTGGCCTACTTTCACGAAAAAGTACCACATATTTAGTTTTCAACTGCAGTCCCATATCTCTCTTTTCATAGGCCCCAGAACATTGAAACTGCATCAGTCTATGCACCTTACCACTTCAGGTCACCCCCAACAAAAGTAGGTCACTGTGACCTACTTTTAAGAAAAAGTACCATATATTTAGCTTTGGACTGAAGCCCCATATTTCCCTTTCCATAGGCCCAAGAGCATTGAAGCTCAATCAGTGCATGCACCTTACCACTCCAGGTCACCCCTAACAAAACCAGGTGACTGTCACGTACTTTCACGAAAAAGTACCACATACATGTATTTAGTTTTTGACTGCAGCACCATATATCCCATTTCATCGGCCCCAGAACATTGAAACTCCATCAGTCCATGCACTCCAGGTCACCTACAACAAAACTAGGTCACTGTGACCTACTTTCATGAAAAAGTATCTTTAGTTTTCGACTGCAGCCCCATATCTGCCTTTTTATAGGCCCCAGAACAGTGAAAAACCAGCAGTGCATGCACCTTACCACTCCAGGTCACCCCTTACAAAACCAGGTGACTGTCACCTACTTTCACGAAAAAGTACCACATACATGTATTTAGTTTTTGACTGCAGCACCATATATCCCATTTCATTGGCCCCAGAACATTGAAACTCAATCAGTCCATACACTCCAGGTCACCTGCAACAAAACTAGGTCACTGTGACCTACTTTCATGAAAAAGTATCTTTAGTTTTCGACTGCAGCCCCATATCTGCCTTTTTATAGGCCCCAGAACAGTTAAACACCATCACTGCATGCACCTTACCACTCCAGGTCACCCTAACAAAACCAGGTGACTGTCACCTACTTTCACGAAAAAGTACCAAATATTTAGTTTTTGACTGCAGCCCCATATCTTACTTTTCATAGGCCCCAGAACATTGAAACTCCATCAGTCCATACACCTTAACACCTAAGGTCACCCCCAACAAAATTAGGTCACTGTGACATACTTTCAAGAAAAAGAACCATATATTTAGTTTTCGAGGTCAGCCCCATATCTCCCTTTTCAAAGGCCCGAAAGCATTGAAACTCCATCAGTGGATGCACCTTACTGCTCCAGGTCACCCCAAACAAAACTAGGACAATGACCTACTTTCAGGAAAAAGTACCACATATTTAGTTTTCATCTGCAGCCCCATATCTCCCTTTTCATAGGCCAGGAGCATTGAAACTCCATCAGTGCATGAAACTTACCGCTCTAGGTCACCTCAAACAAAACTAGGTCACTGTGACCTACTTTCATGAAAAAGTACCACATATTAAATTTTACAGATCAGCTCCTTATGTCTCTTTTCATAGGCCCTAGCCCATTGACACTTCATCAGTGCATGCACGGGATATTTTTAGTGTCGAATTCCCTGGGTAATCCTGCCCCCCCCCCCCCCCCCCCCCCCCCCCCCCCCCCCCCCCCCCCCCCCCCCCACCCACCCACACCCTTCAGGGGGATAATATGGATAGGTGCATAATTTCAGTAGTGCTGTAGATAACAAGGAGTTTTGAGGATAATTCTGGAGTAACTCTTCATACTGTACATGTATGTCCATCATAGATAGAACATCCATTGAGATGGGACGTTTGTCTTGAACTTATCCGTCTTTGAATCTGGGCACATCTGTATGATCATTGGGGATGTTTTCCAAAATGGCTGGCAAACAGTGTAGATCGTAATCAGACTACACTGGTTGCTGTGACAATTATCTGAATATTTACAATTACACCGTATAGGGATAAAAACATTCTTGAATTACAGTATTTTCTAAACTTCCTGAATCTCATTGACATACTTTTATAACAGACATGACAAGGGTGTCCATTGTAGTTATAAATCACAGCTGAAATTCTTCATATTACCTCGTAGACTCATATGCACAAATTGAAAATATTGTTACGGGGCATCTGACTTATAAGCCAGATGTCCTGGGTTCAGTATCCGGTCCTGCCCCTTACTTTCATTTCTCCTTCTGGTGATTCAAGAAGGGCAGTTTTCAGTGTCAGTTACTGGTGAAAGTAAGTGCACTTAGTACTGGTTAAACGCTGAGGAGGTCCAAGCCTGCCCAGGAATTGTGTGGTTAGGTTAACTGACCGTCCCGACATGATCACAGTTGTTTACCATGGACATTAAACAATAACACAACCACAACAAATATTGTTACGGCATAGTTTAAAACCTGGAATGGAATAGATAACTGGCTACTTAAAGTCCTAGGATGGCACTCTTTCATTTTGGTATATTCAGTAAAGAGATTGGGCACAAGTAACAAAAATATTAAATAGCCCTCAAATACATTTATTTGAATGGTTCTAATTTTCAGTCAATACCTCAGACTCGTTTATCAGGCTCTTCTGAGATAGGAAAATTGCTAAATTATAAATGGTGACAGTCATGCAATTGAAAATTAGAAGAAAAAAAATCACCATTTCTGAGGAATTTAAACATTGCCTGATCATTTTTAGCTCACCTGAGCAGGAAGTGCTCAAGGTGAGGTATTGTGATCGGTCTTTGTCCGTCGCCCGTCGTCAACTTTTGCTTTAAACGACTTCTTCTCCAAAATTGCTGGACGGATTTTAAAATAATTTTAAAATAATAAATTGCTCAAACAGTTTTGCTCCGCTGAACAATATGGCTGCCAGAGCTAAAAATAGAAAAACCTTTAAACGACTTCTCCTCCAAAACTGCTGGGCAGATTTTGAAATGTTTTCACAGAAATGTTCCTTAGGAGACCCTCTACCAAAATTGCTCAAACGGTTCTGCTCCGCTGAATAATATGGCCGCCAGAGCTAAAAATAGAAAAACCTTTAAACGACTTCTCCTCCAAAACTGATGGGCCGATTTTGAAATAATTTCACAGAAATGTTCCGTAGGAGACCCTCTACCAAAGTTGCTCAAACGGTTCTGCTGAACAATATGGCTGCCAGAGCTGAAAATAGAAAAACCTTTAAACGACTTCTCCTCCAAAACTGCTGGGCAGATTTTGAAATAATTTCACAGAAATGTTTCTAAGGAGACCCTCAACCAAAATTGCTCAAACGGTTCTGCTCCGCTGAACAACATGGCCGCTAGAGCTAAAAATTGAAAAACCTTTAAACGACTTCTCCTCCAAAACTGCTTGGCCGATTTTGAAACAATTTTACAGAAATGTTCCTTAGGAGACCCTCTACCAAAATTGCTCAAACGGTTTTGCTCCACTGAACAATATGGCCACCAGAGCAAAAAATAGAAAAAAAGCTTTAAACATCATTGTCTCTGAAGCCAATGGCTCGATTTCAAAAAAAAATTCACAGAAATGTTTTACTGATGGCCCTGAACAAAAATTGCTTAAACGGTTACATCCCGCTGAACAAAATGGCCGCCAGAGCTAAAAATAGAAATAAATTTGAGAATGACACAGAGGGCACAGTTATGATCCAATCATCTTGAAACTTAGTCAGAATGTTTATCTAAATGAAATCTAGACCATCTTTGAAACTGGGTCATGTGGGGTCAAAAACTAGGTCCTTGGATCAAATCTTAGAAAAACCTTGTGCACACACTCTAGAGGGTACAGTTATGATCCAATCTTCATGAAACTCTGTCAGGATGTTTATTTATATAAAATCTAGGCCAAATTTGTATCTGAGTCTTGTGGGATCAAAAACTAGGTCAATAGGTCAAATCTTAGAAAACCTTATGTACACTCTAGAGGGCACAGTTATGATCCAATCTAAGTGAAACATTGTCAGAATGTTTATTTTCATAAAATCTAGACCATCTTTGAAACTGGGTCATGTGGGGTCAAAAACTAGGTCACTGGGTCAAATCTTAGAAAAACCTTGTGCACACACTCTAGAGGGTACAGTTATGATCCAATCTTCATGAAACTCTGTCAGGATGTTTATTTATATAAAATCTAGGCCAAATTTGAATCTGAGTCTTGTGGGATCAAAAACTAGGTCAATAGGTCAAATCTTAGAAAAAACCTTATGTACACTCTAGAGGGCACAGTTATGATCCAATCTAAGTGAAACATTGTCAGAATGTTTATTTTCATGAAATCTATACCAGATTTGAAACTGGGACATGTCAGGTCAAAAACTAGGTCACTAGGTCAGTTCTTAGAAAAAAGTGTGAACGCTTTAGAGGACACAGTTTTGTTCTAATTGTCATGAGACTTTGTCAGAATGTTTGTCTCCAACAAATCTGGACCAAGGGTGCAACTTGGTCATGTTGGGTCAAAAAGTAGGTCACTAGGTTAAACCTTAGAAAAACATTGTGTACACTCTGGAGGTCACAGTTTTGATAACTTTTTTTGTCAGAATGTTCATATCCAAGAAATCTAGACCAGGTTTGAAACTGGGTCATGTGGGGTCAAAATCTAGGTCATTAGGTTAAATCTTATAAAAACCATAGGTACACAATAAAGGGTTCATTTTCCATTTAATCTTTGTGAAACTCTGTCTGTCGGTCATATGGATGTCTCTGAGGTTAAGTTCACAGGATACTCAGGTGAGCGATCCAGGGCCAGCATGGCCCTCTTGTTTAAAAAAAGCATACACATACATGTAGTTTATGGCTGGAATATCAGTCAGAACTATTGTGCTGGAAGGTACTTATAAAAAGTTTTGAACTGAACAAAAACCTGTCAGTGACTGACTGACCAATGATCATCAGAAATTCAGCTATTTTATAACTGTTATGTTTGCCTTAATATAGCACTGAAATTAACAGTTTTCTCTACATTTCTCTCTTTCAGGATATTTATTATTCAAGGATTTTTGTGAAAATGTGTGTGACGAGCCTGTTCCACAGCTGAAATTCTATGATGAGGTAAAGTTCTTATAGATCTCAATGTGAAAACAGCATTCTAATGCACTTACAAATATAACATATATACTGTTGCAAACCCGACGTCATTAAGTAACGTTGTTTCTTATTGGCTGACGTTTGGTTTTACGTTGCGAACTTGCGATAGTGCTTAAATGGGTGCAAAATAGTACATTATGAACGGTGAAAATGAGGAAAAGTGCATTAGAATGGGGATAACTGTATTGAAAATTGTAATTTGGGGAGGTAGATCATCAGTTGTATGGTCGCAAATTGCGTTTTAAGGCTCCGCTGGCACGTCGCCGTAAAATGAAATTTCCAACCATAAAACAGATGATTTACCTACCCAGATGACAATTTTCAAGACAGTTATCCCCTAATTTAACGTAATGACCCTATAAGTTTGGACACAAAGAAGTTGGACAGTTATTGTTCGAAAATTCTTAGAAAGTGGGTTTTACATACGTTATTGCATCCAAATGATGCTCAGTGAATTGCAGTCATTGTAGACCCTGTTTAAACTGCTCCTTGAGGAGCAGTTTGATCTGGGTCTACAATATTTGCTCAGAGCTGCCTGTCCGAATATTTAGGGTCATTATGGTAACCCTTTTTAGACTGGAAACCCGTTCAGGGGACATATGGAAACAGTGCAGACCCAGTTCAGACTTTGTAGAGCGCGACGTCTGATCAGGGTCAACACTGTTTGCTTACAGGAATTTCAATGTAGAATATAATGAAAACTTCTACCAGAAAGCCCTAAAACTAGGAATGGACTCAACCTAATGATGAGAATGGACAGGTCCACTGGTCAAAAAATGGTTAATGATGGAATCTGGAGATTTTCTTTTAAATTCTCCATTGAAAAATCCATGCATCGTCTTGGAAGAGCTATTAGGAAGAAAAAAGAAAATGAGCCACAACATGGAAAAAGGGTGCTGAAGGTATATGTGAACATCAAAAACTCAAAGACCATCCTTTGCACCTATACAGTCTTATCAGTTCTTTTGCTGTTCGCAGACATCAGGTATTGACCATGAGAAATCTACAGACCCAAAATGAAGGCTGTACCTTGACAGCACAGGTTCACCGACTGGTTTGAGTCATGACTGTTTGTAAATACATTCAACTCTCGATATCTCAAAGTCGAAATTTATCCCAAATTATTGATATCTCAAAGTAAATTTTCTGGTCCCTATTTAATAGCCAAAATTCGCACAACTGATTTACATATTTTGGAGTACTTTATAGAGAAAGAAAACCCTGTTGTATAACCGAACTAGTACGGTACAGTGTATATAGATAAATGTTGGACTGAAATAGAAAATTTTTGAAATTTTGCTATTTAATGGCTTTAAATAGCAAAATTTCAAAAATTTACTAGATTCAGTATCTTGGGTTTCAAATGATATGTTTTTCTCAGGCAGTAGCACATCGTTCATTTTCAACTCAATATGTCCACATACTCGCCATTGAGGTTGATGCACATTGTCCAATAAGTGCCAAAACAAAAATCTGTTCTGAAAGAAATTAGGGAGGTGTCCATACAACTGCTCCTCGCCTGCTGTCTGTAGGGCATCATATGACCAGAGGTGACATCCATGCATTTCTTTTTACAAGTGTGGGATGTAAACTAGTGGCTCCTAAGCCTAGGAGTCAGGTCTGGTGAGTAGGGCAAGTGCGGCAAAACTTTGAACCCGTTCTGTCTCTTTAACTGCTATGGTTGAGTCATTTTGGGTCCTCAATTTGAAACCGTTGTATTTTTCCCCGGTTCTTCAGCTTCCACTTTGCCCAGTATCACTCAGTGAAATATTTTCTTTAGTGGTCGTAAACTCACAAAACAACAACAAACCTACTCAGATTCATTCAATTTGATCTATGCAGTTTGATCTATGCAGTTGTGTGGGCGTTGTGTATCTGCAAATGACACCAAATACGCGTAATATGATGAATTTTACCTTTTCGAAAAATGTCATATCCTAGACAAATCACAAGAAAAAGTGTTGGATCGAGAACTCAGCTCAGCATGCATAGCCCATAGGGTAACTCAGAGCTCTAGATAAGAGGGAGTAGTTGGTGATAATTAGGGATAATTTTTGTTAGTTCTGCATAAAAACATACGTTGTGACCACTCATCTGAACCGTCTCGACGAGACGGTTCAGATGAGGGGTCACAACATATGGTTTCGATGAGAAATAAGAAAAATTATCTTTAATTATCACCAAATACTCCCTCTTATCTAGAGCTCTGGTAACTAATCATGTTAACGGGTGTTTGCAACATACATTACAATCAGCAAGATCCAAGAGACCTGTAATTAGCTACATGAAGAACTGATCAGGCCTACTTGTAATAGTTGCATGGCATGCAACTGACAACTGGTTCCTTGCAAGTGATAGCTTCCACTAGGTACTATATCTTAGAGGACAAGGGAAATTTATAAAATATTAATGTTGGCAATTAATACTTATGAATATTTCCCTTTTAAAGTTAACTCTTTAAGCACCAAAAAAGCAGACGACAAAATTTACGTCTGCAAAAATTAAAAAATGCCTTGTGCAAGACATTTCATATTGAGAATTCAAACACTAGAGGGCAAATAGTGTATATCTAGATGAGGCGGCTCTTATGAGCCGCCTCATCAGGATCTACGCTATTTGCAAACTTTGCTAATTTTGTCACTGGGGCTTAAAGAGTTAAGTGGCTCAAGCGTGGTGTGGGTAGATGTTTATTAGAACTGCTGTAGGAGTAATATTACAGTAAAAAGGCACATAGCTGCTGCAGGGGCAATGTTACAAAAACCAAGGCTCAGACCTGCTGCAGGGATACTAGTAATATTACAGTAACAAGACCTAGACCTGCTGAAGGCATACTAGTAGTGTTACAGCAGCAAAGCTCTGACTTGCGGCATGGGTAATGTTATAGCAAGAGTGCTCAGACCTGCTGTGGGAGGTACTTTACTGTAACAAGGCTCAGACCTGCTGCAGAGTTAATATTACAGGAGTGACTAAGGTCAAGACTTGCTGCGGGGTAATGTTACAGTAACAAGGGCAAGACTTGTTGAAGGAGTATGGCTGCAGTAACAAGGCCCAGCCCTCCTGCAGGAGTACTAGTAATGTTACAGTAACAAGGCCCAGCCCTGCTGCAGAAGTGCTAGTAATGTTACAGAAATAAGGCCCAGAACTGATGCAGGAGTACTAGAAATGTTACAGTAACAAGACGCTGACCTGCTGCAGGAGTACTAGTAATGTTACAGTAACAAGGCCCAGCCCTGCTGCAGGAGTACTAGTAATGTTACAGTAACAAGGATCAGACCTGTTGCAGGAGTACTAGTAATGTTACAGTAACAAGGCCCAGCCCTGCTGCAGGAGTACTAGTAATGTTACAGTAACAAGGCCCAGCCCTCCTGCAGGAGTACTAGTAATGTTACAGTAACAAGGATCAGCCCTCCTGCAGGAGTACTAGTAATGTTACAGTAACAAGGCCCAGCCCTGCTGCAGGAGTACTAGTAATGTTACAGTAACAAGGCCCAGCCCTCCTGCAGGAGTACTAGTAATGTTACAGTAACAAGGCCCAGCCCTCCTGCAGGAGTACTAGTAATGTTACAGTAACAAGGCCCAGCCCTGCTGCAGGAGTACTAGTAATGTTACAGTAACAAGGATCAGACCTGTTGCAGGAGTACTAGTAATGTTACAGTAACAAGGCCCAGCCCTGCTGCAGGAGTACTAGTAATGTTACAGTAACAAGGATCAGACCTGTTGCAGGAGTACTAGTAATGTTACAGTAACAAGGCCCAGCCCTGCTGCAGGAGTACTAGTAATGTTACAGTAACAAGGATCAGACCTGTTGCAGGAGTACTAGTAATGTTACAGTAACAAGGATCAGACCTGTTGCAGGAGTACTAGTAATGTTACAGTAACAAGACGCTGACCTGTTGCAGGAGTACTAGGAATGTAACAGTAACAAGGCTCAGACCTGTTGCAGGAGTATGGCTGCAGTAACAATGCCCAGCGGTGCAGGAGTACTAGTAATGTTACAGTAACAAGGCCCAGACTTCTGCAAGAGTATGGCTGCAGTAACATGGCCCAGACTTGCTGCTGGAGTAATGTTACAGTAACCAGGCCTAGCCCTGTTACAGGGGTATGGCTGCAGTTACAAGGCTCAGCTCTGCTGCAGGAGGTCCTGTAATATTACAGTAACATTTAGGCCTAGACCTGCTGCATGAGTACAGTTAATAGTAACAGACCTGCTGCAGGCGTAAGCAGGTTTACAGTAACAAGGCCCAGAATGGCATTAGTAACAAGCCAGAAACTTGCTGCCAGAGTAATGTTACAGTAACAAAGCCCAGATCTGCTGAAAGAGCAAGGCTCAGACCTGCTGCAGGTGTAAGGTTACAGTGCTGAGGTTTTGAAATGGAATCCCGCTGCTTGGTAAGGTTGCACATACATGTTTATGAAGGCTGAGACCTTCTTTCTGCAGAAGTAGGATTTTCTGCTGCAGGTGTTTGCCAATAGGTATAATCTTTAATACACGCACCTTACATGAAACGGCATGTTTTACATTATGGCATGTTTTCACCTATTTGATCTAATCTTTATTTAATGACGAATGTCTTCGATCTTGGCAAACTGTTCATGTTGGCATTGGTACGAGATCAGACTACAAATTGTTACAGTCTCTTTGCTGTTGTTGTTGGTTTTTGCGATTTTGATCGTCATAAAAAAACACACAAAAAAAACACATACCTTTTGCATATCATTGATACTTACTTTTAAATTGGATAGAAATGTATGAACTACAGTATAGACTAAAACCAGGCTGCTCTTCAGAAGCACCCAAATCAGGGTCTGCAGATATACTAATCAGTTGCAAACAATGTGTTACATGTTGTTGCCTGTGTTTTTATCGAGGGTGAACAAACCTTAGAGATTCTGCTCAAACTGCTTGAACCAGAACTCAGGATATATAAAATTCTAGGCTTTTAACATTTCCATAATCTATAATACTAAATAAACGAAGTACCGCATAAACTGCAAAATTGGTGGCATTTTCAAGCGTAATTTCTATACTGGTTCTTTCGCATATTGCTATCATTGATAATTTCGGTTAGCGTGTGTTTTAGTTTCACGTAGATTTAAAGAATTCGGGAATTAAATTCGTCTTTCATTTTAAATTCTCCCAAGTATTTTTCTAGAAACTTCGACTATTGGTCGAATTTTTTTTGTCAACAATGGGTGCGTCCGAGTGAAACTATCGTGTACTCAAATACACGTTTTAAATTAATCCGGTTGTTCGGTTCTGCGTCGATATATCGGCGCGCTGCTTAGCAAGTCCAACATAGCAGGTTCTAATGCAAAAATCCGAACCATGAACATACGTCATTCCCCATAAATAAGGATTTATTTTTGTATTTTTGCTCATATGTCTAAACGGATAAAGAACTAAATGGTCATAGTCCCGACGGCCCTGGCTCGAAACGACCCATTTTCTTCCAGAACGATAGTCAATACGAGTAGCCAATCGAACTCGCCCATCGAAGAATAAAGCTCAACGCACATGGTCTTTCGAAAAGTTGGACGGACACACGGCGCCAAGTGTGTGCGGCTATGGTTACGTACAGCTGAGCCACTTGGGGAACGTCGTTAGGAGAATTCAAACTGAACTGAACTTTCGAAAAGACAAAAATTAAAAATGTCTAAGGTTAACACACATGCGCCAGGTAAGAAAGGACATTTTTTCCAGCGAAGCAGACAAATCAATTTCAATGATTCAACGAAGCTAAATAAGTCTTTAGTCTTCAGAGGGCTTGAATATTTCCTCCAAAACGTTCCAGGACCCAATTTTTCCAGAAAAAAAATACCCAGGACAGGTCACATAACCAAGATGGCAAACATTTATCATGTTTATTATGGTAAAACATTTAAAAAATCTTCTCCCCAAGAACCACGCCGGGCCGCATAGCGCATTCGGTAGGGCACCTGACTCATAAGTCAGAGGTCCTGGGTTCGAAACCCGGTCTGGCCACATACTTTCGTTTCTCCTTGCGCTGATTCAAGAAGGGCAGTTGCCAGTTACTGGCGAAAGTATGTGCACTTAGTACTGGTTAACCGCTTATGAGGTCTAAGCCTGCCCAGGAATAGTGTGGTTAGGTTTACTGACCGTCCCGACATGACCTTAGCTGTTTACCGTGGACGTTAAGCATCAAATCAACCAATTCTCCCCCAGAACCACAAATCCTATGATCTTGAAACTTAGCATGTCGCATCAAGGACTCAAAAGCTCAACAAAATTTATATAAATGATGACCCTGGGATGACCTTGATCTGTTTTACGGCAAGGTCGACTTTTGAGTCACTTAGGTTTTTCTATAGGAAAAAGTGAAAAAAAGTTGATTTTGTTTAGAAACAATGCAGTCTGCTACCTGAAAGTTTGTAGATGCAGACAACTAATTAGGTAAATGAAGCTTTAGTGAGTATTCATGGTAAAGGTCATATCTTCACCTGGGCCTAAGGCCATTTACATTGAAAAATTAAAACTCGCTTTTTTATATAAACTTGACCATCATGAAATATTTCCGCGCTTGCGCGGGCTCTTTTCTAGTATAAAAAAATATTAGTGGGACTCTGTAACTAATGACCTTGTGTTTAAGGGAGTTAACCCTATTAAACTCAGAACGGCCAAAACTCCATAGAGTTTGCCGTTCTGAGTGCAATAGGGTTAATGATTATGCTTAAGCCACTGGTTGTGGGTTTGAGTCTTATAATCCAGGATATGATTCTTCTCTAGCCTCTGCTTCATTATTCACCCAGTGTCCTATTAACCCAGAATGACAAATACTGTTGAACGGGCCATAATACTCCCAGATTATTGTTCCAGCCAACCATTGAGAGATCAGGTTAAAAACTGAAGAAATGCTTGCAGTTTGATCAGGGTCATTTAGCTGATAAAATACAACAAAGGTTAAGTTTTTGCAAGGTCGTGTCTCGGTTATTATAAATTCATTTCCTGGTTGCTTCCTTCAAATCTGTGTTTACAATTTGCGTGTTTACACAGCAGGGTTACTTCAAGTGTATTAATGTTGATTAAAGGGACTGTCAGACAGAGCTCCAGATATTTTTTCATATTTATTAATAAAAACGTATGTTGTAACCCCTCATTTTAACCATCTGAGTGAAAACATATGTTGTGACCCCTCATTGGAACCTTCTCAGTGAGATGGTTCTAATGAGGGCTCACCACACATGTATGTTGGGGAAGTAGAAATACCCATCTGCAAAAAATGTAGACCCTGATCAGAGGCCGCATTTTGTGGCACCTGATCTAGGTCTGCATTCTTTGCATATGTCCCATTTTTGGGACGCTAGGCATTAATGGGTTAAAACGTCTTCAGCATGTGAGTTACACCAAATTACTGCACAGTGATATTTTCATTCTTTGGCAGTAAAAGTCAAGGTATACAACACATATCATAGGAGTAATGCAACTTTAAGCTGTTCCTCTACAAACACATAAGACTCAGACCAGCCTGTACCTTTGTGCAGTCTAAAGAGAGTCTTCCCTGTATGCATAAAAGAACCTGTGGATTGTGAGAAGTTTGTACATATGAAAGATGAGCACTCTCAATCAACCAGGGCATACTGTAAAATCAGATTTTTTTTGTGTGCTAATTTCGCAGGTAAATAATTTTATGTATGCATATTTCTTGGTGAAAAGTTAAATAGGAGCAGTTGGATCTAAGTCTATACCATTTGGAAAGGTATTTTTGTCAAAATTATTGTCTCAGCTGCTGCTAGCAGAAATGAGACATAGGTATTACTTTTCTGGCGGCATTGGCGTGGTTGGCATCTAGGGCATAAACTTTTGTTTGAGCTTTCTGGTTCAGCTCTGTTTTGTGACAGTGCGCTGATACTGGCAAGATGCCATCTTCAACAGAATTCTTGTTCGGGTATATATAGATGTACTTGTGTTAACGTCACTCAATCACTATGCTTTTTTTTTCAGATTAAAAAGTTTGAAAAGTTAGAAACAGATGACGAAAGAATTACAGCTGGGAGAAAGATCTATGACCAATACATCATGAAGGAATTGTTGTCTCAAGCCCATGTAAGTATTCAGTCAAGAGTTCAGCCGAGGGAGTACTGTCAGAAATAAAAAATGCGGACATCTAAAATAATTACTCTAATACCCGAAAAATGGAACAGTTTGGCTTTACAATGCAGAAATGCCTCCAAAAGATGCAGATGGCGTACCTAGCCATTCACATATACTGTAATTTTCAGATTGCTTCAGGAGATGGCTTTTATATAAGCATTTGCTTACTGTCAGATCCTGTACCATTATCTACTTTTGTATTATATATATGTAATTTCTATGAATAGAATATTGTTTAAACCAAAAGATGCAGATGGAATGGCAAACAGTGAAGGTCCTGATCAGACAATAGCAGAGAACACTTTGTAAGATCCTTGAAAAGTATTTGGTTTAGTTAGCTTTATAACGGCAAAAAAAGTTGACCATGAAATTATGTCTAAAGTGTTCAGTTCAAGTTATATCATATTGAGAATTCTAGACTTAAGAGAGCAAACACCGTAGATCCGGATGAGGTGGCTCATTATGAGCATCTTGATCGAGGCTGTTTGCAAAATCAACTACAGTCAACTCTCGATATCTAGAAATCAAATGTCAGCTTCAAACTACTGATATCTTAAAGTAAATTTTCTGGTACCAGAAAATTTACTTTGAGATATCAGTAGTTTGAGATATAACAGGAGTTGAAATGTAAATAAAAATAAGGAAATTTATTCTTTGATACAAGAAGATATTTTGAGATATCAGTGTTCAAGATATCGGGAGTTGTTCCAGATATTGGGAGTTGACTGTATGTTTGCTTTTGGCGCTTTTTAAAAAGTGTTAAATGAAAAAGTTCGAAAAAAAAAACAACAGTGTCAGAAGCACAGTCTTATCTGGATCTGTGCTGTAGTAAATGCCAAGCTGTTTGAAGGACAACAGTCTCAAGCAGTGACATTCAAAGGCGATATTGCAAGCATCTTGATTGATTGAGAACTGGATTGTAAGCTCCTGAATGATTGAGAGTTGGATTTTAAGCTGTCTGCTGGGGTGATATTCTCACCAGATTGAGCATTAAGACTGCTTACCACTGCAGGAGCCATAATATTAAGCAGAGAGAACCAGTCCATCAATAGAGGTCCAGATAGTGTGGGATATTTCTGATTATGAGAGCAACGTTCTTCAAACTTTGAACACAAATTCCAGAGGTCATTGGTTCAATTCCAGCTCAAGCTATGAGTCTTCTTGGTGGTCTGGGTATATACAAATGGGTATTTGCCCTTGGACAGTCTTGTAGATATTACTTTTTTTATGTCCCTCCACCGTGTGTGTGTGTGGGGGGGGGGGGGGGGGACATTGTTTTTGGTGTGGATCCAGGGGATTTTCTGTGTGTTCATAGGGGCCGGAGACAGGCCCCATTTCCAAACAGAATTTCTTTAAAATCATGCTGAATTCCCCAATTTTGCAACTTATACCTGGAATTTTCATTCCCAAATGGCCAATTTTTAGCTCACCTGTCAAGGTGAGCTTATAGTATAGCCATGGTCCGTCGTCGGCGTCGGCGTCAGCGTCGGCGTCGTCGTCCACACTTTTAAACACCAATATCTCTTAAACCATCAGGCCAATCTTGATCAAATTTTATGTGTAGCATTGTTGGGGTGGGGGATTGACTGCATTAGGTTTAAGGGTAAATTGGGTTGGAACTCTGGTTGCCATGGCAAAATATAGCTCCCATAGACTTATAATGGGAAAAACTTAAAAAATCTTCTTCTCTGAAACCATGAGGCCCAGAGCTTACATATTTAGTATGAACCAATGTCTAGTGGTCCCCTACATAAATCCTGCCAACCATGCCCATGGGGCCCAAATTGGCCACGCCCCGGGGGTCATTAGCTCCCATAGACTTACAATGGGAAAATCTTAAAAAATCTTCTTCTCTGAAACCATGAGGCCCATAGCTTATATATATGGCATGTATCAATGTCTTGTGACCCCCTACTAAAATCCTGCCACCCATGCCCCTGGGGCTCAAATTGGCCACACCCCAGGGGGTCATTTGTTTATATATAGCTATATAGCTTAAGAACCTTCAAAAATCTTCTTCTTTGGAACCATGAGGCCCAGAGCTTATATATATAGTATGTAGCAATGTTTAGTGGTCCCCTACATAAATCCTCCCAACCAAGCGTCTGGGGTCCAAACTGGCCACTCCCCGGGGGTCATAAGCTCCCATAGACTTATAATGGGAAAAACTTAAAAAATCTTCTTCTCCCAAACCATGAGGGTCAGAGCTTACATATTTAGTATGTACCAATGTCTAGTGGTCCCCTACATAAATCCTGCCAACCATGCCCCTGGGGCCCAAATTGGCCACACCTAGGGGGTCATTGGCTCCCATAGACTTACAATGGGAAAATCTTAAAAAATCTTCTTCTCTGAAACCATGAGGCCCATAGCTAATATATATAGCATGTATCAATGTCTAGTGATCCCCTACTAAAATCCTGCCACCCATGCCCCTGGGGCTCAAATTGGCCACACCCCAGGGGGTCATTTGTTTATATATAGCTATATAGCTTAAGAACCTTCAAAAATCTTCTTCTTTGGAACCATGAGGCCCAGAGCTTATATATATAGTATGTAGCAATGTTTAGTGGTCCCCTACATAAATCCTCCCAACCAAGCCTCTGGGGTTCAAACTGGCCACTCCCCGGGGGTCATAAGCTCCCATAGACTTATAAAGGGAAAAACTTAAAAAAATCTTCTTCTCTGAAACCATGAGGCCCAGAGCTTACATATATAGTGTGTACCAATGTCTAGTTGTCCCCTACATAAATCATGGCAACCATGCCCTTGGGGCCCAAATTGGCCACGCCCCGGGGGTCATTAGCCCCCATAGGCTTACAATGGGAAAATCTTGAAAAATCTTCTTTGAAACCATGAGGTCCAGAGCTTATATATTTGGTATGTACCAATGTCTAGTGGTTCTTTCATGAATCCGGCCAACCATGCCCCAGGGGGTTATTAGCTCCTATATACTTACAAAGAGAAAATCTTAAAAAAAATCTTCTTCTCCCAAACCATGAGGCCCAGAGATTATATGTGTAGCATGAAACAATGTCCAGTGGTCCCCTACATAAATCCTGCCAACCATGCCCCTTGGGTCCAAATTGGCCACGCCCCGGGAGTCATAAGCTCCCATAGACTTACAGTGAGAAAATCTTGAAAAATCTTCTTCTTTGAAACCATGAGACCCAGAGCATATATATGTAGCATGTAGCAATGTCTAGTGGTCCTCTACATAAATCATACCAATCATGACCCTGGGGTGCAAATTGGCCACACCCAGGGGGTCATAAGCTCCTATAGACTTACAATGGGAAAATTTTAAAAAATCTTCTTCTCTGTAACCATGAGGCCAAGAGCGTATATATGTAGCAAGTAGCAATGTCTAGTGGTCCCCTTCATAAATCCTGCCAACCATGCCCCTTGGGTCCAAACTGGCCACGCCCCTGGGGTCATTAGTTCCCATAGACTAACAACGGGAAAATCTTAAAAAATCTTCTTCTCTTAAACCATGAGGCCCAGAGCTAGCTTCTTTAATACATATGTAGCAACGTTTAGTGGTCTCCAACTTAAATCCTGCCAACCATGCCCCCTGAGGTCCAAATTGGCCATGCTGCTCCCATAGACTTATAATCGGAAAGACTTCAAAAATCTTTTTCTCTGAAACCATGAGGTCCAGAGCTTACATATGTAGTATGCAGCAATGTCTAGTGATCCCCTGCATAAATTCTGCCAATCAAGCACCTGAGGTCCAAACTGCCCACACCCCAGGGGGTTGTTTGTTTATATACATGTAGGGCTATATAGCTAAAGAACCTTCAAAAATCTTCTTTTATGAAACCATAAGGCCAAGAGCTTATGTATTTAGTATGTTGCAGTGTATAGTGGTCCTCTACATAAATCCTGCCAATCAAGCCCCTGGGGTCCAAACTTGCCACACCCCATGGGGTCATCGAATCCTGGTCATTGCAGCCTGTTTATTAGCTTACCTGAGCTGGAAGCTAACATTTTATAACTCATGTGAGCGGTCGTTGCCCTTGGGCTACTTGTTTTACCAATTTTAGGAAAAAGGCCCCATTCCCAAAATACCTTGATAAAGCCCTGGGATCCCGTCGGCCTAGGCGTCAGCATAGCTTCTTGACTGCACTCTTATCTCCTGAAGGAATGCATGGATTTTGACCAAATTGGCACAGATACATTACTGGAAGGGTGGGGGGGAACTGATTAGATTTTAGTGACCTTGACCCCATTTTTAAGGTCACAGAAGGTCAAAGAGTGATGAAAAATGCCTTGTCTGCACTAGAGCTGCAACGATTCACCCAACGACCGATTCGATTCAATTTCGATTTCAGACACCTCGATTCGATTAATTCGATTCGATTCATGATTGATTTTATGCTACCTTAATTCATCATGTTTATCACTTTATTTTGTTACATTTACACTTCTATTTATCTTTGCAGGGTTTGAAATTAACTTTTTTTCTCACTTGCTAAATTTAGTGGTTCTCATTCATTATACTCCCTTTTTCCTTATCTGACAGACAATATAAAGTATCTTACCAATGAGGCTTTACCTCACAAGGGCCATGCCTACACTCCCTACCATGTTCTCTTCACAGCTACTAGTTTCATATTCCAGAGCAACTCTGAGCTCTTTTTCCCACTTCTGTGCAGTTTTTATAGGGACAGTTTGGGGTTTTGGGCCCATAGAGTCAGTCTTGATGGGTTTATTTTCAGAAGGTTTTTCTTCCTGATCCCCCGTTTTGCTCCTTTTCCAGTTCACAATTAATATCTGTCCATGTGTATTGATTTGATTTGAGAACATGTGCTTTTTGATCAAACTGAAAACAGACGCTTGCAGATGTGGGTTGTCAGACGCTTGACGAGGGGCACCGTATTGGGGAATCAATATAAGGCAAGCACCTGGGTGATCAAGACGAGTTTGCGACTGCGCATCTTGTTCTGCACATAAACAAAAACTTTACACTTCCGGATTAGTTCTTTGCACCGGGAAAACTACACTCGCAAAGAAAAGCAAGTGGTGGTTTCTTGGACTCGCAGTCTGTAAATTTTGGTCGCATTTTGCGAGTAGGCGAGTCTAAATTCGAACCCTGCTTTGGGGTGCATCTTTGGACACAGGTTTCTGCGAGTGATCGTTAGACGCCATTTTGATAACCCTACCGATAAGGAAACGAAACACCCGTATTGATTGGATGACCTAATTATTACTGACCAATCGTACGCTACGTTATAAACAGCGTTATAATATTCAGAGCGGGTCTAAAACACGGACTTCCGTTTTAAATGAGGGCCCATTCGGGGTATTGTGAATCGAATCGAAATTAGTGGAGTTGTTATCGGAATCGAATCGGCCCTTGTGAACCGGATTTTCGATGCATCGAAGTGAATCGTTGCACCTCTAGTCTGCACCATATTTCATGAATGGATGGATGGATTTGAACCAAACTGTCACAGATACATCACTGGGAGATTACAGAGAACTGATTAGATTTTGGTGACCTTGATCTCATTTTCAAGGTCACAGGAGGTCAAAGAGTGTTGAAAAATGTCTTGTCTGCACCATATCTCCTGAATGGATGGATGGATTTGAACCAAACCGTCACAGATACATCACTGGGAGATGGAAAAGAAGAGATTAAATTTTGATGACCTTGACCCTTTGTCAAGGTCACAGGAGGTCTTATCTTGACAGCATTTAGGAAAAATGATACTGCTGGGAAAGCGCAGGTGGGGGACATCTATTTTTGTCAAAAAAACATTAGTCTGGTATTGTCAGCAGTGGCATAAACTTCTTGTTCTCTGGTTTAGCTATGTTTTGTGACAGTGCACATACAGGCGAGACACCGCATTCCTCGGAATTCTTGTTTCGTCAGGGCACGGCATATCCTAATCCGAAGTTGCGAATGAAAACTGAGCATTTTGTACTATTAATGAATGATCAGCTACATTTGACAATTAATTGTCTATGCCCATGAGAATACCTAACTTTAGTCGGTTATTGTTATTATTGATTATTGTTTAATTTAGCATTTTAGCATTTTCATAATGCCATATTTCTCTGGGTTCTCACTACCAATTACAGGGTTTATGGTATGTTATGGTCCAAAATCCAACTGGTCCAGAGGACCAGCATGGATGTGATTTAACTGGTCCCCTTGGTGTTTCTGCTAGTTTTCATTATAACCTTTATGCAATAAAAGTAAAAATTAGTTGGCCTGGAGGACCAGCTGATACAGAAATCAACTGGTCCTGCCCAAAAATCACTGGTCCCGGACCAACAGACTAATGATTAATAAAACCCCTGCAATTTTAAGGTAAAGGTAAAGGTTCCCGCAGCTGAGTGGCCATAGGGGTAGTTGGGGTAAGAAGCCCACTGTATCTTGAGCACAGCATATGAAAGGCAGAGCCCATCCCTCTCATTTTGCTGCATTATCCTTCCCAGATAGAAAAAGGTACCCATTTACTGCTGGGCTGACAGAAGAAGGCTTCCGGTCACAGGCTGGCAGAACCTGGGTTCAAACCTGTGATCTTCTGCACCATAACAGAGCATCTCTAACCACTCAACCATGGTGCCTCTACCATAGTAATTAAGCTATTAGATGGGGTTTTCCGACTCAAAAATGACCCCATATACAGAGCTCTAGATAAGAGGGAGTATTTGGTGATAATTAGGGATAATTTTTGTTAATTTTGCATAAAAACCTATGTTGTGACCCCTCATCTGAACCATCTCGACGAGATGAGGGGTCACAACATATGGTTTCAATGAGAAATAAAAAAAATTATCCCTCAATTATCATCAAATACCCCTCTTATCTAGTGCTCTGCATATATTGATAGCAGTCTCAGACAGAGTCTCAAGGAAAACATCTTAATAAAGGCCTCGATGAGGGTACCATGTATGTTTATATGTAGAAATATGCAGTATTTTTGCAAGTTTTTTGCCAATACCCCTTCTTATACATAGAGCAGTTCGGGCACATCAAAACTTCATTTCGTTGACTGAATTTAAAGAAGAAACCAATCAAGTCAAAATATGGCACGGAATCTTCTTCAGAAGGCATGCATGTAATTATTTCAAGTTAATTTCATCAATTTGCTGCAAGTTCTCCAAGATAATTATCCCCATTATATCTTAGTCAAGGCTAAAGCAATGCTATTACGCTAATCTTAGCATGATGAGGATAAAAAACGATACATCACTATTGACTGGTGACTGAAATTTCATACTGGCAAACAATCTGCTCAGCGACTGTAGAAATATAGGGAAATTATTAGGTTTTCTGTGTGTACAGACACACCACGTCACCTCAAGCAACATAGAAGTATTGATTCGTTTCATATTTCCAACGACGAGCTTCAACTGGTGACGAGAGCAGCAAGGCTTCGCTGTGGCTGTTGCAATGGAATTTGTATACTGTAGGCTGTACAGAGCTCCAGATAAGAAGGGGTAATGCTGATGATTTAGGGATGATTTTCCACATTTCTCAATAAAAACAAATGTTGTGACCCCTCATTAGAACCGTCTCGCCGAGACGGTTCTAATGAGGGGTCACAACATTATGTTTTTGGTGAGAAATAAGAATTTTTTTTTTGAATTATCCCTGTTACCCCTTCTTATCTGGAGCTCTGCTGTAGCTGCTGTAATCAGCACACAGGGCGCTTGCTTACATTACAAGTACTGCTTAGAAACCCCTTGCATCAACACTTCTTATTGTCTCATCAAAAACATACATTGTAACCCCTCATTAGAATTGTCTTGTCTAGACGGTTCTAATGAGGGATCACAACATATGATTAAATTGAGGGGGTGGGGGTAGGGGGGTGGGGTGGAATTTTTTTTTTTTTTGATATTGGTTTTACAGCCCTTCCAAGCATATTTTACTTATATCTAGCAGATGTTTTTAGCAAAGGTAGGTTTCTGTTGGGGTGGGGGGGGTGGGGGGGGGGGGGGGGGGGGGCGGGGGGCGGGGGGACCACCTGAGCTTCCGTGAGCATAACTTGGCTTTGTAACAGAACCCACAATAGTGAGAGACTTAATGTTTACTTAGAGTCTGTGGTCTTAACTGTAAGGCCATGGAGTTCCGTTGACATGGTCTAAGAAATCACAGGTGAGTTTAGTCTAATATTAGGTCATTGTTTAATTTTTACCACATATAGCAGAGTCATCTTCATATTTTTGCAGACGTATTCTAAAGAAGCAGTCGAACATGTCCAAGAGGCTTTGACGCAAGCGCAGAGAACAAAAGCTCTCGACCAAAATATTTTCAAGGTAATTTGCATATTGTGGTAACTTGTCTGTGTGTCACTAGTGATTTGTTTGTTTATTTGTTTTTTCAGAATTATTCGCCAGAGGCCCTCGAACATGTCCAGGAAGCTTTAACATTAGCTCAGCGTACCAAAAAGTTAACCCCACGTGTTTTTGAGGTAAAATGGTGGCTGGAATGTTTACTCTTGGCCTGATTCTTGCAAATTAAGTCTCTGAATTGAAAACTCTACTTTGTGCTTATGTAGTTAGAAATCAAGATTAGAAAGGGTTTTTGGTATAATTTGGGATAATTTTCTTAATTTTCTATTTAGATATATGTTGTGGGCCCTCAGTATATATGTCATTAGACATACTTAAGTGAGGCAGTTCTTACCTGGGGCTTAGAGTGGGGTGGGGGCAAGTTCATGATGTTCACAATCATGTTTTATACATTGTCATGCCTCTATGCAGTGTGTATAAAAAGGTAAACTTCAATATGCTTTACACAGTTGCATGTTGAAATATGCCAGTTTGACAGAATTTTAATACGCACCAGCGTATTTGCCTTTAGATAGGCTTGGTAAGGTGGGGCCACAATGTACATTTTTATGGAGAATGAATAGAACTAATTCTTGGAATTATTACCAGAATCCCTGATTTTGAAGCTTATATATCAATCTTGCTTTTCTGCAAAAAAAATGTGCATATCTATTCAATTTTTTGCTGTTTCTTTTTCTTGGTTATGGTCTTAAAGAAAAATAAGGAACACAGAGAATTTAATACAAAAAGAAAAAGTTAATAGAAAAAGAAAAAAACGAACAAAAAAACTGGCGGTAATATTGTGTAAAATATGTAATAATTGTCTGCATGTGGACTCTAAATGCAGACAATTATGTTAGAGTGAAATATTCAGAAGGGATGGGGTGAGGGGCAGGAGCGGGGTAGGGGAGGGTGTCTGGGAAGAGGAATATCTGATTGGATCTTATAATACAGGGAAATTGGAAAAGTTAGAGAAAAGTTTAGTCCAGTTTGGGAGAATTACCCCACCTTCTAGTTATGAAGGTGAATTGGTACTCCTTTGTGGTTTTCCACCGTTTTTACAAACGAAGACAACTTTTGTGACTTCCTGTTTGTATACCAGGACAATGTTGCCCTTAGAAAATGGGGTCTACTCTTTAAGGGAGAATTTCCTCCGAGAGAAGCAAATCTTATCCTATCAGAATTGTCCCCATTTGAGAAAGGAAGCAAAAAATGAAAATGGCAGAGTAGCTTCCTCTGAAAGGTTACCCATATAACTCTTTAAGCACCAAAAAAGCAGACGACAAAATTTGCATCTGCAAAAATTCAAAAAATGCCTTGTCCAAGACATTTCATATTGAGAATTCAAAGACTAGAGGGCAAACAGTGTAGATCTAGATCAGTCAGCTCATGATGATCCGCCTCATCAAGATCTATGCTGTTCTAGCCTCAGCCAACTGCTGTTTTCGTCACTGTTGCTTAAAGTGTTAAGGAAATGAAATTGTCTGTTATTAGATCCCTGCAATCAGCAGCAGTATTATAATTATTGGCACTTCTATACATTTTTTACAAACTAAGGGCTAAAAATAAGACAAATAGCGGAAATGTCAACAAAATTCTTTAACATCAATAATTCCATAGTTTGGTGTGCTTTTTATATTGTGTGTTGTAATAACTTCATATGAATGAAAAATTACAGTAGATCTGGAGGGTTTCTTTACATTTTAAGCTAATTTCTTGGCATTTATATTATAATGTTCATTGCTGTACTGTAACAATTCCGTAACTTGGAATTCTGTAACTTGTAAAGCTCTCTTAACCATTGGTTACAGATATTGTAAAATTTTGTTACAAAGTAGAGTGTATCTCTTGAGACTTCTTTGCAAATCTTCTGTTTTTGTATCAGTTTGGCCTTTTAACACTATCATTTTATGCTTTTTTCTGCTCTAATGCTCTAACATATAGCCTTGCTCTAACTGCCTTGCACGAGAAAATATTAGAGAAGATAAATATTTTAAATATTAGGATAGATGGGTCTGAGCAAGCAGTGCAGACCTAGGTCAGCAATCTGATCAAGGTCTACACTGTTTGCCAAATTATCACACATTGGCCATTTCCAATTCTAAAAAAAAAAAAAAAAAAAAAAAAAAAGAAGAAGAAGAAAGGAGAAAAAACTCATTAGGAAAATTTTGTCATATTGTAAAATGTAGACTAGACTTGTTGATATTAAAGCTAACACTATTTCTCCATATCATATTCGCTTTAGCTGCATATAGTATATTCTCCATATTGTATATTTGATAGTTGTATACTAATATTTCCAGGGGCATAATTGGGGCCACTTTCAAGGTGGGCACAAATATGTTTTGTACTCCTGGAGGAGAAGTCAGGGGCTTTACCCCAAGACATGTCACATTGATTGTATCATTCTGTAATCATTCATTTTAGAATTGAAACCTTGTCTAATTTACAAAAAATCGTCAGTATGCAAATAAGCAAGCGCAGGGTGAGTTGCCAAAGTTTCAATCTTTGCTGTCCACATGGAGTTAGCTTAGACCCTTTAAGTGCACAGCAAAGACTGATTAGACTAGGCATATTCCCAGTCTGATCTGAGTCTTTGCTGGGGACACATGCCACTTTGTTGCGTTTGTCGTGCCGCGGCCCATTTGTAGTTTTAACACACTCTTTTGAGATTCTGTATCAAACAAATCAGTGAAATACATGTAACAAGTCGATGGCTTACAAGTACTACACGGTACTGCATCCATTTACAGCTGCTGTGTATTGATTTGTATGGTGGTATTATATTCATTAACAGTATATTGAATAAAATGAGACAAAACACAAGAAGTTGTGCGGCCAGCACAGACTCAGATCAGCCTGGGCATTCACCCAGTCTGATCAGACTCTTCACTTAGTGCTTAAAGGGTAGCTAAGGATCTAACCTAGCGTCATGCAGACAGTGAAGACTGATCAGACTGGGTGGATACCCAGGCTGATCTGAGTCTTCACTGGGTGCACATACCACTTTGTTGGTTTTGTGTTGCGGCTCAAATATTATTTGCACTCAAAAGCACTGAAAACATGTCCTTGTATTTGACTCAAATACATCATTTTTATTAAAAAATTTCATACTGACTTCAAATTTTGTGACGTTAGAAAGCTTTTTGGAAAGCTCTGAAATATTAAAAAGCTTTTCTGGAAAGCTGTAATGTATTAGAATCACAATTTGCCCATAGTCAGTTTGAAATAGATGTTGTATCCTCCTTGTTCCAAGACTAACCCTAAAAGAGCCAAAACAGCAGACAACAAAGCTTTTGTCTGAATATTTTAAAAGAACTGTTTCGTCCTATTTACATCAAGAATTCAAAGACCAGATGGTAAAACATTAGAAACTTTATTTCTGAAATAATTTTGGTCTAAAGCTGGACTATAATACTTAACCGTGTGTATGCCCGTGGGTATAGTTTTTGTCATTCGGTCTGTTCATCCATCTGCCTATCTGTCCCTCTGTCCATTTTCCCCTCCATTCATCATTGTTTATCTCAATGTTTTATATTAAAATCTTTTGTTTGCTTGTATGTACATGGTCTCACAGGTTGGGGATATACATGAGCCCTACTCACTTACTCGGTTGTACTTTATAATGAAAAATAAAAGATATTGAGGTGAGTTTAATTTTGTATTTGACAGTATTATCTTAACCGGTTACTATAATTATAAATGTCAAAACTTGAACAGGTTGATTGTACCATCCAACCACATGGCAGATAGGGGCGTGGATAGGTAGGGCTATGTCTTTCATTTCATCATTTCAGCCAGGGGCTTATAATCAAAGGATTTAAACTGAACTGAGACAGCGGGTAATCCAGTTACCCCACCCATCTCATAGAGAGAATGAAACTTACATTGAACAATATGCCAGTGCCAGAAATACAATATTGAGATAGCCAAGATAAACTTGCAGAACAGTAAATTTTTTGGTCAATGCTTTTGGTCCATTATTCTACAAATCAATGTCAGTCATTTAGCAAATAATCCATTTGCCAAATGTCCAGTAAGTGAATTGTGAGTGGACCAAAGTAAACAGATCTGCCAGTGGAAGAATGTGATCCATCATACTTTAATTTTAGACTGCTTCACTGAGCTGGACTTATTTCTGTTGGCCAATTGATTCTAGACTGCTTCTTCATTGAGCTTGACTTATTTCTATTGGCTAATGGTAACAAATAATATTCCTTCCAGGCTGTGTTTCTGCTGGATGGAACTAGACTTGCTTTTAATATAGTAAAATATAGACTACCAGTCTGGGCCTAAATTATTCCAGTAAATCTTTGAATAAATGCTTTGTTTTATTGATCAGGAGAAAAAGAGAAAATTAATTTATTTTGAGGTCAGAATGTATCCATCATTCTGTATTTTGTACAAAACATATTATACATATATTTCTCTGGCACTCAATGTGGAATATTGCAGACAAAAAAATAGAGCGGCAAGAAAGCATCTCCTGATCAGACTGCTTCTTTGGCACCAGTCTGCTTTGGTAGTTAACCCATTGCATTCTGGGTATTTTTTGTCGTCTGCTGAAATTGTCGTCTGCATAAAAAATCAAGAATATTTTGACAATATTGGTCTAACTAACTCTTGTAGAAATGTTGTCTAGGAAGCAAACAGTTTGGATCTCAGATCAGGTCCCACGTTTGTGGGGCCTGATCTGGATCCAAAGTGTTTGCCCAGATAAAGGGGTATCTTGAATGGAATGGGTTAAGCTGGTGCTTGCATGACAAATGAATTGTTTATGGTGTATGGGTACACCTCCATGTTTTTCCTCCATTTTCCACGACTTTTGTGATTTCCAATTCGATTTCAAGGACAACATAATGTCAGCTTGGGGTCTATTCTTCAAGGAAAGAATATGCTCCTTGTGAAGCAAAAGTGTTTCCATTAAAAAGGGAGACAAAAATCTAAGTGAGTTGCTTCCCCTGATGGTGCACCTTTTCACCTTAAATTAAAATGTAGAAGAGTAGGGTAATCATTAAAGTACCCAAATTCATACTGTTGTCACGGTAACAAATCAGCAAGCTAATTGGTAAATGGCAAATTCATGCTCAAAATGTAGCAATTTACCGTATCTGATCTAATGAAACAGACATTAAAGCCAGAGCAACTTGTAAACCCGGATCAGACTGCTTGTCAGGAGCTTTTGGATCAATTTGTGCAATGTTTACCTGTCTAACACTTTACCAGATAGAGATAGAAAAGCTACTATGCTTGTACAAATTCAAAGAGTGCAAAGTCTATTAAAGAAATTACTGAAATGTCAGAAAACTTAGCGAAACTACAAAAATAATGTGCCAAGCTTAAAATGCATTTGATGTTGCTTCAAAGGCACTAAAAACTATTAAAATCTTATAATAATCTTGCAGTAAAATAATTACAAACTGCACCTATAACCGTCTTCCACCTGCTTCATTGCAGTACTACAGCCCAACTCGAGAAAATTTAGTACCATATGCAAAAGCACTGGATGTGCCACATTCAGTTCATTTGTCAAAGATTTTATCAACAGTTTTTCTTACAGTATTGTTCTCAGCCAAGTATATTATGTTATGAACAACTTCTAAGGTTGGAGCAGTTTAAAGATGTTTTTTTCTGTTTACCTGCACCAGTTTAAAGAGGTCTTTCTCTGTTTACCTGCACCAGTTTAATGAGGTCTTTCTCTGTTTACCTGCACCAGTTTAATGAGGTCTTTCTCTGTTTACCTGCGCCAGTTTAATGAGGTCTTTCTCTGTTTACCTGCACCAGTTTAATGAGGTCTTTCTCTGTTTACCTGCACCAGTTTAATGAGGTCTTTCTCAGTTTACCTGCACCAGTTTAATGTTTAGATGCACCAGTTTAATGAGGTCTTTCTCAGTTTACCTGCACCAGTTTAATGTTTAGATGCACCAGTTTAATGCGGTCTTTCTCAGTTTACCTGCACCAGTTTAATGTTTAGATGCACCAGTTTAATGAGGTCTTTCTCAGTTTACCTGCACCAGTTTAATGTTTACCTGCACCAGTTTAAAGAGGTCTTTCTCAGTTTACCTGCACCAGTTTAATGAGGTCTTTCTCTGTTTACATGCACCAGTTCAATAAGGTTTTTCTCTGTTTACCTGCACCAGTTTAATGGGGTATTTCTCTATTTACATGCACCAATTCAGTGAGGTCTTTCTCTGTTTTTGCACCACTTTAACAAGGTCTTTCTCTGTTTACCTGCACCAGTTTAATGAGGTTTATCTTTGTTTACCTTCACCAGTTTAGTTCAGGCCTTTCTCTGTAGATCTGCAACAGTTTAATGAGTTCTTTCATTTTTACCTGCACCAGTTTAATGAGGTCTTTGTCTCTTTACCTGCACCAGTTTAATGACCTGTTTCTCTGTTTATATGCATTAGTTTTGGTTCTTACAACATTTTGGTCCATTGTGACGAACAATGTCTTACCGCATATCAGATCAGCATATGCTTCTGCACTGAGACTTATCACCGTAATTCATGTCTGCAAAATGTTGGAGCGTGAGTAGTCTATATGATTACACTCTGTTCAGCCTGTGCAGTTTTGATGGCTGATTTGACCATTCACTGTTTGCACATGCAGTCTCTCTCCATGCTGCTCATATGGTAAATCCCTGATGAGGCTGTTCAAGCCGGGAGCGCTCCAGATAGGAAGGGGTTACAGGGATAATTTAGGGATAATTTTCCATATATCTCCATCGAAACATAAGTTGTGACCCCTCATTAGAACCGTCTCACCGAGACGGTTCTAATGAGGGGTCGCAACATATGTTTTTATTGAGAAATAAGAAAAATTATCTCAGAATTATCTTCAGTTCCCATCCTTATCTGGAGCTCTGTTGAAGCTAATCTGTGTCTTCCCTATTCACATATGCCGTCTACAGCCTTTTGTTTGCCGAAGCCTCATTGTTTTGAGCAATTATGCACATGTTTTCTTACAACAGCTGTAGTTTAAAAGATAAAGAGCTGATAATAGTCGATAATTGTAAGCCCATAATTAAAATGACTTTTCATTATGTTTATGGCGTTTTTACTTCCCAGTTTTTGAACCTCACCTGCAAATCAGACTGCACAATTCTTTCAGCAGGGATGCAGCATCGTAACAATGTCGTATGAAAGTATTGCAATTCTGCGGACAGGCTTGCAGCATCTTGTTGACATTAGTTCAACATTGATAAGACATTGATTCAGTGTTGTGTGCCTTCTGGTATGATACTCTGTTTATTTGGTTTCCCCCCTCCAAAACAGTCCAAAAATTCTAGATCCGTCTTACAAGATGGTTTTTCCCTGTCAAAACTATCAAAAAAATAGATTTTTTTGATAGTTTTGACAGGGAAAAACCAACTTTGAACTGAATTAATAATTAACTGATTGACATATTTTGGTTCGTTTGGAGAGAGAAATTGTCCGTATCTTATATGCAAATAAGTATAAGTGTCTTATAAGTAGATAGAACAGTCTGATCAGGATCTGAGCTGGTTGCCATTCTTACAGCAGAAATTTGACATATTTAAATGAAAAAGGCTTAATCTATATATTTTTTTCGTTTGATTACACAGACGGTTCAACTAACTTATTGTGTTCTTGAAGTCGCATATGTTGCCCTTCTCTAGACTTAGATGCTGGTGAAAACTAGAGAAAACAACCAATCTAAGATGGCTGAGTATGATAATGGAGGAATATTGTACTGCTCTTCTTTCGTATGTAGTTAGTTTCCAATAGAGAACTTGAGTAATTGATGGATTTTCTTCACACTTGGCGTGTGCAGTGGACTGGAATATCTCATTGGCCAATGTTTACTGTTTACGGTAGGAAGAAATTCTGCCACTGGTGGGATTCCAACCGGGTACCACTAGCACAACAAGCCAGCACTTAACTGACTGTGATAATGAGGCTCCTACTTACATTAGATGTTTGCAGAACAAAAAGGTGACATAATATCATATGCAAGAATAGCAGCTCATGTACCTGTGTGTTGCAGTTTTGTATGGGCTTCCAAACTTGAATACCTTTTAGAATATTTTCTTGAAACTTTGTAGCTTAATATTCATGAAACCTTGAAAATCTTGGAAAAAGAAAACATAATCAGCCTACCCGCAGAGCTTCAGATAAGTAGGGGTAACGGGAATAATTCAGAGATAATTTTTCTTATTTCTCAATTAAAACATATGTTGTGACCCCTCATTAGAACCGTCTCGGTGAGACTGTTCTAATGAGGGATCACAACATATGTTTTATATGTGGGACCCCTCATTAGAACCATCTCGGTGAGACGGTTCTAATGAGAGGTCACAACATATGTTTTTACGGAACAATAAGAAAAATTATCCCTAAATTATCACTGTTACCATTCTAATCTGGATCACTGCTTAGTACCCATGGTTTCTGTAGAGAACCTCGAGAATAAAGCTGCAAATGTGGGACAGAAAGTAAGAAGAAAAACCCAATTATGTCTGGAGGTGTATGTAATAACTGCATTATCACGGTACAGAAAGTCTTTTAGTGTAAAACATACAAGTGCATGGAAAAAAGTACAGAGGGAATTTAGTGACGGTAAGCCCAGGGACAAATCTTTTGTATAATCTGGGCCTGTGTTGTATGGTGTACAGTATTGGACCTACCAGACATTCTGGACCTTGTTGTAATAAAGCTAATAATGATGTTTGTTAGTTAATCAGACATTGTATTTTCAATGCATGGTACGCAACACTGCCATATTTTTGCTGAAGAAATGTTAGAAGCTTTTATACTGCAAAAGCTCCTCACATTTTTTTGAGCAAAAAATATTAGCATACTTGTTTTCATATGTACCAGAAGACGTAATGAATTCTTGACAAAAAACTTCATTAACCTAGCCTCGCTTTGAACAAATGGGCCCCAAACAGCATCCTTACCCTGACTACCCTGCCCCCACTCCTCCCCCTTTCGACCTGTTTGCTTCCATGTATGACTGCTTCTTCTGCAGTGGTATTAACACTTTAAGCACCAGTGACGAAAATAGCACAACTTGCAAACAGCGTAGAACTTGATGAGGCGGCTCATCATGAGCCGCCTCATCAAGATCTACATTGTTTGCCTTCTAGTCTTTGAATTCTCAATATGAAATGTCTTGGACAAGGCATTTTTTAAAATCGTGCAGACGTAAATTTTGTCGTCTGCTTTTTGGTGCTGAAAGAGTTAAGCAAAATGCTTTTCTTTTAAAAATGATCCCCATTGAGAAGGGAGACAAAGCTGAAAATGGCAGAGTTGCTTCCCCTGAAAGTACATGCACACATCTTAAAGGGAGAGATGATAGAAATATTCAGGAATTCCTTTGAGATTGCAAACCATTTTTCTCATGCGGCAGCCTCTCACAAGACTGAAGCTTTCTTTCTATTAATCATGTTAATTATTGTTATTAATATGTCTCACATGCTACAAACAGTTTATCCAAACATGATTACACCATTTCTTGTACATTTTGGCAGAAAAGAAGATTTATTATTACATACTTTGTTCCTTGCTAATACAATGTTTGTTTGGTTCATTAGCTCTGTGTCGGTAAGGTGGCAGTACATTGGTAATTGGGCTTGAGCTATCACAGTGCTGTATATAGTAGAACTTCATTGGCTCAAACAGGCCTGGGACCATGAAAATTAGTTCCAGCCAAGGGGAGTTCTAGCTATTCAGGGTTAGTTTCTGTATACAGTGACCTCTAGGGGCCAAAGAAAGAGTTCTAGTCAGGCAGGGTTAATGAGCCATCAGGCTTCTAGCCATTGAAGTTCTGCTGTATTTGGTTCTTCTGTGATTATTTCTGGTGGTTGGTCATTGAAACATATGTTGTGAGCCCTCATTAGAACCACCTCGATATGGCGGTTTTAGTGAGGGGTCACAGTTATTAGCTACCGTAATTGGGATTCCCAAGAGAGTTTGAGATTTTTGTTGGCTGGCTGTTTTGGGTTTAACTCTATTGCGCTCAGGGTGCAAAAAGGTTAATGGCCCTTGAGACAGTATTTCAGTCTATATCAAGCTGTCTCCCAAAGAAAGGGAGAAAGAAGAAGGTAGGATAGACTGGAGTAAAAATCCAAACAACCTACTGAAAGCACAGCCCTGCCTTAATTAAGCTAGTACCATAGGACACCTCAATGCTGAAGGGTTCAAGGCATCACTCTACGAGGGTGATGGGTACTGGCTGGGGGTATACATAAGCCTTTGCTCACTTGTTATAAAATATTCACTAGAGTTTCTGCTCTACATGTCTCATCAGCTTGTTTAAAAAAAGATGTTTTATGGACAAATAAGGACAGAAAAATTTAGAAAAGGGAGCCACAACATACTGTATATACAACAATTGTGATATTACTTTAATTCCAGATCACCCATTCTCCTTATTCACTTGCTAGCTAAATCTACATACATCTACCAGCCTGAAGCAATTACGCCATCAAAGTCCATCAATAATCAGCTTAAGAGTTTAATTGAACCAGGTTTCCAATTTGGTACGAAATTAGTTCATTACAGCGACCTCAAAATAGGAATTTAACCATTCCTAATAATCAGGAATTACACCGATCAATATTATTCTGTTCTGTAAGCCAGTTGACGCTAAACAGCCTTCATCAAAGAATCATAACAACAATTTAGCGTGGCATGTTATATCTTAATGAAATATTATCCGTCTAATGACAAAAGAGTTCTCTAGATACATGTATACAGCCTCTGAGGCTGACTAGAGAATTTTTATAGACCCTAAGGGGCTGTAAAGCTCTCTCTGGAAAACTCTTACAGACCCTGATTCACTGCTGTAGGTTTTTCATGGCCCTGCATTTGACGTAGCAGAGTGTGTTCAGCTATGTGTGCAAGTACATATGGGCAAGACTCTGTCCTTTTAGATGTAGTTACCAAAGTATATTATACCAAGGCAATCATCTTTCTGATAAGTCTAATGCGGAGGCATCTGTGAATGGTGGCTGCAATCTAGAAGTTATAATACGGGGAGGGGGGTGGGTACGGAGGGGAGGGCACCCTTCCACAAAAATCGCAAAAATTTAGATTCATCATACAAGATGGAACTAGATTTTTGGGATAGTTTTGGAAGTGAAAACCCATTTATAACTGAATTACACTAGACTGGTTTGCATACTTGCAGTAATTTTGGACAAGTAAACTTTCATCTTATAACCAAATAATATAGTAAGTAAGATCTGACTGCTTAGTGGAAGAACTGTTGTAAAGACATATAATGTGATGATAATAGGTGGCTGGTTTCTTGTAGTCATTTAATGTTATGATAAGTCTGATTGCTATCTGGAGGAGTTGATACATGGTATGATAAGATTATCGCTATCTGGAGGAGTTGTTTAATGGTATGATAAGATTATTGGAGGAGTTGTTTAATGGTATGATAAGATTATTACTATCTGGAGGAGTTGTGGAGGAGTTGTTTAATGGTATGATAAGATTATTACTATCTGGAGGAATTGTTTAATGGTATGATAAGATTATTGCTATCTGGAGGAGTTGTTTAATGGTATGATAAGATTATTACTATCTGGAGGAGTTGTTTAATGGTTTGATGAGTTGGTTGCTTTCTTGAGGAGCTGTTTTTGGTATGATATGGTGGTTGCTATCTATAGGAGCTGTTTAATGATATCATGAGAATTGGTTGCTATCTAGAGGAGCTGTTGATGGTATGATGAGAAGTGGTTGCTACATTGCTGTCTAGAGGAGCTATCAGGAGGTGCTGTTCAGTGGTTTGAAGAGAACCGGATACTATATGGAGGAGCATTTTAATGGTATGATAAGTCTGGCCAATATTTGAAGAAGATGTTTAATGGTATGAACTGATTGCTGTCAGAATGAGCTGTTAAATGGTATGATAAGAACTGGTTGCTGTCTGGAGGAACTGTTCAATGGTTTGATGAGAGAAGTGGTTGCTTTTTGGAGGAGCTATTTCATGGTGTCATAAGTGCTGTTTGCTATCTGGAGAAGGTATTAAATGTTATGATAAGAACTGGTTACCTTCTGGAACTGCTTTTAATGGTTTAATAAACGCTTGTTCCTATCTGGAGAAGCTTACTGTATTGTATCTGGAAGAACTACTATTGATGGTGTAATGAGGTGTTTGCTGTTGAGTGGAATGCTATCTGGTAAAGGTAAAAATGTAAAGGTTTCCCATAGCCTAATAGCCATAGGGGAAGTGGTGGTTAGTAGAGGCCCACTGTATCTTGGGCACAACAGATGAAAGGTGGAGCCCATCCCTCTCCTTTCCCTGCCTTATCCTTCTCTGATTTGAAAAAGGTACCCATTTACTGCTGGGTTGACAGAGTTTTCCAGTCGTCGGATGGCGGAACCCGGAGGTGATCTCACGAGCTTTCAGCGACTTCCTGCACCATAACCGAGTCACCCTTAACCACTCGATTACAGCGCCTCTGTGCTATCTGGAGGAGCTTGTTAATGGTATGAAAAAGCTGTCTACTATCTGGAGGAGCTGTTTAATGGTATGAAAAGTCTGTCTACTATGTGGAGGAGCTGCTTAATGGTGTGATAAGTCTCTCTACTATCTGGAGGAGCAGCTGTTAATGGTATGAATAGTCTGTTGGCTAACTGGAGGAGCTGTTTAATGGTATGAAAAGTCTGTCTACTATCTGGAGGCGCTGTTTAATGGTATGATCTACTATCTGGAAGAGCTGTTTAATAGTGTGATATGTCTGTCTGCTATCTGGAGGAGTTGTTTAATGGTATGATAAGTTTGTCTACTGTCTGGAGTAGCTGTTAATTGGTATGATAAGAAATGGCTGCTAATTCAGTGATTTGATAAGAGAACTTGTTGCTATTTGGAGAAGCTGTAAACTTTATGATTTGATTAGAATTGGTTGCTATCTGGGAGAGCTGTTTAATGGTATAAGAACTGGTTGCTATCTGGAAGAGCTCTCAAATGTTACGATAAGAACTTGTTTCTATCTTGAGGAGCTTTATAAATAGTGAGGTGTTGCTATCTGGCTGACTGTTGATGTTGTTATGTTGTTTTTTCTGTCAGGAGGAGCTGTTTAGTGATTTAAGAAACAGCTTGCTGTTTGGGTATAAGAACTTGTTGCTATCTGGAGGAGATGTATAATGTTTTTATGAGAACTGGTTGCTATCTACAGACACTGGTCAGTGGTTTGTTGAGAGCAGGTTGCTATCTGGAGGAGCTGTTTAATGGTATGATAAGGACATGTTGCTATCTTAAGAAACTGGTGTGTAGAGGTTTAATTTCATGATAAGGACTGGCTGCTGTGTGGAGGAGCTGTTTGATATACATCTGTTTGTTATCTGGAGGAGCTAATTTAATGGTATGACCAATATTCATGTTATCTAGAGAGGCTGCTGTACAGGGGTATGATAAGAACAGGTTGCTATTATTGTTGGATAAGTATGTAATCTGTTGGAGTAGCTGATTAATGGTATGATAAGTCTGATTGCTGTCTGGAGGAGCTGGTTAATGGTATGATAAATAAGGACTTCGTGCTGTCTTGAGTAACTGTTCAGTGGTATGATAAGGGGAGTTGATTATTGGTTTGTGGCTGTATAAAGGTATAATGGCATGATTAAGTCTGGTTGCTCTCTGGAGAAGATGTTTAATATTTTGTAAGTCTGATTGCTATCTGGAGGAGATATTTAATGGTAGCATGCCCAGTTGCTATCTGGAGGAGGTGTTTCATAGTATGATTAGGCTCTTGCTCTCTGGAGATGCTTAATTAATCGATGATATCATTTTTGCTTTTGGCTAGAGGAACTGTTCATTGGTGTTATAAGAATTGGTTCTATCTGGAGGAGATGCATAATCATATAAGTCCAGTTGCTGTTGGAGATGATGTTTGTTATCTGGAAGATTTAATTAATGGTATGATGTCTGGTTGCTGTTAAATGGTATGACAGGTCTGGTGGCTAACTGGAGATATTTAATAACTGATGTCTGGTTGTTATCTGGATGAGCTGTTAAATGGTAGGATAAAACTAGTTGTTATCAGGAAATTTTAATCGTTCTTTCTGGAATAGCTTTTTTTGATTTGAAAGGTCTGGTTGCTATCTTAAGGAGCTATTTGATGGTGTGATAAAAGTATAGTTGTTATTTAGAGGAGCTCTCCAATGGTATGTAAAGTCTGGTTGCTATCTGGAGGAGCAGTTTAAGGGTATGCAAGATTGGTTGCTATCTGGAGGAGCAGTTTAATGGTATGAAAAGACTGGTTGCTATCTGGAGGAGCAGTTTAATGGTATGAAAAGTCTGGTTGCTATCTGGAGGAGCAGTTTAATGGTATGCAAGACTGCTTGCTATCTGGAGGAGCAGTTTAATGGTATGAAAAGACTGGTTGCTATCTGGAGGAGCAGTTTAGTGGTATGAAAGACTGGTCGCTGTATGGAGGAGCAGTTTAATGGTATGAAAAGATTGAATGCTATCAGGAGGAGCAGTTTAATGGTATGAAAAGACTGGTTGCTATCTGGAGGAGCATTTTAATTGTATGAAAAGACTGGTTGCTATCTGGAGGAGCAGTTTAATGGTATCAAAAGACTGGTTGCTATCTGGAGGAGCAGTTTAATGGTATGAAAAGACTGGTTGCTATCTGGAGGAGCAGTTTAATGGTATGAAAAGTATAGTCACTATCTGGAGGAGCAGTTTAATGGTATGAAAAGTCTGGTTGCTATCAGGAGGAGGAGTTTAATGGTATGAAAAGACTGGTTGCTATCTGGAGGAGCAGTTTAATGGTATGAAAGACTGGTTGCTATCTGGAGAAACAGTTTAATGGTATGAAAGACTGTTAGCTATCTGGAGGAGCAGTTTAATGGTATGAAAAGACTGGTTGCTATCTGGAGGAGCAGTTTAATGGTATGAAAGACTGGTTGCTATCTGGAGGAGCAGCTTAATGGTATGAAAAGTATGGTCACTTTCTGGAGGAGCTGTGCAGTGGTATAAAGAGTATGGTTGCCATCTTGAAAAGTTGTTTTATGGCACAATAAGTCGGATTGCTGTCTGGAGATGTTTAATGGTATGATGAGACTGGTGATAAGTGGGGCAGTATTCATAAAACAACTTAAATGGTTGCTATGCGGTTGCTAAGGCTAAATTTCTTTGAAAGAGATTCCCTACAACTATGAAATTTACTCTGGAGGAACAGTCTTACAAAGACTGTTCCTCCAGACCAGGTCTTTCGGATGAGACTTTAAACCGAGGTCCCGTCTCCGTATGACCTCGTTGTTGGTGAGACGTTAAACCCGAGTTCACTCACTCCTCCAGACCAAATTTCATAGTTGTAGGGAATCTCCTTTATAGATATTTAGCCTATGCAACCGCATAGCAACGACTTAAGTGGCTTTATGAATATGGCCCCTGGTCTGTGTGAGCTATTGTAGAGACTGAGACACTGATGTTATGACAACACATTATGAGAAATGGAAAAGTTACCATGTACTCTTCATGGATATCCTCTACATTACATTAGCAAGGGCATTAGGAGCTGCCTTCAAGCAAATACTCAGGTGCGTATTGAAATTTTGTCAAACTGACAAAATTTGAGTAAGCACCTGTGTATTTGCATTCTGAAATTATATAAATTGGACAAGATTTCAATACAAACTGCCATCAGACATGAAATATGAAATACATGTATATCAGAGTACATACCCATTTGACTTTCCCTTGAGGAATATAAAACATGATTGTATATACCATGTAAATACCCTTAGCGATGCCCCTGATTTGCATAGTTTGAGGTAAATCCAGTTCAAAGATAGTTGAGGTGTCAGAACATTTAGAATAGATACAGTAATAATATTTTCAATATAAAATCATGCCAATGTCAGCTAAAGAACTTAGTGTAGATTTAAAGAGATTATGGCTGAACTTTGGCATATCATGCAACTGTATTACAGAGCTGCAGGTAATGATAGTTTTGATGGTAATATTGGATAAGCAGTTAACACATGTAATGCGAACTCTTACTGTAGAGGTTAATAGAATCTATGATGGGGTTGAGGCTGAGACAAGGAAATCTCAGGCTAGTTTTCAGATAATTTAGTCTTATGCGAGGCTTGCCGAGCTGAAGACTTAAATAATCTGAAAACGAGCCTGAGATTTCCTTGTCAAGGCCTCAACACCATCATTGATTATTTTTCTCACCCAAAATTTTATAAAACAGAATATTCATTGAATTCTTAACTTCTTGTTGAAGCCATTCCTATAAACTTTAAGCTAATTTCTATTAATAGTTTGACGTGTTGATTTCACCTTGTGCATGCTTTTTTCATGATTGGCAGCTAATTAGAAATCTACAGTGACACTTCCTGTACATCCCTGGGTGTCAATTTCACCTTCTGCATGCAATTAACATGACAGGTAGCAACTTGATTTGTTGAATTAAAGGGTGTAATTAATTGGGCTGTACTATACAGCAATGATTGGCATTTTGAGATAGCTTTCTGAGCCTAGGCTGAGATAGCAGGCGGAGATAGAAAAATCTCAGACACCTCTAGAAAGGGATATCCTTGTCCAATGGGTGAGAAAAAGGTTTCGCGTAGCCTAATGGTCATAGGAGCAGTTGGGGTTAGAGGCCCACGCTATCTTTGGTACAGCATATGAAAGCCGAAGCTCCTCCCTCTCCGTTCGCTGCCTTATCCTTCCCTGATTTGGAAAGATACCTGTTTACTGCTGGGTTGACAGAGGTTGGCCGGACTGCGATTCAAACCTGAGACCCTTTGCACCATAAGCAAGCCTTTCTAACGACTCCACCAATTGCCTTTCACCTTACTCAGAGGGTTCTGATGACTGGTTACATGTTTCATAAAAAAGTAGAAGAATTATCAGTAAAAGACATTCTTAGCTGGAGTGCTGTGCAGCAACATTATAAAAGTAAAATGGCTTAACATCAGTGCACAGCCAACAGCAAAGTGTGAATCTGATCGTTCATTTTCTGCCTCTAGATTCCTCTTGGTCACAGGGGAAGAATTCCCGAAGGGAGGCAAAAATGAAAATGACAGAGTTGCTTCTCATGAAAGTGTACCCATCCACCTTAGTCTAAATGAGCAAATCTGGGAGCTAATTATGCCCATTTAGGGGTATTTAGGAGCCAGATAATTAATTTGTTGCAGGTAGTTAGGGGAATGAGATAAGAAAGTGTACCTTATGGCATGTGCAGACAGCAAAGACTTGGATCAGCCCGCACAGCCATTCAGTCTGTTAGGAGCCTTCACTGTATCAGTATTCTGAATGTCTTGATCGAGGCACCTACATGGTTGACAGCAAAATGCTGATTAAGATGATTGGATACCCCACCATGTTTTTCTGTTATGTTTTCGCCGGGCGGCATAGCGCAGTCTGTAGGGCACCTGACTCATAAGTCAGAGGTCCTGGATTCGAAACCCGGTCTGGCCACATACTTTCATTTCTCCTTCCGCTGTGTCAAGAAGGGCAGTTGTCAGTTGCTTGTGAAATTATGTGCACTTAGTACTGGTTAAGGTCTAGGCCTGCCCAGGAATAGTGTGGTTAGGTTAACTGACCGTCCCAACATAACCATAGCTGTTTACCGTGGGCGTTAAGCATCAAATCAATCAATCTGTTATGTTTTCAAAGGGTGACAGTTTTTGTTACTTCCTGTTTACTTCCCTCAGGTTTAAACCCTTCCAAAAGAGGGTTCTGTCTGGACGTCTGGATGTCTGTCCATGCAAGTTTTCATCAGATTTTCATGAAACTTTCAGAATATTGTTGTCACTACATGATATGGACCATGCTATGTCTGGGGAAACGATTGGACCCTTTCGGCTAGAGTTATGGTCCCTTATCTGTAAATTTGGCCAAATCTTGTGGCCACAACCTCTCCTTTAGTTTTCCATGGATTTTCCTCAAACTTTCAGGATATTGTTACTGCTGCAGGATATGGATCATATTTTATTGGAGTCATGATTGGTCCTTTTCTGCCAGAGTTACAGCCCTTTGCAAGTCTGGTCAAATCTTGTGGCTGCAACTCCTCTTTCAGTTTTCAACTGATTTTCATCAAACTTTCAGGATATTGTTATCACCATTTGAAGTTGATCATATTTTATTGAGGTCATGATTGGACCCTTTCTGCCAGTTATGGCCCTTTGTAAGTCTGGTCAAATCTTGTGGTGGCAGCTCCTTCTTCAGTTTTCATCGGATTTCCATCAAACTTTCAGGATATTGCTATCACCATTTGACATTGATCATATTTACTGGGGTCATGATTGGACCCTTTATGCAAGAGTTATACCCCTTTGGTCAAATCTTGTGGCTGCAACCCCTCCTTCAGTTTTTAACTGATTTTCATCAAACTTTCAGGATATTGTCAGCATCATTTGATGTTGATCTTATTTTTATTGGGATCCTGATTGGACCCTTTCTGCCAGAGTTATGGCCCTTGTAAGACTTGCAAATCTTGGGGCCGCAACAGATGATTTCTGTCAGAATTGTGGCCTGTGGTAAACCCTCAGATTGTAGTCATGACTCTTTTAAAAATTAAATAGCCTTGATTACTGGCATGTCCAGACGTCGGAGGACATTTGGCCTTTGGCTTGCACATGGGGTCAGGTACCTTTAAAATTTGCACATGTGGTAAGATACCATTTCATGTGATGCCAGTCAAATGAAAAAAAAAAGACAGAGAAAAGAAAACAGTTTAATGTTTATACTGTATATGGTCTGTTGGGACTGGAAATACTTAAAAATTTAACACATTCAGCTCAACCATTCTTCAAAATTTAATGAGACTGTGGGTTGTTTGAGAGAAGATCTGAAGAATTTCATTGATTTCCAACATTCCTGAAAAGTATATGTAACCCTTAAAGTGGCAAAAAAGCAGACGACTAAATTTACATCTGCAAAATTTGAAGAAAAAAAATGTTTTGTCCATGCTATGTCTTATTGTGATTGTGAATTGAAAGAGGGTAGAGGGAAAACAGTGTAGCTCAAGATGGATGAGGCGGCTCATTAGCAGCTGACTCATCTGGATCTATGCTGTTTGCAAATTTAACTATTCTAATTTTGCCCTTAGAGTGTTAAATCTTTTAAAAGAAGAGCAGCACAGGGGTTCATTTCTTACTTTTTTCTCTCCAGATTTAGAATGAAAACTTCTATCATTATCAGTATCAAACTGTGCTTTCCATGGAATGTTATGGAAAATGATATGGGATTCCACAGAGAAACCATGTCTTTCCATGGAAATGAAACTCCATGGACAAGCAAGAAAAACAATCCATGGAGTATGAAAATGTACACATGAGTGTTCATGGGAATCCATGGATGTCCAAAATACATGGAATAGCATGGAATGTAAGGAACTAGTCTTTTTAAAGCCTGGAAAGTATTAGACCTCTGGATTTTGACCATTTTGAACATGGATGGATGGATGGATGGATGGATGACTTGCTATTTTACGCCCTTTTCAACTGTATTTCAGTCATATCAGGACAATGTTAGGATGATATAATGAAAGGCTTTGTGCAATTGAACCCCATTTATGATTGAAAAGAATTTCCTGCCTACAGCTGGGCTCAAACCCAGGACTGCTAGATCAGCAGGTCAGCGCTTAACCCACTGAGCTATCAGGGCTCCTTTTGAACATGGAACTGGATTGAAAAATATGTAATTTTAGACCATTTACAAGCAAAATTACAGAGAATTTAAATCTCTGTGATGTACCCTGATGGCTCGTTTACCCTGCCTGGCTAGAACTCATTTTTGGGTCCTTAGAGGTCAGTTTATATTGAAAATAACCTTGGATGGCTAGAACTACCTTCGGCTGGAACTAATTTTCCTGGTCCCAAGCCTGTTTGAGCCATTGAAGTTCTACTGTATGTAGTGTTATAGGAATCAAACTATACTGAGAAATTGAAAAAAGTATAAATGAAAAAAAAAAAAAAAAAAAAAAAAAAAGATAGATAAAAAATAAATAATAAATAAACCAAAGTAAATAAAAAGCATTTTCGTCCACAAAATTTTTGCTTATTTTTGGGCCATACTTTCCTTCAGGCCATATTGATTTCTGGACAAAACCAGGCTCAGTAATAACTCATTGTAAGCTTGGGTAATATTTCTTCCTAAGCTGCACTCGCCAACCAAATGTTTGGTTGTCGGCGGACATTATCGGCAACCGGATAATGAAACAAGAATACAGCTGGCGGCCATGGCTTCGGCTTTGTGATAGACCGCAAGAAAAGGAATCATATATCATGATGGCGCAGAGAAGACTCAAATCAGTCTGCACATCCGTGCAGGCTGATTTGAGTCTTCTCTGCTCACATCAATAAAATATTGATTCTGGGGACCCTGTACGATGAATATCAAAGGCACTGATCAGAATATGCAGACGCTCAGGCTGTTAGGAGTCTTCAAATATTGCACATGCTGAAAAGCCCATGTCTCTAATGGCATGGCTCAGCTACCGTATAAAATTGACAGGGACTTAGGGACATAAATATTCCTGGTAAATGTGCGATTTCGTTTCCACTTGGGAATTAAAAATGCAAGCTCCTGCAAATGGATTGCAAAATACAACAATGCTGTTTTGACTTTTATGTATGTTAACCAATATTAGCATACTATTTCAACCTTATGCAAATTTGATCATCAGCCCTGGTTCAAATGGCCTATTGGCTTGACCACTTGCAGGAGTTATGTGTTATAACTCCACCTCTTCTTTTGCTTGCTCAGGCCCCTCTGTTTTTGTCTTGCCTGGAAAGCAGAGGGGAGACATATGTATTGCTTTTCCAGTGTGATTGTCGGCGGCGGCGGCGAATACATTTGTCAAGTTTTTGGGTTTAGCTCATTTTCTCAGAAACTATTAGGACTAGAGCCATGAAACTTGGGCCATATATAGCATTTATTAGAAGAAAGACTGTGTGATATTGTGAAACGTAATGCTATAGTATTGTTAGTAAATGAAATTAAGCATTACAAGCCAGCACTAAATTTTTGCGGTTTATTTCAGAGTTACTGCCCTTTTGTCATCAGCTACTCTTAACATTTATGTTATGAACTAACAATCTGCAACTGCATGTAGTGCCAAAATAAAGTAGAAATTATTACTCACATAGATTTTTGAACGTTACATTTATCGAAAGAAACTTTTTATTATGTGATGAATTTTTCTTGTTGCCAATTATTAGGATTGTATTTGGAATATGCATGATATAAGAATGGACAAAGTGATTGTGTTATAATACATATGTCAAACTTTTAACGGTAAATCTACTTTGACATAAAAAGAGGGTACTTTGAGAATCAGTGTTTGAGATAACAAGAGTCTAATGTAATTATGGTACCCAATAGTATATTGTTTTTCATTTTAACTGTTAAATGTAAATGCCTAAATGTCTAAAATCCCTAGAAATTGGTGATCTTTGGATATGAAATTAATGAAACTCGTGGAAGTCTTGTTTCATAAATTTTATACCCAGTGACTTGTCAGTCAAGGTGTATGGGTACACTTCCACGTTTTTCTGCCGTTTCTATGAAGGGGAACAACTTTTGTGACTTCCTGTTTGCTTCCCAGGAGGATGAAGCCCTTCCAAAATGGGGTCAACTCTTAAAGGAAAGAATTTGCTCCTCTAGAAGCAAATTCTTTCCTTTAAGAGTTGACCATAATTTAGAGGGGAGACAAAAATGAAAATGGTAGAGTTGCTTCCCTTGAATGTGTACCCTTTCATCTTAAGATCATCTAGATATGCACGGGATGTTCTCACATACAACTGAAGACAGATTTTCTTCGATGTGGCTGAATTTGCTGAGAGGTTTCAGAAGTTTTCAATTCACTTTTATTTCTCTATTTTCAGCCATATATAGAAGAGATATGTAATTCCTTACGAGGCAGAATATTTGATAAAAGTTTACAAAGGTATGTATAAAATATGAGCGGTCTTAGATTTTTCAGACAGCAGCAACAAAGGAGCTACATATAAGATGGCATTTTCTCGATAATTTTGAGATAACACAGAATTAAAGGACTTGAGAGTAATTTTTTGTTTGAGAAAATCTGAAATTTCTATTGAAAGAATTTCAGTTTGTAATGTCATTAAAAAATTGGCGGAGAATAGCATACTGTTTTGCCATGTATTGTTTATTGTGTGCCATGCTCCTGAACCAATGACGTCATATATCTGTTGCCATAGCAATTACCATATTGATGTCTTAAGTGACGTCATTGAGATGTCACTCTATCAAGGTACAAAGCACAACAGATGGTAATGCCATATTTGCTATGGTAACAGATCTATGACATCATCTCACTTATAATTAGAGAGGAGCATGGCATACATTGTTTGCCGTGCTCCTCTTGAATTATAAGTGAAATGCTACCTGGAATTCTTAAATGGAAAAGTGTGATTTTCTCAAGCCTATAATTCATTCTCAAATGGTCAGATAATTTTTGAGGATTCTCCATAAAAACATATTCAACAACCCTACATTAGAGCTGCCTCACTGCTTAGATGAGGCAGTTCTTATGGGGAGCCAAAACATTTTGTTTTTCCTGGAGATAAAAATACATTTCAAATTTATCATGATCACATTCACCACATTATTGAGATGAAAAAAGAAAACAGAAAGGGGAAAAAAAAAGGTTCTGAATAAGAAATTTTCAAAGTTGCTAAAAAATGTAAGAAAAAAATGTCATGTTGACTTAATATGTAGATGAACTAACATTTAATTTGTACAAATACTTCCTGAATAGATGACTGAAGATAAATTTATTTGCACTGTTAGATTAAATACCCTATATGCCCTAAAAGGCCACCGCCCATCGGGGCCTGCGAGATAGTTGGGCTGCCTGATGCCTCTGGGACAGAGCTGGTAGTAGCTGTAGCAGGACCTGAGTGTCATTTATCACAGGGTATAATCGATTCCGCTAATTTTCGCTTCCTGCAGAGACTGTACATCATATCTGGCTTCTGCCGAGACTGTCTGCGAACTCTTGCTTCCTGCCGAGACATCTGTACATGATAAATGGCTTCCTGCAGAGACTGTCCGCGTGATTCTGCTTCCTGCCGAGAGCCTCGGCAGGAAGTAGAATCACGCGGACATTCTCGGCAGGAAGCCATTTCTCGAGGACAGTAGTCTCTGCAGGAAGCAATAGTTTGTGGACAGTCTCGGCTGAAGCCAAATATGACGGACAGTCTCTGCAGGAAGCGAAAATTGGCGGAATCGATTATACCCTGTGTTTATCTCAGGTCAAGTGAAAGTTCTGTAAACTGGAAGGCAATGGTTGACATGACAAATATAGTTACCACGGGGGTAATACCAATTTGCCTACCTGCGCTTTTGACCCAGTCAGTCAATTACCATAAATGCAAAAATGGCTGTCGACCAAGACAATCGACAGCCATATCAGCTCGATTGACAGCCATCAACAATAGTACCATTTACCGTTTTCGTAATGCTTACGATCGTATTCTCGTTCGAAAGCCACTTTGTATAGTACAGACTCGGTTGAAAGCAGGTATTGCCCCTTTGGTTACTTGGATGTCAAACCACAACCCACACACTTAAATGCCATAACTATACAGCTAGCAATGCCAGAGCAAAATGTGCAGACTTTGATCTTACTGCTCCTTGTTAGAGCAGTCTGAGCAGGGTCACTGGTTCTCATCATAGCAGGCTGATCAGGGTCTGCACTGTTTGGCAACAGCTTCCTTTAATCATGAGTCAGACTAAATGGGTTTGCCCAAATTTGAAGATGAAAGTGTTGGTTATGTGAATATTAATTGTCATACATGCACGAAATGAGGAAGATTGATTCATGAACTCATTCAAAAAATCATGAACTCAGAGCTTCTTAAAAAAGTGCAAAACTTTGGTTTTATATATGGCAGACACCATTTTTCAGCAGATGACTTAAAAAAAAATCTTATTACAGAATCTTAGTTGATTCTTATTTCTGAAATCCCATATCCTAGGTTTTTATGAGAAAATAAGAATCAAAAGCGAAAATTTTACCTGGTAAATTAGAAGCTATTCTGGCACTAGGATGAGCTTTAATAAAACAGTAAGCAGCAGACGTTTTAAGATCTAAACAATTCATTGTAGACTCTTATCAACATGTAAAGCTCTTGAAATTACAAACATTATCTAAACAAACTTAAAGATTTATGACTGCGGAATTATCTTTGTTGCTTTCCAAACACTTTTTCATGATCAGGGTATTTGATGTTATTGTACCTTGGTCATGAATTTGTGGGCCGTCTGCCGAAAAAATAACTTCTGCAAACAAAACTTCTGTTTGATTTCACAGTAGAGAATGGATTTTCACTTGCATTGTGGTGTAGATATCAGTAAAGCTTCCTCATTCGCAAAGCTGATTTTGAGTCTTTTGCATTAACCCTGCCCTGCACTGCCTTGTCATTCCCTGATTTGAAACAGGTACCCATTTACTGCTGGGTTGACAGAGTTTTCCAGTGATGGGATGGCCAAGCCTTGGTTCAAACTCACGACCTTCCGACAACTTATTGCACCATAACCAAGCTGCTCTAACCACTCGACCAAGGCACATTCCCAGCACCAAGTCAACTTAAGGGTTTTCATAAATTAATATTGAGATTGTAGTTCCCAAGCAAAAATGTAAACCAAGATTGGACTGCTTGCGGAACATTGGTTGCCATTCCATCAACAGTGTTTTAACACAGCTTCATGGAAATTTAGAATACCATATTTATTAAGTTATGAGTAGGGGATCAGCTCCGAAAATCTAATCAGCCCCAATTAATCATAATAAACGCCCCTGCTCTAGTAAACCCCACGGCTTCTTTTCCAAAAATGAAGTTATATTAACTGGAACGTTACATTGACTGGTATGTGCTTCTCTGGGTGAGGTAGCTCTTTGAAATTGGGTCTACCGTTAAAAGAAAAACTATGACTTTGTTCTTAATCGAAAAAATTGTTTCCTTTAAGAGTGACCCGCTCCACCATACTGTTCAGGAGAGGTATTTTGGCAGTGAATGATTAACTGTATTTTAGGCTCGATAAAACATCCCCCTTTTGTAAAATGCAATGCCCCTGAGCATTTAATAGGATTAATACTGTAATTATAATTATTGATCAGGGTGTCCCAGTTGTTAGGATTATTATGGTTATCTGTTTCTCTCTTATTTTTTCAGTGAAAAATATACAAGATTCTGTCAATGGAAAAATTTGGAATTAAATATACAAGTAAGTAACATTTCTTTATGAATCACTATCCAAGAGATGGATGGTTGGGTGACTTTGCAGTTCCACTTCCTTTTCAACAGTATTTCAGTCATATCAGGATGATCAGCAGGAGATTATGAAAGGCTCTGTGTAATGAAGCCCCATCTAGGCTTGGACAGAATCTGGCCTTCAGCTGAACTCAAACTGGGGACCACAATCAAAGTCAGGAGTGCTAACAACTAAGCCATGCGGATGCTTCATGACTCCTAAGGAATATGAGCCATGACATGAAAAAACAACAAAGTGGCATGTGCACCATGAGAAGACTCATATCAGCCTGGGCAGCCGCCCAGTCTTCACAGAGTCTTTGCTGTCCCCATGGAGGTAGCTTGGACCCTTAGCTACCCTTTAAGTGCAAAGCAAAGACTCTGATCAGACTGGGTGCACATGCCACTTTGTTGGTTTTCTCAATTGTCTCGGCTCATATACTAAATAGCTGAGGCTGATCAGTTTGTACAGATGCTGCTGTAATGATGTAGAAATAATCTGAAATGCACCTTTCTTGACAAAATGGAATGGAAGTATAAAAGCTGCACTTTGTCGTCACTAAAACAACTGACATTTGCATGAAAAATCTTGGGGAACATGATGTGGGGAACATATGACCATATATGAACTGAGTGGGGATTTTCTGGCAGGAATTTTGGCAAGTCTGCATATCTGCATATCATTGTTCTTGGAAAAAGAGAGAAGGAGCATTTATTAGAGCAGGGGCATTCATTCGGATTAATATGGTACTTTCAATGCAGAAGATGGGAGGTGCCACAACTTTGGTTGGTTACTAATACAGTACTGACTATTCTTGTTTTGTTCTTATCCAATTATTTGGTGAGTGGATGAAGAAGTGATATTCGTCTTCAGTTGTAATTTCAACTGTTAACCCTTTAAGCATCAAAACAAAGCAAACAACAAAATTAATGTCTGAAAAATTTAAAATGTTATGTTCAAGCTATGTCATACTTGACAATTCAAAGACTAGACGGCAAATCCAGATCCAGACTGTGTCATGAAATACAGACTGTCTAGTGAGCTAGGAAAGTTTGATTCAGTTCTGATAGTGGAAATATAATTTACATTTGATGACGCTACATTAGTTATACTCTTCACCAGTTAAACACCAATTAAAAGCTAAAATAGAACTTAATCGGCTGGAATACATCTTTACTATGGACAATTACAAAGACAGCTTTGAACGCAACAAGCAACAACCGTAGTACCATATGATGAAATGCAAAAGAACTCGGTGTGCACTCAGATCGGCCGCTGTATCTGTGAATTCTTTTGTTTACTGGAAAGGATGTCACCACTGACGATTGCCAAACGGCAAAAATTATAATTGGATTGCCCTACATTGCATACTGATCAAGATTTTAAAAGGTCTCATATTGCATAAATTCCAGTTTGTCTTGCCGAGGCGTACTGTATGCGGAAAAGTTAATAATTGTAAAGAGGATAGTAATTCGATACTTCTCTTAAATTGATTGGAAGATTATATAATCCTTCGACAATTTGCTCTTCCAATAGAATATGGATACCATAATAAAACTTAACACTTTAAGCGCCAGTGACGAAAATAGCTGAATTTGCAAACAGTGTAGATCTAGGTGAGGCAGCTCATCATGAGCCGCTTCATCTAGATCTACATGTTTGTCCTCTAGTCTTTGAATTCTCAATATTATACAGATTCGACGAAACATTTTTGAAATTTTTGCAGACGTAAATTTTGTTGTCTGCTTTTTGGTGCCTAAAGAGTTAAAATGCGGATTATAGTGCCTGAGTTAATGGTGAAGACCCAGATCAGTCTGCGGAGCAGTCAAAATAAAACTGATAACTCATAAAGGGCCAAAGAAGGAGATGACAAAGCTTATGTCTGCAAAATTTCAAACAAATATTTCGTGCTAGCTACATATATCATTTTCAGAATTCAAACACCAGAGGGCAAAGAGTTTACATCCAGATCTGGATCTATTCTGTTTGCATGTTCAACTATTTTCACTTTATGTGTTAACCTGTCCCATTAGTTAGGACAATAACGGTATGGATTTTACACAATTAACAGAAAAGCAGGTTAATGATTAATGGAAGACATGCGGCAACTTCCAGCAACTTTTAAGGTTGTCTGTTCCAAAGTGAGTGCTGTTGCACCGCCCCAGTATCAGCAGTTCCATCAGCATCTATAGACGTTCCAGTATTGTGTAAATTTTTGTCACAAGATTGGCAAGTGTGAGTTCAGGCAAGCTATTCCGTCTGATGGCAGTTCTTGTTTCATGTGTGGCAGTTGTTTGTTGCATAAGAGAACAAGGAATAAGAGAAATTACTCAAGCTCGAGCTACATTATTGCAGCATAATATGTTCCCACCCCCAGCCAAAGGTAAGAGGGGGACATTGATTTTGATGATCCCGTTGGTGGCAGCGTCTGAATTAGCTTGACAGTTTCTTTTAAACACAATATCTCTTGAACCACCTGGTGCATAAAAAATGAGATAACTCTTGAGCCAGTTGGATTGCCACCAAACTTGTATGGATATGCCTTGGGATAATCCCAAGAGTTTTACTGGGTTTTGGTGACCTTTGTTACGTTATCAAGGTCAAAAACCAACAAACAAATGTTACATTTTCCCTAAAAATGAGATGCTTCTTGATCTCATTAGTGGATATTGACCAAACTTGCATAAATATATTATTGTTATTGGATTAAGAGATTGTTATGTCCCCCCACCAAAGGTGAGGGGGGACATATTGGTTTCAGTGCAGTTCCCGGTGTGTCGGCATCGGCGTCAGCGTCGGCGTCGGTGTGACAGATTCTTGTATGCGCGATATCTCTTGAACCAATGAATGGAATTTCACCAAACTTGCATGGATATATCATTGGGACAAGGTTAAGAGCTGATTAGATTTTGGTGACCTTGACCTCATTTTCAAGGTCACAGGAGAACTTAAATGGCGTGAAAATTTCTTGTATGCACAATATCTCCTGAACCAAGGGATGGAATTTCACCAAACTTGCATGGATATATCATTGGGACAAGCTTAAGAGCTGATTAGATTTTGGTGACCTTGACCTCATTTTCAAGGTCACAGGAGGACTTAAAATGTCTGAAAATTTCTGGTATGCTCAATATCTCCTGAACCAATTGGTGGAATTTCTCCAAACTTGCATGGATATATCATTGGGACAAGTTTAAGAGCCGATTATATTTTGGTGACCTTGACCTCATTTTCAAGGTCACTGCAGGAATTAGCTGACAATTTCTTGTACCCACGATATCTCTTGAACCAATGGATAGAATTTCACCAAACTTGCTTGGATACATCATTGGGACAGGTTTAAGAGCTGAGAAGATTTTGGTGACCTTGACCTCATTTTCAAGGTCACTGGAGGACTTAGATGACAATTTCTTGTAACCACTATATCTTCTGAACCAATGGAGTGAATTTCACCAAACTTGCATAGATACATTATTGGGACAAGCTTAAGAGCTGATTAGATTTTGGTGACCTTGACCTCATTTTTAAGGTCACTGTAGGACTTAGATGACAGTTTCTTGTACCCATGATATCTCTTGAACCAATGGATAGAATTTCACCAAACTTGCATGGATACATGATTGGGACAGGTTTAAGAGCCAATTAGATTTTGGTGACCTTGACCTCATTTGCAAGGTCACTGGAGGGCTTAGATGACATTTCCTAGTACCCACTATATTTCTTGAACCAATGGACGGAATTTCACCAAACTTGCATGGATACATCATTGGGACAAGTTTAAGAGCTGATTGAATTTTGGTGACTTGACCTCATTTTCAAGGTCACTGGCGGACTTAGATGACAATTTCTTGTACTCACTATATCTCCTGAACCAACCAGTGGATGGAATTTCACCAAACTTGTATGGATACATCACTGGGTTAACTTTTGATAGCTGGGAATGGGCTGGGGGGGGGGACATCAGTTTTTCTCTAAAAAACATTTCTAGTTAATTTTTTGGTGACCTTGACCTCATTTTCAAGGTCAGAGTTATGTATGTGTGATACATTTTGAACCACTGGATGGATTTTCCTCAAACTTGCATGGGTATATTTTTGGAACAATCCAAAGAGCTGATTAGGTTTTGGTGACCTTGACCCCATTATCGAGTGACACTAGTCAAAGGATGACCTTTCAAAATTGATCTAAGAGTCCTCACTTATTGACAAATTTTTGGGGTATAGAATCCAACAGTCGTTGATGAGGATCTTTTCCTCTTGCATAGGATTCCTCCTGCATAGCACAACCTCATCTGGTGGGGTGTATTTGATGCCTAGTTTCAGAATTTCAAGTAGGCTTAGCGTTTCAAAACTACAGTAGTCATGCTTCAAAACAGGGGGTGAGTGGTTAGAGACAATGTTTTTAAAAATCTTCAACAGCAACTCTGGGCCTTGGATTCTGCATATGCTAGAGCCTTGCTTGCCTCAGTGGAATAAATTTTAACATTGAATTGGCAGGTGCACCCCACAGCATCAAATTCCTTAAAATTACCTTTTTCTTCATCTTCATTTACAACTTTGTCAATAAACCTCCAGGAATCAAAACTTTTTTCCTGTAAAAAATGGAATGATTGCCATGTCTTTGATAAAATACCAAAGTGTTAGGTAGTTAGCTAGATAATTCCTTCGTCACAGTATGAAAATAGAGAATGGAAATAGTTGATTTTGCAAACAGTATAGATCCAGGTTGGTTGGTTGTTTTGGGTTTAAATGCCTTTTGAGACAGTATGTTAGTCTATATTGGGCTGTCTCCCAGAGAGAGTGAGAAAGAAAAGAGATATGACAGGCGAGAGAAAAGTATCCAAACAACCCCCACCCACTGCAAGCACAGTAGGCCCTTGCCGTACTATTATCCAAATTAATAAGACACCCCAGCACTGGCAGTTACCAAGCACCATCCCCCGACAAGACCACTAGGGGCCTTATTTATAAAACAACTTAAGTGGTTGCTATGCTGTTGCTAAGGCTGAATTTCTATTAAGGAGATCCCCTACAACTATGAAATTTGCTCTGGACTGTTCCTCCAGAGCAAATTTCATAGTTGTAGAGAATCTCCATAGAAATTTAGCCTTAGCAACAGCAGAACAACGACTAAATTGGTTTTATAAATACGACCCCTGACTGCTCATATTGAGCAGCTTCATCTGGATCAACACTGTTTGCCCCTAGTCATTGAATTGACAGCTTAGACGAAAAAGTTTTGAATTTTTGCAGATGTAAATTTTGCCGTCTGCTGATTCGGCATTTTCGGCTTTGATAACAACTTATTCACATTGTGTAAATACATGAAGAAATAAAAGCTGTGTGGGGAATGCAGGCTCCCATATCTGCCTGATATCTGTAAGGCTTTGTTTATCATGAAATGGCTCAGTATTTTTTTCTCTGATGTCTAAAGATGCACCGGTTTTGCATGCCGCCAACATTCAAGTGCTACCATAAAATTTAATGTAAAGATTATCTACCACCTGATATCAAAAAGATTGATCTTTCATATGCAAACATTAAATTCATAGTGAAACTTTACGAAAGTAAAACACACTGCATATTTTACATAACATCTTATGAAACACTTAAAAAAATGTTGAATTGTGGGAGTACTAAATCTCATAAAAATACAATTGGTGTTTCCTTCCTGAAAAAGTTTTTTTTTTTGCAACCCGTTTACCATTCCTGAGTAAAACATTGGACTCATAATCAGAGGTTCTGAGTTTCCCTCCTTCTTGTTCAGTTAAGTGCTGAGCTGCTAAGCTAAGGTTCTGGTTTCAATTTCTGTTAGAGGCGGGAATCTTTTCAACTGTAAACAGGGTCCCATTGCACACAGTCTTTCATTATCACCTTCCCATCATCCTGATATGGCTAAAAATCTGTTGAAAAGGACAAGTCATCCATCATGGTGATATCCATAAAAAAAATCAAATACATTTACATGCAAATATGTTGTTTCAGCAAATTACTGTACTGGTAAATGAGGAAAATATTTGCAGAAGTCTTTGTCTCACCTGCAAGTACCAAAATGAAACATAGATAGTGCATATCAGGTGTTGGCTATGTTGATTTTTCTGGTTAATCTCTGTTTCGTGACAATGTGCTGTTAGGTGAGATATCACCTTTGGCAGACGTCTTGTTATTTTGGGTAGCCTTGCATTTGAATCAAAATGAAACAATATTCCAAGTTACCCCTATGGGGCCCCGAGCAGATAATCGCTGCAACTTGCTGACCACTAGTCAGTTAGCCACTGAACGAGGACGCGTGCACTTGCTTAAGCGCAATGGCTCTATTTAGGCTGTTGCAAAAATACAGAGAGACTGAAGATCCAGAACTGGATTCTGTTATAAGTAAAGATTTTCCAATCTGTGCTTTGAGCAAAGAAGAAATAATTCGGAAAAGGAAGGAACTAAAAGTTGACTTAGGGGAGGTTGCGCTGGCAGGTGGCAATGAGCCCCTGCCAGAAGATTTGGTAAAATTGTTATTTTTTACCATGGAATTAAAGAAAAAGGCGGTAAAGGTAAGCCCAAAAGCGGGTTCTTCTTCTGAGAAATCCGCCCAGAAATGTACGGGGGACGGAGATAAAGATGAAAAGAATGCGAAAAAAACGAACTCGGTGAGTAGATGTGTAATTTGTTGTGTTTAGTCATGTCTTGGGCTAGAAAGAATAAGAAAAAAATGTAAGAAAAGGTTAACAGGATGTGATGTAAGGCTAATATGTTTTATAGAAAGCTTGTCGTTGTATAATTAAGCTGTCTTCTGTGAGGACGCATGACTAGAATTTCATATTTTTGTTGAATCAGCTGCATAAGAACGAACATGTTTTATTTGCTTTTATAGTAATATTTCAATTGCATGGTTAGGCTGTCTCGCGCGATAATGCTTGATTGAATTTTTAGCGAGAAGTGGTGCTAAATAAATAAATATGTGGATAGATATACTTTGTTTTTGCATAATAAATTTGTCTCGCGTAAAAAGGGAAAAATGAATTTGTGGCGAGACGTGGTGCTCAATATATAAATATGTGGATGGATATGCTTTGTTTGAATAATTAATTTGTCTCGCGCAAAAAAGAAAAAAAGAAAGAAAAAAATTGGCGAGACGTGGTCCTAAATAAATAAATATGTGGATAGATATGCTTTGTTTGCATAATTAATTTGTCTCGCGCAAAAAATAAATGAATTTTTGGCGAGACGTGGAGCTAAATAAATAAATATGTGGATAGATATGATGCTTTGTTTGCATAATTAATTTGTCTCGCGCAAAAAGGGAAAAAATGAATTTTTGGCGAGACGTGGTGCTAAATAAATAAATAAGTGGATAGATATGCTTTGTTTGAATAATCAATTTGTCTCGCGCAAAAAAGAAAAAAGAAAGAAAAAAAAAAAAAAAAAAAACTGGCGAGACGTGGAGCTAAATAAATAAATATGTGGATAGATATGATGCTTTGTTTGCATAATTAATTTGTCTCGCGCAAAAAGGGAAAAAATGAATTTTTGGCGAGACGTGGTGCTAAATAAATAAATATGTGGATAGATATGCTTTGTTTGCATAATCAATTTGTCTCGCGAAAAAAATGAATTTTTGGCGAGACGTGTTGCTAAATAAATAATAAATCTGTGAATAGATATGCTTTCTGTGCATATTTAATTTGTCTCGCTCAAGAAAAAAAAAAAAAAAGAATTTTTGGCGAGACGTGGAGCTAAATAGATAAATATGTGAATAGATATGCTTTGTTTGCATAATTAATTTCTCTCGCGCAAAAAAAAAAAAAAAAAAAAAAAAAATGAATTTTTGGCGAGACGTGGAGCTAAATAAATAAATATGTGCATAGATATGCTTTGTTTGCGTAATTAATTTGTCTCGCGCAGAAAAGAAAAAAAAAAAAAAAAAAAAAAAAAAAAAGATTTTTGGCGAGACGTGGAGCTTAATAAATAAATATGTGGATAGATATGCTTTGTTTGCATAATTAATTTGTCTCGCGCAAAAAAAAAAAAAAAAAAAAAAAAAAAAAAAGAAGAAAAATGAATTTTTGGCGAGACGTGGAGCTAAATAAATAAATATGTGCATAGATATGCTTTGTTTGCGTAATTAATTTGTCTCGCGCAGAAAAGAAAAAAAAAAAGATTTTTGGCGAGACGTGGAGCTAAATAAATAAATATGTGGATAGATATGCTTTGTTGGCATAATGTATTTGTCTCGTGCAAAAAAAAAAAAAAAAAAGTTAATTGAATTCTTGGCGAGACGTGGTGCTAAATAAATGAATATGTGGATACATGTAACTATGTCTTATTTACAAGATTAAGCTGTCTCGCGTGAGAAGATTTAATTGAATCTTTCGTGAGACGTGATGTTACTTATAGAAAATGGATAAACATGTTATGTTTGCATCATTGAGAAATATTTCGTTTTCTGATAAAGTGTCCCGCCTAGAAGGTACGATGGAATTGTCTTTGGCGAGAGGTAGAGTTAAATAAGTATATGGATAAACAATAAATAAGCATATGGATAAACATATCATGGTCGCATCATTAATATATATGCATATATTTTATTACGTTGTCTCGTGCGAGAAGCGAGACGTTACGGCAGATAGATGAATAACGGAAAAAAGGAATGATACCTCAATTACTGGAGTTCTTGTTGCTGTTGTTGTTGCTTGTGCATGAAAAGACTGTCTCGCGAGAAAGCAAGCGAGGCGTGATACAAATGAAAATGCTAATTTAGAAAATAACATTAAACAATATTTGCTCGTAAATGAAAATAAAGAAAGGAGAGCTATTAAAGTCTGTTGCATAAAAAAGGGGTGTGTACAAGTACAAGTACACGTTAGTGGCATTTCAAGGTCAAGGATCTATGCATAATAATAATAACAATAATAATAAGAATAAGATATATTGACAGGGTGAGTACTATGGGAATAGTACGTGTTCGTCGGTGTGTGTAATTAAAGTATTTACGTGAGCGATATAAGGATTTAAACATGTATTTTGAAAAGTAGTGGTTTAGGAGTTTATGGTGTAAGTAGATAAAACCATATTATTTGCTTGTTACAGAAGCAGGAAAAAAGTTTTCTACAGAATTTTGTTTAGAAATGAAAATGCCATTTTATTATCTTTGTGAGAAGATTTGTTTGTTTATTTACTTATGGGTTTATAGATAATAAATAATGTGAGATAACGTACACCTCTGTCCACAGCCCACAAGTTCAGATTCTGTTGGATTTTTCAGCATTGAATTGTTTATGTAGATGGCTGATAGGCAGCTGTAACTGTTACTTAAGTGGCATCGTGCTGTGAAACAGTGGTTAAACTGTTTGGTGAATAGGATTTTACGAGCTGTATCAGAACATTCTGTTTTTTATGCTATCAGAGGCTAGTTAACAAATAGCTATAGCAAATTTATCTGATCCTATTTTCAAGGGATATTCCAGAGACGGGAGCATATAGTACGTATGCCCGTCGGTGTATATTATGAAGTGAGTGAAATAGAAAATTTTGGCTGTCGTATTCGACTCGTGGGTTGTGAAATAATTACATTGTTAATGATGTTGGTCAATGAGTTAGGAAGATACTTGGTGGTCTAATAACCTTGAACAAGGCTACATGCGTAGTGTTAGGTTGCATATGCTCTGAGATGGCTCCCCGGTTTGGAGGTTAAATGTCGTTATGAACAACATTGTGAATAATACTATGAATAATGGCAATGTCATAAGACGAAACAACCTCAGAATCAAAGCCATATAACTTTATTTTGATATCTCATGCTTGATAATTTCAAAGTGAAATAAAAAGGATAATAAAAGATAAATAAATAAATAAGTAACAAATACTATTTAATTTAATATAAAGAAAACTGCATGCCCTGCTACCCGGAGTATCGCATATTATTATTATTATTATTATCATATATTTTTTTTTTCGGATTCGGCCTACAAAATGATGATCGAACAATAATAGTCATAACACCTGCAATGTTGGTGGTAGGTGTCTAACTGAGTAACAAGGGAGGTTTCGCATTGTGAAAAGAGTTCTTTTATATGTGTAATATTTCTTAAAGATATTTATTTATTTGACGAACTCACTTGTTATACGCTTCATTGGCTGGATCACAAGATACTAACATGGTGGTCCTTAATAACAAATGAATAAATAAATAATTGAATGAATAAAAAGATGGGGGCAAAATAATGCAGGATTATCATGGACATGCATGCGTAAAGAGGTTGTTATGCCAGTGTGGTAAAATTGAGTGCAAGGGAATGTTGTTGGTTACCCCTTGTCGAGGGGTGGTAAAGACTGCAGTTTACGCCTGGCACAAATGCGGTTGACTGTGTACCTCTATAAGAAAAATTTAGATGCATTTTTTTTTTTTTTACAAGTACAAAGATGAGGTATGTCCGCTGATAACTGATATAGCGGACTAACAATATTTATGGAAAAAATAAATAAATATACGTATAAATAAATTGCTCTGCTCTTTTAACATTTTAATCCCTTTAAAGGATGGGCGTCGGCTTGAAACCAAATATCACTTGGAGAGGGTGTAAGCATAAAAGAATCAGAAACGATCTACGGAAAATCCGTATCTTATGCTTGTTATGCAATAGCCAAGTGGTGTGAATGATAGTTAGGGTAAATATGTGGTCCATTTAACGGACGTGTTGTCAATATTGTCATGAATAGTGGATATGTGCCTCTATTTTATAAACTGATGACTTGGTAGTGAAGGTCGCTACCCTTGAGAAACAGGTTAAAGAATAGAAAGAGGTTGACAAGGCCAAGGAAGTTGACAGAGCTATCCGAGAAACAAAAGAGGAGGCGTCTAAGAAGGAGGTGAATGGTGACATATTACATGAGAAGTTAATGCAGGTTGACACGCTGGCAAGGAGAAATAATCACGCCAGCAAGGAGAAAGTGTATATGTTGTTGTCACGTTTTCATGTGCATAAACAAACGCCATCTTTTGTCGCTGCGTTAGTTCTAAAGTTACTCAGCACTAAGGATGAAGAGAGTGTGCTTGAAAAAGAGCAAAAGCAAATGAAGCATATGGGGATAGGCAAAATTAAGGGAGAAAGAGAGGAAAGTCAGAATGTTAAGACCCAGCAACCTTCATTTATTACTCCTCCTAACATGTATGAGTGGGGCTGGAATCCTGTGGGGATGATGTTTCCCTGGATGCCGACAACACGACCGCCGCCAGTGGGTTACCAACAGCGGCCCGGATACGTGCGTCCTAGGGTTCGAGCACAATCGCCTGCTAAGCAAGCCTGCTTTAAGTGTCAGAAGGTTGGACACCTAGTCCGTGACTGTTCCTTGAATTCAAATTAATTACATTGATGAGAAAAAAAAAAAAAATAATAAAGATATGTTACATATTTAGAAGCTTAGTTTACCAGTCATTTATTTGTGTGATAATATTAAAGGTTCACAAGAAATTCCAGTGTTAATGCTCTGATAATTTAGCGTTGGTTTATTTGTTTTGAAACCGAGCAAGGGAAAGTTGGGGTCAAGCCGAAAAGTTTGTGTACTGGTTTACGATAATTGCTGATTAACTAGTGGATTTTATCGCTTATTTATGATCTGTAGAAATTAACAATTTCATGCTGATAATCACGCTTTTAAGGGTCTGGTAATTGGGTAATTAATGACTGCCTGGAAATAAACTGTTTGATGATTTATGTGGCTTTCCCCAGAAGGTGATTTATATACGCATGCAAATGTTGATTCTGCTAGAAAAAAATTCAGGTGGACATGTACATGTCTTCGTGCTTTGTTAAGAAAAAAAAAATAAATAAAAATAAAAAATCAGGATTCTATAAGGCTTCGTCAGTGGGAGCGGGACATACAGATGGATTTCGATCCGCGGCAAGTGGGTGTTAGAGCAGACCGGAAAATCAATTTCAAAGGGGAACCTTTCGACCAAAAGGAAGGTGCCTTCCCGGCCGAGGAAGTCCTTCAAGTTTCTGAGGACGGGAATATTCCTGACCTGTCAAATATTGCAGTCTGAGACCCGGGCGCTTTCGGCGCTGGAGAGATACATAATAATTTGAAGGAATGGGAGGCAATTGTTGAGGGTTCTCCCATGGCTGAGGAAATTATAAGTTGGGTGAAATATGGTGTTGATATGACTTACAATATGACCAATTTTAAGGCGGGAATTGCAAGGTCAAAGCCATGACTGCGCGTACACCCCCCCCCCCCCCCCGTTCTTTAATAACGCGGGCAAATGTAAAAAATTTATTCCGTTCATTTATTCTACATTTTTTGAGCGTCTCCGAAATGGTTCTATTTTATGTCTGGGGAAAATTGGGGACGTCCCAAGACCAGATATAATATCACCACCCACACACAGTTGAGGAATCGAAACCTCGGCTGTGTATTAATCTTATGTACGTTAATAATTGAATAAAATACATGTCATTTACTTTGGATACGCCGAAAGATGTGCCCAGGGTCGTTAAATCAAACGCATTTTTACGTCATTGGATGATTAATCGGGATTCGATCATGTGTTGCTTAGAGAACGAGACCCCCCTCTTGTCGTGTGTCAGTGGGGAGGTTATTACTATCAAATGAGAACACTTCCATTCGGGTTTAAGCTCTCAAGGTTCTGTTATCATACGTTAAACTTGCAGCCGGTTTCTTATATTAGGAGGGTGTTTTCTATCCCAATTTTCTTATATATAGATGACAGATTAATTGAAGAGATACGAAGCTGGACATTGGAAATAATGCGGGGTTTCGCCAGAGCTTTGCTCGCAAATTACATAGTTTGTGAAATATCAGTTAGGTTAGGGTTTTGTTTAAATCTGGGGAAGTCAGTTTTCGAACAAACGCAGAGCCCGACATTTTGGGGATTCATCGTTGATTCGGTAGAGGGGTGTTTCAGGATAACTGATTGGAAAAAAAATATATATATTGTAATCAAGGAGAGTTGCATGCAGAAGGAGACATTGTCAGTTTTGGAGCTTCAGATTTTTGCGGGGAAATGCATATCATTTATGGTCGCTGTGCCTGCAGCAAGGCTTTATACGCGTGAGGTTAATGCTGGGATTCTTTAGGAGTAAAGACTAGATCTAGAGTGCCCGTTACTGAGAGTATCAGAGAAGAGCTTGAATCATGGCGATTCTTGGATAATTGGACGGGTAAATTAGCATGGATGGAAGAGAAACATTTGAGTCTTAAGTTTTATTCGGGCGCGTCGCTGTATAAATGGGGAGGGACCGTTTGTATTGATGAAGAGAGAATTGAGATATCGGTTTTTTTTTTTGTTTTGTTTTTTTGGGATGAGCAAAAAAGAACTTTACCTATAATGGTCCTTGAGGCATATGCATTCTTAAACGTTCTGAAATCTCTAGGTACGAAACTGAGGGATCATAGGGTTGACGCGCATGTTGACAGTAAGCCTCTTATACACGCGTTTTGAAAACCAGGGGTGCAAGTCCAGAGAAGTGAAATTGGTTTTGAAGGACATACATGTTTTCCTTCTGGACAATAACATCAGCCTTAGCTTTATTTTACGCCGACATCTGCGAATTTAGCTGACAACCCATCGCGGACACTTCGCAAAAGTGACGCCATGTTGTCGGATGACGTCTGGAGATTGGTTGAAAAAAGTTTGGCGGCCATCGCGGTCATGCAATCGATATGATGTCTCTTGATTCTAATTGTATGAGGGATTCATCAGGAATGCTTCTCAGACATTAACCCCCTTCGCGACCCCCTTTCAAGCGGCGTGAATATGTTTGCTCAAGATATCGATGCATGTGAGAATGTTTATGTTTTCTCACTTTCAATCTAGCTCTCCCTGTCATCAAATGTCTGATAGAGAACAGGCTTAGTGGTACCGTGCTGATACCAGCATCACATGTCACTCAGTTATGGGTTCCGGCTGTCAGTTCTCATATCGCGGATGCGTTCTTAGTGGGTCAAAAAGGCGATGCTGGAATTTTGAAATATCCATCAAAGAGCGGCTTTGTACCTGATAAGATTGGGTTGAGAGAAAATTTATGGGCAGTAAGGCTAATAGGGGACGAAAGAGATGTTCCTTGTCTGACATTTGGCAATGCATTGTTTTTGACACGCCAAAACGTTGGTCACGTTTGCAGCATGTTGTGTATAGGTGACTCCATTGTTAGATTTCTTTTGGATGATCCAAGGTTCCAGTCCCCTCTAATACATATTTATTCGGAAGGAGGGTCCATAGTTAGTCAGACACATAGGCATTTGCGGCGATTAGCCCAAAGTACTCCCGTGCATTGCGGTGGTGCATACAGGTGTTAATAATTTGTCTAAAACATTCTTATATGAAAACGAATACGAGAAGATGGCTAGCACTTTCCAGGAAATAACCGCGCGTGAAAGTTATTTGAGAATTTTGGGGAGGGATGTGAAAGGTCTGAGGGTCAAAAATGCAACGGCAAAAATGTTGAACTCTAAGATAGAACAATGTTGTGAACGGAATGCGTGGTGTTTTATGAACAATGATGACATTTCTGGGGACATGCTTAGAGATACCGTCCATCCTTATGACTTAGGTCAGCAGATGTTAGCTGAAAAGATGCTGTGTTTGATGCATAAACTCATGATTTCAAAATAAACACGATGATATTAATCAATAAATATTTGGAAGACATAATGCGTTTTTGGATGTTTTATGATATCAACAAGGTGGTTATTAGACACGATATAGGTGTTGACTAATATGCACATACCATGTTAATGCGCATGTGCTAGGCAATGTTCTAGACAGTTGAAACATTTTGTAGTTGGCATATGGTTTATTTGCAAGGGATCAAAATAGCGCATGTTTGTGCAGGCATTATTGTCAAAATTGAATCATCTATTTCAATTTCTTTTCACTTTTGCCTGCAACGGACTGATGGTATCTCGTTTTCTTATGAAAACTTTCAAAGACTAGGTGTCAGTTAGCCACTATTTATTACTTCACCTCCTCCGTGGATTAATCATTTAAATCTTGTCTCAATCAATGTATGGTAAGCTGGTAACTTACACTTGTTATGTCACCCTGGGTGGCCTATGCCTGGAGCTTGGATATTTTGTGTAAGACAACGTGAGTAGGTCATTGAAGCGGCGATAGACAAACGAAGTTGTTTAGTTGTTTAAGCAAACAACGGTTTCTGCCAAAAAAAAAAAAAAAAAAAAAAAAGATAGGTCATGGGTTTAATGAACTATTCAGAGAATTTAGTTAAATCAATACATTAAGATTAGAATTTTTGTCAAATCTTTAATAATGTCTGAGTCCCTCTGTTCCGACACGTGCAACTGTGCTATTATTATGATTATCAATTTTGTTATAATACTAATGATAATTGTTTTTATCATGTTGTTTTTTTTTACGATTTTTTATTTTGCAGAAAGCGTTGTTTGTGGCAAGCTCAGGGTTCGTTTACAAATGCACAGCATGTGAGGCAGTGAATGACCCAGATTTCCAGTTTTGCAAATTATGTGGAACTGCAAAAAATATATCGGCATCTGGTGTTTCTGCTGAAAAATTGATCAGCCCAAATATTCTTGATAAAATAAATTCTAGAATATCGCATCTAGATAATATCATAGACTCTGCTACTTATTCCAGGCAAAAATGTAGCTTGAAAGAGGAGTTTACAGAATTTCTCGCGCAACAAGGAACACGCAAGAACTTAATGAATGCATTGCCTGATGACATCAAAGGGTTTTTAGTGTTCAAAGAGACTAGCGGGCGCACACAATTATATGCAGCGTCATGTGTATTCCGTGGTTCGGTTGGAAAACAGAAGTGTAAGTGCCCTGTCACATTGGCAGTAAAGTCAGGCGACAGTTTAATTGGTAAATTAAGAGCTATTTTTCAGGATGCTGGCAGGTCATGGGAATGGAATTCGGTAGTCTGTACTGGCAATCTAGCGTCCTCTATCATTATTAAGCGATATTTGAAGGCAATTTCACTGGAACAGGCGGCCAGCGGTGTTGTTAAAAAGCAAGCTGTTCCAAAGTTAGGGAGGCTATCTGTCGTACAAAATTTCGGTTGAAAAGGATACAGCAACCAAATTACTTTTACATAGAGATAGAGCCTATTTTTCTTTATTGTGTCATTCCGGCGACAGAGCGTCCGATCTAGGTCTGCTAAAATGCGAGAGATTTTTTTTTATCTGCCTCAGTCACAGGGCATTTTCATTTCTGAAACTGAGGGAAAAACAGCATCTTGCACAGCCCAAAAAGCTACGTGGTGTTGATTTCTAAAGACCGTGACATATGTCCGGTCAAGCATCTCAAAAGCTATCTAGAGTTGGCATCAGGAATTGGGATAAATTTGCGTAACAGCTTAATAACAGACAAGCCGTTTTCATCTAGCTCCATGTCAGAAAGGCTAAAGACACATTTATTGGCTATTAATATGTACCAGGGAGAATCTGGGCATAGTATGAGACGAGGTTGCGCGATTACATTGAGAATGCTAGGGATCAATGATTCATCAATCAATCAACACGTGGGCTGGGGCTACCCTAAGATACTGGATCATTATGCGAATATTGGTACATTGTGTGGTCCAAATAGAGAGGTGAATGCTTTATCTATATGCTTTGAACTAGTATATGTAGCCGCCGCCACTAACCAAGGGGCACAGAAGTTTCAGTTATCTGAAATATCAAGTTTTTATACGAGTATAGGCAGCCTCAAACGTTTTATTTCGAGTGAGGCGCCATAAGCAACTCAGTACTTCACATTTCCCATCATAAACATAATCTATGACCTCAAATACCAATAATCAAATGTGGATTAACAGGCACATGTGTTTGTTTACTTCCACAGTTTGGAAGCTGAGCTGGGGAAAGTATAGGACTGTAGAATTGCTGAAAATGAACTGTTCATACGGCATATAGACGCATGTCGAGTGCCTATGAGAGTTCATTTCCATACATCTTCGATGTATTTGTGAGTATTGGATATAGATCAGGGATATAATGATAATGATAGAAATCTATTTTACAATCGCCGGACATGAACTAGAGATATAATGATTATAGTTATTCGATACCACAATTGCTTAAACACCGGACGAATATCGCAGTTTTCTATCACTCCAATACTTATCTGTGAGGGAACTGCATGGGGGAGCTTGTAATATACTACTATTCCAAGTTACCCCTATGGGGCCCCGAGCAGATAATCGCTGCAACTTGCTGACCACTAGTCAGTTAGCCACTGAACGCGGAGAAAGGAAAGTTAGCTTGAGGCGCTAGTCGGAGAAGTAGTGTTTATTTATTTCGTTTTATTTATTATTTTTTTTTTTTTTAATGGGACAATTTTAATAATAACAAAAAAAAAAAAAAAAAAAAAAAAAAAAAACTGGAAGTGAGTTTGATCGTGAAATACCGTGAAAATGGATCCCTGCAAAAATAACCACATATACGGTACTATCACTCTAAATGCTTACACATTTTCATTTATTACCCTAAGTCACTTAATACTAACAGGAGTCAATGTTGGCTAATATTTGCAACACCTAGAATAACTACAGTAATTATAACGAGGCGCGTTTATAACGGCGTGACGACCTGTGTTCTCCCAGCTGGTTTCCTTACCCTACGTAGAAAACTCGCAGTTTTCTATCACTCCAATACTTATCTGTGAGGGAACTGCATGGGGGAGCTTGTAATATACTACTATTTTCCTTTAATGAGAAAAGATACAATTTCAGGGGAAGCAGCTCTGCTATTTTCATTTTTGCCTCCCTTCTCAGTGATGATCAACTCTTATAGGAAAGAATTTGCTCCCCTTGGAGCAAATTCTTTTCCTTTAAGAGTAGATCTTGTCATGGAAGTGCTACTTCATCCACGGAAGCAAACAGGATGTCACAAATAGTTGTTTCCCTGTAGAAATGACAGAAAAATATTGCATAGTACCCTTCTCAACCGTAAACATTTCATTGCACACAGCCTTCCATTATCACCTTCTATAGGCCTAATATGACTGAAATAATGTTAAAAGATGTAAAATCAAAGGTATCCATACATCTTCACACTAATTCCCAAATGAAGCCAGATCTTCAGTATTCTCAGTTGCTGTTAGTTCCGATTAGTCCTGAAATGGCTTTGAATATTTTGATAAAAGATTGAGGTTTTGTCAGCAATCTGTAAACTGCTGATAACAGATCTTTGACTGAGCTACCAATAACAATATTGATTGATTTGGGAAGCTTCAGCTGTGAAAGAATTAACCGTAAAAGTAAAACACAAAATAGTTGAATTTGCAAACAGCGTAGATCCTGATGAGGCTGCTCAGCATGAGCCGCCTCATCTGGATCTACAATGTTTGGTCTCTACTTGGAACTCTCAGTATGATATAGCCTGGACAAAACATTTTGTGAAATTGTGCTGACATAAATTTTGTTGTTTGCTGTTTTGGCGATTTAAGAGTTTATCAGTTTGTGGTCTTGAGAATGATGATTGGATGACTTGTGATTTTACATCCTTTTCAACATATTTCAGTCCTATCAGGAGGGTGATAATGAAAGACTGTGTGCAATGGAACCCTGTTTACAGTTGAAAAGATTTCCACCTCCTGCGAGAGTCGAACCCTGCACTAGATCAGCAAGCAAGCCCAATAACCCAGTAAGCTAGGAGGGCTCCTGATATAAAGTGGATAAAAGCCCAACCTTAGGGTACCAATATTTTGAAGAGATGGCAATCTGGCTCACACCAGCCCCCAACTTTGTCACTGCCCTTGTCTTAGAAAGTCAGACCAATTACCGTATAAAAATACTAATAAAGCCCCTGCTTGAATAAATGCCCCTCCCTCTTTATCCGAAAAGTGATGTTCCAGTGGCTTGCAAAACTCTATGTATAAAATCCTCAGAACTGTAGTATATAAGGTGGTATCTTCACCTTATCATGGTCAAGGAGATTATTTCACACAAATGTCATCTATTTCATTGAAGACAAAGCGTCACTCCTGCATCCGCATCTGCTTCCATGTCGGTTTCAGCATCTGCAGATGTTTTGGTTAAGTTTATTATGTGATGGGCAAGGCACTATCAGGTGATCTATCCTGTACGAGGACAGGTCTTGTTTGTCATCCTGTCTCAGAGAGATGATGGCTCAGCATTGTCGTACGTGCCAACTGTTGAACTGTTAAACTGTACCACTCACTTTTCCATTAAGCCAGTAGAGAATTAAGATGCAACTCTCAGTTGTCATCCCCAGTGAATTGGCATTTCAGAATTTCTGAGTTCTTTGATCGACATTGTACTGTCAGCCCCACTAATTAATTGGACAGAAATCCTGACCAAACAGTGCAGACCAAGATCAGACTGCTCAGTCTGATTAGGGTCTGTGCTGTTTGTCATCATAAGCCAGCAGCATGTAATTGCAAAAAATGGATTTTGTTGAAATTTAAAGACGGAATAATCCGTCACAGAAAACGGAAGACTGAAAGTAAAAATGTCGGAATGCATATGTTGGTGACGGTATAGTCACCTGATGTTGTAAATGGATTTTAAACTCACTTTTAGTGCATGAAGTTACTTTGAAATTCAGCTTTGTCATAGTTTTAACATTCAGCAATAAAATTTTCTGACATGGAAACACCTTCCTTTGGAGCCAGTTTTGACATAAAATGTGTGTTTTGAATATGTCGGTGCATTTTACACTCCATTTGATGAATTTGAATCTCGTCATGAGAAAATAGCCTGAATGGCATATACAGTAGAACTTCAGTGGCTCGAACAGTCTTGGGACCATAAAAACAAGCTCCAGCCAAGGGTAGTTCTAGCGCATCCAGGGTTTGTTTCTATATAAATTAACCTCTAGGGACCCAGGAATGAGTTCTAGCCATCAGGGTTTGAGCCATTGAATTTCAGTTGTATGTTACTAGCAAACCTGCCAATCGTCTGCGGTCTTATTTGCAATGGGCTCTTAAGCTGTATAGCAGGAGGGAACCCTTTCAGAACTGGGCATTTCCAGTTGTATTTTTCTTAACCCATTGCATTCTGGGTATTTTTTGTCGTCTGCTGAAATTGTCATCTGCATCAAAAATCAAGAATATTTTGACATTATTTGTCTAACCAGATGTCTAGGCAGCAAACAGTTGGGGCCTGATCTGGTTGGGGCCTGAACGTGGGGCCTGATTTGGATTCTAACTGTTTGCCCAGATACCCCTAAATAATCCCGAATGGAATGGGTTAATAGTGCATTTGAATGTATGCTAGTATACTCTGGATTGTATACTCTTAGAGTGTTTGTGAGTGTATACTCGCTAGATTTGAATCTTTGATTGAAGCTTAATCTGTGTCAATTATCAATAATCTGCCTGCATTAAGGACAGTTTCGCATAAACAATGATAGCTGGTCATGATGGAAACTGAAAGCAATCATAAATGCAAAGGGCATTTGAGAAGTAGTGACAACTGTGGCAGGAAGTCTAAAGTAGCTTTGGACTGAATCTGCTATTTTCGTTTCTTTGGTGTATTCCTTAATTGCTTCCAAAGGATCTAACTGTTCAGAACTTACTTATCTCATCAAAAGTGCCTATTTTAAACCTTTAAAGTATTCTCCATGCACACGACACTTTTGCAAGCGAATCAGCTAGTCCAGAAATGCCTGTCACTTTTGGAAGCGAATCAGCTAGTCCAGAAATGCCTGTCACTTTTGCAAGCGAATCAGCTAGTCCAGAAATGCCTTTTTTGACCACTTCTTCAGATGTATGATGTAACAGTATTGTGCTGACCACTGCACTCGTGGCTCAAAACAACGACTGGGCATATAATACTGGATATCAGGATTGAGCCAAAAATTACATGGAGCAAGGTCAGGGCTAAAGGGAGGATGTGGCAAAATGGTTGAAATATTGTTAACTGGGACGTTAAACCTAACTCAACAACAACACATGAGCATGTGCTGGGTTGCATCATTGGCATCACAGTGATATAGAGGACAGTGTGAGAAAACATATGAACATCAACAGATATCTGATGCAAACGTTGGTTTCTGCCTGATTTCTTTTCCTGCAGTCCATGTATCAAAATCTATAGGCTTGCAAAAGCCAGCTGTTTTGATAGAACCTCTTTCTCACCAAGCCTAATACCGAAGATCACCCTTTCTACACCAATTCAACCTTAATAAATTATTTTGATCTATATATGAATTCGTACAGTCCAGACCTTATTTTACAGTTTGCCTCTATTGATTCCGAAACAGGAGGAACTTACAATATGTTCTCTAGGGCATGAAATGATCCTGGGGCGTAATTGTACAAAGACGAGTGAACTCGAGAGTTTTTTCAAATCACATTTAGTTGTTGACAGAATCGATTGATCGCCTGGAATTCCAGTGTTATATTGACACTAAATATTATGACACTTGTTAATTTCTATATTGGAACCATGTATGTTACGCACCTTCAAATTGGACTAAAATCTACAATCTTTCCTTTTAGAGAGGTTCTGTGAAGCTGATAGCAAACAGTGCAGGTCCTGATCAGACTGCTCCTTAGGAGCAGTCTGAATATGGGCCTACACTGTTTGCTCAAAAAGTTGTCCAAAGATTTAGGGACCAATTCCGGTACTTATAGTAAATGGATGATGATCGGGTTGTAGCAAAACTTATGACAAGCATCGCAGAGTTGGGTTGATCGAGTGTAGCCTTTCATACGCAATCAGATTAGAGTCTTTAAATGATGGATGGAACAAACAATTGCTTTTGTAATTTTGTCAGATTTATCGTCTGATACTGAAACGCAAAACTGATGCAGTTCGGAAGTGTATGGTAAAAATTATTAACACTTAAAAAAACCACAGTTTATTACAGTTGAATTGGAAAATAGCATAGATCCAGAGCTGCCTCTTCTGGGTCTACACTGCTTGCCCTCTATTCTCTGAGTTCTCGTTAAAATATTCAAATAAGCTTGGCCAAAACTGTGTTTGAAATTTTGCAGACATAAATTTTGTCATTTGCTGTATTGGTCCTGTAAGGGTCCAACTACATTAGGACTCAAACCACATCAGATGAGAACCTGGGTCAGACTGTTTGAAAGCAGCTTTCTGATCAGTGTCTGCTATGTTTGTTATTCAAAGATTATTTGAGCTGCCACACCAGAAAACCAAAGAAGTAGCATGTGTGTCCAGCGAAGACCCAGATCAGCCGGGCATCCATCATGCCCAGATGACTCTGATCAGACTGGGCACCTGACCAGGCTGATCTGAGTCTTCAATGAGTGCACATGCCACTTCATTGGTTTTATCATGTCGCAGCTCATTTATGATACAACACTCTATGATGATGTTTTTCAGTCCTTTTAGCAACTTTTTATAAGCCTGTTTTTGGAAAAACAGATGTATTATGGCATGGTGCTGTCTGTCCCACTGTCCATCAGATTCTGTCCATCAACAGTCTTGTGCGCACCATAACTCAGTAACTGTTTGGGATATCTTCATGAAATTTTATAGAAATATGTATAAGGTTGGGGCAAAGTGCTGCGTACAATAATGGTTGCTTCCCCTTTCTTTGTTTCCAAGTTATGCCTCTTTGATTATTTTTTCCCCAACTAGTCTTGTGCAAGCCATAACTAGATAACCATATGGGATATCTTGATGAAACTTCATAGTAATGTGTATGAAGGTCTAACGATGTGTCACTTATAACAATGGTTACTCTACCTTTCTTAGTTTTGGAGCTACGTCCCTTTGATTAGAGTTTTTAGGCTATTTTTGTTTATGCTTACCGTATCTTGTGCATACCGTAATTTGGTAGCAGTTTGGAATTTCTTGATGAAACTTAATAACATTTTGCATGATCACAAGACGGTGTGTTGCATATAAGAATGGTTGCTGCCCCATACTTAATTTTGAGTAACTTCTTTTTGATTAGTTTTTTAGGCTAGTCCCATTCACTTCATAACTCCTTAACCCCAGGGCTCATTCTAGAGGGCGATTTGGGAGAAATAGTCTCCCTAAGCTTGCTGACTTCTCCCGATTTTGAGCTGAGGGAGAAGTGAAAATGTATTGAACATATTTATAGGGAAAGCCAAATAAAGTCCAGAAAATGTCGCAAAACTTCTCCATATCTGAAAGCTCTAGGCTGACCCCTGAACCCTTTGAAATATTTAATGAAACTTTGTAGGAATTTGTATAATATAAAGGGGACAATGTATCATGAGCATGAACCGCAACTCTGGCTTAGTTCCTGAATTATCAGCCCTTGCATAAATTTGTGGTTTACTCTGTAACTCCTTAATCATTTGAAATATTTTAACAAAACTTAATGGTGATGTCATATTGTCCAGGGAATGTATTTGGACCAAGAATTTACTTAGTTTATGGATTATCTCCCTTGTTTGACTTTGGCATTTCTCAGCTTCTGAGCTGCTTCACCTTGAAAGCTGATTTTCGGTTTCCTTATAGTATTCGGTGTGTTAGATGTTTTAATGACATTTCAGTCATTAATTACAGAGTAGTTTACCCTGTTTGTTTGCCTGTTCATTCTTCTATAAACAATCTTGTTCATTCTGTAACTTCTTCATGTCACTAAAAAGGGCATATTATGCACGGCTTGCGAAGCTCTTGTTACAGATTTGATTCCCCACTCCTTCGGTCCTTTGGATGAGATTTAAACTGAGGTCCCGTCTCTCCATGATCTATGTGTAAGTGGCATGTTACATCTGAGTTCCCACACTCATCTATAGTATCTTCCCATTTATCTTAGTCCAGTTGGTGAGAAGGAGCCCCAGTAGCTTAAGGGATTAAAATTGGTCTACGAAGCTATTGGTATGAATCTTGCTGAAAGCAGAATTCTGGTCAACCATTAATGGGATTAAATTACACTCTGTTAGTCTTTCATTACCACTTTTTCATTGGCTCAATATGACTGAAATAGTGTTTGAAGGGCTGTAAATCCACAAGTTATTCATCTGTCCATCAGTTTGATTAGGCCAAGATAAAAAATATCTATGTTTCCAATGACCTGTCCGACCCTTGCGTTTTTCGCCGACCCTGATATTTTTCCAGTTGTAGCTCAAAAATATAATTAGCTATGGCTTATTATGGCCGATCCAGTCTTTTTCTGGTAGTTAGCAGTACCTTTCAAAATGGCAGCGCATATTTTGCATTTAGCAGACAGAAATTAGACTGTCAGCTCACCATCTATTAGTGATAGCACCTGGAAGATTGCTGACTAAGTCTTTATGAGTGGTGTTGCGATTGTAAGTAAGCGAGAAGGTAGTTGGGACTGGGTGGGGGGAAAAAGTATAAACAAATAAATAAATAAATAAAATAAAAGTTTTGCTGACCTACAGACCTTCATTATGAGCCGCCTCATCAGGATCTGCGCTGTTTGCAAATTATGCTATTTTCGTCACTGGTGCTTAAAGTGTTAAGCACTTGATCAAATTTTCCAAGCTACGGTATGTGTGGGAACTTTGAAGCTTTGGAAGTGAAAATAGAAAAGAAGAAATTGATGCAGAAATCTTTAATTAATCTGTAAAGCCAGCGGAACAATGTGATTGATCCCTGTGAATTGTGAGTGAATATATCAATTATTAATCACTCATTTTATTCTTCCAGACTGTCAGGGCTTCGTTTATTGAAAATTTGAAGAATGAATATTCGGACATTTTTAGCTCGCCTGAACGAAGTTCTGGAAGAGCTATTGCACTACCCTCGGCTTCGGCGTTAGGGGCGGCGTTGGTGGCGGCTTCGGCGTTAGCAAAATGTTAAAGTTTTACGTTAAAGTTTTTTATTTGATGGGCAAGGCGCTGTCAGGCGAGCTATCCTGTTCCTGCGACAGGTCTTGTTGGTTATTCCGTTGCGACAATAGACAATGTTTAGACAATAGACAATGTTTATTATGAGATCTCCATAGATTTGCCTTGCTGAGATGGAGTTTTAACACATATAGTTCCAAAAGCAAAAATAGTTGAATTTGCAAACAGTGTAGATCTAGCTGAGGTGGCTCATAATGAGCCACCTCATCTGGATCTACACAGTTTGCTGTCTTGTCTTTGAATTATCAAGATAATATATCTTGGACAAAACATTCTTCGAAATTTTGCAGACATAGATTTTGCCGTCTGCTTTTTGGCACTGTAAGGGTTAAACAGAACCTGGAATATTTTTTTTTGTGGAGAAATAAGAGAAATAATTGAAAAAAACACACCAAAAACAGTGTACTGTCATAAAATGTTTTGGCCTTTATTGGCGCTCTGCTACAAATCAGAGACTAAACAGTTTATATCACCTCGGAGTGATGATATGTCTAACGGGGTGTTACAAATTAAGTAATTGTCATCATCTGTCTTTATAAGGTTGTCAAATTCTAATCATTTATAGTCTTATTTATTCATAAACCCTGTTGTACATATGCACCATGCTATTAATCTTTAATGCTAGAATGATATGAGCCGCGACACGACAAAACCAACAAAGTGGTTGTGCGCCCAGCGCAGACTCAGATCAGCCTGGGCATCCACCCAGTCTGATCAGAGTCTTCGCTGTCCGCATGAGGGTAGCCTAATTCCTTAGCTACCCTTTACTCGCGTAGCGAAGAGTCTGGTCAGACTGGGCGGATGCCCAGGCTGATCTGAATCTGTGCTGGGCGCACAACCACTTTGTTGGTTTTCTCTTGTCGCGGATCATATTGTTTTGTTTGTGGCTGGAGAAAATTGATAATGCGCAGACATGCAAAACAGCAAGCATTCAGCAGAAGTCTCTGGTCTGAGATTTTTGGGAGGCAAGTCTGTCAGAATTATATCGCATACAGCCATCTAGAAGAATAGTCTTTTCTATACCAAATAGACCCATTACTGATATCATTTTGAAGCATTATTCGGATTTTACATCAAAATAATTGCTTCATCATGATTTATACCTGCTGTTTTTAAAGGGTGGTCATGTGATATGATGTTATGCCACTGTATATCAAAGTGTTTGTATAATATGCCACTGAATAACAAGATGGTTATATGGTATGTTATGCCACTGTATATTTGGGCATTTGTATAATATGACATTATGCCACTGTGCAACAGAAAGGTCATATGATGTTATGCCACTGTATCACAGGGCATTCATATACTATGGCATTATGCCACTGTATAATAGGGGATCATATAATATGATGTTATGCCTCTGCATCTCAGAGCATTTGTATAATATAACATTATGCAATTGTATAACAGGCTGGGCATATGATATGATGTTATGCCACTGTATGTCAAGGTGTTTGTATATGACATTATGCCAATGTATAATGGTGTGTTCATATGATATGTTATGCCACTGATCTCAGGAGTTTGTATAATATGACATTATGCCACTATATAACAGAATGGTCATATGATTTGACGTTATGACACTGTATCTCAGGGCATTTGTATATGAAATTATGCCACTGTATAACATGATTGTCATGATAGGATGTTATGCCATTGTATGTGAGGATGTTTGTATAATAGGACATTATGCCACTGTGTAAAAGAATGGTAATATGGTATGATGTTATGTCACCTTATCTTAGGGTGTTTGTATGTGACATGCCATTGTATAACAGGTTGGTCATATGATATGATACAATGCCACTGCATAACAGGATGGTCATATGATATGATATACCTCTGTATAACAGGGCATTTGTATGATATGATGTTATGCCACTGTAAAACAGAGCGGTCATATATGGTGTCAGGGCTGGAAAATTCCACTGGTTCACTCGCCATGACCAGTGGCTCTTGCTGGAGGGCGAGTGAAATTTTTAACTGTTTCTAGTGTAGATTATTGAAATCACCATTTTTAGTCATGTAGGACTAGTGGAAATTCTAGGAATTTTCTAGCCTTGGATGTTATGCCTCTGTATAACAGGGTGGCCATTTGAAAAATGCTCTTTATTTGATGAATAATATTTATTCTCCTTTCAGTTAACAATGAATGACTTCAGTGTACATAGAATTATAGGAAGAGGGGGTTTCGGTGAAGTCTATGGTTGCCGGAAGGCAGACACAGGAAAAATGTAAGTTGCTGTCACAGCTTCAAGTAAGTGAATCAGTTTATGGGTATTATGACCAAGTGGTCAATATTTCAGACTATATTGAAATATCTCCCAGAAAATATGAGAAAGAAAATGTTGTGAGAGAATCTGCATCCGCTGTACACACTGTCACAAATGCATAGCAATCTGACCAATTCAACTAGGCAGGTATTGATGGGGTTTCAAAGATTTTTTTCCTCTAATTACCATAACAGCTTGGTGAAGTCATAATTATACCGATTGTCCTTAAGTTGTATGTACTTAACCAGCGCTGGAAAAACAGGAAAAAATTGTTGATAATTCTAGGAAAATATTTGTTAATTAAGAAATAGATCAGCTTAAGCATTGAATTGTTGAGTAATAATTCACTGTTTGGAGGTCAGTTGTAAAGTGGATCATATCACGAGCGCGGAGTGTGAGTGATGTATATACTTACAACTGACCGACAAACAGTGAATTATTACTCAAGAATTCAATGCTAGAGCTGAACTATTTCGATTCTAACGCTCAAAAATGCTGAAAAATTCTCTTCATTCAAATTCTCCCAACTTTCTTGCCAGCATGTTCATGCTTCCGCCAATATTCTTAACTGTATCTTAAGTTAATGTATGTTTTTATGGCGATTTTAGAAAGAAAAAGAGACGTTACACCGTCTAACGTCTGAAAACGTCACAAAATTACTTCAGTAATGCAAGTCACGTCAGCAGTTAGACTCATGCCCTCCGAGACAGTGAATTGTTGCAGAATAAAACACGAAAACTTTCCATTGCTTCTATAGGCGCACTGTGTTAGAATTCCCCATCAAAACATGATGTTGTGACCCCTCATTAGAACCGTCTAAATGAGATGGTTCTAATGAGACATCACAACATACTGTTCCAGTGTGTGAAATATTGACCTTTCATTTGCACCATATTTTTTTTAACTGTTGTTACTTGTGTCTTTTTAAACAGGTATGCCATGAAGTGTCTGGACAAAAAACGAATTAAAATGAAAGGCGGTGAAACATTAGCGTTAAATGAACGAATTATGCTGTCACTCGTCAGTACAGGGGTAAGTGTCTGCACAGGTGACAGGTAACACTGAACAATTGCACAGGTTAACCTTAAAAGTGCCAAAACTGAAAAAAGTTAAATTTGCAAATAGCTTAGATCCAGATGGGGGGGGCCCATAATGGGCCCCCTCATCTGGATCTACACTGTTTGCCTCGAGTCTTTGATACTGAATATGATATAGCTCGGTGGAAATATTCATTGAAATTTTGCAGACATAAATTTGTCATCTGCTTTTTAGCTCACCTGAGCACAAAGTGCTCAAGGTGAGCTATTATGATTGATATTTGTCCATCGTCCATCATCCATCCGTCCGTCCGTCCGTCATCAACAATTTCTTCAAACGACATCTACTAGACCAGTAGGCCAATTTTAAAATGTTTCTGGTATAGCCCTGAACCAAAGCTGCTAAAATGGTTCTGCTCCGCTGAACAAAATGGCAGCCAGAGCTAAAAAATAGAAATCAATCATAGAATGACACAGAGGGCACAGTTTTGATCCAATCATCATGAAACTTTGTCAGAATGTTTATCTTTATGAAATCTAGACCAAGTTTGAAACTGGGTCATGTGGGTCAAAGACAAGGTCACTAGGTCAAATATTAGAAAAACCTTGTGTATACTCAAGAGGGCACAGTTATGATTCAATCTTCATGAAACTTTGTCAGAATGTTAATCCTTATGAGGTCTAGGCCAAGTTTGAAACTGAGTCATGTGGAGTCAAAAACTAGGTCACCAGGTCAAATTGTAGAAAAACCTTATGTACTCTCTAGAGGGCACAGTTATAATCCAGTTTTCATGAAACTTTGTCAGGATGTTTATTTTTAGCTCACCTGAGCCGAAGGCTCACAGGTGAGCTTATAGTATAGGCAGGCATCCGTCGTCCGTCCGTCGTCCATCGTCCGTCCGTCGTCCGTCAATATTTTCAAACGACATCTCCTCTGAAACTACAAGGCCCATTGTTACCAAATTTCATATATAGCATCTATAGGCAGGGGGAACCAATAATACTGTTTTTTATCCAAATCGCTTCAGAACTTTGGTTGCTATGGCAACTTAAAGTTTGCATTGACTTGTATGGGAAAAATTGAAAAGTTGCTTTTATTGCTATTTCTCTGCAGATAATTTGATAAATCTTTTACAGAAATGTTCCTTGAGTAGTTCTCTATCAGCCACATGAAATTTATGTTAATTGCACAATTTGGCTGGTTGCCATGGCAACCGAATGGTTAAAAATAGAAAAAATATTCAAAAATCATCTCCTCAGAAACTATGCAACCAATAAAGCTCAAACTTCACAGAAAGGATCTTGGTACTACCCTCTATAAAAATACTGTTTTTCTTGGCAATTGCTCCAGCAGTTTGGTTGCTATGGCAACTTAAAGTTGCCATTGACTTAAAATGGGAAAATGGAAAATTTGCATTTATTGCTACGTCACTGCAGATATTTTGACAAAACTTTCATAGAAATGTTCCTTGAGTAGTCCCAAACCAGCCATATCAAATTTATGCAAATTGAGCTATTTGGCTGATTGCCATTGCAACCGAATGGTTAAAAATAGAAAAAATATTCAAAAATCATCTCCTCAGAAACTATGCAACTAATAAAGCTCAAACTTCACAGAAAGGATCTTGGTACTACCCTCTATTAAATTACTATTTTTCTTGGCAATTGCCCCAGCAGTTTGGTTGCTATGGCAACTTAAAGTTGCCATTGACTTATAATGGGAAAATGGAAAATTTGCATTTATTGCTATGTCACTGCGGATATTTTGACAAAACTTTTATACAAATGTTCCTTGAGTAGTCCCCAACCAGCCATATCAAATTTATGCAAATTGAGCTATTTGGCTGATTGCCTTTGCAACCGAATGGTTAAAAATAGAAAAATTTTAAAATATCATTTTTGCAGACACTATGTGGCCAGTAAAGCTCGAACTTTACAGAAACGATCTTAGTACTAGCCTCTATAAAAATACAGTTTTTCTTGGCAATTGCCCCAGCAGTTTGGTTGCTATGGCAACTTAAAGTTGCCATTGACTTATAATGGGAAAATGGAAAATTTGCATTTATGGCTATGTCACTGCGGATATTTTGACAAAACTTTCATACAAATGTTCCTTGAGTAGTCCCCAACCAGCCATATCAAATTTATGCAAATTGAGCTATTTGGCTGATTGCCATTGCAACTGAATGGTTAAAAATAGAAAAATTTTAAAATATCATTTTTGCAGAAACTATGTGGCCAGTAAAGCTCAAACTTTACAGAAACGATCTTAGTACTAGCCTCTATAAAAGTACAGTTTTTCTTGGCGATTGCCCCAGCGGTTTGGTTGCTATGGCAACTTAAAGTTGCCATTGACTTATAATGGGAAAATGGAAAATTTGCATTTATGGCTATGTCACTGCAGATATTTTGACAAAACGTTTATAGAAATATTCATTGAGTAGCCATATCAAATTTATGCAAATTGAGCTATTTGGCTGATTGCCATTGCAACCAAATGGTTAAAAATAGAAAAATTTTAAAATATCATTTTTGCAGAAACTGTTGCCGGTAAAGCTCAAACTTTACAGAAACGATCTTAGTACTAGCCTCTATAGAATTGCTGTTTTTCATGGCAGTTGCTTCAGCAGTTAGGTTGCTATGGCAACTTATAGTTTCCATTGACCTATAATGGGAAAAATGGAAATCCGCAATTTTTGCTATCTCACTGCAGTTACTTGGATTTTTTTCCTACAGAAATGTTTCTTGAGTAGTCCTCTATGATTCCTATTCATATTAATTTTGTCCAAATCACCGAATTTGATTAGTTGCCATGATGGCAACATAAAGGAAATTTTTTTTGAAAAAATATTCAAAAATCTTTCCTCCAAAACTGTATATTGGGATGAAGCTGATTCTTTGCATACATGTTCATGACATTATAGCCACTACATAAATATTGTTTTCTATTATTGTTGCCCATGTGGTTTCATTGCTATGGCATTTTAAAGTTTCCATAGACTAACAACTCAGTCAAAGTTGAAATTAGGCCACATTGTACAATTTACTTTATAGAGTTACTTACCCTTGAGTGCTGAGGATGAATGGACTCAGGTGAGCTACAGGACCAATGGTCCTCTGGTTATGAAATCTAGACTACATTTGAAACTGGGCCATGTCAGGTCTAAAAATAGGTCATTAGGTTCGATCTTAGAAAAACCATGTGAACGCTGTAGAGAGCACAGTTTTGTTCCAATCTTCATGAAACTTTGTCAGAATGTTTATCTCCAAGCAACTGGGTCATGTTGGGTCAAAAACTAGGTCACTAGGTCAAACCTTAGAAAAACATTGTGTACACTCTAGAGGGCACAGTTTTGATCCAATAATCATGAAACTTTGTCAGAATGTTTATATCCAAGAAATCTAGACCAGGTTTGAAACTGTGTCATGTGGGGTGAACAACTAGGTCATTAGGTTAACTCTTAGAAAACCCTTAGGTACATAATAAAGGGTTTATTTTCCATTGAATCTTTGTGAAACTGTCTGTCCTCCGTCTCCGAGGTTAAGTTCACAGGATACTCAGGTGAGCGATCCAGGGCCATCATGGCCCTCTTGTTTGGCACTCCAGTCTTTGAATCTCAATATGATGTAGTTTTGACAAGGCATATTTTGAAATTTTGCAGACGTAAATTTTGTTGTCTGCTTTTTTTTGCGCTTTATGGGTTGATATTTGCAATTGCTGTATTTGGTGGGATGTTCAAATTGAAAGATGTAGTAAATTCCGACTTTGTTTATAAAAATCAGAAGTTATTGCTCTTGTTTAGGGTCAGTGATTGGTTGAAAATGTCAAAGCCCTGTGATTAGACTAATCTCATTTGATAGCATTATACTGAAGTCTGTGAAACTGTGTCATTTGGAAATCATTTAGGAATTTTGCTGCCTGGCGTTGTTGATTTAAATCAATTGTTTTTTGTTTTTTCATCTTAATATTATATGTCCAGCTATTTCCCCATTAGCTTTTCCAGTTTGGCAGAATTTACACCAACACAAAAGAAATCACTGAGGGATTTTTGACATATTTAGAACAGCTGGTTTCCCTCACATTCGTTCACTTATCACTAAGTTTTACACTCAAATACAGTGGAAAATGCTTGCAATACACTTTACAAGTAATTTCAGGCTGGCGCACTATGGAATCAGACAAGTGCTGATACAATGGCTTTTGTGCTGATTGGGTGCACTTGATTCTAAAACACAGGTCAAGGACATTCAAAGCACATCCTTGGCGCTAAACTAAACCCAGTATTGTATTGCACGTTTGTCCATCAGCTGCATAGTAGTTTTCTGTATATTATTCTGATGACCTTTTAGATGTCTTCTGCTGTTGGCATTGGTGCTGTATTTTAGCCAAATTATTTGGACAGAATACCTGAGCAAACCATGCAGACCCTGATCAGATTGCTTCACAGAAGCAATCTGATCAAGGTCAGCACAGTTTGCCAACAGTTTCAAAGGGACAGAATGATATTTAAGAAGAAAAGGCATGTTAACACATAAAGCCTCAAAAATGAAAATAGTTGAATAGATTCAGATAAGATGGCTCATACTGGGCTACCTCATCTTGGTTTACATTGTTTGCCCTCTAGTATTTGAATTCTGAATATGAATAGCTTGGAGGAAAATATTTTTGAAAGTTTGCAGTTTTAAATTTTGCCGTCTGCATTTTTGGTGCTTTAAGCGTCAAAGAACACGTTCAAAATGTCTGAATGTATTGAGTAAATTTGGTAGACAGACAGATAGATTTGTTTTCATTTTGGCTGGTGCCGGCTGTAAAGACTGTTATCTCACCACATTCATCTTTACAGTCTGATCAGTGCTTTTTCTGCTTTCGAAATTAAGTATCATATACCACAGTTGTGTGTCCAAAATGTGCAGGCCCTGAGCATATGGCTTGAGTGTCTCACTGTTCTTAGTCTTCCCTGGCCCCAAATGGCCGAAGACTTCGTCTGCTGATCAAAAACACATTTGTCTATCACATATTGGTTTCTTAAAGGCATGCCCAATGCCAAATTTTTCTCATTCGGTTCTTCTTTATTTGTCCATTGATCCATCGTCATGGTAACTGATAAGGCAATTACCGCACATCAAGTCGGCCAGAAGCTTCCCGTCACATCACAAGATGTAACAGGGTCATTATTAAAGACCGAGGAATGAGCAATAAGGCGTAGAAATGAGCAATTCTCTTCGAGGATGTAAAACAACAATAAAGATTACCGCCTGCCGGAATGACCCGAAATATTTCAGAATATTGGGATAGAAGTGTTATTGCAAACAGTGTAGATCCTAATCAGACTGCTCTTTGAGGAGCAGTCTGATTAGGATCTACACTGTTTGACATTGCAGAAGCAATTTTACCCTAAGTATTATTCATTTACAAGACAGGCTTTTTTTCCTACTTCCAAAACAACCCCAAAAAAGAGATCAGGCCTTGTCCAATGGATCTAGATTTTTTTGGGTGTTTTGGAAGAAAAATATCTATCTTACAGCCCAGTTACACAAAACTGATTAATATATTTTTGTGGGAATGGGGGTGGGGTGGGGTGAGGTGGGGGGATGGCAGAACCCCCATCATATAGGCAACTAAAATAAATGTTCAAATTTTAGGATAAAAGTGGTAATTGGTTAACGTGTCCTAATACTGTAATTGTATTTGAGCCATGACATGACAAAACCAACAAAGTGGCATGTGTGCCCAGCAAGGATTCAGATCAGCCTGGGCATCTGCCCAGTCTGATCAGAATCTTCGCTGTGCACATGGAGCTAGCTTTGGCCCTTAGCTATACTTTAAGTGCAAAGCGAAGACTTTGATCAGACTGGGCAAATGCCCAGGCTGATGTGAGTCTTCGCTTGGCACACATGCCACTTTGTTGATTTTGCCGTGTCGCGGCTCCTTTATATTTGTGGGATTATTCCCCCCTCACCCATGCTTGGGCATAGGTCTTTAGGTTTGTCCGTACATGTGTTCATATTTCTGTCCATAGAACCATCCATGTGAGGGTCAAGGTTAAGCTTTTTGTAACAAGGGTTCTCTTGGATATCATATCTTGGTAACCATTAGAGGTAGAGGGTTCAAACTAGGTGTAAGACTTACCTGGACCAAAGCCTTTTCTTCGATGCCAGTCTGACCCCAGGTCTGCCGTGGAATTGTAGTGACAGTTTTCCATTCATTCATTCATAGTTACTTCAACCATAGGGTTTACCCTAGACTTTGGCAGAATTCTTGCTTGAATTGCTTCTCTTTTATCACTGCATTTCCTTGTTTAATATGTCAGTGTACTTCTAAAAATTGGATCTGAAGAAAAAAGGACAAGCTTTATCTTTTTTGCACTGGTAGATGTACTTTTGAAAATTCAAGAAAATTTGAAATCATGTAGTCTATTGAGAATTGACAGCAGACCTGTGCTCCTGAAACTGTATGGGTACACTTTCAGGGGAAACAAATGAGCTGCAATACGACAAAACCAACAAAGTGGCATATGCACCCAGCAAAGATTCAGATCAGTCTGGGCATCCGCAGAGTCTGACCAGTCTCCCCTGTGGGCTTGAAGGTAGCTAAGGGTCTAAGCTACCTTCATGCCGACAGCAAAGACGCTGATCAAACTGGGCAGATGCCCAGGCTGATCTGAGTCTCTGCTCAATGCCATGCCCCTTTGTTGGTTTTGTCATGATGCAACTCATTTTCATTATCCGTCTCAATAGGAGTGAACCTCTTAAGAAACAATTTGCTCCTGTAGCAAGAGAAGTCCCTAATTTTGAAGGGCTACATCAACCAAGGAAGCAAACAGGCAGTCACAAAAGTTATCTCAGATTGAAAAAATGGCAGCAAAACAATGATAGTAAACCCATACATCTGAAAGTGTCCGATTATTTGTGTTAATTATGGCATTTCCTTATGACGCTGTTACTTTTCAAAATTGGAGAAAATTTTTGAATCAAGAAATCTTTTGAGAATTGTCGATATAGGATCTGTTTTTACTACTCAAGGTCTTTGAATAATTCATGTCACTCAGTCTGAAATCCGTCACTTCCAATTAGTTCATGGACATAAGATTCTTTTCTTGCCGCTACAGAATAGACCATACGCAGAGCTCTAGATTAGAGGGAGTATTTGATGATAATTAAGGATAATTTGTCTTATTTCTCATCGAAACCATATGTTGTGACCCCTCATCTGAACCGTCTCGTCGAGACGGTTCAGATGAGGGGTCACAACATATGATTTTATGCAGAATTAACAAAAATTATCCCTAATTATTACCAAATACTCCCTCTTATCTAGAGCTGTGGTACGTGAATCATCTTTAAGCCTTCTTTTATTTCTTTTATATCAACAAATTGCATTTTTTTTGCCGCTGATTTTGTTTTCCGTCATTGATTTTATGTCTTGCATTAAAGATAAGTAGCACGTAACTTCCCGAAATATATGAACGGCAGTGCATGGGCAAACAGAGTAGACCCAGATCAGACTGCTCCTAAAGGAGCTGTCTGATCTGGGTCTGCCCTGATTGCAATTCTGCCAGCAGTTTTTAACACATCAGTATATCATGAAATCAATTTGTTCAGATTTTGCAGCAGTTGCGATAATGCTATAAGCTGTCCCGCAACTTAGAATTATTACAGCATCTTGTCTTATGGAAAGATCTTGGGCTTCGGAAAAGAATGATGTAATCGTTACTGTGGCAGACGGAATCTGTATTGCAGCAGACGTCTAATGTTTTATTTATGTATAATGTACAGAAAAATCAAGGATCAGCCTTTTGGGATGACCTTTTGTGAGGCAAAAAAAGGCACTTAACAATATTTTGCACCACTGAATTGTTAATGTTGTTTTGTCGCTTGGATGATACGTTGGTTGAACTTGGTCAGTAGGGAGGTAATTAACGCTGTTTGGATTTAGAAATACTTGCTGTTGACCTGATTGAGGATAACAAATAGAAAACACGAACAGGGAAGGAATACTGGCTGTTCCAATAGATGGATGACTTAGTGGATTATATCCTTCTCAACACCATTTCAGTCATTTCAGGATGATGGGAGGCCTAGGAGGATTATAAAAAAACCTCTTTATAATGAAGTGTCTTTTAGGGTCAGATAGAACCTCTCCATGGATGGGACTCAAACTCATGATCCAAAGTCTGGGGTGTTAACCACTAGACTGGAAGGCGATGGCAATATAGAAATAACACAGTCTCTAAAGGAAGTTCAACTCTTTCTTGGGTTTGGTCGCATCTACTTTTAATAAGCGTGTGCGACACAGTGGTTCAGCATTACATGCATTGGATCTATTGTTTGTTCCTCCATCTGTCTACGTTCAGTCTAACTGGCTGAGAGGGTTAAAGCTCTAGACTCATGCAAGTTTGAGTCTGGTTTGGTGTATGACCTTTCTGTAGCGTCAAGATTACTTCAAGCTCATCATCTCACTCATTCCCCCATTGACCCGAACTGCCTGAAAATACTGTCAAAAGGACCATAAAATGTCAAGTCAGGTGTCAACATAATGACAACCCAAGCATTTTCTACCCAAGCTTGACAGGGCCTTTAGCCGATTTCTTGAATATACTGTAACCTTTTGAAAATTGCAAATTATTGATTTTCATGAACGAAAAAATTCTTGAGAAAACAATTGACTGCGGGGCAGGCAAAAACGGTTCTTAGTCTATATGCAAACAGTTAAGACTCATACCAGACTGCACAGATGTGCAATCTGGTTGGAGCCTTTACTGTTTGGGCATACATTATATACACTCTAAGGAATCATCAGGTGTAAAAGAAAAAACCCTAGCTAGACTGCTGTACTAGCATTTAGCTGGGACTGTTCGGAGATGCGCTCAGACTGTTTGGAGATGCATCCGGCACCTTAACGTGCATGCCCCATCTCATATTACACCAGAAGCACGCTAGATAGAGATAATTTGGCGTACAGATTAATTGCTTGATTGCATCGTAGACTGATTATTTGCAGATTGCTTTCTTTTAAACAACTTAGTGCGGAGCTGTTTTATTTAAACTTGAGTTTTAGGACTTAATGTCGGACTTTGTTTGAAATTTGATAGTTTTTCCTCATTGCTGTTGTCGTATCTCAGTAGATTGTTGAAAGAGACAACACAGCATATTCCCCCAAAAACATGTTTGAAGAAAATTTAAAATGTAATTGTACAAAATTTAGCCCATTCCATTCTGGATACCCCTTAGGGGTATCTGGGTAAACAGTTTGGATCCAGATGAGATCCAAACTGTTTGCTGCCTCGACGTCATTTCTATAAGAGTTAGTTAGACCAATATTGTCAAAATATTCTTGACTTTTGATGCAGACAAAGTGGCAGATGCACCCAGTGAAGACTCAGATCAGCCTGGACATCCACAAAGTCTGATAAGAGACTTTGCTGTCAGCATGGGGGTAGCTTAGAACCTAAGGTACCCTCAAGCAAACAGTAAAGACTCTGATCAGACTGGGTGGATGCCCAGGCTGGTCTGAGTCTTAGTGTGGCACACATGCCACTTTGTTGGTTTTGTCTTGTCACAGCTCATATATAAAATGCCATGTTTTAAAACATCTTCAGATAGGGACAAGCATATTTTCCGAATATGAAATGTTGCAAATGGTGCAGACCTAGATCAGGCTGCTCCTATGGTGCAGCCTTTATCTTGGTCAGCACTGTTTCTTTATGCATATATGTCTATTTCGGGAAAATAGGAGACTGAAGCTTCTGTATTTGTCATGACACAAAGCTTCTGAAATTATTACTCTGACCAAGACATTGATCGATGGATAGATGATTTTGAATTTTATCACTGTTTTAAAATTGTTTCAGTGATTTTAAGCGGATGAAATAATGAGTACAGTAAGGTTCTTTGCATTGATAGAGGAAGTGACTTTAGTACTGTGTAATATACTGCTGAACTCTGAGTACTGAGAGCATGCAAAATGCATGCATTTAGTTAATGTTGGTAGTTTTTTTCAAAGCCTCAGCACACCAAAGGCACACTTTGCAACCCTTTGCAAGAATGGCAGAAAAAACATGGACATGTACTCATTTGTCTTAAGAAAAGAATTTGCTTTTAGTAGGAGTCAAAGAATTTGCCACCTCTGGATTTAAATTTTCCTTTTACGAGTAACCCAGTATGAAAAGGCAGACAAATACTTTCAGGTCAGAGTAAGCTGAAGTGGGCACATTTCCTTTTTTTGCCTTTTTTACAAAGGGGAACAACTTTCATAACTTCCTGTTTGCTTTCCTGGACTATGGAACCCTTTCAAAAAAGGGTCTACTGGTACTCTTAAAAGAAAGAATTTGCTCCTCTAGGGAACTTGCACCTTAAGCAGCAAATTGTTTCCTTTATGGGTTGGTTTCCATTCAAAAGTCAGCCAAAAACGAAAATGGCAGAGTTGCTTCCCTTGAACATATATCCATTCTTCTTTAATGAAACCTTGATTCTTTTCTTTCAGGAGGGCAGCCCTTTTATAGTATGCATGACGTATGCATTTCAAACTCCAGAAAAACTGTGTTTTATACTAGATTTAATGAATGGAGGTGATCTCCATTACCACCTGTCTCAGCATGGAGTCTTCCTTGAAAAGGAGGTTCGATTTTATGCAGCAGAAGTCATGCTTGGTCTAGAACATATGCACAGTCGATTTGTTGTTTATAGGGATTTAAAGGTGAGTCATTTCAAGAGGTCATGATTAAATAGTGCTCCAGATAAGAAGGGATAACAAGGATAAATTTGGGATAATTTTTCTTGTTTCTGCATGAAAACATGTTGTGACCCTACATTCGAACCGTCTCAGCAAGACGGTTCTAATGAGGAGTCACAATATATGTTTTCCTTGAGAAATAAGAAAAATTACTTTTGAATAACCACAGCTGGAACTCTGGTTCATGAATGGAGGTGATCTCCATTACCATCCGTCTCAGCATGGAGTCTTCCTTGAGGTTCGATTTTATGCAGCAGAAGTCATGCTTGGTCTAGAACATATGCACAGTCGATTTGTTGTTTATAGGGATTTAAAGGTGAGTCAAGAAGTCATAAGAAGTCATATTGAATAATTCACTTCTTCAGATATGAAGGAGTAACAGGGATAGATTTGGGATAATTTTTCATACTTCTGCGTAAAAACATGTATTGTGACCCCTCATTAGAACTGTCACTGCTAAAATTGTCCTCCATGAGTTTATATCTGTCAAACCTTCACTAAAAACACTGTTTCTGTATTGACAGTGCCATATTGTCTTAATGACAAAGTACATCTGTTCCACCATTTGTTCAAAGGGAAAAAACTTTTGTGACTTCCTGTTTGATTTTCAATACAATAAGGCCCTTCTCAATGGGGTCTACTCTTACAGGAAAGAATTTAGGAGCAAATTCTTTCCATTAACACTTGTCAATGAGAACGTACATATAAACATTGACGGAGCCCCGGTAGCTCAGTGGGTTAAGGGCTGGCCTACTGATCTAGCGGACCAGGCTCGAATCCCGCCTGAGGCGAGAATCTTTCCTTCCGTAAACGGGGTTCCATTGCACACAGCCTTTCATTATCATTGTCCCATGGTCCTGATATAACTGAAATACTGTTGAAAAGGACGTAAAATTGCAAGCCATCCATCCATCTATATACACATTGAGTACATATATACATCGAGAAGGGTGGCAAAAATGAAAATGGCTGAGTTGCTTCTTCTGAGAGTGTAACCTTTTTTGAAGAAAATCAGAAAATCATTTCAAATTGTTATAAAAAAACTGTTTTCTATTTGAACCACTAATTGTTTTTTCTTGTGTCTTTTTTTTCAGCCAGCAAATATTTTATTAGACGAAAATGGTCATGTACGAATATCAGATTTAGGTCTTGCCTGTGATTTTTCTAAAAAGAAGCCTCATGCCAGTGTGTAAGTATTGAGTGAGGGTAAGGATGAAAAAAGTCTTCATGGCGGATGATCACATTGTTTTCACGTCACACAGAATTAGGGAAATTTGTGTGAGTTTCCTGCTTTTTCATAACAATTTTTTATTTCCAAATGCATGCATGTAGAATACAGCACAGAGAATGCTTGCTCATATGTACTTAAAAGGTGGTGATCATGCATTTACTGACAGTTTAGTATTTTCATGTTTAGTCCACCCCAATGTTCGAAGCAGTGCAGAGATCTAGAACACAAAGGTCTACCTTCATTTTCAATTATTAGGGGACGATTAAATACAAAAACTATAAAATCCACAATAAAATCATGAACATCATCTTCATGTACTGATGATTACACACTATCTGCTCTTTGTCTCATAAGAATGCAATTTGATTTGATGCAAAATAAGTTTATAACTGTGATAAAGTGATAAGCCAGGTCACTTACATTTCCTACAATAATACAAGAAGTATACTGAATGATCTATAAGTGTATGCTTGATATTATTTTGAGTTGAAATTATCCCAATGTGATCATGAAAATGCCTATTGGTTTTTTGTTTGGGAATATTACATGAAGTATGATACTCATAATCATTCCTGACATCCAGATTGGCCTTAACTGTCATAATTTTGTTAAGAAATTTTGTCGTATTGGTTTTCCCATGCAACAACCATTATCTGTTTTTGAGGTCACAGGGTATAATCGATTCCGCTAAGTTTCGCTTCCTGCAGAGACTGTACATGATATTTGGCTTCCGCCGAGACTGTCCGCGATCTTTTGCTTCCTGCCGAGACTTCTGTACATGATAAATGGCTTCCTGCCGAGACTGTCCGCGTGATTCTGCTTCCTGCCGAGGCTCTCGGCAGGAAGCAGATTCACGTTGACAGTCTCGGCAGGAAGCCAACTTTCGAGGACAGTAGTCTCTGCAGGAAGCAAGAGTTCGCGGACAGTCTCGGGGGAAGCCAATATAACGGACAGTCTCTGCAGGAAGCGAAAATTGGCGGAATCGATTATACCTTGTGGAGGTACTCACACACAAAGCAACTCATTTGGTGTCTGTTTTTCAGAGGTTCTGGTACTCATAAGTTTTGCAGTTTGTTTGTTTTTCAATGACATTCAGAAACAGGACTTCTCAATTAGGGCCCCGCCAGATGAAGTCTGCGGAGACTATATAGTTAATACCTCATCCATCTGTCTGTATGTCTGGTCATCCATCCATCCCTCCATCCATCCATCCCTCTGTCATGATTTCATGTCTGAGCCATATCTGTGTCATCCGTGGAAATATTTTCATCAAACCTTGCATACTTACTCATCATATCCTGAGGGTGCGCAGACTGCAAGAACAGTAACTCTAGCTTCCTGCCTCACAGAGTTATGGCACTTCGCTAATCACAGTCATGATTTCATGTTCGTGCCATACCCTTGAAAGGCATCTCCTATTAGTTAGCCGAAACTACTTAGTCTGACCCATGTTCCTACTTCTGCATGTATTCTCTGCTCTTGAAGGTACTTTTTATACCCCGCCACACGTTAGTGGCGGGGTATTATGTTTTCACGTTGGCCATCCGTGTGTCCGTCCGTGTGTCCGTAGCACGTACGTCCGTCCGTCCACACTTCGTTTCCGTTCAATAACTTAAGTATTTATTAATGGATTTCCTTCAGATTTTGGATATGCATACCGAGAATGTCTCGCTTGGGGTTGTTAATAGGCAAATTTTGTTAATTTATGACAGAGTTATGGCACTTGTCAATGTACCAAAAATGGTTTCTGGCCTCTAGTTCCTTTACTACTTTGAGTATCATGATGAAACTTCACAAACACGATCAAAGTAACAAAAGTTTTTTTATGAGCACCAAAATTTTATCATCGGGGGGGCTATCTGCCCTTGCCCTGGGACTGTATACATGGATAAATCATGAAAATCCCATATAAAATCAGAGTTTGAAGCAATTTTTCTGAAACTTTCAGCAAATGATCAGAGTGATGAAAGCCTCCAGTGATGCTCAAATTTACCCCATGGGAGTTATCTCCCCCTGCCCCGGGTTATATACATGCATAAATCTGGAAAAATCGGTGTGTGAAAAAGGTTTGCAGTGGCGGGGTATCACGCAGTCGTTTGCGATGCTTTTATTAAGATTTTAATTCTAGTTTCTATAAACATTATTCACAAAATGATGTACTCATTTGTATTCAGTTTTAAACAGTTCAGTTGAATTTCTGTTTATTGAAGATCATAAACAGTGCTCCAGTTTGAGAATTGAGATTATATGACATGTACAGTCTTTGTCTGAAAGTCCAAAGGAGCAGAAAAGTTTTATGAGTAAATGCCATAATATTCTTTATTTTTTCAGAGGTACTCATGGTTATATGGCTCCCGAAGTTTTACAAAAGGGAATAGCCTATGATTCTAGTGCTGACTGGTTCTCATTTGGCTGTATGCTTTATAAATTATTAAAAGGGTATGTATAGGCTGTGCAAATAGCCTTTGATCCTACTTTTTTCTCATTCAGCTTAGTTTTATAAGGACTTCTATGGTTAAGGCGTGAATTTTCCCCATGATTAAAAAATTATACGGATCACTGAGTTCTGCTTTGCATTTATGACTATGACATGTAACTTGCATGACAAATGAATTTTCAACTGTTTGTGTCTATGTAAAGCACGTTAAACAAACGTTGACGTTGACGTCATTGTTGAGATAAATTGTAAATTATCCTTAAACTGATCGTTGAAATGATGATTTATTGTATACATTTCATCCTTTTTTGACTTGCATTACTTACATAACAGACAACACTGGATAGTTTTGACTATATGTATGTGACCTTGACCTCATTTCAAGGTCATGGTACACAATATAATCCTTGAAGATCACAGTGCTACTGTTGACCATTCTTCTTCTTTGGCTTACTGAGTATAGTTCCCCCCCGTGACCCAGCTTCCCACTCATATATATTACGTACTTGCATAGCATAAGTCTGCTGCATGAAGGAAATGCTGGGTCACGGGGGGGAAAGTACTTGTACTTTAATTATAGTGAAGCATTCTATTTTGGCTAGTTTGACCGGAAGTGTAACTATGGTTTTGCATGTTTAAATGTCAGTCAGGCGTAACAAGAAGAAAATCATTGCTTTGTATTGTGATATGCGTGTATTTAGCATGCATTTATGACAAAAATGTATGGAATGAATGACTGGTTTCAATACTTTTATTACCTCAAAAGATGAGGTATGCGAAAACCTTGAATTTAGGGTAGGTAGGGTCAGAATGGATTATCTCCCCATGTCTTTGGGTCTGAATCACAAATGATCTGATTTCATACGGTTTACATATTTGTGGAAGCTCTGCTAAGAAAAAAATGCACACTTTATACTTTTGAAAATGCGGACCTGTCGCGCCGGTCTAATGGGGAAATTCCTCGCCTTAATCATAGAAGTCCTTTGTTAAAAGGTAAATATAGCCTTTCCTGTTAGCGCTGACAGGTTCATGTTGTTACCAACTGTTTTAAAAGGCAGCCTCCATTCAGCAAAGAAAATGCTATCATGTGAGCAGGTGAGTGAGTGAGTTAACTTGGGTTTAACGTCCCACCAACAACGAGGTCATATGGAGACGGGACCTCGGTTTAAAGTCTCATTCGAAAGACCGGAGAAGCGGGGGATCGATCTTGCGACCTCTGGATTGGTAGTCCGAAGTGTTATCCACTTCACTACAGCCGCTCCTGTGTGAGCAGGTATTTTGCCTCCTTTTGAATGTGCTGATTGGACTGAAAGGGTGTGCAGGCTGATCTGAGTCTTCTCTATTTGCACATGGCATTTGATCAAGCCCTTTTCTCATGGCATGCCTTATGTATGCCCCTTTTGCCTTAAGGTGAATGGAGACACCATGTAGTTTGGCTTGGGACCAGCAGCAAGCAAGAAGTAGATATATCACTTTTTGGCAGCATCATTGGCCTAAATTCCATTGAGCTTTCTGCTTTAGTGATAATGGGCAGACAGGTGAAAGCCCACTTCATGTGTAAGTCTTGTTGCAAAGGGAGACAATTTTTGTGACCCTGGTGAACTCCCTTCTATAAAGGGGTCTACTGTTAAAGGAAAGAATTTGGTCCTAGAAAAAGGAGTCTGCTCTATAATGAAAGTATATGCTCCTGGAGGAGGAAATTTTTTCATGTATGAGTTTACCCCTTATCAGAAAGGTGGCAGAAATGAGTTAGTGAGTTGCTTTTAAAAGTATACCTGACCTTGAAATGCATATTTATTTTGTTTTCAGTCATAGTCCATTTAGACAACATAAAACCAAAGACAAACATGAAATAGACAGAATGACCATGACAATGGTAAGTGGCCGTAAGCTTTATTGTGAGACAGTAACATTGTTAGCCCTTAAAGTACCAAAAAGGTAGACAACAAAATTTACAGCTGCAAAATTAAAAAAAAAATGTTTTGTCCAAGCTATATCATGTTGAGAACTCAAATCTAGAAGGCAAAGAGTGTAGATCCAGGTGGGGCTGCTCATTATGAGCTGCCTCATCAGAATTTTCCTTGTTTGTAGGCTTACTTCTTGTTGACAGAGATAAGTTGACATCATCTGGATGCTGCAGATGCTGACTTAGTGTAAACAATATTTTATTCAAAATACTGAACAAATACAAACAATACAATCTCACAAGAATATAACTCAATACAGTAGCTTGAAAGGGATTCAGAAGAAAGTCTTACGACTTATATGATCTGTATCCCAGAAATTACTGTATATTTGTATATAACAAATGATTTGAAGCATACATGTACTACTGTCGATTGATATTTCAGCATAATAGTCTAAACAAATTTAGGAAAATTGAAAAACTTATACTGAATGAAAGCATTTTCAATTATAAATAGTCATACTAGTAAGTTTACATCATATTCTTAACATGTTCTCAATAAAATGTCGAATTAATGTTTCTGATCTCTTGAAGCTCCATCTTGACCAGATGCTGACTTACGATCAAGGTCACAGACCTGCAAATTTATATAATGTTTATGTTAAAGTTTTGTGTTTTGTATAAGTAACTTTCTTGTATGGAGCCTGCTGATAACTTTCTTGTATGGAGCCTGCTGATATATATTTGGTTTACTTCTAGATTCATGCAAGTTAGTTTCCATCATGTGAATTTTGCTGATGACTTCAGGTCAAGGTCACTGACAAAATTTATTTGACAGTGGCATTAAGTTTTGTGTTAAGTAAATCTAATATTTCGTTATTTTCTGGAATCATGAATGATATTTGACCAGGTCTGCAAGGGAGTTTGATAAAGATCATCTAACTATCCACATATTGATATTTGCATTAAGGCTTTATGTTAGTTCAATTTTATTAGGTCATGTTGCTGGCAAGGGCTATATGTGAGCCCCTGCTGACTTGCTGTAATATTGTGATGTATTTGGTTGAAGTGTTTGTGATAGCTACAACATTTCAGGGGATCATATTAATGGCAAAATATGATCCATTTATGACTATATTTGGTGCATGTGGTCTTTTTTGGAAAGTGCTCTGGTACTCTGAACAGATGACAGTGCGAAAAGATCTGCTTTGACCAGTATGTCACAGTCTGAGTAACGTAGGTTGTTGGCCTTGAAGCTTCATTGATTCCAGTATTGATTGTGAATGCTGGTATTGCCTCATTTTCGTACTCAGACAACTTTGTCAGTTTCTCTTCAGCTTTTTTACTCAGATACACCGTCCTTGAATAGATGGCAGTTATCTACACTATGCGCTGTTAATTTCTCGGGTCAATCTTCTGGGTTAAGATCTGTTTTTAAGACTCTATTAACAATACTATAGTATAACATGCCTAGAGCATCAGTCACAATATTATTTTTCTCCAATATTAGTATTGGTGTCATTGAACTTGTATTTTATGGTCTGACATTTGTAGTGGAACAGGCTGCCCAGACTTCTTTGATGTTGCATAATTGGCATGTAAGACATTCTTTTTGCAGTCAGTTTTTGAAAAAAAAAAGAACATAATTTTTGAGGAACAGTAGCTGAGTTCACTATAATATGATCAATATTGTGACAAAACCTTCCTTTTGGCACCTCAGCTGCACTTCCAGACTACTCTGCACAAGTGCAGTCTGATCAGGGTAAAAACAGTTTTCCAAGGCAAATAAGGTGGATCGTTACTTCTATGTGTTTTCTGTAGATTGTATTTTCAAAGGGACACAACTTGTGACTTCCAGTTTGCTTTCCTGGACAACAGAACCCATCTAGAAAGAGGCCTACTCTTGAAGGAAAGAATTTGCTCCTCAAGGAGCAAATTCTTTCCCTTAAGAGTTGACCCCGATTGAGAAGGGAGGCAAAAATGAAACTGACACAGAGTTGCTTTCCCAGAAAGTATACAAATTCACCTCAATCTGACCTAGATTTTAAACCACAAACTGTAAATACCCTGACCAGACTATGCATGTACACAGTCTCAGCCAAGTATGAAGGGTTTATATACCCCCTTACGTTAGTTTTCTCATGATTTGGCTTATACAAAATCAAGTGATTTAGTGCCGTTTTCAGCATAATATCCTATTAATATGGCTATGTTTATTACAAGCTGGTTTAAGTCTTTTCAAGAGATAATTAGAGGGTTGACTTGATTAGATACAGAGTATAGTGACGTGTTTTCATCCCTGAATATAAGCTGCATAACGAAATGTTTTCTTGACAGGGTTTAGTTGAGTCTTTAGTCAAGGGAATAAAATCTTCAGGCGGGACCAAATCCCTGTCTTTAAGACCCGCTGTATTGACCTCCCCCCCCCCCCCCCCCCCACAACTCACATTTCATTTCGCCTTCCCCCTCCACCCTCCAGTTTCATGTGATATCTTTAGCACTGTTAAAATAAAGAGAAAAATCAGTTTTTATGCCCCCGAAGGAACTTCGGGTGGCATATTAAAATCGCACCGTCCGTCCGTCCGTCTTTCCGTCCGTCTGTCCGTTACAAATCTTGTCTCAGCTATAACTTTAAAACTACTGGAGCAAATTTGATGAAACTTCACAGATAGTTAAAGGATAATGTGAAGGTGTGTCGCGCACAAGACTTAGGTCCCTACGCCCAAGGTCAAGGCCACAATTGGGTCAGAGGTCAAATTGTGTCTTAAAATCGTGTCTCAGCGATAACTTTAAAAGTACTGAAGCAAATTTGATGAAACTTTACAGAAATATAAAGCATAATGAGAAGGTGTGTCGCGCACAAGACCTAGGTCCCTACACCCAAGGTTAAGGCCACGGTTGGGTCAGAGGTCAAATTGTGTCTCAAAATCGTGTCTCAGCAATAACTTATAAACTACTGAAGCAAATTGAATGAAACTTCACAGAAAGATAAACCATAATGAGAAGATGGGTCACACATAAGATTTAGGTTACCACGTTCAAGGTCAAGGTCACAACCAGGGGTCAAAGGTCAAATCTTGCCACTGCGATAACTTGAAACCTGCTGAAGCGACTTTCATCAAACTTCACAGAAAGGTAAACCATATTGAGAAGGTGTGTTATACACAATATTTATGATCCCAAATCCAAGGTCAAGGTCACAATCTGTGGTCAGAGGTCAAATTATGTCTCGGTAATTACTCAGGAAAGTACCAAAGCAAACATTGCAGTAAGATAAAGCCTACTGAGAAGATTTGCCATTCACAAGACATACGTTTCCACATCCAAGGTCAAGGTCATAGCCAGAGGTCAAAGGTCAACTCATTTATCCTCAATTACTTAAAAACAAATGAATCAAACTTCATTGATTTTCATGAAAAGGTAAAAAATAATGAGATGATTCACAAACAAATTATGGTTTTGTTGCCCAAGGTCAGGGTCACAATCAGGGCTCAGAGGTTAAATCATGTCTCTGAAATGGCTCAAAACTGCTGAGGCCAGTTTCATCAAATTTCACTGAAAGGGAAAGCATGATAAAATGGTAACTGAAAGAAAAGTAAAGTATTATGATAAGTTATGTAAGGTGTGATATTTAGGTTCCAGTACCCAATGTCAAGTACACAATACAGTTTGGTCAGTGGTTGAATTAAGTCCCCATGAATCCCCTAGTGCATTTAAACTTCACAGAAAAGTAAAACAAACAAGAATGTATGTCATGTGAAAGACTCAGGTGCCATGCTCAAGGTCAAGGTCACAACCAGGACTCAAAGGTCAGTTTAAGGGGCCTTCGGGGGCATTTGTTACACACTGTAACATTTCTTGTTGGATTTGTGAAAGGGTATGGATAACTAGGAAAACTTCAGGGCAAAAGGCAAGAAATTTTGAAGGGGACAGCGAGCTGCAGTGTTCTCTAAATTATTGGTGCATTCTAGTCTGGGTATGCTCTGTTAACTATAGCAATTCTATCAATAAATGAGCTGTGACACGAGAAAACCAATGAAGTGGCTGTGCACCCAGCGCAAAAAATTTTGGGCTGATGCCCAGACTGCTGGGCAGATGCCCAGGCTGATCTGAGTTCCCTGGGTGCACAACTTTTTTGTTGGTTATCTCGTGTCAAGGCTCATTTGTGGAAATATTTCCCTAATATTCAGGAATATTGCAGTATGTTTTGAGCTTTTCTTAAAATGTTCACCAGAGTGATTCTCTGTTTAGATCCCATAAAAAATTTTGGTGACAAAATGAAAATAAAAAATAAAAAAAGGGAAAAGACAAAAAGAAAGATTTTTGATGACAAAATTAAAATAATAAAAAATAAAAAAAAAGGAAAAGAAAAAAATATCAGTTAAAAAAAAAAAGAAACAGAGAAAAAAAAATCAGTTAGAAAAACAAAAAGAAAAAAAAAGGAGTAAAACATCAGTTTCCATTCCACAAACAGATAAAAAAAGAACGAAAAAAATACACACAATTGCTTATTCTGAAACTCTAGTCTGTTGCTGCAAAAACAGGCAATAAATATACTGAAACAAGTTAAATTGGGTTTAACTGTCACAAATTGGAAAGTCATGAAATGTCTGGGGTCTTTTTTTATGTTGAAATAACTTGATTAAACATGGCTGTAGGTAAGAGGGAGTATTTGGTGATTATTAGGGATAATTTCTGTGAACACTTAAAGGGCCAAAAATGAAAATAGTTGAATTTGCAAACAGTCATGATGAGCCCCATCATCTGTATCTACACTGTTTACCTTCTAATCTTGACTTCTCAGTATTGAAACATCTATCTTTTGAAATTTTGTTGACCTTAATTTTGTCGTCTGCTGTTTCTACATTTTAAAGGTTAAATCATAAAGGACTCACAATAAGTCATTGATTAAAAGTAAATTGCAACAGGTTTAGACATAAAGCAGCCGCTTTTAAAGATCATAAATAATTTGATTCCGAACAGATTGTCACGAACGGAATATTCAGTTTCTCCAATATTGTATCATATTTGCCAGATTTATATGATTTTCAAGGTTGAATGATCTGTAGCAATTAGTCGTTATGACTCAATAGAATTCTTGGATAGTTGGAAAGCATTTATATGTTCTATCAAGGACGTTTTAGTGCTGTGTCATCTGTTAATTTTATCTTTTGGCATTTTAAGACTCTGCATGTATTGCTGTTGATGGTTAATTTAGGGTGAATTTGCATCCAATCCTGCACATTTGGGAAGTTGGGGCTTTTCAACAGCTCTGTACCCTTAATAATGACATATATTCTTATATTCCATCAAGGTTCCCATTTTACTTGGAGAGAGGGTTGGGAAGGGTGGGGGTGGGGGAGGGGGTTAGGGAAAATGAGCTTTTCAGCATGAAAGTACTATTGTATGAAGACCTATCAATTATCGGTGCCATTTCAATCCAAATCATGAGGAATGTACTTAACCCTTAAAGCGCCAAACATTAAAATTATTGAATTGGCAAACAGTATAGATCCAGATGAGGTGGCTCATAATGAGCCACCTCATCTGAATCTACACTTTTTGCCCTCTAGTGTTCAAATTCTCAATATGATATCGCTCTGATGAAACATTGCGGACGTAAATTTTGTCATCTGCTTTTTGGCACATTAAGGGTTAAACCTTACAAGGCTTGTATCAAAATTACATAGTGACCACTTCTGTTTTTTTTTTTTAATTTTAAGTGAGAATCATGTTTCATGCTGTTTTGTGACGATATGACATAGTGTTTGCAGACTTCTTGTTAACTTTGAATAATGCTTCTATTTTTGTTTCACACAAATTAAGGTGAATGGGTACACTTTCAGGGGAAGCAACTATACCATTTTCATTTTTGCCTCTAAAAGGACAGAATTTTTTCCCATAGGGGTGAATTCTTTCCTTTTTGAGTAGACTCCATTTTGGAAGGGCTGTACTGTCCATGCAGGGAAGCAAACAGGCAGTCGCTGAAGTTGTTTCCCTTTGTAAAATGGTGGAAAACAAGACAGGTGTACTCATACAACTAAGGCTTTTATTTTTGTTTCATACAACTTAATTGGCATTATTGATTTGTTGAATCAGCCACTGAAGCTAATAAGTCACCAAGGGGGTAATAACCAGGAATTAAAACCAGTGTAAGCGAATGTGATGCTTATTTTGAAAATTGGTATTAATGGGGAATATGCATGTTCAAAGCTATGTTAGTATTGAACTGGGGCAGGATATACCATATTTATGCAGTTAAAAGACCTGGTCCCGAGGTTATAAAACTTTTATCGTGCTCAACTCAGCTGAGCATGAAATTTTCTCTGCTGATAAATATGAAAATGCCAACTAATGTTGGCATTTTCATATTCATAAGCAGAGAAAATTTCATACTCAGCCAAACTGAGCAAGAAAACAACCGTACTTATCAGTAATTTGCTATTTATTAGCAGGTAAAATTTCATGCTCAACTCAGCTGAGCATGAAAAAAGTTTTATAACCTCGGGCCCAGGGGTGTTTGACCGAATACTTTGTTGAATACTGAATACTTTAGTTAAGTACTGAATAATACGTAAGTCTTTGGATCAATACTGCATACTGAGTCTAAATACTGAATACTTAGTCTAAATACTGAATACCTAGTGTAACTGCTGAATACTTAGGTTAAATACTGAAAACTGAATACATAGATTGAATATAGAATACCTTTTCTAAATATTGAATACATGGAAGGCTTAATACTGAATACTTAGGCTAACATACTGAATACTTCTTTTAATACTTAGGCCGTATATTGAATACAGAATACTGAATAGATAGACTGCATACTGAATACTCAGGTTAAATACTGACTGCTTAGGTTGAATACCAAATACTGAAACTTTATGCTAACTACCAATTACAAAGGATAAGAGATACTGAGTACTTAAGCTGAAATACTAAGTACTGAATACTTGAACTAAATACCAATACACAGTTCCGAGCCACACCCAGGATGTCACTCAAAATCACCTGATAGCGTATACTTGGCCAATGCAACGAAAACTTAACACGTGACATAGTCTCACAAACAAATCACACGTGGTCAGTATCCAACATAAGTCCGTGAATCTACCTTACAGTTAATGGAGGGATGTATACCCGTTTAAAGAAAACAAACTAACACCACTTTTAATTAAAAAACCCTGCTTTGCAAGAACAGAACGCATCGGAAATACATGATGTGCCAACTGCCATGTGTAGGTAAACTGAGGCTGATTCTTCACCATAGATTGGCAACATTTAGCAGACACTTGCAATTGTCCTTTGTTAATTCCGCCATCTTTGTGTAAAGCTTGTGAGACGTAGTAACAGTAACTAAGCAGGCGGAGCTTAGCGGCTATTCTCGGAACTGTGTATTATTTGGGCTAAGTGATGAATTCTGAAAACTTAGGCTAAATACTGAATTCTCAAGCTTAATACTGAATAATTAGGTGAAATACATAGGCTATGTAATAATACTTACTCTAAATATGGCATTGCTGCATATGATGCAGAAATATGCATGATTTGATTTATTACTGATCTGTAAAGTCACTCTAATTAAATCTGATCTCTAATTTAGTCTGAAAAAAATAAATTTTAGAATAAAGAGGCATTATATCTAATTTCATATGCACAATCAAGAAAACCAAAATGAAAGCTAATACTCTGTATTTAGCATACATTTGTTACTTTGATGTCCCTTTATCAATAAATGTTTCAAGAGTGTGCATTAGGTAAGGTGCGATCATGTAAAAATTTATATAATGATATTACATCACAGCACAGCAGGGCAGTCAAATGATAAACTTTTATATAGAGTCCTTAACCCTGAGTGACAGAAAAGTAGAAAACAAAATATACATCTTCAAAATTAGAAAAAAGCTGTATGTCTCATATTTAGAATTCAGAGGACTAGAGGGCAAATACTGTAGATCTAGATAAGATATCTGGGTCTACGCTGTTTGCCAATTCAGCTATTTTCATTTTTGGTGCTTTACTATGCTTCTCTTTCTGTATTTACAGAATGTCGATTTACCAGACTCGATGTCAGGGGAAATGAAATCCTTGCTAGAAGGTCTGTTAAAACGAGATGTGGAGGAGAGACTAGGCTGTCTAGGTCGCGGGTAAGTGTCCGAGTGCCAAGCAAGAGGAATGTTTGTGTTGTAATTCGGGGAAAATTTTAAGCTTTTTGGCATAATATTATGTACAAATTGTGAATTCTTATTGAAACTACATTACTAGTATTAGACTGATTTCAATCGAAGATATTAGAAATTCTCTTAACCCTATATTCATATTTTTGCAAATTTTACTTCTCTCTAAAGTATGTGTTATACTCCTGGCTCCAACACCGAAGATGTTGAGCCAGGTACAAAAGTATCAGAGAGGGGCAAGTAAAAAAATAAATTCTAACACTGGTCCCCTATATAGCCAATGCTAAAATCTAGTGATATATTGCGTGACAAATTACTGGGCGAACTAGTGTGACGTTATTTAGCGCTGTTTGCGCATCATTTTTATTCGTTTGGTGACGTCAATATTCATTTCCATGAGGATAGACGGTGTAACGTCTTTTTCTCGCATCAAAAACATACGAAATGGATTTGAACGCCTCGTGTTACAGTCAAAGTTTTTGGCATGATTTCTTCATGTAATCATGGCGGAAAACTGGAAAAATCTGAAGGAAACAATTGCGTTTTCATCGTTTCTGGCGTGTTAGAATCAAAATAGATTCTTGCTTGATTTGTTGCCTAATACATCACTGGTTGTCAGTCAGTCGTCAGTGACTGTATCACTCGCACTTTGTGCTCGTGATATATCATTTTACGACTGTCCTCCAACCAGTGATATATTGGGCAACAAATCAAGCAAGAATCTATTTTGATTCTAACACGCCAGAAACGATGAAAACGCAATTGTTTCCTTCAGATTTTATTTCTTAAATAAAATAAAATCTAACATCTTCGGCTGACAAAAGTCTATACTAGTATGTATGTTAGCTATGGAGAATTAAGATAAGATACATTTTCAGGGGAAGCAACTATGCTGCCATTTCAATTTTAGCCTCCCATCTCAATTTGGGTCAGTTCTTAAAAGAAAGAATTGGGGAGATTCTTGCTTTTTAGGAGTAGATGCCACTTCCGAGGGACTTCTTTGTCCATAAGCAAAAAGGAAGTCACAGAATTTTTCTCACTTTGAAGAAATGTTGGCAAACACTTCTCTGCCTTTGGAGAAGTGTCGGAAAAACATTTCTCTCCCTTTGGAGAAGATGGCGGAAAAACATGGAAGTGTACCCATCACCTTAACAGAAAGAAAATCAAAAAAAGTTTTCTCAGAATTATCATATACTCCAACAAGAAACAGTGTTGGCACAAACTTGTTAGGGCTACCAAGAAAAGTTTAACCCTTAAAGCGCTAAAAATTAAAATTGTTGAATTGGCAAACAGTGTAGATCCAGATGAGGTGGCTCATAATGAGCCACCTCATCTGAATCTACACTGTTTGCCCTCTGTTTGCCCTCTAGTGGACAAAACTTTTTTTGAAATTCTGCAGACGTAAATTTTGTTGTCTGCTTTTGGGCGCATTAAGGGTTAAGAGATTGACATGTCCTTTTCTCCTTAGCTGGCAAGTTACATCAGCTTTGAAACAAGAAGTTTCTGTACGAAAGGGGAGAAAGACTAGGGCGCCAGAGGACCATTTTCTGCATGCCACTGTAGAGCTGTGCAGTGAAATCCTCAGTTATGTCCGCACCTTTTGAGTCTAAGCAGAGAAAAATATTTATGTGGCCTAATTCAGAAAAAAAAGAGAAAGTTTCAGACATGAGAAAACCATAGTTCCACCATAGTTCCCAAGTAATGGAATTTGGTCGTAGTTTCAAGGCGGTGTTGATTGTCCAAGCATAAGTAGTAATTGACAGACATGATTTATGCGCTGAGACAGTAACTGTAATTCCCTAATGCAGTTTAAGTCTTATTTTACAGAAAATTAGTGACGTAAAATCGGGGAGTCTGGGCTGAAATTGATTTTCAGATATAAATCGAGCTAAATTAAAGCACAAAGGAACGTTTTATTTAATTTGAACCAAAGTGTAGGACATTTTTCAAAAAACAGTTGAAATGCACCATGGGAAATGCTGTCGCAGTTTATGCCCAAACAGTCAAGATTATGATCAGCCTGCACAGTTGTGCAGGCTGATCAGAGTTTTTTCTGTCTGGGTAAAGATTTTGTGGGTCCTGAAGAATCTGTATGGTGAGTTGTGAACACTATAATCACACTGCATGAATGTACTGGTGGATTTGAGTCTGGGCAATTGGCTGTTGCTGAAAGGACCAGTTTTCGGAGAAAGCCCAGTGTATCTAGGAATTCATATTCATCTTATTTTACTTACGTTTTGTTATGGATTGAAATAAATTGGAAACCACACTTTTGGTTAGCCGTCGGTTTAATGTTTAAATATTGTGTGAAATTGTTTTGTCTGGATCAGGTAATTAAGATACCATACTTGTAAGGCACGGGGTTGTTTATTTGTGTAAATTTTAATTCAAATGCTTTCTTGATATTGAAAACATTGAGCCCAGCATGGGATTATAGTTGTCAGTCCTGCTGGAAGCGGTGCTTAATTGCCCAGAGCCCTTCATAATGTCCTGTCCATTGTCTTGATATGACTGAAATACTATTGAAAGGGATGTAAATCATCAAAGTCATTTGAGTCATCTTTCCATCCATTCGTCCTTTAATCCATCTTTCCATGCATCTGTCTTTCAGTGCATTAGTCTGTAAACATTTGCAGTAACATTTTGAATTTAGTTTGTGTAAATATGCTTCATAAGGCTGTGGCACTGGGTAGGGGTATATGTGAGCTCTTGTTTACTTGCCCTTGTTTACTTGCTCTTGTGTGGTTGAAAACAGGTATGACATTGATTTCCACAGTGAGACACAGTGAGACAGGTTTTCTATAGAAAGTCCTTTGGAAGACCACATTGTGTCGAATAAGGGTGTAACAATATGAGCCGCGACACGAGAAAACCAACAATGTGGTTGTGCGCCCAGCGCAGACTCAGATCAGCCTGGTCATCCGCCCAGTCTGATCAGAGTCTTCGCTGTCCGCATGAAGGTAACTTAGACCCTTAGCTACCTTTTGAGCACTTAACGAAGGGTCTGATCAAACGTGGCGGAAACCTAGATTGATCTGAGTCTGTGCAGTGCGCACGACCACATTGTTGGTTTTCTAGTGTCGCGGCTCATATTGATGCTTCAATGTATCCTGATAGTGGCAGCCTTGATAATTCTATCCTTGTGATAGTGTTTTCATCTATCGATAAAATCGCAGATAATGCTTTCGGCTATTGATAGCTTTGATAGCTTTTGGTCATGTAGATTTTCATCTTGTGGACTGAGATGCCCAGGCTGATCTGAATCTTCGCTAGGCACACATGCCACATTGTTGGTTTTGTCTTGTCGTGGCTCATTTGTGATAAGGTCTGTTTTCTCTTGGTGCAGCTGAATAACTACTTTAACTTTTTAGCTCACTTGAGCCAGCAGCTCAGGGGGAGCTTATAGGATGGAAAGACTCGGTTGTCCATCAGATCTGTCCATCCATCCGTTCGTCCACATTTTCAAACGACTTCTCCTCTGAAACCACTGGGCTGATTGTAACCAAATTTCATATGTAGCCTCTAGGGTTCATGGAGTGAGTGAGTGAATGAACTCAGGTTTAACGTTCCACCAACAGCGAGAACATATGGAGACGGGACCTCGGTTTAAAGTCTCATCCGAAAGACCGGAGAAGCGGTTTGGTAGTCCGGAGTGTTATCCACTACACTACAGCCGCTCCTAGGGTTCATGGAAATGAAAAGTTGTTCAACTGGTCCAGGTCACATGACCAACATGGCTGTCATGCCCATATATGGTAAAGGCCTATAAAAATCTTCTTCTCCAGAACCAATGGACAGATGGCCTTGAAACTTAGTATGTAGCACTACCAAGATTATTCAAATGATGACCTTGGATTGACCTTGATTTTTTTATGGCAAGGTCAAATTGCTTTAAGTAAGTAAAAAAAGACTTTATTTAACGAGGGTTACAACATTTAGCATAAAAATAAAGCGAATCTTCCATGAGGCCCTCAAAAACGGACATATGTACAAGAAACATGTTTGTACAAGCATGATACAACCCTTATACAATGAGGAGAAAAAAAAATCATAAAGAACACCTAGCAACTAGAACATAAGATTTCATGGGAATTGTTGAAGATCTTGGCCTAAAAATTGGTACATACAGTCATCTTAATGAGTACATGAAGATTTACGAGCACAAGAGGTCAGTGTCATTCTTTGACCTTTGACCCAGGTCTCTTATATTTCGACAATTTCAAACATCTTCTCAAAAGCCACGGAGCAAATTGTAACCAAATTTCATGTAGAGCATACAGGTGTTGAGGGAATGAAAATTTGTTCAACTGGTCCAGGTCACTTGATCAACATTGCCGCCATGCCCATATATGGTAAAAACCTTTAAAAATCTTCTTCTCCAGAACCAATTGACCGATGGCCTTGAAACTTGGTATGTACAATTGGGTACTTGAGTACTACCAAGATTGTTCAAATGATGACCTTGGGTTGACCTTGACCTTTTTACAGCAAGGTCAAATATGGGAAAATTCTGGAATATAAGATTTCACATAAAGTTTTGAAGATTTCGGCATAAAAATTGGTATGTACAATCATCTGAATGTGTACATGAAGACTTGTGAGTAGAAGAGGTCAAGGTCATTCTTTGACTTTTGACTCAGTACTCTCATATTTTGACAATTTCAAACATCTCCATCATGGCCGTCATGGCAAAAACCTGTAAAAAGCTTCTTCTCCAGAACAAACTGACCAATGGCCTTGAAATTGGTATCAGGCATGGAGTACTCAAGTACTACCAAAATTTTTCAGATGCTGACCTTGGGTTGACCTTGACCTTTTTAGGGCAAGGTCAAATATAGGAAAATGCTAGAACATAAGATTTCATGGAAAACTTTGAAGATTTTGGTCTGAAAATTGGTTTATATGGTCATTTTAATGAGTACATGAAGATTTATCAGTACAAGAGGTCAGGGTCATTCTTTGACCTTGACCTTGGTCCAGGACACTCATATTTTGACAGTTTCAAACATCATCTCAAAAGCCACAGATCCAATTGCTCAGGTGAGCGATTCAGGGCATCATGCAATTCAGGGCATCATGGCCCTCTTGTTTGTTTAGTTTTTGCAAAAAGTTCATGGTTTACAGCTTTTGCAACATATTACTGCAAAAAAAATAAAATGATAATAAATAAATGAATAAATAACCTTTTTTCAGTAAATTCTCAGTTACATATATGAATAACTATCTAATAATCTGAACTCATGATCCATGCTTAAAGACCTCAGTTTGCCAGTAAAATTCCCACAAGCTCCCAATAAAGAGAGCTGTTGACAGTAATTCTGAAAAACAAAATCTCAATTTTAAAATTTTGATTCAAAACAAAAAAAAATCATTTCTAAAGTTCTGGGCTGGATACAAGAGAAATAAGTTTGAAGAAAAAAGTCTATCATAAGGTCACTGCCACATTTCTTTGATTGTAAGGCAGAGGTTTTTTCCCCGTTCAAAACAATCCTTAAATTTAGATCTGTCATTGCTAAAAGTAAATTGAAAATCTACATGTTCAGATTTTAGGACAATTTAGTTTGTTTAGGTTTTCCAATATTTACTATTATTATGGTATATGACACGATAATAATGTAAAATCTGCAGTCGTCAGTAGGGCATTAATGCAAATGCATTAGTGTTATATAGTTTAAGATATACAGTGAATGAAAAATGAATATCTGTATGGACAAATGAGGTGGGTGAGGGAAAGTATGCCATGTGATATGGAAACTAGGTTGACTTGGATCGGACTGCACATTTGTGCAGTCTGATCAGAGCCCTCAATATTTGTGTCATCACTGTATGGACCCTATGGAATCTTTAAAGTAAAAGGCCAGTTTCTAGTTCTTGTAGAGAGGTGTGCAGGCTGATCTGAGTGTAAGTTGTGATTGAATATGTGCTAAGGCACATTTTGTCGTGGCTAGGTGCGAATTACAAACTCCCAAGAGGGTGCTTTTCCAGTCTGACTGGTATCTCAGGGAGAGCTCTAAACAAGGCACAATTAGGCATCTTTGGGGAGAAAAAAATGAGACCAGTCTGGAAATATTTGCAGTCTTGACTGGACATTTTGGATTGGCAAATCTGTTGTACTTTGGAGACAGCAAAGAACAGTGAAGACTCTGATCAGCTTATCAGATGGTGTAGATATAATCTGAAAGGGGCTTCTGCTGGTGTATGCACATGCATGCCTTTTTCTGTGACGCAGCCTCCTATTCATTAATGTGAATGAGTCGTGCTCTGGGCTCTTAACAGATCCATAGAAGTTTGCAGGGAATTCTGTATGCTGTTAGATTAACACATTTACCCTTAATTTGGGGACAGCTTGTGCATTTCTAAAATGGACTGTCTATTTTCAAGTTGTAGAAATCGGGTTTTGTCTTGCCTGTGATTAGCAGAAGAGAGACTTAATTATGCATTACTTTTCTGATGCCGTAGGCAGTGGTGGGAGTGGTGGCAGTGGCAGGGGCATAAACTTTGCGTCAAGTTTTCTGGTTTAGCTCTGTTTTCTTGACACTGCGCAGACAGGCGAGCCACCACATTCTGCGGGATTCTTGTTTTCCATGAAACCAGCAAACAGTGTAGACAGAGATCAGACTGCTCCTGTAGGAGCAGTCTGATCTCTGTTTACACTGTTTGCATAGACTTACTGTCCATATATTTTGGACTAATGTGAAACTTTCATATATCCAAGAAGACGACACATGTAATTAAGATTTAAAGATAGTAATAATAAAAGCTGGCAAACAACTATAGTTATGAAATGATTGCGAAATGCTTTAATAGTGTCTATGCTTCTATTTTAGAACATGACAGACAGATCGAGACTAGAATCAGATCAGTTCCTTTTATTTTCTTGTTTTGCCCCCAAAAAGTTGATGGTTTCCAGTAAATTAGTGGCCATAGGGGCAGTGGGGCTTAGAGGCCCACTGGTTCTTGGGCACAGCATATTTTAAAAAGACAGAGCCCATACCTCTCCTTTTGCTACCTTATCCTTCCCTAAATTTGAAAAATTACCTACTTACTGCTGGGCTAACACAGAGGGTCTTCCAGCTACTGGTTGGCTGAACCCAGATTCAAACCCGCAACCTTTTGCACCATAATCAAGTGTCTCTATTCACTCAACCACTGCGCCTCTCTAAAAGAATGAAAAACATTGGTATACACAGTTCAGAGCCACACCCAGAATGCCACTCAAAGTCACCTGATAGTGGATATCTGACCAATGCAACGACAACTTAGCACATGACATAGTCCCACAAACAAAATCACACTTGGTACAATGTCTTACATGAGTCTGTGATTTTACCTTACAGTTAATGGAGGGATGTTTACCTGTTTAAAGTAGGCGTGGTTTTCAGAACTATCAATTACATTTCCAGTGGCTTTGATAATGTCAGGTTTGGCTGCTAGAGTGGTGGTCTCACTTTCATCAACTTGTCTGATTTAGCTGATTTCTGTGCAGACAGGTGATATCAATGCATTTGCAATCTGTGCAAATGCACCTGCTGATCTGAGTCTTCACAGTTTGACCATGCTTTAAGTTGAATAGTAACACCTATCTTTCTGCCATTTTCACAAAGGGAAACAATTTTCATGACTTCCTGTTTGCTTTTGTAGATGAAGAAGTCATTTTGAAAATGGGATCTACTCTTAAAGGAAAGAATTTGCTCCTAAGGGAGCAAATTCTTTGCTTTTAGAGTTGACCCCATTCAGATGGGAGGAAAAATGAAAATGGAAGATTTGCTTCCCCTTAAAGTGTACTAATTCACCTTAATATCTCTTTTCTTACAGAATTTCTTGTAATATATTTTCAGTGCTCAAGAAGTAAAAGAACATCCATTTTTCAAGGGTATTGATTGGAATCAGGTATACCTACAAAAATACCCACCCCCCTTAATACCACCACGAGGGGAGGTAAATGCTGCAGATGCTTTTGATATTGGCTCTTTTGATGAAGAAGACACGAAAGGCATAAAGGTAGGGGTCAACAAAAAATATATTTTGTCGATGACATCTCCCAGTATGTACTTGAACTTCCAGTAAGGATCTGTGAGAAATACAGATACTTGCATGCACTTGTTACAGTTTTCTTTCTTGCATACCATATAAGGGTTCGTTTTATCAGATGCTGGGAAATAGTATATATTACACCTCCCTAAATAAAAGTCTGTGCATTGGCCATTTAGAAGGACACATATAAGCATCATCTGTGATGTTGGCTTACCAGTTGATGTTTTTTCAAACCATGTCAAAAAGATGTCAAAGTGTCACAATGTCACACTGGGTCTTAATGAAAACAACTAAACATTGTTTGTTAATAGCACTAGTTTCTTTCTAAATTAAATAGAGACCTCTCAGATGCTAAGATTATGCATTTTAACAAGTTGTAGATTTAAAGTAAAAAGGTGTGAATCAAAAGGTGTGCAAGAAAAAGTATCTGTTATAGGTGTGAGATCCATCACTCAGGATCTGTCTGCAAGCCTTGTCATGCCGGACAGTGACCTTTGTGACAGATTTTTCTTTTCACACCTCACACCCATGGAAGATACTTATAGTCTAACACAGGGATGTAAGACAAGCAGGTGTTGGAAATAAGAGAAATGAAAACTGATGTCAGCTTGTGCAGTGCAAATGAAAACACCTAAAAGCTGCCACTTTTATGTTTGTGAAGCTGGAGGAGTGTCCATTTCAGCCGTGGTGGCTATCCTCAGGTATAGGTATGTCGAGCTAATGTGGCATGTTATGTTTACATTTTGAAGGTCAGTAGTACTTTTACAGTGAACTTTAAGTAATTCCTTGCGGTATGATTAAGAAGAAAGCTGATGATTTGGCTGTTATAATACCCAAATGATCCCATACACACACCGGCCCCTATTTCAGTTCTGTAAACAATAATTTTGTAAAAAACATTGTAGCAAACATATCAGATTGATCTCCTTGTTCTCTCATAGGAGATCAGTTGAACTGTCTGCTCAAAGGAAATCAGGGCTGTGTCATCCAGGATGCAAACAGGAAGTCACAGGGGGAGTATTTGGTGATAATTAGGGATAACTTTTGTTAATTCTGCATAAAAACATATGTTATGACCCCTACTCTGAACCGTCTCGACGAGACGGTTCAGATGAGGGGTCACAACATATGGTTTCGATGAGAAATAAGAAAAATTATCCTTAATTATCATCAAATACTCCCTCTTATCTAGAGCTCTGAGAAAAGTGGAAAAGTATGGCAGTATTCCTTTAAATCATTCGTCTGTCTTCTGCTCTGTTTCAGTTAACAGAATCTGACCAAGAATTATATAAGAATTTTCCAATGGTGGTATCGGAGCGGTGGCAACAAGAGGTAGCGGAAACTGTGTTTGAAGCAATCAACGCAGACACAGACAAGATAGAACAGAAGAAGAAACAAAAACCAAGAATTGATGAGATTGAAGATGGTTTGTATTGTTTTTAAACATGTATGAACATGTTTAATGCCAATATTGTTAAAACATGTTCAAACACATTTAAACACAACACAAACCATTTTGGTTTGTGTTGTGTTTAAATGTGTTTGAACATGTTTTATTGCCAGTATAACATAGCAAGTTTTTACAGAGCAGACCCCAGTTTAGAAGGGCTTCTCATCCAGGAAGGCAAACAAGAAGTCACAAAAGTTATTCCCCATTGTAAACATGAAAGTGTACCTATACAACTTAAAAGGAGAGCAACCTTCAGATTTGAAATAAAATGCCTAAAATGCTTAATATTTAATCTGCTTTTAGTAGGGAAATATAAATCATTTAACTCTTTATGTGCCAAAAAGCAGACGACAAAATTGACGTCTGCAGAAATTTCAAAAAATGTTTTGTTCACTCTATATCATATTGAGAATTCAAAGACCTTAGGGCAAACAGTGTAGATCCAGATGAGGTGGCTCGTTATGAGCCACCTCATCTTGATCTTCACTGTTTGCAAATTCAACAATTTTTCATTTTTGGCACTTTAAGGGTTAACAGTAGGAATGGAATGCAAGAAATGCTGTTGAGCACTGTTAGATGACAATTTATATAAACCCCATGGGAGTGCACTTGTTTTGCACGTGATTCACACTATTGAAAAGTTCAAAGCTTTTAATTGCAAAGAGAATTGCTTGAAAGCTTGCTATAGAAAGTGAGGAGATATCTCCAAGTTGGCAGTATTAGTTACCATAGCAACAGTAAAAATGTTATATCTGACTTTCAGCCCTTACTTACAATATAATGTAAAGTAGAAGCAGGGGTTTTAAAATAAGGGAAACTTTTCTGCAGAATTGGCAGAAGTGGGAAGGGCTTGGGGCAGGGATTGGAGGAGGGAATTGATAATATGTGGAAGTTTATTTATTTATTTTTTCCCCTGAAAATGATGTTACTGCCCCTGATTAAAATCACCTCAACTAGGCAAGGGGATTTGAATCAAAGTGAATGGGTACACCATGTTTTCCTCCATTTTTGCATAGGGGAACAACTTTGGTGACTTTCTGTTTGCCTTCTGGCATGACAAAGCCGTTCCAAAATGGGATCTACTTTGATAGGGGAGCAAATTGTTGCCCTTCACAGTTGTCTCCCATTTAGAAGGGAGACAAAAACAAAAATGGCAGAGTTGTTTCTCCTTAAAGTATACCCAGTCACCTTATGGGTCACATTATATCTTTGCTGGTTGAATTGTTCCAGAATTAATATTTAAACCTCTCCCTGTGGGGCTCTGTAAGTGCAAATACATTCAACCCTCGACATCTCAAAGCCGAAATTCATCTCAAAGTACTGATATCTCAAAGTAAATTTTCCGTTCCAGAAAATTTACTTTGAGATATCAGTCATTTGAGATAACAGGAGTTAAAATTTAAGGAAAAATAGGAAATATCTGCAAACGTTATTTTTTGAAATATGAGGCTACTTTGAGACATCGGTCTTTGAGATAACAAAAGTTCGCAGTTCACAGAACCCTTTTATACTCAAAATATTCTCTTTCAGCCCCTACAGACTGTATCGTCGAAGGGGAAGTGTTGAAGTTAGGCGGACCTTTTCTACAGACATGGCAGAAAAAGCATCTCAAACTATATCCAAACCGACTAGAATTCTACCATAAGAACAGGGACGGCCAAGTAATCAGAGGGAAAGGCGTGGAGGTATGCGTATTTTCACTGTATTATATCTGATGGAAAATTGTTTTATATCATGGTATGGTTTTGGGAAGAGAAGAAATGATAGCTGTCTCATTAACACATTTATGCATGTAATTTGGAATTTGGTCAACAATCAGATGAGAGATGAGATGGGAGTATTTACAAGATTTTGCCAAGTTAATCAAGTGTTTTGAGCCGCGATACAACAAAACCAACAAAGTGGCATTTGTGCCCGGCGAATATTCGGATGAGCCTGGGCATCCACCCAATCTTATCAGAGTCTTTGTTGTCAGCATGGAGGTACTTTAGCTACCCTTTATGCACACAGGGAAGACTATGATCAGACTGGGCAGATGCCCAAATTGAACTGAGTCTTCGCAGGGTGCACATGCCTCTTTGTTGGTTTTGTCGTGTCGGGGCTCTTTTATACCTTGGACACAATGTGCATGCTATGTATGGTGATCCTAGCACAAGGGGGAGAGAGAGAACTTACAAAAATGTTATTTACAATATTTATTTATCTATTTCAGCTGGTATCCATGCTAGATATCAAAGAAATTTATCCTGAATTCCAGAAGTTAAACAAAACAGACAATTGTATAGTGATAGTTCTAAAAAACGAGTCAAAACTAGCCATTACCTCACCGGTAAGTAACAACTGTCCATTTTAAAAGAGATGGATGGATGGATTACTTGCGATTTTACGTCCTTTTCAACAGTATTTCGGTCATAATAGGATGATGGGAGGGTATAATGAAAGGCTGTGTGCAATGGAACCCTGTTTAAGATTGAAAAGATTTCCCCTTATGGGAACCGATATCGGGACCATTGGAACAGCAGGCCAAGGCTTAACCCACAGAGTTACCCGGGCTCCGTTAAAAAAGACAATGTGTTATATTTATTCGTTAGAAATTTCCTGACAACATACATGTATACATATATATGTGTCAGTATATGCCGTTTTTATTTTTGCCTTCCTTCTCAATGGAGGTCTGATCTTAAAGGAATTTGCTCCTAGGGAGCAAATTTTTTCATTTAGAAGTTGACCCCATTATGGAAAGGCTACATTGTCCACAGAAACAAGCAGGAAGTCGTAACATTTGCTTCCCTTTGTAAAAATGGTGGAAAACATAAAGGTGTCCCCATACACTTAAAGTTTTGAATTCACTTAAGAAATAAAAGACAGTTTTTAGGATGTTCATGGAAGTATGAATGCAATGGGTTACCTGCAAACTTTGCACAGAACCCATTGGGTTCATACTTCCATGAGCTTCTGAAAAACGAAAATTATCAATTATTATGTCCAACCACCAAAGGTGAGGGGGGACATATTGTTTTCAGTGCGGATCCCGTCAGCGTCGGCGTGACAGTTTCTTGTATGCGCAATATCTCTTGAAGCAATGGATGGAATTTCACCAAACTTGCATGGATATATCATTGGGACCAACTTAAGAGCTGATTAGATTTTGGTGACCTTGACCTCATTTTCAAGGTCACTGGAGGACTTAGATGAAATTTCTTGTATGAGCGATATCTCTTGAACCAATGGATGGAATTTCACCAACTTGCATGGATATATCGTTGGGACAAACTTAAGAGCTGATTAGATTATGGTGACCTTGACCTCATTTTCAAGGTCATTGGAGGACATAGATGAGAATTTCTTGTATCCACAATATCTCCTGAACCAGTGGATGGAATTTCACCAAACTTGCATGGATACATCATTGGGACAAGTTTATAAGCTGTTTAGATTTTAGTGACCTTGACCTTATTTCAAAGGTCACTGGAGGACTAAGATGACAATTTCTTGTACCCACAATATCTCCTGAACCGATGAATGGAATTTGGCCAAACTTTCATGGATACATCATTTGGACAAGTTTAAGAGCTGATGGCATTTTTGTGACCTTGACCTCATTTTCAAGGTCACTGGAGGACTTAGATGACAATATCTTGAACCCATGATGTCTCGTAAACTAATGGATGGAATTTTACAAAACATGCATGGATACATCATTTGGACACATTTAATAGCTGATTAGATTTTGGTGATCTTGACCTTATTTTCAAGGTCACTAGAGGACTTTAATGACAATCTCTTATACCCACGATGTCCCCTAAACTAATGGATGGAATTTCACCAAACTTTCATGGATACATAATTAGGACAAGTTTACGAGCTGTTTAGATTTTGGTGACCTTGACCTTATATTAAAGGTCACTGGGGGACTTTAATGACAGTTTCTTGTACCCATGATATCTCTTGGACCAGTAGATGGAATTTTACCAAACTTGCATGGATACATTACCAGGACTAGCTTAAAGCTGATCAGATTTTGGTGACCTTGACCTCATTTTCAAGATAACAAGAGGGAGTTAGATATGATAAATTTCACTAAAATTGATATGTCTCATTAGCCTTTGGCTTGATTTCCACTTTACTTTCATAGATATACCTTTGGGATAATCTCAAGAGTCTACTATGTTTTAATTACTTAAAAGCTAAACTTACAAATGCTCATTTTTTTTTCTTAAATGAGTTATACCTTGAATCAGTTGATGGATATTCATCAGGCTTGCATAAATACATCGTTTGACAGGTTTAAGACATGTTTAGCAGTTGGTGAACATGACCTGTTTTTCAAGGACTTAGTCTTATATGTAGGATATCTTTAGAACCATTGGATGGAATTTTTCCAAACTTGCATAGATATTTTATTTGTACAGGCTTTTTATTCATTAGAGGGGATGGGAAATGGGCTTTTTCTCTGAAAAACATTTCTAGTTTCAATTTTGTTACTTATTCATGAAGCTTTGAGTTATTGAATGCCAAGGAAAGGGTGTTTGGTTATGAATTCAACAGCAGTCACTTTAACATGACATGTATTGAACATTACATCGGCCGGTCAACTATTAGAATTACCGTAACTTTACGGAAATTAAACTAAACATGTGAATATACATCTATCTCTGTTTACCATCTTTTTTCCTTTTATTTTTCAGGATAAGGTATTAATAAACCAGTGGAAAGATGAGATTGTAAATGGATTTAAGATGTCAACTCAAATTATGGCCACAATGAATAAGAAAGCTAGCAAAATGTACGGTGCCGATTTAAATAATCAGAATCAAGAAAACTTTAGACCACCTCTTGAACATAGAAACAGTAATGGAAGTTAGGAGGAGTCTTATTTCCAGAAAGACAAAGCTTGTTTTTTATACACAGAGAGCAAGTAGACCATGATCAGTTTCTTTCACCAGTGCTCAGGATGTTGAAGAAAGGGAGGTAATTATGCCAGGATCAGTTGTACAGCCTGGCATCTCATTGTATAGAAAAATGTAAAAATATCAGATTCTTAAATTTAGAAAGTTCCACCAGTTTGTGTGAGTTTTATACTTTGGATTCATTCTCATTAATCTGTAGAGAAAAATGAAAGCTAAAGGAATGAAGATGAATGCATAAGAATGGATAAAAGATAGAAAAAAGGGGGATTTATTGGGTCACTTCTTTGAAAGATAAGTGAGCTTGAATTAGCCAAGCAGGAATTTACACAATCACTAAAAAATACTCACAAAAATGTATCCAGGAAGAAAGAAAATAAAAGTGTACGGGTTACAGATTTAGTCCAGCTGAATGTTTGTGGCCGCAAGAAAGTTCTATAATCTTCACAAATTTAAGTTCGTGTAAAATTATAGTGCATTTCGATTAGAACAAGTCATTTCGAGTTCTTGCCTAATAATTGTATGTTTTAAGCTGTAAGAAGTTGTCTTGATAATTTCAAAGTATTACACACACAGAAGGAAGTTGAAGAATTATACAAGAAATACTTTAACGGGAAAAGATGGCTAATGTTGGTATTTGTTAGCAGACGACTGAAGAGAGCACTGGATTATTTTGGAGTTCGGAGTGCGGTGGTCTAACTTGCATAAATCTTCTCAGAAGTTTGTTGATCTGAATTTAACAGAGCTGCAGAATGCCATAGTTTGAGGGATGAAAATTGATATTTTTTTCTCACAAGAAACAGAAGTAACTATGGTTGGGTGATTTTAATCACCTCAAAAAGATGCTTCTAATAAGATTGAAAAAAATAAACTTCAGCACTCCAGATAAGAAGAGGTAACAGGGATAATTTTCTATATTTCTCCAGAAGACATATGTTGTGACCCCTCATTAGAACTGTCTCACCGAGACAGTTCTAATGAGGGTCACAACATATGTTTTCTTCGAGAAAAAAGCATCTTAGAATTATCCTCAAAAACCCCCTCTCATCTTGAGTTCTGAAAATAGAGAAGCAAATTAACTCAGTTTCCATTTCCAAACTTCTGGTTTCCATGGCGCTCTGTTTGTCGAATCTTTTTTTAGTGTCTGTATGTGTATGTCTGATGAATGTCTTATATGTTCTTTATGTGAGTGATCTGCTAATTTTTAAATGTTAATGTTTCTATTGTGCCTAGTGTTTATAATTCTTTGAATTCATTGAGTATCATTTGATTCTTTTTAAAGCAGTTGCCTAGTCTGCTTTTACAAATATTTGAATTAACAGTACAAAATGTGCATTACTCAGTTCTGAAAGTGTAAAAAAATGGTAAAAATCAGATCTGCAGATTGGAGGAAAATTTGACGATAATTCATTGTCAGTTTTCATTATTTCTCCAGAGAAACATACATGCACATTGTGGCACGTGTACAACATGGAATGCGTCAGTGGGGATTCACATCACGTTTTCATGGAAATATTGTAATAGAATTATTTTCAAATTTGCCCGGGTATTTAGTTCATAGTTTGTCAAGGGATTCATATGCTTAAGAGTTTGGAATCATCAAAGGTCTCTATCACCCAGAATATTGACATTTTTGCCACTTGGCCATTAAACATATGGTAGGATTCACTGAAATTGCCTTATCCTCCCCCAAAAAAATTGTCTTTTCTGAAGCTTAGATTTTTTTAAGGTGTATCAGTACACCAGGGTTTTCTGCCATTTATGCAAAGGGGAACAACTTTTGCAACTTCCTGTTTGCTTCCAAAGGACAACTTAGCAGTTCCAAAACGGGATCTTATCTAAAGGAAAGCCTACCCTTAAAGGAAAGATTTTGCTCCTAGAGGGGCCAATTTGTAGAGCTGACCCTTATTGAGAAGGGGGCAAAAATGTAAATTGCAGAGTTGTTTCTCCCTTAGATGAAGAAAGATCCAATAGAAAAAGTAGTAAGATGAATGACTGTTAAAGGGGTTTTTGGGACAAATATAGTATTTTTGTGATCTTTGAATTCCAGTTACCAAACTGATATTATTTTTTAATAAGTTGGATTATGTGAGCTTCAGAGAAGTACAAATTTTGGTTGTAAATTTTAATACTGTTCGTAACCCTTAATGTGCGAAAAAGCAGACAACAAAATTTACGTCTGTAAAATTTCTAAAAAAAGTTTCATGCAAGCTTTATCATACTAAGAATTCAAAGAAAAGAATGCAGACAGTGTAGATTCAGATGAGGCAGCTCATCATGAGCTGCCTCATCTGGATCTACACTCTTTGCAGATTCAACTATTTTAATTTCTGGGGCTTTAAGGGTTAATGGATTTGAAATAGGGAAGGTGAAAAGGCAGAGAACTGAGAGAAACGGCCAATTTTCCCATTCTGGAGTACCTTTGTTACAAGTTAAGTCTCATTGAGTAAATATTTCCCATTCTATAGTACCTTTGTGACAAGTTAACTCCCATTGAATAAATATTTCCAATTCTATAGTACCTTTGTGACAAGTTAACTCCATTTGAGTAAGATTTCCCTTTCTATAGTACCTTTGTGACAAGTTACCAAAGATTAGAAGTGCAATATAAAACAATCACAGTCCCGGATACTGTCCACACAAAGGTTCTAGAAGGGACACACAAAAAAAATGACAGATTTTTAGCTCACCTGAGCCAGCGGCTCCGGGGGAGCTTATAGGATGGCAAGGCTCCGGCGTCCGGCGTCCGTCGTCCGTCCGTCGTCCGTCCGTCCGTCCGTCCGTCCGTCAACAATTTCAAACGACTTCTTCTCTGAAACCACTGGGCCAATTGTAACCAAATTTCATATGTAGCCTCTAGGGGACTTAGGAACGAAAAGTTGTTCAAACGGTCCTGGTCACATGACCAACATGGCCGCCACGCCCATATATGGTAAAAACCTAGAAAAATCTTCTTCTCCAGAACCAATAGGCCTATGGCCTTGAAACTTGGTATGTAGCAGTGGGTACGCGAGTACTACCAAGATTGTTCAAATTATGACCTTGGGTTGACCTTGACCTTTTTTACGGTAAGGTCAAATTTGCATTGTGTAGCTTTTATATGGGAAAATGCTAGAACATAAGATTTCTTGGAAACTGTTGAAGATTTAGACCTGAAAATTGGTATATACAGTCATCTGAATGAGTACATGAAAATTAATGCGTACAAAAGGTCAAGGTCATTGTTTGACCTTTGACCCTGGTCTCTCATATTTTGACAATTTCACACATCTCCTCAAAAGCCATTAGGCCAATTGTAACCAAATTTCATACAGAGCCTCTTGGGGGCAGGGGAACGAAAATTTGTTCAAATGGACAGGGTCACATGACCAACATGGCCGCCATGCCCATATATGGTAAAAGCCTTTAAAAATCTTCTTCTCCAGAACCAATAGGCCAATGGCCTTGAAACTTGGTATGTAGCATCAGGTACCCGAGTACTACCAAGATTGTTCAAATTATGACCTTGGGTTGACCTTGACCTTTTTATACGGTAAGGTAAAATTTGCTTTTTTTAGCTTTTATATGGGAAAATGCTAGAACATAAGATTTCTTGGAAACTGTTGAAGATTTAAACCTGAAAATTTGCATATACAGTCATCTGAATGAGTACATGAAAAAATATATGTACAAGAGGTCAAGGTCATTCTTTGACCTTAGACGCTGGTCTCTCATATTTTGACAATTTCACACATCTGCCCAAAAGCCACTGGGCCAATTGTAACCAAATTTCATACAGAGCCTCTAGGGGCTGAGGGAAAGAAAATTTGCTCAAACAGTCTTGGTCACATGACCAACATGGCCGCCATGCCCATATATGGCAAAAACCTTTCCAAATCTCCTTCTCAAGAACCAAGTGATCGATGGCCTTGAAACTTGGTATATAGCATCAGGTACTTGAGTACTATCAAGATTGTTCAAATGATGACCTTGGGCTGACTTGACCTTTTACAAGGCAAGGTCAAGTATGGGAAAATGGTAGAACATAAGAGTTCATGGCAAGTTTAGAAGATTTTGGCCCAAAAATTGGTATATACAGTCGTCTTAGTTAGTACATGAAACATTTGCGGGTACAAGAGGTCAAGGTCATCCTTTGACCTCTGACCCATGTCTCTTATATTTTGACAATTTAAGACGTCTCCTCAAAAGCCACAGGACCAATTGTAACCAAATATCATACACAGCCTCTAGGGGCTGATGGAACAAAAATTTATCAAGTGGTCTAGGTCACATGACCTACATGGCCACCATACACAGGTGAGCGATTCAGGGCCTCATGGCCCTCTTGTTTAAAAATGACATGGAGTTTTCTCCTTCATAAATCAAGATCCATCTCATAAGAAGGATTTAGATTTTTGGATTAGATTTGGAAGGGAAAACCCAATCTTATAGCAGAATTACAGGACAGATATAAATATTTGGAGTCTTTCCAGAGGGATAGCAGAATTATTACAATTACATGTATATGAAACAAAATTTGAATTTACCCACAGTGTATGCAGTATTAATCCTTTTAGCACCAACGCTCTAATAAACGCCTCTGCTTTTTTCTGAAAATAATGTTATATTAACTTGCATAAGTTCTGGTTTACTTCTTTGGATGAGGTAGCTCTTTGAAATAACTTGCATAAGTTCTGGTTTACTTCTTTGGATGAGGTAGCTCTTTGAAATGGGGTCAACTCTTAAAGGAAAGAATTTGCTCCTAGAGGAGCAAATTTTTTCCCTTGAGTTGACCCCACTCCTACTGAGACAGGAGGTAAGATGTGTTAGTGCTCCTGATTATTAATACTGTTTATTAGAGTGACCGATTTACTACAATTTAGGCTCTGAATAATGTCCCCATTTCGTAAAATGCAACGCCCCCGGGGTGTTTAATAGGATTAATATGGTATTCTGCTTTACCTACAGTGTCTACTATTCAAGCTCCTCCTTTTGTTGGCAATACTCATGCCTGCCAACTTTCCCAATGAGGAACTGTTTCAAAATGGAAACTGCCAATATAAGAAGAGTCAGGCATGACATTACACTCCAGCATTGGTTACTATACATAACATTCAAAGTTACCCAATGGAAATCACAAGATATGAATTTACCCAGATGTTGGCAGGTGTACTTAATTCTTTCATTTTCTGAGCCCCGACACGACAAAACCAACAAAGTGGCATGTGCGCCATGTGAAGACTCAAATCAGCCTGGGGATCCGTCAAGCCTGATCAGAGTCTTAGCTGTGCACTTACAGGGTAGTTAAGGGTCTAAGCTACTCCATGCAGGCAGGGAAGACTCTTGATCAGACTGGGTGGATGCTCAGGCTGATCTGAGTCTTTGGTGGGCGCACATGCCACTTTGTTTGTCGTGTCGTGGCTGGATGCTAATTCTTTCATTATCTTTTGGCTCTTATATATAGTTTAAACTATATATTCTTTTGTTTCTTATAGTGTTCCAGAGCCCTAGATAAGAGCAAGTATTTGGTGATAATTTGGGATAATTTTTGTTAATTCTGGATAAAAACGTATGTTGTGACCCCTCATCTGAACCGTCTCGACGAGACGGTTCAGATGAGGGGTCACAACATATGGTTTCAGTGAGAAATAAAGACAATTATCCCTCAATTATCATCAAATACCCTTCTTATCTAGAGCTCTGGATATAGCAGTGACAGTTACAAAATTCATTAGTTGTTAAGTTTGCATTTAAGTTTGTTAATGTATGTACCATTTTCCTGTCAGGAATTTTCACGACCTAGTTAAAGCATGACCAACACTTTGGTAATAATTAGCAAAACACGGCATTATTTGCAGTTTGATATACCACGTTCTGGGCCCACTTGTTCAGGGCATTATAAGCTTAACAAAGTCATTATTCAAAGGTTTGTTTAGTCTTCTAGTACAAATAAAATGGTGTCAGTGCTCCAGATAAGAAGGGGTAACAAAGATAATTTAGGGATAATTATCCATATTTCTCCATAAAAACATATTTTGTGACCCATCATTAGAACTTTCTCGTCGAGACAGTTCTAATGAGGGGTCACAACATATGTTTTCCTTGAGAAATAAGAAAAATTATCTTTGAATTATCCTCGATACCCCTTCTTATCTGGAGCTCTGGTGTGCTTACGTTTTCGGCCAAAAAAATGGCAGTGCTTTAGCCCACAATACCTTTGAAATTTTAACGTCTGGTTAACTAATGATATTGTTAGTTTTGAACAAGAAACATCTCTTTAGCTCACCTGAGCAGTGGCTCCGGGGGAGCTTTTAGGATAGGCAGTCTGTGGTCCATCCATCGGTCAACATTTTCAAACAACTTCTCCTCTGAAACAGCTGGGTCAGTAGTAACCAAATTTCATGTAGAGCCTCCACGGGGCGGGCGAACGAAAAGTTGTTCAAATGGTTATGGTCACATGACCACCATGCCCATATATGGTAAAAACCTTCAAAAATCTTCTCCAGAACCAATAGGCCAATGGCCTTGAAACTTGGTATGTAGCATCTGGTACACAAGTACTACCAGGATTATTCAAATTATGACTTTGGGTTGACCTTGACCTTTTATACAGGAACGTCAAATTTGCTTTCTGGAGCTTTTATATGGGAAAATGCTAGACAACAGATTTCACGGAAATTGTTGAAGCTTTTGGTATATACAGTCATCTTAATATGTACATGAATATTTGAGAGTACAAGAGGTCATGGTCATTCTTTGACCTTTGACCCATGTCTCTCATATTTTGACATTTTCAGACATCTCCTCAAAAGCCACAGGGCAAATTGTAACCAAATATAGAGCCTCCAGGGGCTGACTGGGAACGACGACTTGTTCAATTGGTCCAGGTCACATGACCAACATGGCTGTCATATGGTAAAATCTTCAAAAATCTTCTGCTGCACAACCAAATGACCGATGGCCTTGAAACTTGGTATGTAGCATTGGGTACTTGAGTACTACCAAGATTGTTCAAATGATGACCTTGGGTCGACCTCGACCTTTTTTTTACAGCAAGGTCAAGTATGGGAAAATGCTAGAACATAAGAGTTCATGGAAAGTTTCAAAGATTTTGGCCTAAAAATTGGTACAGTCGTCTTAGTACATGAAGATTTGTGGGTACAAGAGGTCAAGGTCATTCTCTGACATCTGACACAAGTCTCATATTTTGACAATGTCAAACATTTCAAAAGCCACTGGGCCACCAATTGTATAAGCAAATTTCATATAGAGCCTACAGGGGCTGAGGGAAAGAAAATCTATTCAAACGGTCCACGCCACATGTCCTTCATGGCCACCATACTCAGGTGAGCGATTTAGGGCTGTTTGTGAGTCCTGTTTCCTCCCCTAGACAAATGACTCTTTCCACAATAGAGTTTACTTTCAATGAAAGAATTTGCTCCTTTGGGAGAAATTCTTTTCGGTAAGAGCTGACATCTTTAGATAAGGGAGGCAGATTTTTTACGAAATTTTCATCAGTTCTTTTAGCGTAATATTTTCAGCAGTGCGAGTAATTTCAGAATTTCAGAAAACCTTTTTACTTGTATTCCCTTAAAAAAACTTTTTATGTGCATCATGACAAAAATAATTTTCATTTCCTTTACTAGATTTTTTATCGCTTTTCAGTTGACATAGAAATAAATGTTAATCATAGCCAGTGTCTCAACCCCATTACACTGAGAAAGCCAAAAGTCCATGGAGTTTTGGCTATTCTAGGTGCTATAGGGTTGAATTATTAGAGGGAAAGGCAGAGCTCTGGATAAGATGGCGTATTTGATGATAATTAAGGATAATTTTTCTTATTTCTCATCGAAACCATATGTTGTGACCTCTCATCTGAACCGTCTCGTCGAGACGGTTCAGATGAGGGATCACAACATATGTTTTTATGCAAAATTTAACACAAATTACCCCTAATTATCACCAAATACGCCCTCTTATTTAGAGCTCTGGGGATAACATGTCTAATAACATGTCTGAATACTTTTCATTGTTACAATTTGTCTGGCAGATAAATAAGAAGTGACAGATGAATTATTTTGGAATTCTCCTCAGAGCCCTAGATAAGAGGGAGTATTTGAAGATAATTAGGGATAATTTTTGTTAATTCTGGATAAAAACATCGTTGAGACAGTTCAGATGAGGGGTCACAACATATAGTTTCAATGAGAAATAAAGAAAATTATCTTTCAGTTATCATCAAATACTCCTCTTATCTAGAGCTCTTGTCTCCTAAAAAAAAATTATTGTACTTGGAGGTAACTTCAGACTACCTCAAAAGGTTATTTTTTGAGGATTATACAGCCCCATGACAAAGATCAACAGTTATATGATAAGAGTGGAAAACTGGTGTATTTCTTCCCAGAGCCAGATGTTTACCGTGGCAAGTTTGTATGTATTAATATTTGATATGGAGTTTGAAGCTTAGTATGTCTGTTGGGGATTAACATTTTTCATTTATTCCAGGTAGCTTACTGGGATCACATTCATATCTCAGTTCTTCTGGGCTCTCATTGCATACATGTACACTAAACACTGAAAAATCACTGTACCACATGGGTCAAGTGCCAAATCAGGACTGGAAAACTTTTTTATGATACAGTAGTTTCAAGACCAAACATGCATGCTTTAATATTATGCAGCACCAGTTTAGCACACCTATTGTTCACAAAATTATATATAAAATTCAGACAAGACCATTATGCCTTAATATTAGCCAACACCAGTTTAGCCAGTCTTTTCGGAATAAAAAAAAGATTTGGCGGAAAGTGAACTTGAGACTATAATACACTGTACTCTGTTTTGCCTTACTGTAATTTGTTACATCTTTCTACTAGTCAGGAATGAATGCAAGTGCCATGACAACAAAGGTTCTCAGCTCTTTCTGACCTGTTCAGAGTTTAGTACTAGCAGCTCAGGGCCTAGACAATGGGCAAATTTTTTTGTGATTAAAGATTAAATGAGACACCACTTTACATTTAAATTTCAAAATTCACATGGCAATAATGGGTTAAAGTGTCCAAATGCATTCCATATTTATCTGGTTATAAGAAAAGAGTTTTCCCACCAAAACCCCCAAAATCGAGGTCCATTTTATAAGATGGGCCTAGATTTTTTGGAATTGTTTGGGAGGAAAAAGCCTGTTAGCATAAGTTAAAAAAGTTTTAGATATTTGGGGTTGTGGTGGAGGGGTGGGGGAAATGTTTTAGAACAAATAGGGTAATGGTTACTGCGGCTTTTGAAGATAGAGTATTTAACAAAGTTACAGTGTTTGGAATAAGGAAAGAGCAAATGGAAGTAGGAAACTTAAAACAGCTGAACAGGTCACAAAGATTCTAAAGTCTCTTTTTCATGCCACAATGCTCTATTATTTACTAGTTTTCAGACGCCCGGATGAGTAGTTGAAGATAATTCTAAGATATTTAAGTTAATCCTTCATAAAAATGTATGTTATGACCCCTCATTACAACCATCTCGCTGTGACGGTTCTAATGAAGGGCCAAAAACGTAGATTATTATGAAGATAAACAGTGCTCCAAAATTAACGGGTAACGAGGATAATTTAGGGATAATTTGCCTTATTACTCCATAGAAACATATGGTGTGACCCCTCATTAGAACCGTCTCACCGAGACGGCTCTAATGAGGGGTCACAACATGTTTTTTGTTGAGAAACAAGAAAAATTATCTTTGAATTATCCTCAATACCGAGAAAATTATCCCAGAATTATCAAATACCCTGTCAGGGCCTCTGGTTTTACATGTATGTGCTTTGATACATTTACGTGTCCGTGTATTGTGGAACTAAACTTGAATTGTAAAATTATGTACAGTAATTTAACTCTTTATGTGGATGTAAATAATCTCTCTTGATTTTGTAGGCTCTTTTTTGTTTCAATATTTTGAGCCTTATTATGGGGAATAAGTCTAGAAAGCTTTAGAAACCAGCGAGGATTCTTACAGTGCTGCACATCTGTGAGGCTGGATCCTCCCTGTTTGCCAGAATTTTAAATTTTCATAAAGTTTTATATGGTATTGACTAGGCCAACAGTGAGGGTTGTGGTCGTTCCTGAACTGGAGAGGGTTTGATGAAAATTAGAGATTTTTCTTAATTATCCACTTTTCCATTAAAACGTCACAACTCGCTGAGGCTATTGAACTAGATGCTGAACATCTTTTCTAAAGGACAAATATAAAAGCATTTCATCAGACTCATATTGTTTTTGAGATTTTAATCAGATGACATGACATACATTTTTATGAAGAAAAAAAAAATCAATATTTTCATCAGCTACTCTCCTGAACTTAAGCTGTATCCATGTGCATGCTAGTTAAGAGCCTCGCTAGTTTCTTTAGCGGTCTTGTATTTTTCCATCCAGGGCATCAATTTTTGTTGAAAGATCTTAAATTTGTTGGAGATCTTAAATTTGACAAGTGTATATTTGAATGTCTTTTTTAAAATTAGGAATCATTTCTTTTGTGACAGTATACTGTATGAATGTCAGCGGATGTGAAAGATCATATTTAGACTGATACAAGGGTACATGTGTCAGCACAAGTTCGGGTACATGTGTCAGCGCAAAGACAAAAATATGAGCCGCAACACGACAAAACCAACAATGTGGATGTGCGCCCACCGCAGACTCAGATCAGCCTGGGCATCCGCCCAGTCTGATCAGAGTCTTCCCTGTCCGCATGGAGGTAGCTTAGACACTCAGCTAATCTTTGAGCACTTAAAGAGTCTGGTCAAACTGGGCAAACGCCCAGGCTGATCTGAGTCTGCGCTTTCCGCACAACCACTTTGTTGGTTTTCTCGTGTCACGGCTCAAATTTTCGTACCATTTATCAGCTATTTTAAGGTGGTGATTTGTGGTATATACAAAAATGTCAATAAAATGCTGAAAATACAACAGATCTTACCAAAACTTAGCAGATGCCTTCTTTATGTTGTTTCTTACAGTTTAGAATACAAAAATGCAGGACATGTTGATGTTAATAAGGATTTATATAAGAAAAGATCAAAGGGTAATTTTGTGCGAATAAATCTAAAAAATGACCATCATTATTGAAAATGTAACTAGGTCTGAACATAAATTAATGTATTATAAAGAGCGTCCTAGCAATTATTCATTCCACTTTCTTAGCACGTTATCAGGCTGCGCCGATAAAAACAGAAGCCTTTTCCTCAAATGTCTGACCATGTATATAAGTGCATGTATAGTGCTTGCATTCATTAATACAGGTAGGTCAGGTATACCTATATCATACTCACAGTATAAATATTACATTACAATGACCAAGACAGTTATATTATTGAAATCATTCAACCCTGAAAACAGACTCTGCTATGTATTTTTGAGACAAATATTTGGACACAGGCCACATCTTTTTTATCTGCGCAGCCTGATAACGTGCAAAGAAAATGGAAAAAATAATTGCTAGGACGCTCTTCATAATACATTAATCTATGTTCAGACCTGGTTACATATTCAATAATGATGGTCATTTTTTAGATTTATTCGCACAAAATTACCCTTTGATCTTTTCATATATAAATCCTTTTTAACATCAATATGTCCTGCATTTTGGGATTCTGAATTGTGAGAAACAACATAAAGAAGGCATCTGCTAAGTTTTGGGAAGATCTGTTGTACTTTCAGCATTTAATGCAGATTTTTGTCTTTGCCCCAAATCAGTGAAAATCACCACCTTAAGTCCTTGTCAATTTGCCATCATGATGAAGTTACAAGTTCAAGGTGAATGGTGACACCATTTTCCCACCATTTTTTCAAATGAGCCACAACATGACAAAGCCACTTTCAAAACCAACAAAGTGGTGTGTGTGCTGAGCAAAGACTCAGATAAGCTTGGGCATCCTCCCAGTCTGATCAGTCTTAGCTGTCTGCATGGAGCTAGCTTAGACCCTTAGCTACACTTCCAGCGCACAGCCAAGACTGAACAGAGTGGACAGATGCCCAGGCTAATCTGAGTCTTCACTGAGCACACATTCCACTTCGTTACGTTTGTTGTTTCATGGCTTTATTACGTGACCTCTTATTTGCTTTCCTTGTTGAAGCCCTTCCACAGTGGGCTCTATTAAAGGAAATTGAGCAAATTTTCCTTTAAGAGTTGATCTACAAGGAGAAGCAAGTTAAAAATATTAAGAGTTGCTTTCCCTGAAAGTGTACCCAATATAACCTTAACAGTACTTGCTGCCAAACTATTTCATGTGACAAGACCCTTACAAAAGCTTTAGAGTTTCTGCATAGCATGTTGTGGCATTCAATTAGAACTGTTGAGATGCCACTTTATATGCTTTGCAGAAAAATTCAGATTTATACCCCTAAAATGGTGGGTTAAAGCTATGGTATCCTTGGAATCTTTTATTTTCATCTATTTTATCGTTTCATTCATTCAGTTCAGTGACATATATCATTTTCAGGTCCCATGCCTTATTGCTTTAAAGATCATTTGCTTTATTAACCATACATTCAGAGGCCCAGATATGATGGGATTTGATGATAATTCAAAGGGTATTTCTATTTATTCATCATATTAAAAGACATTATGGCCTCATCAGAACTATTTTTCCTTTTCAAAATCTAGATCCATCTTATAAGACTGATCTAGATTTTTGGAATTATTTTAGAAACGAAAAACCTGTCTTATAATTAAAGTTCTGATCCACAACATAATATATTAACTCAGCTATAAGATGGGGTATTTCCCTCCAGAATGAACCCAAATATGTAAATCAGTCACACTAATTCTGCAGTAATAAATCGCATAAATCTAGGTCATCTCTCAAGACATAGATTTTTGGGGATGTTTAGAATGGGGATGGGGGAATGCCTGGTATTATAACCCAATCAAGTCACCCTATTTGTTTTTTCCCTTCCAAAACAATCTCAAAGATCTAGATCCATCTTACAAGATGGATCTAGGCCTTTGAGATTGCTTTGGAAGGGTAAACCCCATCTTATAGCAGAATTTCATAAGACTGATTTAGATATTAGGGTTCATTCTGGAGAGAGGAAACCCATTTATAGCCAAATAAATATGGTACATAAAAAAGGAAAGATACGCTGGAATACTCATCAAAACCTATATTATCGGGCCCTAAGAATGGTAAGATACCAAGACAAATACATTGTACTTTAATTGACAATCTGCAGTTTGCTTTAAATGAAATCTTGTGTTATGACATGTTTTTAATATGCCGAGCTCAAAATAATGTCCCCCCATGCTGTATTCCTCTGAACTTACCAATGATGTATTTGCAGTGAACAAAAGCACACACATATCAGTTTTTAGCTCATCCACATCTGGTGCAGTCCTGCAAGTTTTATTTAAAGACTGTATTTCCTTGACCTATTTGGTGGGACATCTCATTAACCCATTAATGGGTTCATTTGATACTTGCACTATTGTTAAATATTGGATTCAAGTTCCTCACCCTGCTCTTTGACCTTGAAGTGTTGGCCTTAAAAACTGGGGTTTTGATGACGTTTTTAAAGGTTTACTGTTTCATAATTTCTGTATGAATTACTTTACTTACAATGACATTAGATACTGGCACTATACCTAATGTTTTCTGCAGTGCAAGTCACATCAATGAGTGACCTTCAAGATCAGTCATAGAACCCTGACTGAACGATGGGCAAGGCTCAGTTCAGGCAAGCTATGCTGTCCAGTGACAGCTCTAGTATTACTTTCATTTGGGCATTTTGACCAGCTGTCATCTGTGTGTTAAAGTCATAAATCTACTCAGTTTAACCCTACAAGCGCTGACAAAAAGACAGACAACAAAATTTACGTCTGCAAAAATTTCAAAATATGTTTCATCCAAGCTATATCATATTGAAAATTAAAAAACTAGAGGGCAAACAGCGTAGATATAGATGAGGTGGCTCATCAGGATCTGCACTGTTTGCAAATTCTGCCATTTTCATCACTGGCGCTTTAAGTGTTAAACACAACTGTGACTGCATATCTGCACAGGTCGTCACCAAAAAAGGTGGTATTATCACCATCTGTTTATAAAAGTAGGCTAATCTGCAAACCCAGTCATCTGAAGCTATTCATATCTTCGCAGATTTATGAAATCATACCATTTCATAGTTTAACAGCTGAGCTGGGAAGTCATTACAGGCATAAATATACCAAAATGAATCTTACCAAATAAGTGGCAATTTAATTGCCAACTAATACTGTATTTATTCAGTAATAAGACCGAGTTTTAACCATCTGAAACAATTTTTAAGATCTACATACATCTTGTAAGACAGATCTAGATTTTTGAGATTATTTTGGATCTAGAGCTGCCGTATAATTGAAAGGGCATGTACCATATTAACTTGGCGGTAAGAGTCTGAGCAGAGTGTGTTTTTAGACCCTTCTTTTAATCAACAAATGAGCTGCGACACGTCAAAACCAACAAACAAGCATATATGCCCAGCACAGACTCGGATCAGCCTGGTGAGTCTTCGCTGTGCGTAAGGGTAGGTGTGTTAGGGTAGCTAAGGGTCTAAGCGAACTTCATGCAGACAGCGAAGACTGATCAGACAGGGTGAATGCCCTTATCCCCACTGGACACCAATGATAGATTCTATTTATCTCTTCCTAAGTTCCAAATTACCTGAAATATGTAAACCAGTTTTGTGTACGTCAGGATAAGATAGGGTTTTGCTATCCAAAACAACCCCAAAAATCTAGATCTGTCTCACAAGACAGATCTAGCTTTTTAGGGTTGTTTTGGAAAGGGAAAACCCTTATAAGGGAATAACTATGGTACTTTGTGGGTTGACCCTCTACTGCTTGATGTTATGGTTATTTCTTCTTCAGTACTATGGTGAAGATATTTATGACATTCAGGGCCCAGTTGTTCAAAGCATCGTTAGCCTAACAAGCTTGTTAAGAGGTCAACTCGTTAAGTGCTTTATGACTTTATAATGTAATTAACTGATCTTTTTTGTTGAAAAAATGTGAGAAGCTTTTGCAGTGCAAAAGCTTCTCTCATTTTATCAACAAAAAATATTGGCATATTTGAGATATTAACATTTGAAATTCTAAGGAATTGTTAACTAACGATATCGTTAGTTTTGAACAACCAGGCCCAGAATGGTAGTCATGTTTATATGTATTTTGTTTCTTTTACAAACTGAAATTCGTGTTCTAATAACTGAAATTTTATTTCACACATTTGTTTGTTACACATCAAATGACCTCATGTTCATGAAAACACGACTATTTTCATTAACACCCTTTATACTAGAAAGTAAACAGATAAGACCATTGCAAGTGATGATGTGATTCGCAATGATGTGATTTGTGCCCTGTTTTGAAGACGGCTCTATTTAAGCTGGGGTATTGCGAATAATTCTACAATATATTTTCCATTTATTATTATGAAAATGTATGTAGTTACCCCTCAGCGAGATAGTTCTAATGAGGGGTAACAAAGTATGTTTTTAAGCAGTAAATATGGATAATTATCCCTGTTACCCCTTCTGGAGCACTTTTAGGACATTCATTTATATCATTCAGAGCTCTAGATAAGAAGGAGTATTTGGTGATAATTAGGGATAATTTTTGTTAATTTTCCAGAAAAACATGTTGTGACCCCTCATCTGATGCGTCTCGACAAGACGGTTCAGATGAGGGGTCACAACATACGGTTTCAATAGGAAATAAGAAAAAATTATCTGTCAATTATCATCAAATACTCCCTCTTATCCAGAGCTCTGAATTATCATCCATACCAGAGCTCAGATAAGAGGGCGTATTCGATGATAATTAAGGATAATTTTTCTTATTTCTCATCGAAACCATATGTTGTGACCCCTCATCTGAACCGTCTCGTCGAGACGGTTCAGATGAGGGGTCACAACATATGTTTTTATGCAGAATTAACAAAAATTATCCCTAATTATCATCAAATACGCCCTCTTATCTACAGCTCTGCATACCAGTCCAGTCAGACTGGCATAGTGAATAACTGCTCTGCAAGTGGACCAGCATCTTTTGCATCTTGACTGGTATTGGTCAGATCTGTTTATACGCCTATATGGGATGATTCATATAATCAGAATAAACAAGGTAATTCTCTTATTGCCCGGATAAGTTCAGCCGTGGAATCTCAGTAACTCTTATCAGTTCCCATCTTGAATTTCATAGATTTGATACTGTGCTGAATTAAGTTGTAGTGGTACTGTTTTGAGCACTGTCAATCTTGACATTGGGCTGCATCAAAGAAATACCCTACTGTTACTGTAAGTTTGTAAAAACTGAACATTTTTTAGAAAAATAAAATCGCAAGTCATCCATCCAGCCATCTGTCATTTTTACTATGGGGAACTTCTGTGACTGACTTTGTTCCTTGGACAACTAGACCTTCCAAAATGGAGTCTACTCCTAAAGGAAAGAATTTGCTTCTAAATTTTACATCCATCAGTTAACCAAATGAGCCATGACACAACAAAATAAAAATAAGTGGCATGTGCGCCAGTCTTTGCTGGGCATGCAAGCCACTTTGTTGGTTTTGTCATGTCACAGCTCAAATGAGGGTTGCCACAAATGAGAGAAAATTTTGCAGCAACTCATGTTTGCTTGAGTGACTCTGCTCAAAACTGTAATTCATTTAGAACTGAGAAAATGACACATTAGACATTATTCCTGTTTGTTAAGTTAAATGCTTCATCAACTTTACATGTGCAATATATTTTATAATTTGACTGTTAAAAACTTTCGTATTAAAGTTTATAATGGTTCAAACACTGTTCTTGTTGTTTAATTCTTCACCATATGAACATACTTTTAGAGTATAATATAAAATAACTATAAAATATACTACCCAAAAGACATTTTCCATCAGCATAAATAATAAAGATGTTGCTAATGAAGGATAGAAGTTTCTTATATGAGCCAAGGGCTATCTTATATACTCAGCGTCAAAGGAAACGCACCAGTTTATAATGTCATATTTTTTCTTAAATTCAATGATCATACAATATCAACAGGGTAAAGTTATTATATCGAACCATCTTATTACGCCCATGATGTCGCTTTGCCTACAGGTACGCTGTAAGTGAGTGACATAACCCAAGCTCTGAAATCAAGAAAAACAGAATTCCAGCATAATATTCCTCAATGATGGATTTTGCTAGAGAATAGATAGCCTATCAAATCGCCATAGAAAAGAAATCATGACCGCCGAATGCAACAAAGTGACTTGGATTCGAACGTCACTATATTGTCACCTTCATCAAATAATGGACAGACAAAAGTAACTTACGGTAAATCTGTCACTTTGTTGCAACTCAAGATGCTTAAATCAGTAGTAGAAACTTTGTGGGGCAAACGTCAACCATTATCCAGTACAACAGGGGTTTTATTAACCATAAGTCCGTTGGTCCTTGACCAGTGATTTTTGGGCATGACCAGTTGATGTCTTTGATAGCTGGTCCTGCAGACCAACTGATTTTGAAATTAAATGAAAACACATGATAACAAAGAATAGCTGAAACATTGGGAGGACCACTTAGATTGTGGATAAGTTGGTCCTGTGGACCACCAGTCATTCAGTCCTTAGCGAAATCCCTGTACGAGCATGACGTTACATGTAAAACGCCACCCTTACTTGCCTAACTGCATTATAATTCCATGGAGGAAAAGGGGTTTTATGTCGAGAACTTTCAATAAACGATTGTTTTTGAATAAAAAGTGTCTGGCAGAATGGGCAGTGAGATATGGATTTATTACGCTTTAAATATGTCATTTGATATTGACAGATTTCAAACACGTCAGTATTGACGTCACGCTTGAGTGTACGCCGACTGATGAACGAAATATATTTTGTAAACATCCTATCTCAATATCATAAAAAAAAAATAAGAATTCACTTATGTGTCTATTACATAAAACTAAACATTAAACGAACATTATGTGCCATAAGTTCTAAACTGGTGCGTTTTCATTGACGCTGAGTATATATGCAAAGGTGGGAGAAAATTATCGTAATCATTTTAGGTGTCCAAATTTGGAGAATTTTCATGGTATGCTTTTTGGCCAAATACAGTAGAACTTCCAACAATGTGGCAATTTTGTCATGTGATATTCAGATGTGCAGGGTTATCAGAGACCTGATTATTGTCTCTATGGCTTTGGTCACTTCCGCAGAAAGCCGATATGACAAGAGAAGGCGCTGATCAGACTGCACTTATGTGCGGTCTGATCACAGCCTTTGCTTGTCACCAATGCACATTGTTGGAAATCACATGATGTGGCTCAAATATGAAATTTTCCATTCTCAGCCACACTGTCTCTTCTACAAGTAGCAGGTAGCTGCATGCATCTCAATAATAACATCCGGAAAATATTCACCACATAATGGACACTCAACCAGAATATTTCTCTCAATAAGTTCACTATCAGGTTGATCATCGTCATCACTCGAATTATCACTAGAACCATCAACTTGACTAGAAATATCCGGATTATAATCAGCATGATCGTCAATATCGTCATTCACAATAAAACCATCTAAATCATCATTAGGATCATCAAAGTCATTTTCATCATTCTCATCACTATCAGCTGTTAAATCAACAGAATGATGGGCATCATCAAATCTTCTGCTTGTATGGTAACTTGTGCTTGTACAGCTGCTAGTGCTTGCACGGGTGTTTGTGTTAAATCTTGTACTTGTATAACTACTTGCATAACTGCTAGTGCTTGCACTGGTGCTTGTGTTAAAACTTGTACTTGTATAACTACTTGTATAACTGCTTGTGCTTGCACTAGCATTTGTATTAAAACCATCACAATTTTCAAAGGAAGAGTCAGAAACTGATCTGTATTTTTCTAGCTGCCTTGCCTGAGCATCAAGGAAGGCTTTTCTCTCAGCAGTCATTTTATTATTAGCACCATTCCCAACGGCTGTATCATTGCAACTTCCTGCTGATGATACTGTCGCAGACATTTCAATATTGCTTGCAGATCCCTGATGCCTCTGTTGTTGTAACCGCCTTTCTGCCGCAACTAGCCATGGTGGAGATCTCACTTCATCTCCTGAGTTTTTTTCTCCATGACTTCCCTTTCCACCTGTAATTCTGTCAACATCACCTTCCTGCTCATGTCTAGCTCTGTTTCTTTCATATCCATTTCCAGGGCTATATTTAGCCCTGGAAATGGATTTGGAAGATACAGAGCTACCTGAGGGTTTTGCTGATGGTGAAGCAGATGCAGGGTCTGAAGGTCGTGCACTTAACCAAGGACCATCTATCCCTGAGCTAGCCTGATTCTGTTTGTTTTTCAAACCTGGGCACCTCTGTTGATGGGCAGACAGAAGATTTTCTCCAAAATACTCTGTAATGATACACAGACGACATGAATAAGCAACAGTTTCTGCTTAGAAATTGTTGAAAACATGGAAGTTTGGATAAGTGACGGGGTGTTTGTTGGGACCAATGGGATATACATTAGCTGGAGATCTGGCTACATCAACCTTTTTTTACTACTCTCTGAGTGTTGTCAGTCAGTCTTACCTGGTCCGCTTTGAAGCTTTCTTTGAATTGTTTTTGTTGTTAATTATTTGTTTTGTGTTAACATGTTACATTTTGACCTATACATTGGTTAGGGGTCCGGGTCATTGAATAAAACCTTCAAACCTCCAGAAAACAGTGAAAAAAAAACGCATTGCTGTTATACTTCCATATAAGCAAGGTATAAGGTATGCTTATGAAATTTCACTGACTCATTCAAGGAATGCCTCTGAAATTTCTGACACATGCAAGGATTTTTTTCATCGGGTCCACAGCCCCAGATACTGAGATATATGGATACACTTTAATGGGAAGCAACTGTGCCATTATCTTTTTTGCCACTCTAATCAATTGGGGTCAACTCTTAAAGGAAAGAATTTGCTCCTCTGGGAGCAAATTCTTTCCTTTAAGAGTAGACCCCTTTCTGGAAAGGTTTTGTCCTCCAGGGGAAGCAAACAGGAAGGCACAAAAATTGTTTCCTTTGTAAAAATGGCAGGAATACAAGGAAGAGTACTCCTTTACCTCCAAAGTCGCTGGGGATTTGATGAGAAGTCAATTACAATTTCTATCATTTCTCGTGGCCCGAATCAGAACTGCCAAAACATGTTCTAATCGTCTTTCTGCATCTTGCGTGTGTTGTGCTTTTGGTCTTTCTTGTTTATCTTCATTTGCATTTTTAATGGAAAATTAACAGGAATAATTATAGAGTTAACATCCAAACCACCAAAATTTGAAGACCTGATATCTCAAGACTTTTTGCACGAAAATGTTAAAAATAAAATATCATTGTAATCATCATCAGCTGCCATGGAATAAGCTTATGCATTATGCAATTTCGGTACCTTCCCTGAGATATAAATGATATAATTCCTTGGAGGAACTTTTCCTCTATGGAGACTTTCTAGCTATTATAAGTCTAAACAACGTTAATCACACAAATACAGACACATATTCCATGGATACAAACAAGCCATACAAAAGGGATTCAGAAGAAAGTCATAATTTCTTAAACACATGCTGCAAGCCCTCAGTAGAATCTCCTTGCAACAGGGCAAAGCAAAATGTTTTTAAAGAGAAATGTGAAATCTTATTTCAGAACTTACGATTACAACCATCACATTTAGCAAACCCTGTAGGCCTTATCTCTTGGCTTGCAGTGGAAGACATTTTCTTTCTGTACCGACTTCCAGCCCCACTCCCTCTACCTCTTCCCCTACCCTTAGGGGTTGAGCCTGAATCACTTCCTAAGTTCATGACAGCTGGCTCGTTATTATATCTAGCACTGACAGGGGTGGGTGGGGTATCTGGGTATTCATCTGGATAGCGCAGTCTCAGCTGAAAGGGTGTACATCTATCTTGATGCCTGGCAATCATTATGGTTCCAATCATATCTGAAATAATGTACAGAGTATGTTTATCCAGATATTATTAACATAGTGTTTCACAGTACTCTTTACTTCTATGCAACTGGGAACTTTAGTAGTTCAGTGCTGGACTGCTATGCTACCGGTTCGTGTTGGAACCCTGCTGAGGGGGAATTCTTTTCAACCATAAACGGGAGGTTCAGCGTGGGTCCAGTGTTTTATTATCACTCTCACGTCATCCTGAGACGACTGAAATACTGTTAAAAAGGATGTAAAATTGCAAGTCATGATGTTATTCATGCAACTAAACTAGCCCTACATTGTGTAGGGCAGTTTTCTTGATCTTATCATCTTAAGACACAACACTGAAACAATGTCAAAGCACTGTTGCATTATAATATCAATGCAACATTGCATTAAAGCTGAAACATATATGCTTCAAGTAGAAAAATATGCTAACTTTAAAACCATTTTAAAACAGTATTATTTCTTATGGTCAGATTTATTGTGTGAGCAAATGGCACATCTTAACCAAAATTTGATGTATAAATTGGTACATTGGACCCTCTTTTCAACAATAGCATTTGTTTCTAAACATTTTGTTGTTAAACTGAATTTGCTGTTGTAAAGAATACATATCTAGAACAATATAGCCATTCCATCAATATCAAAATGATGTTATAAAGAATTTTGCTGTTGTAACGACTGCTGTTATAAAGAGGGTTGACTGTATCAGCTTAAGCAATCAGCATGCATGCTTTAAAGCAATTGAAACAGCTCATATAACTAAATTTTTTGCCTCCTTTCTCTATGGTGGTCAACTCTGAAAGTCTTCTTTAAGAGCAGACCCCATTAGGAAAGGTTTTGTCATCCAGGAAAGCAAACAGGAAATGACAAAAGTTGCCTTTCTTGAAAACATGGCAGAAAACCATTGAGGTGTACTAATTCATCGTAAACCTATAGATTGAAGCTATGTCAAGCAAAAAGGATGTTTACTGTTCAAACAGTATTCATGAGAGTTTATATATTCATGCAGCTAATCCACAACCTTCTTTTTGACTCAGGAATAGGGCTTCTACGTTTACAAAATATTGTAAACATTTACACGTGCGCTAGAAAACGAAACGATGCCGTTTAAACGACCATTTAGTCCATTACCGTTGAAATTTTATTCTTAGTATTGGACATCTATGAGACGCCCCCCATACCTTATAATTATTATAATTATGTTACCACAGTGTCATCCAATAATGCGCTTTCATTTTCGGGGGGTCAACTCGAAGTTTACAGTAACCGATGGTATTAAAAAACGTATTTACTATTGACCAATTACCGACGGCAGCAATTATTTCCACCGTATTTGATAATTACATGGATTAGATTTATCTGGGAGATTTATAAAACATCGGGCATAATAATCATGTTAATTGATACTTACTGTCAACGTTACAAGCTGCAATTATCTCACGTTCGCAGTAAGCTTATCCATACTGTGAAACACAGGTACCGAGGTAGTCCTAATTTTTTCTATTGCACAACACGTGTTGTCGGCAGACATAACCTTGCCTTTGATCTGTACTTAAAACAATTAGCTGCCGATTATGACGTAACAATTTTCTGGCAAAATGTGTACAGGTCATGCTTTGCGTAAGGTACACAGAAGTTAGAAAATAAAGATTTTAATATTAGATGTTTCCGAGGATGTCAAGTACATTAAGATTGACTACTGACGACTGTATAAGATATTATAACTTGTTGGTGGTTTACCGGGTGTTCAAGTTCGGTTAAATGATGTGTGAATTTTGTAAACGTTTAGCACATATACACGAACCGTTACCGTTTATCCGTGTAAACGTAGAAGCCCTACTCAGGAACCACATATGTACTGTGTGAACAGTTGCGGCTCTGTCTTGACTCCAGGGATGCACTGTCTGATCAGAGTCTTTGCTGTTTGCATATCACAAAACATTCTTTTCACTTGTCACAACATGCTTTAGAATTAACATACCATGGCATCCCGAACATTCAGTATATCCTGGTCGCCTTGCAGTCTTCTTACCCCTCCCATTCCCTCTGCCCCTACCTCTGCCTCTCTGGCTTGGACTGGGCATTTCTGAAAACTGGGGGGTATTCCTTGCTGGGGTACTCCATACAGGTTCTGGAGAGCTTTCTTTTGTCTTATAAGCAGAACATCTTAGATAATGGGCTTCAACCAAACTATCTCCAAACCAATCTGTTATACGAGAAATATTTAAGGAGATTAATATGGCCCACTACACAGTGGAACCATGTATTTTGGACTCAGCCCCTAAATCCTGAAAGAACAGAATACCTATGAGTGCAATGTTAGAAGTTACCACTGGAAGTCCGGGCAAGTTCCAGTTGAAAGTTATGCCTGCAGATATACATGCTACTGAGGATCAGCAGGCAGAGGATTTATTCTGGTGCTATATGAAGTGGTCATCATATGAGAAATTAACAATGCCAGTGAAATTTCGGAAAACTGCTGTGCTATGTGTCAACATGAGAACCCATCATAATTAGTGGTCTCCTTTATATTTAAAATACAAGTAGAATCTCGGTAGTTCGAATGCCGATTTTTCGAAACTACCGAATTTTTCGAAGTTGAAACACAGTCCCGATCGTAAACCCATTAATTCTATGCAAAAACACTTCCGCAAATTCGAATTCCGATTATTTGAAAAATCGGATTTTTTGGATGAAAAATTAGGTCCCAATGGAGTAAATTCATTATAAATACCCCTCTATTATTCGAAATCAAAATTCATGCTCCAATTTCGTACTGGGAAAATAACACCTATTGTCATCGATGAGATAAATATTTACAGCCTCAGGTCATCACTACCACCTGTATACAGGTAATTATCGCTTCACGACCAATAACGTTTTTGATGGCTTGGTCATTAATTACTGTTGAGCAAAAGGTGTCTGTCTAATTGCATAATTGACATGGATTATCTTGTTTGAAGTTTGTACATTTAAAGGCTAAATGTGATGGCTTTTTTGTAACCAGCAAAGGCTAGGACTAGCATGCGCATCCGAACTTTGGTTTCGTACTGTTTGCGCACGGATCATATGATTTGCACACGGCACTAAACAGAGTCTCTAGCTACACTGCGCAGACTGACAGGCTGGTTTGAGTATTCGTTGTTCCCAAATGTATTGAGTCCGAATGACTGAGGAACCTTTCTTATGACACTGCTCAGATGACCGGTTGAGTCGGGATTTTTCTGAAAACGAAAGTAGCCCAGTTCTCGGAAACATAAACGGAAAGTGAAAGTACAGTAAAGTCCGAGATAAAATCAAGTCAGCCTTAATTAAGCGGCTAGTTGTTTCCGTTCAGTCTGGCTTTGATCTTCGCCGGCGCTGCATTGTCATAGATAGATGATCTGCAGAGCAAGGAAAATGTTCGGCACCTTGCTGTTTTCGAACAATGAAAATACATGTACATGTGCCAAACTCAAGGGGTGGTCTCGCGATAATAAATGATCATGGATGTTGGTATGTAATATTAATTATCCTACGTTCTGGTTTTGTTTTCATTGATTTGTATAACCATGAACGTCAGTAAGCATAAGAGAAATAAAATATCGGCCTGTCTGAAAACTTCCGTAATAACAAATTCCGAAAATGTACGGAAATGAACGGGAAAGACCGAATTCGAAAATTCGAACTACGGATAATTCGAATGAAATAGTGAGGTCCCTGTCAGTTCGAATTATCGAGGTTTGACTGTATGCACTAATTTCCAGAAAAACTATAATAGAGACAGGACATGAGAAAACCAACAAAGTGGCATGTGCGCCCAGCCAAGATTCAGATCAGCCTGGGCAGCCGCCATGTCTGATGAGAGTCCTCACTGTAGTCATGGAGGTAGCTCAGACCCTTAGGTACACTTTTAACGCTCAGCAGACTCAGATCAGACTGAGCGGATGCCCAGGCTGATCTGAGTCTTTGCTGGACACACATGCCACTTTGTTAGTTTTGTTGTGTTGTGTAACATATACGTTGTGAAAGAGAAAGACGTGTTACTTTATTCTGTTACTACTCTTCATAAACTGGTATCTCCTTTAATATCCATCATAGCTCTCAGTACACAGTACAGTCCTTTCAATAAACTATGGGATAGAGCTCCAGATAAGAAGGGATTTTGAGGATAATTTAAAGATAATTTTTCTTATTTGTCAATTAAAATGTATTTTGTGACCCACCATTTGAACCGTCTCATCGAGACGGCTCTAATGAGGGGTCACAACATACATTTTAATTTAGAAATAAGAAAAATTATCTTTGAATTATCCTTAGTACCCACTCTTATCTGGAGTTGTGTTTCAATATACTATGGGGTATTCAGAAAGAATGGTTGTACGCTTTAATGTTGAGACTACCCAGTGGGCATGCAACATTAGTACAACATAGACCCCAAGCCGAAGCAACGTCATGCAACATCCATGACATTGCATCAACACTGGGTGGACGCTGTACCAAAGTTGTATGCCTTCTAGACTCTGCAGTTTAGTCTCAACAGAAGCCATGATATGATAGTGTTGTATCCAAAATAGCATTATAATGAGCAGTGATACTATAAAGGCTCTACTGGGCTTACCATTGCAGCCAGTACATCTGGTAAAACCCCTTGGGGCTCTCGGTGGTGACTTGGCAGGACTTGTAACCACAGTTGTTGTAGATGTGCTAAAAAAAGACAAGTCTCAGTGTTAACCCATTTCATTCGGGATACCCCTTTAGGGGTATCTGGGCAAACAGTTTGGATCCAGATCAGGCCCCACAAATGTGGGGCCTGCTCTGAGATCCAAACTGTTTGCTGCATAGACATCATTTCTACAACAGTTAGTTAGACCAATATTGTCAAAATATTCTTGACTTTTGATGCAGACGACAATTTCAGCAGACGACAAAAAATACCCAGAATGCAATGGGTTAATATACATGTAATTCATTCTCTTTTATTTTTGGTCCAATTAAATATTTCTCACAGTGCAGCAAAAAAGATTGTGGTTGTAAAAAAACTATGTTACCTAAGTTTTATCTACATACTAAACCTGCAAAAAAACAGTGCCACTGCTACATTCAGTTCTATTCCATTTATAACAAACAATACCATTGTAAAATTTGCAGGTATTGGGACAGACAAGTTGGAGCTAACAATGAAGACCCAGATCAGACTGCTCCTAAACTAAGGCAAGAGCAGTCTGATCTGGTGTTGACACTGCTAGCCATTCTATCTGCATCTTTTGGAAACTTTACTGTACTGTAAAACCAAGCTGTTACAATTTAGGACAATTATGCTAAATTATTTCTGGTGTCACAATTTTTTAGAATTTTTACTGTAAATACTGAAAATTAGTAACAAAAATTTATGAAATTACATATTTGTCATTTTTGAAGAAACAATATAGTTATTTACCCTTGCAATTCATTCTTCTTTTTTCCTCTGCCTCGACCAGAGCCCTTGCCTCTCCCTCTGCCCCTTCCTCGACCCCTAGTGCCTCCACTTGGGCTTATAATATCTGCTGTCTGGTCTAACACATCAGCCAAATCATTCAGTCCATCTATTATGGAATCCAGTGCCCTATCCTGGCCCCTATCCCTTCCCTTTCCTCTCCCCCTTCTGCCCCTCTCTTTCTTTCCTCGGCCCCTTTTACTCATATTTTCATTAGAACATACAACTTCAGTTTCAAAACTGTGGTCTATTATATCTGGTAACCATGAGTCATCCATACTAGAATCACTAAAATTTGGAACATTTCCAACATCCTTAGGTGATTTCAGCACATTTTCAGGTTTTTCAAAGCTAGGTATGTCTCTGTTCCAACCACTGTTAACCGTCAAAGGAGACTCACTCTGTGACAGGAGATCCTCACCAACTCTTATTCCCTTGTATTTAAACACACCTGCTGAGGGAGTAACCTCAGTTCTTGTTATTACGGGCAAATTCACTTTGCTTTTAACTGGTTCCAAATTAGTCCTCTCAGCGAATGGTTTAATGCTCTCTGGTGATTTTATTTTCTGAATGATACTGTCAGCCTTCTTTTTCTTTGTAACAGGAGTAATCGGTTCGGTTTCATCCAATTTCCGTTTCACTGTTGGTTTGGATTTAACCTCCGTGCTTTTGGCATTTTTTGCCACATTACTGGTTATTTCTGGTGTACTAGTAACCCTAGACTTAGTATTCTCTGCATTGTGACTAGGAATTTGCCTAGTTGTTGGTGATGATTTGGTACTAACACTATGGAAAGGCTTCACATTTTGCTGATTTTCATTCTCATTTGCTCCAAACTTTTCTGAAATGAATTTTTCTGCCATGTCTCTGAACATCTTCTTTTCTTCTTTAGTTAGCTTTCTTCTCTTCTGCCTTTCAAACTTGTGTCTCACATCTGAAATCCATTGTACAATTCAGAGCTCTTTATATGGTTTCTACCTAAGCTGTGTCATTGACACGGCTTAGAAAGTCACCATATAAAGAGCTTGGACTCATGCAAAATGTGCCAAATGCATTTTGTGGACGGCTAAGACTCAAACTGGTCTTTGAGCTGATGCAGTCTTGTAAGTGCCTTCAGTGTGTCTGCAGATTCCTTCATAGGGGTCCATACATATTGTGTGGAAACAGTAAAAAGCTCTGATCAGACTGTACAGATGCAGAGACTGGTCTGAGCCATTGCTGGTGACATGATATGCATTCAGCACCACTTTTGCCTGTCAGATCTGATTACATGTATGGATGGATGACTTGCGATTTTATGTCCTTCTTTTACGGTATTTCAGTCATATCAGGATGATGGGTGGGTGATAACGAACGGCTACATGCAATGGAACCCCAGCAGGCCTGCGCTTAACCTGAGCTGCCGGGGCTCCAGTTCTGATTGCTCTAAAAATGTTTCCTCCACAGTGTTCACAAGATAGCATACAGGTTTTTTTCACGAAGTCCGGTGTTCATTGTCCCAGTATCAAACTAGACCAAGATCTTGTGGTAACTAGAGCATGTGAGCAGGGGCTCACGTATACCCCCGGCCAGCACCACCGCCTAACAGTAACACTGCCACACTTAATACAAAACTTTAAAACAAATGATAATGAATGATAAGCAGAAGGAGGCTCAGATACTCTCTTACTGATACAACTAGTCATACCCAATGTTTTGCCTAAATATCAAAATCCTAGCTATTGTGATTCCTGAGACATCTGTGACAAAAATCAAATTGGAAAGAAAAAAACAATGAACAAAAGAAGGGAATGATACATATATGGAGGCTGATACTCTCTTACACAATACAACTAGTCACACCCAATATTTGAACCAATTTTTGAAATCCTAGCTGTATGGTTCCTGAGAAATCTTTGACAGAAATTAAATTGGAGAGAAAAAAAAAAAGAGGAAATGATAAGCAGATGGAGGCTGACGGTCTCTTATATGATACAACTAGTCATACCCAACATTTGTAACAAATTTCAAAAACCTAGGTAAAGTGGTTCCAGAGAAGTCTTTGACAAAAACTAGACAATCACTAAAGGTGATGAATGCCCCCGCCATATGCCTCACTAGATGAGTAATGTGTTAAAACATATTTGTGTGAAGTTACATCAAAATCTGTCAATAAATAAAGGTGCTAGAGGGATGACTGAGTTTTTCTTAAAAATAGCAACTGTGACCTTGACCTTGGAACTACAACCCTGGAAGGTTTACTTGTCCAAGATGTTGTCATACTTAATATATGTGTGAAGTTATATCAAAATCAGTTAATAAATAAAGGTGCTAGAACCATGACAAAGATTTACATGTACCTATAATAGCATCTGTGACCTTGACCTTGGACCTACAATGAAACGTAAATTTGTCCAAGATATTGTCAAGTTAAATATTTGTGTCAAGTTATGCCAAAATCATTCCAGAGGGATGACAGCATATTTTCTAAAATAGCAAATATGACCTTGACCTTTACCCTGAAACTCTGGATCACGAACTTGTCCAAGATATTGTCACACTAAACATTTGAGTGAAGTTACATCAAAATTGTCAATGAATAGAGGAGTAGAGGAATGATAAAGTTTTTTTCTAAAAATAGCAACTGTGACCTTGACCTTAGACCTGCGGTGCTGAAACAGTAATTCATTCAAGATATTGTTATACTTAACATTTATGTGAAATTACATCAAAATCGATCTATAAATGAAAGCGCTGGAGCAATGCCCTAGTTTTTCTGAAAATAGCAACTGTGACCTTGACCTTCATCCTACAAACCTGAAACGCAAAGTTGTTCGAGGTACTGTCATACCCAATAAAGCTGTGATGTAATACCAAAATCTGTTAATAAATGAGGCCGCTAGAGCGACGATAAAAGGTGAGATTGTATTTAAGCTATGGAAATATGGTCAAAATATGTATGTTATTCAAGGGGACATAATTCTGCAATAAAGAACTGACTGAAAGTTCTGTTTCCTTTATGCACATGTTCAATGCATGTCTGAACTGTGTTGCAAGTTTCAAATCCCTACATCATATACTATTGGAGGAGTTGCAGAGACAAGAACAGTACTACAAGTGTAAAATATCGTCAAAATATGCATGTCATTCAAGGGGATGTAATTCTGCCATAATGACCTGGATCGAAGTTTTGTTTCCTTTATGCACATGTTCAATGCATGTCTGAACTGTGTTACAAGTTTCAGATCCCTTCATCAAATACAATTGAAGGAGTTGCAGAGACAAGAACAGTACTACAAATGTGAAATATGGTCAAAATATTTATGTTATTCAAGGGGACATAATTCTGCAATAAAGACCTTAATCAAAGTTCTGTTTCCTTTATGCACATGTTCAATGCATGTCTGAACTGTGTTGCAAGTGTCAACTCCCTACATTAAATACTGTAGGAGGAGTTGCGGAGACAAGAACAGTACTCAAATGTGAAATATGGTTATAATATGTATATTATTCAAAGGGACATAATTCTGCAACCAAGACCTTAATCAAAGTTCTGTTTCCTTTATGCACATGTTCAATGCATGTCTGAACTGTGTTGCAAGTTTCAACTCCCTATATCAAATACTGTAGGAGGAGTTGCGGAGACAAGAACAGTACTCAGAAGTGAAATATGGTCAAAATATGTTTATTATTCAAGGGGACATAATTCTGCAACCAAGACCTTAATCAAAGTTATGTTTCCTTTATGCACATGTTCAATGCATGTCTGAACTGTGTTCCAAGTTTCAGCTCTCTGCATCGAATACTGTAGGAGGAGTTGCGGAGACAAGAACAGTACTACAAAGTGTGACGGACGGACGTATTTACGGACGTATCCACGGACGGACAAGGGCAAAACTATATGCCCCTCCCCACTTCGTGGCGGGGGCATAAAAAGTAATTGGAGAGAAAGTAAAAATGGACAAACAAAGGGAACAATAAGCAGAAGGAGGCTGAAGTTCTCTTACACTATACAACTAGTTATACCAAACATTTGTACAAAATTTCAAAATCCTAGCTGTAGTGGTTCCGAGAAGTCTGCGACAGAAAAAAAGGTTAATTTAATTGGATAGTAAGAAAAAATGGACAAAGTGAATGATAAGCAGGAAGAGGCTGATGTTTTCATACATATTACAACTAGTCATTACCAAGGTTTGTACTTAATTTCAAATACCCTTACTGTAGTAATTTCTGAGAAATCTCTGACAGAAATTTATTTGGAAGAAGAAAAATGAACAAACAAAGAGAATGATAAGCAGCAGAAGGCCGATTCTCTCTTACACTGTGCAAATAGTCATACTTAACGTTTGTACCAAATTTAAAAATTCTAGCTGTACTCGTATCCGAGTAGTTCTCGTCATTTTTTACTAACAATTTCCTGTTTTCTCCCAAACAAGCAGGTTTTCTTTCAGTTTGCGGTAGTTATGTATTGTGTACCTAATAACTCTGGTTTCGACACACACGTCATGAATTTATTTATAGAAAGGAACCTCAGGGAGCGATCATTATTTGATATGCTATCACGCACAGACAACGTCACGTCCAGAAGCAGTTCTCGTCATGTTGCTTTTGAGCTCGATTTTAAAGGTAGGTTCCTGGACTAGCGATAACAATTATGTTCACAAAATAATTTTGTCTTTTTCTGGGTAGTATTGAATTCTCTTATTTTTCTGAAACTGTTGCTACTGAGAAAATCGTCAGATGTTGTAGAAAATAGGCGTTTTCCCTTTGGTTTATTTTCTTTTGTTGGAATTCCAGTTCTAAAAATAAATATGTATATATGTCTACAAGTCCGCAGTTTCTGATGTCATTTGCCAACGGTTAATTTTCTCTTGCCGTGAGCTCTTCCAGAGGTCCTGGCATGGCCGATGGGTTAAAACTATCCCGAAATGCAATGCAACATGACGTCTGCTATGTTATCTATTTTTGGCGCGAACTAAAAATAGCGCTAACTGGTGTGCGAAGCAGAGTTAGGAAATCCCTTGCAAAACGACTTTTCTACGATTTTTTGATTTACACTTTTTAGTGAAACTTATTCATTTCCTCTTTATAAGTGCTTTCCAACAACTTGGATAAAAAAATCATCAAAATTATGATGCATTCTAAAGTACAGGAACCTACCTTTAAAATAAATATAAACCCATTCTGCTGTTGTTCCCATATAATGATTTTTGACATCTTATTCATGTAACAAAGTCCGTCCATATGCCGAATGCGCTCAATTTTTTTTTAATGAGGTTCACAGCAGATGAAAACAAACACAAAACTGAGACGAAGAGTTTTTCTTGTTCACGAGGCTGCTGAAAACGATAAATTATGACTGGGTAAGTTTGCTATTTTAATATTTTTGTGTTTTTCCTGCAATGTTGACTTACATTCCGAATTTGTTTGCAAAGTAGACACAATATTGGAAAACCTGACCCAATTAAGAGAGGTCAGCACGTGGCTTGAACGTGCTCACGTGAATGCCCCTGACGTAATCACGCGACTTTGCGAATCCAAAAGAGAAAAAACGGCATTTATATAAACACAGCTTGATATCTTGATGAGTTTTTGCACTAGTTTGACCAAATGTATCATAAACTTAAGATTAAGGCTGTTGAAGTGAAGAAAAAATACGCAAAAAACTTGTTTTAAGCAGGATGACGAGAACTACTAGCTGACGAGATCTACTCGGATACGAGTAGTGGTTCCTGAGAAATCTTTGACAAAAATTTAATTGGAGAAAAATTGGAGAGAAAGAAAAACTGGACAAAAAAAAAGGAAATGATAAGCTGGATCAGGCCGATTCTCTCTTACATGGTACAGCTAGTCATACCCAACGTTTCTACCAAATTTCAGATACCCTTCCTGTAGAAGTTTTTGAGATATCTTTTACAGAAAATTAATTGGAGAGAAAGAAAAAATGGACAAATAAAGGGAATGATAAGCAGCAGAAGGCCGATTCTCTCTTACACGGTACAACTAGTCATACTTAACGTTTGTACCAAATTTCAAAATTCTAGCTGTAGTGGTTCCTGAGAAATCTTTGACAAAAATTCAACTGGAGAGATATTGGAGAGAAAGAAAAACTGGACAAAAAAAGGGAATGATAAGCTGGATCAGGCCGATTCTCTCTTACACGGTGCAACTAGTCATACCCAACGTTTCTACCAAATTTCAGATACCCTTACTGTAGAAGTTTTTGAGATATCTTTGACAGAAAATTAATTGGAGAGAAAGAAAAAATGGACAAATAAAGGGAATGATAAGCAGCAGGAGGCTGGTTCTCTCTTACACGGTACAACTAGTCATACTCAACGTTTGTACCAAATTTCAAAATCCTAGCTGTAGTGGTTCCTGAGAAATCTGTGACAGAAAAAAAAGTTTAATAAACACACACACACACAAACATATAAACGGATATACCCCCTATATACTTCGTATACCGGGGGTATAATAAAGATACTATGCAAGTTTGGTTATGGCTGCTTAAACAAGACGTGTCTGGGTATAGGATAGCTCACCTGACAGCGCCTTGCTCAGCACATGAAAAGATTTTGTAAACTTTACTGTGTGACGCCCACGCCGATGTCAGGGTGACAAAAATAGGGTGACAACAATAGTTCCCTGTACTTTCCTACAGGCGAGCTATAAAGCAACATCTATCATGTTCACAAATTAAGTGGTAGACAGATGGATGATGGACAGACAGAAAACTGACTGATCGTAATGGGTCACAATGAGCACTATGTGCTCAGATGAGCTAAAAAGTATCACAAGTTCTATCCTGGGATATCTGAACTGCAATTCACTGGTTACTTCCTGCAACACTTGCAGTAACAGAGAATTTCTGTTGGCAAATATATTTGTTTTAAACTTAACAAGCAAATTCAGTGAATTTATATCCCCCGCCGAAGTGGCCCTGATTTGTGTATGGTTTATTTTAAGTTACATAAAATTTCATTAACTGATTACTTAGTTACCACTGAACTTGTGAATTGTAAATAAAATCAAGGGCAATAACCCTGGGATAAGTGAGATATAAGCCGAAGCTGTTACACTTGTCTCAGCATCAATGCACAATGATGATACATTTTTTATTCAGTTTCAAGAAATTTTGTTCACCGATACCTAAGTTATGGCAATTTGTTGATTTTAAATCCATTCAAGGGCATTAAATCATGCATTAATGCAGCAATTATGACAAAACTTAATGTGCACTGCTGTGTCATGACAGTACCTAATCATTTCAAGTTTCATAAAATTCCATTTATTGGTTACTTACTTATGACTCAATTTGTTTATTTTAAACCAATTCAAGGGCAATAACTCATTGCTTACTCAAGCAATTCAGACAAAACATAAGATGCACCAATGTGATATGGTGATACATATTCAGTATAAGTTTCATAGAATTCTATTCATTGATTACTTAGTTACAGCTAAATTTGTCAACCATAAATTGATTCAAGGGCAATAACTCATGCACTACTGATGCCCTTCTGATGAAATTTTATGTGCATAACCGCATTACAGTGATACATATTCAGTTTAAGTTTCATGAAGTTTTGATAATTGGTTACTTAGTTATGACTCATTTTATTGATTTTAAGGCCATTAAAGGGCAATAACTCATGCACTACTGATGCGCTTCTGATGAAACTTTATGTGCATAACCGTGTTATGGTGATACATATTCAGTTTAAGTTTCATGAAGTTTTGATATTTGGTTACTTAGTTATGACTCATTTTATTAATTTTAAGTCCATTAAAGGGCAATAACTCATGCATTACTGAAGCCAGTCTGATGAAACTTCACGTGCATCAGCGTGTTATAGTGATATATATTTATTTTCAGTTTCATGAAATTCCGTCCAGTGGTTACGTAGTTATGGCTCCGGACGGACGGACGGAAGGACGGACGGACAGACAGAAGGACGGACATGGAGAAAACTATATCCCTCCGCCTTCGACGGGGGATAAGTTATAGTGATATATATTTATTTTAAGTTTCATGAAATTCCGTCCAGTGGTTACGTAGTTATGGCTCCGGACGGACGGACGGACAGACAGAAGGACGGACGGACGGACATGGAGAAAACTATATCCCTCCGCCTTCGACGGGGGATAAAAATAAACTTTTTGAAACTCAGTTATATTTACCTGCTATCATAATGTTATCAAGCTCACTTTCATTGATAGTTAAATTAGAAAAGAAGTCCTTCGCATCATCTTCAAACTGAAACAAAATAGAAATGCCAACTTTACCTTTATCATTTGGACAGCAATACCTGCGAAATCAAGTACATCTCCTTGTTTTTCTGCCATTTTTTAAAAGGGAGACAACTTTTGTGACTTCCTGTTTGCTTCCTTTGACAAGGAAATCCTTCCAAACTTGGGTCTACCTTACAAGGAAAGAATTTGCTCCTTGAGGAGCAATTATTTTCTTTAAGAGTTTCAGGCCCCACTGACAAAGGAGACAAATATGAAAATGTGGAGTTCTTTCCCCTGAAAGTGTACCCATTCACCATAACACATGATCTACCAGAAAAGTTTTGGTCAGTTTGCCTCCTAGATTTTGATTTAGTATAACATAAGGTTCTGAACATAATTTAGCTATTTCTGTCGGAATAAAAAGTCAGTGCTAGGGGGACACGTCCAGGCAAGGGGGCATGATAAAGGTAAAGCTTGCTGTAGTCGTCTTAAAAATTCAGATTTGTCAAGGACCTAGTCGGAAGAGAAAATGCTGTTAAGCATTTACTACTTGTTTGTTCACTATAGAAACCAGTGGCTGACTCGGTTGTACTACTTACAGTTGTAAAAGTTTGCATGAAATAATAGTTCCCTGTTCACATGGTTCAAGTTGAAATCTATTTAGCACATTTCATTACTAGTCATGAACAGATCCAACCAAACTGTGTCTGCTATTTTCGTTTCTTTGGTGTGGTGTTCCTTTCTTTCGAAGGACCAAACTTTTCAGAGCCTGTTAGTTTTCAATGACCAGGCCCAGATGACTATCAACTTCTTCCCCCTCCTCTTCTTTCTCAAGCTCTGCTCAGTGGATAAAGCACAGGCCTGCTGAGCTAGCAGTCCAAGAGGGTAATTTGTTCGATTGTAAACAGCCTTTCATTATCACCCTGTCATCATCCTGATATGACTAAAATACTGTTGAAAAGGACATAAAATCGCAATTCATTCATGCATCCATCTGCAGCTGTGCATAATTACCTTTGGTCCGTATTTCTGTTCTATATGATTTGAGAACATGTTTCTGTTGTCACTGGCTGGACTTCTGGAGCTGGATTTGGACTCTGAGGCTGCCAACACCAGTTTAGCTGTTCTCGATAGAGACCCATCATGTTCTGCCCCATTCTCTGCTGTTCCTGCTATCTTCAGAAGCTTTGACTTTAAATTTTCTTTCGGTGATGGAAGTCTTTGGGGGAATGAAACATAAAATTTGAGCTGCGACACAAAGTGGCATGGACTCTCAGCGAAGACTCAGATCAGCCTGGGCATCTGCCCAGTCTGATCAGTGTCTTCACTGTCTGCATGGAGCTAGCTTAGACCCTTAGCTACCCTTTAAGAACACAGTGATGGCTCAGATCAGACTGGGCAGATGCACAGGCTGATCGGAGTCTTCACTGGGCACACATGCAACTTTGTTGGTTTTGTCGTGCTGCGGCTCATTTGAGCCATCAGCTGACACACAAAATGGTCACTTAGTGCATAAAGTGTATAGGCACACTTTTTTCTTTTTTGCCATTTCTGTGCCTTCTGCTTGCTTCAATAGACAACAAACCTCTTCAAAATGTTGGTTGGTTGGTTGTTTTGGTTCAACATCTCTTTGAGACAGAATTTCTGTCCAAATCAAGCCATCTCCCAGAAAGAGGGTCATCCAAAACTAGGGTCTTCTCTCGAAGGAATTTGCTCCTAGGGGAGCAAAAACCTTCCTTCCAGTTCAGGGTGGCCACAAAATTTTGGAAATCAAATTCCCTGATTTTTCCCTGATTTTCCCCTGACCTGGCTTGATTTTCCCTGATAAAATTTCCTGATACTGTTACAAAAGCCTTCATTTTGAAGTCATTATGACAGAAAATATCTCCATTTTTTATAAACAAGAATTCCGCAGAATGCGGCGTCTCGCCTGCTGGCGCTTTGTCACTCAGCAAAGATGTATGCATGACCCAAGTTTCATGGCTCTAGCCTTTATAGTTTCTGAGTAACAAACCTAAATGCGAAAACTTGACAAAAAATTGCAAAGTCAGTCAACTGCAAAATGTAGGTCAAGACTCAATACAGATGATGACTTCAAGTTCTTCTCTTCCAGATTTATGCATGAACCAAGTTTCATGGCTCTAGCTCTTATAGTGTCTGAGAGACAGACCTAAACACAAAAACTTGACAAAAAATTGCAAAGTCAGCCAACCATAAAATGTAGGTCAAGACTCAATACAGATGATGGTTATGAGGCTTACTCTTCCAGATGTAAGCATGAACCAAGTTTCATGGCTCTAGCCCTTATAGTTTCTGAGAAAATGACCTAAACCCAAAAACTCTACAAAAAATTGCAAAGTCAGTCAACCGTAAAATCTAGGTCAAGACTCAATGTTGATGATGGCTTTGAGATCTACTCTTCCAGATGTATGCATGGCCCAAGTTTCATGGCTCTAGCCTTTATAATTTCTGAGAAAATGACCAAAACGCGAAAACTCGACAAAAAATTGCAAAGTCAGTCAACCATAAAATCTAGGTCAAGACTCAACATTGATGATGGCTTTCAGCTGTACTCTTCCAGATGTATGCATGACCAAAGTTTCATGGTTCTAACCCTTATAATTTCTGAGAAAATGACCTAAACGCAAAAACTCGACAAAAAATTGCGAAGTCAGTCAACCGTAAAATCTAGGTCAAGACTCAATATTGATGATGGCTTTTAGCTTTACTTTTCCAGATGTATGCATGACCCAAGTTTCATGGCTCTAGCCCTTATGGTTTCTGAGAAAATGACCTAAACGCAAAAACTCGACAAAAAATTGCGAAGTCAGTCATCCGTAAAATCTAGGTCAAGACTCAATATTGATGATGGCTTTCAGCTGCACTCTTCCAGATGTATGCATGACCCAAGTTTCATGGCTCTAGCCCTTATAGTTTCTGAGAAAATGACCTAAACGCAAAAACTCGACAAAAAATTGTGAAGTCAGTCAACCGTAAAATCTAGGTCAAGACTCAATATTGATGATGGCTTTTAGCTTTACTTTTCCAGATGTATGCATGACCCAAGTTTCATGGCTCTAGCCCTTATGGTTTCTGAGAAAATGACTTAAACGCAAAAACTCGACAAAAAATTGCGAAGTCAGTCATCCGTAAAATCTAGGTCAAGACTCAATATTGATGATGGCTTTCAGCTGCACTCTTCCAGATGTATGCATGACCCAAGTTTCATGGCTCTAGCCCTTATAGTTTCTGAGAAAATGACCTAAACGCAAAAACTCGACAAAAAATTGCGAAGTCAGTCAACCATAAAATCTAGGTCAAGACTCAATATTGATGATGGCTTTCAGCTGAACCCTTCCAGATGTATGCATGACCCAAGTTTCATGGCTCTAGCCCTTATAGTGTCTGAGAAAATGACCTAAACGCAAAAACTTGACAAAAGTTTACGCCGCCCCCGCCGACGACACCGGAAAAGCAATACATATGTCTCGCCTCTGCTTCACAGGCGAGACAAAAACCTCAAACTATGATATATAATGCCTTCATAGTGTTAATAAGTTTCAATTGACTTATATGGAAACGAAAAATCAATTGGTCAAATATTTATATGGCCTCCAACCTTCCCTCATAGCCATAACTTTACCTCCAAATGCATGTTACAAACATTACTGTTTTAATGTTTATTAATCATTTATTTTGTCTTATTTTATTTTTATTTTTCTCATTTATTTATTTTTTTATTTTATTTTTTTTGGTACATGGTAGACTGTCTAAACATTTTTGCTATTTCCAAGCTAACAGCAGTGTTGTGCAAACACAGACCAAGGCTCAGCCTGAGGGTAATTGAGCCAAAAAGAAATGCTCCTCTTTCTGAGTTTCAGTTCAGAGAATTTACAAGCTAATATGTATGGAAAAGAAGGGAAGACAAAAAGTTTGGTCCAAATTTCTCAAAAATATTCAGCAAGCTTCGCCCTTTCTGGAGCCCTAAGCTGAGTCCTGAAGACAATAAAAAGAGCATTTAAATCCTATTAAACTATTAACAAGATGACCCTAGGACTTCAGACAATACAAAATGTCTCCTTACACAACATGAAACCAGTGGTGTAACATGTTCTATAACTTACACATTTCTGGTGTATAGATTACTTAGAACTGAACTTAGAGGCACACACAATACTTAACACTTTATAGAATTATACTTAATTTTTCATCAAATTACAGTGTCAGTAACTTAGCATCAAGGATCATTTGATGTCAACATTTGGCTATTTGACAATCTACCTTACACATTATTTTATACTTTATTTGAACCATAAAGTAAATTAACACATGCATATAAATGTAGCTGAAAACTTGCTGCTCATAGAATACTTTCAGTGTTTTTTCCTAAAACTACTTTTTGTTACCTCAAAAATAGCTTTATAATTTCAAGAAAATAAGTAGGTAAGCATACAATGCTAATTCAGAGAAGCATGCAATACTGAATTATGTAAGACACATGACTGTAACCACACAAACTGGACATTCATATTTCAATTTTAGATTGTTTTTCAATTCTCCACTACAGAAAAATCTCTTTTATTGAATTAAGATTTTTACAAATCATTGCTTTCAGATAAATGCTCATTACAAAGTTCGAAACCTATGGAAGGAAAATGCTTATTCAATACTTCGCATTATACCCCTTAAACTAATTGTACATGTATATCATACAGTTGTCAGAAGGAGACTTACACTTATTTTATTGCAGAAAGATACCACCAGTAACCATGATACCTGCTTGAAAAGTTTCACGTTATCAAAATAGCATTTTTAAAATTCCCTGATTTTTCCCTGATTTTCATCAAATTTTCAAATTCCCTGATTTTTCCCTGCAGGGAATTTTTTTTCATCATTTTCCCTGTTTTCCAGAGCTTGTGGCCACCCTGCAGTCGCTTCCCCTGAAAGTCTACCCGTCTGCAAACACTAGATACCAGCCTGTACATCCATGCATTTGGATGTGCAGGCTAGTCAGAGCCTTTGCTGTTCACACACACCATGAATAAACCCCAAGAAATCTACAGGCAAACACAAGAGGCTATAGCTAAAATGCTAAGATTCTAAGACTGTTTGAGTCTCTGCTCACAGAAGTACCCAATTTTCTTGAATTGAGCTGCCATACGACAAAACCAACAAAGTGGCATATGCACCCAGCAAAGACTCAGATCAGCCTGGGCATCTGCCCAGTCTGATCAGAATCTTTGCTGTGTGCTTAATGGGTAGCGAAGAGTCTAAGTCAACAGTACAACGGCACTGTTGCGACTGGGTGAACGCCCAGGTTGATCAGAGTCTTCGCTGGGCGCATCTGCCACTTTGTTGGATTCGTCGAGTCACGGCTCAGTTTTTCTATTGAAATGATACAGGCAGAGCACTAAACAAAACCTTTACTGAAGTTCTCATATTCAGCGGAAAATAAATTGATGCACATCTAACTGGATAAATTTTGAGATGATAGGTTTCTGATCATCCCTCATGAAATATTTCTTTGGAAAATGCTACTACATTTATAAGTTAAGGTAAATAAAACAAGAGCTGTCGCCTGACAGCATAGCTCGCCTGAATAGGTGCTTGCCCATCACACAGTCGCTATGGTGGTGTGCACTGCTATGCATAAAACTTCAGGCAAGCATGTCCAATATGACAACACATTTATAAACAAAAGCTATCTCAGATATAAGTCTTAAAATAAAAAAAAATCCATAAGAAATTTCAAAGTCCATGAGCTTCAGGTCAAAGAACTAAGCAGATAGGAAGTGGGGTGGGAGGGGGGGGGGCTAGGATATATCAAACCTTGAACCATTATCTAACATCAGTCCAAGTATAAGTATCAACTGAGTCCATCATGGCACTGTGAAATTATGTCTTCATAAATATAAAACTTTAACCAAAATTCAAAGTCAATGACCTTGACTTCAAGGTCATCCAGTGGGGTAGAGGGGTAAGTATAAAGTGTTTTGTAAAAACTCAAAAAAAGTGTCTAACATCAGTTCAAGTGTAAACTAAATCTCTGCCAAGCATTATGAATCAGTATGCAATTAGAAAACTTTAATAAAGACCAAATTTCCTAAGTCCCTGGCCTTGACATCAAGGTCACTGAGGTGGGTGGGGGTAGTATGCTGTAAAACTTTGGACTAATATCTACCTACACTGCAAATATAAAAAGAATTCATCAATGGGTTCAGGAGATATATGTCTTTAAAAAACTTTAACCAAAACATCCAATCAATAAAAAGACAATTTTCTAAGCCCATGACCTTGACATCAAGGTCACTGAGGGGGGTGGGGGTAGTACCATCAAAAACTTTAGACCAATATCTAACTTCAGTGCAAGTATCAAAGGGATCCATCCATGGGTTAAGGAAATATTGGGCTTTATAAAACTTTAACCAAAACATCCAGTCCAAAAAAAACTCCCAATTTTATAAGTCCATGACCTTGACATCAAGGTCACTGAGTGGGGTGGGGGTGGTACCCTGTTAAACTTTAGACCAATATCTAACTACAGTGCAAGTATCAAAAGAATTCATCCATGGGTTAAGGAGATATAGGTCTTTAAAAAACTTTATCCAAAACATCCAATCCGAACGCCGACGCTGACGCCGTGGTGACAATAGCTCTTCCTGAACTTTCGTTCAGGCGAGCTAAAAATAAGTGATTTGATAGTGTGTCTGTAGGAAAAATTTCTGCAGTCTTAACCACTTTTGGTCAGTTATTGTTACAATAGAGATTTAGTCACCCATTTTTAAGTTTTCCAAGGAAATGTTTCTGTATCGACTTGACTGAAGAAGTCTTCTCGGCTGTGGCATCACTTGTCTTCTGCTTAGAGGAAGTGGAACCAGTAGTTTTTACTCGGATGAATGACAGACCAAACTGGGTGAGCTTCCTGTATGGTTGTTTACAAATGACCTTGACCCTGTCCCACTCTTGCTTCGCGATCAATGGGCAAAACAAATCTACAAAATAAAATATTCAGTCACACTGAAAAACATCACAAGCTGCACATCACTTTCATTTAGGGATGGGTATTGCCAGAATTTTCATATTGTGATATATTGCAATACCCTCACACTGTATTGCAATACGTATCACAATATATTGTGACATTTGTTTTCTACATGTAAAGTGCACTGGAGGGCTATGCATGAAAGTAGATATGAGATAATAAAGATGTATTATGTTGAGACTTCCGGTTTGCGCTCCCGCGATGGCGGTACTCAAAACAATGAACTGAAGAAAAAAAATCCTTTGGACGACCTGAAGAGATAAAGTTGTGAGATATGAACTTGAAATATACTGCACTTGAACAGCAGTCATAAATGTGAGTGTAAAGAACTTCAAAAGCTAAAGTAAATCATATGTGGAACACTTTTTGAAAAATCATCATTACCCCACCCACTCGGACTTTAGAGAAAGTGTTCGTAATTTATTTGTCCAGCAGTCTGTACACGATTTGTTGATTAGAGAGTGATTGTTTCAAGATGCCCCCTCCAAGACCGTCAGATCAAAAAGTTGCAACAAGTGATAAGACAAGTGAAAAGATGAAAACTAGGGAGTGGTCAAGAGACCCCAGGTAAAAATCTTCCTGGTTCAGGTAGCCCTGCTGTTGGAACTGTAGACAAAGCAGATAAAGTAAAGCAGTTAAAGCTAGTGCAGGAGTCAGATGGTGCAGTAGGGATGGCCTCACCAACATTACAACCACAGTCGGCTCAAGGTGATGGTAGCATCAGAACATTGCTAGAGAAAATGGATGCAAAAATAGGGGAGAGGTTCAAGCGGCTTGAAGATAGAATTGCTGACAATTTTGATAAACTGCAGGAAGAAGTAAAGACTCTCAGAGAAGAGGTAACTGACTCAAAGACTAAATTTGTAGAGCTTGAAACTAAAGTTGTAGAAATTGTGAAGTCAGTTGAGTTTAGTAGTAAATCCTGTGAAGACAAGGATACAGCACAGACTGTGGCACTTAATGCAGCTAAAGAAGAACTTGAGGGTAAAGTTAAAGCGTTGGAAAATAAGCTGTTACTCCAGGAAAAGCAGGACCGCAAGTACAACCTGCTATTTTATGGCATTACAGAAGAACCAAATGAGGATATTGAAGACAAACTCAAAACCATATTCCTAGATGACCTGAAGTTAGACTATTCGAGAGTCAGCAATATGTATTTTGCTCATGGGCACAGATTGCCATCAAAGAGCCCTGGACCCAAGCCTATCATTTTAAGATTTACCCAATATTGTGACAGAGATCTGGTGTTATCTAATGCATACAAACTTGCAGGTTCAAGAAGAAGAATTATAGCTGACTGGCCAGTGCAAATGAAAAATGAAAGGGGACGGTTATCAAAAATCGCCTTTAAGATACGCAAAGAGGAAAAACTTCAGACTAGAATAAAAGACAAGGGACTAGAGGTTTATCTGGAAGTGCGAAAAGATGATCATGCAATGTGGGTTAGGAGAGAGGCCTAAACAGAAAAATTGAATGTAATGGGTGCAAATGCCCATAATGATTGACATAAACATAAAAAATAAATAAAAAAAATAAATTTTACAGTCAAATATAAAATATTAAAAATTTTACAGCCTGATATTAAAAAAGCTCTATTCATTTCTATAAAATATAAACAGTCAAGAATAAATTAATATGAGGATATGCATTATGCATTTTTAACAGAAAAGGCACAGAGCAGTCTACACATAGTCTAACTGAGCCTTTGCTGTTTTTCCTGTCTTTTAGACAGTAATCTTAGACTAGCATAATGCATATACTTCTTTGACCTTACTCTTTCTTAATACCATAGTGTGCATGTGTATTGGGACGCCTAGAAGGAATGAGTTTTCCATTTGGGACAAATGGAAAATTAATTATTTTGGGTGTCCCAATGTTTGGGCACATTACGGTACTCTTGCTGGTTCCTGCAAATCTAGTATGTCAGTTTTATTATACCACAGACATAAAATTTATAAGACACATTAGCTTAGAGCATGGCTCATAATATTAAAAAATATTTGCTACAAGTATCTAGATATAACCGATATATATGGGTGGTCCTGGTGTCTGTGCCACATTATTCTGCCCCAATCTCCATTGGAGGTTTGGGGTGCTCAAAAGTAGGCTCATTATTTTTATAGTTATAGAATGAGTTATATAGTAATTAATTTAAAATAATCTCCTAGCATGCATTTCTTTGGGGTAGTTTCCTGTGGCATGGGGCAGGAGGCACATATATATTTCATTTGGGCATTAATTAGTAAGAGGGTCCAACAAAATAGTCGTATGACAAATTGTTTTTCTATGGATAGGTAAGCGCTGATCATCAACATTATGATTATGAGCAAAATATCATTACATCTTATTTTGAATATTTCTTTTTTTTTTGCTTAGTATGTTTAGGTATGTATCTAAGTGTTGGCCTGTCATATTTTTGCCAAATGACTCACTTGGGCCTGGCAAAATATTAAAATACAATACTTTCTAAATTAAATCATTTTATACAGTCTGACAGTCAATAGGTACATTTATTTTTGTATTATTGTTTCAGATGGAGAAAGAATTTGAAATTTAGAGGTATAGTAAGTGCTACATCATGAATACATCTCCGAATTCATAAAGCCTTTACATTAAACCAGATAAAGAGAGTTTTTTGTTTCTAGTTTTCGTCAGTTCTCCATGAAGCACTGTGTTGTGGGTGTCCATTTGAGTCGCCTCGGTGAGGCAACTCTAGTGGATCTCCCCGACATATGGTGTTGTGGAGAAATATCAAAATGACAATTCGATACCAACCCCAATTTCCCCTATTTTTTGCTATACGTAGTAAAGTGCAAACTTGGGGTTACTTTTGTACGGAGATGTTGCCATGATGTTTTTCAAAAGTTTAAGTTTCAGCCAAGGAAGGCAATTTGTTGTTTATTTTTTCAATTTTCAGTTTATATATGTGTTCTGCTTTTTATTTTGCTTCTTTTGTTTATGTGTTGTTTGGCCAAAGTAGGCCATTGCTTTGTTCATTTTGTTTCACTTTGATATGTTTTACTACCTGTCCCCTATTAGCTAGTTTTACTGGTACTTGAGTTCCAGAGAGATTGTAAATCCCTATAAGCGAATACACAAATTTGTCATCACAGTCATGTACATAATGTACATGACTGTGAGGACACACTTGTGTAGTGTACGTTTAAATTGATTTCTCGGACAGTTTTGAGTACATACACTCTGAAACTCAGGTGCCAGTGGCTAGTTTTGACTGCAATGTTTCAAGCATGTACTTACAAACATGTCTGCATGCCATTATCCATCATTTAGCAGCAAAATCCGTTTGTATTTTTAGAAATCAATCAACAAGGTCAAGTTGTCTAAATTTAGAATCTGGAAACCCAGCCGGCCTTTCCAATAACCGTTGCTTTCTGGGTAATATCTCTCGTTAAATTATCCAATTATAATCATTCTATTTTCACTTAGCTAATGACGTAGCTACGAAATTGAAAATAATTTGCTCGAACCAATCAGATTACGCATATGTTTAAAAATAAGTAAAATCAGACATACAGTCGGCCAAGGTCAACTATTCTCGGTGTATCTATTTACAGAAGTTTAATTATAGACTGGGATTTCCTGCACTTGGCTCATGACCTGCGGTTTTTGGTTTCCCATAATCAATAAATAACATTGGTGGGCTCAGATACCAGCGGGCGCACGACGTGAGGACGCCGCGCTGACGTCGATGCGACGTCACGACGTCGCCATTGCGACGTCATTTCGGTGTTGTGTAGCGAATATTTATTCGCACTACAGGAAGAAAAAATATTCTGTGGATGTCTAAGACTAGGTATTTCATTTACAGGGGAGATAATTCATGCTTAAAGAAAATATTTACTTATCTTCTTCAACATATCTTTTATAGGTGGAAAAGTTAGCTGCGTGCTTATTTTCACTCTTGCTATCCCAGCGGGCACATGACGTCGTAGTTGCGTTGCACTGACGTCGATGCGACGTCGCATCGGCGTCATTGTGACGTCATTTGGACGTCGTGTGCCCGCTGGGTATGGCCTATCTGGCCTGTTTAACTTTTAGCCGCATTAGGCCGTGAAATAGTCATGCTACTCCTGACGTTGTGTTTTTTGGGTTTTTTTATTTTACAAAGATAGACAACCTTTGTGACTTCCTGGTGTTTTGGGTGCCCGTTTGAGTCGCCTCGGTGAGGCAACTCTAACGGATACCCCCAACATATGGTTCTATACAGAATTATTGAAATAATAACTGATACCAACCCCAGATTTCCTCCATTTTTACTATGTAAAGTGCAAACTTGGGGTTACTTTTCTATGGAGATGTTTCTATGATGTTTCCAAAAGTTTATGTTTCAGCCAAGGAGGGCAATCTGTTGTTTATTATTCAATTTTCAGTTTCAATGTTCTGTTCTTTATATTGCTTTTTTGGTTTATTTGTGGTTTGGCCAAAGTAGGCCATTGTTTTGTTCATTTTGTTATATTTTTACATGTTTTACAGCTTGTCCCCCTTATTAGCTAGTTTTGAATGCAATATTTCAATCATGTACTTACATGCATGTCCAGATGCTATTATCCATTCCTGTATCCAGCATCCTCTGTGACTTCCTGGTTTGCTTGTCTGGATGACAAGAAATGTACTTTTACAGGAAGGAATTTGCTCTTAAGAGGCAGAATCGTCATTTAGTGCACCTCTTTGGGTTTTTTTCTTTTCTGCCAATTTTACAAAGATGGACAACCTTTGTGACTTCTGGTTGCTTACCTGGATGACATAATTCTTCCAAAGAGGAATGTACTTTTATGGGAAAAGATTTACTCTTATTAAGAAGCAAGATCACTATTTAGCAGGGGCGTAACTAGGGGCAATTTCATAATATGCACAACCATGTTCTATTCTCTACTTCCTGAAGGGAAAGCTAGTATTTCAGCCTCTTTGGCTGTTGGTTTTGAAATCTTGTCTAATTTATAAAATTTCAGCATGCAAATATGCAGGTGCGTTTTGAAATTTGGTCAATTTTGACAAAATTTCAATACGCACTTGCGTATTTGTCGTAGACATAGCTACGCCCTTGTTTAGTACACTTCTATGTTTTCTTTTTGTTTTGCTTTCGCCAGTTTTACAAAGATAGATAACCACTGTGACTTCCTGGTTGCTTGCCGGGACGACAGAGTTCTTCCCAAAAGGAATGTACTTTTACGGGAAGGAGTTTGCTTTTAAGAAGCAAGATCTTTTCTGTGAGAGTTGGTTCCCGTTTGGGAGGGAGTCAAAAATGAAAATGTCAGAGTTCTCTCCCTCTGAGGCTGAACATACGGCTATATTGTTGCATGCTCGTCTTCGCTGGCTGGGGGTGCTAGGTTCACTCCAGGGGCATAGCTAGGGGCAATATCATAATATGCACAACCATGTTTTATTCTCTACTTCCTGAAGGGAAAGCTAGTATTTCAGCCACTTTGGTAATTGGTACTGAAATCTTGTCAAATTTATGAATTTTCAGCTTGCAAATATGCAGGTGCATTTTGAAATTTTGTCAATTTTGACAGAATTTCAATACGCACTCACGTATTTGCCGTATAGGTAGCTACGCCCTTGCACTCTGATCCTTACGCACGTGGGGAATGGGGTGGACTCGGTACCCTTAGCTTTCGAAGATCTGCATGTTTATGCCTTCATTTAATTTACAACAACAAAGCAAGAAGCACACCTCTGTACTGTACTTTTATTATTATTACTATTATTTATTTATTAATATATGAAAGTAATGTCTGTGTTTTAGACTCGCGATAGCTGGTTTTCGGCATCAGTGTATGTCTGAAATCTGACGTCCATGGTCGGTCTTCGGAGAAATTTTTGCATATTTGATGGAAGGAAAAATGTTTTCTTGTCAATGTCCGCAACTGGATTTATCGTAATGGGAAATGTAAATGTTCGGAAGATGGGTCGATGGGTGTGGTCTTTGTGAACGGGAGCGATTGTGAATAGGAACTTTGCAATAGTAAGGGAGATGTTCTATGATTATGAGCTTTCACATTATGAGTTTTAATTTTTTTCTTTTCTGTGGATCTTTATAGAGAAAAAGTCCCTATTCAGAGTTGTTTTTTGGTGTATCTTCTTCGTTTGTCGACCGATTTTCGGAATTTTTGTTGCGCATTTTCGGACGGGTTGAGTGTGGAATTTTGCACAGAAAACATTTCGTCTTTAATAATTGTTAAATGAAATATGAACAATCCGCAAAATACCGTTATCGGACGCCAGAAATCATACATTAGTATTCTGAATTTATGTTTATGGAAGTTGAATATTTTTTCTAAAATCCGTCCTAGTCGGAACTGCATTAAAGGAGTGTCAGTCAACTGTGTTATAAAAAGAGGATCTTGCATGAGTGCTTATGTATTACTGAATTTATTAGACGAGTCGGGGAGAAAGATAGGATGCGAGGCTTTGCCGAGCATCTTGTCGGTTTTCCCCAACGAGTTTAATAAATTCAATAATACATAGGCACGAATGCAGGATTCTATTTATCATATGGCACTAAATTCGCATTTTATGAGCAAAATTTGCACTAAAACGTCACGGTTTCGCCATTATAAAACGCGAGGTTTTAATGGACGTCGGCGTGTGGCGTTGCGGCTTGGTTTGCATATTTAATCCACTAGTGGATTATCGTTTTTGATGCGTGGCTTTGTTGCACTATTAGATGCGACGTCATATGATAAAACGTAAATAAGCGCTGAACTGTTGCCGGAAACCCGTTGTGGGGGTCAAATCAGGACTTTGTAAATATGATTTGAGCCATATCGTAGGAAAGCTTGCACTTGTAGAGTCTAAACAATACAGATGTAGTAGATTGGCCTGCGCATGTGCGCAGTCTAATTAATGCATCGAATATTCTTTATAGCTGTAACGTTTCTAGTAAATTGCTATACTTGCATATTTTGGACAGCTAACTTCAGAAAAGTAACTAAATTCATTATGGTCTAAAATTCAGAATAGGATTCTTTTACGCTGGTTATTCCGCAATCTATTGTATTACTTGTTTACTTCAGGTCGCTTTAGCACAGACCGGAAAATGATTTCTTTTACGGTAAGGTCTCCTTCCTTTCTTCCTATCCTTCTTCTTGTCAGTCTATCACTTTGTAAAGCAGGTTTATTAACACTTATGATAGTTATCCATAATCTAGTATTCATGTGTAAGTTGTACTTTTTTGTTTGTGCCGCTCTGGATAGTTTTGGTTTGCGGGATAAAGGTTCTAAAATAACTCGTCAATGCCGGATAATATAACAATTTTTTCGCAAAACTGTCAGGGACTTGGGAACCCGCAAAAACGACGAGCCGTTTTCAGACATGTCAGAGCAAAGAAGTATAATATAATTTGTCTACAAGATGTGCATTTTCAGAGTCAGCAGGAATCTTATATTAAAGCTGAATGGGGAGGCGATGCATATTTTAGTTGTTTTAACAGTTCCAGTCGAGGCGTTTTGATCTTAATAAATAATAACTTCGAATATAAAGTAGAAAAAGTAAATTCAGACATAAACGGGAACTACATAATATTAGATATAAATATTGATGGTAAAAATTTTACTCTTATTAACCTATATGGTCCTAATGAGGACAAGCCTAAGTTTTATAAAGAATTAAGACAGAAGTATAAATCATGGAATAATGACAATATTATTATGTGTGGTGACTGGAACCTAGTAATCGATCCAGACCTTGATACTAATAACTATTTGCATATAAATAACCCTCGGGCAAGAAATGAAATTTTAGATAATATAATTGAAGAAGACGGATTTTTGGATATATATAGAATATTTCATGAAGAAAAGAGAGAATATACTTGGAGTAGGAGAAATCCTGTACGAAAACAAGCAAGATTGGATTTCTTTTTAATTAACTTTGAATGTTTTTTATATCCACTGCAACGAGTATTACTCCTGGTTATAGATCAGATCACAGTGGTGTCACATTAGACCTTACATTAAATTATAACGAACATGGGAGGGGGTATTGGAAATTTAACAATTCATTACTTAAGGACCAAAGTTATATAAAAATCGTAAAAGAAACAATATCAGAGGTTAAACAAACTTATTCAGCAAATAATAATGATGATGACTTAGACACCCAACAAACAGAATTCAATATTAATGATCAGCTTTTTTTAGAAACACTTTTGCTTATGATTCGTGGAAATACAATAAAGTATAGTTCGTTTAAAAAGAAACAACAACAACAACAAGAAATACAACTAGAACAAGAAATCAAAATAATTGAAGACGAAGTAAACGTAAATTTTATTAATATGTCAGATGAAATTTTAAATAACTTAGAAATAAAGAAAACAATGTTGAACGATATTCAAAAAGAAAAAATTGAAGGAATGATGTTGCGGTCAAGAAGTCGATACGAAGATTTGGGAGAAAAACCCAGTCAATATTTTTTTAATTTGGAAAAAAGAAATTATACAAGCAAAGTAATAAATAAATTGGTTAATGCAGATGGGGAAGAATTTACAGAAACAGCTGATATTTTAAAATGTCAAAGTGATTTTTATAAAGATTTATATAAACAAATTAGTTCTGAAGATAATATTTCAATCCATTCAGTATTAGGTGAAAATGACAACAAATTATCAGATAAGGAATCACAAGATTTGGAAGGTGAGATTTTGTATTCTGAATTGGGATTTGCATTAAAGAATATGAAAAACAATAAAAGTCCCGGCTTAGATGGCTTCACTGTAGAGTTTTTTAAATTCTTTTGGGTTGATATTGGGCATTTTATCTTAAGGTCTTTAAATTATGGGTATCGCACTGGGTCGTTAAGTATTACACAAAAACAGGGGGTTATTACTTGCATTCCAAAGCCAAATAAATCTAGAGTTAACTTAAAAAACTGGAGACCTATTTCATTATTGAACGTGATATATAAACTTGCATCAGCAGTAATATCAAATAGATTAAAGAAAGTATTAGATAGTTTGATAAACGAAAATCAAAAAGGCTTCATAGCAGGTAGGTTTTTGGGAGAAAATGTAAGGCTAATTTATGATGTACTGTTTGAGTCTAAAAAACAAAATATACCTGGTTTGTTATTATCTATTGATTTTGAAAAAGCATTTGATACCGTCTCATGGAGTTTTATTTCAGAGGTTTTGGATTATTTTAATTTTGGAAATTCAATTAAGACATGGGTAGGTTTATTTCAAAAAGGATCTGAAACATGTATTTTACAAAACGGTTTTATGTCAGATTTTTTTAATTTAAGACGAGGGTGTAGACAGGGGGATCCAATATCTCCATATTTATTTATTTTATGTGCGGAAATTTTAGGAAAGATGATAAGAAGAAACACTGATATTAAGGGTATTATTATTAATGGAAAAGAGTATAAACTATCGCAGTATGCTGACGATACTCAGTTAATATTAGATGGTACTGAGAAATCTCTAAAAGCTGCTCTGAATTTGCTTAAACAATATTATACAATGTCGGGATTAAAAATTAATGTGGACAAAACAAGGGCATTATGGATCGGCTCGTCATGCGGCTCTTCAGAAACACTATGTAAAGAATTGGCATTAGATTGGTCCCAAGAACCTTTAAAAATTTTAGGTGTTACTTTCTCGCCCCTAGTTTTCAACATATGGGACTTAAATTCTCAAGAAATATTATTAAAAGTTAAAAATATACTTAATCATTGGTAGAAAAGAAGACTAAGTCTTTCTGGAAGAATAATAATTATTAAATCCCTTGCAGTGTCTAAGTTTGTCCACCTTTTTACTTCGTTGCCAGCCCCGCCGAATGGACTAATAAAGGATTTAGAAAATCTATTTTATAAATTTTTATGGAATTTTGGTCCCGACAGGATAAAAAGAAAGATTATAGTAAAAAATATTGCTTACGCTGGGCTCAGAATGGTAGAACTTAAATCATTTATCAAAGCTTTAAAGGTATCTTGGCTTAGAAGAATACTCCAACAGTCGAAACCAAATGATTGGACAAACTTATCTCTAATCAATTTTCATAAACTCTTCTCAATAGGTGGTGTCTATGCAGCTAAAGTAAGTTGTGACCTACAAAATCCATTTTGGAAGGACCTAATGCACATTTGGGCAGAATTTTGTAAAATTATACCTGTTGAGAATATAGGTCAAATTCTTGAATCCCCGCTATGGTATAACGAAAATATAGGACGAGGAAAAGTGTTTTTTAAAGATTGGCACGAAAAAGGCATTAGAGTAATATATGATATTGTAGCCGAAAATGGCGAGTTTTATTCTTTTGAACAATTGAAAGCAATGTATAATATAAAAGGTACCTTTTAGATTATCAACATCTTATAAACAATATATCCCAATCATGGAAAACTCAAATAAATGATAACCTCGTTTTTATTTTAGAAAACAAAAGAAACGTCATATGTAATATTTATGTTAAGAAACTGATTAAGGCTAAAAAAGGAAGTAGAGTATTCTATGACACTTTTGTAGGTGTAAATGAATATATTTCACAGGGTAAATGGCAGGCAGAAATAGGTGACATTAATGAAAATGAATGGAAAGTATATTTTTTAAATATAAAACAATGGCATGAAGTTAAACTTCGGGATTTTCAATATAAAATAAACAATAAAATTCTAGTTACAAATTCTTTTCTCTCTAAAATTAATAAAATTGATAGTGAAGTATGCTCTTATTGTAAGGAACACCCAGAAAAAATATACCATCTGTTTCTTTCATGTCCAGTGGTTAGAGTATTTTGGAACGAACTTAAAGCATGGCTATATACGAACGTTAAAATAGAAATCTCTTTAGAAGATAGGGAAATACTTTTTTCATACACTGGTAAAAAAGAACTCGTAAATTACATATAAAAAAAAATTATGTGTTAGCAAAATATTATATCTTCCAAAATAAATTCATATCTAGAAACATTAATATTCAAGGCTTTATAAGCCTTTTAAAGAAAAAGATATATTTCATACATTAACAATAGGGTAAGTAATTTTTTAAAGAAATGGTCACCTCTGTATAATTATTTCTTTCCAAATAGTGATTTTGAGTGAGTTTCGATGTCCCTGATCGGTTTTGATTCCCATTTGTTTTCACGCCGGCCTTCTACCAGAGTGGCTAACATACTTCAGAACGGAAGTTATGCGTGGATATTCAGCCACATGCAGAGCTTCCGTTCTCTTGTATAGGACATTTCAATTACTCTATCTGAGATATATGGTACTTGACAAACTTCAAGCTGTCTATTCAAAATTGTTGAGGAAAACACACACACAAACCTGCATATACCATTCTATTTACTCTCAGGCTCTTTGCCTGCTCACCTCTCTTTTCTTTTCTCTCAAATAGTTCAGGAATAGTATTCGCTGTTAAATGACATTTATATCTATATGTTCTTATTACAATGTTGTATGAATATGTTTGCATATGTATTATTGAACAATGTTTATTCTAAATAAAAAAAAAAAGATGTATTATGTTTATCTTTAGTGTTTTCATTTATCCTTCATAAAGTGTGACTTGAACTGGACAAGAGAAAGACTAGTGGGCCACTGTCTGGCTAAGATTTTGGTAAAAGGCTTAGTCTGAAAAAGAAAGGCAATCCTATATCTAGCTTTTTATGCATTTGCTTAAAGGTATCTGTTTATCAGTAGGAGAACTTAGGATACCAGAGTTACTTACTAACTGTAAATACTGTTTATTTTCCTAAATGCTTGACAACCATATCGCATTTGCGGCACACTGCAACATTTTCAGTAATGGTATTTGTAGCAGTCATCTTTTGAAGGCCAAAATGCAGCCAGATATCTGACTTTCCTTACGGGTTTTTAATGATTTCGTATTCGGCCATTATTGCCAGCCGGTTGTTTATGGTGTTATCAATTATATATCGAGTATATGCACACTCTGCTTTCCCAGCTTGCTTACGCCGTTCATTCACTAACGCAATGCGGCTTACGCCGTTCCGAAGAAAACCGCTTGCTTAAAAATTGGTAAAACATTGCAGCCTACGCTGTTACAAAGAAAACGGCTTATGTAACCCATGGGATACTTGATTATAAAGCTTTCTGAGCGTGATTCTGTTTACCGAAAAGAACGATGTAAATTTCTTAGAGAACCTCAGCACAACAAAAACTAAATGGATTATTTTTGAGACTTTCAACATCCTTAGGAGCCAAAATATTGTCAGCGTATCGATATGGGTGGATCGTATTGCAATACGTATTTTTTCTGACCGTATTGCGATATACCGATATATCGATATTATTGCGCATCCCTAAATGAAAGTACTGAACTTTACCTAAGTTCTTGGAATTATGAACTATACTGGGTTACTAGCAAGGTTTACATGAGCCTTGATGGGGTTAACTCAATAAGCATGCAACCCAATGTCAGCCATATTTCAAGAACACTCGGAAATAAAATTAATTTCTTAACTAGAAATGTTTTTCAGAGAAAAACTGATGTCCCCCCACCAGCCCATTTCCCATCCCCTCTAATGAATAAAAAACCTGTACAAATAAAATATTTATGCAAGTTTGGAGAAAATCCTATATGAAAAACTATGTCCTTGACAAATGGGTGAAGGTCACCAATTACTAAACATGTTCTAAACCTGTCACAATGATATATTCATGCAAGTCTGATGAATATCCATCAACTGGTTTAAGATACAACTCATTTTTAAGAGACAAAAAAAGGATTTGTAGTTAGCTTTCGACCTTGAAAATAGGGTCAAAGTCATCAAAACAAAGTAAACTCTTGAGATTGTCCCAAAGGTATATCTATAAAAGCAAAGTGGACACCAAGCAAAAGGCTAGTGAGATATTATCAAGTTTAGTGAAATTTTCACTTATCTAAGTCCTCTTGTGACCTTGAAAATGAGTTCGTCACTAAACTCTGATCAGCTCCTAAGCTAGTTCAAGAGATGTATCCATGCAAGTTTGGTGAAATTCCATCCGCTGGTTCAGGAGATATTGTAGGAACAAGAAATCGTAATCTAAGTCCTCCAGTGACCTTGAAAATAAAGTCAAGGTCACCAAACACTGACCAGCTCTTAAGCATGTCCCAATGATGTATCCATGCAAGTTTGGTGAAATTCCATCCACTGGTTTAGGAGATATTGTTCATACAAGAAATTGTCATCTAAGTCCTCCAGTGACCTTGAAAATAAGGTCAAGGTCACCAAAATCTAATCAGCTCTTAAACTTGTCCCAATGATGTATCCATGCAAGTTTGGTGAATTTCCATCCACTGATTCAGGAGATAACATGCATACAAGAAATTGTCATGTAAGTCCTCCAATGACCTTGAAAATGAGGTCAAGGTCACCAAAATCTAATCAGCTCTTAAACTTGTCCCAATGATGTATCCATGCAAGTTTGATGACATTCCATCCATTGGTTCAGAGATATCGTGCATACAAGAAATTGTAATCTAAGTCCTCCAGTGACCTTGAAAATAAAGTAAAGGTCACCAAACACTGACCAGCTCTTAAGCATGTCCCAATGATGTATCCATGCAAGCCTGGTGAAATTCCATCCACTGGTTTAGGAGATATCGTTCATACAAGAAATTGTCATCTAAGTCCTCCAGTGACCTTGAAAATAAGGTCATGGTCACCAAAATCTAATCAGCTCTTAAGCATGTCCCAATGATGTATCCATGCAAGTTTGGTGAAATTCCATCCACTGATTCAGGAGATATCATGCATACAAGAAATTGTCATGTAAGTCCTCCAATGACCTTGAAAATAAAGTCAAGGTCACCAAAATCAAATCAGCTCTTAAACTTGTCCCAATGATGTATCCATGCAAGTTTGGTGAATTTCCATCCACTGATTCAGGAGATAACATGCATACAAGAAATTGTCATGTAAGTCCTCCAATGACCTATAAAATGAGGTCAAGGTCACCAAAATCTAATCAGCTCTTAAACTTGTCCCAATGATGTATCCATGCAAGTTTGATGACATTCCATCCATTGGTTCAGAGATATCGTGCATACAAGAAATTGTAATCTAAGTCCTCCAGTGACCTTGAAAATAAAGTAAAGGTCACCAAACACTGACCAGCTCTTAAGCATGTCCCAATGATGTATCCATGCAAGTCTGGTGAAATTCCATCCACTGGTTTAGGAGATATCGTTCATACAAGAAATTGTCATCTAAGTCCTCCAGTGACCTTGAAAATAAGGTCAAGGTCACCAAAATCTAATCAGCTCTTAAATTTGTCCCAATGATGTATCCATGCAAGTTTGGTGAAATTCCATCCACTGATTCAGGAGATATCATGCATACAAGAAATTATCATGTAAGTCCTCCAATGACCTTGAAAATGAGGTCAAGGTCACCAAAATCTAATCAGCTCTTAAGCTTGTCCCAATGATGTATCCATGCAAGTTTGATGACATTCCATCCATTGGTTCAGGAGATATCGTGCATACAAGAAATTGTAATCTAAGTCCTCCAGTGACCTTGAAAATAAAGTCAAGGTCACCAAACACTGACCAGCTCTTAAGCATGTCCCAATGATGTATCCATGCAAGTTTGGTGAAATTCCATCCACTGGTTTAGGAGATATCGTTCATACAAGAAATTGTCATCTAAGTCCTCCAGTGACCTTGAAAATAAGGTCAAGGTCACCAAAATCTAATCAGCTCTTAAACTTGTCCCAATGATGTACCCATGCAAGTTTGGTGAAATTCCATCCACTGATTCAGGAGATATCATGCATACAAGAAATTGTCATGTAAGTCCTCCAATGACCTTGAAAATGAGGTCAAGGTCACCAAAATCTAATCAGCTCTTAAACTTGTCCCAATGATGTATCCATGCAAGTTTGATGACATTCCATCCATTGGTTCAGGAGATATCGTGCATACAAGAAATTGTCATCTAAGTCCTCCAGTGACCTTGAAAATGAGGTCAAGGTCACCAAAATCTAATCAGCCCTTAAGCTTGTCCTAATGATATATCCAAGCAAGTTTGGTGAAATTCCATCCATTGGTTCAAGAGATATCGTGCATACAAGAATCTGTCACGCCGACGCCGACGCCGACGCACCGGGATCCGCACTGAAAACAATATGTCCCCCCTCACCTTTGGTGGGGGGACATAAATACTGAAACATAAACAAGAGATTTCCGTTTTATTTAATAGAGTCAAACTGGTGGTTTCTTCCTTTCGGCATGTTCAATGGCTCAAAAAAATTGCTGTTGAAGTGCAGAAATGACTATTATACTGTTTTGTAAATTATGCCTTATGTATGCGGGCACATTATGTGTGCGGGCACACTGCCGTGTTTTTGGCCATTTTTTTCCATGGAAAACAATTATTGCGACTTCCTGTTTGCTTCCTTGGATGATGAAGCCCTTCCAAAATAGGGGTTACCGTAACGACCCTAAATATTCAGACAGACAGGTCAGAGCAAACATTGTAGACCCAGATCAAACTGCTCCTGAAGGAGCAGTTTGATCAGGTTCTACAACGTTTGCCATTCCCTAGGCATCATTTGGATGCACTAACGTGTGTAAAATCCACTTTCTAAGAATTTTCGAACAATAATTGCCTGACTTTCACGTGTCCATTATTTTAGGTTCACTACGGTGCTCTTAAAGGTAAGAATTGTTCAAAGGAATGTGTAAGAGATACCTCTACTGAAATGGAATACAATTTTTTCATGGTTGAGAATAACCTCCCTTAGAAGTACTCTCAATCACCTCCCCTAGAACAGGGCTCAGCCTAGAGGGTGATTTGGGAGAAATAGTCTCCCTCAGCTCAGTAAGCTGGCAGACTTCTCCCTATTTTGAGCTGAGGGAGAAGTGATAATGTATAGTACAAATAGGGAAATCCAAAATTTGGACCAAAACTTTTCCATTAAGTCCAGAAAATATCACAAAACTTCTCCCTGACAGAAACCCAAGGCTGACCTTGCTAGAAGTGTCTCCATTGATCTCAAATATTCTTTTTATGCCAAACTTGCAGCTTGCTCATAAACTATATGCAAGCTTTGCTTTAAGTCCATTGTAAATCTGTTGGGACTCATTCACTTGCCAATCTAAATTTTCAAAAGGGCCCTTTTTTTTACAAAATCCTGGACCACAGGCCCATCATAAGATCTGTCAGTGACAACATGTATATACGGAGGTAGAGATCTATTAATTATCAAGACCCTGCCCTTCCATGGAGTTCTGATTACCTGAAGAGAACATCTGCGTCTTGATTGAGTTCTTGCCGAGGTTACAATCTGTCGGGGTCATCAGACTGACAGTGTAAACAAGGGTCTCAAAGTCCCGCCCTGCTGGCCAGTCAGACCGACCCACCTGAATTTCTATGGTGGCACACCAGATACTTCCTGGAAAAGAAAACAGGGCAATTATTCTAAGCAAAATGAGCAAAAGTACAACTGTATTACATTTTTCTTACTTTCTGGAGTCAACAGGGCTTGGCATTGCACTAAATCCATCCCTTAGTGGAAGGATTTGCATCAGCTTTCAGTCCCTACTTCCTTCGAAAAATAAAAAAAAACATATTAAAGTGTCATAGGTCTGCTGATATTTAAATTCAGCATGCAATATATAGAGATTCTTACACGAGTGGTTATTGCATATAAAATTTATGAAACAAGCCTGCAGTGAGTTTCATAAATTTCATATGACATGACCACGAGTGTAAGATCCTGTTTATCATGTGACCCTTTAAAATGGGATTTTAATGCCTTCAAACTGAATATTATTTCAATAAGAAAACATATTGCTGACATGGAAGTTGTCCATGACCTTATGTGTACGCGCCAAAGTGTTACTACACGTGTGGTCATACGATTTTTATGACATGACGTTATCCACTGAATAATAGCGACATCATATGATAAATCAATTTCGGGTCACAATGCAAAACCAAACAGTGCACATCCTGATCAGACTGTTCCTCAGGAGCAATCTGATCAGGGTCTGCACTGCACTGTTCACCAACAGTTTTATAAAGACAGGCAAAATGGACTTGTCCAAATTCTGAGGAGGAACAGACTAAATGAAAATAATTGCAATATCTGACTACTTTGGGTATTCTATAGTATAACATATCTTGTACACACAATCATGTACATTGCAGAAATTATTCTTATTGACAGGAGCCCTGGTAGCTTAGTAAGTTAAGTCCTGCCTGCTACTTAAGCTAGCAGTCCTAGTTCAAATCCCGCTGGAGATGGAATTCTCTTCAACAGTAAATGGGCTTCCATTGCACCCAGCCTTACAAATTATAAACCTTCCACTAACTGGATATAACTAAAATACTGTTGAAAGAGCTGTAAAATTGCAAGTTATCCATCCATTTTCTTTTTTTTATTGAGGGATGCTGGAATCAATTTTTTCATTTTTATTTTGTTTTACTTGCTGAGAATAACAAAAGAAATAGTAGTACCTGTAGTAACTACTATGCCAAAATGTTAAATAAATGTTACTGTTCAAAATCTAGATATCTCAGGGGCACTGAAAATCTCTGTCACACACACAGTTCTTAGTTTAATAGTAGTTCTTTATTTTGTTTCATTTCTCCCTCTTAGAGCTCAGAACTTTTGGCTGCATGAGATATTTTCACTCATCATATATATGCATGCACATGAATAGTCTATGAGTACGCTACCAATATCCAGATAAGAAATACAACAAAATTCCTCCAGCTGAAATACAGCCTCCACTGATCCTGATTTCTCTTGTGGATGACACAGCCATTTTTTGTAGCCGTCTCCGGCGATCAAGTTTGTCACAGGATGCTTCTCGTCCTGAAAGAGATTTCACATCATTTACGGTGAAGGGGTACACTCTCAAGGCTGAAATTTTCATTTTTGCCCCCCCCCCCCTCCTCCCCTTCTCAATGAGGGCCAACTCTTAACGGAAATAATTTGCTCCCCTAGGAGCAAATTATTTCCTTAAAGAGTAGATTCCTAATTGAAAGGATTTGGCACAAACACAATGTAACAAAAGCTGTTCAACTCTCAAAGGAAATAATCCAAAGAGCAAGTTCTTTCCTGTAACAGTAATTCCTTAGTTGAAAGGGATTTGATGCAAACAGGAAGTTACCTATGGAAACAGAGATCTGGATCAGATTGGCATGAAGCTTGTTCTTGTAATAGTAAACACACCAAATGCATTTGCTAAACATTATCATTTTTCAGCCTCTACCGAAAGGGGATGTTATGAAAAAGTTGGGTGACATATCCTTTCGAATGATGCTCAGGGTTTGCACTAGTTAGTACTTTTTTTTTTACCACCACTTTGGCCAATTTGATTTATTTTATCTTGTGCCAACTTCTAAAGTTACTCTTGTGCCATTTATCATGTCTGTTGATGCAGATAAATTTAGCGAGCCTAAAATCTAATGGTATGGCACTTGCTGCCATAGCTGCTATCTTTTTTATAAATTTTCTAGACTATTCAGGCCATTACAACATTTCGTTTCAACTCTACTGCCTTTTTTTAGAGCCTGCTCAAAGATTTTATAATGCAGTAAATCTGAATACACCAAATTGCTGCACCACTCCAGGTACTAGTATGCTAAACATCACTTAAATAGCAACAATAGTCCACCACTGTAACAATGTCACCATAAAAGCATGCTTCTACAGCGAGGCCAGGGCTTTATCCAGGTATTTTGGGAATGGGGCGTTTTTTTTAAAATTGGGAAAAAAATTGGCCATATGGGAATGAAAATTCCAGGTTTAAGTTGCAAAATTAGGGAATTCAGCATGATTTTAAAGAAATTCTGTTTGGGAATGGGGCCTGTTTTCCGCCCCTATGAACACATAGAAAATCCCCTGGAGGCCCTAGAAGAGGTATTTATGCACTTCCACTACACTAGTCCCTTTTTTTTTTGAATGGCCCAAAGCATATATAGCTCCTCTTTCAGTACTCTTAAACTCTAAGTATAACTTAAAGGCAGAGCAGTAGTCTCCAGTCAGCTCGTTGAACACACTGCCACCAATGACATCCATTGCTGCCTAACTGCAGCTTAACCTGGGTCACTCATCCAGTTACTAGCAGATCTAAACATCGCTTAACTAGCAACTAGTCAACCACCCTGACCACATCACCATAAAAGCATGATTCTATAGCAAGGCGCTAGCAGTAGTATTTATGCACTTCCACTCTCTAATTGGAGAGCGATAATCAGACAGGATCTGGCCAACTACATAGAGGCAATAGGTTTTTTAGCAGAAAAGGTAACATCCTGACCTCAGAGTTCACAGAAGTCTGCAATAGTTTAAGGACCAAATCAAGTAAAATGATTAAAATGTCATTGAAAATTCTGAATATTTTTACCAGACTGAACAAATTTTTACCAGACCTGTCAGGCGGTCAGACGGAGTTTCATGAAGACTGACCTCAGCCCTAACCTTGATCCCCATTCCATATCTTGTTTTTAAAAGTACATCAGAGATTAGTTACTGTAGAGTTTGGCCATGCCAGAGAGATCAGCTGTACCGAGGTGACCACCAGAGCCAAACAGGCCGTGGATTGAGGATTCCACTACATGAATAGGAACTTAGGACCCCCCCCCCCCCCCCCACACACACACACACAAAAAAAAATCTCTTGTTTCCTGTTCACCTACTGAACCTATGTTTTTGGGGCCTACTCAAACTTTTTTATGGCCTTATGGAATTTTAAAGTCTGTTTTTAGGCTATTTTTAAGGATTTTCACACATTTTGCATACAAAAAAGTTTTAATAAAACAAGAATTCCGCGGAATGCGGTGTCTCGCCTGCTGGCGCCTTGTCACGAAACAGAGCTAAATCAGCAAAGATGTATGAATGAAACAAGTTTCTTGGCTCTAGCCCTTACGGTTTCTGAGAAACAGACCTAAAAGCGTAAACTTGCCAAAACATTGCAAAGTCAGCCAACCGTAAAATGTTGGTAAAGACTCAATATTGACGATGACTTTGAGTTCTTCTCTTCCAGATGAATGCATGGCCCAAGTTTCATGGCTCTAGCCCTTATAGTTTCTGAGTAACAGACCTAAACGCGAAAACTTAACAAAAAATTGCGAAGTCAGTCAACCATAAAATCTAGGTCAAGACTCAACACTGATGACGGCTTTCAGCTGTACTTTTCCAGATGTATGCATGACTCAAGTTTCACGGCTCTAGCTCTTGTAGTTTCTGAGAAATGACCTAAACGCAAAAACTCGACAAAAAATTACAAAGTCAGTCAACCGTAAAATCTAGGTCAAGACTCAACATTGATAACAGCTTTCAGCTGTACTCTTCCAGATGTATGCATGACCCAAGTTTCACGGCTCTAGCCCTTATAGTTTCTGAGAAAATGACCTAAACGCAAAACTCGACAAAAAATTGCGAAGTCAGTCAACCGTAAAATCTAGGTCAAGACTCAACACTGATGACGGCTTTCAGCTGTACTTTTCCAGATGTATGCATGACTCAAGTTTCACGGCTCTAGCTCTTGTAGTTTCTGAACAAATGACCTAAACGCAAAAACTCGACAAAAAATTGCGAAGTCAGTCAACCGTAAAATCTAGGTCAAGACTCAACATTGATGATGGCTTTCAGATGTACTCTTCCAGATGTATGCATGACCCAAGTTTCATGGCTCTAGCCCTTATAGTTTCCAGATGTACTCTTCCAGATGTATGCATGACCCAAGTTTCATGGCTCTAGCCCTTATAGTTTCTGAGAAAATGACCTAAACGCAAAAACTCAACAAAAGTTTACGCCGACGACGCCGCCGATGACACCGGAAAAGCAATACATATGTCTCGCCTCTGCTTCGCAGGCGAGACAAAAAACAAGTTTGCCTACCTACCAACACTAAAACTATTGGAGACGTAACCAGAAACAAGACTTTTTTTCTTTTGGCCTTATGAGACAAACATATAAATATTATACTAAAATAAAAAGGTAAAGGTTTCCCATAGCCTAATAGCCGTAGGGGCAGTGGGGGTTAGAGACCCACTGTATCTTGGGCACAGCTGATGAAAGACGGAGCCCATCCCTCTCCTTTCGCTGCCTTATCCTTCCCTGATTCAAAAAAGGTACCCATTTACTGCTGGGTTGACAGAGAGAGTTTTCCAGTCATCGTATGGCGACAGTGAGCCGCAAACTCACGACCTTACGGTGACTTTCTGCACAATAGCCGAGCCACTCTAACCCCTCGACTACCGCGCCTCTCCATATACTCAATACCTGAGGATTTTACGCTGAATTTTTGCAATTTGGCAAGTCATTATGACATGATAAGGTTTGGAAGAAGAGGGTGGGGACATAAGCAGTGTCTATTCTAGGATTGAAAAAATAGGGGGGATTTTCGACAGAGAAAAGGTGTCACTCACACTTGTAACTATAAACTTTGGCTGAAACTACATAAAAACAATTGGACCTGGTATTCTAGCTATAATTTATTATCAATAAGTACACATAATGCTTTTAGATATCATTTATGAATAAAATAAAGAAAATAATCCCCCCCTTCAGCTAAGAATTAGGGGGGAATTGTCAGAAATGTGGGTGAATCCCCCCATCCCCCTCTCTAGAATAGACACTGCATAATAGCATGAATGTTTTGCATTTTATGACCCTAACCAGACTATTCCTGGGCAGGCTTAGACCACCCAAGCGGTTAACCAGTACTAAGTCAGTAAGTGCACTTGCTTTCATACCAGTAGCTGACAATTGCCCTTCTTGAATCAGCGGAAGGAGATACAAAAGTAAGTGGCCCGACCAGGTATCAAACCCAGGACCTGTGGCTTATAAGTCAGATGCCCTAACTGTGCTACGCGGCCCAGCATCTTATCAGAGCTCTAGATAAGAGGGCGTATTTGATGATAATTAAGGATAATTTTTTTTATTTTTTTTTTTTTATTCTGGAATACGTGAGGCGGCTTATAAAACAATTGTTCGGCCCCAGCTCGAGTACACCGCTTCCATTTGGAGCCCTTATACCAAAAAAGATATATACAAAGTGGAGATGGTGCAAAGAAGAACAATCCGCTGGATATGCCACTCATACTCAACCTATGACAGTGTGACTGCCATGCAGTCAGCTTTAGGCCTCAGGTCACTGGAAATGAGGAGAGCCGACGCGAGTGTCACCATGCTTTATAAAATAGTACATGGCATAGTAGCCATTCCACTTCCAGTGTACTATGAGCAACTTAGTAGAAGGACACGACATAGCCATCCCCTCGCCTTCCGTCAAATACACACCACTGCAAATTATTATAAGTATTCATTCTTCCCCTTGTCCATAGTTTAATGGAACAGATTGCCAGCCGAAGTTGTCATGCTGCCTACACTTGAACAGTTTAGTGTGGCAGTTCGGTCCTTGGACCACCGTCTACCTTAATACAATAACGAGACTGTTTTTAACCTGTTTTTAAACTCTGCACTCGTTCTTTTAACACTATCACCTTTTAACTTTTTCTTTTCTGTTCTTGCATTTGGACTTTAAGTCGCAATCAACCTGCACATAATCCTCGCGAGAGGGTGCTGCAGTATAGAAAGATAGATAGATTTCTCATTGAAACCATATGTTGTGATCCCTCATCTGAACATCTCGTCGAGACGGTTCAGATGATGGGTCACAACATATGTTTTAATGCAGAATTAACCAAAATTATCCCTAATTATCACCAAATACTCCCTTTTATCTACAGCTCCGTCTTATATCCTGTATCTTTCAGAATCAGAATCAGAATTGTTTACTGGTGACACGTCCAAGGACAATCATTCCCCAGGATGTACAGAACAGATGGCCCAATGGATCTTTAATATAATTATTTTTTAAATTTGAATCAAAGACACTTAAAAATAGTGTGCTCATTTTAAGACAATGCCTTAATTTCTATTGTTATAGCAGCAACAGCATTTTAGCCAAAGTGTAGCGAATATTCGAATTTATGTCCGTCCGAACATAAATTCTACAGCACTGCATCGTAAATATGGTCTGTAAGTAAAGAAAACCGTCTGATCATATTCATTCGAACCTGTGACGAAAATGAAACTACGTATTTAATGCCCACAGAGGGCATTTCGTCTACGACTGTCAGAACTTCAGTTTGCCATATTTTGGGTTTGAAATTATGGGGTCTCCGATGAATCTCCCGCCAGATTGTCAAAACGGAAGTGTCATTTAACAACTTCCGGACGGAAACGACTATTTGCCTGACAGTCGTGCGACAGGGTGGTTGCTTGGTTCTGGTAGGAGATTATACCCCTGTAATGTAGTAGTATCTTAGACCTTAGCAAGTCTATAAGAATACACTCATCTCATTTACATGTCATAGGTAGAAATAAAACATAAGAAAATATTTATAATTTTGTTGTGTTTATTCCCACAGTTATGTCAAATGCGTTTCCCTTGTATATTTTATTGTCTCGGTTCAAACCAAATATTCGCTGAATAGGTTCCTCTACCGTGTTTCTACTAACCATGAAATAACTACTCACTGTAATTTGCATGAGCTATAATGCTTCACTGCAGACCTTTGCCAGTGATTGAAAAGTTAAGATGTGTTAGTCATCTTTCTTGTATACATGTCTATTATGTATAGTTATGGGTTATAATATACTTATTTCAGGTTAGTAGATTTGTTAATTAATTTTCTCTATGAAAAACTAGTGCTTGTGGAATGGCTCTTTTTGTAGCATTATTGCTAGTTATGCCATTGAAAAGGATGTTTTCTGATGACAGAGTTTTATAGATTTTCATCATTATCATCAGTATTTCAGTTTCTGCTGAAATAGAATCATCTGTATTTTAGTCATCATTATCATCAGTATTTCAGTGACTGCTGAAATAGAATAATCTGTACATTTTTATGCTGAAAAAGGAGAACCTGTATTTCAGTTATCGATTTATCATTATCATCAGTATGCCAGTCATTGCTGAAGTAGAATAATCAGTATTTCTGTCATTGTTTTATAATCATAAGTACTTCAGCACTGTAATTTGCATGAGCTATAATGCTTCACTGCAGACCTTTGCCAGTGATTGAAAAGTTAAGATGTGTTAGTCATCTTTCTTGTATACATGTCTATTATGTATAGTTATGGGTTATAATATACTTATTTCAGGCCATGATGTCAGATCTGAAGTAGCCTATAATCATCTGTAAATAAAGCCATTATCATAATCGTCGTCGTTCGTTGTCATACTTGAGTACCAAAGCAGTGGATGATACACCATATGTCGGCACAAATCCAATGATAGAACCCACGTAAGGCATAAGCAGGCCTTCCCGTGACAATTGGCGCCCAAAAGTGACATTGGATTACATCGTTCCAACATTGAGTCAACTGCTAAATACAAGGATTTTCCCTTGTACGTCATATAGATACTACAGTGGTATGTGATTTGAATATCTGAATCTGAATCTGAATCTGAATCTGAATATCTCGTGAAACATGCTATAGCAAGTTCATCTGTGGATTGTAAACAATATACATTCGTACACGTGTATATTAATATTTCTCGCGATCTGTGGATTTATTAATTCTGGGCCCAGATACTTTGTCGCGCTTTATTCGCTATAGGAGAGGATATCGTCGCTGACAACTTACACAGAACGTTTGGAGAACTTTTCTGTATGAAAAGCTATTTATTCATATATGTGAACTGTCATAGACATGTGCATTATTTATGTGCGTGATGTGTGAAAGTTATATTCAGGATACTGAAAGATGTTCCTGAGGTTATGGTATGTAAATATCTTTAGCATTTAGTCATTAGTTAGATCTTTGTTTACAGCTCTTCAGTATATAATATATACATGCCTACTTTGCCCATGGTACATGTTGCATCTATTTTGACAGTTTGAACCTGTGCTGTGATGTGTAGTATACAACAGATTCGGCCACCGCTATAGCTTAGGCCTACCAATACCGGTTGACTGTCAAAGTAGACTGTTTACATTATATATGTAATAGAGATGTACTTTTCAGGGTAGTGCTGCTACACAGGGATATTGTTGAAGATTTAAGTTACATGGTTGCTTTCAGACTAACTGATAAATTTGATGTGGTAATTTCGGGTATGTTGTCCTGTGATGCTATTCCATAAAATTGAATCAATGTGGCAGTGACTTGTTTTCCTTGTCAGTCATTCAGGAGAACATATTTGTGATTGTAGCATCAATTAGCCGTTAGTCTCCTCCAATAAACTTTAGATCAGTAACCTGAAAAATAGTGGTAGCTGTTTCATATCATTTGTTTTAGATCTCGTTTAGAATTTTATAAAAAAAAGTATATTTTACCGAGAGAAAATCACTGCACATTTACCTTCACAGTGCATGCTTACTGCTAACTTTAACTAGTGTCCCAATATTTCAGCCTTGCATACCTTAAACGGTAAATTCATTGAGACGAGAGGTAAATACCTGCTTAGAAGAAGGACTGCAGTAAATTACACCTGAAAAGGTGTGCTTGTCCAACTGTCATAAAACACATAATTACAGCATTCTAATATTTGCTGAGCTTTTAGTTGGTACAGAACTGGGATAAGAATTGTACCCCTTTGCTGTGCCCATTGAATAATTGCCATTGGCATTCCTGCGGTGTTACATGCAGCTGGCTTAAACTTACAGCAAGTTTTTTGAGGCATAGTACTGCTACAGTATATCTGTATTTACTTTAGATGAATACTTGACAACAGTGTTAAAAAAAAAAAGAAATATACATATACTGTAGTAATGAAGATTGGCATTAATGTGCTGAAATGCCATATTTTGCACTGCATATACAGAATGGAATAGTGTTGACTCTTCCATTGTGTATTTGCCTTTAATGACATACAGACAGTAAAGAGGAAAGGTTTTCTTCAGTCTGTTACTGAGATATAAGTGGTGTTCAGTGACTATTAGCTCTGTCAAGAATTGTGATATTCTTCAGGTAATAAATACTTTGGAGAAATCACAATCTTGATATTTTTAGCGAGAATTGGTTGCGTTTTGCAGGTGTGAGTTGTTGCCATTGCATGAGTAAAGTGCACTTCGTGCGGTTTTTTGCCAACAAATCATCTTAATTAATTAGTCCTTATTCCTATCATAATTAGTGGCCAACACAAAAGTCCCTGTCCAAATCTATACCATCAGTCAACACAAATGCCATTGACCAAAGTATATTTCCCTGCCCTGGCCCTAATCTAGTTCAACACTCTACTATCTTACACAGACACAAAATCAATTCCACTTTTTTTTGTGTAATGGGTACTTCAGAATTTTTCAACATTGTTTAAAACCCTGAAACTCTATTTATTTTTTGCTGTATCAGTTTCATACGCCATAATCAGTCAGTCCAAAGTTGTCACTTCACTCAAATTGGCTTTATTTTGTAAAAGTTGTAAGGTGTTGTTTTCATTGGTAATTATTCGAACTTAGTAATTTTTGCCGTCAAATTGGATAGTATATTCGGTAAAGGTTTCCCTGATTATCGATTTTGAAACTTACAGATAATACTGTAATGGAGAGTGTGTTAAGTGTAATCCCTCATAGCTCAGTAGGTAGAGTGGAGGTTTGATAAGTAGTGTTTGCTACTGTGGTTTTGTAGACGGAGGTTCGAATCCCGGCCAGAGTACATATTTTTTTTTTCTTATTTATTTATTTCCTTCTCTATAAATATAAGCGTTGTTGCTAGAACATGCCTCATTTTTTTCCCCTTCTCACTTGTTAGCAGGGAATCACTGCACATTACAAGTGTCAACTACATTAATTCTCTGCTTACTACACATGCTTCACTAAAAAAAAAAAAAAAAAAGACAAATAAACCAATGAGTTAACACCAATATCAATTCTAAATTATCATATGCGTCAGTGTTAACAGGTGAAAAAAAAAATATTTTGACAGCAGTTCAAAACATAAATTTCATATAGTTCATAAACCCAACATCCCCATTTTTATGTTATGACAATTAATGAACTCTGTTTATTTTATAAACAAAAGAGTTCATACAGTTTGTTTCATGCGGTTTGTGAACGCGGTTCTTGAACGCCACATTTCATGAACTCTGGTCATACAGTTTGTGAACGCGTTCCTGAACACAACATCTACATTTTACATTTTATGAACTCTGTTTATTTTATAAACATAAAAAGTTCATACGGTTGTTTTATGCACTTTGCAAACGCGGTTTGTGAACGCAACATCAACATTTCGTAAACTCTGTTTATTTTATAAACAAAAGAGTTTATACGATTTGTCTAACGCGGCTTTTGGACACAGTTCGTGAGCGCAACATCAAGATTTCGTGAACTCTGTTTATTTCATAAACAAAAGAGTTCACGCGTTTTGTGAACGCAATATCAAACATTTCGTGAACTCTGTTTATTTTATAAACAAAAGAGTTTATACGATTTGTCTAACGCGGCTTTTGAACACAGTTCGTGAACGCAACATCAACATTTCGTGAACTCTGTTTATTTCATAAACAGAAGAGTTCATACGATTTGGTTTACACGGTTTGTGAACGCGGTTTGTGGCGGTTTGTGAACGCAATATCAAACATTTCGTGAACTCTGTTTATTTCATAAACAAAAGAGTTTATACGATTTTGTTCGCGCAGTTTGTGAACGCAGTTCGTGAACGCAGCATCTTCATTTTGTGAACTCTGTTTATTTCATAAACAAAAGAGTCTATGCAATTTGATTGCGCGGTTTGTTAACACAGTTTCGATATTGAGTACCATTGAACAGCAGCCATTAGTGCAGTCTTATGGTGGTGAACAATAGCAAGGAATAATTAGTTAGTTAACATCAATATATGTAGATATTTCAGAATTAGTGGATGTCCATAATTGCAGAAAGTTTAATATAGTTGATAGTTAGAGTAGAGTAAACAAATCGTGAACGATTCTATTCAAAGTTAGGTGGATACAGTTGATGTAGTATATATAGATGGTCACGTTTCTGCAGTCGTGAGTGATAAGCTAAATAATACAAGCACATTAGCTATCTATATTTAGCATAGGCAAAGGTTTAATTAATCGTGAACGATTAAATTAAATAAAAGTAGCATTGAAGCTAATTTTGAATTTGACAACTGGTAAACAGAGCTTTGATAGTAACAAAGTTGAAAAAAATTAGCAGCTAAAAAAAATGGCAACAGGAGGTTATGATGCAAGAGAGGAAAGAAGGAGAAGGAGATCAGCCTTTAGGATAGAACAGGAAAGGAATTTAGAGGAACAGGGTGTACTTCTGTCTGATGAAGAATCACCGAGAGAAAGAGAGGTACATGCACCTGCAGCAGCTTTTGAGCATGGTGTGTTACAAATAGATGAAAATGAAGACTTTAGTCTGGAATTGACAGAATCTGAGGAAGAGGATAGAGAAAGCGATACTGACATCAAGAAATCTGAAGAATTCAAAGAAAGAACAAGACAGTTAGAGGAAGAAAAGTTCAAGTTTGAGGAAAGAATAAGAGAGTTAGAAAGACGTGAACAGATAACAGTTCAAAGAGGCAGGGAGTTAGAAGAGAGAAGAAAAGCCTTTGAGAAACGTATGAAAGAATATGAAGAAGAAGAAAGAAGAGTTATGAGAAAGAAGTTAAAAGATGAAATGTACGAGAAAAGTTCAAAGATCCTGATTGAACTTGAAGAGGAGCTGAAAAAGAAGCAAATGATTGCCCTTCAGAGGGAAAAAGAAATAGAAGAAAAGGAGAAGTCTATAAAAATGGAAGAGGACAGATGGACCACTCAGGAAACAGAACTTGAAAAGCATTTTAAAGAAAAAATGCAACAAGCCTTAGAAAAGGAATGTTTGATGAGAGCGATTGACATCAAGGTCAGCTCTGACAAGAAAGAAGTAAGTGAGCAAATGAATCCACCCAAAGTAATAAAGCCAACAGACGGCAAAAAGGCTTACGAAAGCAAAGATTCAGCTCAGAAGTGTCTGGTAACTGAGGTTGACAGTAAGAAAGACATAGAGGATAAAGTATCAGCAGTGTCTACAGAAAAGACACTTGTTCGGCCTAAGGAACCGGAACAAGTTCGTATGAAACCATATATTGGTACTTTTTCCGGTTCTGAACCTAAGCCAAAACATGAAAGCTCATTTGAGGATTTCAAATTAGAGGTAGAAAGTCTTATAGCCGCTGAGATATATTCTGATATTGACATAGCTCAAGCTATACGGAAAGCTCTGAAGGGGCAAGCAAAGAAGGTTTTACTCACAATGGGTCCGTCGGCAAAACCTAAAGACATGGTAAAAAGAATAGAAAGTGTTTTTGGTAATGTGGCAAGCGGAGAAGCAGTTCTGCAGGAATTTTACACTGCACAGCAAGGTGTCGATGAGTCTGTTGCAGACTGGGGTTTAAGGCTAGAAGAAATTTTGCAAAAGGCTATAGAGAAGGGACATGTTAAAGAAGACAGTAAGAATGAAATGCTAAGAAGTAAGTTCTGGAGATCTCTCTACGATCAAGGTCTGAAGAATGCCACAAAGATATATCATGAAACTATCAAATCATTTGAAGAACTTCGGCGCAAGGTACGAGCAGAAGAGTATGAGATGAAAACAGAGACAGCTTCTGCATCAAGACACAAAGATATAAAACAGAAGGAAGAGAAGCAATTCAAGGCACGCCATCAACCAATATTAACAGACTCAGATGACCAAATGAAGATACTCAAGAACTTAGTGGAGAAACTGACAGTGATGGAGAAAGATATTCAGCAAATGAAACAAAATCAAGGTAGAAGATGGAGAGGTGGAAGAGGTGGCCGACGACAGACTTATAACAATGATCAGAATAAAGGGACGCAAGAACCAAAAGTAGCGAGTGCAGAAAAACAAGACAAAGATGAAACAAAACCGAAGACTTTAAACCAATAGATGTCTCCATCAGAGGGCAGATAGGAGACATAAAGCAAGAAAGCCCTCAAGACGAGTTTGTCTCTAGACTGATTGGTGGTTCCAATGAATCAACAATTTCATTTTGCGGAGTGAAAACTAAAGCTCTGATTGACAGTGGCTCAATGGTGACCACTGTATCAGCAGACTTTCTGAAGTCACTTCATCCTCAGCCAGCCGTAGAGAGTCTTGACGATCTTATACTTAACGGTCCTGATGGTAAATCATTGCCTTATTTAGGGTTTATTGAAGCAACTATTATGGCTGAATTTCTTCATGGTGAAGAAGTGTGTGTACCAGCTTTAGTTGTTCCATCAACGAAGTACCATAAAGACGTTCCAGTAGTGGTTGGTACAAATGTAATAAGGCTGTGTCAAAATATATGCCGTGGTACAGAGGATGAGGTGCCTTCAGAATGGAATAGCGCATTCATATCTCTTCAAAATGGTTTTGTTGGTTCTGTCAGGTCCACCAATAAAACAAGTATAAGCTTACAGCCTATGGAGGCTATAACAGTGTCTGGTTTTGTTAGAAAGCAGAAAGGCGTTGACTCAGCTGTAACTGAGGCAACAGAAAATGCAACTAGTAGACTTGGTGTCTGTCCACGAGTTGTGGCTATGAATAAAAGTGGCAGAAATGCAAGAGTACCTGTGAAGATTTTCAATATGTCAGCAAAAGTGTTGCATTTGCCACCCCGTTCACTGTTATGCCAATTGCAAGAGGTGAAGGTCTTGAGATCTTGCAACCCCTTAGAAAATGACGCCAACACTGCTATGTCATGTCAACAAACAGCATCAAATAAGAAATCTGATATCACTGAAAATGTGCAAGCACCTACTCTCTCCGATATCGGAGTTGATTTAACAAACTCTGAAATCACAGAACAGCAAAGAGAAAAGGCAGAACAAGTTTTTCTGAAGTGGCATTCAATTTTCTCAAGAGGCTCGCTAGATTTAGGCCACACAGATCTCGTTACACATGAGATTAATTTAACAGATGACACGCCTTTTAAAGAGCCATATCGAAGAATCTCTCCTGCTCTTATTGAAGAAGTGCGTGAGCATATAGCTGAAATGTTGGCTGCGGAAGCAATACGGCCCTCCCAGAGTCCTTTCTCGTCGAATGTCGTTCTTGTTCGTAAGAAAGACGGAACTATTCGTTTGTGTATAGATTTCCGAAAGCTTAACTTACGAACAATAAAGGACGCTTATGCCATTCCGAGAATAGAAGACTCATTGCACTTGCTGGTAGGCTCTAAGTTTTTTTCAAAACTAGATTTGAAGGCAGGCTACTGGCAAGTGGAATTAAAGGAAGAGGACAAGAGAAAAACGGCATTCCAAGTCGGAAACCTTGGATTCTATGAATGCAATAGAATGCCGTTTGGTCTTTGCAACGCCCCGGCAACATTTCAGCGGCTCATGGAAAGGGCTATGGGGGACCTAAATCTGCGAGACTGCCTGATATACCTGGATGACATCATAATCTTTTCGGACACCTTTGACACTCACCTTGATCGTCTTGAGGCCGTCTTTCAGAGAATCCACACATTCAACCTTAAGTTAAAAGCTTCCAAGTGTGAGTTTTTTAAGTCGCAAGTTACTTACCTTGGTCATGTGGTCTCTGAGGATGGAATCAAGACAGATCCTGATAAAACAAGTGTTCTGGGAAACTGGCCAGTTCCCAGATGTGTCAAGGATGTGCGGAAATTTTTGGGTTTCACTGGGTATTACAGGCGGTTCATTAAGGGCTTTGCAGCAATTGTAAGACCTCTTAATGACCTCTTGGTAGGCCATTCAACTAAAAAGGCGTCTAAAACAAAGAAGAAAACGCCCTTTAAGTGGGAAGAGCCACAACAGCAAGCTTTTGATAGGATAATTGAGAAGTTGTCCAATCCACCAGTGTTAGCTTACGCTGATTATCGAAAGCCATTTAAGTTACACACTGATGCATCAGTCAGTGGTCTGGGAGCAGTGTTGTACCAGCAGCAGGATGGCATTGACCGTGTCATAGCATATGCCAGCAGGAGTCTAAAGCCCTCCGAAAGGAATTATCCTGCCCATAAGCTGGAATTTCTGGCGCTAAAATGGGCCATTACGGATAAATTCCATGATTACCTGTATGGTACTAGTTTCGAAGTGGTTACAGACAATAACCCGCTGACATATGTTTTGACAACGGCCAAATTAGATGCTACGGGACACCGATGGGTGGCTGCTCTGTCTAATTACAATTTCTCTTTGACTTATAGGAGTGGCAAACTGAATAAGGATGCAGATGGTTTGTCTCGTTTAGCCGAGAGCAGTGAACCAGAACATGTATTATACCCCGATGTTCTCAAGGCTGTTCTAAATACATGCCAGGTGGATCGTGCTGAGTTACCACTTGCTGAAAGCACTCTGATAGCTCGTTCTTTATCACAAATTGTCCCTTCTGAGGATACACCAGCAGACATGTCAGAAACATCTGCTTTAAATCTAACAGACTGGAACAAAGGTCAGTCCAATGATAATATCCTCTCGAGGCTGAAAGCGTTGGTTTCTCTGGGACAGAAACCTAACAAGACAGATGTGACAAAAGAACACCCAAGTGTAAGGAGATACTTACGCGACTGGAGTAAATTCAGCCTCAAGGATGGGGTGCTTTACAGAAGAACAACTTTAGATGGGCAGATGTACAATCAAATTCTTGTCCCTACTGCCATCAAAGATTTTGTTCTGAAATCACTTCATGATGATATGGGGCATCAGGGTCGGGACCGTACCTCTTGGCTTGTCAAGAAACGGTTCTTTTGGCTCCGGATGGATGAGGACATAGCCGGTAAGGTGCGTCTTTGTGACAGGTGTGTTCGGCAGAAGACCCAACCTGCTCCTGCGGCTGAGTTAGTCAACATCACTTCGAGTGCTCCCATGGAGTTAGTTTGTATTGACTATTTGTCGTTGGAGACATCTAAAGGAGGCTTCGAGAACATACTTGTCATAACTGACCACTTTACGCGTTATGCCCAAGCTGTCCCTACCAAGAATCAGACGGCACGTACAACAGCGAGGGTCCTGTTTGACCATTTCTTTGCATACTATGGCTTTCCATCGAAGCTTCATAGTGACAAAGCTCAAAACTTTGAATCCAAAGTTATTCAGCATTTGTGCAGGGTAGCTGGTATTAAAAAGACGCGTACAACGCCATATCACCCTATGGGGAATGGCCAAGTAGAGCGCTTTAACCAGACCCTGTTGCGAATGCTGGGTACTTTGGACCCTGCAAAGAAATCGGACTGGAAGTCATATGTCTTACCACTTGTACATGCATACAATGCAACAAAGCATGACAGCACAGGATTCTCGCCATTCTACCTGATGTTCGGCCGTCACCCCAGGTTGGCAGTAGATGCTTTTCTTGGTATCGAGCCTATCACCGAATCTGGTAAGGATCAGACGGAATATATTAGAAAGTTTCAGTCACGTCTTGCTTTTGCCTATCAGAAGGCAACCGAAGAAGCAAGACGACAAGCCGAGAGGTATAAGTCCTACTATGACCAGAACGTCAGAGAAAATCAAATTGAGGTCGGTGACAGAGTTCTCATCAGAACGCTTGGTTTAAAAGGAAAGCATAAACTGGCAGACAAATGGGAGCAGGAGCCCTACATTGTGGTCGAGAAGCCTATCCCTGATGTCCCAGTCTTTAAAGTGCGTCCAGAGCATAGTGCCGGTCGTGTAAAGACGTTGCATCGTAACCAGTTGCTTCCGTTTACGAGTCTGCCATCCAGTCCTTTACTTGAAACTCACACAGGCTCTGATGTAAGACCCAGGCAACAGCGGAAAGATAAGGGTACTTTGTCACCGTTACCTGTGACTTCTCCAGAAAATAGTTCAGATTCGTCGTCCGAACAATCTCAGTTCAGCAATTCATCACATGACATGGAAGCTATTAGGCCAGTAAATAGGATCCCACAGCGCCGCCAACCAACTGAGCGTGGATTAACACCACGCAGAGAGCAAGTTTCTAGGCCTCAACGGGCAAGAAAAGCTCCAGCTTGGATGGCTGCAGGTAACTGGGTGATATAGCTTCTCCATTGCTGGTTCAGGTAGGTTTGATTCAGGACAGTTAGCACTTACAGGTAGGTAAATGTACAAGTGTAAATAGTTTACAATACAGCAATTTATGATTTTAATTTTTTTTTCTTTCATAACCATTACTATCTATTGTTCCGTGACCTCACATTGATGTGGTCGATTCTCTGTTGGTTGACTTTCTGGACTTGAGGTCCAGAGGTAGTGGTTCAATTCCAGCCCTGTCATGCACTTTGGTAGGATGTGGGCGCTTTAATGGCGCATTAGGTTATGAGTATCTGGATGTTATAACGGAACCAGCTTCGAATCCGGCCGGCGGTAAACGTTTTACACAGTAAACCGGGTACGCGATATTTGTTTTTATCATGACTTGCGTCCGATTTTTAAGGAATGTATAAAAGGACGTAGAGCTTAGTTTAAATCCATATAATAAAATTACCAGGTAACTAAACTCGTTTTAATATCACCAAATGAATGCGTGAAGTCAAAAGGCAACAAAACCCCAAAACACTCATTCATTTATTCTTAACCCATTTTCCCCATTTCGATTATCTATTCATACACTCAACCATCCATCCATCCATTCATCCATCAACCTCATCCATCTAACCTGATGTATAAGTGGTCGGTATAACAAGATTGTTTTAACTTTACAGTTTAGAACATCGACGGTTAATCAAGTACAGTTTTGGTCTCTGATATGCGAAGCCAAGTGCTGCGTGATATAAAGCTGGAGAGACTGGATGTTAACATTCCGGATTAATTAAAAAGCATGTACTGCTTCTTTCTATCTTATTTCAGTAGATGGTCAGACAGATGCTGTATCCAGTTTTATTGATATATTTCTTTCTTTTTAAGTTTAGATTGCGGATAAGATATCAGAGCCAATACTTTCGATACTACCCGCGTCATGTGACAGATGTGACACTATGCATCAGGTGGCGATGTGAAACACCAGTTCATATTTGTGCTTTTAAATGTAATGTCGAGGACGACATTTTCCGAAAGCAGGGAAATATGTCATAGGTAGAAATAAAACATAAGAAAATATTTATAATTTTGTTGTGTTTATTCCCACAGTTATGTCAAATGCGTTTCCCTTGTATATTTTATTGTCTCGGTTCAAACCAAATATTCGCTGAATAGGTTCCTCTACCGTGTTTCTACTAACCATGAAATAACTACTCACTGTAATTTGCATGAGCTATAATGCTTCACTGCAGACCTTTGCCAGTGATTGAAAAGTTAAGATGTGTTAGTCATCTTTCTTGTATACATGTCTATTATGTATAGTTATGGGTTATAATATACTTATTTCAGGTTAGTAGATTTGTTAATTAATTTTCTCTATGAAAAACTAGTGCTTGTGGAATGGCTCTTTTTGTAGCATTATTGCTAGTTATGCCATTGAAAAGGATGTTTTCTGATGACAGAGTTTTATAGATTTTCATCATTATCATCAGTATTTCAGTTTCTGCTGAAATAGAATCATCTGTATTTTAGTCATCATTATCATCAGTATTTCAGTGACTGCTGAAATAGAATAATCTGTACATTTTTATGCTGAAAAAGGAGAACCTGTATTTCAGTTATCGATTTATCATTATCATCAGTATGCCAGTCATTGCTGAAGTAGAATAATCAGTATTTCTGTCATTGTTTTATAATCATAAGTACTTCAGCACTGTAATTTGCATGAGCTATAATGCTTCACTGCAGACCTTTGCCAGTGATTGAAAAGTTAAGATGTGTTAGTCATCTTTCTTGTATACATGTCTATTATGTATAGTTATGGGTTATAATATACTTATTTCAGGCCATGATGTCAGATCTGAAGTAGCCTATAATCATCTGTAAATAAAGCCATTATCATAATCGTCGTCGTTCGTTGTCATACTTGAGTACCAAAGCAGTGGATGATACACCATATGTCGGCACAAATCCAATGATAGAACCCACGTAAGGCATAAGCAGGCCTTCCCGTGACATACATATATTCAAATATTAGAGTTCAAAGTTAATACCTACTGTTACAGCATGCTGTTACCAAATGTTTGTTCAGTTGCTCTGTGGGTTTCATGTATTAAAGTAGTATTATAGAAAGTTCATCTTTATTAACAATCAATCCACAAATCTTACAAATCCTTTACAATTTAAACAAGAAATTAACATGAAATAGGCGCTACCTATATTGCTCACAACCAACATTATGACTCCAACATTGAGCACTTTGCAGTTAACGTACTGAACACAAGCTTAAATATAGCACCTGAAAGGATCATTCAACTCAATACCATGCCGGCGTCGTTAAAATTTCGGTGTCCTAAACACTTCAGTAATTTATCTGTTGCAGTGTTCTATGTAATTCCATATGCAATTTGTCCTGTCAGGTACTGTTTCCTTGCACTGTCTACTACGACAGAAGTTTTATGCCTAAGAGCATGCACACATACTGACTGTTTTTTATTTGCTATACTGTAAATTATTTTCCTTTTTGTTGATATGTAACTTAACTAATGGACAATAAAGGATTACAAGATTATCTTGATTGAAAATATATAATTGTGTTTTTTCAATGTACTATAGGGGCAAATTCAATAAACATACAAATTCATTTTGTATGACATACAAATTCATTTGAACTATATGTACTCATCATTATAGCATGCATATAAATGTATATTTAGGATATTATTTAACATACATTCAATGAGATGAAGTGTATATTAATAATACCAGAATGATGAGTACTATAATCATTCATTTTACATGAATATTCCACATTAACGCATTCAGAATACATAATGTAGACATGAACAACACAATACAGGAAATACAAGACAAATAATTAATATTTACACAGAAATATAAATATATGTTTACAATTAAAATAATAAAAAAAATAAATAACTTATCTCATACTAATTAATATCAGAGGTGGGTGGGTGGGCATTTTAAAACTTTTTTCAAGAAATATGTCTTCTTGCCCCGACTGTCAAAATTTTCAACTGTGACATGCGCAAAGGCTATTTTTAATTTATATGCTTAAATAACCAATCAAAATTCAGCATTTTAAATATTTGATGTCAAAGTTATAACACGAACTACAACAATTTATACTGCGTACCCAACAAAGCGTCAATTAATTAAATATTATAATTCTTATAATAATACAACTGTGTACTGTTTACGGTCTACTGTGACACAGTGTACTGTTTTCTTTGTCCTGTTTACTGTCTTCTGCCTATTGCAAAATATTTTTTTCGCAACTGCGGGAGCATGCGTGCACACATCTAGCTTTTGCACGTGTTTTGTTCATTTGTGCATTTTATCAATGTCGCACTTGACAGTACTCAGTGAACAGTAGACAGGACGCAGTAGCCATTAAACAGGACACACTACACAGTAGTTGGTTGGTTGGTTGGTTTGGATTTAAAGTGTTTTTTTTTTCAGACAGTTTTTCAGTCTATATCGAGCCGTCTCCCAGAGCGAGGGAGAAAGAAAAGAGATATGATAGGCAAAACAAACATTTTTCAAACAACCACCTGCACCTTCTGCATGCACAGTAGGCCCTTGTCCTACTTTTATCCAAATTAGTAGGACGAATGATCAATGTCCCAGCACCATCGCCTGACCATGACCACCCCTAAGTGCACAATAGGCAATAAACATGACATTGTAGAGAGTATACAGTCAGTATATGCATATGCTCTTGGATACGTAGTTGTAGGTAGAATACATAAAGAAGATTTTATTTTTCTTCTTCAACTTTTCAGGCCAAATTATTTTCTTTCCTTTAGCGCCAATGTTTCTCCCTGAAAAATCATTATCGGTGTTAATATCATTATCACCATCCCATTTTGATTAGAAAAAGGAAAAATCAGACCCCACAAAGAGTATCAAATGGTGGGGCCCATCTTTTTTTATTTTGAGATGGAATGACAAAACAAGCCTTGAATGGATATTGCCCGTTTGTCTTATTTTTTTGCATCCTCACCAGCTACCAAATGTGTCCGAGAATAATGCACCGTCCAAAGGTACCTGCTTTGACCCTACATGGCGTCAGAACAGATCAAAACGTCATCATGACATGTCGAAATGTCAAAACAATGTTTACATCAGCTGTTTCAGTATTTATACAATGTCAAATAGTGTAAAAGTAGAAAAAATACACCGAGATGCAAATACAATTAAGGAAGCCATAATCAACTTGACTAGACAATAACTTTCTATTTAATAGACACTTTTATTGTCCTGGGGTGTTTCATGTTACTAGTTTTGGTGCTTTTTCACTCTTTTGGAGTCTATAAGTCGCAGTATCCACAAAAGCAGGCAAGATGGAAATCTAATGAGTTCTGGTACTTTGCTAACCTGAATAGACACCTTTATTGTCCTGGGGTGTTGCATATTACTAGTTTTGGTGCTTTTTCACTCTTTTGGAGTCTATAAGTCGCAGTATCCACAAAAACAGGCAACATGGAAAGCTAATGAGTTCTGGTACTTTGCTAACCTGAATAGACACCTTTATTGTCCTGGGGTGTTGCATGTTACTAGTTTTGGTGCTTTTTCACTCTTTTGGAGTCTATAAGTCGCAGTATCCACAAAAACAGGCAACACGGAAAAAAGCTAATGAGTTCTGGTACTTTGCTAACATGTAAGCCGCTGTAAAGATAAGAAGACATTTTGCCCCAGGGGTTTTATTTGCAACCACAGCGGGTTTATGATTGCCCCAAGAATATGTAGTTTGAGTATAAATTTTACTTTCGGTGAAGAGTCTTTTTTATGTCCAATACAAATGCCAGCAAAAAAAAACTACTCCGACCGAAACTTCTATGACACAAAAATTCGAAGCCTTAGTGGTATGAGACAGAATAGAATAGAACAGAAATACGCGTTATACCCTACAGAAACCAGAAACCAACACTCGTCTTTTGGCTGCTATAACATAGTGTCAGTACTGCTATTAAAAAGCGGATTTTTGGCATATTCTTGGTGCTGGACGTGGGTTTGCCTGACAGTCGTGCAACAGGGTGGTTGCTTGGTCTTTTTGGCCTTAGCATGTTCTATCATTCTTCTACGAACCTTTCTTCTTATCTCAGGGGTTATTCAAGGAACAGAAGAGGTTGACCTACTGTTTTTGAGGGATATGCTTTTCAGCGGGCTCCCGAATAAGAGGAAGTTATCAAGTCCACGTTTTCCTGAACCGAGCGATTGTCCGAATAACCATTGAAGTACCCATCTTTTGCAAAGTCCGATGTTTCCTTCCTCATCGATTTTGAAATCTCCCTTTTGGTACAAAAACACTTTCCTTCGAGTTTTTTATGGAGGGGGTTGGGTGGGGGGAGTGGATATGAATTTTCAATGTTCCTGAGATCACATCATGATCACTAAGTTTGTCTGGGGAATGTTTCTATTCTATTCTATCCCGTAACCTTACTAGGTCATTGGGGCACCATAGATGACTTCGAAACAATCCCTTTCCACCTTGTCCTGTTTTCAGCTGCCCTAGTTGAGCTTGCAAAATCCATCCCAGTCCACTCTTTAATACTGTCTTCCCACCTCTTCTTCTTTTTCCTTTCACTGTGTCCTGTAGAATCGTCTTTGCTAAACCAGACGACCTTGGGACGTGGCCAAACCACCTTATTTTCCGTTTCTTGACCAGCGTCAGGAGTTCATCATATTCTCCAATGGCTGCTTGGATCTATCTTCCAACCTCCTCATTGGTTATATGGTCCTTGTACGTAATGTTCAGTAACCTTCAGTAGCACCTCATCTCAAAGGACTGCGCTCTTTTCTCTAACTCTGCTGTCAAGGTCCACGATTCACAGGCATACAGAAATATGGAAATGACAAGGGAGCGCATAAGTTTCACCTTTGATCCAAGAGATATGTTGTTATCTCTCCAAATTGGTTTCAGCTTGGTAAGAGCTGAAGTCGCTTGTGCAATCCTTGAGAGAATCTCCTGTTTTGAGCCATCATCTGAGACAACTGCTCTAAGGTATTGAAGCTTGTTACGGTACCCAGCTTCTGTCCTTTTACCTTGATCTCCCGTTGGATGCCATCTGCGCTGTTTGTCATCACTTTGGTCTTCCCATCTGATCTCCATCTTATACCTTGTGCAGGTTTTGTCGAGACTTTCAACTAGGGCTTCTAGCTCCTTCTTCCTCAGCTAGAGCGTCTATGTCATCGGCAAACCGCAGATTGGTAATGTTTCTGCCGCATATGTTGACCTTTCAGTCATGTTCTTCTAGAGCACCAGACATGATCCGTTCGAGAAAGATGTTGAAGAGGGTGGGTGACAGAAGACATCACTGTCTTACTCCAACTGTTGTTCTGAACCATTCTCCTGTGCTGCCATTCATCAGGGCTGCACTTGTAGCCTTGTCGTATAGCTGCTCAACAGTGCGAACTAGATTTGCACATATATTGTACTTACACAGGAGTTAGTAAGTTCTGAACCATTCTCCTTTGCTGCCATTCATCAGGACTACACTTGTAGCCTTGTCGTATAGCTGCTCAATAGTGCGAACTAGATTTGCACATATATTGTACTTACACAGGAGTTAGTAAGTTCTGTACCATTCTCCTGTGCTGCCACTCATCAGGACTGCACGTGTAGCATCACGTTGGACTTACTAACTCCTACGTAGGACTTATTAACTAATAAGTCCTACGTAGGTGTTAGTAAGTCCTTCGTAGGACTTATTATCTCCTACGTAGGACTTATGATGTACTACGTAGGACTAACTTACACCTACGTAGGACTTATTAGTTAATAAGTCCTGCTTAGGAGTTAGTAAGTCCTACATAGGAGTTAGTAAGTCCTACGTAGGAGTAAATAAGTCCTATGCAGGAGTTAAATAGTCCTACATAGGATTAGTAACTCCTACATAGAGGTTTGTAAGTCATACGTAGGAGTTAATAAGTCCTACATAGGAGTTAGTACGTTCTACGTAAGAGTTAATAAGTCCTACATAGGAGTTAATATGTCCTACGTAGGAGTTAATAAGTCCTACATAGGACTTCATATCTCCTACGTTTGAGATAAATATCTTTTTAAACCTGTCACTAGGATATTAAAATTGAAAAAAGTGATCTTAGCCAATAGTGTGACCATGAAAATTAGGTTAGAATCTCATTTGAGCATAACATTCTCTTTTGCTGCTATAGGCGTGATGTCAATTTAAGTTCTGGACCTCCAGGTATTTTTGTGTCAAAACAGAATTCAAGATTTTGAAAATCGCTGATGGAAATTCTGTAAAATACGTGCATGTGATTTCAACGCCATATTTTGAAATATAAAACGCATTTATGAACAATACAACGTTGTGATTGATAACTTTAGGCACTGCCCTAACCAACTAGGCAAGAACCACTAGTGAAAAGCATTGATTTTAAGAAACAAAACAATATTGAACATATGCCAATTTGACATGTGTGATTACCCCACCCACTTTAAAGTGCTTATTTCTCAGGAAATAGCCGCCTCCCCACCAAACGGCATATTTTGCGAAAAAGTAGACTTATGTTACCGCTTATAAGCAAAAATTAGCCACTTTGATAAGGGTCAGGAAACAGGCCTTATCCAGACCCCCTCCCCCCACCCCTTTCCCCTTATTATCTGGAGCCATGGTATATCAGGATCAGGACGCCAAAATTAAAATACGCCAATATGTCAGTTTCGCTAAACCGCGAAATCCTGATACCGCAGATATTAGGTGTTTTACATTAATGTACAAAAAGTCAGAGACTAATATAAAGCCGACAAACAATGTCGATACAAGGCAAGAGATCGTCTTTCCCGACAGATGGCCGCGAGACTATCCTGAATAATCTACAAAAAAAACTCAAAGACTAACAGAATGCCGACATCGACAATTACAGTAATAAACTACAGATGATGCACCTTGGAACGATCAATAATAAATAACTGGAGAAGGGGGCTTAAAATGATTTTACATGACCACAATCCTTGCCCTGGGTTCTGCAGTGGCTCATTCATATACAAATAAAACCAAAACTTCATGCGAAAAACTACTATTATCTATTTTCTAAATTTAAACAACAAAGCAAGACAAAAAGCAAAGTCAGCTGCTAACCAGGTGAAGAAAAGCTAGAATTACAATACACAATAATAAATTACAACAGAAACACCGCCTCGGAACGATCAGTAATAAGCGACAATAATACATATTATTAAATAGACGTATTTCATGTAGTAGTGTGAAATGCACTTGTAACACGAGACAGGAATGATTAAAAACCAATCTGATGAAATAAAATGGATTTATGATACAGAAAATTGTGTTAATTAATTTTTTAACAATTTAATTGATGCACGAAAAGAGTGATTTAGGTTCTGTTTAGGAAAATGAGTTCCTTCAACATACTCCCTACATTGAACACAATGTTCGACCAATATCGTATGCCGCTGCACTTACGTCGTTATAGTGTTACGTACATTATGTACGCAGGGTCGACGCAACAGTTACACTGCCAGGAATTATTATTTTAAACAAAACCATACTTGTAACTATAAATATGAGAATCATTATTTTATTATTTATTTAAACTCCACGCCATCTACAAAAATTCCGAGATAAATATTGTCTAAACTTTACATGAAAGAAAGCATATATCACTGGATTAATAACGCTGTTGATTATATAACTGTTTAGACAGATCAGATTTATAGCGGACGATGAAAATAATACATCCGACTTTCTTGCACGAAAAGTTCTCCAAAGAGCATAAGAAACATAAGGCAAGAAAGTTAATATAAATCCAAGAGATATAAGAAAAAACATAATTGTTATTTTTGCTGTTGAAACTTGTTTAGAGCTTCTTTTCCTGTTATTCTCGTTTCTGATAATTTCAGGTGTCCCAACACATCTTATCTTTGATGTTGCGGATTCAGGGACGTTTTCTGTTGAACTGTCGCTGCTGGTTTGCTTGCAGTCCGAGGTTTTACGTGATCCACAAGTTTTAGATGTTTCTGTCATTGACTGATTAAAAGATAAATGCGGCTGCAATTTAACCCGATTCCTTTTCATTTTTAGAACGGCTTTACCTTGCAGAGCATAGAGAACAATCAGAACAGTAGAAGAGGCAAGAAAAATGACTAGATAGAATCCTTCCAAAAGAGTTGCGAATGTTTTAAGTGCCTTGTTATCAAATGTTTGTGATACACAATCGGAACCAAGCACTGTCATGTTGTCGCTATTTGGCACCTCCATATTCACTGTCTCCATGAGAAAAAGCTGGGGAGATGAAACTACAAGTACGGCAAATAAACCACAAGCTATTGCTATTTTTGCACCTTTTAGTCTTAACTGCTTCTTTAAAGGACAGCATATTTTTCTAAACCGATACGCAGCTACTGTCAACAAAACAAATCCCGAAAATAGAGCGGTACAAAATTCACTGAACACATATATTTTACACACAGCACTGTTCGTGAACATATAAATTGTACTATAATTGTAAATTGCAAATGATATCGTAAGGCACACCAAAATATCCAGAATGGCTAATGTCTGCATGAAGAAGCTAGAAAGGCATTGTTTCGCCTTTGGCCAAATAAATAATAGTACAGCGAAGTTTCCTGTCAATCCTATTAGCATAAGAAATCCCAAAATGAAAAACAGCGGTATAAATTCTTTTACAGTAGTTTCATTTAGTTTAAGTAGTATTTCTTTGGCGTCGGTTGAAGAATTCATCCTTCTTTCAAATTTAAACTGCAAAATTAATTGTTTAAAATCTGAAATCTTCATTTAATCCCGCCGATAACCAACTCGTGATCAATGAGAGTTCATCACCAAGTTTAAAATGCAGATGTTATTCGCTCCCTACCTATATTTTCTGAGAAACACTGTTTCAGTTGCTTTTCCTTATGCAGTAATAATAATTGAACCGGGTCGACGCGCTTAGAAACGTACAGGTGCGAGAGGCTAATACTACGACAACTCTGCATTCGGCGCGGACACAGATCAGTTTTATGTTTTTTTGTTTTTTTTTATTTTGTTTCTACATGGCCAGTAGATTGTTCTGGCAACAAGGAATGATGCAGATCAAACTGCGAAGATGCGCAGTTTGATTCGAGTCTTCACTGTTTCCTGTCCTGTAAGGTGTTTTTCAAGTGATGAGACTGAATATTTTTAACACTGTATATTTATTGCAGAAAGGTAAAACTTCTCCAATTTTCCTTATTGAGTAGACGTTAATCTGTCACATGTAGAATAAGACGGGTCAGGAGAAAGTATATCGGATACTATAAAACTGACAAGGACCTTGAGCTAATACAATCAAATTCCACAGCCTACAAACGACATCAAAAGGGAAATGGTAAGGTGAAGTGAGCCGCTACACGAGAAAACCAACAAAGTGGTTGTGCGCCAAACGCAGACTCAGATCAGCCTGGGCATCAGCCCAGTCTAATAAGACTTTTCGCTAAGCGCTTAAAGGGTAGCTAAGATTCTAAGCTACTTACATGCGGACAGTAAAGACTCTGATCAGACTGGGCAGATGCCTAGGCTGATCTGAGTCTGCGCTTGGCGCACAACCATTTTGTTAGTTTTCTCGTGTCGCGGCATAAGTTAAGACAATACGATCGGGTATCAAAATGAACACTTCTTTCCCATGTATGTATAATAAAGCTGGCATACACCAAAATAAATACATTTAGTATACAGATTGTCTATTTTTACATATTTTCTATTCAAAATGGGTAAAAGAAAAAGAGAAGAGTATATATGGAGGGATGATTGGGAGTTTTGCAGCCCTGGCATGTGCTTCGTTTATATCAAGCCCATGTGGAAATGTTGAGATGATAATGAAGAAGAAATACATTGTAATACACCCAGCGGAGATGAATCACGACCTGAGCCAGACTAACCGACAACCTCCTGAATTATTAGTCCTTATTGCCAAACCATCTGTTAATATGATCTGGCTTCTACAATTTAAATCTTTTTTACTGGATCAACCAGTGCATCCACGTTGTCTTATTAGGATCTTCAGTCTTCATGCATCAAACCCGATTGTTTTCATAATCCAGACATTTTGGCTTTTACAGAAAATTACTCCAAGTATAATACATAGATGCATATTATCAAGTAGTTTCTGGTTTGATACGACAGCAGGCCGTGGAGTGTGATGGTATAAATGGTACACAACTTCGATCTTCCTGAATACAATATGTCAGTGTTGTGTAAAATTCTCTGAAATAAGAGGGACTGGTTGCTTGAAAGCTGTATCTACCTAACTGCTCATATGGGGATATTTTTAATAAAAGAACTTTTAAGGGATAGTCCTTTGGCACCTGCACTCTTAGTTAGTCAGATATGAGCAAATAATAATAATAATAAAGAATCAGCAATGATCAGGAACCAATACAACCCGATCCCATATCCTACCTCCAAAACCTACAGGGAAAGAAGCACACACACAAAGTGACAGCATCCGACGAAAGGCAAGCACGGTAAACGGAACGATTAGCTCTTTCCAAGACAGGTGGTCATTCAGCTACCTAACTTAAAATACCATTCACATAATAAGTGTATGAAGGTATTGATATTTATAACAAGAATAAGTAACAGTAAGGAACCACAACAAAAGCACCGTCTTTAAACGGTCAGTAATAAATTACTGGGAGGCTTAAATCGGTTGCTGGATCCAAGCCCTTGCCCTTAGTTTCTGTCATATGGAGAAAATCTCATCGTCACAAACGGCCAGGTATACGCAAAAATTTACATTGGAGGTCAATGGAAGATGATGTTTTAACTTAAATATCGTGATTTGTATTAAAGTAATCATTCATGTGCAAACGGTTCTGAAATGCTTGTCATCTAAACTTTATAAAGCTGTAAAGTAGAAATTTCTACGTTAAAAGGAAAGTAGTCTGTTTTTAGAAAAAATAGAGGCACCATCTAAATGTAATAAATATATAGTAAAACGGAAAATATTAAGGAGTTGTGAGTCCCTTTTGCACTTATTTCTTCAAAAAGAGAAAACCATAGAAAGCGTGTGCAAATAATTTCATATACAAAAATATTCGTCCTTTCTAATGGTATAATTTTTATTTTGAAATAATAAAAGCAAAATAGTCTGTTTTTAACATTTCTATGCAAGGTATTAAATTATTTTCCTGGTCGTGATACCCCGGAATTTTCCGTCCATTTAACGAAGTGTCACGGAGAATGAGGTATTGAGCCGCTTGCCCCGGGCTGTATTTATGAACGTATCTGACTGAGATTAGCAAATGCATGATATGTGAAATTGTACATTGTTTGATTTAGGGATTTTTATGTTTATTAACTGAATGTTCCTAGTTTTAATTAACTACTGAACATTACTTTTTTCAAAATACAAATATTTTTGTTTTCAAAAAGTAAAGTAAAAACAAATACCGTTTGCTTGTTTGACTTTTAAAACAATAATGGCATAAAAATTTCTTTAGCAGTAAATAAAATAGGTAAATGCTGACTATAATTTAATTGTTATAAAAACAAACATCTTAAATTGATTTCAAACCTGATGGTGTCCAGATAAAGTGTTACGATATAATTGCAGTTACTCAATATTTGCTCAACCATTTAAGTGTGAAATTGACATCTGTGATTATTACATGCTAATTTATGTAATTAGATATTTGGTTTTTGTAAATTTATATGTTAAGTCTGCCAGAAAAACTTAATTTATTTGTTTCCTAACTATATACTCCGAATGTTTTTACATCAAGTTTGGATTTAAAACGACACTCTCTTGTGTGCGGTTATCTGATGGATATTTATTTATTTGTTTATTTATTTATTTGGTTAAAATGTTTCATGACTCAAAAAAATTAAACTGATATATTTCAAAATTTTGGTCCAAACAGTAGTTGTAAATGCTGATTAAACCGCGCCTAAGGTGTACCGTTAACGCATGTCTGTTCGTCATCGGATGGATTTGTTTAAATGATGTCAACTAATAGTTTATTCTCCACTCATGCAATTTTCATGCGTATGAAGTTAGCCATATCTCTCTCCCTCCCTCTCTCTCTCTCTCTCTCTCTCTCTCACACACACACACACACACACACACACACACACACACAAACTGCATTGTCACAACTCGCTTATATTTACATATTTATTTATCTATCTATTGATTTGTTTGAACCAAGTCATTTGTGAAATCGGATAATTTAAACTGATTTATTCGCCTTTTTATTTAATTAATTAAGTGTGGAGTTACATTTGCGCTAATAAGGCTGCGCATTGCCTTGGCTGATCTGAGTCTTCGTTATGAGCAATTGAACCGCGACTCGACAAAACAAACAAAATGGCATTTGTGACACGCGAAAATAACGTCAGCCTGGGCATCTGCCCAGTCTAATCAGAGTTTTCGTTGTTCGCTTAAAATGTAGTTAACGGTCTAATCTACCTTCATGCCGCCAGCGAAGAAGGGACGGATACCAAGGCTGATCTTAGTCTTTGTACTTCATTGGTTTTGTCGGTCGCGGCTCAAATGTTAGCACTTGTTAGAGATATTATTGGTAGTCAAGTACATCGTATTAAATGTTTAGATTTTAAACCGATGCTTACTTTCGAACACTTCTATTTTTTAATGTGTATGACTTCTTAAAGTTTAATTTTATTTTTCAAATATACAACTGAGAAATGGATGGATAACCACCGAATTTACGTCCTTTTTATTAGTATTTAGTCATGTCAGGACGATTTATTGGTGATAATGAAAGACTGCGTGAACTGGGACCGATAGATCAGCAGGCCAGCGCTTAACCTACTGATATACCGGGGCTCCCATAACTTATGGAAAATGGATTTTGGAAAAAAAGAAAAGAAAAGCAAACAATTAACACCAAGTTATAGCTCTAATATTCAAATAAAAATGCATTGAATCTAATTACTGTTGACACAAGTCATAAATGTCTATAATCAACTAGTAAGATTAACACTGGTCCTCGATACTGCCTAATGGCTCGGGGCAATTTTTCACGCGTCGCTATCTGGATAAGCGAGTGTATCCGCCTAACATGTCGAGAAAAGCCGAAAACACCCGGAGTTAACTTTACCTGTAAACTGCGATTTTCACTAATCCCCTTACCTGGATATGACATTAGGGACCGATGAGATTTTCTCCATATGAATGGTTCCGCTTAAGTAAAATGTGCCACTTACATATCGATAATAGTTGAACGAAAGTATTTATACAGACAACAAGAACAAGTGATAGGAAACACATGGAACATTAATTTTTACCTATTTTCTACTTCAAAGTACCCCCCTACCCTGCCCCCTTCCCCCACCCCGCTACCCCAACTCCTCCACAAAACAACAACAAAATACTGGGCAGCGATATGGGTGACCAGTAACTGTGAGAACCACAACCCACAACAGAGGTACCACATTGGAACGGTCAGTAACACAATATCCATTACTAGGGGGAGACCGGTTTTAGTGGATTTAAACCCTCGACCTCAGCTTCTGCAATGGTTCAAAGCATCTAGTAGTTGTTCGTTTAACTCATTATTGAATCCTCACGGGAAAAAAAGAAATCAGGGATAAAAACTCTAATGAAGCAAACACAAGGAACGGGCAGAAACAACGTATTGCTAAACCTGGAGGTCCCCCACCCCAACACCCCCAGGCGATCAAGCACCACTAATATGCAAGAGAGAAATAAAATCATCAATTAAACTAACAGGCTATAAGTGGTCTAAAGATTTAAGTGAACGTAAAATAGATTTTATGCAGCAAGTAAAATCGACACGTATTGTTGCATTCGAAATTGTCAAATAATGTATCTAAAATATTTCGGAAGTGTCAGTGGTTATATGATTAACGAGTTCAAACTAATTATTTTGGTACTTAGCCCCTTTTACCATTACTTACGTATCCAAATAATTGAGAAATGCGTTGTATTTCATAAGATTAGATTAATATACACTGTTGTGTCGTGTTGTAATCGCGTTTTACACTAGTGCATCCTAACTTATTAATTATGACAGCTGTGTAGTAGTTCAGCATGATCCAATTGCATTTTAGCATTGTCTAGGTAACAAATATATAATGCACTATATATTCCCACAGTAAAATAATTACGTGTTTTGTTATATTATTATATCCTGTTTTTTTTTTGTATTAAGTTTCATGCCTTAAATGTTTCTTATGCTCTTAAGAGAGAACCTTTCTTGCAAGAAACGCGGAAGTTTTATTGTCAATATCCGCTATAAATCTGATCTGTTTAAACAGTTACATAATCAACAGGGTTATTAATATCTTTTAGTATATCACTTGGTTAATTACGCTCTTTTTTATAATATGATTCCAGCTCAATTTTCTAATACTGATTTAGTGCAATTCGATTGGTCAAGAGCGTACAGACAACAAAACAGCGTTTATACTTCGCAAAATCTTCTTAACCAGAAGCCGGGAACAACTTAGACTATTTTCTTTGAGACGATTTCTTAAATACTCTGTATAGCTGACACTTTTGAGATAAAAGATGTCCGTGTTGGACTTATAAGAAATCTTTTTTTTTTCAGATTATTTTTTGTGGATTTTATGGATGTGTAAACGCCGGCGACTCACGCACAATCACAAACTTAACATAAAACACTTTACAGAAAGCCTTTCCACAAAAATAAAGTTAATTCCTGTAATATCACTGGATAATGCTAGTGGTTATGATATAAAATTTAAGTAAAATTTCTCCTTAGCATACATTTTATTAAATAATGATTGTACTTTTTCACTACTTTACTTAGCAATTAGTCATTATAATAAACAAATATTACACCCCTGACAGTGAAGTTTTCCTTATTTGCAATGTTGAACTCAGTGTAGTGATCTCGCGACTACCAGTTGAGCCCCGCATGACATCATTAGTGTAAAGGACAATAGTAAACACAACCTCAGTCTACATACTTTGTGTGCTGAGGTATAAAATTGTGAAATAACCCAATGACTGCCATAATTTAAGATAGCAGTCCACCTCTGGTATCAATATAAGAAGACAAACAACAGAGCGACCAACCGCCTCTTCTCCTCATTAGGCGGTCACAATGGTAGGCAAGACCAAACAACATAAAAAGAAACGTAAATACCAAAGCATATAATACTTAAAAAGGCGATGCTCTGTCTCAAAAAAATCATATAAAATGAATAACATCAGTATCGACACCTTAGAAGTTTTCTCTATATTTTTAAAGTCAATCGAGTAAATTAAGAATACAAATTTACTTCCTTGTCATGTGAAAATTACATCAGGCGCAGAAGTCTCGATCTGGTAATGTACCGAGACCCAGATGCATCAAGAAAATGTAGTTTGATATATCAGAAGATTCACGTAAGAAGACTTGCATACTTGTTTTGCATAGCTGCACTAGTTTAAATACTATCTTGTGACAGCAATATTTCAATTTACCGTAAGTTAATATATTGGTTCAGTAATTCAGCCTCATGTAAAAGATCAACAACAATTACCAAACTGCTAGTTTAAAGCTTACTGTTTGTCATTTGACTTTAACATCTTCCGTTGTTAACGGAAATCTTATTAGAGTAAAATGGCAATGATAATGAACTGATACAATTAAATTCCACTCCAATCATCGACATCAAACGGGAAATAATAACATAAAGAAACATCACCTATGCCTGTGCAATCTACCACCCCTAGAATCTTCCATACTATCGAATATACGACTTCGGAGATCAGAAGCAACAATACAAGTCGCGTGAAATGATGTCGACAGGGAAAAGGACAAATTTTTCATTTTGTTACAATTAAGAAAAAGAACCGTGAGCTGAAAGCTTAAGAAGACGCAAAGCATACTTCACTGCTATATTCACCGTCCTTATTCTATTAAATAGCATTTCTCACTGCCAGAAAAATGCATTTACCCGGGAAACGTCGCATGGGAAACACAAAACCCGTTTACAATCGCCGATTTCTTGGCTCCTGCTCAGTGAAATCACACTGTGGATGTTTCTGTACATACCATAAACATTCTTTGTCTCATAACAGCAAAAGGTATTATTCAAATCAAACACTTTTCCACAGAATTTTATTTCAAACACACTTGGGGTGTCATCAGGTGGATGCAACCGACTTCAGTATATGTTTCTGGAGGATCCATCCGGCTTGGACGAGCTTTCACCACAATTGATGCAACGGACGTCGTAATATGCAACAGAAAATGATGCAACGGAATTCTTTGGTATAAGGCTTAAAGACCCAAAGGACAAAACATCGAATTAAGGCCTTAAGTGTCAAATTAAGGTTGTGCAGCATTGTGTGACCGACCTGGTTACCGTTTTTTTTTTTTTCTTTTCTCCTAAACGAAAGTCAGTCCTTAATTTTTTGGTGGTAATTTAATCATCTGTCAAAAAAGTATTATCCTCCAGATGTAAAATCTGGACAGGCATAGCAATGAAGAATATACGGTATTTTTAAATTTGAGTCTGTTTTCAATTTATTATTTGCGCTCTGTGGATCCGTTGCATAGCGGAAGTTAAAACTGTTTGTCATTTGACTTTAACATCTTCCGTTGTTAACGGAAATCTTATTAGAGTAAAATGGCAATGATAATGAACTGATACAATTAAATTCCACTCCAATCATCGACATCAAACGGGAAATAATAACATAAAGAAACATCACCTATGCCTGTGCAATCATATCCTTACCAATACCACCCCCTGAATCTTACATACTATCGAATATACGACTTCGGAGATCAGAGGCAACAATACAGGTCGCGTGAAATGATGTCGACAGGGAAAAGGACAAATTTTTCATTTCGTTACAATTTAGAAAAAGAACCGTGAGCTGAAAGCTTTAGAAGACGCAAAGCATGCTTCACTGCTATATTCACCGCCCTCATTCTATTAAATAGCATTTCTTACTGCCAGAAAAAAATGCATTTACCCGGGAAACGTCGTATGGGAAACACAAAACCCGTTTACAATCGCCGATTTCTTGGCTCCTGCTCAGTGAAATCACACTGTGGATGTTTCTGTACATACCATAAACATTCTTTGTCTCATAACAGTAAAAGGTATTATTCAAATCAAACACTTTTCCACAGAATTTTATCTCAAACACACTTGGATAGCATCAGGTGGATGCAACCGACTTCAGTATATGTTTTTGGAGGATCCATCCGGCTTGGACGAGCTTTCACCACAATTGATGCAACGGACTTCGTAATATGCAACAGAAAATGATGCAACGGAATTCTTTGGTATAAGGCTTAAAGACCCAGAGGACAAAACATCGAATTAAGGCCTTCAGTGTCAAATTAAGGTTGTGCAGCATTGTGTGTCCGACCTGGTTACCATTTTTTTTTTTTTTTTTTTTTTTTTTTTTTTTTTTCTCCTAAACGAAAGTCAGTCCCTTAATTTTTTGGTGATAATATAATCTTCTGTCAAAAAAGTATTATCCTCCAGATGTAAAATCTGGACAGGCATAGCAATGAAGAATATACGGTATTTTTAAATTTGAGTCTGTTTTCAATTTATTATTTGGGCTCTGTGGATCCGTTGCATAGCGGAAGTTAAAACTATTCGGAAGTCGCCGTGCTTTGCTGCTAGCTTCCACTATGCAATGGATCCACAGAACCCAAACAAGGAGTGACAGTAGCTACCTTTTCGAATTACATGTACAATGCTTACCTCAGAGTTTTCAGAGAAACATCAATTCCGATGCTGAGCCAGTTGACGTTTGCATTTTTCTCGAAAACTTAACGTTAGTTATTTTCTTTTTGGAAATATAACTTCAATTCTGTGAAAAATTACATCTAGAGAATAACACTTTTTAAATGCTTTGACTCGATGCTTATTGTCCCCTGGGTTGTAACTCTTATTTCCAAGAAATCCATTGCATCATTTTCTGTCGCATATAACGAAGTCCGTGGCATTATTTGCGGTGAAAGCTCGCCTAAGTCGGGTGAATCCTCTAGAAACACATATTCGGAATTCGGTAGTATGGAGGATTCAGTTGGTAAACACCATCCTTTGGAACGAATTAGCATAACACAAAACATAGCTTTACCTAGAGGGTGCCCCATGGTCGGGTGTAATAGAAGTTTGAGGAGGCTAGAGCAACACAAGGCTGCAATATTTGCATGGAGCGAATAAAATCTTTGTAGACGAAAGAAGATTGAATCCAACGAAAGCAGTGAAAATCAAAAGAATTCATCGCGAAAAAAAAAACGAAATAAAAAAATAAAGAATAAATAAATAATTTGGTCATAATTGAGAATTCGAAATCAAAAACTTTAGTTGTAACATATTATGTTACTAGCTTCGGACATAGAGATAATTTCTTTATGGAAATATATTTTCTTTCTTATTCTTTTTTACAGAAAGACCATTTTTGGTTCCAAAATCACAATTTCCCTAAAAAAGCTACGCGTCCAAAAGCAAACCAGATAGTGTTACATGAAAAAATTCGATAGAGCTCTGAAAGTGAAGACAAGAGGCTGTCTACCACCCAAGTAAAGTCTAGATCGAAATTATGAAAAAATAAGGAGGGCATCTTATCTCTCGGGAGACCTCCGGTATCCACTAGTTCTTATTTCTTTAATCGTTATCACATGTTTAAATGAAAATGGTCTCGGTCCAATATTGTTGATGTCGGGTATCTATGACTTTACTCGTTATGGCATCTTATCCAGAACTACTATTGGGTTTTTGTAAACACTTTGCTCACGGTTTTCTCCAATAATCTACTTAAGCTGATATAAAAATGGTTTAAGTCGGCCATCCAGAATGGCCGTGCGGCAGCCATTGAAAGCTGAGACTTACAATGGTCAGGCAATGGGAGAATCACGATTTGGCATCTCCTCCGGAACTTTTTATGTAAATTTTATCAAACCTTACCACAGTGCTTGTCCCCATGTTCTAGTCGTGTTGGATTTAAAAAATTTGGACCGGTTGTCTAATATGGCCACACAGTGGTCTTAACAATTTTAAATATTTCTGATATTTTTGGAATCGATTTAGGTTTTATTTACTTTGTCTTGTATACTTGAATCTTCAATCAGTCTTAATGGATTTAGTTTTACATTATATGTCAACGTAATATAGCACAGTATTTAAAATTTATAAAGTTAACTGTGAATTGGTCACTGATAAAGCTTCAATAGCCAAGACTTCGAAGAGTGGTCCATGTTCCTTCTTTTGAATGATCTCTCATAAGTACATAAGAAATCGCCGGAAAGAAAATAGTCTGCACTGGTTCAGAAGATTTAGCGAAGTATGAACGCTATTTTCTGTGCGCGCTTGACCAATCAAATCGCGCTAAAACAGCATTAGAAAATTGAGTTGGAATTATATCATAAGAAATAGCGATATTTATAAAGTGATATACCCAGGATATCTATATCGTTGTTGATTATATAACTGTTTAAACAGATCAGATTTATAGCGGATATTGGCAATAATACTCCGACTGTCTAACACTAAAAGTTCTCTTAAGAGCATAAGAAACATAAGGCAAGAAATTTGATTAAAAAAAACAACAACACTAGAGTAGATATATAACAAAAAATTAAAAAAAACGTAATTATTTTTCTGGTTGAAAGATTTAGCGCGGTATTTGTTACCTGCATAAAGATATACTCCAGCGTATTTTTTTAGGAAATAATCTCAGAAGAATGACGGTGATATAAAGAAGGACCTTTGACAGTAGTAGATTTAAAGAGTAACTACACTTCAGGTACTGATTGAATCCCAAACCCTATCCCCAACATCATGTTAATGTTAAATTGCCTATATAATTAGTCAAAATTAAATTTTTGATATACTCAAGGATTTCTCTTGAAATGTGTTGCTCTCAACTTCCCCTAACTGGCGATGAATTTAATTTCTGATTTTTTAGCATATGGACTTCATTTTTTTGTGAGAAAAAAACACGCAACAAGTTTATAATTCAACTTAATGGAAACAGTTAAAGTTTTTTTTAAAGATACTTCCCCTCCCCCTCCGTGCCTCAGCTAGCAACTTCGCATGTATGTGTGTACTAGCATTATACATACGGTATTATATATGAGTGGCTTGCTGAAGTACGCGGTGGGGGGAATATAGTCTACAGCTGAAAAACTGAAAAAGTGGGTGGGATACTTACACCTTTTATATTTAGAAATAGCTAAAGTCCTTATTAATGACAAAATATTGCATAATATCAGCGACAGTTGTGTCTACGTCGATTTTAGCATAGTTATCAATTAAAATGATATATCAAAAAAAAAAAAAAAAAAAAAACTGGACTTATTTTCAGAGACTGAAAATTTTACGTACGCCTCTTAATAAAATCGGTTTAAGTTAGTCTAGAGACATGATAATTTTTCAAAATCACAGTTAAAACGTCTTTATAGTACACATAGTCTACATATTAATGCCATATATGAAACTTTTGCTGCCTGAGGAAGTTGCAATAATTTGTCAAAAATAGGCAAATATGCATTGATACTGTCAGAGGTCCGTTGACAAAAATTAGACTTGAGGAAATAATCGCCAGCGAAAGCATCTTCGCTAAGGAGGCAGACACGATATATCAATGCATATTCTTCTTTAAAACTCACGATCATTTTGTCGTCATTAATTGATTGACTCATCACATGGTTAAAAGGCGTTTCTTCTAGCATAGGTGAAATTTAATGAATACTGTAGTCAATAACAAAACAAATTTTAAAATCCGCGCACGTGAGCTCTTTTCAGCCGATACCTGTCCGAGGTCGATTACAGAGAGAGCTTAAAATTATTCATCACATCCGGACCATTTGTGATTGCTGGGTGTATACCGTCTACGTCATTTTTCGGGAATTGAAAAATTCGCGATTTCCCCGCACTTATGCACTTTCTGGAATTCTCCAACTTCCAGTGACCTAGACAAATCATACATTCAGCAGAAAAAAGCACTTTTAATATCGATCATTACCATGCATCAAATATTTTTTTATCATCAGAAATTTGAAATTTATTAAAAATATGTGTGGGCGTATATCTTCAACTGATACACAGCTACCACAACTAATGAGTTGGGATGGCAAAACTGCGACTGAAACACAATACAATAGTGTATATTTAGCTTCCCTTAGGAAATAGAATCCATTACACAAACATAAAGATATGTTTATAAAACAATATTTGACCATTTAGAATCCAACAAAATGTGACGTTTTAATAGCTGCATAAAAATCTGTGTTTTAACGTTCATTTAAATAAATTTCCCTTATGACCACTTAGTCTGTTAGTTCAACTGATGATTTTCATTTTCTTCTAGGAGCGGTGGTAGTGTAGTGGATAACGTGCTGGACTACCAAAACCAGGGATCGTAGGTTCACCCAAGCACAGTAGGTCCTTGCCCTACTATTATCCAAAATCGGTAGGACAATACGGTCCTGGAAGTAATATCGAACACCATTTCACCGACCCGACCACCCCTAGACTTACTGAGAGATATTAAGTCCGTATACTATCTCGGAAAAGGTCTTCAATTAAAAATACCCTTATATAGGCAGTTAAGGCTACGATTAAGGCCCACTTCGACTCGAACTATAGTAGCTACTATAATTACTAAAGTTCCAATCGAAGTGCTATGGTAGCTACTATAATGACGTCATGAACTTACTAAAGATCTACGGCGGTTGAGACCGCCGTTACTCCCAGTAGCAAGATGGCGGCGTTACTAGTGTAAGACAAGTAATTGTTTTACAAAGTTGTGTGAAAACTGTCATTTGATGACTAATAATGTTTCTTTTCCTGTTTTCAAAAAGAAATAAAGAATGCAACTACGGTAAAGCAAAGAAATACACAGTGTTTATTTCTGTTTCCATTTCAATCTACTATTGTAGCAACTTTTGGCGTTCGATTGGTAATGTGAGTGTGCATGCCCAAAAATACTACTATGGTAGGAACTTTAATTCGATTCCAAGTGGACCAAATACATTCAGATAATTTACACCACACTGACCATTGGGCACGTTCGGCATAATTACTTGAGTAAACCTAAGTATTCTCATTTACCCAGGTATTCATCTGGCTGCTCAACGATATGTATATATACATTTCTTCATACCTGGATATTGCTCGGGTTAATCCAAGTAATTATGCTGAAGCTGCCCATTGTATTGGCAAAGAATGAAATACATCACATTCCACGGCCGACATGCAGTCATGCGTATCAACCCGCAGAAATTATCTGGCGGGCGTCCCTGGCCTAGCGGATAACAGCAGTGACTCTTAAACATTAGGTCTCTCTCCACTGTTGGTTCGAGCATCGCTCAGCGCACAAGTGAGAAAGCCCTGTTCTGCGTGTGGAAGGTCAGGTGATTTTCCCCCGGGCGCTACGGTTTTCGCCCACCTCTGCTTAATGATCGGCTCTATATAAGTGACATATTCTTGAAACGGTCGTAAAACACGTATAAAAGTAATACCTTTCTACTTGATATTTTTTATGTAAAATGCCGACGTAACTATACTTGGAGTTAATGAAAACAATCGAGTTTGTTATATGAAGACTGAGGACCCTAATTAGGCCACGTGGATGCACTGGTTGATCTAGTTCAAAACTATTTAAACTGCAGAAGTCTGATCATAATTGGAGAGGGGTTAACGATAAGAACTAACAATTCAAGAGGTCATCGGCTCGAGTCCAGCTCAGGTCTGATCATCCCATGTCAGTAATTATTTCGTTCTCATTATCATCTAAAACTTTCCACAGGGGGCTGATATGACTGAAGTACTGCTGACAGGGCTGAATTTCCCATTCTACACTTTCTTTTTGGTTTTTCATTCTGATATATGTAAATACATATATAAAAATAGCCATAGGAGGAGATGGCAAATCCCCCGACCGAAGACCCCCATGGGCCTTGGTAAAAAGGGTGCACTTCAAAACACATACAAGTAATATATTGTCATTCTTTTATGCCTCTGATTGACATAATCTGTTTAACAGATGCATGATTATCTAACACTCATACTAAAATAGTATGCTTGACTGCTAAAAAGAAGTAATATCTCAAACTGCCGCCATATACATAAATATATGGCATATGATACATTAAACTTTCAGAATGTGTGAATAACTTCTAAACTACAAGCCCTACAAACCTAATTTTGAGCTCTCTAGTAAGTGAATTTGGACAAAGAATCCAAATCTGGAGAAAAAAAAATTATGGGGGGTGGGGTGGGGGGGTGGGGGGGGGTAATGTGGAGGGGTCAGAGAGAGTTAGGAACACTGATAAGATACCACAGCATGTTCATCAATATTCTCATAGGTATAAGGTTATTAAAATTGTGGAGCAGGCCAGGCTTATACAGATATGCAGCAGAGACTCAAACAGCAGCTCAAAATACCAAAGGGAAATAACTCACAAAGTATGAATGCAAGAGTTGTCATTCATGTATGAGACAAATCGTCATGACCTGTTCTTCATATCTGTGATGTATCATGAAAATATTTCAAAAGGTATTCCAGCTATGGAGCGGACACCTAAAATCATCAAAGGGAAATAACTCAAAAAAGAAGAAAGCAAGAGTTGTCATTCTTGTTCGCGACACATTGTCATGACCTGTTCTACATATTTGTGAAGTATCATGAAAAAATTTCAAAAGCTATTCAAGTTATAGAGCGGACACGAAATCATACCTAAAACCATCAAGGGGAAATAACTCAAACAGTAAGAAAGCAAGAGTTGTCACTCTTGTTCGCGACACATCATCATGACCTGTTCTGCATATCTGTGACGTATCATGAAAATATTTCAAAAGGTATATGAGTTATAGAGCGGACACGAAATAAAACCTAAAATGAACAAGGGGAAATAACTCAAAAAAGTAAGAAAGCAAGAGTTGTCACTCTTGTTCGCGACACATCGTCATGGCCTGTTCTACACATCTGTGATGTATCATGAAAATATTCTGAAAGGTATTCAAGTTATAGAGCGGACACGAATCTGCCAAAAAATCACACCTAAAACCATCAAGGGGAAATAACTCAAAAAGTAAGAAAGCAAGAGTCGTCATTCTTGTTCGCGACACATCGTCATGACCTGTTCTACATATCTGTGAAGTATCATGAAAATATTCCAAAGGGTATTCAAGTTACAGAGCGGACACAAATCTGCCAAAAAAACTCACCAAAGGGGAAATAACTCAAAAAGTACAATAGCAAGAGTTACCATTCTTGTACGCGACACATCGTCATGACCTGTTCTACATAACTGTGAAGTATCATGAAAATATTCCAAAGGGTATTCAAGATATAGAGCGGACAAGAAAATGTTTACGGACGGACGGACGGACGGCGGACGGACGGACGGACAGACGGACGGACGGACGGACGCCAGGCTCATCGCTATATCCCCCGAACCTTTCGGTCGGGGATAAAAAATAGGTAATAGGTCTACATATCTGGTGCTTTATGTTTTTATGTATATTTAAGTTGGCTATATGACCACCTACCTACGATTTGCTAACCGCTCGTATCGACGAACTGCTTGTGTTGCTAATTCATATTTCCATTTTCAATTTGGAGTCGTGGATAGGCAGTAAAATTCATTCCCGGTCATTGCTAGCATACTATCTCCCGACCCGTCTCATTATTCATGTGACAGATTAATGTGAGTCGCGACACGAGAAAACCAACAATGTGATTGTGCGCCCTGCACAGACTCAGATCAGCCTGGGCATCCAACAAGTCGGATCAGAATCTTCGCTAAGCGCTTAGAGAGTAGCTAAGGGTCTACGCTACCCCCATGCGGACAGCGAAGAGTCTGATCTGACTGGGCGGATGCCCAGGCTGATCTGAGTCTGCGCTGGGCGCACAACCACATTGTTGGTTTGGTCATGTCGCGGCTCATGTATTCTCAATGAGGAAAATTGAAGAAGCTTTACCTGTAAACAATAAATATGATACAATGTTTAAAATATTTCTTCGCGTGAAAATATACTTAACATCATGTGGGACAAAGGAAGAATCAGATCAAGCTGCACAACTACGCCGCTAAGTTTGATCCGAGTAATTACTTATCGCAAGAATACTCCACTGTCCATGTAGACTCAAAGTAGCAGCACAAAATCTGACCAGTCGGCGTGCTGGATGCGCAGAGTAGTCTTAGGCTTAGCCTCTTGCATATGTACGATTCTAAGCGAGGCGGTTCAATTGTTATTACTTTAAGGAAAAAGTCACTGAAGGAGCGTCTCTCTGTTAAATGAATACTGGTTTGTTTTAAGTAAGGACGTAATTAATGCCTGTATTAAACTCGCGTTGATCATGAGTTGGTTCTATAATAAGTTAAAGAAATATTTCGGATTTTACACAATTGTTTCTTCAATGCGAAACTGAATAAAGGATGAAGTCTTCAATTGACGCCAAAGAAATAATACTTAAGTTAAACGAAACTGCCGTAAAAGAATTTATACCACTGTTTTTCATGTTGGGATTTCTTATGCTGATGGGGTTGATAGGGAACTCCGCTGTACTCTTATTTATTCGGCCAAAGGCGAAACAATGCCTTTCTAGCTTCTTCATGCAGGTATTAGCCATTCTGGATATTTTGGTGTGTCTTACGATATCATTTGCAATTTACAACTATAGTACAATTTACATGTTCACAAATAATACAGTGTGTAAAATATATGTGTTCAGTAAATTTTGTACAGCTCTGTTTTCGGGGTTTGTGTTGCTGACAGTAGCTGCGTATAGGTTCAGAAAAATATGTCACCCCTTAAAGAAGCAGTTAAGACTGAAAGGTGCAAAAATAGCAATAGGTTGTGGTTTATTTGCCGTACTTGTAGTTTCATCTCCACAGCTTTTTCTCATGGAGACAGTAAAAATGGAGGTGCCAAATAGTGACAACATGACAGTGCTTGGTTCCGATTGTGTATCACAAACACTTGATAACAAAGCACTTAAAATATTTGCAACTCTATTGGAAGGATTCTATCTAGTCATTTTTCTTGTTTCATCTACTGCTTTGATTGTGCTCTATGCTCTGCAAGGTAAAGCCGTTCTAAAAATGAAAAGAAATCGGGTTAATTTGCAACCACATTTATCTTTTAATCAGTCAGTGACAGAGACATCAAAATCTTGTGGATCACATAAAACCTCTGATCGAAAGCAAACCAGCGGTGTCAGTTCAACAGAAAACGTCTCTTTATCCGCAATATCAAAGAGAGGAAGCGTTAGGACCCCTGAAATTATCAGAAACGAGAACAATGTGAAACAAAACTCTTCACAAATTTCAACAGCAAAAATAACAATGATGTTTTCTGTAATATCTCTTGGATTTATTTTAACTTTCTTGCCTTATGTTTCTTATGCTCTTTGGAGAACTTTTCGTGCAAGAAAGTCGGATGTATTATTCTCAACTTCCGCTATAAATCTGATCTGCTTAAACAGTTATATAATCAACAGTGTTGTTAATCCAGTGATATATGCTTTCTTTCATGTAAAGTTCAGGCAATATTTATCTCATCATCTTTTTAGATGTGTAAAGTTTAAACAATGATAAACTAATGATTCTCATTACATTTTTTGGTTTTATTTTATTTTATTTTATTTACTTATTTATTTGTTTATTCCTTTATTTATTTTTATTTAAAAATAATTCAGTCCTGACAGTGAAGTTATTGTGTCGACCCTGCGCAAATAAAACGTTGAAATAACACTGCCCATTGGGCATACAAAGTTGAATTGGATTTGCATGCAAGAATGCAGTCAAGAAATGCAGATGGAATGACAAACAGTGTAGACCATGCACCTTTAGGAGCGGTCTGATCTTGCTATGCATTGTTTTCTCAGACCTACCTGTGCAAGTACCTAGAAGTTTTACGGGAACTGTAAAAATGGAAGATATCAAGTTCAACATTGATACTGTATTATATAACGCTGGAAAGTAAAAATATAACATTATTTCATGACTCTTTCATATTTGGCTGAGGATTCATATTCTGTTTTGAGTGGATAACCTATAGCCAGTCACCGTTTCAAGTATTTGATACCTAAGTTTCATTTACATGAGCAAAGAAAACGAACAGGAAAATTTTGGGACACTGACGATTTTTGATATGGGAATATGCATATTAATATTTGCCCGAAATCCATGTTGACACGTTAAATATATAAGAATCAATGGTCTAGATTAATCTGTTCAGCTTCACTTAAAAAGGGGTCTTAACTGTCAAAAAGTAACTCAGTTGAAGCTATACTTTTTATTGATCCATAGCTATGTCAACACATAAAAAGTTCTAGGGAGACACACTGATTTTTTCGTTTCCTACACTGTGGCTGTTTTCAGAAATCCTAGCCCGTTTGCACCAACAGTGGCATGGTTAGCTTTATGTACTGGGCTATGCAAACAGGGAAAAACATGGCGCTCTTACAACCTCGAATGTTCATTCAAGCTTATGTTTTAACTCAGTATTTAACCCTTAATGCGCCAATAAGCAGACGACAAAATTTACGTCTGCAGAAATTTAAACAAGAAAAATCTTTAAAAAAAGATAATCGTCGCAGATTAAATGGAAGTGTGTTTTGTAATATGTCTCCAGTTGAAGAATTGACAATATAAACATTCCTGAATATGACTCAGGTGAGCTATGTAGGTAGGCACCCACAACCATAATTTTGACACTGGGTAGCGACAATTACCTATCTCAAGATTGGGCTGTTCCATTTGAAATTCAAAAACGATTAGATAAGAAATAAAACGGGGAACATTTAAAGAAAAAAAAAAACTTGCAGCGGCCGGGATTCGAATCCGGGCCGCCCGCATGGAAGGCGAGCATTCTACCACTGAACCACCGGTGATCACGACATAACCGAATTTTAAAGTGTGCATTAACACATAAAGTAGAAATCAAAAGTAGATCTTCGTCGAAAAAAAAGTTTTGAATATCTGTGTCTGCTTTTGATAAGTACAAACAAGAGAAATATTTTGAATTAATATATGACAGAGTACTAGCATTCACAGTGCATGCGACGGAAAAAACGAAGATTAAATATTCATTGACTTTTGATAGTATTGGTTAAATTCTGACATACGCGTTATTTGACCAATGAAATCTTGTGAAAAGTGGAACAACGTATCTGCGACGCGAAATTGTTTTTGGTCCAAGCTATATCATATTGAGAATTCAAAGACTATAGGGCAAACAGTGTGGATCCAGATGAGGTGACTCATTATGAGCCACCTCATCTGGATCTACACTGTTTGCAAATTCAAAGATTTTTCAATTTTGGAGCTTTAAGGGTTAATCCTGATATGTTTGCCGTTTTGATCATTTGACGAGTTAGAAGTCCTTCATAGGGACCTAATAAGTTACATGTTAAAGAACATCGATAGAAGTTAAAACCTGTTAAAGCCCCCACCCCAGTTGTGCATTGGCCTAACCGTTCCAAGGCAGTGCTTCTGTTGTGGTTTAAAGATCATATGAGAAGGTAGTTGTTTCCAAATTTGAAAAGACAAAAAAATGCATTGTGTTTTAGAGATATTAAGAGTTGAAGTTCAACATATTTCACCATAGGAGAGTATGTTTGAGATGCTTCATTAATATTCATGGGGTCTCCTATGACGTCATAGTTACACAATGAGTTTGTCAACTTTTTTAAAATAATATCTTATAAGTTTTGGTTTAAAGTCACAAAGTGGGTTAATATTAATGAAACTATTTACAACTGCATAACATCAGAATTTTGTTCATATTTGCAGCACAAGCAGTTGAACTTTTTAAAAAATCTGAATACGTTTAAATTTATTTAAATTTCAATTAACATGCTTGTCAGTAGTTCTAAGTAGATGCTGTGGTTTTAGTCTATTCAAGAAGTTTGGAATTAAATATTTTGCATAAAAACTAGAGAATTGGTTTTAAAATGCATTCTTGAACTTTTTAAAATGATATTTAAAATTTAAATTAAACTTCAAATTATGGATGCACGTTTCTCAAACAATCTCCGGCATATGAATTATGAATAAACTGCTCAACAGTGTGACAAAGCAACACTCGAAACATTTAAAATTGGTTTTGACTTAGATTTAAAATTTATTTTTAAAATTAAAATCATCTATGTCATCACGGACTAGTGCATTGTGGTTGAAAATCTATCAAAAAATAAGAGACATAATTCATGTACGAAAAAGGTTTCTGTATTAAATGAATAAACATAGTTTTTGAATAGACAGGAATTTTTTGATGCGATTTTCAGCAATATTTTTTATCACTGCAGCAAAAATAGAGGTTTTCAAAATTTTCTTCTCATTTGGCCTTTAAAGGCCTAAATTCAGAAACCACCCGCAAGGGATTAACTACCTATTTGAGTCTTTCAGTGGACGGGGCTACTGTCTTACTGATAAAATTAATCCATGTCCGCTGTATATTTGATAAATAGAAACCCTAGTCAACTGTCAATCATTTCCCAGGTCAATTCCTCTTCAGGACCTATAGCGAATCAGGTCAGTTATTGGATTTTTATGATCTCCTGGAGACGTTTACCCTTAGGTGGCTGGAGAAATATTGAGATAAACCACCTAGTTCTGCCTTTTTTTGGTCAATCTAGGCCTGTAACGTTGCTGTCATTGTTTGTCTGTTTTCTATTGTCTTTCACTTTTGTAAATCATTGAGGACAGCCTCTCAGTCATCTGCTGGGAAAGAGCTTACCTCTTGATATTTCGTTTGTCTTGTTTTACTTTGTCTGCCGTCTTTTATTGGTTTCCTTTCTCATTTGATAGTTTGAGCAGATTGTGTAAGTCCACTGTGTCGGTTCCTAGATGAGAAACTCCGTAAATAAGATCGTTATTTGAACCGCGGCACGAGAAAACCAACAAAGTGGTTGTGCAACAAGCGCATACTCGGACCACATTTTCGCTAAGCGCTCGAAGTATAGCTAAGGGTCTAAGCTACCTCCATGCGGACAGCGAAGACTCTGATCAGACTGGGCGGATACCCAGGCTGATCTGAGTCTACGCTTAGCGCACAACAACTTTGTTGGTGTTCTCATGTCACGGCTGTTTATTCCGAGAAATGAAGTTTATTCGTCCTAAGATATAAGTTGACCTAAGATTCTTTAACTATTTCTTTCTGTATTGTTTAACATTTTGTGATACATGTTTAGAGTGAACTTAATATTTTCACATCCTATGTGTGACACTAATTTACCTTAAGTGCCTATGTTGACAGGAGAAGAACTCTATAAGCAATAAACTTTAATTATGTTGATTATATGTCATAATGTGACTTTTTTGGTGAAATTTGTATGGAGACGATGTTTATAAGCTATTTAGCTTGTTATCGAATTATTCTTATCATTGCTGTAAAGACCTGATTGTATATGTTTATATGATAAATTAAATACTGTTTAAACGAAGTGCATGTATATTTAAACCAATTAGCTTTATTTTCATTTTTATCTTGTTAATTTTATTGTGTATAAATTTATTTTATTTTTTTATTTTCAAAATATGAAAAACATCTTTGACTCTTGGCGCTTAAAGTTTGCATGTTATTTAATACCTAACTAATTTATTTATAGAGACTTAAAATCAAAATAAGTTTAGTTCTACATTGTTTTATCTTAATTATTCATTATTCCGTATAAATCCTGAACAACAACAACAACAAAAAAATGGAAACGTTGCATCAACATTCAAATCATTTGTTCGAGAAACCCTTCACTAAAAAATCAAATTTTAAACAAGACTAAAAACTTACCAGGTATTCGCTACAAATACTAACAGATGCAGATACGCTACCAAACAGTTCTAAATTTATTTGATTGTTTTCATCCTGATGTCGAGAGTTTTAAGAGTAAATATATGTAACGTTTCATTTTTGTTCAGTATATTTATGCTGAGTATTTTAAGTCAGGATTATTTTATTTCCATGTTTATGGACAAAAACCTGCAATAATGAAATAGCATAAAAATTGCGATAAAGAATGAGATGCATTTTCTTTTGTTGTTGTTGTTGTCGTTGTTAATTAGTACAGAAATACTTAAAATCAACATGTGACTATGTTGTTAAATTATAAATTAAATACCCTCACATGTGAATGTGTTATAAACTTAAGAGTTAGGGAGATATTTAAGCGTGGTACATATGCATTAACTATTCTATTAATCAATGAAGAAATTTAATCAACATGACCGGTGACCATGATTTTTGTAACTTTAAATGTCATCAGCTTTAGCACATTAACCCTTAAAGCGCCAAAAATTAAAATAGTTAAATTTGCAAACAGTGTAGATCCAGATGGGGTGGCTCATAATGAGCCACCTCATCCGAATCTACACTGTTTGCCCTCTAGTGTTCGAATTCACAATATGATATCGCTGGGACGAAACATTTTTTGAAATTCTGCAGACGTAAATTTTGTCGTCTGCTTTTTGGCGTATTAAGGTTTAACCCTTTCAAGGCTGGAAACCCCTTTAGGGGACATATGCAAATAGTGCTGACCCAGTTCAGACGCCGCATGATGCGGCGTCTGATCATGGTCCACACTATTTGCTTACGGGGATTTTTATGCTAAATATAATGAAACTGAAAACATCGACCAACTAGAAATGGAGTCAGCATAATGATAACGATGGTCGAGTCCACTAGTCAACAAAGGGTTAATGTCTAGAGTCCAATAACAAGGACATAAGCAAATAGTGCAGACCCATCAAACACCACAATACTTGTAAGCATGTGGATTTGTTTGATTTTCCATATAGTGATTTTAAATGGTAGATGGTTTGCAGAAAGTGAAGTGTCAATGATAGCTGAGACTCTTTGATGGGATATATTATTTCAATGCATAAAACTGCACTAATAATGGTTAAATACAAAGGGCATTTGAGTAGTAGTGGCAACAGTTGCCGGAAATCTAACGTAGACTTTTCCTCGTCAAAATTATCTATTTCAATTCTTCAAGTATTCTCCAAGCACATTTGCATGACACTTTTTCAAGCGAATTAGCCTGTCAAACAATGCCTTTTTGAACGCTGTAAAGACACTGATATAATGCACTGGCCAGTGCACTACACGACTCGAAAGGACGACCGCGCACATAAGACTAAAGCATTCAGTCAAATGGGCCATCAAAGTCAGGGATACAGGAAGGATGAGGCAGTCAAACAGTCAAGAACAACGGCTGAACGACGAGCTTGCGAAATATCATGCAACAAACGAATACCACGCACTCCTGTTCGCGGACGTTTCCTTACCTAGTCCTGAATGACAAAAGGAAAATTTGTTCTTTCTTGTATATAAATAATCCAGTGACACCAGAGCTCCCAGGCACGGGGACCCTGGCCACGATTCCACTTATTGTTAAATAAAAAAATGGCCCATTATTTTCATTACTGGCCGTCCCAAGGGGGCAGTTCTGTTTTGGTTCTTCTTGGTTGTATTATGTGTTGTAAGTTGCTATCTATGTTAATGATATATTGTTTGTGATGTTCAGGCTAGCCCGTTGAACATCTACATGGGAAATGGCTGTTCACATGGCTGCCGCTCGTGTTGGCTTTGGTGATGACTAGTTTTGTGCTGTCTCTTTCCCACATGGTGTCTTGGGTTGGATCTGGAATTGAATTGTGCCAGATCCTGAGAATTTTCCTCTTCATTTCAGTAAATTTTCGAGTTATAGCTAATACAAGATAACAAGTTTGTATAATTAACTCCTCTCACAGCTTTTTAGCAATCAAACTGACAGATGCTACCGTAATAATGAACATGAGCATATGCCGTTTTGAAAAGACAATAATAATGTTTGACAAAATAATAGACTTTACAAACTTAAGAAAAGTTTCAGTTTAATGCTAATACACGATGACAAGTTAATGAAATCAACTCCTTCCACAGTTTTAAAGCAGTCAATCTGAAATTGTGTGCATATGTTATAGCAGAACTAGAACTGTGTGGCGGGTTATGTAAGGCTTAACTGGTTTGTGGTCGCCCAACCCTTGCCCTTTGTTCTGCCTTGATTCATCAGATACTTAGTTGTTCAACCCAACAAAAACAACCACCGCCCACACAACAGTCTTACGAAAAGAATCAGCCCTGACAATAATAACAAATTATACGTAAAACGTTAAACATCAGGGCTAGCCTTAACATAACAAACCATATATCAAAACAGTCGAAGCGACACACAACACATGAAACAACTAAGAAGAACCAAAACAAAAGTGCCACCTTGGGACGGCCAGCAATGAAATTACTGGGGGTTGGGAGAGGGAGTGCTTAACCGGTTTACGGTCAAGCCCTTGTTCCTACTTTTGTTCATCAGACACTTAGTTGTTCGGCTTGCGTGGAAGATTCCTAACTCATAAGTGAAATATCTCAGGAACATAGAAATGAAAATTAAAACTAAGATAATACAAACATAAGGACTCACAGAAATAGCAACACTGAAATTCTGGAGAAGAAGAAACCTACCAGTCAAACCACGGTGGGCCCGACCCAAGACTGGAACGGGTGAAAGGCGCAAACCATCTGTGTTAGTATTTAGTCAGTTTTAGGTTGGCGCTTTCATAAAGTGTGAGGCCCAACCTACCGTCGTACCATCGAAAGCTGTTGGCCTTAATTGGGTTAACCACCAAGCATGCAGACTGTCGCAAAATATCCATATTATAACCAATCTTCTTATATCGAATTGTCATCATCTTAAAATGATAAAGAAATTCATTTTTACGGTTATTTTTTCTGAATTCATACCCCAAGTCGCCATAAAATTCAGGTTCCGAAAGGCCTTGCTGAAGAAGAGTTTTCAATCCGACATTATATTTAGAAACTAAGTCGAAGTGCCGTCGATAAAATAAAAAAAAACGCTTAACGAAGTTGATGTTATCTATAACCTTGCTTTAGAAGTTTTGCTGTCAAAACTTTATTACAAATAATACTCGAGCAAAACGACTAAGTTGAGAAATATAAACACCATAGGATGTAGAACCAGGAACATCACCATCTAAAAATTGAAAATTAACAATATCAAAATCAAAATAATCTCGTTTATCGTAAATTTTAGTTGTAACAAAACCATCCTATATAGATAAATGTAAATTGTATTGTGTAAAGTTTCAGTCTGATTGCTTAAAAACTGTGGGAGGAGTTGATTATACAAACTTGTCATCCTGTATAAGCCTAACCCAACATTTATGCAAAATTTCAAAATGAAAGCTTAAAACTGTTGCAGGAATCGATTATACAATTTTTTTTGAAAGGATGGATGAATGGATGGACAGACGCTCGGACGGACAGACAAGGTTTGGCGATTAAATGAGCCGCGACGCTAGAAAACCAACAATGTGGTCGTGCGTCCAGCGGATGCCCAGGCTGATCTGAGTCTGCGCTGGGCGCACAACCACATTGTTGGATTTCTCGTGTCGCGGCTCAAATAATAATTGTAGCAGTAAACGTGTATCTTACTGCTGTTTCTGATAGTATAGAAATAAACTTGATATTCCCATGTGTGAAAATTAATCTTAAGCCTTGACAGGTCACCCACGCTAAAAACATTCAGGCGTTACTAATAAGGAAATAAACAAACTCTTAATGCATATCTCGAAAATGTAATTACATATTTTTCTCATTCGTGCTTCCTTGTTCTATTTGTTTATGCTACATTGAAAACATATTTGCGAGGGCGGATTTTTTCAGCAACATCATAATGGGATACAACTAATACACACAAAACTGTAAGGGAAGATATACTCAGATAGGCGATCTATGTCGAGGAATTTGGGGTGTATGGCGATATGGTTTACAGATACGAAAGATAAGAAGTTTGTCAGGACTCTTTTAACCTATATTGCTCCCGCCCCTTCACCTAACGTTATATATGTTACATATTTTGAAATACGAGTCGTAACGTAAGAAAAACAAGTAGCCCAAAGGGCAACAATTGCTCACCTGAGAGACATTGTAAACCAATAGGGATATTTAAGATGCTCAAGGGCAGCTAACTCCACAGTCAGTGGTCCAATCAGGCTGAAAATTAAACTCATCCAAAACATTATGTATGCCCTCATTTAATATATGCAAGTTTAAAAAGTATCTGATCAAGAGCACAATAGACAGAGCTGTCAAAGGGCAGCTAACTTCGTAGTGGTTGGCCTGATCTGGCCAAAATCTGAACTTGTTTAAGATATTATGCATTTCCTCATTACCTGCAAGTTTGAAAAGGATCGGATCAGTAGAAACCAAGAAAAAGTGGGGACATTGATTTTTTGGATGCTCAGGGCAGGTACTCCATAGTCAGTGGTGAGATCTAGCCGAAATGCTAACTAATCCAAGCTTTTATGCATATCCTCATTACCTGCAAGTATGAAGAGGATCCGATGAAAAATGAAAATGTGATGACGTTGTTTTCTCCATTATAAGACTATGGGATTTTTTTCAAAAGCTCAAGGGCAGCTAACTCCGTAGTCTGTGCTCGAATTTGGCCAAATTTCGAACTCATCCAAGCTCTTATGTATGTCATCATTACCTGCAAGTATGATAAGGATCTAATCAAAAACCTTGATTGCAGCACCCTGAAAGTCAAACTTGCTAGAGATATTGTCAGGCCCTACATTTGTGTGAATTTATTTTAGAATCCGTTGAGAAATGTAGGTGCTAGAGGGATGACAAAGTTTTTCTAAAAATAGCCACAGTGACCTTGACCTTGGGCACAGCATCCTGAAAGTCGAACTTGCTTGAGATATTGTCATACCCTACATTTGTGTGAAGTTATTTCAAAATCCATGGAGAAATGAAGGTGCTAGGGCGATGACAAAGTTTTTCTAAAAATAGCCACAGTGACCTTGACCTAGGGCACAGCACCATGAAAGTCAAACTTGCTCGAGATATTGTCATGCCCTACATTTGTGTGAATTTATTTTAAAATCCATTGAGAAATGTAGGTGCTAGAGCGCTGACAAAGTTTTTCTAAAAATAGCCACAGTGACCTTGACCTTAGGCACAGCACCCTGGAAGTCAAACTTGCTTGAGATATTGTTATACCCTACATTTGTGTCAAGTTATTTTGAAATCCATGGAGAAATGAAGGTGCTAGGGCGATGACAAAGTTTTTCTAAAAATAGCCACAGTGACCTTGACCTTGGGCACAGCACCCTGAAAGTCAAACTTGCTCGAGATATTGTCAGGCCCTACATTTGTGTGAATTTATTTTAGAATCCGTTGAGAAATGTAGGTGCTAGAGGGATGACAAAGTTTTTCTAAAAAAAGCCACAGTGACCTCAACCTTGGGCGCAGCACACTGAAAGTCGAACTTGCTCGAGATATTGTCATGCCCTACATTTGTGTGAAGTTATTTTAAAATCCATTGAGAAATGTAAGCAATAGAGCGATGACAAAGTTTTTCTAAAAATATGTGATGACGTTGTTTTCTCCATTATAACACTATGGGATTTTTTTCAAACGCTCAAGGGCAGCTAACTCCCTAGTCTGTGCTCGAATCTGGCCAAATTTCGAACTCATCCAAGCTCTAATGTATGTCATCATTACCTGCAAGTATGATAAGGATCTAAGCAAAAACAGTTGAGAAAACGTGATGACGCCATTTTCCCTATTATAACCCTATGGGATTTTTTTCAAACGCTCAAGGGCAGCTAACTCCATTGTCTGTGCTCGAATCCGGCCAAATTTCGAACTCATCCAAGCTCTTGTGTATGTCATCATTACCTGCAAGTATGATAAGGATCTAATAAAAAAACAGTCGAGAAACCGTGATGACGCCATTTTCCCCATTATAACCCTATGGGGGCTATCTGTTGCCATGGAAACCAGAGTTCTGAGCTGATCTGCACCAAAACCTAATGCAGCCTTTCCCCTACCCAAATGATGCTTCAGATAAAATTTGATTGCGATCGGCCCACTGGTCTCTGAGATATTTATGTTTGAAATTGTTGACGCACCCACGCACCCACTAACCCACGCACCCACGGACGGACGACGGCTCGACTCCCATCCTATAAGCTCACCTCTGAGCCTTCGGCTCAGGTGAGCTAAAAACAAACCTTCAATTTATGCATACATGTGCGCGGATTGATCAGGAAAATGCAGGTTGCTTTTCAATTTCTGAAAGGTCCAACTGTTGTCTGGTCAATTGAAGATCTGATTGGACTGCACAACAGTCTTAATGTAGAGAATATAAATTGCACATTAAAGTCGAAATACAGGACATAGCTTGAAAACCAGACATGAGTGTAGTTTTTTGACAGGTTAATTAATCATGCAGATTAATGGCCTGTTTAAATTTTGTCTGCATTTTTGCACTTTCTTCATCGAATGCTCAATGAAAGTGTTGATAATATTAATTGGACTTCTTGGGGGTGGGGGTCAGGGGCCTTGCGCAGCCGCCAGAAGCCACAGTAGTTTTGCCGATGACCAGGCACCTGGAGAGCTGATATCACAAATGCATGCAGGCATTAAATTGAGATATAGACAGTTGTTTACTGTTCTGCTAGCAAATTAATGAAAATATCTTTTTGGGGGATATAAAGCTGCCCAAGTTTGGTGTGGCATTTCCATAAATGTCTTAAAGTTTTGACTTTGAAAGACTAGAGTCTAAAATGTTAGGAGTGACGTATTTTGTTGTTGTTTTTTTTTTATCGTTTTGTTTGGGGTGGATTGGGGGGGGGGCGGCAATAGCCCTCAAGAAGCTGAGACAATTTTTAAGACTGATGGAAGAATTCTGACCCCCACCCCCTTCCACCAGTGTACCTAATAAAATACATGACCTCCTCTCCTGCTTCAAGGCTTATTGATTTCCGACCCTCCTCCCCCCCCCCCCCCCCCGCCTCCCCAAGTACATTACCAAACAAGGGCCAGGAGGCCCTGAATCGCTCACCCGCACAAAAAAGACGGACGTTGAGCTAGGGGCATCATTTGAACCAACATGATAGTTTGAAGCTGTCAAAATATGAAAGACATTGGTTAAAAAAGCTATTAGAAAGACCTTAACCACTACTATCTATTGCTAAAAAACATTCATGTAGTCATTTAGTTGTCAGACTGCATTTATCAAATTTTGCACGAAAATTTTCTATTATTTCCATTAATTTCTATGGTTCAAACCCAGGACTCTCTGTCCTAATTTCAAGCTATAGTCCAGGGGCATATGTCGTAAAAAAGGGGTCCCGTGAACATGAATGTTAATTTTATGCCCTTATCATAGTCACTTAGGATAGCCTTTTAGAAGTTGAAAAATGGTTGTTGCCATTTTTTCTTTCATCATTTTACCTAGAAAATGGCCAATGTAGTGGGTGGGGTAACTCTGACCAATACAACACCCAGTTGTAACAAAAGAGTTGTAGAAAATGTTTTATATCATAAATATGTCGTTTTCAGTATACTGATATATAAAAAGCAATATGTAGTCCTAAAATATTGGTCAGTTGTCATGATATATTTGTAACGTAAATAACTGTAACCAAAAATTCGAATGAACTATCCGAATTATACCAAATTTGTTGAATGAAGTTTATACATGTGGTCCTTAATGAACATAAGATATCAGTTGTCTTTGAATCGTGCTTCTCTTACCTTTGAAATAATTTCTTGATATATTTTGATCAGTTAGGTTGCAGTTAGCAGTGGCAATATCAACTGAAGACAGAATTTACCTTTACATTTTAAGAATTCCCAAAACACTAGTGAGAAGAGCTAACAGCTTTTTGAAGGCTGTATTATGTTTTAAGATGAAAAGTGTACATGTTAGCATGAAAAAGGCTACTCTTACGTTCACTCTGCTATAATAATATTTGTGTTTTATTCAAAAGGCACTCAAACAGTAACATTACGTTACATAACTGTAATCTGTCCGAGGGATAATAGCCCAGGGTCATGTGCAATACATGTGGAACATGTTTGCATAGCTGTTAATTTTATGCTTTTATCATAGTCATCATGGACAGGCTCTTTGAAGATCAAAAATTGTTGTTGCCACATTATATTTCTGTATTTTACCTAGAAAGTAATCAACGTAGTGGGTGGGGTAACAATCAATAGCCTTTACGGCTACCAGCTGTTACATGTGAAATGAAGAGAACAGTTGAATTTATAAATATGACTGTTTTTTTTTAATATCTTGATATATAAAACAAACTGAAATGTTTTAAAAGAAGATATGTTATCCGTCACTCAAGACCTGTAACGTATATAACTAAGCATAAATGATAAAATAAACAACCATGATCTGAATGAATCGCTGTAATGAATTTACGATGTGTTGTTTTTAATGATGACACTCTGTCTCTTCTGAATGGATCATACCCATCTTTGAAAGAACTATTTTTTATATTTTGAATTAGTTAGGCTGCAGTTAGCAGTGGCATTGCCAGCTGAAGAGAGAATGCAACACTTTTCTTAGAAATTTCCCCTAAATTTACGAAAATTGCTTACTGTAGACGATTTCGCCTTTCAATGTAATTCTTTATGTCTTAAATTAACAGATGTACTTCTAACCGTGAAGAAACACCACTGCAATATGTCTTTAAACTATGATAATAATGGGTTGTCCTGTACTTGAAAGGTTATTTAACAGTAACATTACGTAACAAGTTTGTACTCTATCAGGGAAAATGTTTGTTTTCTTTTAACTGAGAAAACTGTTTTCAAAGGCTCAGTTCGCTGATGCCAGAGAACATTTAACTTACCACTAGTACCAAGATGGCAAAGTTTGCTATTTATTACACATAAGAACTCAACAAGACGCATAGATCTTTACATCTGAAGCATGTTGCATTTTCTTAACATTTAATCTGACTTAAAGCAACATCACAAAACTCATCAATTAGAATTACATGCGACAAGGGAAATATGTGTAAGGTCATATTAGTCATAAGTGGTTCATGTCTAGGTTTAGAACTGTCACACAGCTGATACATTATCCTACCGGTGCTGTCAACCAATCCAATCAGACAACCTACACGCTAACTAGCCTGCCAGCTGAGGAAACTGACAGAGATATCGACTCAGTTCGCCGTCATTAACACCCTTATTGCTATGATGTCGATTGCATTCTCGTTCAACAGCCTTTTGCACAGTATCGCCTCATAAGCAAGTTTGTGTTAATCCCAAAATTATAACTTACATGATGAATTGTATTCAACGTTACCCGCTTTTGTTCTCCCATCGGTTACACTGCAATATATTATTATCACTGTTACAATGTAACGATGAAAACTTATATTTTTTGTGAGACACAAAATTATCGGTCTGTTCTTGGCATGTTTTGCTCGTTGTAATATTACCGAGATTTATTTGGTCATGTAATTCTGTATACCCCCGTCTCTGTTTTGATACATTATCACAAACAGCTTAATATAACGAAAAACAAATTAAATTTTGATTTTGATCATTCATCTTTTAATATGTATATTTCTTCAGTTGTTGTATTGATATTACTGGCATCATAAAGCTTAAGTTTCCTCTTAAAATTTTATCTGGATAAGGATCATTTGGAATAGCAGTAAGATTTTATAAATAAGAAGTTTATTTTTTCCTTGAATATTGCTATGAAATATGGTAATATGTTCAAAGTCAATGGAATCATTTGAAAATCAGGTATTAAGGCTAGCACCTGATATGCACAGTATGCATAACTTGTATCAGTTGGTTATCTTCTGTTCAGAACTAACATATTACTGTTTAAGCATATGAGGCATGAGATTTATAAACTTTTCAGTAACTGGTTGTATTCGTTACTCTTTCCGTTTTCTATCTCTTTGTTTTGTTATCGGCTTCAAAGTAAAGTTATGGTTCAATACATCATTAAGAACAACTGAGACTCATCAAGATACAACCGAACAGCAATATCCTACATCGAAATACTCTGTTATCTTTACTTGTCATTTCGTTATGTGGCTTAGAACTCTGTTGAACTCTATCCCATAAAAATAACTTAATTTTTAAATCAAAAATAAGCATAGGTTCAATGTTGAATCAATTCTTTTAAGAGACTTTGTATATAATCATACTAGTGAGAAAAGGGAAAATAATTGCATCGAAATAAATAGACTCTTTAAACAAAGAGCATGTATACATGTATTTTTTATATTTCTATGATAACCCGTGACACGGCTTTATTATTATTATTTTTTATCTTTTCCTTCTACTTATTATAATTATCTGCGACGATGTACTCTGAGGTCCCGGCTGGTTCATTACCATTAGGAACTGTATATGTACACGAGACATAGCTATGTAATTAACTACTATGAAACGTTTAAACCCGGGGTTTGTTTCTCGTCTTAAACTGTAAAATAATGTTCCCCTTGGTCACGTAAAAAACGTGATAGTCGTAAGAACGTTAGTATCCCCTGTCAGCAAATGTTCGCGTTAGCTTTGTTAGATTACAGTGTGGTTTCACTCTTCAAGAGTCGGGTTATTTTTCTGTTTTAGAGTCTTTCTATTGGTGCGTTCAATGTACCAGATCTTTTCAATAATAGTTTGAATTTCTAATTACTGCGAATATTTAAGTTACGAGGACAATCGCCGATCAGGTTTCACTTTTATCAAACTGACTATATCACTTTATTTGGCGCCTTTATACAAATTGAATGGTTTATGATTGTAGATTTTTTCTTTAAAGTAATAAGTCTGTTTTAGCAGTTTTTGCTTTATATACAAAGATGTCACGTATGTTACTGTCTCAAAAATCATAAAGTTGAGTAGCTGGGCAAACTGCGAATATTTAAGGTACAAGGACAATCGCCGATCAGGTTTCACCTTTATCAAACTGACTATATCACTTTATTTGGCGCCTTTATACAAATTGAATGCTGGTTTATGATTGCAGATTTTTTTACTTTAAAGTAATAAGTCTGTTTTAGCAGTTTTTGCTTTATATACAAAGATGTCACGTAGGTTACTGTCTCAAAAATCATAAAGTTGAGTAGCTGGGCAATAACATCAATACAATTTCCGGTTTATGCTATAACAAATAAGCAAACAGCAAAACATGGTGTGCGTGATCAGAATTTGTCAAATCTTTATTTATTACCATTTGAAGAATTCTTAGTTTCGTTACGTATAAAACGCACCTCATGAAGTCCTTAATCTACTTGGTGATAAGGCTGATAGTTCCAAGTAAACAGTATTCCATAAGATCTACCAGGATATTATATTTATAATTGTTCTGTGAGGGAGAGTGAACTAATTCTGAAAGTTGCATTATAATTGACTATGTTTCAAATTAAAGTTATTTACGTTACTACTTGTGGTAGTTATTGGTGAAAAAAAAAACTCATCTGTATTTTCTAATATTTGCAGATGATTCTGTAGAAAAAAACTAAGAAAAGAAAAAACATAAGGAGCCTATCTTGACATTACATGGTTTTAACAAAAAGACACATAGGTAACGTATATAATCGATCGTTACGGCCAAAGAGTTACTAGAAAAAAATGGCAACATGTGTTTTTTCATTGTGTATGCACCACTGATGAAGTTAATTCATGTTGCCAAAAATTAACACGAATGTTCACGGAAACTACATATGCCCCCGGACTACTACTAAGCCTTGTGGTTCTGAAGAAGAAGATCTTTGAAGATTTTTCAATGTATATCTGTGGTTCAAACCTGGGAATCCCTGCCCAAAGGCCATTTTGGACCCTGGGGTCACCTCTGAACAAATTTGGTTAAGGACCACTAGGCAATGCTACATGCCAAATTTCAAGCATCTGAGCCTCCTTACGGTTCTGAAGAAGAAGATTTTTGAATGTTTTACTCTGTATTTCTATGGCTCAAACCTATGACTATCTGCTGCGGCGCCATTATGAATTCTGGGGCTACCATTTGAATAAACTTGATAAAGGACTACTAGGCAATGCTACACACCAAATCTCAAGCATCTGAGCCTTGCGGTTCCTAAGAAGAAGATAAGAAGAAGATTTTTGAATGATTTTCTATGTATTTCTATGGTTCAAACCTGGGACTCCCTGCCCTGAAACTTTTGAACCCTGGGGCCACCATTTGAACAAACTTGGTAAAGGACCACTAGGTAATGCTACTTGCCAATTTCAAGCATCTAAGCCCTGTGGTTCTGAAGAAGAAGATTTTTGAATGTTTTTCTATGTATTTCTATGGATCAAACACCAGACGCCATTCCCCGGAACCATTTTAGACCCTAGGACCACCATTTGAACAAACTTGGTAAAGGATCACTAGGCAATGCTACACACCAAATTTCAAGCATCTGAGCCAAGCAGTTCTGAAGTAGAAGAGATTTTAATTTTTAATGTGTTTCTATGGTTTAAACCCAGGACTTCCTGCCCTGGAGCCATTTTGGACCCTGGGACCACCATTTGAATAAACTTAAATTGGTAAAGGACCACTAGGCAATGCTACATACCAAATTTCAAGCATCTGAGCGAAGCAGTTCTGGAGAAAAAGATTTTTAAATATATTTCATTTTCGAACCCAAGACCCCCGCCCAAGGGCCATTTTGGACCCCATGGGCCACTATTTGAACAAACTTGGTAGAGTTTAGATCCTGGAACCACCATTTAAACAAACTTGGTAAAGGATCAGTAGGCAATGCTACATACCAAATTTCAAGCATCTGAGTCAAGCAGTTCTGAAGAAGAAGATTTTTGAATATTTTTAATGTGTTTCTATGGTTTAAACCCAGGACTCCCTGCCCTGGAGCCATTTTAGACCCTGGGACCACCATTTGAATTAACTTGGTAAAGGACCACTAGGCAATGCTACATACCAAATTTCAAGCATCTGAGCCAAGCAGTTCTGGAGTAAAAGATTTTTAAGTATATTTTATTTTCGAACCCAAGACCCCCGCCCCAGGGCCATTTTAGACCCCAGGGTCACTATTTGAACAAACTTGGTAGAGGTCTACTAGACAATGCTTCATACCAAATATCAAAGCCCTAGGCCTAGCGGTTTCAGTTTCATTTAAAGCAACGACTGAAGACACACGACGGACACTGTGTGATCACAATATTTAGCTCGACCTGAGCGTATGGCTACGGTGAGCTAAAAAAAAAACACGACCTCCCCTAAATGTGCCCCCACCAGGCTATTAATTAATGACCCGACCCTAAGGAAACAGCAGGCCTGATTGATAAAGTGACATCTTCGTAGATCTTTCTTTTTATGAAAATCGGAAACAGCTCATTCATCGCAGTCCCACTTACATCGTCGGAAACCTAAGTGTATTTCGTTACCTGACCTTCGTTGATAGGTTTTAGCGACCCTTAGGGTACCGAGGTTATCCCACTCCTGAAACGTAACATTATATTATAATCATATATTATATGCATAGCATTTACTTCAGTCTATGAGAATAAAGTCATATTCGCCCAAAGCAACTGATGAGTTGTACTTAAATCACACTGAAATCAAGAGAACTACTTCTTTAGTAAAGATAATACCGTATACAATGTTGTTTTCGCGGTGTTTTATTTTTAGCGGTATTACGCGGTCACTAAGAAACCGCGAATATTAAAATCGCGAAATAATTTCCTGTTTCTTACAAAATATCTTCTGTAGACACAGTGTTCATATATTTTGTTTCTGTTTGCTTCGGTAGTTGCTGGTACTTTTCACTTGAGCCAGTTCTTTCATTAACCTGCGGCGGCCCTTGAAAAAATCCATTGAAAAGTGTGAGAAAAGTTGGTTATACAAACTCCATATCCTACAATGCAAAAATTTGCCTAAAATGACTTAGTTGAAAAGGCTGTAGTTCTGTCAAAATTAATTTTTAGCTCCATCAAAAATCCATATGCACATCTTCAATATGTACAAAATATGAATATACAGTTTGAAACAGATCCATTAAAAACTGTGCACAAACCCTGCAACGCAAAAACTTGCCTAAAAAGACTAGGTTGAAAAGCCTGCATGCAATTCTTTCAAAATCAATTCTAGTCCCATAAAAAAAAACAAAAAAACATGCGCATCTTCAATATGTCCACAATATGTATGCAAAGTTTGAATAGGATCATTAACAAGTAGCCCAAAGGGCAACAATTGCTCACCTGAGAGACATTGTAAACCTATAGGGATATTTAAGATGCTCAAGGGCAGCTAACTCCACAGTCAGTGGTCCTATAAGGCTGCAAATTAAACTCATCCAAAACATTATGTATGCCCTCATTTAATATATGCAAGTTTAAAAAGTATCCGATCAAGAGCACAATAGACAGAGCTGTCAAGGGCAGCTAACTTCGTAGTGGTTGGCCTGATCTGGCCAAAATTTGAACTTGTTTAAGATATTATGCATTTCTTCATTACCTGCAAGTTTGAAAAGGATCGGATCAGTAGAAACCAAGAAAAAGTGGGGACATTGATTTTTTGGATGCTCAGGGCAGGTACTCCATAGTCAGTGGTGAGATCTAGCCGAAATGCTAACTTATCCAAGCTTATATGCATATCCTCATTACCTGCAAGTATGAAGAGGATCCGATGAAAAATGAAAATGTGATGACGTTGTTTTCTCCATTATAAGACTATGGGATTTTTTTCAAACGCTCAAGGGCAGCTAACTCCGTAGTCTGTGCTCGAATCCGGCCAAATTTCGAACTCATCCAAGTTCTTATGTATGTCATCATTACCTGCAAGTATGATAAGGATCTAATCAAAAACCTTGATTGCAACACCCTGAAAGGCAAACTTGCTCGAGATATTGTCATGCCCTACATTTGTGTGAATTTATTTTAAAATCCGTTGAGAAATGTAGGTGCTAGAGCGATGACAAAGTTTTTCTAAAAATAGCCACAGTGACCTTGACCTATTGGCACAGCATCCTGAAAGTCAAACTTGCTCGAGACATTGTCATACCCTACATTTGTGTGAAGTAATTTCAAAATCCATGGAGAAATGTAGGTGCTAGAGCCATGACAAAGTTTTTCTAAAATTAGCCACAGTGACCTTGACCTTGGGTGCAGCACCCTGAAAGTCGAACTGGCTCGAGATATTGTCATGCCCTACATTTGTGTGAATTTGATTTAAAATCGGTTGAAAAATGTAGGCGCCAGAGTGATGACAAAGATTTTCTAAAAATAGCCACAGTGACCTTGACCTTGGGCGCAGCACCCTGAAAGTCAAACTTGCTCGAGATATTGTCATGCCCTACATTTGTATGAAGTTATTTTAAAATCCATGGAGAAATGTAGGTGCTAGAGCGATGACAAAAAAAGTTTCTAAAAATAGCCACAGTGACCTTGACCTTGGGCACAGCACCCTGAAATTCAAACTTGCTCGAGATACTGTCATGCCCTACATTTGTGTGAAGTTATTTTACAAGTAGCCCAAAGGGCAACAATTGCTCACCTGAGAGATATTGTAAACCTATAGGGATATTTAAGATGCTCAAGGGCAGCTAACTCCACAGTCAGTGGTCCAATCAGGCTGAAAATTAAACTCATCCAATACATTATGTATGCCCTCATTTGATATATGCAAGTTTAAAAAGTATCCGGTCAAGAGCACAATAGACAGAGCTGTCAAGGGCAGCTAACTTCGTAGTGGTAGGCCTGATCTGGCCAAAATTTGAACTTTTTTAAGACATTATGCATTTCCTCATTACCTGCAAGTTTGAAAAGGATCGGATAAGTAGAAACCAAGAAAAAGTGGCGCCATTGATTTTTTGGATGCTCAGGGCAGGTACTCCATAGTCAGTGGTGGGATCTAGCCGAAATGCTAACTAATCCAAGCTGTTATGCATATCCTCATTACCTGCAAGTATGAAGAGGATCCGATGAAAAATGAAAATGTGAGGACGTTGTTTTCTCCATACAAGGACTATGGGATTTTTTTCAAACGCTCAAGGGCAGCTAACTCCGTAGTCTGTGCTTGAATCCGGCCAAATTTCAAACTCATCCAAGATCTTATGTATGTCATCATTACCTGCAAGTATGATAAGGATCTAATCACAAGTAGCCCAAAGGGCAACAATTGCTCACCTGAGAGACATTGTAAACCTATAGGGATATTTAAGATGCTCAAGGGCAGCTAACTCCACAGTCAGTGGTCCAATCAGGCTGAAAATTAAACTCATCCAAAACATTATGTATGCCCTCATTTAATATATGCAAGTTTAAAAAGTATCTGATCAAGAGCACAATAGACAGAGCTGTCAAGGGCAGCTAACTTTGTAGTGGTTGGCCTGATCTGGCCAAAATTTGAACTTGTTTAAGATATTATGCATTTCTTCATTACCTGCAAGTTTGAAAAGGATCGGATCAGTAGAAACCAAGAAAAAGTGGCTATGGGATTTTTTTCAAACGCTCAAGGGCAGCTAACTCAGTAGTCTGTACTCGAATCCGGCCAAATTTCGAACACATCCAAGCTCTTATGTATGTCATCATTACCTGCAAGTATGATAAGGATCTAATAAAAACCTTGACTGCAGCACCCTGAAAGTCAAATTTGCTCGAGATATTGTCATGCCCTACATTGTGTGAATTTATTTTAAAATCCGTTGAGAAATGTAGGAGCTAGAGCGATGACAAATTTTTTTCTAAAATAGCCCCAGTCACCTTAACCTTGGGCACAGCATCCTGAAAGTCGAACTTGCTTGAGATATTGTCATACCCTACATTTGTGTGAGGTTATTTCAAGATCCATGGAGAAATGAAGGTGCTAGGGAGATGACAAAGTTTTTCTAAAAATAGCCACAGTGACCTTGACCTTGGGTGCAGCACCCTGAAAGTCACACTTGCTCCAGATATTGCCATGCCCTACATTTGTGTGAAGTTATTTTAAAATCTGCTGAGAAATGTAGGTGCTAGAGCGCTGACAAAGTTTTTCTAAAAATAGCCACAGTGACCTTGACCTTGGGCGCAGTATCCTGAAAGTCGAACTTGTTTGAGATATTGTCATGCCCTACATTTGTGTGAAGTTATTTAAAAATCTGCTGAGAAATGTAGGTGCTAGAGCGCCGACAAAGTTTTTCTAAAAATAGCCACAGTGACCTTGACCTTGGGCTCAGCATCCTGAAAGTCGAACTTGCTCGAGATATTGTCATGCCCTACATTTGTGTGAAGTTATTTTAAAATCTGTTGAGAAATGTAGGCAATAGAGCGATGACAAAGTTTTTCTAAAAATATGTGATGATGTTGTTTTCTCCATTATAAGACTATGGGATTTTTTTCAAACGCTCAAGGCAGCTAACTCCGTAGTCTGTGCTCAAATCCGGGCAAATTTCGAACTCATCCAAGCTCTTATGCATGTCATCATTACCTGCAAGTATGATAAGGATCTAATCAAAAACAGTTGAGAAAACGCGATGACGCCATTTTCGCAATTATAACCCTATGGGATTTTTTTCAAGCGCTCAAGGGCAGCTAACTCCGTAGTCTGTGCTCGAATCCGGCCAAATTTTGAACTCATCCAAGCTCTTGTGTATGTCATCATTACCTGCAAGTATGATAAGGATCTAATCAAAAACAGTCGAGAAAACGTGATGACGCCATTTTCCACATTATAACCCTATGGGGGCTATCTGTGGCCATGGAAACCAGAGTTCTCAGCTCATCGGCACCAAAACCTAATGCAGCCTTTCCCCTACCCAAATAATGCTTCAGATAAAATTTGATTGCGATCGGCCCACTGGTCTCTGAGATATTTATGTTTGAAAGTGTTGACGCTGCCACACACCCACCCACGCACCCACGGACGGACGACGGCTCGACTCCCATCCTATAAGCTCACCCCTGAGCCTTCGGCTCAGGTGAGCTAAAAATAGCCACAGTGACCTTGACCTATTGGCACAGCACCCTAAAGGTCGAACTTGCTCGAGATATTGTCATGCCCTACATTTGTGTGAAGCTATTTTAAAATCCATTGAGAAATGTAGGTGCTAGAGCGCTGACAAAGTTTTTCTAAAATTAGCCACAGTGACCTTGACCTTGGGCGCAGCACCATGGAAGTCAAACTTGTTTGAGATATTGTCATGCATTACATTTGTGTGAAGTTGATTTAAAATCCGTTGAGAAATGTAGGCGCTAGAGCGATGACCAAGTTTTTCTAAATATAGCCACAGTGACCTTGCCCTTGGGTGCAGCACCCTGAAAGTCAAAATTGCTCAAGATATTGTCATGCCCTACATTTGTGTGAAGTTATTTTAAAATCTGCTGAGAAATGTAGGTGTTAGAGCTCTGACAAAGTTTTTCTAAAAATAGCCACAGTGACCTTGACCTTGGGCTCAGCATCCTGAAAGTCGAACTTGCTCGAGATATTGTCATGCCTTACATTTGTTTGAAGTTATTTTAAAATCTGCTGAGAAATGTAGGTGCTAGATTGCTGACAAAGTTTTTCTAAAAATAGCCACAGTGTCCTTGACCTTGAGCGCAGTATCCTGAAAGTCGAACTTGCTCGAGATATTGTCATGCCCTACTTTTGTGTGAAGTTATTTTAAAATCCGTTGAGAAATGTAGGCAATAGAGCGATGACAAAGTTTTTCTAAAAATATGTGATGACGTTGTTTTCTCCATTATAACACTATGGGATTTTTTTCAAACGCTCAAGGGCAGCTTACTCCGTAGTCAGTGCTCAAATCCGGCCAAATTTCGAACTCATCCAAGCTCTTGTGTATGTCATCATTACCTGCAAGTATGATAAGGATCTAATCTAAATCAGTCGAGAAAACGTGATGACGCCATTTTCCCCATGATAACCCTATGGGATTTTTTTCAAACGCTCAAGGGCAGCTAACTCCGTAGTCTGTGCTCGAATCCGGCCAAATTTCGAAATCATCCAAGCTCCTGTGTATGTCATCATTACCTGCAAGTATGATAAGGATCTAATCAAAAACAGTCGAGAAAACGTGATGACGCCATTTTTTAGCCATTATAACCCTATGGGGGCTATCTGTTGCCATGGAAACCACAGTTCTCAGCTGATCAGCACCAAAACCTAATGAAGCCTTTCCCCCACCCAAATGATGCTTCAGATAAAATTTGATTGCGATTGGCCCACTGGTCTCTGAGATATTTATGTTTGAAAGTGTTGACGCACGCACGCACCCACGCACCCACCCACGCACGGACGACGGCTCGACTCCCATCCTATAAGCTCACCTCTGAGCCTTCGGCTCAGGTGAGCTAAAAACTGTGGGAGGAGTTGATTACACAAACTGTATCATTTAGTGTGACACACGGACGGACGGATGGACAGACATGAGCAAATCTTAATGCCTCTTGACTATAGTCACGGGGGCATAAAACGTTCAATAATCAATAGTCCGAAACACTTGACATGCAGATAGGATGACCAGAACTGGGGAAAATCAAAGGGCTGATAGCCTTTGAACGACAGGTGCTATAAAAATACTACAGGGGAAGCAGCAATTTCCCGAATACTGTTTCTCTGTCGTCACATACCAAAGCAAGCCGACCGGTTTGTCAAAATCATTCAGGCTGAAATAACACCAAAGATGTCCGTTAAAATTATGATAGTAATAACAACAGCACTTTCTTACGCTTACGTTACAAACTTGCAACAACATACGGATAACGAATAAAACATAAAATATCTGTATAATAGCTTCATGGCACATAGCAGACGCATACAGACAAACGTGAAGCAGTGGTTGCAATTATCCTTTAATGTATTGAAATTGTTGTTTTCTATCGGTTCTCGCTACTATTTTACTGAAGAAGCATTGCTACAATATTTATTTTAAAAATAAAACTTCTCATAACAGGGCTAAAATTTGTCAGAAGGCAACGCTGAGAACTTAACATTTTATCCTCTTCTCGAGTTTTGACCACACAGCTATAATTACGAAGCTCCGCCTTTTTTACCAACAAGATAGAAAACTGATTGCTTTGATTCTATTTTTGACAACTAGCCAGCGTCCTTTAAGATCAACGTGACATTTTCCCGAAGGTATTTCGCCGATATTGTCAAGGGGATTAAGTGAAATTTTCGGTCGTCCAAAATGCATCACTGAACAGAATTTCTAATTGGTCAGTTTTTCAGAAGAATTAAGCCTTATGTAAATTTGGATTATTCTGGCAACAAATTCTAGGAAGAGCATATGCACATATCTTCTTGCGTTTTATGAGCAGCACAATCGCTTATGTTTTTGCATAATGATTACGTAAAATGTGTAGCGTCGTTTAACATTTTCTAAAACACTTATTGGGAGGCAGTTTGAATACTGCAGTAAATACTGCTAAATATTTCATCATGACTAAGTACAAATTTCGTATTTCTATGAATGAAAACTTTTATTACTCTCAAAATACATTGATCTTGCAGCAGTTTAATGCAGTTTTTCTGCATTCTCAAAACAGTCTGTGATTTAAGAAGAATATAACTAATATTACTGTAAATTTCAGTTTAAAGAAGTAGATGACAGCCAACAATTTTGATAATGATAATATTCTAAAATATTGGTTAAAAATCACATTTCTGTATAGTAGAAAACAGACCAATTAGAAATTTTGTAAATTAGGAATATATATTTCTTTTCACCAGGCATTTTATCTGAAAGTTCATGAGTTTTACTGCACTAACAATGAATTGATAAATTAGAAGTCTATGCTCGATACCAGTAGGCAACACAGGGTCTTTATTTTGGGGAGGTCATTTGCATCTTGTAACAAATACTCCGAGAAGCTGTTGTAGGTATCAGTTGACAAAGAGTAGGCAGCCTTTTGACTGGTGGTTCCTTAAGACAGGTTGACTTCGGTAGTCAGTTTGGCGATCTCAGTTTAGATGAAAACGGGACTCCAATTTTCCTTGCTCCTTTGTCACCAATATGATTAGATTTCTTAATTTGGTAACTTCGAAATATGATGCTTCTAAGTATACCTGCACTAAAGGTATCATCACACGAATACATAATAGCCGCGACACGAGAAAGGCAACAATGTGGTTGTGCGCCCAGCGCAGACTCAGATCAGCCTGGGCATCAGCCCAGTCTGATCAGAGTTTTCGCTGTCCGCATGGAGCTAGCTTGGACCCTTAGCTACCCTTTAAGCGCTTAGCAAAGAGTCTGATCCGACTAGGCTGATGCCCAGGCTGAGCTGAGTCTGCACTCTGCGTACAACCACATTGTTGGTTTTCTCGTGTCGCGGCTCATATTTACTCCCGCCTTCGCCCAAATCAAGGACATGTGAACAACGAACCCTCAAAGTTGCCGCGCAATGTGTTGATTCAAAATAATACTCTACTTTTTCAAAATTTAATTTGCAATATTGCTGTTTGCAATTGGACTGTGAAAGCCTCATGCGTGTCGCAACCCATTCATAAGAGGAATGGCGTGAAAAGGGATCTTAATTTAGTTAACATTTGCATAAGTATGATTATTTGTACAAACAGACAAACAAGTCTTCAGTTTGTACTTCTAAGATCTAGCAGGATTTACAAGAAAGTGAATATTTTGATTAGACTGCGATGACGTTCCCAGAGTGATGTTCCCACATGCCGTAACACCGCTCACGTGTTTTTCCCTTAATATAGTCACTGTTGTTTTTGTAACACCTTGAAATGTATGTCAATGCTACTGAAGGAAGTATTGCATTTCGAAGGTGGATGACTGACAATTTCATCCCACGCATTTTTTTCAGCTGAAAATAAATGCATAAAGTCAGTGGCCCATGGAATGTGTTTCAATGTCATCCAAAAAGTTTTAAAGTATTGCATTGTAACGGTTGATGCTTAAGAAAATACCGCCTCGCGTTTTTTTTTTTCAAAAAAAAAAACCTAAAAACAAAATACTGTCACAAAGTAGCCATAATCTCCAGTCGTAGTATAAACAAATCTGCCATGAGTAGATAACTCACTAATTGAGAGTTGAAGCGTTGTCTATTCATTTATGACATTTCATGCCATTACAACGCGATATTTATAGGAGCATCTGTAAAGTATTAAGATGATTTTATGGAAATATCCCACACAACAGAGGATATATATCATGGGTATGAAATTTGGCTTAGGGCAGATAACTCACACAGTGTTACATGTAGATAGGGAATATTTTCTAATTAACCGTATAACAGTTTATCGCCCTTCTATACAGACTATACTGATGCAAAGCATCAATCCGCCGAAACATTTTTATCAAAAGTATCTGCAAAGTGCATAGGATTTACTTAGAATGAGTTTGAACTTTCATGCTAAGCTATCATCTTGCAGCCAGATTCCTTGTAAGGTAACACTAATGAAGACATACCGGTATCTTAGCATCTTCTGTTTTTCTGATCTAGTCTATCCAATAGTCTTGGAACTTATATCGGGTATTTAGCATATCTGCTAAATCTGTGATTATAAATCGTAAATCTGCGTTAATGTCTGCAAGATGCCGGAAACAGTGGTCCGAAGATATACGAATTCTTCCATTGCCCATTCCAAAATTCACCAATCTCAAGTTCTTACCGGCGAATAATGACAACAAGTAACAATTATTTTGTCTTGGAATGGGTTGAGTCTCCACAGTGCAAACAGTATTCTCATTTATCAATCATAATTAATCACTTTTTGGTTCAAAGTCCCTCAGCAACATTTGAAAATAATGAACAGACTTTATTGATATAAGCGGTCCTTGCTTATACTAATAGTGACCTATTCGACTCACCAATACAAACCAGAGGGACGCAAAGTTGTCACCATGAGTGAGTTAACCACAATACATGCAGCTGTGATTAATCAAGGAGAAAATTATAAAGCATAACATGGTGTACTTCAATCAAAAATGACTTATTTACCGGTGAAATCATACATGATCTAGTTCTATAATGTGGATTTCCTCTTTACTTGCATGATGATGAGTTGGAACTCAGACTTTAAATGATATCTTCATCCTAGATTTGTCACAGAAGGTTGGGTCCTAACCATTAGTGTCTCAGGCCAGGCTCACCGTGGTCAAACATGCGGTTTCCTTGTGCTCTTGTTTTAGGCTTTCACTGTGGTAAATAAGTATACTTTCAGAGGATGATGGATAGATGGATGACTTGCAATTTTACGTCCTTTGCAATCAAAATTTCAGCCATATGAGGACGATGGGACGGTAACAATGAAAGGCTGTGTTGTGCAATTGAACCCTTTTACGATTGAACAGATTTCCGCCTGCAGCAACAATAAAACCAGAACCGTGCTTGGCAGGCCATTGCTTCTACGACTTTCAAAGAAAACAACGTTGCCATTTTCAATTCCAAAAGAAACACACACACACACACACACACACACACACACACACACACACGCACACACTACTAGCAAATTCTTTCCTTAAAGGATAGACCTCCTTTCGGATGTGTTTCATCTGCCAGGGATGCAAACAGAGCTTCAAAGAATTTGTTTTCCTTTGTAAAATGGTGGAAAAAGACAAACACCTTAAATTTCAACATTTTTCTTCATTGCATTTTTGTTAATTTATGTTTTCTTTGATTCCTGACAAATGATTAAGGAAGACCGATGCTCTTATGACCGAATGTTATTGCGCATGTGCTGCTTTGTTTTATCGTAAACTGTTTCATATTCAGTTCGTCTATGTTGCACTAAGTTACTTTTTATTGATATGTGGTGTATCGTTTTATCGTTAACTATTTCACAGTCCATCTATTTTGCACTAAGTGAGTCTGAAATTGCACATGAGGAATTTCGTTTTACCATTTACTATTTCGCAGTTCGTCTCTGTCGCACTTAATAAGTCTATCATTGCACATGTGCTGTTTCGTTTAAACGATAACTGTGTTTCACAGTTCGTCTGTGGTTCACTATGTTACTCTGTTATTGCACATGTAGTGCTTCGTTTTACCATTAACTATTTCACAGTTCGTCTATGTTGTACTTAGTGGGTCAGTGGGTCTGTTATTGCACATATGCTGTTTTGTTTTATCGATAACTGTTTCACAGTTCGTCTATGTTGCTCTAAGTTTGTCTGTTGTTGCACATATTGTGTTTCGTTCCATCGTCAACTATTTCACAGTTCGTCTATGTTGCACTTAGTATGTTAGTGCACATATGTTGTTTCGTTTTAACGATAACTGTTCGCATTGAGTTTCTCTTTGTTGGAACATTGAGTTTCTCTTTGTTGGAAGGACTTTCTCGTCCAAGGAAGCATAGAGAAATTCACAAAATTGTTTCTCTTTGTTAAAATGAAGAAAGCATGGAAGACTACCCATCACCTTAAAACACTGAATATAACGAAACAGATATGAGTATGAGGCGAATCCATTACTGAAACAGACGGTCTTTGAAATTCCTCTGCAAAGGAGTAACTTAAACTATAGAAGGTTTACATGATCAAGTTCAAAGTATCGGTTGTTGTAAAATATCTTTTTTGGTCAAAGTAATGTCTGAACGCGAACTATGATGCCGAGATGATGCAGGGAAGATAAACTCAATGCTTCTAAACACAGACAACTCGCACATTCATATTGCATCATGGGGATAATACGAATTACGAATCTAGCTGGACACGTTTAAGCACACCCTTTGCGGTTGCCCCCCCAAAAAAGGAAATAATGTGTTCTAATATAAAACCCCTAAATAACTAATGAAATCGTGACATCTCTAAGAAATTAATGTTAAGAGTACAAATTTCATACAGGTCAAAAAAATTATCCTATTATTTAGCACGTCCCTATCCACCCGGTCATCTACCCTCCAAACTTTCAGAACGGTCTGACACGGCATAATACTAATATACAGTACTGACCAATAGGGTCGTGTTGGGTAGCTTCGGACAGCGGGTAAATTCGGACATACCATTTCAATCAAACAGAGAAAATCCAGATGAGACGGCTCATAATAATGAGCCGTCTCATCAGGATGTTCACTGTTTGTCCATTTAATTTTGTTTTAATTCCAAACAACTGAGATATACAGGAAACAATGCCATTGTCCGAATTTAGCTGCTGTCCGAAGTTACCTGACTTGACCCTAATACAGTTGTACAGTTGAATCACATCTCAAACACCAATATTGAGAGATGACTGTATGACAATACCTAGATCAGTCCAAAAAAGTGCAGATTTTACGATCTGGCGACATACCAAACATTGCTGCTTGGATGGCAAATAGAGATGGCCCGGATCAGGGTTGATTGGCTTTTATTTTTTTCAAAATAGCATTTTCCACGGTGCTTCTGTCAATTACCCTTCCTATGCTGAAAAGTTTTTACATCTTTTCATCAAATTCACTGTCACATGTTTTACTAACAACAGCTCTTAATACGATGGAAAGTCATAATACTTTGATATTTAATTGTTGAATAAAAACTGCTACATCAGACTAACTCATAAGTCCTTATCTGTAACCGAGATATATAGATACAAAAAGCCTTATACCCCATGCCTGTACAGTGAAGAACATGAATACTTACTCGAGCCTGGTTCGAGATTTCGGTATGCACTGTAATGAAACTGAATAGCCGACAAAACATAGGTATTGTGAGCAGTAAGTACCTTGATCAGAGGGACTGCTTAAATTACAATGTACATGGTCAGGTTTCATGTCAAATATTCGATGATGCGTGGTGGATAAAATGGGTAAAACCCTATAGCCTATGGTCAAGCCAGGCGCCAAATACGGAAGAATGACTTGCAAAAATATAAAAATGTAGTTCGGACTAGTTACCAGAACTTCCGATGGAAAAGAGGAGGCAAAAGCCTATAAAAGACTGGTAAGCAGGACTTTTTTCTTTATGTTTCTTTAATAAAGAGGAAAGAAATGTTTGAAAATAAATATAAAATTTGTCAGTATTTATAATAAATAATAATAATAATAATAATAATAATAATAATAAAAATACAAAAAGATAGTGAAATGAATACTTTGAAGGTAAGACATCTTCGCATGACATCGCTTTATATATTTTATATCGCCCATTTCTCATGGGAAATACAATAGCGCTAAACTATAATAGTAATAATTTATTAATAAGACTAGATAATATTACAATAATAAGAATCACGATTTATTTGATTTAAACAACAACAACAACATTTTTACAGAATAAAACTTAAATTAAAAAGTAGCAACGAAAAAAATAACTTACAGACTTTACATCGTTGAACAGGAGAGTTTAATCGGTCTGAAAGGTCTCGAACTTGGATCAGAAACGGTTGAAGAAGAAAGAGTCGCTTTGTTTTATTATTATTACTACTACTACTCTGTGTGTGTGTGTGTGTGTGTGTTGTCAAGAAGGGTTTGAACTTTCTTTCTTCACTACTGTAGAATAAAGCAGAATTAAAACAAAAAAAGAAGAAGATGAAGAAGGCATGATCTTGTCAAAAAATGTGAAGATCTAACTGGATTCTCTTGTAGCTGATTTGTTTTGGTCTGTCTCTGGGGATAACCAAGCTGAAGCTATTTACGCATTAAATTTAAAAAAAAATAGAATGGTAATATCTATTTTGAATGTAAAGTCTCTGATCAAATTTACCCATCAGAACTTCAATGCATAAGATAGATTCCTCCGAAGCCCCATTACATGCTCTTATCTCTAATGGTTCTGTTTTGGTTTTGTTTCATCGAAATTTTATGACAAGCGCGATAATTTTGATTTTGACATCGAAAATTTTCCATTTTAGAATGGAGGCGTTCTCCGTTTTTACGTCTTTGCCAGAGTTTCTAGTAACATTGCTGTCCTTACAACGTTACACATTTTAAAAGCGAAACTTCTCAAGCAAGGCTATAGATATCATAAACTTTGTAAAGCATTTTCATTTCTTTTTATCGGCGACATTTAGACTTCTTGTAGCCTATATTTAATGTCGGATTGAAAATACTACTCTTCTACAACGCCTATCGAAATCTGAAACTTATGATGACTTGGTGTATAAATTAAGCAAAATTGTTGGTAGGAATGATTTTTCTGATAAGTTAAGAATAAAAAGTAATCATTAGTTATGTGTTCGGCAATTCTATGGTTTTGTCTTTCCACCTATCTTAGGAAAGCTTCCCACTTAGCTTTCAACATGGTTTGTCTTAAATTTAGTGCCGCCACATGCTGTTTCTGTTTTTTCACGCCGTGGTCTAGTGGTTACGAAAGCCCGAGTTCACTCATTCAATCATGGGCGGTATATAAACTTTGGTTCTATTAGCTTTTGTATTGTTCGCCTTCAGTATTTATATATTACATACAGTGCAGCACACCGTACTCATTCCATGATATTAAGATGAATATCTTAGCCAGCAATAACGTTGCTACAAATTTGCAAAACACTTGTGAATTAGTCTCGAAAACTTTGTGCAATATTAACGTTGCCATTTTTTTTCAAAGGGAATTTTCTGTTATGTGTATGCAACGTTGTTAGTGACACTGCTTCACACAACCTATATGTAGTCGGTGTATAGCTACAATGATAAATTTGTATATGTAAGACCTGATTGCAATGTCATTTGATGCTTAATGGTAATGTGATGCTGTTGGCTTGTTTTTATTGTACGAGGGTCATCCAAAAAGTTCTGTCACTGGCTTATATCTCGAAAACGAAAAGTGCGATTCACCTAAAATAAAAAACATTCAAAAACCCTGTTTTTTATCACATAGCTGTAAAAATCAGATTCTTGTATCAATGACATAACATTCACAATCTGCATCAAAAGAAGGGTACCCTCACCCGACTGGCAAATTTGTAGATGTAACTCCGGCAATAATCAAGGAAGGGATGTCTATTATCGCTGCTCGGTGCCTACAATATCTCAGGTGCTAATAAAGACAACGAAAAAACCTCCAAGTGATTCTGTCCATTTTAAAGAGTTTACAGCATTTCGTAACCTCAACTTTATACAAACAACGCCTTAGGAAAATCAACCAGGTCACGTTCTAAGTTCTAAAGCTTCATAAACGTATAATATTTCCAATTCTGAAGCATATCTGTACTGCAGTAGATCATGACAATGTGTTCTCAATCAAAATTTCAGAAAGATCCCAAAAATGAAGGCACAGTGGGTCCTTCAAAATCACGTGACTGTGAATTTCACCATATTACATATATCAATATTTTGCATCGCATATAATTGACAGAAGTCGCTGATTTTTATGTAGTGTCCCACAAAATGCAACTGACAGCAACCCTGAAAATTTCAGAATCCTGCGATATGTAATTGACGAGATATGCAGCATGAAGCAAGCCAGCAGAAAAACAGAAATCGTGAAAATAGGCCAGTGTCAAATATAAGGTCTGTATCTGAGCTTATAACTAAACCAGAAGGCATGTTTTCGCCATTTACCTGATATCAGTATAAAGATAAAAGATTGTTCTTTTGATTGTTGCAAACCGTGGTAAGCTATCACGTCTGTGAGCAAAGTTATGAGTCCAGTGACAGAACTTTTTGGACGATCCTCGTAATGATAATATCTTGTCGCATATTCTGCTCTACATTCGTTCGTAATTGTTTACGCACTCTAGCCAGCGCAAGATGTAAATTTTTGAGAAATCACAACTTTGAGCACGTAGCTTTTGCTTCATTCACGGGAACGCTGCAATAATCGCAAGATGAGGATTGTTTTGCGGTTTAAAGTGAAACTAGGTGAGACAGATGTTTAATCAATCTCTCTCTCTCTCTCTCTCTGTATGTGTGTTGTCACATAAACCACGATAGACGTTTAAGCGAGGATTGGAGTTCCGTAAAGCTAGTCGTTCTAAGGCTGTAATGCCGTTGTGGTTTGTCGATGTTATTGTTTATGTCTTTTTATCTTAGTCTTAGAAAAATCGTTGTGTTTTGTTTGTTTGCTCTCTTTCACTTTGAAGTATGTTTTACATAAATAGAAAATAGGTAAACTAGATATTTTGTGTGCCTAATATATGTATGTTTGGTTTAGCCTAACTTTTTTACCGCCTACCTTGGAAAGAGCTGTTCATTCTTAGAATTTAGTTTGTTTCTACGCGTTACTATTTGTGGGTGGGATTTTGGTCTTTAATTGTATCATTTCCTTGTGCTACCCTTTTATACTACTCTACTGTACTCTCTTAAGTAGCAGAATTAACCCATTTATGCCTAGAGTCCCATAAAAAGGGACATCGGCAAGCAACGCAGACCCAGATCAGACGCAGCATTTTCTACACTATTTGCAGAAGACAAATGGATATTTCTCGTTGAAAGAGAATAAAAATGATAAAAATAAACTAAATCAGACACCACTTAATTGACGAATAGACTCATCCAATTTACAAAGACAGCAGAAGAGTCCACTAAGCATAAATGGGTTAATTAGAATTACAGCATTCGGTGCGCTACGTCATCTCCAAATGTGCCAACCCTGTCGAATATTCAAAACGTAATATGTGCCGTAACGTTATTTTTATGTCGTTTACTTTGTGATGGCGTCAGTTATAAAATTATCATCAGCTACTGCTGAAAATAGTTCTTTTCGGTATTATGTTTTATTATAAGATTTATAAGTTTAAACTTACAAGCATTTTTCTTATGCAATATGTCTGCATGATTAAACAATAAATATCTTTGAAAAAGATAATCGGCTTAGATTAAATAGAAGTGTGTATTGTTATATGTATGAGTCAGGTACATGTAAGATATCGAATGTGCTGATCAGATTGTACGAATGCGCATGCTGATATGTATATTTGTTGTTGGTGTTGAGGTTTCGATTGAATTTTGATTGGGGTCTGTCTGTGTTGCACATAACAATGAGGATTGGTTGGTTGACCGCCCCCACATAACCTTAAAAGTGTTGCAGTTCCAACACAACATCAACAGCTAAGCCAGCAACAATTACTTAATTTCGTCTTCGATTTCTGTGTCAAGTTGTTTTGTTGGTCTCATGTTTTACATGAGCTATATAACAGGCGAAATGTTTTTTGGCTAAAAGCGATTTGGACCGAAATATCTACATTCATCACGGCACGGTTTATAGTTCAACAGTCAAAAGAAACTGAAAGTAGATAGAGAAAGTGAAAGTAAGGTACTTACATTAAAATCCCGGGTATATTTATATTGGCCAATGAAATACTTAAAATATAGGTCAATATTAAGGTTATATGGCTAAAGCCGAAAAAAGTGCGTCACTGGACGTTACCTGAGTTGCAATAATAATTGCCGAAATAAAGTGACAAAATGTGATAGTTGTAAGCAGATATAACAATTTCTCACCCATTGGACAAAAGTATCCCTTTCTAGAGGTGTCTGAGATTTTTATATCTCGGCCTGCTATCTCAGCCTATGCTCAGCAAGCTGTCTCAAAATGCCAATCATTGCTATATAGTGCATCCCATTTAATTACAAACTTAAATTCAACAAATCAACTTGCTGCTACCTTTCATGTAAATAGCATGCAAAATGAAATTGACAGCTAATGATGTGCATGAGGTGTCACTGTAGATTTTTGATTACCTGTCAGTCTTAAAAAATGCATTCACAAGCTGAAAGTAACATACATTTCAGAACTATTAATAGAAAATAAGCTTGAAGTTTATAGGAATGGCTTCAACAAGAAGTTAAGTTATTCAATGAATATTCTGTTCTCTAAAATATAATGGAAGACAAAATAATCTATGATGGGGTTGAGGCTCCGACAAGGAAATCTCAGGCTCGTTTTCAGATCATTTAAGTCTTATGCTCGGCAAGCCTCGCATAAGACTAAATAATCTGAAAACAAGCCTGAGATTTCCTTGTCTCGGCCTTAACCCCATCATAGATTTTATTAATAACATAACAGAATAGCGTGCGAAGCGTCTGAGAATTCGGCCGTATTGTACATTCTCTACGAATTCATTTATAGCCTCGTCTTACGCTTCTAAGCTGCTGATTTAGATTCCTGGAGCCAAACAATGGTTCATCCTAAAAGCGCCAGAAATGTAAATACTTGAATTTGCAAACAGCGTAGATCCCGACGAGGGGGTTATATTAGCCGTCTCATCTTTTGCTACACTGTTTGCTACCTTTTTTTTTCAATTCTCATTATGAAATAGCTTGGACGAAACGCTTATTTTTTTTAATTTTCCAGACGTAAATTTTGTCGCCTGTTATTTTGGTGCTTTAAGGGTTCAGAAATTTACCTGCTTGAGTAACATTCTTCTTGTAAACCAGAACTGTCTTTCCTTTCCAGGCTCTTCGTGTTTTTTTGATGCTTACTAGCTGGCTGGCACAAATAAAAGCACATCTGTCATCCAAGTGTAAGGAACCGGAGGATCTGCAAGAGAAGCTGGACAAGCTTAACTCAGAGATAGTAACGTTGCACTGTACTGGGACAGCAACCTACAATATCATCCCGGAATACAGAAATCTCTCCTCGTTTTACCGGCTTCATTCTTCCGCCAAAAAGCAGACGATTTATGGCGTCTCCAAATGTAAGCAATACAAGAAGCGTGACGATCTAAGACTAACTTGTCCTTGGTATGTTTACCTAGAATACGATGAAGACAGAATCCCTAAAACGATGGCGAAAGCGGAATGCACGTGTAAAGAGTGCTTCAAGGTGGAAAGTTTTGAAAAATCAGGACTCTGCGAGAAAGTATACACTTATGTTCACGTGATAAGACGACATTGTTTTGACGGTGAATTCCAGTATTTTATTAAATTAGAACCTGTGCCGGTTGGATGTACATGTAAACGTGATCTACAGCCATCCGCAGAACAGGACTTAGAAGACGGGGACTTGACAGAAGAGGACTTGTAGGTTTTGAAGGGATTTGTGCAACTAGCGTTTGCTTGCTGAGTTTTTTTTTTTATATATATATATGCTTTCAATATTTGATCCACGATAATCATTAAAGGGCGATTACTCAGAAATTTTGTTAAAATAATTCATTTTGCTTCAATGATAAAGGTCAATGAGAAAATCATATTGTTGCAAACCACGTCAGAAATCCTAACCATACCGGTTAAACACATAGGCCCCTTTAATACTTTAGTGGTCTTTCTTAATATCCGCTGTTATCTCACATTTTGACTATTATAACTATTATTCATTAGGTGATTATTTTATAGGAAATGTCCATTTATAAATTTGAATTCTTTTTTAAATTACATAAAAAAAAGTTTATAACAGATTTTAATCATTTCCTTTAACCTTTTGTTTGAAAACAATCACTGTCAGAGACTTACTAGACAGATTGCAAACTACTTTATTCATTTAGATATACTGACAAATATGTGAATTGAAATTTACTAGACAGATTGCGAACTACTTTATTCAGTTCGATATACTGACAAATATGTGAATTGAAATTTTAATAATTATGATTATGTATTTAAATTTGAAATCTAACTGCAAATAAGAATAACGTTTTAAGTTGCAAATAAGAATAACGTTTCGATTTTGGACAAATTGTAATTAGTATAACAGATGCGAAAATACAAATGCTAACCTTTTTGGAGCTTCCGACCAGAATATATTTGACAATTATGAAATTAAAAAAAAATAACACAGTGTTCATCGATGACGTCATCAAGTATGAATATTGAGATAGCTAAAAGTATCGGATGGCATAAAATCTACATCTCAAAAACTAGCTCTGATAATTTGATGCGGTTTTCAATAGTCAGTTGCTAACAGAAAACTTCTTCCATTTCTATAATATAATGCGAGGTCATAATTGCCCTTTAGAATACTTTGCGCTTATGAGAACAGCGATGGCCCAGACCAGCATGTGCACCCACACTCTGATAAAACCTTTGCTGTTTGCAGATACCAGGTCTAGAGTCTGAGAAAACTAAGAAGCTCGGCGGATGCACAGACTGTATTTAGTCTTCGCTGTTCGCATATTCGTTAAAAGCTCTTTACAAAAGAGTTTTTTCATCCAGCAACATTATCATAGCACTGGACCAACAAGTCTTACCTTAAAGCTTATGTATGTGGCGTCGAAATGACGACGTTCTAACGTCGATGCGACGTCAGTGCGTCGCATCGACGTCCGTACGACGTCATGTGCCTGCTAGGTTTCTTGCCTGCTTCAGAATAACTACATGTACTTAGTTAGACATCAGTCCTGCTGGCGGGACTCTTTTCATGACCAGGATGTCCTATAATTTCAATAAGTCTTAAATAAATGAAACATTATTGAAAGTATTTTCAACACATAAAAGTACAGCTAAGATGGATAGACCTTAGACTGAGCTGAAATGTTCTGTCTACTGTGAATTCACAACAAGTAAACATTGCATGGCCCCTTTCAACTTTGCGAGCCCTTGTGCAGTTCACGATGGAATAATGAAAGAATTTTCATGCAACGTTGTCAGTAGTGAAGCTAATAAATGGTTCACAGCGCATATCCAGAGAGAGTTATTTATAACATTGTTTGGATTTGAACGGTTTTACGTGGGTTTACATAAAACGGCATAAGTGTTCTAAAATATGTAGTAAAAAGGAAGTTTTGGGTTGAAGTCAGTTTCCTTTATGATACCATAATATACCATGCGCTATATCATATAATTTTCTCAGCTAACTCGTTTGACAGAGCGAGTAACGTTAGTAACGTCAGTAATTGAAAAAATTAACTCTAAACTGCAACATTGCTTTATTTCTTTAACATGGCTACTGTTTGGAATCGAAACCTTTGTATTCGTTTTCTAAATTCTGAACTGATATCCAAAGATAACCCTGACTTGAAAGCAGTTCTTCAGTAAACGTTAAGACGTGTTAAGTCCTACCATAGCGTATAGCACATAGCATGGTTCACAAAACAGTCGGTCTGACGGAAAATAAGGTGCGCGCCCACTGAGCAACCGAGCGCTTTCTGAATGCAAGCGCACGCCTGAGCAGCCGCAAACGACGTTTTGAAGGTGTATCACTTTCGGACCATACAAACAGTTCCCGTTTGGCTTATAACTGGCACCGCCTATTCTTCCCATGGAAGCAGTAATTCAATTGGACTGTTGCCCGCCCACCTAATCCAGCGCTTTCCTGGTTACCGATGCAGGAAGTTATAAGAAAGAACTGAAGAGATTTCTAGGGAGTTCCATAATCAAAGATCAGCTATGACTTATTGTATGGGTCACAATTCGAACATATAATGCTGTATATAGCAACCAGGAACAATGCTTACAATGTTAGCTGAGAAAAAAAACAATGTTTATTTCTACCTGCGGTTTTCTTCAGACGTATGTACCCCTGGTTAACTATGTATATATAAGGGCTGTTTCGCAACGAAAAAGGGATGTTAAGAAACGAAAAAGAGTCATAGTTACCAAACGACCTCGAAGGTCGTTTGGTAACTATGACTCGGTTTCGTTTCGTAACTGCTCTGTTTCGTTTCGTAACATCCTTGAAAACATAGTTAACCAGGTGTGGTATGGGAAGAGCGTCGGGACGATGACGTCTGGTCTCAAACGCTTGCTAGCAACGAGTCATTTATTATTCAAAGGTAGATGCAATCTGATTAAAAGTAAAAGTTAAATCTTTCATCATTCAATAATTTCAACAGATCGCATTTCAATCAGTTGGTACGATTGAATTACGCTAAACTGCATTTGTTTATTTTTCCATGTTCAGTTTTTAACCACAGGGTAGGTTTGGGTAAAAAAAAAGAATGTATCCATTTCATATTTTCGTTTTCACCTAGAACAATTTGATGCTACCCCTGTGGTTTGACATGTATATCTTGTTACAACTCACTCTTATTTCACTTGTCACTACATTTTTACGACTCATTTTTCGTATTAACATGAACATATTCACTTGTCAGTTCATGTTTTACAACTCATTTTTCGTATTTAACATGAACATGCTCACTTGTCAGTTTATATTTTACAACTCATTTTTCCTATTAATTTGAACTTGTTAACTTGCCAGTTTATAGTTTACAACTCATTTTTCCTATTAATTTGAACATGTTAACTTGCCAGTTTATGTTTTACAACTCACTTTTCGTACTTAACATGAACATGTTCACTTGTCAGTTTATGTTTTACAATTCATTTTTCGTATTTAACATGGTCACTTGTCCGTTTTTGTTTTGCAATTCATTTTTTCCATGAACATTTTCACTTGTCAGTATATGTTAAACTATATATTTTACTGCTCATTTTTTGTACTTAACATTTGCATGTATGTTTTAAAACTCATTTTCGTATTTTAATTTGACTTAAATCACGTGCGAATTGTTTGTCTAAATCTTACTAGTGAATACATTTTGTTTGGTAAGCAAAACTTCTATCAATCAAACTACGGATAGGTCAGCAATGACCTTAGTTTTAATAAGATGTTGTTCCGTTACTCTACTCTCAGATCAAGCATCATATACATGTCATAGCGACAGCCCTGCTCAGAATGTATCATAGTGACATGAGTGTTGGCTGTTCGCTCGTATTTAATGAGCAAGTCTACACCTCCCTGTTTCCCCGCCATTTTTACAAAGGGGAAGAGTGTTTGTCACCTCCTTTTTGCTTTTCTGGATTACAAAGCCTTTCAAAAAGGAGATCTACTCCTAAAGGAAGGGGCAAATTCTTTCCGTTAGAAATTGAACCCCGTTGAGAAGAGAGGTAAAAAGAAAAATAGCAGAGTTTCTTACCATGAAAGTGTACCTATTCACCGTAAGGTGCGTTTTCTTTTATATTAAAAGTATATTATTCTAGATATATTTTTCTAACATCCACTGCCAGTTTTAATTGTATATGTTCCTCGTAGTGCAATATATTTACATTTTAGATTTTTATGTGTCCTTATTTGCATTAATATGATTTTCAAATAAATACCGCCCATTTGGCTGTAACTAATTATATAATGTGTCCTTTACTGTGTCCTTATATACCATGGATGTTCAGAAAGCTGTGTTCGTGACATCATATTTTGGTATAGGCCTTCTACGAATTTTAAAAACAGTTCTAATGCATGTCCGACAAGTTAACTTTTCGTAAAGGTTGACTGCCCTTTTCACCACAATAACCTATTTGGCCTAGCAGACTGCTTACTGATATACCTTGCCATGGCTGCTTAAAATTTTGACATAAGCCATCTCTGTTGCAGCTGCCATTGAAAAAAAACATAAATGAAGCTGGTTTGATACTTGATTATCAGCTGATTTGCCATAAAAATGCTAGCAGAAAAGGGAATACTGCTGTCCTTGAACAGCCTGACCATGGTCTATAGCTTTTGCTCTGACATTCCTGTCCCAGTATTTAGTAAGGTACCGGGCCATACAATTTCACAGCGATTTTTTAACATTTATTTGCTTGCAAGACTAAACTCGTACCTGTATTTATATATAACAACTGAGTGAACATCCAAGTATATATATTCATGTACACTGACTACAAGATATAGTGGAATGAATTAGATGAAGAATGATAGAAAATCATGGGAAGATATCAGAATCTAATTATGTCTGTGCCAAGCGATTACATGAATTATCACTTGGAAAAAAAACCTAAGACTGCTACGGTTAAAGGCAGTAGAGAAATTCTTGTAGGCTGAAGCTTTTGCTAACTGCCTTGTATAGCCTGTATGCCTTTTATTCAAGAACTTTCTCAACACCTGCCTTTATGTCCAGTTTCTACAAACATCTATAGTGTTAGTTAAGGTGGTGATAATCACTGATTTGGGGCGAAGTAAAAACTCTGCATAAAAGGCTGAAAATATAACTGATCTTCCCCAAAATTAGCAGATGCCTTTTTATGTTGTTTCTCACGATTCAGAATCCAAAAATGCAGGACTTGTTGAAGTTAAAAAGGGTTGATATAAGAAAATTTCAAAGGGCAATTTTGTGCGCAAAAATCTGAAAAATAACCATCGTTATTAAAAATGTAATAATGTCTGAAGGTTCTTTAATACATTATGGAGAGCGTCCTAGCAATTATTTTTTTCCATTTTTTTTTCACACATTTTCAGGCTGGGCAGATAAAGAATGGTCTTTTCTGTCTTCAAATATTTGTCCAAATACAAAGTAGAGTCCATTTTCAAGGTTGAACAATTTCATATACACACCTGTGTCATGGTTGTAAAAATTCTAAATATTAAGACACTAAAAATAATTACCATAACTGTCTTAAAATTGGAACAGTTTGGTTTTACAGTGCAGCAATGTGCCCAAAAGATGCAAATGGGATGGCAAATAGTGTAGACCCTGATCAGACTGCTCCTGTCTGATCTGGGTTTGCACTATTTGCTCAGGCCTAAATGTCCCAATATATAGAATTTTATGGTATACTGTGAGTATGATAAAGGTATAACTGCTCTACCTGTATTTAATTAATGCATGCAGTGTACATGCACCATACATGGTCAGACATTTGAGAAAAAGTGACTGTTTTCATCTGGTCTACCTTACAAATTTGAGAAAGAGTTGGAACAAAGAATGAAGTGAATTTTCTACATTTATGCGCACAAAATTACCCGTTAATTTTTTTCCATATAAAACACTTTTTTTAAGGGGCGTGTCATTTATTATCAGGTGGGGGGCCGGGTACATTTAGGGGGGGGGGGGTCGGATTTCTTTTGGTGATGTACTGGGGGTCGGAAATCAAAAAGCCTCGGAGCAGGGGGGGGGGTCATATATTTTATTAGGCATATTGGGGATGGTCAGAATTCTTTTATCAGTCTTCATTTTGAAAAAATCTCTCAGCTTCTGGGGGCTTCGCAACCCAGACCCCCATTACTCCTGTAACTTCTGAACCTTTACCTTCAAACTCAAAACTTAAAGACATTTATGACAATGACAGACAATAAACTTGGGCAGCTTCAAAAACTTTTCGAGATCTTTTCATTGATTAAGAAAAGTATAAAAGTGTCTATAAATTCATGTCGAGTAGGGGAGACCGGGGCTAGCTGGTCCGAAAATTGCATTTTTTCAAATGCTGAGGTTAATACTCATTTGCTGGTATTATTTTCGCATTGCCTAACTAGTACAATCATTTTTTTTAACTTATTCTATAGCTTTTCTTTCGGAATATGACCGATTATGATAAATATAGCCGTTTTCCGAGGCGAGGTCAACTGGACCAACTTACCCCGCTATCAGGGTAAGTTGGTCCGGTCAGCGGGGTAAGTTGGACCAACGGGGTATGTTGGATCGAAAATAAATTTAATCCTCAAACAAATATATTTTCATAATAAACAACAATAATGAATTTGAATCAAAGGGTTAAACCAATTAAATGTTGACAGCTAATTTTCTGAGTTACATGGGATCGGATTGTAATGTAAATTATAATACCGCCTATTTGCGAGTTAAATGCAAGTCTATCTGGACATCGAAATTTCATTCTGATGATACAGTATGATGTATCATGTAAGATGTGTCTGCAAAAATCCTGTGAACTCTAAAAGGGGGAAATATATGGGAGACCGGGGCTAGTTGGTCCGAAATTTGCAATTTTGTTTCAAATGCTGAGGTTAATATTCATGTGCGGATATTATTTTGCATTGCGTAACTAGTATAATCATTTTTTTTCTAACTTATTCTATAGTTTTTCGTTCGGAAAATGACATGATTCCGACGGACCAACATACCGCGTTGCAGATGGACCAACTTACCCCGACCATACCACACTCTAAATCTTCACTCATGACCGAAACGCCATTGAACTATGCACGATTGAATACCATAGGTGATGAGTTTTCGGGAAATTATAACATAAGCATGTAATTCGATACACAGGAAATGCAAAAACAAAAGATTACATGTGCAAGAAAGTTACTTATATGGTACAAAATCGTTTTTTCTTCTCAATATTTTATACGCCTTCTCCGATCGCCCTTTTGTTTTCTTCAGTAAGTGTGACATAATGAAAGATTTTATTGAGTCTTATACTGTCGTCATAATTTGTCTGAGTTAAGAGTAATTGCCCTGGGACCAACTTGCCCCGCGGACCAACTAGCCCCGGTCTCCCCTAGATGATTTTGTTATCAATTTAATTTAATGCCTGCGTTTGTGATCAATATCCAGGTGCCTTTTCATCATCAAAACTACAGTGGCTTCTGGGGGCTGCGCCCCAAGAACCCCAGAAGCCCAATTAATATTATTAATAGTTATAGTTATGTAATCGACAATGGACTTATGGATGGCCATAAGCAGAAAGATAGTGCAAGAAATGCAGATTAACCTGCTAGATTAAAATTTTCTTTGTCTTTCATACAGGTTTTGATTGAGGTCAGTCTTACATAAAATAGGTAATATGGTGCTATCTGGGGGGGGGGGGGGGGGATAATTCAGGTGAGACTGGGGTGGGAGGGGGGTCGGAAAAAATTTAGTGAACCATATGAAAATGTACCCCCCCCCCCACCTGATAATAAATGACTCGTCCCTAACAGCATGTCCCTCTAGTCTGTATTCTAAACTGTAGAGAACAACAAAAATTAGAAGTCAGCAAACTTTCAGGGAGGTACATTAATATTTTATGGTTTTATGCAGATTTTTGTATTTACCACAAATCACCACCTTAAGGAACCATTGCAAATATTACAATAGCAGTCTTAGCATTCGAATCATGCAGTCCAATTTTTTCCAAGCTTGCTTTTTAAAGAGTCACAGAATGGCTTCTAGGCTACTAGCCAGGTAAAAAAAACAGAACAGTGCACTGATTGCACATGCACAATATGCTAAATCAAACAGGTGTGGCATCCCTGTTTCAGTGAATAGACCTTGCCGCCACTGAATTTGAAAGTGACAACAGTTTTTAAAATTGGTAGAAGACCTGTAACCATCATACAGACAGAGCCTCTGATAGCGAAAATTATATAAAGCTACAATATGCCTGGACAACTCTTCTAATGCGGCGTATATTTTCTAAAAGACAAATTTTTTAACCTCTTTGAAATAGGTATACCCTAAACCTACTGCTCATTTTTACTTCAGAATGCCATAATTCATATATAAGCAGACTTCAAATTTCTTTCATCATAGCTACTTAAACACAGTTTCCAGGCAACAGGTTCCTGTAAATATAGCTGAAATCATTTAATCTAGGTTCCCGTGAATTTGGATTATCTGCCTTGTACATCTGTATGTAGTAGCAAATTATCCCTTTGCACTAAAGTTATACATGTATAATGATGTTGTAATGAAAACAGTTGTCTTAGCATTAAAACTCTTGTCATGAAAAGCCTTAACACGATCTTATTTGGAATTGTCGAAAAATGAAAATTAATATAAAACTAGAAATGTGTTCGTAGGACACGGATGCCTCCGCCTCGTGCCTTGAGTAAAATGGCACTTTGATTAAGTTCCTGCACTTGTAGGATAACTAGGTTCTTTTTTGGTTTGGAGTTTTAGTCTAGATCATGGTCTTTTATATTATTTGGACCTTTTAAAAATTAAGAAATTTCAGTATGCTTTTCTCTGGTTTCGTCACTGATGAGGCTTTATTAGCCGAAACTACGTAGTATGGCCCATGTTTCTTCTACTGAATGTATTCTCTGCTCTTGAAGGAACTCTTTAAGATTTTAATTGTACTTCACTGCAGCTGGTGTTGTGCCGTGTGGCAGCCGTAAAATGTCTCCCGTACATCATCCATATTGCTGATTTGATTTTATTTTCGTCATTTGAGATCAGAGGCTATATTCTGAGAAATCTGAAATTTTAGATTTGTTTAGACTCTTATTCTAGATCATTGTCTTTTATACTATTTTGACCCTTTTTGATACTGGTCAATCTTTGAATCCACTGCCCAATAAAAATTAAAAAATTCTCTGGTTTCGTCACAAGACATTGCTTTATTAGCCGAAACTACGTAGTCTGGCCCATTAATCATAGAGACAGATTTGTATAATATTAATGACAAATCGAGAGACATGAAATATAGGTCAAAAAGACATACATGTTTGCAGCCAAACCTCGCACATGAATATGACACGAACATGTTTTTATTATAGCCTATTTATCATGTTTACACAGCACACTGTGATCTTGATCGTTAAGCTAGTGACATGGTCATTGTGTGCAACAATTCCTCATGCCAAATAGTTTTGAAATCCTACCATGCTGGACAAAGTTATGGGCCGAATACTAAGAGGTTTCACTGTAGCCTTTGCATAAGATTTAAGTGCATACTGTGACCTTGATATTTAAGCTAGCGACATGGCTTTTGCACACGACACATCCTTTTGCCAGAATCGTTAATTATGCCAAATAACTTTGAAATCTCACCTTGAAGGACAACGTTTTAGGCCGGACATACAAATGTTTACACTTTTGACTATACACAAAGTTTACGTGGGCAGTGTGACCTTGGCCTTCAGGCTTTGCCATGATTATCATTTTTGCCATATAATTTTGAATCCCAATATGCAGTATGAATTTATGGGCAGTACATGAACTTGTTTCACTGAAGCCTGTGCACAAAGTTTTTAAGTTCGGACTGTGGCTAACGATATGGTTCTTGCACGTGGCACATTAACTTGCCATAACGATTTTATGCCAAATAATTTTGACATCCCATCATGCAGGACAAAGTCATGGGCCGGACATAAACATGTTTCATTAAAGCTTGTGCTGCCCAGTGTGACATTGACCTTCAAGGTAGCGACGTAGTTATTGCACGCAACACATCGTCTTGTCATAATGAACATTTTTGCCAAATAATTTCAGTATCCCGCCATGCCGGACAAAGTCATGGACCGGACACGAAAACGATTCATTATAGCATAAGCACGAAATTTAAGTGCGGACTGTTACCAGCGACATGGTTCTTTCACGCGACACACCGTCTTGTCATGGTGATCATTTGTTTAAAATAACACTTGGATTGATTGTTTCAGTTCCTGGTCTTTGCATACCATACTTTTTACTTAGATACCATAATGCAGGCCAGAGTTATGGGTCGGACGCGATTCTCACAACACACACACACACACACACACACACACACACACACACACACACACACACAGGACAGGTGAAACTCTATCTGCCCTTCTGCCATTTCATGGCGGGGGCATGAAAGATGAAGCTGCTGCAATCTTCAATAAAAGCACCGCAGGCACTGCATGATACCCCGCCACTGCTGGGCATAGTAACTTATTTTTTGAGATATAATAGCTAAAGAGCCACAGAACTGGGATAGACAGAGATATGATGTCCTTATTGTAAATAAATATTAATATAAACCACCCAACAACGCGGAGCATTCTGACCAGTTTAGATTTAGATCAGGCCGTAAAGCATTTCTTTTAGCTGAGAGACTCTGTTTCCTATTCTATGGTGTTAAACATATCTGTGAAGTTTCATTCAGATATTCCATATAGTATAGGAACTACAGGTCAAAAACAATTTTTAAGATCTATCAAGGGGGAATAACTCATTAACTGGAAAGGTAAGAGTGATGGTCCTTTGTCACAACATATAACCTTTGATGTGAAACATATCTATGAAGTTTCATTCAGATATTCCATATAGTCAAGGAACTACAGATAAAAAAAACGTTTTTCAGATCAATCAAGGGCGGATAACTCACAAACTGGGAAGGTAAGAGTAACAGTTCCTAGTCACGATATGGTGCCTTTGATGTGAAACATATCTGTGAAGTTCTATTCAGTTATTCCATATAGAAAGGAAACTACAGGTCAAAAACCATTTTTCAGACCTATCAAGGGCGGATAACTCATGAACTGGAAAGGTAAGAGTGATGGTTTTTTGTCACAATATGTAACCTATGATGTGAAACATATCTCCAAGTTTCATTTAAATATTCCATATAGTAAAGGAACTACGGGTAAAAATACATTTTTCAGTTCAATCAAGGGCGGATAACTCACGAACGGGAAAAGTAAGTGTGACGGTTCTTAGTCACAATATGTTACCTTTGATTTGAAACATATCTGTGAAGTTATATTCAGACATTCCATATAGTAAAGGAACAACAGGTCAAAAACCTTTTTCAGACCTATCAAGGGCGGATAACTCACAAACTGGGAAGGTCAGAGTGATGGTCCTTAGTCACACTATGTAACCTTTGATATGCAATATATCTGTGAAGTTTCATTCAGATATCATAAACGGTAAAGGAATAAAAGGCCAGAATCCATTTTTCCTATACGAAAAAGGGCTTTTTCCTACACGAAAAAGGGCAGTAACTCTTTAAAAAATGGACGGATTTTGCCCATTAACAATCCCATACCACTCATCGCCGATAACAATATGTATGCAAAATTTGAAAAAATTCCGTGAATAAATACTCGTTATCGATGAGAAATGGTGAGCACAGACGGACGGACAGACGGACACCGGAAGGTATAACATAATAACCCCACCACTGAAGTGTGGCGAGGTATAAAAATGAGGTTGATGTCGATTTCAATAAGAAAATTTATCGTTTATATAGTTTTTGGTATCACTGTCGAGACATTATGTAGAGCAGTACCAAGGACTCATGCCCTACAAAGTTCCATCAAATGATGACCCTGCGTAAGCCTTGCAACGTCACCTTTTATACAGGAAAAGGCTTAAATTTTTACAAACGTTTTAAGCCTAGATATAATAATTGTTAAATACGGTTAACTAAATAAATACATAAGACATAATATCAACACATCACCAAAGGTTTGCTAAGATAACCGAAATAAAATAAGGATATGCAATCCTCTAATCCACTGCTTTAAAATTTGTAATATACGGTTCACAAAAAGTAGGGACTATTCAGATTTGAAAAATTGTAGCATATACAACTAACGTGATATCCATATGAAACGCATAGTATCGATAAGATAAACATCCGTTAAGACACTTTTCATGAAAGTTTGGACGATATTTCCTGTCACGTGATCTGCATACAGTTAGTTTCAGACAGGGGGTCAGGACAAAAATGTGGTAAATTCGAACAAAAATTTATTCAAATTTTTCAACTAGGCTAACTTTTCAATGCACTTTTAAGTTTTGTATGCTAAAAGATTTTTTTTCTTCTTCAAAACGGTCATTTTGGGAAGAAAACCAGAAAACAAAAATCGTACAGGTACATCGAGTCACCGAAAAATTCACACGTTTATGGCTTGCACACTTTATTTTGATGCAACAGCGCGTAAAAGCAATTTTCAACTTGTTAAATGAATCAAAAGAGTGTTTTTGTGTAAATTTTGTAATCTGAAAAGGATCTGTTTTTGTAGCAGATTCGTGTGAAAATTGGGTGTCGACCCCCTGTCTAAAACGAATTACACGCAGATCACATGACAGGATATATCATCAAAATTGTAATGCAAAATGTTTAATCGAATATTTTTCTGATTGACACTTGCCGTTTCTGTTTTCTAATTTACACAATTTTTAATATCTTAATATCCCCTACTTTTTGTGAACCGTATATGAGGGAAACAAAATGTAATTCTGTCGTCAGTAAGGTCTCAGGTGAGCTACAGGACCATTGGTCCTCTGGTTCGTACGGATGTTTTTTTTTTTTTTTTTTTTTATTTTGCTTTTATTACTTCTTTCCATGTTCTGAGTCTTGTTTAGTGAACTGTTTTTAATTATATTTCATCTTTCACCGATAAGTAACGGATCATTAACGTCAAATTTATCTTAATCAATATTCATAACACAGAAATTACTTATATATCAGAATGTATGTTATGTTCACTTCTTCAGTTTTACTCTATCAACATATTTATCATATCTTCATAATGATAATCACTTTGCCCAAATAAGTTTTGCACTCCATGCTTCAACCATGCTATGAGACTCAATAGTTCAGTAGGTTGTGGGCTGACATGCTAAACTGATGGACTGGATTTGATTCCCACTGGCAAAAGAACTCTTTTCAGTGTGACAGGGGTTCCATCACACACCTTTCACTATCACCCTTCAATTGGCTTGATATGACTGAAATACTGTTAAAAGGATTTAAAGCTGTATTACCTTGAGAACTCTATTATAGCGGATTTAAGGTTATGTTTGATCAAACATGTTCACGCATTCTTATTGTAATAATGAGAATTCATTCAAATATACCTATTGAATTTCAATAGTTTCCTTCCAATGTTCTTTCAAACATTCTATCCAAACTTCTCAGTCTAAAGCTGATAATGATCCAAATTTTAAGGTTTGATTAACACCTTCAGATCATTTCAATAGATAAGTGACAATACAAAAACAGTTTTCTTTGTTCAGCTATCAGAGAAAATCTGCATATACATGTAATTGTCTATTTGATTTTACTCTTCTGAGAATATTTTCATTACGCCTTGCAAAATAAGTACTCTGCTGAATAGTGCTTTCTTAACTAGTGTAAGATAACTACACCGGTGAGAAGTTTTTAATTACACCATGTAAACCATTCACATATTACTGTAAGCATCTTTTAACATAACCAAGTTTATGTTATTATAAAGCTTAAGTAATGTATGTAGCATTTTCCCTAAATATTTACAGCAGAGTGCTCAGCCCTGCTATCCTTATGGCATCCTGATGCCCTTCTAGCCCACCCTGCTGCCCTTCTGTTCCACTCTGTTACCCTTTTGCTCAACCTGCATTCTTTCTGGCCCACTCTCCTGCCCTTCTATTCTCTCCTACTGCCCTTGTGGCCAACCATGTTGCCCGGAATCTAACATTATCAGAAATAAAAAGAAAAACTTGTTCTATGCTCATCGCAGAAAACAATTTCATGATCTCTGAAAGTCTGTGACCTTGACTAAAGGTCAGGAGTAGGATAGCACAGAGCAGTCTATGACCTGAAAACAAACCCATCAGAGAATTTGGCAGTTATGAGATCTTAAAAACTTTGATGCAGAACTGAACATGAACATTCGAAGTCAATGACCTTGACCTTCTGGTCAAAGGAAAGAGTGGTTTCACACTTAGTCAAACGTTGAACCAGTGTCCATCAGCATGCATGTTGGAAACAAGCCCATCCAGTGGTTTTGTCACAAAACTTGTACACAAATATTCTTGGTCTATGACCTTGATCTCATTGTCAAAGGGAAGGGTACATGTGGCCCAAAGTCAGACTTTGTACTTAGGACTTTCATCATTTCATATAGGAACAATATTCACTACACACTATTGGAATAATGTGGTCTTCAACAACGTTACCACCAAACTTTGACTTGAAAATTTTGAGTCCATGACCTTGACCTTAGGGCCAAAGGGAGGGCAGGGGATGGCTCTAAGTCAAAATTTAGACTAATGTCTAACATCACACTGCATGGAAACCAAATCTATCAAATGATTAATAAGATCTTAAAAGGCTTTATGCAAAACTTTAATGTAAAATGTTCCAGGATCTTGACCTTGACCTTACAGTCATAGGGAGGGGTGGGGACAACACCAAGTCGAACTTTAGAGTAATATCTACCATCGTATCACATAGGAACTCAATCCAGCAAATGGTTTGGTAATGATGAGATCTTAAAACAAGCAATAAAAGCACCGCAGGCACTGCATGATACCCCGCCACCGCTGGACATGTAACTTATTTTTTGAGATATGTAATAGCTGAATAGCCACAGAACTGGGATAGACAGAGATATGATGTCCTTACTACAAATAGATATTAATACAAGAATTCCGCGGAATGCGGTGTCTCGCCTGCTGGCGCTTTGTCACAAAACAGAGCTAAATCAGCAAAGATGTATGCATGAACCAAGTTCCTTGGCTCTAGCCCTTATGGTTTCTGAAAAACAGACCTAAACGCGAAAACTCGACAAAAAATCACAAAGTCAGTCAACCATAAAATGTTGTAAAGTCTCCATATTGATGATGACTTTTAGCTCTTCTCTTCCAGATGAATGCATGACCTAAGTTTCATGGCTCTAGCCCTTATTGTTTCAGAAAAACAGACCTAAACGTGAAAATTGACAAAAAATTGCAAAGTCAGTCAACCGTAAAATGTAGGTTAAGACTCAATATTGATGATGGCTTTGAGATTAACTCATCCAGATGTAGGCATGAACCAAGTTTCATGGCTCTAGCCCTTATAGTTTCTGAGAAAATGACCTAAACGCAAAAACTCAACAAAAAATGCAAAGTCAGTCAACCATAAAATGTAGGTCAAGACTCAATATTGATGATGGCTTTGAGATGTACTCTTCCAGATGTATGCATGACCCAAGTTTCATGGCTCTAGCCCTTATGGTTTCTGAGAAAATGACCTAAACGCAAAAACCCGACAAAAAATTGCGAAGTCAGTCAACCATAAAATCTAGGTCAAGACTTAATATTGATGATGGCTTTCAGCTGTACTCTTCCAGATGTATGCATGACCCAAGTTTCATGGCTCTAGCCCTTATAGTTTCTGAGAAAATGACCTAAACGCAAAAACTCGACAAAAGTTTACGCCGCCGACGCCGCCGCCGCCGCCGCCGACGACACCGGAAAAGCAATACATATGTCTCGCCTCTGCTTCGCAGGCGAGACAATAAACCACTCATACATAGCAGTCTTGTGAGATTTTTAACAATGTGGGGCATTCAGACCAGTGTAGATTTAGATCAGGCAGTAAAGCATTTCTTTGAGCTGAGAAACTCTGTTTCTTATTCTATGGTTTTAAACATATCTGTGAAGTTTCATTCAGGTATTCCATATAGTAGAGGAACTATCAAAGGTAAATAACTCATGCACTGGAAAGGTAAGAGTGACCATCCTTATTCACAAAATGTAAGCTTTGATGTTAAACATATCGGTGAAGTATCATTTAGATGTTCCATACAGAAAAGGAACAACAGGTCATAAACCGTTTTCAGAACTATCAAGGACAAACAGGCAAATTCAAAGAATTTATGTCCCCCGCCATTATTGTTTATTTCAATTTAAGGACATGTCAATGGAAAAATAACTGTACCCTCTATCTATTCAGTTTGCTGAAAAAAGACTAAGTTCAACTAGCAGAAAAGGTGACAAAAAATAATTTCAGGATTATATCTAAACCAGATGCATATATTAAGACCATGACCAAAACACCTGTGAAGTTTGAAAGGAATCAGCATAAAACTGTAGGAGGAGTTGCACACACAATGTACCCATTACCTATTCACTTTAATAGTAAAAGTGTGTGAAAAAAGGCTAAGTTCAACTTGGGGAAAAAGTAATAAAAAATAGCCATCAGAGGAGATGGCAAATCCCCCGACCAAAGACCCCCATGGGCCTTGGTAAAAAGGGTGCACTTCAAAACACATATAAGTAATATATTGTCATTCTTATATACTTCTGATTGACATAATCTGTTTAACAGATGCATGATTATCTAACACTCAGACTAAAATAGTATGCTTGACTTCTAAAAAGAAGTAATATCTCAAACAGCCGCCATATACATAAATATATAGCATATGATACATTAAACTTTCAAAATGTGTGAATAACTTCTAAACTACAAGCCCTACAAACCTGATTTTGAGCTCTCTAGTAAGTGAATTTGGACAAAGAATCCAAATCTGGAGAAAAAAAAAAATTTTTTTTTGGTGGGGTGGGGTGGGGGGGGGGGAATTTGGAGGGGTCAGAGAGAGAGCCAGAAACACTGATAAGATATCACAGCATGTTCATCAATATTCTAAAAGGTATAAGGTTATTAAAATTGTGGAGCAGGCCAGGGTTATACAGATATGGAGCAGACTCAAACAGCAGCTCAAAATACCAAAGGGAAATAACTCACAAAGTATGAATGCAAGAGTTGTCATTCATGTATGAGACAAATCATCATGACCTGTTCTTCATATCTGTGAAGTATCATGAAAATATTTCAAAAGGTATTCAAGCTTAGGAGCGGACACCTAAAATCATAAAAGGGAAATAACTCTAAAAGTAAGAAAGCAAGAGTTGTCATCCCTGTTTGTGACACATCGTCATGACCTGTTCTACATATTTATGAAGTATCATATAAAATTTCAAAAGGTATTCAAGTTATAGAGCTGACACGAAATCATACCTAAAACCATCAAGGGGAAATAACTGAAAAAGTAAGTAAGCAAGAATTGTCATTCTTGTTCGCAACACATCATCATGACCTGTTCTACATATCTGTGAAGTATCATGAAAATATTTCAAAAGGTATATGAGTTATAGAGCGGACATGAAACCACACCTAAAATGATTAAGGGGAAATAATTAAAAAAGTAAGAAAGCAAGAGTTGTCACTCTTGTTCGCGACACATCGTCATGACCTGTTCTACATATCTGTGAAGTATCATGAAAATATTCTAAAAGGTATTCAAGTTATAGAGCGGACACGAAATCACACCTAAAACAATCAAGGGGAAATAACTGAAAAAGTAAGAAAGCAAGAGTTGTCACTCTTGTTCGCGACACATCGTCATGGTCTGATCTACATATCTGTGAAGTATCATGAAAATATTGTAAAAGGTATTCAAGTTATAGAGCGGACACGAAATCACACCTAAAACAATCAAGGGGAAATAACTCAAAAAGTAAGAAAGCAAGAATTGTCACTCTTGTTCGCGACACATCGTCATGGCCTGTTCTACATATCTGTGAAGTATCATGAAATTATTCTAAAGGGTATTCAAGTTATAGAGCGGACACGAATCTGCCAAAAAATCATACCTCAAACCATCAAGGGGAAATAACTCTAAAAGTAAGAAAGCAAGAGTTGTCGTTCTTGTTCGCGACACATCGTCATGACCTGTTCTACATATCTGTGAAGTATCATGAAAATATTCCAAAGGGTATTCAAGTTACAGAGCGGACAGGAATCTGCCAAAAAACTCATCAAAGGGGAAATAACTCAAAAAGTACAATAGCAAGAGTTACCATTCTTGTACGCGACACATCGTCATGACCTGTTTTACATAACTGTGAAGTATCATGAAAATATTCCAAAGGGTATTCAAGATATAGAGCGGACAAGAAAATGTTTACGGAGGGACGGACGGACGGACAGACGGACGGACGCCAGGCTCATCGCTATATCCCCCGAACCTTTCGGTCGGGGGATAAAAATAATGTGAGGATTATATCCAAACCACATGCATATCTTCAGACAATGATCAAAACACCTGTGAAGTTTAAAAGGAATCAGCATAAAAACTGTAGGAGAAGTTGCGCACACAAGGTACCCACTATCTAGTCATTATGATAGTAAAAATAGCCATCAGAGGAGATGGCAAATCCCCCGACCGAAGACCCCCATGGGCCTTGGTAAAAAAGGTGCACTTCAAAACACATATTAGTAATATATTGTCGTTCGTTTATGCTTCTGATTGACATTAACTGTTAACAGATGCACGATTATCTAACACTCAGACTAAAACAGTATGCTTGACTGCTAAAAAGAGGTAATATCTCAAACAGCCACCATATACACAAATGTATAGCATACGATACATTCAACTTTCAAAATGTGTGAATAACTTCTAAAGTACAAACCCTACAAAACTCATTTTGAGCTCTCTAGTAAGTGAATTTGGACAAAGAATCCAAATCTGGAATTTTTTTTTTTTTTTTTTTTTTTTGGGGGGGGTGGGGGTGCGGGAGGGATCACGGGAATGTGGAGGGGTAAGAGAGAGTTAGGAACACTGATAAGATATCACAGCATGATCATCCATATTCTAAAAGGTACACGGTTATTCAAATTCTGGAGCTGGCCAGGGTTATACAGTTATGGAGCAGAGACTCAAACAGCAGCTCAAACTACCAAAGGGAAATAATTCACTGAGTCTAAAAGCAAGAGTTATCATTCATGTATGAGACAAATTGTCATGACCTGTTCTGCATATCTGTGAAGTATCATGAAAATATTTCAAAAGGTATTCAAGCTATGGAGCGGACACCTAAAATCATCAAAGGGAAATAACTCCAAAAGTAAGAAAGCAAGAGTTGTCATTCTTATTCGCGACACATCATCATGACCTGCTCTACATATCTGTGAAGTATCATGAAAATATTCCAAAAGGTATTCAAGTTATAGAGCGGACACGAAATCATACCTAAAATGATCAAGGGGAAATAACTCAAAAAGTAAGAAAGCAAGAGTTGTCATTCTTTTTCGCGACACACCGTCATGACCTGTTCTACATATCTGTGAAGTATCATGAGAATATTCCAAAGGGTATTCTAGTTATAGAGCGGACACGAATCTGCCCAAAAATCACACCTAAAACTATCAAGGGGAAATAATTCAAAAAGTCAGAAAGCAAGAGTTGTCATTCTTGTTCGCGACACATTGTCATGACCTGTTCTACATTTCTGTGAAGTATCATGAAAATATTCCAAAGGGTATTCAAGTTACAGAGCGGACACGAATCTGCCAAAAAATCACCAAAGGGGAGATAATTCAAAAAGTACAATAGCAAGAGTTACCATTCTTGTACGCGACACATCGTCATGACTTGTTCTACATTTCTGTGAAGTATCATGAAAATATTCCAAAGGGTATTCAAGATATAGAGCGGACAAGAAAGTGTTTACGGACGGACGGACGGACGGACGGACGGACGGACGCCAGGCTCATCGCTATATCCCCCGAACCTTTCGGTCGGGGGATAAAAACGCCTAAAAAATGACTAAGTTCAACATGTGGAAAAAGTGACAAAATATAATGTGAGGATTATATCCAAACCACATGCATATCTTCAGACCATGGCCAAAACACCTGTGAAGTTTCAAAGGCATTGGCATAAAACTGTAGGAGAAGTTGAGCACACAAGGGACCCACTATCTAGTCACTTTGATAGTAAAAACGCCTAAAAACTGACTAAGTTCAACTTGTGGAAAAAATGACAAAAAATTAATCTCAGGATTATATCCAAACCACATGCTTATCTTCAGACCATGACATAAACAGCTGTAAAGTTTCGAAAGAATCGGCATAAAACTGTAGGAGAAGTTGCGCACACAAGGGACCCACTATCCAGTCACTTTGATAGTAAAAACGCCTAAAAACTGACTAAGTTCAACTTGTGGAAAAAGTGACAAAAAATAATCTCAGGATTATATCCAAACCACATGCTTATCTTCAGACCATGGCATAAACAGCTGTAAAGTTTCGAAAGAATCGGCATAAAACTGTAGGAGGAGTTGCGCACACAAGGTACCTACTACTTTAGGGGGACGGAAGGACGGAAATAAGGACGGATGGACGGAAAGCCGAAAACTATGTCCCTCCGCTTTTCTTCGAAAAGGCGGGGGACAATAACTAATAAACTGGAAAGGTACAAGTCAGAATATGTTACCTTAGATGTTCAACATACCTGTGAAGTTTCATCCAAATATTCCAAATAGTAAGGGAACAACAGGTCAAAAACCATTTTCAGATCAATCACTGGTAGAAAACTAACAAACTTGAAATGTTAGAGTGACGGTTCTTAGTCACAATATGTAACCTCTGATGTTCAACATAGCTATGCAGTTTCATTCAAATATTTCTTATAGTAAAGGAACTACAGGTCAAAAACCATTTTTCCGACCTGTCAAGGGTGGATAACTCATGAACTGGAAAGGTCAGAGTGATGGTCCTTAGTCAGAATATGTTACCTTAGATGTTCAACATACCTATGAAGTTTCATCCAAATATTCCATATAGTAAGGGAACAACAGGTCAAAAGCCATTTTCAGATCAATCACTGGTAGAAAGCTAACAAACTTGAAATGTTAGAGTGACGGTTCTTAGTCACAATATGTAACCTCTGATGTTCAACATATCTATGCAGTTTCATTCAAATATTTCTTATAATAAAGGAACTACAGGTCATAAACCATTTTTCAGACCTGTCAAGGGTGGATAACTCATGAACTGGAAAGGTCAGAGTGATGGTCCTTAGTCAAAATATGTAACCTTTGATGTTCAACATATCTGTGAAGTTTCATTTAGATGTTCCATATAGTACAGGGACTACAGGTCAAAAACCATTTTTCAGACCTGCCAAGGGCAGATAACTCACAAACAGGAAAGGCAAGAGTGACGGTCCTTCGTCACAATGTGTAACCTTTGATGTTCGACATATCTGTGAAGTTTCATTCAGATATCATAAACAGTAAAGGAACTACAGGTCAAAAACTATTTTCACATGTATCAAGGGCGGATAACTCACGAATTGGAAAAGTCAGAGTGACGACTCTTGGTCACAATTCGTAACCTTTTGATGTTCAACATATCTGTGAAGTTTCATTTAAATATTCCTTATAGTAAAGGAACTACAGGTCAGAAACTATTTTTCAGATGTATCAAGGGCAGATAACCCACGAATTGGAAAGGTCAGAGTGATGGCCCTTGGTAAAAATATGTAACCTTCGATGTTCAACATATGTGTGAAGTTTCATTCAAATATCATGAACAGTAAAGGAACTACAGGTCAAAAACTATTTTTCAGACCTATAATGGGTGGATAACTCACGACCTAGAAAGGTCAGAGTGACAGCCCTTGGTTACAATATGTAACCTTTGATGTTCAACATATCTGTGAAGTTTCATTTAAATATTCCTTATAGAAAAGGAACTACAGGTCAGAAACTATTTTTCAGACCTATCAAGGGCAGATAACTCACAAACTGGAAAGGTCAGAGTGACAGCCCTTGGTCACAATATGTAACCTTTGATGTTCAACATATCTGTGAAGTTTCATTTATATATTCCTTATAGTAAAGGAACTACAGGTCAGAAACTATTTTTCAGACCTATCAAGGGCAGATAACTCACAAACTGGGAAGGTCAGAGTGACAGCCCTTGGTCACAATATGTAACCTTGTATGCTCAACATATCTATGAAGTTTCATTCAGCTATCATAAACAGTAAAGGAATAACAGGCCAGAAACCATTTTTCCAACACCAACAAGGGCTGTAACTCTGTTAAAAATGGACGGATTTGCCCATCAACAATCCCATACCACTCATTGAAAATTTTGAGTCTATGACAATGACCTATAAAGCAACAGGAAGGGGTGATTATAGCATTAGGTCAAACTTCAAACTAAGGGTTATGATCATAGCCTATCAAAATCAAATCCATGAAACGGTTTGGAAACTGTACGGTCTTAAAAACCTTTGACACAAAACTTTGGCATGAAAATTCTAAGTCTTTCGCCTTGACCTTGTGGCCTTAAGGAGGGGTTGAGAAAGAACAAAGTCAAACTTTGGACTATTGCCTATCAAACAGAAATTGAAAGAAGACAAACTGGGCATAAGCATACTTTTAAGCTAGCCTGATGGGTAGACTGTAGCTAGCAGCTATCTACATAATGAATCGCATTGTATTTTGTTTCTGTTACTTGAGCACTGTATTGAACTGCACTGCACTGCTCTGCCTTGCAAAATCACTACACTCATACAGCTACGACTGGAGAATCCTAGGTTATTAAATGGGTGGGTGGAGGGAGGGGGCTGGGGGAGAGAGCAAGAGAGAGAGAGATAGACTAAATAGTTCAGCAAAATCCCATGGGTATGTGTAAAAGAATTATATCTGAGCCCTCTAAATATGAAACACAAACACTACACCTCTTGTATGTGGCCTCAAAGCTGCGAAAGCTATTCCATGGATTAAAAAGTTCAGCTAATTGCACAACAAAAAGAACTGACAGTATTTGGTAAATTATGGGTAATCTGAATATTAAAGGTCATTATCATATTTAGCCAAAGAAGTTTAGAAAGAACGTTTGAAAGAAACTATTGAAGTTCAATAGATATATCGAAAGGAAACTTCGTGACTACATTAAGAGGTTATAAACATTTTTGTTCTAACTTCCCTGAAATTCCCTGTAATAGGGAATTTCAGGGAAGTTTGAACAAAAATGTTTAGGACAGAGTATGGATCCAGATGAGGAACCGCATTATGTGCCGCCTCGTTTGGATCTGGAAGTGATCCAAATTCAACTGGGTTATTTGTTGCATTTTAAGTGTTAAAAGATTAACCAAATTATCATTGAGGCAGATACTCTTTAAGGAGAAGCAACTCTTTATTTTAATTAAGCAACTCTTTATTTTAATTTTCCTCTCAGGAGTAAATGTGTTCCTTTTAGAGCACATCCATTTTCAGAAAGGTCCACCAACTGTCTCCCTTTACAAAACTGGCAAAAATGGTAAAATGACAAAGCCCTTAAACTAAAGTAAGTGAGCAGGGGCTCAAGTTTCCCCCCAGCCAGCACCACCTGCTTATAAAAACACACTTCACAAAGAACTTTAAAGCACATATCAGCTATCAAACAGACAGATGTACAATCTGTAACAAGCCCAGTGAACGACCACTAGACACATACCAAAAGGTTTCATTTAAAAAATTGCACAGACTTAACACAAAACCTTAGCAACAATGTTACAAAAAATGTTACAAAATTTTCTTCTAAGTCAGTGACCTTGACCAAGGGTCAGCAGCATCCAGATGGTATCAGCCTAGAAGTCTCTGACCTTGACCTAGGTAAGCCGCAGCATCCATATGATGCAAACTAGTATATATCTATCCCATACAGACACTAATCAAATACAAACAAGTTCAAGTATAGTCTATCATTATACCCTGATTCTTGTACGTTCTGTTGTACTCAAAGATATAAATCTTCATACAAAATTTCAAACTGCTACATAATAGATAGGGACCCTAAAATCTACTTCTTACAAAAATCTTAATCTTGCAAAACTGGTTTAAGTCCAAAGTCAGAGGACCATGACATATGTATTATCATACATTCCCATTGTACTTATAGATATAAAGCCTCATAAATAAAACAAGAGGGCCATGAGGCCCTGAATCGCTCACCTGAACAATTGGCAAGGTGGCTTTTACTTATCATGTCTGAAATTGTCAAAATATAAGTTTTGGGTCAAAAGTTAAAGAATGACCATGACCACTTGTACTCATAAATCTTCATGTACTCATTAAGACAACTATATATACCATTTTTAGGCCAAAATCTTCAAAACTCTCCATGAAATCTTATGTTCTAGCATTTTCCCATTTTTTGACAATGCCGCAAAAAAGGTCAAGGTAAACCCAAGGTCACCATTTGAACAGTCTTGGTGGTACTCTAGTACACCATGCTATTTACCAAGTTTCAAGGCCATAGGTGTATTGGTTCTGGAGAAGAAAAATATTAAAGATTTATACCATAAGTGGTAATGGCGGCCAAGTTGGTCATGTGACCTGGACCGTTTGAACAAATTTTACATTCAATCAACCCCTGTAGGCTCTATATGAAATGTGTTCACAATTGGCCCTTTGGCTTTTGAGGAAATGGTTGAAAATGTCAAAATATGAGCGATCTGGATCAAAGGTAAAAAAATGACCTTGACCTCTTGTACTCATAATTCTTCATGAACTCATTAAGACAACTGTATATACCAATTTTTTAGGCCAAAATCTTCAAAACTTTCCATGAAATCTTATGTTCTACCATTTTCCCATATTTGACCTTGCTGTAAAAGGTCAAGGTCAACACAAGGTCATAATTTGAACAATCTTGATAGTACTCAAGTACCCAATGCTACATACAAAGTCTCAAGGCCATCGGTCAATTGGTTCTGGAGAAGAAGATTTATAAAGGTATTTACCATATATGGGCATGGCGGCCATGTTGGTCATGTGTCCAGGAGGGTTAGAAAATTTTTTCATTCCCTCAACCCCTCGAGGCTCTATATGAAATTTGGTTTCAATTGGCCCAGTGGTTTTAGAGCAGATTCTTTGAAATTGTCAAAATTTGAGATTTCTGGGTCAAAGGTCAAAGAATGACCTTGACCTCTTGTACTCACATATCTTCATGTACTCATTAAGATGATTGTATATACCAATTTTTAGGCCAAAATCTTCAAAACTTACCATGAAATCTCATGTGCTAGCATTTTCCGATATTTGACCTTGCCGTAAAAAAGGGAAAGGTCAACCCAGGGTCATAATTTGAATAATCTTGATAGTACTTGAGTACCCAATGCTACATACCGAGTTTCAAGGCCATCGGTCTACTGGTTCTGGAGAAGAAGATTTTTAAAGGTTTTTACCATATATGGGCGTGGTGGCCACGTTGGTCATGTGACCTGGACCGTATGAACAAATTTTCATTCCCTCAACCCCTGGAGGATCTATATGCAATTTAATTACAATTGGCCTAGTTGTTTTTGAGGAGATTGTTTGATATTGTCAAAATATGAGAGTTCTGGGTCAAAGGTCAAAGAATGACCTTGACCTCTTGAACTCATAAATCTTCATGTTGTCATTAAGATGACTGTATGTACCAATTTTTAGGCCAAAATATTCAACAGTTTCCAAGATATCTTATGTTGCAGCATTTTGCCATATAAAAGCATAAGGAAGCAAATTTGACCTTACCGTAAAAAAGGTCAAGGTCAACCCAAGGTCATAATTTGAACAATCTTGGTAGTACTCGTGTACCCGATGCTACATACCAAGTTTCAAGGCCATCGCCCTATTGGTTCTGGAGAAGATTTTTTCAGGTTTTTACCATATATGGGCATGGCGGCCATGTTGGTCATGTGAACAGGACCGTTTGAACAACTTTTCGTTCCTAAGGTCCCAGGAGGCTCTATATGAAATTTGGTTACAATCGGCCCAGCGGTTTCAGAGGAGAAGTTGTTTGAAAGTGTGGACGGACGACGGACGGACGACGGAGCCTTACCATCCTATAAGCTCCCCCGGAGCCGCTGGCTCAGGTGAGCTAAAAATTCAAGTTGCTACAATAACAGGAAGCCTGAAATCTACCTCTCATAACCTTGCAAAATTGGCTAAAGTCCGAAGTCAGTGGACCCTGACATATGGATCATTATACCATGATTCTTGTATATTCTTGTTGTACTTAAAGATATAAATCCTCATAAAAACAACTCATGTTGCAACAAAATAGGAACCCTGAAATCTCCCTCTTAAAAAAATATTAAGCTTGCCAAACTGGTTTAAGTCCAAAGTCAGTGGACCATGACATATGGCTCATCATATTCTGATTCTTGTATATTCCTCGTATACTGATTGATATAAATCCTCCTACAAAATTTCAAGTTGCTACAATTACAGGAACCATGAAATCTACCTCCTACAACAATCTTAATCTGAGTCTAAAAGGATCTCATACGTATGGATGTACGTATTAAAGTACACATGTATGCACAACATAAACACTTTATGCCCCTGGCCATGCTTATGGAGGTGGCATAAAAACACAGCAAAAGCCAAAAATGTAATGCAAAATTTCAATGCAGCTGTTGTACAGTTTCAGAGTGTGTGGCCTTGATCTCAAATCAGCAGCATCTAGATGATTCAAACTAACCAGTATTCATGGTCTTCTAAAATACTAAGCATATATGAATAAGTTCCAGACAGTAGAAGTTAAACGCAAATGTTAACATATTGTGTATGGATGGACAAATGGATGGAAAGACAAAAACTATACCCCTCGATTAACTTTATATGCCATGGGTATAATAATCTGCCTATCTGGGATACAGCCTCTAAGGAAAACATAACATTAAAACAGTTCTTGGCATTTAATCTTTTATAGCCAAAAAATTACTTTAAAGTTAAATATACAGTCACATAACAATAAGCTCACCACAAGACCTGTCACAGGGACAGGATAGCTCACATGACAGCGCCGTGCCCATCACATAAAAAACTTTAACGTAAAACTTTAACATTTTGCTAACGCCGACGCCGGGGGTAATGCAATAGCTCCTCCTGAACTTCGTTCAGGCGAGCTAAAAATGGGAATGATTTTTGTGTACAACTACAGTTGGCCCATATGAAATAATAATAGTCATACACAAATTTCGTAAAAAGACATTGCCACAAAACAGAGCTAGACCAGAAAACTTAGCGAAGTTTTATGCCCCTGACGTCAAGAACGAAACTTCCAGAAAAGTATTACTTATGGCTTGCCTCTGCTAGTCACAGGAAAGACAATAAAATCCCAATTAAGGAGTCTATAATTACAATGATTATCCCAGGATATTTTTAACTCTCCAGAAAATATTATGTCTTGGTATCTTATTTGAATAATCTACCGTATTAATCCTAATAAATGCTCCCGGGGCATTGCATTTTACTAAAGGAGGGAGTTATTTAGAGCCATAAAAGTAGAAAATCAGCCACTGCCAAAATACATGAGCCTCTATTGTATTAAAGTGAGCGGGTATACTTTCACAGGAAAGCAACACTACTATGTTTTGCCTCCTTTCTCAGAGGGGTCAACTCTTAAAGGAAAGAATTTGCTCCCCAGGAGCAAATTCTTTCCTTTAAGAGTAGACCCAAGTTTAAAGAGCTACCTCATCCAAAGAAGCAAACAGGAATGCATACATGTAAATATGACATAATTTTTGGAAAAAAAGAGGCAGGGGTGTGTATCAGAGCAGGGGCGTTTATTAGAATTAATATGGTAAATAAGCTGCATGTAGATAAGTGTTCACATTAATGTGGTTTTCGTCTATTTTGACCTTTTTATAGAGGATCTTACATGAGTGTTCATGTACATGTATTACTGAATTTATTAAACGAGTTGGGGAAAAAGATAAGATGCGAGGCTTTGCCGAGCATCTTATCGTTTTCACCAACAAGTTTGATAAATTCAATAATACAGGAGCACGAATGCAAGATTCTATTAATCATTTGACACTAAAATCGCATTTTATTAGCAAATTTTGCACTAAAACATCACGATTTCTCCATTAGAAAACGCGACGTTTTATGGACGTCAACGTATAAGGTTACGACGTAATTTGCATATTTAATCCACTAGTGGATTAACTTTTTTAATGCATGGCTTTATTACACTCTCAAATTCGACGTCATATGATAGATAAATAATACAACATTAACAATTTTTAGTACGCAAAAGAAACATCTTAAAATATATGAACAAGGGCTTAGCAAGCGGCGCATAATACGCCCGTTTCAATGTCCTAAAGGAGTTACAGAATGAACAAGATTGTTTACAAAAGGATAGACAGGCAGACAAACAGGGGCAACCACTCTATAATTAACTAGAACTGTCAGCGAATCCGACTATACCCCCGCTTAATTGCTTAAATCAAATGGTGTTATTTTTGTAACAAAAAACGTAAAGAGGGAGAGAAATCATTGTTACCATGTATACCAAATATAGTGGAGCGGCTTAGAGTGAAAATTTAAGGAAATACTTCACTTGATGATACAAGCATGAAATTTTCACTAAATGTTCCTTACATGGCCCAGATTCAAAAATGATCGTGGGCCACTTAAAAATCATCCATTTTCAAGATGGCCGCCAAGTTTCAAAAAGCTATTGTTTTAATTTATAACATGCTCATAGTCTGCAGGCATATGTAGCGCTCGTGGGCATGTGTTTTTATTTTTTGGCAATATATACATGTAAAACTTCATCAATTGAGTGGTTACAGTGCAAAAGCGCATGTTGTCAATTTTTCTAACGACCCATTGGCCATAAGCATCGATTATATACGTTACCTATGTGTATTTAATTTAAAATCATATAATTTCAAGGCACACAACTGTTTTTATTTTTAAATGCAGTTTCTCCATAGAATCATCGTTAAGTATAAGAAAATACATTTTAGTATGTTTTTTCATCATTTATTACTACTTGTAGTAACGTAAATAACTTTAATTTATAAGTTAGTCCATTATAATACGATTTACGGAATTTCTTCACTGTCTCTCAGAGAACAATTATGATTGAAATATCCTTGCACTTCTTAAAAAACACTGTTTTCTTGGATCTATCAGCTTATGACTAATTTAGGTACTTCATGAGGTACGTTTTATACGCGACAAAACTCAGAATATTGCAAATGCTAATAAATGGAGACTTGGCAAATTCCATACATGCACAGCAGGTTTTGCTGCTTGGATATTTCTAATAGCATATATCTGCACCTTTAATGATTATGCACAGCTTCCCAAGTCTTACGATTATTAAGACAGTAACATACGTGACATTTTGTTCTATAATCAAACACTGCAAAATAGATACATTTCATTAGAGAAAAAAATGCTGCAATTATAAGCCAGCAAATAATTTGTATACATGCTTCGAATAAAGCAATATATAGTCGGTTGGATAATGAGTCGATTTAGCATGGAACCAGCTTCAGGGCTTACTTTTAATATGACGAATATATTGCGTTTTAAGGGACCGAGTTCTACTAAATTCTAAGCCACAAAATGAAGCGGCAAATCAAAACGCCAGCACATTTGATGAGGGATATTTCTGGGCAAATACCAGTTTTCCTAAAGAATGTATTGACCTGCAGTTTCACTTTGCAGTACAGTAACAAAACGAAAAGAAGGATAACAGATCGAATAACGTATACAACCAGTTACTGGGTAATTTATAAATTCCCCATGTCTCATATGCTTAAACAGTTATACATTTAGTTCTGAATTGAAAACTAGCAAATGATAAGGTAATGCATACTATTCATGTCAAGGACAACCCTTGATACATGTATATCTATTTTCAGATGACCTCCTTGACTTTGAAGATATTACTATAATTATTATTATTACTAATTATTGTTTAGCTTTACCTGCCTATTAATGAAGTCTTACCGCTTTTCTGAATGAGTCTTGAGCCTTGACCAGGTATTTCATATACAGTAAGAAAATGCAGCTTTCTGATACCATTTATATCAATACAATGATAGAAGAAGCATACAAATTAAAAGTCGAATGATCAAAACTTTTTCGTTACACTTTATGTATTTATAATAATGTATCAGAACACAAACAGGGGCTGTACAGAATTATCTGACAAAATAAATCTTGGTAGTGTTACAAAGAAAGATACATGTCATGAACAGACTCATGAAAAGATGCTTTATATGTGTCTCCTAAAGTATACCTTTTTCCTCTGCTCAATTGACATAGTAACACAAAAAGGTAACACTGATTACAATCAAGCACGATGTTAATAACTATCATGTATGCCGATACTTTATCAGTTGCCTCAGCTGACAGCCATTTTTGCATGTAGGTTACCTGATTGCCTCGATAGACAGCACAGGTAGGGAAACAGGTATCTCCCCTATGATAATTCTAAACCTAGACATGGATCAGTTTGGTCAACTTATAAATATCATACTGGTCCCTCTTATACATATTATACTGGTCCCTCAAGATTTTAAATGATGCGTTTTGTGATGTTGCTGTAAGTCACATTAAATGTTAAGAACATTCTAAATGCTTCAGATGTTCATGTTGAGTTCTTGTGAGTGTAAAAAAGTAAATATTTGCTGTCTTTATACCAATGCTAAGTTAAATGCTTTCTGGCATCCAAGGATTGAGCCTTTGAAAACAACTTACTCAAATAAAAAAACTAATTCCTAATACATTACAGCTATGTACCATAATGATACTGTTACAATGCCTTTCAAATACAGGACAATCCCGTATTATCAGACTTGGAGGCATAAACAGCGGTGTTTCTTCATGGCTGCTTCATATGTGTAAACCTAAGACCTAAACACTGAAAGGCTATATCATCCACAGTTAGATATTTTCATCAGTTAGGGGAAAATCCTAAGGAAAAGTTCACTTTTCTCTTCAGCTGGCAATGTCACAGCTAATTGCTACCGAATTCAAAATATGCAAGCATTTCTTTCAACATGGCTTAAAGATAAGTGACAGAAAGTGTTGATTAAGGACCAATCATATAAAATTCATTCCAGCAATTCATGTTTGTTAATTGTGTTTTAGTCACGGTTATATACGGTACTGGTCTGACTATCTTTTTCTAAATATGTCAATATATCTATTTATTTAAATAAGATAAAAATCATAATAATTTTAATTGCTCTTTACATTTATAATTGTTAATTGTTCCCTACATTTCATTTATAACAGTTTGCTGCTGTAACACGCTAATGTTACCCCACCCATTACTTTGGTCAGTTTTTAGGTAAAACACATAAAATGATATAGCAACAATCATTTAAAGGCAGCTGAAAGACTACTTTAATGATTATGATAACAACATTAAATTGAAGTTCATGTCTACATCAGGACCCCATTTTTATTATAATGACCTTGGATTATTCTTCCTGTGATGGATTTCGATTATGTTACGTAATGTTACTGTTTTGGTGCCTTTCAGATACAACCCAAAGTTATTATAGTCTAATGAATATAAGAATGGCATTTTACATGCGTACTTGTACACTTTTTCATTTTAAGACATAGTACAGACTACAGCTAGTTATACTTTCTCACCAGTGTTTCAGGAATTCATAAGAAATAAGTTACATTCTGTCTTCAACTGATATTGGCACTACTAACTGCAAGCTAACTGATTCCAAATATATCAAGGGATTTTGTCAAAGTTGAGATGAGCATGAGTAAAATAAGGGCAATAGATTATGCTCATTTAGGACCATGTATGAAAATAACATTGCAGCGGTTGTTCTGTTTCTCATTGATCATTTGTATTTTAGTAACAGTTATATACGTTACAAATATATCATGATTTTTGATCATCATTTCCAGACTTCAGTTTGCTTTTTATGTTTTAGAACATTTGAAAAGGGATATTTATGACACAAAGTATTTTCTACTTGCGTTTATTGCTTTTAGGTGCTGTAATGGACCAGTGTTACCCCACCCACCACTTTGGCCATTTTTTTTCGGTAAAGTGTTGACAGAAAAACTGGCAACAACCATTTTGCAACTCCTAAGTGACTGCTCTATGTGACTATGGTCAGGACATAAAATAAACATCCATGCCAACGGGCCCCTGGACTATTGCCTTAAATAATGTGTTGTAAAGTACATAAAATGGCGGACATTTTGTTTTTGTGGCGGCCATCTTGAAAATGACATAATTTCTAGTGGCCCACGATCTTATGTTAAAGTGCGTACCAGGTACTTGCTATCCTGTAAATTTCATGCTTGTATCATCAACTGAAGTATTTTCGCTATATCCCGCTCCACTAATATGAATGGTTGCTGTGAAATCTGTTACAAAAAATTACATTATTCAAAGTCAGGAGAGAAAGAAAATTGGAAAAATATAGGGAAGAATAAGCAGAAGAAGACTGGTTCTCAATCCCATAATACGACAAGCTATCATCAACCTGCATACAAAAATCCCTACTCTAACTTACAGATGCATAGAAATCTTTTTCGAAAAAAATGCATTATTCAAAGTAAAGAGAGAAAAAAAATCAGATAAATACAGGGAATAAAAAGAGGAGAAGTCTGGTTTTGATTGATTGATTTGATGCTAAACGTCCACAGTAAACAACTAAGGTCATGTCGGGACGGTCAGTTAACCTAACCACACTATTCCTGGGCAGGCTTAGACCTCCTAAGCGGTTAACCAGTACTAAGTGCACATACTTTCGCCAGTAACTGACAACTGCCCTTCTAGAATGAGCAGAACGAGAAACGAAAGTATGTGGCCAGACCGGGTTTCGAACCCAGGACCTCTGAATTATGAGTCAGGTGCCCTACCGATTGCGCTACGCAGCCCGGCTGTTCTCAATCCCACAATACAGTAAGTCATCATTAACCTGCATACCAAATATGACTAATCTAGCTTGCATGGTTTGTGGAGAAAACTTTGATGAAAAAGTTCATTATTCAAAGTATGGAAAGAAAGAATATTGGACAAATACAGGGAAGAATAAGCAGAAAAAGGCTGGTTCTCAATCCCATGATACAACATATCGTCATCAACCTGCAAACCAAATGGGACTACTCTAGCTTGCTTGGTTGTGGAGAAATCTTTGACGAAAAATTTTATTATTCAAAGTATGGAAAGAAAGAATATTGGACAAATACAGGGAAGAATAAGCAGGAAAAGGCTGGTTCTCAATCCAAGGATACAACATGTTGTCATCAACCTGCATACCAAGTATGACTACTCTAGCTTGAATGGTTGTGGAGAAATCTTTGACGAAAAATTTCATTATTCAAAGTAGGGAAAGAAAGAAAATCGGACAAATACAGGGAAGAATATGCAGGAGAAGGCTGGTTCTTGATCCCATGATACAACATGTTGTTATCAACCTGCATAACAAATATGACTACTCTAGCTTGCATGGTTGTGGAGAAATCTTTGACGAAAAATTTCATTATTCAAAGTATGGAAAGAAAGAAAATAGGACAAATACAGGGAAGAATAAGCAGGAAAATGCTGGTTCTCAATCCCACAATACAACATGTTGTCATCAACCTGTATGCCAAATATGACCAGTCTAGCTTGTATGACCCGACAAATTTAAGGTCAATATAAACTTTAAGTACCTGGGGAATTAAAACTCAAGTCCATTTTCAATTTCATATTTCTGGTTTATTTTCTTTCTTTTCCTGTCCATCACTTATTCAGTTCATTCCCACCTGGCAGTCCACATAAAACACTTAAAACTTAATTCTCTGTCAACTACATTTTGACAGTTTTGATTCAGCACCAAGGAAATTAATCTTTAAAACAATTTTATAAACTCTAAGACTTTCAAACTTTCAACCCTTCATTCTCACTTCCAGAAACTAACTATCCTTACTGTCCAGATTCTTCCATCACTCCCATGATCTCTCCAGCCTCATGTCCAATCATTTCTCTCTCTAACCACCACATGACTAATTAACCTGTTCACACCTTTATGTCATTCCATCCTGATTGGTCACTTTCAGATCTAGCTCCTTATCTCTCTGTCACTCATTTCAGAACTGCACCCTCAAAGATCAAAAGAAATTAGCAAGTACTTGGAGATAATTCTGCTACAGAGTCTGCAAGACTACCTGCTGAAAATAGTTCCACCTGATTACCCTAATATCATCTTAATGCTTTATGAATAACTCTGGTTAATCAAACATCTTGTCCCTTTCCTAATGACATACCATATATACATTTCTCATAACTTAACAAGTCTGTAGTTCAAATTCACAAATATAACTAGGTTCAAATAATATTAAATTTAAAAATTAAAATATTAGATTAAATTTCAGTGATAGTAATTAAAGTAATTAGTACTTTAATTACCCTGGTGACACTTGTATGGTTGTGAAGAAATCTTTGATACAATACCTTTGAACAAGGGAGATAACCTAATTAAAATATATATAACATTTTTAGTTCTACTTTTTTCCCTTGACAATAAGTTTGTAAATTACACAAAAATTGCGGATAAGAACTAATGAAAGGGATAAACTCTAAAACGAACAAAGGCAGAGCAGCCATTGTTGTACGCGACACATCGTTAGGACTTCATACACATTGCTATGAAGTTTTATAAAGAAATCCTAAACGGTTATCTAGTTATGGCGCGTACAAGACTTACAGGGAAAAAATCAATCAAAGGGGCATAACTTCTAAAGTAACAAAGGGGGAGCAACCATTCTTGTACGCGACACGTTCCCCCACCCTAATACATATGCCTACCAAATTTCATGAAGATATCCCAAATGGTTACTGAGTTATGGCGTGTACAAGAATGTTTACGGACGGACGGACGGACAGCGCCACGACATAATACGTCCGTTTTTTCAAAATGGGCGTATAAAAAGCCGACACCATTGTTATTTTTTTTAAGTGTACAAGTCAGAAAATATAATGTACAGCTTTGCAGCTATGATTAAAAAATTAACAAACAGTATTTAACAACTGGTCCACACATGACAAAAAAATATTGTAAGAAAGAGATATAACAAAACCGATAAAAGCATTGCAAATAACTATGTGACATTGTGCCACTGCCAACCTATTACCCCTGATGGTTTTTATATAGATTTTTTTGTGTGATTTATACAAGATAAAAGCCCCAGGACAGGGGCAGATAATCTCTCTTTGTAAAAATGTTGACAGGAAGCTTCAGAAAAATTTCTTTAAACTCTGATTTTATACAGATTTTTTTTCATGAATTTATCTGGGTGAAAGCAGATGGCAGATAATCCCTGTGGTGTGTGGTGTGTTTGTGGGGGGGGGGGGGGGGGGGGGGGTTGTGGTTGGTGGGTGGGGGGGCAGAAGCAGATGGCAGCTGAGGGGGCCAGGTGGGCTTTTTACTGATTTTCATGATATAGCCCTGGGACAAAAAAAAAGATAACTACCCTGGGTAACATTGTGAACACCACTAGAAAATGACTTTGATAATTTGTTGTAAGCTTTATGAAAATCCATTTCATCTCTAATGTTACACAGATTTCTTTAAAGACAGGGATGGCACTGTATAAGGAGGATTAACTTCTACAGTGTCATTCTGTCTCTTGATCTCATAGTGTCAACACCTCCTGTTAGCCAATAAAATCATCATAACTGTTAAATCTGGTCTACTGATAGGTTGACTAAATTTTCACACCTTTACCTGTACAGGTAACATTGCTGTGTGCTGGGAACCAGACCCCCCGGCAGAGAAGTCCAATTGTGAGTTTCACAATAATCTTCATATACTGTTGAATCTAAGCTTAAAGCGACAATGGTATGATCTCCTCAATGTCACACCAAACAGGGCAAGACAATAAATATAAGACTAGACAGTTCTGACAGTAAAATTCTCAAAGATATTATAAAACAAAATCCATCTCTACCTTAAAAAAAAATTACAAAATAAAACATTGAAGAAAAAAATTATATTAATAAAACCAATTGATCTCTACTGCCCAACCCTAATGCAACATATTGTATACATGTAGCTTATGTAAAATTTCCTTCCAAAGCTGTTTAATATGTAAGCTGTGAATGAATACAATATTTATCCAACTCTAGCATGACCCTAATTTTCTAAACCAGTTTAATGAAATTTTGCTGTGAGATGAGGGTTTCTCTTCTTAAACTATCCCAAAAATCTAGATCCAAGTTATAAGATTGATCTTGATTTTTGTAATTGTTTTGGAAGGGACCCCCTCCACCTCCCCCAATCCCCTGTCTTATCACTGAAGAAAAACAGTAATTCCACAACATTGCTACCCAACATTACTGACTAGCCTCAAAAAAATGATCAGACCAAGCGATTGCTACAATATTTTCAACAAACTTTAAAAATGTCTTCCAAACCTTAGTTAAAGCAAGTGAACCACAACATGACAAAATCAACAAAGTGGTTGTGTGCCAAGCACAGACTCAGATCAGCCTCGGTATCACCCTAGTCTGATCAGTCTTTGCTGTCCACATGGAGGTAATTTAGATCCTTAGCTTCCCTTTAAGCACTTAGCGAAAAGTCTGATCAGACTGGGTGGATGCCCAGGCTGATCTGAGTCTGTGCTGGGCACACAACCATTTTGTTGGTTTTCTGTGTCTTTTATACTATAGCAAGTGAGCAAGGGCCCACTTATACACTGACTAGTGCCACAACCTTGATACATTTGTCTCTGTACTTTAATGTCAATATTAATGGATATAATGGTAAAACTTCTAGGTTTTGGGTCAGAAAGGTCTGAGCAAACAGTGTAGACCCTGATCAGACTGCTCCGTCAAGAGCAGTCTGATCAGGACCTACACTGTTTGCCATTCCATTTGCCATTCCTTTATATTGTACTTAACATCATATAATAGAATTCCTGTGAAATTTGTGTCTAATGGAACAAAACATGTCAGAACTAGAAAGGTCTCCAATGTATACAGATTATGAAGTTGAAATGACGTCGTAATGATGTGGATGTGATGTCATCACATAGCATCATTGATGCTATGTGATGACATCACATCCACATCATTACGACGTCATTTCAACTACTGGCTTTCAATGCCAGTATGACATCATTATTATGTCATCTGCCTGCTGGAGAATATAATTGTAAATGTAAACTTTATTTATTTTACATCGACTGCATTGAAAGCTCACGCAAACTTATTTAAATACTCTCGATGGCACAGATGTTGGGCGTTTGTGGTCCTATACTGGTGGAGGAAACCGGAGTACCCAAAGAAAACCACCGACCTCCGACTGGCGACCACTACCCTCCCACATGACGACACCAGGAATCGAACCAGGGCCACAGAGGTGGAAAGAAAATATAATTCAAGTAAGATGCCACAGCCAACATGTATGTTATGGAAATGTAAGAAAATGATCTCAGTACATGTAATATCTGGAGATATTAACAACTGACAAGCCATTGGTTCATGTTTGACTATGAATAAAATTATTTGTTTGACAGAACTGCAGGGACCTAGTCTGAGATAGATATTTGATAATTCTTGTATAATTTTTTCTAATTTCTCCATAAAAATGTATCTTGTGACCCCTCATTACAGTTGTCTCCTCCACGTGATGGTCCTAATGATGGGTCACAAGATATTTTTTAAGGAGAATGAACAAAATTTATCTGAGATTTATCTTCAAATGAGTCGTGACATGTGACGACAAAACCAACTAAGTGGCATGTGCGCCCAGCGAAGACTCAGATCAGTTTGGGCATTAGCCCAGTCTGATCAGGATCTTTGCTTTGCAATTAAAAGGTAGCTAAAGGTCTAAGCTAGCTCCATGCAGACAGTGAAACTGATCAGACTGAACGAGTGCCCAGGCTGATCTGAGTCTTCGCTGAGTGTATGTCACTTTGTTGGTTTTGTTGTGTCGCAGCTCAAATATTCATCTTATCTGGGCCTTCCCAGCTTTAGTTTTACATATCCAAACTTGCAGTTTATAAGTGACTGTGAAGTTATAGATCCAGAATAAGGCGGTCAGGCTTTGGGTTTCTTTGATCTTTCAGGGCGAAACCTTAACACTTAAAGCACCAAAAATGAAAAAAAGTTAAATTTGCAAACACAATAGATCCAGGTAAGGTGGCTCATAATGAGCCGCCTCATCTTGATCTACATTGTTTTCTTCTAAGTCTTTGAATTTTCAATATGATATAGCTTGGATAAAACCTTCTGGGGATTTTGCAAACGTAAATTTTGGCACCTGCTTCTTCCAGTCTTGTCAGGATTAAAAAACAGTCAATGTGAATCTCTTACATGCTATCATAACAGTGATATCACCATTTCCTTTAAGAGCCTAAAAAGCAGATGACAAAAATTACGTCTGCAAAATATCAAATTCCAGTCTGTAATGTATGCCCTTGCAGATGGGAATCAATAGTAAAATGGTAACAGGAAATTCAGGAATCCAAAAGTTAATGAAGATATTTATCAACCAAATGATTTTAGTGTATGGGTACACCTCCATGATATTTTTTGCCATTTTTAAAAAGGGGAACAACTTTTGTGATTTCCTGTTTGCTTCGCAGGGGGATGACACCCTTCCTAAAATGTGTCTGCTCTTAAAGGAAAGAATTTGCTCCCTTGGGGAGCAAATTCTTTCCTTCCAAAGCTGACCCCTTTGGAGAGGTGAGACAAAAATAAAAATTGCAGAGTTGCTTCCCCTAAAAATGTACTCATACATGAAATACCTTTAGGTACCCAGTAAAATTTATAAATTTATACAATCTGAATTGGTGATTTTTGGAGATTCTCCATTTGTGCATGATTTTCAACCTCATGTGCTATTCTTTCTAAGTCTTCAAAATCATCGAAGGCTCGCTGACTCTTATGACTAATCAACCGTCTATAGAAATGTGCGGCAAAAATTAAAAATATTACTACAACCGGCGCGACCACAACAGTTGATGCTATTGCAGCACCTTTATTTTTAGTCACAAACTGCATCCAACAAATAATAGTAATTTCAATAAGAAAAAGAATTATTCCAAAGCCCGTGGAAAAGGCCCAGGCCATTTGAATATATTTTTCCATGGTTTCGTGTGGAGATTCTTTAATAGCGTTCACATTGTGTACATTGCTAACAGCTTCTATGTGTGGTAGTATGCACGTGCTGATCATGAGAGCTAAAAGATGAACTGATACAAGCAGGGTGGTACAGATACTGAACATCCAAAGCAGGTAGCTAGGAACATTGTCGTCTATGGAAATTTCAACCAGTGCCACCTGAAAATAAAACCAAAATATGAGTTCATGACATGGGTTGATTTTGATGATAAATTTTGTAAACCAAAAAAGTAACGAGCACCACTTGAAGACTCAGATCAGCCTGGGCATCCACCTAGTGTGACCAGAGTCTTCGTTATTGTCATGGAAGTAGCTAAGGCTCTTAGCTACTGATTAAGCGCACAGGGAAGACTCTTATCAGACTGGGCAGATGCCCTGGCTTATCTGAGTCTTCACCTGGCTGATCTGAGTCTTCACTAGGCTGATCTGAGTCTTCACTGATTAAGTGCACAGTGATGACATTTATCAGACTGGGCGGATGCCCAGGCTGATCTGAGTCTTCACTAGGGGCACATGCTACTTTGTTGGTTTTGCTGTGTTGCTGCTCTTATAATTTATTTTTCCATACAACAATATGTTGTGGCTCCTCTTAAAGGTGAATGAATACATGTATGCAGGGGAAGCAATTCTGCCGTCTTCATTCTGCCTCCCTTCTCAGTGGGGGTCTACTCTTTAAAAGAAAGAATTTGCTCCTAGGAGCAAAGTTTTTCCTTTAAAGTCTCTCAAAGAAGAACCCACTTTGGAAGGGCACTGTTGTCAAGGGAAGCAAACAAGAAGTCATAAAAGTTGTCTCCCTTCACAAAACAAAATTGAGTTATGGTGAATGACCAGAAAAGCCAATCTGTTTGCAAAACCTAGATGGATATATTGGGTTTTTCAACCCTGTGAAGAGTATTTCAGTCAATATGGGCCATACAGGAACCACTAAGGTAGTGAGAATCACTGATATAATCCAACAGCCAAAGAAGAATCACAACCTGATGTAAAATTTCTAAACACTGGGATACTCAATAACAACACATTTTTTTCAATGTGGTAATGGGTCTATAAAATGCAGATGAAATGGCATACAATGCAGATCCTGATCAGGAGCAGTCTGAAAGAAGCAGTTTGATCTGTGTTTGCACATTTTTAAACAGTTTGCTGATAAGACCTATCTGTCCCAATATTTATGAGTTTTTTTTACAGTACATGTACAATATTATTGATCTAGTACTCTGAAGTGGATATAAATTTGAAAATTTGATATTTATTGCATGGAAAGGGATCTTAAACCATGTAATACACTATAAATATCAACATAAATTTGCATCTGTGCTGGCTTATTTGGATTCTCCAGTTTGCAGAGATTGCATATGTGAAATTGGAAGATTCTGATCAGGCTGGATAGTAGACTTGCCCAAGCCCACTTTTAATTTCTTTTTCAAAACTGAAAAGATCCTGTACATGAACATTTTCAATGTAGGAGCTAAGGTACTCACAGCCTAGCGGTTGTGTGCTCTTCATGAACTTACCTGATGGGGTGACCCCTACACCTGAGATGAGGCAAATAAGGGTGTCAGATAACTCGTAATACACAAGCTACTTTTCATACACTGACACCTTAAAGTATTCTTTCTTACCATGTACGATTTCGCTGCGGGATTGGTCTGCCTGCTTCTGTGGTCTCCGCAATGACATATTTAGCAGTTCAAAGCCCTAAGTTCAACCTCCATATCAGGTTTAGAATACCTCTGACTTGCTTTTTATTAATAGTTTTAATTTCACCTCCCACCTCCCCCAATTTTTTTTATATTTGTTAATTTAACACTACACATTCAATTACATAGTGGTCAGGGGAAAAGCATCCTTATTTATGCCCTTTTCTTCTTTAAAGTTCTTTTACAAATACACCAATACATGTATGGTCTATGTACCTGTTTTCGGGGTGCTCCAGATTTCGGAGTTTTCTAGTTGATTATACCTCTCCTCTTGTCGGGGACCTCTAAAGAATTCAGTGATTTTTTTACAAATTTGCTTCTTTGCATCCCAGTACCCACTAGGCCAGAAATCTTTGCATCCCACGCTCAAGGTTGTGCATCCCTTCATGGACATGTTGGTTATAAAAATTGTGCATTCCTAAATCTTGCATTTTCAAGGCCCATTCAAAGAAGCCAATTTGTAAACAAACTAAAGGTACTGAGTTTAGTCTAGTCTATGTTGATTCTGAGCGCAGGCCAGGGGCCTCTATGCTCAGCTCTTCTTCTGTCGTCTGAGGTTCTGCAGATCTCCGACTTCGGGATCCGGTATCTTTGTGTGTCGTCGTGTATGGGGTATACTCCACGTCAGGGTTGTATTTCATTGGTTGGTTAGACCACAACTTGTCAAGGCGATTCTCAAAGGCGTTAACACTCGGAGCACATACAACTTTATCCGTTAATGAATTCCAGACATTCACCACTCTCAAAGTGAAGAAATTCTTGCGTAATTCTAATCTACTTCTATCCTTTGCCAATTTTAAGGAATGACCGCGCGTCCGTGCTTGATCCGTAATTTTGAATAATTCATTTTGAATTTTGAATAGTTTAGTTATGGTCAGTGATTTTTTGGACATACTTACTTCAACAAGTCTCAGGTAGCACATGGCTTCAAATCTTTGCATCCTGTGGATGCACATCTTTCAAAATGTTGCCTCCTCAGCAAATTATGTGCATCAAAGATGCAGGATGCAGAGGTAAAAAAATCACTGAAAGATGATTATTTTTTGCAAACAGAAAGTTGAATCAGCATGTTACATCATACACTAATTGACGTGCGAGAGCATGTTAGTTTTGACGTCATCCATGATGTCGTCGTTGGTGACCGTGGAAGCGGCCATATTGGAAACACTACAAACTTTATGGAAAGTACAATCAAAGATGACACGGTGATTTATTCAATTATAAACCTTTTCCTGATAATTCAAAGATTGTTTCAAAGAATTGTAGATCTCACCAAGGCAGTTCTTATGTCTAGGATATGCAGATGATGTAGTTTGAAGGCGAGTTCTTTAACGTACCCCGAAAACTTGGACAGTTTTTGGGAGCAGACTCAGCTGAGTATCTGTTTGGATTCGAGCCAAAATTTAAACATAGATGCATGCGGACATGAAATGTAAGTTACAATTTACTGAAAACATATTTTTATGTACACGGAGACTATCAGTTTGTGATCTATATTCGTCACACAGTTTTTATGTTGGGAGCAAATGTTAATACCCCGAAAACTGGTGCAGCCATCATAATTACAGATTAGTTTAAACTTGTTTCGCTGAATATTGCTTTTTTCAAACGTCACTTGCTTACCATTGCAAAACCAGACAACAGTGCTGAGGTTCTACTTGATGCCTTCAATTTTGCACGACTCAGGTACAATTTTCGCCATGACAAAGCCGTTGTAGAATGTTGGCTTGACATCTGATTAACATAGGAACGAAATAACCACTCTTCGTAAGAGTTCTCACTTCTAGCTGGCATCCGAACAACTCAGATTTGACAACAGACTGTCAATTTTATAAGAAATTTCTCAAAGCACAATCCAGTTTTTGTGTACAAAAATCACTTCCTGTAAACGGTTACTCGTAAAAGTTAAAAATTTGAACGAAACTATATTTTGGCTGTATATCTGCAACTGCACCTATATACTATATATCTGCAACTGCAGGGAAACTCACATTGAGTCTAATTTTGGGGTTTCATAATATGGCCAACATTATTTTCAGTTGTATTTGACTATTTCAGGTCTGTGGGAAAATATATTACTAGTGATGAGAATGATCCTCAAACAGATAGGCCTACTACTTTGATAGGACTCAAACCCACAGTCTCAGATCCTGTTTTCCATGCAATGTAAATCAGTCGAGATGAATACATTGCACTGTTCAAACTTGAGAAGGCGCAGAAAAGGGCAGCTAGATTTGTAACAGGAAATTACACATGTGAAACCGGGAGTATGACTGACATCTTAGAGAAACTTTAGTGGAATCTCTGAAAAAGAGAAGGAAAGATAGTGGACTCATAGTGCTTTACAAAGGTCTGAAGGTTGCAGCCAGTCTACCCATAATGACCCTATTCCCCCAAGCAGGCGTACCAGGAATCATCATCCCTTAGCACTTCAAACCTCAATGGCTGGGACTGACATGTACAAGTTCAGTTTCTTCCCTTGGACTATTAGAGATTGGAATTCCCTGGGAGATTCCCTTATTTCTGCTGCTGAGTGTGCAGCGGATTCAGTTACTAAGCTTACTTCTCTTATAAGGGCTATCGAGGGACTAGCTTCCCTGATCACAGGTCCTGGTGAATGATTGTCCTTGGACGTATCACCAGTTGACATTTCTGCTTCTGATTCTCGACCGGATGCAGAGAAACAAGGGTCTGAAGTTAAGAACAACAGTAAGTAGTTTGCAGTTACATGAGTTATTTTTCTCTATTTAAAAAATCAAATCCTATCAGATTCTTGCTTTGATGTGGCCTCAAGTCTTGTTACTGTGGAAAAGTCAGGTAGGTAGGTAGGATAGGCAGGTAGATGAAGTAGGGTAGGGTATGAAGGTAAATAGGTTGGTAGGTATGTAGGGTAGGGTTGGTAGGAAGGTAGACCTCGTGCTGAACAGAATAGATAGATCGGATAAAATACGATGGGGTAGGTAAGAATGTAGAAGGTTGGAGGCAGACAGGTGTTATTCAGTTTTTATTACATAAATATTGATTTTGGTTTTAAACTATTTTGCATCATGCCATCAAAATCACAATTAGTGCAGTACCATACCTAAATTATATATACTGAGCAAAAATAGAAGCTTGACGTTTGATAGTTTGTCATTGTTTTTGGAACACCAACATTTTTGGAAAACTCAGGTTCACACCAACATCGTATGCTTTGAAACTTATCAAATATTCTTTCCTCTCAGTTCTGGTAAAGCATTGGGGCACTTGAATAATTGGAAACGCTAAAACTTTATCTAGAAAAGACAGAGGTCAATTTTCAGAAAAAAATGAAACGTGAACAAATTTTGATTACAAAAGAAATATACCATTTTTATCTTAAAAGCAGTGTAATAAATGAAGATGTTAACAATTTTTATTTCAAATCTGAAGTTGACGTCTGATTCTGACATAGCGTTAAATAAACGTACTGCAGGTCAAGAGTCTTTATTCTGTGTTTGCTTGTTTTCATCCAATTATTCAATGTCTCTGTCTGTCAAAAAAAGGTTTCTCATACTAATGGTTATGTAACGACTGCAGTTGAACGTCCGATGTACTTTGCGACGTTAACGTCTGAGTGCACAGACTCGCTATTTCGGTTTTCCTTTAATTTTCAGATAAGCATAACATCATGATAGTAATGCAGAAACTAAATTTATACAGAAATTTAATTTTGCTATCAACGTTGAGTGTCAACACAGCAATTTGCTAGCAAAGTAACTGGTGCACGACAGCAAAACATGCAAAAACGTGTAAATGTTACATACAAAGGACTTTACAAGTCCAGTCGAGTGGAAAATAGGTGCATATGATGCACATATTCAACAGCAATATATTGATATATATCATATTCTGATTTCTCAAAACACAAGAAATGACAGAAAAAAAAAAAAAAAAAAAAAAAAAAAACGTCGTTACTTTCTTTGCTAAGTATAGTTTGACTACCCTACCATCCTACTACCCACATATCTAACTATCAAGAACAATAAGAATGAGACAACTAGCAAATTTCAAAATTCTTTATTTCAAAAGTTGCTTGATATGAATACTTCTTTTGTCAAGCTTATTAGGCAAAACCCACACGTACTGTTTAATTCCAAAAGGCTGTATCAGTTCTGCTTATAATGTACTCTCTGATGTAATAAAAGCGTTTTTCTTGGCCTTGTTTCATGTTAAACAACATTAATACCAACCACATGGACTGGGCAGTGCGTGTAGGGGCATATATTTGTTTTGTATATTTTTTCAGATGGTATATATGTCACGAAATATTAATTGCCTGTTAGTGTTTATATTAATATTATGGACGGACGCAAAGTGTCCCGTACTGCGGCCATGGATACTTCTCCAAGCTATATCATTCATATTAAAGTTTCACTCCTTTCCGAGATCTCCATGATACTAGATATCTCTAAAGTATAAAGGTATCAGAGAGGCAAGTGAGATTCAATACTGTGAATTTCTGATGTCTTGGGTTGCTGGACTGACAAAAATATAAGTCGATTAATTCTAAATATATATACATGTATTTGCCGCTAAAATATTCAAGTTAACCGCCTGTGTTTCCTATACTAATTAAGACTAGAACAGGAGTCCGAAGTCCTTGATACAACAAGTACATAATTGCGCGTTCAACCTGAAAATACCCATCATTAGATACGGCCGTCACTGGCCTCAATTCGCCTGAGTAAACTTTTTCCATAATCAGTGAAGAGTTCTATTCATACGTTGATAGCATTCGGAAAAAAACAGAAACAGGATAGGCCCAAGGACACTCCACTGAGGAATTCCATTGGGTCCGACTTTGCCATTCTGGGCCATGTTGTTCAAAGCATCGTTAGCCTAACAAGCTCGTTAAGAGGTCAACTCGTTAAGTGTTTTATGACTTTATAACCAAATACGCCGATAGCTTTTGTTTAATAAATGTGAAAAAAAGCTGCTCACATTTTTCAACAAAAAATATTGGTGTATTTGAGATATTAACGTTTGAAATTTTAATGCCTCGTTAACTAACGACGTCGTTAGTTTTGAACAACCGTGCCCAGATTCAGAGTCGTTTATCATCACCCGCTTTTTCCTGCTTGAAACCAATCCTTTCATCGGTTACCCAGAATGCCAGTCATACTCCAAGTTGCATGTGTAATTTCCTGTTACAAATTTAGTTGCCATTTTCTGCACCTTATTAAGTTCATATCGAAAAAGTATACTTTGGGGGCCTCAAACTGAACTACCATTACCATTACCAGAGACTGTAGTAAGGGCACCCACTGTCAACCCATTTGCCGCCGTATGCTACCTCGCAGACTACGAAACAAAATATAGACACCTAAAGAAGTAGAAATTACGGTGAGTAGTTTTTGGTCCGGTGTGGGGTTTTATATGGCCGAAAAATTTCGTCAAACTAAATAATCAGAAAATGGTATAACCTACCGGTATCACGTGGCTTATGTTATTGTGTCAACACACAGAAAGTAGAGCGTGTCGAAAATAAATCGAACTGTGTAGTTAGTCATACGCAGGGACTCCAACAAAATTCTTGCATAGGCAACCAAACAATAAAAGTTAATTACCTAATGTCAGAAAAATGACCGAAATCGGAGATACAACTAGAAAATTGGTATGTAAAGACTATCTCCTTTCGGTATCCACAAACACCGAATTCAATCGGCGCTGGTCATTGTTTGAACATGAGCAGCCATTTTGAGGCCTGATTGTCCATAACGTACGAGTCTCTGAATTTTAGCCCCAACTTTATTTGAATATGTCAAAAGCAGCAGAATTCACAATGAATAGTTAGAAGTATATTTTACGTAGCTATCGCAAGCAAAATTCAGACCAGTACTGAAACTGTGTAAAAGTTTGAAGCGTTTCAAAGAAGACTATTTGCAGACTCCTTGCCTCGACATGAGCGAATTGTTAATTCTCGCTCCAAAATTTTGCTTTAATTCGTTCCAGGTTCTTCGTTGATGGAATATTTTACTTGGAAAAGCTGTAAAAATCATATTTCTACCTAATGATGCTTTTAATTTTGCCCTGTTGATTTGATTTACAAATTTGAAGTTCACTTTTGATTGTGCAACCAATTCATAGAAATGACAGTTATATAACGCGCCTCTCTTAAGGGTAGTTTTGAAGATGCGGCTTTTAGCGCTTGGCCTTTTTTGTGTGCGTTATTCTATATATACAATTTGGAATAAATTTTTAAACATTTATTGTTTTATATGTATGGTGTTATTTGTTTTCCAAAGACCCTAAGCCATTAAAAACAGAAGAAACAAATCCACATTGAAGAAGGAATCTTTACGGATTTTTGCTAAGACAAAAAAAAAGAAAAAAAAAAGAAGAAAGAAAACATAAACAACAACAAAAGATTTCTTTACATTACTAGCCTGACTAATTTTGTCCCGTAGGAAACTGTTTTGTTTGTTTATAAGTGCCTGCACAAACAGAAATAGATTAAATAGTGTGGGAATAAAAAGAAGAAAAAAAGTTCATTTAGCTGTCATTTTTCCCCGCATTTTTACTCGGTGTTGTACATTTTCCTCCCTATCTACGGAGAGTTGAAACAACTAAGTATTTTCAACATCTAGGAACTTTAACTTTGCTTATTATGATGCCCGAGCCCTCGGGCACGTGTCACAGCATAATTAATCTGATCATATTGTACAATTTAGCAGTGTTAGGTCACTTGTTTGTGTATGTTATAGAGCAAAAAGTGAAAACGTTAAATCATAAGGTCGTAAATTATAGATGAAAACCAAGCAAAAAGGCAAAAGAGAAATTTTTTGTGTTTTTTTTCGTGTTTTTTTTTTTTTTTTTTTTTTCGTTTTCGTTTTTTTTTCTGTCTTCGCAGATTAGGTAGGTCTACACACACTCATATAATTCACTCTTAACGGTGCCATTTAATAGAACGGATGGGTGGATAGATATATTGGGACGATGGAAGGGTGATTATGAAGGACTCTGTGCAACGAATCGCCGTTAAGGTGCTTCCAGCGGACCCCGTGATCCAAAGTCGGCTTTTGATAGCCGTAATGACCACCGACTTTGCGGTGTAGTGAACCAGAGTTGTGGCAGCTAAAAAACAACACATTTTTCGCAGAAAGATCCCTTTGGATGGCCGCCAGAGCGGGAAACATGTCCGGGGAAACGTGGCGTGCGTTGGATAAAAGTTCGTGAATATAGTCACGTAGGATGCACACGGGGTTCAACCGTTAATAAAGACTTTATTCCACTGGTAAAAGCTATGACTTCACGGGAATTAGGCCTACTTCATTTTTGTTAGACCGTGTGGTATATTTCTAAGGGTCGTTACATTATAGCATTATTTCTTAATATTTTTCTTTTTCTGTCGCATCTTGAGAAAGAACCTAAAAGATGAAAGATACTACTGTGTGTGTGTGTCTGTGTGTGTGTGTGGCCGAGAGATGGCGGTAGGTGTTGCAGGGATAAATTTTCATGCAGATCAGTCTCAGCAGAGGGGATGGGACGTTAGAAATGGCTGGCTACTCGGCAGGACGTTTCATTGAAAATTTTATGTGGATATATAATAAGAAACAGTATAAAAATAAACTCTTTTAGGAAAACAAGCAAACAAACGGAAATGATATTACAGATTATCAGTTGATCAAACTCTAGAAGATAATGTCAACGGCTCCTCAGATTCACAAAATTATATAGTTCACTTCCGATGTTAGTCGTTGAAATTACGCAACTGACAATGAAAAGAAAATATGTGTAATATGGAATTTCCATTATTTTTTCTTTCTCACCAGAATTGCTGTTTACATACACGCACGCGCACGAAGGTTTTAGAAAATTACCTCTGAAATTGTGCACACGCACGCGCACGAAGGTTTTAGAAATTTATCTCTGAAATTGGTGCACTGATGTCCCTCGCAATGAGAATGAAATCTTAAACTTGTAGCGTAACGAAGGAAGTGGTAGTTAGCTAGGAGAGCAGACGCGTGAGTGAGTGAACTCGGGTTTAATGTCCCACCAACAACTAGGCGTGTGCGAATAGCGACTGAGATTAACCTGCGTGAGTAAGTGAGTGGGTGAGTGAGTGAACTCGGGTTTAGTTTCTCCATGGGTGAAAGTTTTCAGGATTATTCCTGAATTCAGGATTTTTGAGGCCAACTGTCCCTATATAAAGTATAGGAAAACTCCGCATTTCAGGATTATAAACCATTGATTTCAGGATTTTGATATTTTGGAACTTTCACCCATGTGTCCCACCAACAACTAGGTCATGAGGAGACGGGACCTCGGTTAAGTCTCACCCGAAATACCGGAGAAGCGGAGGATCGATCTTGCGCCCTGGATTGGTAGCCCAGCACACAAAAAAAAACACACAAAAAAACAACAACACGAAAACTCTCTTTACTCTTGCTACATATCAAACGACATACTGCCAACGAAAGTAATGAGAAAATGTGGCGGCATTAAAGGCCTAGATTTTAGCACCCACCGGCACGGGATTAACTACCAGTTTGGGATTATAAGTGGGCAGGATGATAACATTAGTCCCAATCAATTGTCTTATGGATAAAAAGTTAATCCGAATTAGCTGCCAGTCATTTCACAGGTAAATTCTTCTTCACCAACCTCAACCAATCAGATCAAGTATTGCAATTTTATGACCTACTGCAGACGTTTACTCCTAGGTGTCTAGAGGTATACTGAGATTAGTGTATGCCTGCACCACAGCGGAATGTCTCCATACCCGCAGTAACGGGGCGCCGTTCGTCCGCCCATTGTTTGTCTATCGTTTGTCTGATTCGTCCATCAGCCATGCTCTTGAAGGCTCTACGACTACTTGCATGCGTGGGCAAGGGAGTAAATTAGCAGGGTCTCGGATACGGATATTATACACCTTATTTTGCCTTGTATAGTCCACCTAGGCCTTTAAGATATTAGCCTACTGTAAGTAACCGCGACTGACCAGTTTTAAAACACTTTTTTGTCTGATAAAAAGTGTTCAAAATATATTTGCGTGTGTTTGATTGTGAATTACATTTGACACAATAAAACTGCAAACGATTATTAACTGACTTTTAGAATCCTAAATCTTCTCTTTTGGAAGAGCATCTTGGCTGAGCAAACACTTATTCTGACATTTTTTATCCGACCTGAATTCCAACAATCGGGGCCGCTGAGAAGTAGTGCATAAATTAAGTCATATGTGTGCCATCGATGTGGGTTCGAGCCGGCACAAGTCAGCTTGTAAAAAAACTTTTTTTTTCTCCGGGAACTCTGGTGTTGACCGACCTTTGCTTTAGCGATTGTCTTGATATGAGTGAAATATTTTTGAAACGGCCGTAACCCCGCCCCCCATAGTCCCGTCAAGAAATTATATTGAGCGGCCGTGCACTAGTTTCACGCTGTACCAGTCTTATGATGAGATTTAAACCTGAAGTAGCATTCTCTCACATTCATACAGTATGACGTTGTAAACTTATAAACTTGTTCTGAACTCCACGCCTTACACAGCTCCATATATTTGTAATTTATCCTCGCAAGGACTTCTATATCTAATATTCGAAACTACCTGAATTTTCCAACGACGTAGAGATCAAGATGAGGCGCCTCATCTGAATCTACACAGTTCGCCCTCTTCTTTGAATCATCAGTATGCTCACTTATGTTATAGCTTGTACGAAAGAGTTTTAATTTTTTTCGGACGTATTTTTTTTTAACGCTTTAACACATGTTTAAGGGATATGCAATTCCGTGTATGTGAAAATGATGCAAAAAGGTATGGCGATAACGTGCACTTATTGCAAAAAATAAAAAATGAATTTAAAATATGTTTAAAATATGTAAAAAAGAAAATAAATAGGCCTGCGTAAATAAATACAGTAGAAGTGGAGCCTGTTATACATTACCACCCTCACGAGAACTTTTCAATATACAAAAATAGACAAAAATCGCAGTTCGGCAGTCAAAGCCGATTCACCTAAAATTCTCATTTGCATTGGTCGTGCTGCAAAAATACATGTTTTGGGTTGATGTACCGACCGATAAGTTGTAAATAAGAATCTTATAGTCAAAATGCACTGTTTCAATACAAGTTGCATTTCATGTGAAAAAAATAATTTCGGTGTTTTTCGATGCAACGCACCTGGCTTCGAAATCGTTTGTAGCGCACAGCCTTTGAACAAAATTTGATATTCTTTGGTAGAAGGTGCCCTTGCATGAAAAGTGTTTCGTAAACGGTGATGTAGTTTTCACCATGCTGCTAAAATAAGATATTTCGATTTCGATTCTAATCAATTACAAATTTTCCCTCCCATAAATTTATACCATAAAAAGTAAATGTGATAAAACTGAGTTAAATTTTAGAATATGTAGGTATCCAGTTTTGTCGATGATGCTTAAGTAAGATATTTCGATTTTAATTCCAATCAGTTACAAACTTTTCTTACCATAAATTTGTATTACAAAAAAGGGGAAAATATGATAATCCTGAGTTAATTTTTGGAATACATAGGTATCCAGTTTTCTGCATGGTGCTAAAATAAGGTATTTCGACTTTGATTCCAAAGCATTACATAATATTACGCAATTACGTAACCATAGACCAGTGTGTGCGGCTTGCTGGATGCATATGCTGATTTTAAAGAGTATGGAAACATTCCGATGTTGTTTTTTTCCTGGCCCACGGTGTTTTTTCCCTGGCCCACGAGATCCTTCCGAAGGCGATCACTGACGCATCCAGCAAGCACACACTGGTCTATGGTTACGTAATTGCGTAATATGTTGTAATGCTTTGGAATCAAAATCGAAATCTCCTTTGTTAGAAGAGATTTACACGTCAGAGAAGCAAATAATGTTTGAGTTAATTGTCTCTCCTCGTCGTAAGGTCGCATATCTCCTCAGTCGGCTTACTTTTCAAAAGCTGTTGCACACAGGACTACGATGCTTGGGTGCATAGTATTATCAGAAACTTAATTGCGCTATTAATGTTATAAAGCCCAGCTGTTGTGAAAGCCTTTTGATTCTTGAATGAAACAGTTACTGCTCTTTTCATTCTGCTGAACTGCTAAAGTAATCATTGTTTTGTAAGAAATAAAAAAAGAAAAAAGAATGGTAGCATAAATGCAAAACTTCGCTAATAAAATGAACACGAAGTTTTGGGAAACACTGGAATTATTGCTTCATTTATACCACTCTGGAGAACCAGTTTTCTCAAACTTTGAAAGGATGATCTTTGCACAGCTCTTTCAAATTTATGCTTACTGAAAATAGCAAATAAGGAAAATCAGCATTTCTTTCAGAACTGCCCGAAAAACATGTACTTGGTTCTAGTTTGGCACGGAAGATCATTTGGATCCAGGCTTGGTTGAAAATAACATGGAATCCGCGTTGTTGCGTTGATTATGCCCCCAACTTCGAAGAAGTTGAAGGGGCATATTGCTTTCACCTTGTCAGTTCGTCAGTACCATCTAATGCAGCTATATTCTCTGTGAACCACTAGGCCTAGGTTTTGGAAATTTCATATATGGATAGGTCATGAAAAATGAGCGGACCCGTATTTTTTTCTCCGTCGGACTTGTACTTTTGTAGTTACCTCCCCTTTATCAAAATTAAAATGAAATCTTGTTACCATGATATCTCAAGAAATATTTGACCTTGGATGATGAAATTAAGTGTACAGCATTTGGGTGAAATATACAAGAACTGATTAACTTTTGGGCAAATCCATCTAAAATTGATCGAGTAATTTCCCTTGTTTGAATTTGGCATTTTTCCAACTTCTGAACCGCTTAACATAGGAAGCTGATTTTTGGTATAATTTTAATACTAGTCCTTGATGTATTAAATGTGTCGGTAAAGGTCAGGTAACTCTGTGTTTATCAAATCCAGAGTTATTCCCCCTGTTAGTCATTACTTATGCAGCTACTGGGAGCAAGAACCACTGGGCATAGGGTTTTGAAATTTTATATATGAATAGTTCATGAAAATGAGCAGACCCGTATTTTTTTCCTCCATCGAACTTATACTTTTGTTTGGAGTTACATCTCCTTTATCAAAATTAAAATGAAATCTTGTTACCACGATATCCCAAGAAGTGCTTGAGCTAGGCTAATCATATTTTGTATACAGATTAGGGGCGAGATGTACCACAATTGATTAACTTTTGGGCAAATTCCGTCAAAAAATGATCGAGTTAGGTCCCATGTTTGAATTTGGCATTTTCCAACTTCTGAACCGCTTAACCTAGGAAGCTGATGTTTGGTGTAGTAGTAGTTCTTGACATTTTAAATTAGGTAACTCTTTAGTTATTAATTACGGAGTTATTGCCCCTGTTAGTCATTACTTATGCAGCTACTGGACTAGGGTTTTGAAATTTCATATATGAAAAGATCGTGTAAAATGAGCAGATCCGTATTTTTCTCTTTTTTTTGTTGGGCTTGTACTTTAAGAGTTACCTCCTCTTTACCAAAATTAAAATGAAAACTTGTTACCACAATATCTCGAGAGGTGTTTGAGCTAGAATGATTAATATTCTATATACAGCTCTGGGATGAGATGTACAAGAACTGATTAATTTTTTAGCAAATTCCGTCAAAAATGATCGAGTTATGTCCCTTGCTAGAATTTGGCATTTTTCCAACTTCTGGACCGCTAAACCGAGGAAGCTGTTTTTTTGTATATTGGTAGTTCTTGGTGTTTATAATATTGGTAAATGTGAGGAAGTTATTCCCCCATGTTTAGACTTTCAGAATAGACAGCTAAAACAAAAGATAAATAAAAATAACAATACATTTATAGAAGTATTTGAACTAGGATTTTGATATTTGACATACAGCTTCGAATCAGTATGTATATAAGCTGATTAACTTCTGAGGAATTTCCATGAAAATTAACAGAGCTGTAGCCCTTTTCAGGCTTAGACATTGTAAAATTTGACACCTGTGGTGACAAGCATATGGCTGGGGGCATAGTGTTTCACAAACACAGTTTCTAGTTCTATGTTGATTCAACTTTGTGTATCCAGTGTGCTGTGCCACATGAATCTATGCTATAGGCAATGGCCGCATAGTTTGGTGTAAGTACATGCAATGACTTTGTGGTTTCTTTTCCTGTGGCGCGAATCAAGTTGACAGTCATAGATTTGATAACCTTACGCATACCTTACGGTGAAATGAAACAGTTCCTTGTTTACTAATAACTATTTTGTTTATTAAAAATGCAAACATTGAAGGCAAGTAGCAATTACCCCCCATGATAAGTGGGTTGAAGCGATGAACGTGGTGTAACTTATAAAATAAAATCAGCTGTTGCATGAGAAAGTTGTCCGTAGCTTATGCGAGCATGTAAAGCGCAGATCATTCTGCGCATGCGCGCAGTCTGATCTGAGCTTTCCCTGCACGCGTTAATAATTAATGCATTTTGAGGAATTTGTCCAGCAAAAAGTGAAGATGGATCAAATCAACTTGTGCGGATTCACAGGCTGGTCGTTATCTTTGCCGTTCGCGCAAGCTCAGATACGCCTTGTTTAATTTCGCCACTTCGATCTGATCCTTTTTCGATTAAATATTTTGTCACCCGAAACGGCGCCCTGTGATATATACCTTAGGATCTTTAACTGGCGAATACTGAAGTCGTCCTGCGCATCCCCACAGTCTGATCAGAGCCATCATGTGTCGTATGCCTATTCTTTTATTGGGAATTAATCGAGCGAAGGATGTCGAACGTGATCAAATTTCGAGAATTGAGATCTGTCTGTGCTGCTCGCACATGTTAGAATGGTCTCTTTTTCGCTTATGCCCAGTTTTGAGTTCTGAAAGGTAAACATAAGACAGTAGATAATGCGCAGTTTAAAAGAGCATTTTGATACACCCTATTCAGCGTATGAATTATGACTTTATAACTAGAAGAAGAAAATATGTTGAGATCAGTGATTTTATATGAGTCTTTTCGCATGGGCAGTCTTTAGATCTTGAGAAATCAATGTTGCGGAAGCGGGCGTTTATGCCAGTCGGAGTCCGTACGAACATGCTATTTGTTTCCATTCATCGGAGGCCACTCACTAGATTTTACAGATAAAAAAAATAAACAAATAATTGAAAATGACCTTCTTTGAGAGAACGCTAATTTGCTTGATGGAGCATATTTTCATGCATTGTTCACTCAAACTGCCTGTTAGTCATTGATGACCTTATCAGATTCACTTCCTGTTTCCCTTATTTTTTTCTTTCATTCAAAAGTTATATACTTATCCGATAACAAATGTACTGTGTCTTTTTAAAAACTGTTCCGGCATACTTGAGGAAAATTTCATTGATTTTCAAATCATCAGACCGCGGAAAATGATCTCAAAGTTTAAGTAATGTCACAGCTGTTTTGAACGTATGGTATAACGCAGTCATTTCACAGCATCTGTTATCAAATCGTGTTTCACCGCGTATGTAGTTGTCGCAACCCTGTTTTTGCGGATATAAGTGAACATCATTAATGTGTTTAAAGGTGCAAGATGAAGGGACAAAACGACTTGTTAGCAACGTTAAACATTCGCAAGAATCAGGATTTGGAAAGCGATGCTCATGTTAATAGACTAAATACTGACCAGCGGATAAATGATGCTTTTGAAAGAGACAGAAGTGATGATGAAATAGAGACAAACTTGCAAAAATTTGCCGACTTGTTGATCGACGAAACAACGGACCGGTACTACAAAGAAAGAAAAGCCAGAAAAAATAATGATTCCAAACAAGCGCTGGAAGATAGTCTAACACTTACATGCAAGCCATCACAGAAGCAACTTGTTTCAGAGGTGCTGGAAGATAGTCTAACACTAGCATGCAAGCTATCACAGAAGCAACTTGTTTCAGAGAAGCTAACGTGCGAGAAAGTCTCAAGTGTTTATATTGCAACCGATGAAGACTTGCCGAGAGCAAACAGTATCCCTGAAGAGATGACTGTTACAGTTAAGAATAACCAAAATCGTCTTGCAGTAACACCGCATAGTTGTAAAACAGATAACTGGAATCTTTCTTTGAATGGTGCATACATAGATAAAAATTCAAGTGAACACGAAAGTACTGGTGAACCTTTGGAGAAAGAGGCAAATAACATAGTTGCAGCAGAGAGTCAAGCTAGTCAAAATAAAGTGAATCTGGACCTTTTGAATCCAGAGAATAACGCCAGTAACGACGTTAACGATAGTGTAAATGTTAATTGTAAGAATTTGGCGGTGAAGAATGATTCTAAGAATCTCGCTGTCGATGTTGGTTTTAAGAACTTTGCAACGGATAAAGCAGAAGGTGAACATGATGGCGAACAAATTGGTGATGCAGGACTACTAGATTACAATTACGTTCTATTGGATGACGAGCTTCTAGTTCCCGAAAAAGAGCCTGTTGAAAGTGAAGTTCAGCAAACTGACTTTAAAGCCAGAGAAATGAAAATTTGCGAAATACCATCTATTGTTATAGCTGAAACTGATTCTGTTGCGTTGGATAGCAATGATAGTGCAGATGTGGTTTATGCATGCCCTCTATCCGAAAACGATGATACGAGCCGAATAATAAACGGTGTCTGTGAAAATGAAAGTAGCGTTGACATCGTTCCAACAGAAGACGATTACTGTGAAAAGAAGCTGGGAAACGACACATTTGATCAGATTGAAAAATCTGATTTTTTTTGCCAGGATTCACTAGAAAATGCTGATAAAGTAACTAGAGATCACACAAATCTAAACGAGATTGCAGTGGAACATGTCAATACGGAAGATGTAAAAGATGAAAGTAAAGAAAATGTGAATCGCGGTAATACTATATACTGCTTTGATAATTCTTTCAATCGCATAATAGAAAGTATGGTCGAACTTTCCTGGAAGAATGTTTCTGATATGTTATGCGAATTTGAACGAGAAGTATTCCTAGTCCAACAGAAATATGTTTTTCATGCAAAAAGTAACAGTTCTCTTCAATCTAATACACGGTTTTATTCATGTAGGAAATGTTGTTTAAGGACAAATACAATAGATAATGTTACTCTTAAGAACTGGCTTGGCGTTATTGAACGCATATATACCATTGGCGACTGTGAAATTAACAACCCTGGACAAGACTCATTACTGGGCACATACCTGCATGATGATAGAAAGTCAGTTATATGGGAGATATCTGAATCGTCGCTGGGGACTGTTTCACTAGAAAGATATCCCGAATCTTGTTCTGGCTGTAATGAAAATGAGTCTGAAAATCTTGTTAGCCGGTACAATGATGCGTCTTATTATTTCCCTGTTTTCTTAAAAAATCTTGCAACTACGCAGGAAGGTAAACCGAACTTCCAGGATTCATGTGTTGTGTTTGAAGACAGTTCTATTGTTAAAGATATTGTTAGCAAGATGCAAAAGTTATCAGTCCAGCCGGAAAGCCCAGGTTCAAATATTGCAAAGCACAAAACAAGTTTTAATAACGAATTTCTGGAATTCATTAAAGCTAGCCAGAATAGAGTTGATAGCTGTGACTGTTTAGAGGAGACAGACCAATGCTGTGGCTACGATGGAGTAAGTTTTGTTTCAAAAAAAAGCAAATTCACGTATACGTAGCAGAAAAAAGATCTGCATATAATACATTTGGGATAGTTTAAACATATAAGTGAAAGTTCCATTTTCCCTTTAAAATCCTGGCGTTAGTTCCACTAGCATGTAGTTTCTGCTTTTAGTTATGCCATGCTTTACTCTTGCAAAGCTTAGACAGTAGTGGAACCTGCCGTAGGAGCCTAGGGGAGAGTCGGGAAACTTCGGACAGTGGGGAAATTCGGACAGTGACATTTTTCCTTTATATGTCAGTTGTCTGGAACTAAAACAAAACAATGACTGGCCAAACAGTGAAAATCCTGATGAGACGGCTCATTATGGGCCGTCTCATCTGGATTTTTTTTTGTTTGCAATGGTATTGCAATGGTATGTCCGAATTTACCTGCCTGTCCGAAGTTACCCGACTCTCCCCTAGCTGCTTTAAGGCTATTAAAAATAACAGTCAGTGCCACTGTAACTACTTTGTATAAATTTATCGCCGCTGCACATTACAATTCCTCCAGTTGTTCTTTAAAATATCACAATATGAACTTATGTTAAATTCCATCTAGCAGTACTCAAGAAGTTTTGCTCTGGGCATATTAGATAGCAAAGGGCAAATAACTGCATTTAATTACGGTAGAGTTATTATTTTACTCTGCGCATTATTGTGCTATACCGGTGCATAAACTTTTCCGTAAATTCCGTCTAGTGTTTTTCAGTTCATGATACCCCAGCATAAATAGACAAACATTTAGCTTTTGTCTGATGTTCGCTCGTTCGTCTGTCCGTCCGTGTTTACCGTCATTCCTCTGTTCAAAAGTTGACATTTGCATGAAAGGTCTGCGTTAAATTTGTAGATATATTATCCAGAGCCTTTCTTGGATATTGTTTATAGTTGTCGTGATGATGGATGTTGGCGCAAATGTTGCTGCAACGTTTTATTGTATACCAGCCGCGGCGATGCCTATGACCTGGAGGTCAACGTGTTAGACTTTGACTTTTTCATACTAAAGTTTTGCGTTAAAGTTTTAAGAACTTTACCCTTTCTCGGAGCTTTAAGAACTTTACTCTTTATCGGGCCGTTAGGTTATATTTTGTTCTGATTATAGATGTTGGTCCAAAGTTTTATTCTTTACCATCCGGATGCTGCTGCTAAGGTCAATGTCACAGTCTTTATTATTCATGCAACACTTGCGTTTAAGTTTTTTGTCAGGTTTTTGCTAGTGCTCTGTTTTTCATTGAAACTTGTTCGTATGTGATTAGTGTAGTACAGGATAGATATTAGATGCTCCTAGTGACCTAAGGTTAAGTTCACGACTTCGAAATTTGTAAAACAATTGATACAAAGTTTTGCATTAAGTTTTATTTGTTTGCTTATATTTTCAGCCTACGTGATTGGAATCGTTTGATAATTGACTACGCTTCTGTGCCGCGCAAACGGGATAAGTCGGTATGATCCATGATGCTGCTAACTGACATTGCTTTTATTATTATTGTTGTTATTATTATTTCCGATGCAAGCATCACTTTGCCACTTCGGCTTTGTCGTCGAGAAGTAACATTTCGTAGTCTGCCGTCACAAACCTCGTCATATTAAAGTAAGGAGGTAAAAAAAGTTTAATTCGAGAACTGGTAGAACTCCGTGTTGTTGTTTTTTCGGCCGTTTTTACGAAGGGGAACAACATTATTGTTTTCCCATTCGCTTTCGTGGACGACGAAGCCGGGTCTACTCTTGAACAAAAAATTTTGTTCCTAGAGCAGCAATTCTTTAAAGAGTTGACACCCATTGAAAAACAAGAATTCCGCGGAATACTATGTCGCACCTGCATTGGGCTTCCACAGTAGTAAAGACTATAATTAAAAAGAATGTGTATGAGAAATGGACAAAAATGCTAGGGTCAACACAATTTTGGATGTAAAATTTTACTAAGTCAGAATAGCATAAAATATAGGTCAAGGGTAGGAATAATTGCAACATCCCTCAAGAACATTCAAAAGAGAAACTTTACACCAGCTGTGATGACTATAGGTATCATACTTCGAGACAAAAGGACTAAAATTCTAGGCCCGACACAATTTTGGGTGTAAAATTTTGCAAAGTCAGCAAAGCATGAAATATGTGTCAAAAGTAAATTAACTGCAACAGCACTCAAGAACATTATAAGAAAAAACTTGATGCCAGGTTTGATGATTCCAGATATCACAGTTTGTGAGAAATGGACTTAAACACTAGCATCAACATAATTTTGAATGAAAAATTTACGAAGCCAACAGAGCATGGAATATACGTCAAGGTAAACATAAGAGCAACAGCCCTCGAGAACATTCTCAGAAGAAGCTTTATGCCAGGTTTGATTATTGTAGGTATCATAGTTTGTGAGAAATGGACTTAAACACTAGGGTCAACACAAATGTTGACGGACAGTTTTACGAAGTCAGCAGAGCATAAAATATAGGTCAAGGGTAAAAATAAGAGCAACAGTCCTCAAGAGCAATCTTAGAAGAAGCTTTATGCCAGGTTTGATGATTGTAGATATCATAGTTTGCGAGAAATGGACTTAAACGCTAGGGTCAACATAATTGTTGATGGACAGTTTTACAAAGTCAGCAGATCATAAAATACAGGTCAAAGGTAAAAATAAAAGCTACAGCACTCGAGAACATTCTAAGAAGAAGCTTTATGCAAGGTTTGATGATTGTAGGTATTATAGTTTGCGAGAAATGGACTTAACACTAGGGTCGACGTAATTGTTGACGGACGGACGGACGGACATACAGACGAACGGAATGACTGACGGACGGACGGAAAAGTGAACTCCTATATCGCACCTTGCTAAAGCAGGTAGATATCATAGTTTGCGAGAAATGGACTTAAAGGCTAGGGTCGACGTAATTGTTGATGGACAGTTTTACAAAGTCAGCAGATCATAAAATACAGGTCAAAGGTAAAAATAAAAGCTACAGCACTCGAGAACATTCTAAGAAGAAGCTTTATGCCAGGTTTGATGATTGTAGGTATTATAGTTTGGGAGAAATGGACTTAACACTAGGGTCGACGTAATTGTTGACGGACGGACGTACGGACGGACGGACGTACGGACGAACGGAATGACTGACGGACGGACGGAAAAGTGAACTCCTATATTGCACCTTGCTAAAGCAGGTGCGACAATGAGGCAAAAATGAAAACTGCTGTTTCACTGGTACAGTACGAATTTTATTGCTCAAGCGTTCCGACGTATACGTACGTGAAAAAGCGCGTGTCGCATGAGTAGTATAGCGATCTGACTGGACCTGTCAGGAATAGTGATCCGTATCGATTATCTCCAGACTTCGCACGTGCGGGCATGCGCATTTTTCATGTGTCCTAAACAAGCTTTTCTCACTATAAATCAGTACTTTACCCATTAACGACTAGCGCCCCGAAATTGGGATATAGGCAAACAGTGCAGACCCAGATCAGAAGCCGCAAACGCGGCGTCTGATCAGGATCTTCACTTTACACTTCACATACGATAAATGGGTACTTTTCCTCAAAATAAAAATAAACTAAACCTGACACCCCTGAAATGACATATGGCATCTTCCAAAATATACAGATAGAAGAGTCCACTAGGCATTAATGGAATAAACGGCTGTGGCGAAAGGTGTCCTAGTCTCAACTATTACAGTAGTTCGTTCCTTGTCGTATCGTAGCTTATACCGCATACGATTTGCGTTTTAATTTTTCTAAAATTGACCTAATTATTTCAAAGATTTAAATATACTTTGACACCTGTGACAGCAACATACGTGAGTTGTTAAGAGATAGAAGCTAATGTTACAATTATGTACGTGGTCGATGAATTGGTTTGGTTGGTTGGTTGGGGTTCAACGGCTCTTTGAGACAGTATTTCAGTCTATATCGAGACGTCTCCCAGAAAGAGGGAGAAAGGATGGAGAGAAAAATATCCAAACAACCCCCATCCGCACCTACTGCAAGAACAGTAGGCCCTTGCTGTACTAGAATCCAGGTAAGTCGGACGCCCCGGCACTGAAAGTTACCCGGCACAATCGCAAATTTGCGATTGCTTGTTATGCCGAGTGGTCAAGTTTTCAGTGCGGATCCCGGGCGTCGGCGTCAGCGTGACAGTTTCTTGTAGGCACGTTATCTCCTGAACCAATAGATGGAATTCCACCAAACTTGCATGAATACATCACTGGGACAAGCTTAAGAGCTGCGTTTTGCGTTTTAATTTTTCTAAAATTGACCTAATTATTTCAAAGATTTAAAGATACTTTGACACCTGTGACAGCAACATACGTGAGTTGTTAAGAGATAGAAGCTAATGTTACAATTATGTACGTGGTCGATGAATTGGTTTGGCTGGTTGGTTGGGGTTCAACGGCTCTTTGAGACAGTATTTCAGTCTATATCGAGACGTCTCCCAGAAAGAGGGAGAAAGGATGGAGAGAAAAATATCCAAACAACCCCCATCCGCACCTACTGCAAGAACAGTAGGCCCTTGCTGTACTAGAATCCAGGTAAGTCGGACGCCCCGGCACTGAAAGTTACCCGGCACAATCGCAAATTTGCGATTGCTTGTTATGCCGAGTGGTCAAGTTTTCAGTGCGGATCCCGGGCGTCGGCGTCAGCGTGACAGTTTCTTGTAGGCACGTTATCTCCTGAACCAATAGATGGAATTCCACCAAACTTGCATGAATACATCACTGGGACAAGCTTAAGAGCTGATTAGATTTTGGTATCTTGACTTCATTTTCAAGGTCACCGGAGGACTTTTAATATGTGAAAATTTCATTTCGCTAAAATTGATATATCTCCTGAACTTTTGGGTTTATTCCCACCAAACTTGCATCGATATACCTATGAGTTGACTTTGCTTTGGTGACCTTGACCCCATTTTCAAGGCCAATGCTCTACTTATAAATGTTATATTTTTCCCCTAAAATGAGATATTTCTTCAACCAATGGATGGATATCCATCAGACTTGCTTGGATATAACATTGTGACAGGTTTAAGACCTGTTTAGTTTTTGGTGATCATGACCCCTTTTTCAAGTTCATAGTCTTGTACCTTAGACATCTTTTGAACCAGTGGGTTGATTTTCTCTAAAATTGCATAGATCTGTCAGTTAGACAAGCTTTATGAGCTGATGAGAATTTGATGACCTTGACCTCATTTTCAAGGCCACAGGAGGACTTAAATATGTGAAAATTTCAGGAAAATTGCTATATCTCTTGAATGTTTGCCTTTATTCCCACCAAACTTGCATAGATATACCGTTTGGACAGTCCAAAGAGTTGACAGTGATTTGATGACCTTGACCCCATTATCGAGGTCAATAGCTAACGTGCAGATGTTAAACATTCCCTAGAAATGAAATATTTCTTGAACCAATGGATGGATATTCATCAGATTTACTTGAATATATCATTGTGACCGGTGTAAGACATGTTCAGTTTTTTTTGTGACCTTGATGCTTTTTTCGAGGCCATAGTCACGTATATAGCCATCTGTCCAATTACATCTTTTTATCATTTCAGAGAGTTAAAGAGAGAAAGACATATCTAGACCAAGACATAGATGATGATGAAATTGAAGGAAAGAGAACTTATAACATTGAGGAAAGACTTGCCTCAACAAAGCACAACAAATCATTTGTTATTACAGACCTCCGGGGAGAAGGTAAGGCAGTGTATATATATATGCATTTTAAAGCACCTTATGATGCAAAATTAACAGTATGTTAAAAAGGCTCAAGTAATTGTTTCTTCTTTGTGGATAAATATGCTGTTTTGACATCAAATAATAGTTGATTAGTTTCAGGTTGTAATTTGCTATTTAGCTGATGTACTGTTTGTTTCAATTTTTGTTTTCATTTTTCTGTTTGAAATAACTATTGTGTTTTTAGGTTTTGTTATTTGGTGCATATTTTGACCAGTTAGATGCAAAATCCATGTCTATCCTAAAATTCTGAACAATAGGACATTCATGTCAGGCAGACAGTGTAGACTCAGACTGCTCCTGGATTCAGGTGTATATAAATCCCAGTCACAGAAATTAGATGTTATTAGTTAATGTGACCGGGATTTTGTGTCAGTAATAGAGGATCTTACATGAGTGCTCATGTATTATTGAATTTATTAAACTAGTTGGGGGGAAAGATAAGATGCGAGGCTATGCTGAGCATCTTATCAATTTTCCTCAACCAGTTTCTAATATAAACTCTAAAATAAAGTCATTAATGCAGGAGCACAAATGCAAGATTCTATTCATAGTATGACACTAAAATTATATTTTATAAGCAATTTCTGTTATAAAACATCATGATTTCGCCATTAGAAATGCAACGTTTTAATGGACGTCGACGCATAACATTACGACATAGTTTGCATATTTAATCCACTAGTTGATTATCGAATTTATTACATGGCTTTATTACACTCTCAGATGCGTTGTCATATGATAACTGTTTTTATTTTCCAGATTTTAATCTGAAGTATCTCCAGGAGAATGGGTTGCAATATCCTATACTGTTTAAAGAGAAAACAGGACTTGGCTTAAGGTAAAATGACTATGGTTTTGTAAAATGACTGTGGTTTTCTTTTTTCTTGCAGGATTATTTTAAGATTCAGGTTTGGTATATTCAGAATGTCAGGAACTGTTGAATTTAAAATAAATGATGTTAAGTTAAAAGAACTGAAAGGAAAAAAAACTTCTAGATGATAAAAAAAGGCATGAATTTATTATAAGAGAACACATTTGAAACATCTCAGTAAAGATATACACCCTTATGTATTTCTATTAAATTTCAAATTTCTCACGAAAATTTATATTTGTTGCAATAGCTTTCTCCGTTCTTTGTTATAGTGAGAAATATAACCATGTGCAGAATATGTATGTCAATAAATTTTTTCAGTACAAATGCTCTACCTCATGCAATCTATGGTTATAGTCTGGGCTCTGATACACATCCTATGCAGAAACACATGCTGGGACGATTGATTTAAAATGTTTGATATTGGTTTTCTTCTAGGGTGCCAAGTGAAAATTTCCAAGTGAGTGATGTGAAAGCATGTGTAGGTGAGTGTTTTGTGCTATACTATATAATAACATGCCATTTAACACAGTGCAAGGCAGAGTTTGACAGTGTTATGTGTAAAAAAATAAAGAAAAAATGCTCCACAGCAGGATGGTGAAAAGATTCCTGTATGATAACATTTCAGTTTCTTATACACATGTATTTGTTTGCAAACTTTTTCTGTTGTTATCATATTATCATAATTCATGTCTGAAGGGATGAAAGGAATAAGATGGGTATTATACAAGGACAAACCTAATACATTGCCTTTTGAAAGATGTTCAGTAGTCATCGAAAGACAGAAAACAGTAGTCATCAAAAGACAGAAAAATACTTCACAGATGGAAATTACTGTGAATGGGTACACGTTCAGGGAGAAGGAACTCGTTTTATTTTTGCCTCCTTTCTAAGTGTTAATTCTTAAAGGAAAGAATTTGCTCCTCCTGAAGCAAATTCTTTCCTTTCAGAGAAGACCCACTTTGAAAGGATAATGTTGTCTAAGGCAAACAGAAAGTCACAAAAGTTATTTGCCTTTATAAAAATGGGAGAAAAACATGGAGGTATACCCATAAACCTTAAGGAAAAATTTATCATGCATGCAAGATTTGATTGATTGATTTATTGCTTAACATCCACGGTAAACATCTATGGTCATGTCGGGACGGTCAGTTAACCTAACCACACTATTCCTGGGCAGGCTTAGACCTCCTAAGCGGTTAACCAGTACTAAGTGCACATACTTTCGCTGCATGCAAGAAGTGATGGGTGGATGTATGTAATTGTTACACATAAGAAGCTTTGTTTATACCATTAGTTTTCAATATTTAATTAAGTTTCAGCAAGAATACAGTGTGCAACTGAAAAATACTTCACAGTAAGTTCTGAGAGGCAAGTAATAACATTAGCTTTCTCAGCAAGGTGCCAGAAGGATATTAGATTGTATAGATGTTATGACATGGAAGGGTATGGAAATGACAGTGTAGGAATGGATGAAATACTTTGAATCCCTAGAGAAACCTGTCAGACATAGCAGATTCTAATTAAACCGCTTGTAAAAGTCTGATTAGGTTTTGCTCTGTTTGCTCCTGCTTTTCTTTGACAATATTTATTGTTGTTTCGATATTTTTTCTTCAAAGATTCAAACAGGATATTAGATTTTATGACTGTTACATCACAGCTGCAGCAGTATGTGCTTGTTTGGTAATGTTTGTTTCCCGTTTTTGCCCATTATTCTGAGTCATTAAATTATTTTTCTGTCTAAAGGCTTAAGGAGGCCATTCGATGTTGTTGCTGTAAGGAATCTGACCTGAGTCTACAAAGTGTGCTTCTGTTTTCTGTTTATTTTTATGGTGCTTTTCATTCCAAAGGTTCCAGAAGGATATTAGATGTTATGGATGTTACCACTCAGAAGGGTATAGAAATGACAATGAAGGAATGGGTAAAATATTATGAGAGCCCAGAGAAAGACAAGTTACTGAATGTTATCAGCCTGGAGTTTAGCCATACAAAGCTGGAAAATTATGTGGAATCACCTTCTCTTGTAAGTTATTCAATTCTGATTACTTATAAGAAATTTTAAAATGAGTTGCATCACCTCTAGGGAAGGTAATTATCAACAAGAAGACTGCCCCCCCACTTTTTGGGAACCTCTTAAAGGAAAGAATTTGAACTTTTGAGAAGCAGATGTTTTCCTCAAAGCATAGCACCCGTTTTGGAAAACATTGTCATCCAAAAATTCAAACAGAATGTTGCAGAAGTTGTTTTCTTCATAAAAATGAAGGAAAACATTGAGATGTGTCCATTTGTCTTTATAGAAGCTGTGCTAGGAGAAAAGAAGCCTTGCTGCATGTGCAAACTGTGGACTTCTGCCATTTGTAGGGGAAGCACTAGCCTTCATATTCGGAACAGAAATCCAAGTGATTATTTTGTGATAAAATAAGGTTGGAGTGGCAATAAAAAATGAAAAACTGCCTTGAAAGTTATCAAATTTTACAAATGTCTGAAAGTTGAATTCAAGTTAAACTTAAATAGAAAACATATAATTGATACTCTTATGAGTGAATTTTTTCATAACAGAAGAAATACTGTAAAATCTGTAAAGTTTGTTCTTCGAAACAAAGATCATATAAAAGAACGAAAAGCAGAGTCTTGGTTTTGTAAGATTATTTTTCATATGACTGTTTTAAATAGGAGTTCATTGCCTTAAAAGTTGGCGTTATTACAATAGAAAACATTATGATGTCTTTGATCGCAAGATGATGTTGCACACTAATTACCAAGTGCTATGTAAGGTCGTCATACAATTTAAATGGCATGGCTTTAGCCACTGGATAACAGCAATGCATATATCTAAAATAAGTTTGCAATAAATAGCATTAAAATGAGGCTGTACTCTCTGTTATTCCACAGGTAAGAGATGTTGACTGGGTAGACATTGCCTGGCCACAACACCTGAAGGACTGTCAGACTGAATCTACTAATGTTATAGACAAGATGAAATATCCAAAGGTTCAGAAGTGAGTATTTCATTAATTTGTTATCCTTTAGCATGCTAAACGAGTACAGAGGTTGTTTCTGCTAAACAGTTCTGACCTAGATTCTTGGAACACTTATCCAGCTGACCACTGGATTTGTGGGTCAGTGTGTCACCGACAATTGCATTAAAGTATGTATAGGTCACTGATACCTCTATTTTTATGGTCCAGTTATTCTATACTTTATCTTGAAGACTATCCAATAGATTTGCATCATACTTAGAAACTTAGTTTCTTCTGACTATGAATAACCTGATGCAATTCACTGTAAGTCAAGGACTGTTAGGTTCAATGTCTTCTGACAAGGCAAGGGCATCTGTGAGCTTTTGACATATTTCAAATTTCTTTCTTTAGTGAGTGAGGAGCGGCTGTAATGTAGTGGATAACACTCTGGTCTGCCAATCCAGGGGTCGCAAGTTCGATCCCCCGCTTCTCTGGTCTTTCAGATGAGACTTTAAACTAAGGTCTCGTCTCTATATGACCTCGTTGGTGGTGGGACGTTAAACCCGAGTTCACTCACTCTTTAGTGAGTGAGTGAGTGAACTCGGGTTTAACCTCCCACCAACAACAAGGTCATATGGAGACTGGACCTCGGTTTAAAGTCTCATTCCAAAGACCAAAAAACCAGGGGATGGATCTTGCGGTTTTCATCTTGACCATTAAGGCAAGTTCTACCCCAGAATTAAACTTAAATGTTATAATGAAAACTTATTTGAGTTTTGCTGTAAATATTTGGAAGAACAGAAAATAAGTATATAAATTGATAACCTATGTTCAGAACTCTGGATAATGGTGAGTCTAGATAGTAACTTGGGATTGGGATAGTCCTTTGAGAACAAATGATCTCAGAAATATTGTATTAAAACCCATCCATATCTGGAGTTCTGGAAATTGCTTTATAATTACCAGCATAGATACTCTCTTGCTTTAAGGTGAATGCTTACATTTTAGTGGGGAGCAACTCTGCCATCTCCACTTTTGCCTCCTTTCTCAATGGGGTCAAGTCTTAAAGGAAAGAATTTGCTCTTATAAGAGCAAATTCTTTATTCTCAGAGTAGACCCCATTTTCTAAGTGTTTCTTTGTCCACTGGAGTAAATTGGCAGTCACAGAATTTATTTCCTTTGGAAAAAATGATGGAAAAAAAACATGTTGCTGCAGTGATTCTTTTCACTATTTTGGGAATGGTGCCGGTGCCCACAGAATTGGGAAAAATCGCACCATATTCTCCTTACATTTGGAATTTCAGAAACACCTTTATAGGCTCAAGTGGTGGGATAGGGGACATGAAACTGAATATATAATATTTAAATTCAATTATAGCTATATATCTGCCAATTCTCTAAGAAAGCAAGTAAATATATGCTTGTAGAATGGTCCCTAGAAAAATTCATCCTGCAGCTGGGATTTTTTCAGCTTGCAGTTGGGAAAAAAAGATACTATTTTGAATTGGGACTGGTGCCTTTTATGGGCACCACTTATATAGAGAAAAAATCACTGTGCTGTACCCATACAACTTAAATAATTATAGGTACTGTTTGATGAGTGTGAAGGGCTGTTACACAGATTTCCATATAGACTTTGGAGGGACATCAGTATGGTACCACATTCTACATGGAGAAAAGGTATTACTTCTTAGATGAATGAATATACTTTCAGGGCAAGCAACCCTGCCATTTCATTTTTGCCTCCCTTCTCAGTGGTGGTCAGAAATTAAAGAAAATAGTGTGCCATAATGGGATTAAACTCTTTCCTTTAAAAGTAGACTTCTTTGAGTTGGGGTTCTTCTCACACAGACATTTATAATAAGCCTCTAAAGTGTTGTCCCTTTGAAAACCTCTGACTTTCTTGACTTACCATTTACCTCCCCTTACTCAAGCCAGGTGCAAATACTGAAAGTGGCATAAATAGAATAATTTTGCTTATGAACTGCTTACCTGATATGATTCATGTATACGTGCATCTTGAAATCCTGGATTTTATCACGCCTGGTAAACTATCACAGGTACCTCCGGCGGAGGTACCGATAAAAAGTTGTGACAGGCATCTGGAGCTGCCTGTGACTGTCAAAAAAATGACAACAAACGGTAGGTGTTCCTCTTTTTTGACAAAATATAAAATAACCAGGGAGTTTATTAAAAATCAAAAAGTGCTATTCGACCCTTATAGGCATAAAGTTTTGTCACACATCATATCCCTCAGAACTTTCCATATTAACCAAAGATACGACTTTTGAAGGGGCTTTGATGTCAGCCCACAGTACTCAAAACATAAAGAATTCGGCCGTTTTATGTCTTAAATGCAGTGATCTTGCATACGAATCTGTTTTTCAAGGCACACTGATGTCAAGGTAACCTCCTTGCCCAAATATAAATATCGATTGACTACAAATAAGGCTTGATTCTTCAAAACAACAGCTGGAGGTGCCTACAATGGCGTGGAGGTACCTGTGATGTAAGAAAATATAGTGAAAATCTGAATAGTTATTGCAGCTGGAAATATTGACATCTTCTCTAACCACTGCCTGGAAAGAATCATTCATTCAACGTCCCATTAAGCTATCATAACGCGTATATCATGAAAGTCCATATTAAAATTCCTAAACCACAATCTCAAAGAGTTATTGCCCATTTTGTTTCCGCTTCTGTTTGTCAAACATTGACGAATTTCACATAGTTGCTGAAAATTAACTGCCTAATTCAGTGTTAAATCGTTATGAAATGTGCACTTAAATAAAAGTCAACATTTTTGTGAATGGTGACAACTGTGATCGGTAGGTGCTGCCTGTGAGTCATTCCAACTCGTTAGAAATTGTCGAGGTCACACGTCATGCAAGCTACACGTATGGTGTGTCAAATGGTTCAAAATTGCCGATACCCGTCAACAAGCATACACGTACAAGGTATCTATAGTCACGTGATCCTTTTTGGTACCTCATATGCGTGTCACTCGCATGTGTGGTATGACGCTCACTGTATGTGTTAACTTTGTGATAACTGGAGTGAAAGGTGCTACAAGTGATTCAGCCTGGCTAGTTTTGAATTGTTTGCGCTAGAATCCAAATACATCCGTAAAGCCTACAGATTACATCATCGGCAGGTGACATATTCTCATCATTACACCTTTTAGTATGCTGAAGTGATCGGAATCTTACTGTAAATCATGTGTAATTCAAAGTCTCCGAATAGCCACTTCATCAAATTTTTTAACAAAAGAGCACTTTTCCCACATAAAAGTAATCTTCCGAAACATTGACGTTTTTGCAAACGTTTCGAGTAGTAGCATGGCTTGTGACCTCAACAATTTCTAACGATTTGGAATGCCTAACAGGCAGTCATCACCATTCACAAAAACGTTGCCTCTTATTAGCGCATTTCATAACTATTCTAATACTGAATTAGGCAGTAAATTTTCAACAGCTACGTACAACTCGTCAATGTTTAACTAACAGATATGGAAACAAAACGGGCAACTCTTTGAGATGATATGCTTTGGATTTTGGATTTCTGGTGTGAAGCATCAATGTTACGTGTTCTTATGTCCGCTTGTCTGTAGTCTTTTGACAGTAAGGTCACCTATACAGCTGCCCACTTTGCTTTCTATTTAAAATATAAAATATGTAAAAAAGAAGTTAGCGTTGTTTTCATTTGGGGTAGGTGAATGCCCACCTGTCTGGGAAAGAGCTCTTTATTCGGTTTACCATGCGTGTCTTTTATGAACTATTGTCAATGTAGAATTACTTCCGTCTTGGTTTTGAAAGTAGGATGTAGAATCTGATTGTATAAATTCATGATCATTGTCTGTCATGTTAACAAAAATATGCTTGATATTCGCATTATGATAGATTATTGCGACGTTGAATGAACGATTCTCTCAAGGCAGTGGTCTAGAGATGAAGAACATCAATATTTGCAACTGCAATAAATCTTCAGATTTTCGCTATATTTTCTTACATCACAGGCACCTCCATTCCGTCACAGGCACCTCCAGTTGTTTTTTTTACAGATCCAGCCTTATTTGGAGTTTATCGGCATTTATATTTGGGCAAGGAGGTTTACTTTACGTCAGTGTGTCCAGATCAACAGATTCTTATGCAAGAACAGTGCATTTAGGACCTAAAACAACCGATTTGTTCTTGTTTTGAGTACTTTAGACTGACATTAAAGCCACTTCAAAAGCCATATCTTCCGTATATATGTAAAATTCCCGGGGATATATTGTGTGAGAAAACTTAATGTATATAAGGATCGAATAGCATTCTTTGATTTTCAATAAACTTCCAGGTTAGAATGTATTTTATCAAAAAGGACGAATACCTACCATTTTTTGTTTATTTTTGGACCGTCACAGGTAGCTCCAGATGCCTGTCACAACTTTTTATCGGTACCTCCGCGGAGGTACCTGTGATAGTTTACCAGGCGTGTTTATGCAACTTCTGTGTTTCTTGTTATATTAAAGTTATCTCTGCAAATTGTTCATGCATTTTGTGTATGATATTTTTATGCCCCCGAAGGAACTTCGGGTGGCATATTAAAATCGGACTGTCCGTCCGTCCGTCGGTCCGTCCGTCCGTCAGTCCGTCCGTCCGTTACAAATCGTGTCTCAGCGATAACTTAAAAACTACTGAAGCAAATTTAATGAAACTTCACAGAAAGATAGAGCATAATGAGAAGGTGTGTCGCGCACAAGACTTAGGTCCCTATGCCCAAGGTCAAGGCCACAATTGGGTCAAAGGTCAAATTGTGTCTCAAAATCGTGTCTCAGCGATAATTTTAAAACTACTGAAGTAAATTTGATGAAACTTCACAGAAAGATAAAGCATAATGAGAAGGTGTGTCGCACACAAGACTTAGGTCCTTATGTCCAAGGTCAAGGCCACAATTGGGTCAAAGGTCAAATTGTGTCTCAAAATCGTGTCTCAGTGATAATTTTAAAACTACTGAAGCAAATTTGATGAAACTTCACAGAAAGATAAAGCATAATGAGAAGGTGTGTCATGCACAAGACTTAGGTCCCTACGCCCAAGGTCAAGGCCATGATTGGGTCAAAAGTTAAAATGTGTCTCAAAGTTGGCTCTCAGCGATTACTTATAAACTACTGAAGTAAATTTAATGAAACTCCACAGAAAGATGAAACATAATGAGAAGTTGTGTTGCATGTAGATTTGGGTTGCCAGGTTCAAGGTCAAGGTCACAATTAGGGGTCAAAGGTCAAATCTTGCCTCTGTGATAACTTAAAACCTGCTGAAGCGAATGCCATCAAACTTCACAGAAAGGTAAATCATAATTAGATGGTATGTTACACACTATATTTAGGATCCCAAATCCAAGGTCAAGGTCACAATCTGGGGTCAGAGGTCAAATCATGTCTCGGCAATTACTCAGAAAAGTACCAAAGCAAACTTTAAAGAAAGATAAAGCCTAATGAGATTATTTACCATGTACAAGACATAGGTTCCCACACCCAAGGTCAAGGTCATAGCCAGAGGTCAAAGGTCAAGTCATTCATCCTCAATTACCTAAAAACTACTGAAGCAAACTTCATCTAACTTCATGAAAAGGTATAAAACAGTGAGCGAATATGTCACAAACAAATTATGGTTTTGTTGTCCAAGGTCAGGATCACAGTCAGGGCTCAGAGGTCAATTCATGTCTCTGAACTGACTCAAAACTGCTGAAGCGAATATCATCCAGTTTCACTGAAAGGTAAAGCATGATAAAATGGTAACGTAAAGAAAAGTAAAGTATAATATTAAGTTATGTAAGGTGCGACATTAGGTTCCCACACCCAATGTCAAGGACACAACACAGTTTGGTTATTGTTTGAATTAAGTCCCCTTGAATCTGCTTAAACTTCCAAAGTGCATTTAAACATTACAGAAAAGCAAAACAAAATGAGAATGTATATCATGTGCAAGACTCAGGTTTTGTGCCCAAGGTCAAGGTCACAATTAGGGCTCACAGGTCAGTTTAAGGGGCCTTCGGGGGCATTTGTTACCACTGTAACATTTCTTGTTTTTACTCAATTTCTTTCATAAACAGGTTTTTTGGCTGATTCCCCCTACAGCAAGAAATGTGTCAGTATATGAAAACTGGGTCCTGTCTGGTAAACAAGGTGATGTCTTCTTGGCTGATGTTCTTAATGATTGTCAGAAAATTACGCTTATGGCTGGATGTACATTTATAATTCCATCAGGTAAGTTCAGTTTTTCTTGAGAAACAAGATTTTCACTGTGAAAATTCCACAATTTTTGCTACTCAGATGTTAAAAGTATCTATCATTGATGTGATGTGCTGATAGAAAAATCTGTCTTGAGGGTCTCTGTTTGGCATCATACAGCTTGCCTCATGATTCCAAACAATGATCCCAAAGATAAATGCGGAAAGAAATGAGCCGCTACACAAGAAAACCAACAAAGTGGTTAGGCGCCTAGCGCAGACGTAGATGAACCTGGGCATCTGCCTAGTCTGATCAGATTCTTTGCTAAGGGCTTAAATGGTAGCTAAGGGTCTAAGCTACTTCCATGCAGACAGCAAAGACTCTGATCAGACTGGGCTGATGCCCAGGCTGATCTGAGTCTGCACTGACCGCACAACCACTTTGTCAGTTTTCTCGTGTCATGGCTCATTTCTTTCTGCATTTCAAATCCATGATGGAAGATACTTTTCCTTGTATTCCTTTTGATTTACCTTAAATTTTAAATGTAGAACTTATTAAAATGAATAGATCAAACATTAAGTCACAAAAGTTGTGTCCCTTTGTAAAATTGGCAGTAAAATCTATAAATGTTTCCATACTCCTTAAGACAAGTTTTATCATGATACAAATTATGTGACTCATAATTGACTGTCTGTAGGCAATATTAATTCCTATTTATTTCTGTTGTTGCCCTGATATGACTGAAATACTGTTGAAAAGGACGTAAAATCATCTTTATTTCTCTATGCTAGGATGGATTCATGCTGTTTACACACCTAAAGATTCTCTGGTATTTGGTGGTAACTTCCTACATTCCTTCAACATAGACAAACAGCTGATGGTGTCAGGAATAGAAGAAAAGACACATGTGAGTTATCCTTCATACTAACATGATATTATAGTTTTCCTTATTGGGTTTATAGGAAGCTGTGTTCTATGAAAATTTGAGATAAATTCAGGTTAGTAATGTTGTGGTGTGCAAATTCATGCATTCTTAATGTTGGCTGTAAGTATTTGCTTCTACTGACCTCCACCTAAAAATATTCCTTTAGGAAGTGCTGGAATAGTATTTTGCATTTTCATTCTGTTTATTGTTACAATCGAAATATTTTTTCCTTACCAGTAAATTATTGCAGATTAACACATGTCATTGGTCAGATTTACCTTATCTTCACTGTCGTGAATTAATATTTCATTATCTGCCTGCCAACATCATGTTTCAATCAGCTTTAATTCACGGTAAGGAAAAAATTACTTCTCTTTTATGTTGTTTTTGTTGCTTGACTTAGTCAAGGGGGACAAAAAAAATGGATTCGGTCTATCAGTGAGCAAAATTTTTAACAAATTTTTGCAAGATGATGTGGATCTTATATTATTGGGGTCATGATCAGGCCCTTTTCTGCCAGTTACAGCCCTTTATCTGTCCAGCAATACAATTGCAGCCTTATCATATTGAGAATTCAAAGACTATAGGGCAAACACTGTACATTCAGATGAAGTGACTCATTATGAGCCCTCTCATCTGGATCTGTGCTGTTTGCTAATTTAGCTACTGTCATTATTGGCACTTTATGAGTTAAGGTTTTTGTAACAGGTAAGATTTTCAGCAGCGGACCCATTTATTTTTCTTTCACCAACATTTTAGATTCCATGTGATCATTTTTACGTTCATTCACATGAATTTTCCATTTCAAGCCTTTGTTATATAAACTTCAGGTTCCAGGGAAATTCCGGTACCCTTTCTATGCTGAAATAGGCTGGTATGTAATGGAGCGCTATGTTCATTGTATAACTGGACAAACATACCTTGAAAAACCAAAACTTAGTGATGACCTTGAATTCCACATGTCAGGAATGTCGACCAGCCCTGAAAGTCCTTTAACAGATGATGTTAAGACAGACAGCGGAAAATTAGAACAAGAGATTCTCACACCAAAGCTTCCAAAACGTGTTGCTGTGACCTTGACCAGAATTGATAATGCTTATTCTCAGTCACCAAGGAGACCTTCGAGTAGTGATGATGACAGTATGGCATCTGGTCCACCCATATCGCCTCGTGAAACTACTAATGGTCATGTTTTATATCGGAAATCTTCAACAGAGAGTTCTAATTCTGTGCAAGATGATTCGAAACAAAATAAGACTCATTCCGAGGCCAAATCAAGTGTTCAGACTGATAAATCTAAAGGAAAAGATGGTAGTTCCGTTAGAAAGAAATTGAAGAATGTTCATTTAACAAAATATGAGAAAATTGGACTCACTAAGCTTGTGCAGTGGATTGAAGATTTACCGCCTACAAAGAAAGGGATTCCCAAGGACTTGCTCAATTCGGAAGCAGTACTAAGAGAAATAAAGGTGATTTGTTTTTCCTTTTTCGTACTTCAATGCATTGTATATTAGTTATGTAGGAACCTAACTGGATGCAGTTTTTAGCTCACCTGAGCCGAAGGCTCAGAGGTGAGCTTATAGGATGGGAGTCGAGCCGTCGTCCGTCCGTCCGTGGGTGGGTGCGTGCGTCAACACTTTCAAACATAAATATCTCAGAGACCAGTGGGCCGATCGCAATCAAATTTTATCTGAAGCATCATTTGGGTGGGGGAAAGGCTGCATCAGGTTTTGGTGCCGATCAGCTCAGAACTCTGGTTTCCATGGCAACAGATAGCCCCCATAGGGTTATAATGGGGAAAATGGCGTCATCACGTTTTCTCGACTGTTTTTGATTAGATCCTTATCATACTTGCAGGCAATGATGACATACACAAGAGCTTGGATGAGTTCGAAATTTGGCCGGATTCGAGCACAGACTACGGAGTTAGCTGCCCTTGAGCGTTTGAAAAAAATCCCATAGAGTTATAATGGGGAAAATGGCGTCATCACGTTTTCTCAACTGTTTTTGCTTAGGTCCTTATCATACTTGCAGGTAATGATGACATACATAAGAGCTTGGATGAGTTCGAAATTTGGCAGGATTCGAGCACAGACTACGGAGTTAGCTGCCCTTGAGCGTTTGAAAAAAATCCCATAGTGTTATAATGGAGAAAACAACATCATCACATATTTTTAGAAAAACTTTGTCATCGCTCTATTGCCTACATTTCTCAACGGATTTTAAAATAACTTCACACAAATGTAGGGCATGACAATATCTCGAGCAAGTTCGACTTTCAGGATGCTGCGCCCAAGGTCAAGGTCACTGTGGCTAGTTTTAGAAAAACTTTGTCATCGCCCTAGCACCTTCATTTCTCCATGGATTTTAAAATAACTAGACACAAATGTAGGGTATGACAATATCTCAAGCAAGTTCGACTTTCAGGGTGCTGCGCCCAAGGTCAAGGTCACTGTGGTTATTTTTAGAAAAACTTTATCATCGCTCTAGCACCTACATTTCTCAATGGATTTTAAAATAAATTCACACAAATGTAGGGCATGACAATATCTCGTGCAAGATCGACTTTCAGGATGCTGCGCCCAAGGTCAAGGTCACTGTGGCTATTTTTAGAAAAACTTTGTCATCGCCCTAGCACCTTCATTTCTCCATGGATTTTGAAATAACTTGACACAAATGTAGGGTATGACAATATCTCAAGCAAGTTCGACTTTCAGGATGCTGTGCCCAAGGTCAAGGTCACTGTGGCTATTTTTAGAAAAACTTTGTCATCGCTGTAGCACCTACATTTCTCAACGGATTTCTAAAATAATTTCACACAAATGTAGGGCATGACAATATCTCGAGCAAGTTTGACTTTCAGGGTGCTGCAATCAAGATTTTTGATTAGATCCTTATCATACTTGCAGGTAATGATGACATACATAAGAGCTTGGATGAGTTCGAAATTTGGCCGGATTCGAGCACAGACTACGGAGTTAGCTGCCCTTGAGTGTTTGAAAAAAATCCCATAGTGTTATAATGTAGAAAACAACGTCATCACATTTTCATTTTTCATCGGATCCTCTACATACTTGCAGGTAATGAGGATATGCATAAAAGATTGGATTAGTTAGCATTTCGGCTAGATCTCACTACTGACTATGGAGTACCTGCCCTGAGCATCCAAAAAATCAATGTCGCCACTTTTTCTTGGTTTCTACTGATCCGATCCTTTTCAAACTTGCAGGTAATGAGGAAATGCATAATATCTTAAACAAGTTCAAATTTTGGCCAGATCAGGCCAACCACTACGAAGTTAGTTGCCCTTGACAGCTCTGTCTATTGTGCTCTTGATCGGATACTTTTTAAACTTGCATATATTAAATGAGGGCATACATAATGTTTTGGAGGAGTTTAATTTTCAGCCTGATTGGACCACTGACTGTGGAGTTAGCTGCCCTTGAGCATCTGAAATATCCCTATAGGTTTACAGTGTCTCTCAGGTGAGCAATTGTTGCCCTTTGGGCTACTTGTATAATATAATGTTTCAAGAAATTTTATATTTGCCCAGTTACAGGTCTGAGGTCTTCTGTATTTGCCCGATTGAAATCTTGTCTGAGTTACAAAACTTCAATATGCAAATAGGCAGGTGCATGTTGAAACTTTGTCAGTTTGACAAAATTTGAATATGCACCACTGATGGTGCTTTGTTGTAAAATATAATTAATTTTGCCATGCATAGCTTTTATAAACAATAATTGTTGTTGTTTGAAATCATGGAATAAATTGTTTATTTGAAAAGTTTAAAGGACAAAGAAACTATCATAGATCTATATATTATTTTTATCAAAAAATGTTTCTCAGGCTAACTGCCCAATGGCTGATTACATGTTCATAACCCTATGTTGGATATAAATCTGTCATGGCATTGCTCCTTCTGAGTAAAGTACAAAGGGATATGAGGCAGATGAGGATTTTAATGCTCAAGTGGCTTCTTTTCCTTTCTAGATTAATCTCTGACAGTATAATTCTTTTCAAACTGTCAAATTCCAATCTTTATACATATTTTGGCTTAAACTGCTTCAAAAAATTGTAACTTGAGAGAGAATTACATTTTAGCAGCCATTGCATTAGACGAACCAATTATTTCAGGATTCTCAAATGTAATGTCTGCTAAAATAATTATGATTCTCTCTCAAGTTCCATTTCGCTGACGAAGGCTAAACGGGGAGTAAATGCCAAAATGTTTATAAAGAGAGGATTTTGACCTTGCTATTGGAGAACATTTAAAATAAGTATTTCTTTTCATTTATAATGCTATGCTTTTCTATAGGCCCCACACGTAGCCCAGTTAACTCTTAAAGTACCAAAATGCATACAACAATATATACACGTCTGCAAAACTTCAAAAAATGCCTTGTAATAGATATTTCATATTGAGTATTCAAAGACTAGAGGGCAACAGTTGTAGACCTAGATGAGGCGGCTCATGATGAGCCACCTCATCAGGACCTACACTGTTGGCAAATTCTGCTATTTTCATCACTGGTTTTAAGGTACATTACTGTAATTAAACAGCGTTTATATTTTGGTTTCCAGCATATATTAGAAGAACACATGAATGACAGTGAAAAGTTAGCCGCAACAGGGGAACCAATACTTGTCTGGACTAAAGCAACAAAGGTAATTGATCCAGACATGTTCATGCCTGGTTCATACACAAATCTCTCACTAAGTTAAGCTTTGGTGATCAGTATAAAGGAATCAATCATGGACATTTGCAGGGTCATGAGGAGGCTAGCTGTTTAAACATGACAGAGCTCTAGATAAGAGGAGTATTTGATAATAATTGAAGGATAATTTTTCTTATTTCTCATTGAAACCATATTAGCCCGTCCAGATAGAAATCGACCTTATGACATAAAAATTCGATTTTTAGGTTTTCTGTTATCTGAATGCGAATGCCATTATAGAACAAAAAGGTAAAAACCGTATGAAGTTATCTAGATTATTAAGGATGTTATGGCATTTTTAAACATACTGGTATCTAATGAAATTTGCCAGAATTAATAATGTTACGTGACGTCACGTTATATACTGTTATGGATAACGGCATTATCAATGTTTTCACTTGAAATGCATATCATTATTATTAACGCTAACACAGCAACCGCATGTAATCAGTATGAGTAAAGTTTCCCGTAACAAAGCTCTAGACTTTGGTCCCACCCTGGGACACGCCTCTTGGGAAAGGTAGAAAAGTTGGAAAGGCTTTGATCCAGGTAAATGTCATACCAAGTATGATCCCTTTACCTCGAACGGTTATCAAAAATATATTTTCCGAAGCAGCTATAACAAGAAATAAACTTAATATTCGGACTGACCGACATGCTTAAGTACTGCCGTTCGCACGTACTGACGATCCGAAAACTTCATACCTCCGGTGCTCCTTTGGCTTTGAGTGCATAAAGCAAAAATAAACAAGACATACCTTTAGATATTTTGAAATACTTCAACTGTTTCTAAAGATGAGTAAGCAATTAAATTTAAGTTTGTCATGTGTTTTTAATAAAGCAAAGAATTTGTTTCTGTGCAAGAGTCCTTCAGCAGCATTTTACCTTTAAGAGTAGATCGCATTTTTGAACAGCTACGTCCGAGGAAGCATAAAAGAAAGTCACAAAAGTTGTTTCCCTTTGTAAAAATGGTGGGAAAACATACACATGTGGCATATGCCACGTCACAAGAAATATCACTTTTGCTTTGGAGCATCTGTTCACCATACAATTTACCAGGCCTACAGTTGTAGTGGACTCAAAGAGTCTGATGCAAAGGCTGAGTTTATTTGAGCCGCGACACGAGAAAACCAACAAAGTGGTTGTGCGCCTAGTGCCGACTCAGATCAGTCTGAGCATCCACCATGTCTGATCAGACCCTTTGCTAAGCGCTTAAAGGGTATCTAATGGTCTAAGCTACCTCCATGCGGACAGCGAAGACTCTGATCAGACTGGGCGGATGCCCAGGCTGATCTGAGTCTGTGATGGGCGCAAAACCACTTTGTTGGTTTTGTCACGTCGCGGCTCGTTTGCATACACATAATTGCATGCATGTTTTATTAAAGTCTCCATATTCCTATCAGTTGTAAAATTGCCTAAACAAAGCTCGTTTTGAAAATCAGCTCAACCTTCATGACCGGTGACAAAATGTGGGTTGATAAGCATATACTGTGCCAGATAACTGGCAAAAAGTAGAGAGAACATAATTTTGAAAACTGTCTAACTGCTCAGCAAAACACAATTTCTTGTTCTAGTTTCCCGCCCAGCAATGCAATATAAACAAAGGTAAGACAATACATGTAAATGGGGTTCCAGGCTTGTACGTTGTATTTTTACCATTTTGTTCAAGCTAAAAAAAAACTCACTCGAAAGGAGGTAATTTTAGTTGCCTACTTAAAAGACTCGTTTTTATGTAAACTCAGTTCGTTTTATTAAGAGTTCCTCCACTCCCGCTTTTCCACATCCACACCTATGCCAGCCTTTGGTTAAAATGGATTTCTTGATCATATAGGCGTCTCTTTAGAAAGGGGATGTGATCTTATATTTTCTGTGTCCGTAACAAAAGTAAAATCGTCACTATGGTATCAGGTACGGACTCTGAGTTGCCAAACCGCGGAAAAGCAAACAAATCACAATTTTAAACGAAAGTAAATCATCGTGTTTTTTTTTTTTTTTAATTTGTTTTTATTTTACAAATATAGGACCAACCACCAGCAATATATTCAGGGAAAAAAAGAAATAAAAAGATGAAAACTACATGTATATAAACTTAAGGAAAAAACACACACAAGAACCAGACAGACTTTTAAACTCGCAATTTTCATCTCATCGGACAGGGATTGTAAGTAGATCAAAATGGTTCAGGATCTCCGAAAACTGTGTTAAAATTGGAAAGCATTTTGTCTTCCACCATTTAGAGACATTAAGGTTCAGAGACACTTCTTTATGCCGCCTTATGCCGTTTGTCACCCGGCATTCGTCAGCACTGACAGGCAGGAGAGGATTGACTTATTGTTTTGGGTTTAACGGCCCTTTGAGACAGTATGTCAATCTATATCGGGCAGTCTCCCAGCGAGAGAGATAAAGAAGAGAAATGAAAAAATGTCCAAACAACGCTCACCCGCACCTACTGCAAGCACAGTAGGCAAATTTACCTTCGATCTGGTAGTCTGTGGTATAGAAAACAAGCAATGTATGAAAACTTGAAATTGCTTTTACACAAGATTTTATCTATATTTTGTTTGCTGTCTTGCGGTTTAAACTGAAAAATTGTAAACAATGTCAGTGAATGCATGAAAATGCTGACGCTGTTTGTATACATGTCCCTACACAAAGCTATAGGCTCGGGGTTTTTTTCGGTTCGGGATTTTACTTTTGATATTAATAATATAGTTATTATTACTATTATTGTTGTTGTTGTTGTTGTCCAAGATTGAAAATTATTTTCGCTAGATCAAAGCTGAAAATTTATGAGCATGAACTAAAACGCGACCAGAACTGCCGCCAGTGTCAAGCTTCTTTACGCATTTGCGAATAAAATATTTTTTCAATTTATTAAATTCGGTAATAAACGCAAACTGCAATTTTGGTGATGCATAAGGCTCCAAAGAATCATATTTCTGGATCCCTGGCAACAAATATGCGGCTATGGTGGTTTCCCACACTAATAACATTCATATTAAAGTTGAATCATATGCCGTGTAAAACAGCGGGAAAATCGTATTACGTAACGTCAGACTTTGACGTCACTTATCTCGGTTTAACGTCGCGTGTCATAAGGTCGATTTCTATCTGGATGGGCTCATATGTTGTGACCCCTCATCTGAACCATCTCATCGAGACGGTTCAGATGAGGGGTCACAACATACGTTTTTATGGTGAATTAACAAAAATTATCCCTTATTATCACCAAACACTCCCTCTTATCAAGAGCTATGCATGATCCAGTATTTGCCAGTACCCAGGGATGGGGTTTGAAAATGAGCTTACAGGAGGAGTGTTTAAACTCCTTCCAAGGGAATCTGGAGCATGTTAATGAAGGAAAATCTATTCTTGCATAGCTATACATAAACATGATCAAATAAAACCATTGAAAATGATGAGGAAATAGCAAACTTTGATGTTTCCATGTTCATTTTCTCTTATACAGAAATTCAGTGAAATTGCATGACTGTGCTGCTGACCAAATTTTAGTGAAATGCTTATTGCAGAACAGCAAAGCAACTTCTTATGTCTTAGAAAAAGCAATCTGTAACAAAGTATGATAGCCTATAACAGCAGATTTCACATAAACAGGCAGTTGCCCAGAATGTAAATGGCAAAGTATAAAACGATGTTCAAACGCTACATGAATCCCATGATTTGAACACATCCGTTGCTCCATTTAACCTTCCTCAAAAAGCTAAAGTCACAGGTAACTGTATAAGAGTATGCTTTAGTAAGCATCTTTTTCTGGCTCAGAAAGCTCATTAATATTGAGTGAGTGGCCTTTTAATGCTTTACAGGCAACTAAAACAACTAAACTTAAAAAAAATAGTGAGAGTGATGTTTAACTTTAATTTGCTTATCTTACAGAAACTCATCAAGCTGAAACAGAAAGTTAAGATGATGGGAGCCACAGCGGTGGCTAAGGGAACAGGAAAATCTTCCAAGGCTGCTGGTGAAAGACATCGGCGGGTCCGCTGTAAGAGGTGTGAGCCCTGCACCCGGGCCGACTGCAGAGAGTGTAACTTTTGTAAGGACATGAAGAAGTTCGGTGGCCCCGGAAGAATGAAGCAGTCATGTATCAGTAGGCAGTGTCTGGCGGTAAGTTTCTTTAACAGATAGAGAAGAATCCCAATTTGTACCACATTATTTTTCAGGAAAAAATATAAAGAACAGTGACACGACAAAACCAACAAAGTGGCATGTGTGCCCAGTGAAGACTCAGATCAGCCTGGACATCTGCCCAGTCTGATCAGAGTCTTCACTGTTGGCATGGAGCTAGTTAAGACCCTTAGCTACCCTTTAAGTGCACAGCAAAGATTCTGATCAGACTGGGCGGATGCCCAGTGAAGACTCAGATCAGCCTGGACATCTGCCCAGTCGGATCAGAGTCTTCACTGTCGGCATGGAGCTAGCTGCTATCTAAGACCCTTAGCTACCCTTTAAGTGCACAGCAAAGATTCTGCTCAGACTGGGCATCTGCCCAGGCTGATCTGAGTCCTTGCTGGGCGTACATGCCACTTTGTTGGTTTTGTTGTATCGTGGCTCATGTGATGATCTTTCATTAGTACCATGTTGCCAAGACAGATCGTATGAGAGGCAAAGATATATGGTCCATGAAATTAAATATATGTTGTGTTCCTGATTAAAACAGCCTCAGAGAGGCAGAGATGATAAGGAACCACAAAATATGATTGTATTGCAAAGATAATAATAAAAAACCCCACTCATATCCTACCCATACTAGTTAACTGGAACTGTGTGAAATTCATTAGTGAAATAATACATGTAGTATTTTGACAATAATTACATTCCCTTTGATTTTCCATAGATGAACCTATTTCGCAGAAACAGGGTTCATACTTCCATGAACGACAGTGGTTACGTGACGTTGGTACACAACGTCACATGTAAACAAAAGATGCCATTGGCCGTTAAACGTTCTATTGGACGTCACATCACAGCAACGGCCATGTTACATAAGCAGCGTACCTGTTGGTTAGTGACAGCTTTTCTTCGTATATTTTACAGATGTTGCTCTTAAGGTGGACGATCCCGGAAGAACTCTGTTCTTGCTTGTTTAAAAAACAAACAGAGTTATTGTTCATCATCAAATCGACTAACTGTGGAGTAAATACAGTTATAATATACACTTACAATATCTACCGTAAAGATCCTAAGTTTTCGGGCACATTGGTCTGTACAAACAGTGGAAACTGAGATCAGACTGTTCCTTAGGAACCAGAATGATCAAGATCTTCACAGTTTCCATTCCATCTGCGCATTTTTGTCGACATTACTCTATGGTAGAACCGAATAACAGGAAAATAAATAATAGGGCAAGGACCGGCTGTGCTTGCAGCAGGTGCAGAATTTGGGCAGTCTGTCTTGGGGATATTTTGAACTTAAACATTGTTTTTCTAGGAAACGAAACGGTGAAATGTTTGTTTTTTTGTTTTATTCTTTAACATACGACGTAAGTTTTACTAAAATAATACGCAAAAGCATGCCGCATCGATTGATAATATTTTTCATGACGTTTTTCATGAAATTCAATTTTCTTGCATTTTTTCAAAGAATGTAAAAATAGACTTATTAACAAGAAAACTGCAATTTTGTGTTATCAGTTTGTTTCAAATATCATATATTACAGATTATATGATTTGCTGAAATGAAAGTGCATTCATGTGCTAGAGATATGAATTTAATGGAAAATGTTTAAAAATAATATGTAGAAATACAAAATATTGTTTATTAGGAAAACAAAACGGTGAAAATTGTTTTTTTCTTACCCAAATGTTTTATAGCTCTTTGGGTTATTTAGACGGTATAATGGTTTGAATGCCCCGCCAATATTTCTATTCAGTATTCGTCTACCTTAAAAGTCGAAAATGATGCTCAAAATAATTCTAAAATTAAATGTAATTATAAAAGATAAATTTGGTTTTCCTGAAGTTCATGAAAGTATTAACAGAATGGGTCCCATGCAAAGTTAAGGTGAACCCCCTTCAGGCATCACTTACTTTGCACGTGACTCATGGTATGCATACTTCCATGAACATCGGAAAAATGAAATTTATTTTTTAAATTGAACAGTCTAGTCCTTGTACAGTAGAACTTCAATGGCTCTAACACCCTTGGGACCATGAAGATTAGTTCCAGCCAAGGGTAGTTCTAGCCATCCAGGGTTAGTTTCTATGTAAAATGACTTCTAGGGACCCAGGAAGGATTTCTAGCCAGGCAGGGTAAACGATTTGATTGGTTGATTTGATGCTTAACGTCCACGGGAAACAACTAAGGTCATGTCGGGACGGTCAGTTAACCTAACCACACTATTCCTGGGCAGGCTTAGACCTCCTAAGCGGTTAACCAGTACTAAGTGCACATACTTTCGCCAGTAACTGACAACTACCCTTCTTGAATCAGCGGAAGGAGAAACGAAAGTATGTGGCCAGACCGGGATTCGAACCCAGGACCTCTGACTTATGAGTCACGTGCCCTACCGATTGCGCTACCCGGCCCGGCCCGGCCAGGGTAAACGAGCCATCAGGGTTTGAGCCATTAAGGTTCAACTGTATAATGCTATAGGTATAGCATCATATTAAAATTAAAGTTTGGTGTATGGATCTGATTCCATTTTTTTTTGGCCATTTTTACAAGAGAAACAACTATTGTGATTTTCTGTTTACTTCCCTAGGTAGAGTTGGTTCCCCTGAAAGTATGCCTGTTCACCTCAAGAAATATAAGGCAAAGCATTTAGGAGCCATTATTGATGGCTCTTAAATGCTTTGCTTTATATTCCACTGTAGTTTATGTTTTATGATAGCATTATGTCTAAACAGTATTACATGTATAATGAATAGCTTAACCCATTGCATTCTGGGTATTTTTTGTCATCTGCTGAAATTGTCGTCTGCATAAAAAATCAAGAATATTTTGACAATATTGATCTAACTAACTATTGTAGAAATGATGTCTAGGCAGCAAACAGTTTGGATTTCAGATCAGGCCCCAAGTTTGTGGGGCCTGATCTGGATCCAAACTGTTTGCCCAGATACCCCTAAATGGGTGTCCGGAATGGAATGGATGAATATTGATGTTCCTCTGTATTGGTATTTTTCAGCCTCGTCTTGCCAATTCAGCAGTTTGTTTGATATGTAAGGAAGACAGCCATGTGAAGGATGAGTCTGGTGAAATGATCTCAACTCTCATGGAGTGTGGTATCTGCTGGGAGATTGTACATCCAAACTGCCTGAAGAAAAAACACGAAACATTGGAGGGAGACGGGGCTGTCAACGAGGATTTGCCGAACAGTTGGATATGTCCTAAATGTTCCAATGATGGTAAAGAGAAACATCTAAAGGTAGGAATAAGTTACTTGCTTGCCTCCTATAGCTAGCAGGTTGGGTATAGTGGCTGGCTGTCAGACCATCAGTCTACCAACATTTTTGTCAACCTCAGTTTCTACATTTTTGTCAACCTCAGTTTCTTAGTAACAGTTAGGCACCCTGAAGTCATGAAACTTTGCATATGCTGCCTCACTTGTATTGACTTTCACACTGCAATATCAATTCATGATGTTGACCTATATTTCATGGCATATTGACCTTGTCTTTATTTGGCATTAACACTAGCAATTAAGTCCATTTGTAAGTAACAGTATAGCCTGCGGTCATGAAACTTTGTATATGCTACTGGTTTGCCCAAATAAAATATAATTATCTTCCCTATGCATATTTTTTGACACAATTTGCAAGGTTCTGTCTGTTGTGAAATGTTTTTAATCCATTTGCGAATGCATGTGAAACTGTCATTCTGAATTAAAAGTTCCCGAATATTGATTTGTGTTGAAACCTGTTGACCTCCAATATGTATAACCTTCCACAACTAAAAGAATCAGTAACAAATATACAGTGATGCACCACATGTAATGTACTTTTCCTTCTCACAAATTTTAGTGGGTGAGAAAAATAATCAATCATTGGTGTCCCGAAAAGACAGGCAGATCCCAACCTTTGAACCACCATTCAAGTGACTAAACTCGGCATAGCCTAGTTTCCCACTTGAATGGTGATTCCTTGGGTTGGGATCTCCCTGTCTCCTCGGGACACTGATGATATATTGTCCCGCCTTTGACCAGCAGAAGAAAGACATAGGTTTTGCTTGTCTGGCAGTGTTGGCTGGGCTGTTGGCGGCATAAACTTATGTTGAGGTCCCTGATGTAACTCTCTTTTGTGACATTGGGCAGACAGATGTGACACAAAGTTCCATAGAATTCTTGTATCTTGCAGCCCAGAGTATTCAAAGGTGGTTGGCGACCTTCACCAGCAGCAACACCCTCTCCAGTAGCGAGCCCCAACCCAGATCATCACCCAGGGGAAGACTTAGTCACAGAAGGAAAACGGGTAACATCCAAACATCCTTTGGAACAGGCCAAAACTTACATTGTGAGCCATCTTATATTACCGTTTATCATATGACGTTGTTGTTATTTCGTGGATAATGTCCTGTCCTTAAAATCATATGACCACATGGTTAATAACACTATGGCGCATAGAGGTAACGACTTTGACAAGGTCCAGCATTTTTATTGAGATAACGTTCAGTTTGGAGGTGTCAAAATCCCACTTTAAAGGGTCATACGATAAAGCCAATCTTATACTTGTGTTTATTTCATATGAAATTTACGAAACACCGAAGGCTCGTTTCATAAATTTTATATGAAATGACCACTCAAGTAAGATCCTGTATATATACTGAGCAAAAGTGAAAATGCTACATTATGGAAGACACTTTGTAACTAACACATTGATACCTTTTTGCCTGGATGTAAATATTTTAGTCGTGCAAGATATCCAGCAACAGAATGTATATAGAATTCTGAATCTGATACTCTTCACAACAGATTTAGCTTATCTTATTCAATTTTAGCATATTTTACAGTATACCAAATATGCGCATGCGCAGATGCACATTTCTTTGCTGATCTGAATCGTTGCATCCAGAGTGACAGAAAATGCAAGAAAACACTCGTTATTATAAAAAATAACTGGGAATTGAAGCTTTATTTTTTCAAAATTATAAATTATCTCCCTTTCCATTAAAACTATAGCAAATTTCAGTTATCGATGGTTCTTTGGTTTATCAATTTTTCTGAGCAAATTTTTTCTTGTTCTTGTAGTGCAACAATCATGCACTTTACCTATTGTTAATTTCAAGCAAAACTATGACAATATGTGCGGAAACCACAAATTAATTTCTTATGGGAATTTCCATTGTACACGGTTTCTTGTTGAGTTTTCAAAGAAATAGCGATATTTCAACATTAATTTTCAAGGACATGAAACCACTTATTGATGTGTGCTTTCTCTTGCGATATGTTTTGTACACTGGTTGTTTACCTAAGGCAAAATAATGACAATTGTTTTATGAACTCCTTTTTTAAATCAAGTTAAAAGTGCCTGATTGACAGTTCTGTATTTGTACAGCAGAAAATCGGACCCCTGTTCACTTCGAAATGTTTTTCTTTTAGCTGAAACGGCTTTTACAGCTTTCTACTGGTATCCTGGCCTTACACATGCATTTAACTTTAAAATGCTTTCTCATTCATGAACCATTTCTGCTTCCACAAAACAGAACTTTTGAAGACAAATCACTTGTAGCGTTTTCACTTTTGTTCAGTATATATTTGGCTGTAAGACAGGGGTTTTCCCCTTCTAGAGTGACTTCAAATATATGTAAATCAGTCTTGTGTAATTCTGCTAGAAGATAGGTTTTCCCTTCCAAAACAATCCAAAAATTTTTTGTTGCAGCTCAAATAATTTATACGAATAATTTAGGTATATAGATGTGTACAGCTTGTTGTATTGCTTGGCAAACTTCGTCTCTTTAAAATCCTTTTCTAATGACCTTTTATACCCCACCCCAGTTTCAGCATCTCAGTATTATTCCAGTTTAATTTAAGATATTTTATGTATGCAGCCCAAATCCAATCCAGGAGGGAATCTACCATCCCCAGGTACTCAGTCAAGTTCTAATCCATCGCCATGGCAACAGGCAGATGAGAAGTCGGAAACAGCAGACATGAAAGAGGAAGAAGCCTCAGAAATGGACATGGTAAAAATGAACTTAAGGATGTACTTAAGTCAGGAATTTCTGATATTTCAGCTATGTGTATTACAATTTGGCTTCATATAACAAGGAAAATGTAAAATAAGTGACTTTTGTCATAATATAAAAAGGTACTATAAAGTAAGTGAAAGTGGATAACATCACAAATGAGAACAAATTAGATATTATGATGAATTGGAAGATTGCCTTAACATTAGCTTAACAAATTAGAAGACAGTCATGTTAATCCTGTCATCATTGATGAAGTTTTTATCAAACATGCTCTGGTGGCAAGATACCTAAAGCTATCTTGGAACCATTAAATGTACAAAATGCAAACCAGAATTAGAGACTTTAAATTAATGAAAGAAACACTAATGGCTCTTTTTATCCAAGTAAGACAGCAAAGAATAAGTCTGTTTACTTGTAGATTTCATAGAAAGCATGCAGAATTTTTACTGTTACACTTGATTAACAGCAAACTGTACAGGTTTGTTAGCTTGCTTATGCTATATTTTGAAACAATCCAGATGAAATGAAAGACAAATAATTGACAAATTTAATTGAATTAAAGGAATGAAAATCAATTTAAAGTAAGAATAACATTCTACTACTCATTTTTCGGAATCTAATGAATGACACGGCCCTGTGGTGGAATATTGTTTTGATTACGAAATTTTTCATTGACTACTAGTAGAATTTCGCTCAGTAGAATGTTGAGCATACCATAAATTTCATTATTAAACCAACATGTAGATGGGCAGATGATGGGCCTTTTTGGCCTAGTGGATAAGAGCACTGATTCTTAAACATCACGTCTCTCACCACTGTGGATTGGAGCCTCACTCAGGGCACAAATGAGAAAGGCACATTCTGATTGCACAAGATCATACGGATATCCACGGGAGCTCCAGTTTTTGCTCACCTCTGCTTACCGATTGGCTCAAGATAAGTTAAATATTCTTGAAAGGGCCGTAAAAACACATATCAAACAAAACTATGTTATTTAATTGCAGGAAGTTGAAGAGGAAAAACCCATTGAGAAGCCAGCTTCCAGCCAAAGTTCTGTCAAAAAATCAGTGAAAAGAAAGTCTATGGCAACTCAAGACAGACCAGATTCAGCACAAAAGAAGGTACTCTAGTAGTTCAGTTTGATATCCTGGTTTGAACTATGTGACCTGCAAAGACTCAGATCAGCTCTACATCAGCAAAGTCTGTTGAGTGTACTGTATTTATTCGGTTTTAAAACGGGGTCTTTTGCTTCTAAAACAATCTCAAAAATCTGGATCCATCTTATAAGATGGATCTAGATTTTTGTGATTGTTTTGGAAGGGGAAGACCCATCTTTTTACCGGAAACATTTAAGATCAAAATTTCTCTGAGAGGACAAATGCTTTCTGTCAGGTAGCTATTTGGTTTGCATTATGATTATGTGACATATTTTTGACTGTTAATGCCAAAGGCAATTGTAATTTGAATTGCATTTATATACATTGCTCAAAAGTGAAGTGAGCTGTCCTGTAGGCAGACAGGTCTTGTTTTGGGTACACTGATAGCTGTTTAAAGGAGGTTATACTTTTATAAGTCCTACAGTATGATAGCCTAAATAAAAAGTTCGCAAATAGAAAGAAAAATTAACCACTTGGTAACTATATATTCTATAAATTTCCAGGCTCGAATATCTTTGTCAGTCTCACCCAAAGGCAAAGGCAAGTCACCCAAACCACAGAAACCTGTGACAAGTCGCTCAACAGGGAAGAAACTTAAGAAGTCACCGACAGAAGAAGCAGCTGCACCATCACCAGATCCCTTGAAGGGTGGAAGGCCAAAACGAGAGGTAGTGCGACCTCTTAAATTTTTAGACTTTGTGTAAATAATATCTGTTGTAGTGTCTGAAGTAAGAAGTCTACAGAATTTAGGAATTTGTCAGCTCTTCTCAAAGGGAGGTGTTGATAGTGGCTGTTGGAAGATTTGATGTTGGTGCCCATACAGATTCAGTGATACAGTATTTGTCATGGAAAAGCCTGTATTCAGATGCATGGATACACTTTCGAAGAAACAACAATGGAGATATACTATGTGAGCTTATGGCATAAGCAAATTGTGCATATCTAGATCAGCCGTTGCAGATCGGGGGTCTGGTCATGCTTACAGGTACTTTCATGATAGTCACTCGAGTGAGTACCATAATTCCAAGTTAACAACTTTTTGAGATGGTAAGGTGTTGAAAGAAAGTTGCTTGGTAGGAGTTGTGATAAATATCTTCTGTGGTCATTGACACAGCAAGTTTAAAATCTTTGTGATTTGAAGCAATGGTGTTCATTAGGGCTGGGACGGGTAGAGATTTTGTACCCGAGTGCCTATTACCCGCGGGCACCCGGGTACCCGTTACCATAGTATTTGAGCATGTCAGCAGTTGGAAAATAAGTTTTTAGATTTGATAAAAAGTAAGGTATCTGTCATTTGCATACGTGTGCATGGGAAGGGGTATGAAAATGTGGAAATCTCCCTTTTATAACTTACAAAAATGGTTTGTCAATATATGATTACAGTTTATACAAGAAAGTCACACTAAAACTTTGCTCTATTTGCTTGGAATTCCATTGAAAAAGGATATTTATACATTACATAATATAAAGCATTCGGGTAACGGGTAGTTAATATGTGCCCGGGTAATTGGTCTACCCGACCCGAACTCGGGTACCCGGGTTCTCATCCCAGCCCTAATGTTCATGTGTACTCCTTACCGAAAAGAAGAAGGAAAGAAGAGGAAACATCATACTGAAGTTTCAATACTGTTATAAAAAAGTGACAAAAAAGGATTGAAAAAAAAATAATAATAAAAAAAGAAAGAAAAATAATTTAAGAAATTAGAAAGAACGATGAAGTTTCGGTATTGTTGTATAAAAAGTGACTAAAAAGAAAATGAAATAAAAGAAGAAAAAAAAGTAAGTAAAAAGTAAGAAAAAAAAAAGGGAAAGAGAATTACAGTATTGTAATTTTCTAAAAATTCTTTAAACACTGAATTTGATAACTCAGATGCTAAGAGAAACAGTATAACTCTAGATCAGATTGCTCTACAGGAGCAGGAGTCTGATCTAAGTCTACACTGTTTGCCATTAGGTGTTTTCGGTGCAAAATTTTAGAACAATTACCGTACTAGTGTAACAAAACTCAACAATAAAAACGAACAAAGAAAAAAAAGAAATTTATCAAAATCTGTGAAAAAGAAAGAAACTTGTGGAACCAAGCCAAATGAATAAAAGCTGAAATTTAGCTAATCAGTGGCATATTTGGTATTATCTCAGGGACTTTATCTAACATCCACATGTTAGCTGTTCATAATGCAACCCATTTCATATACAGACCCACCACGCTGCATATGACTACAAATCCACCAGCTTGTCCAAACTTAGTTTATACTTAACCATTTTTAGAGTAGCATAATTGTACAAATGTTCCCAATTCATTCATGTGCAAGATTATGCTCCCATTTCAATGACGGTAAATCTTAAAGGAAAATAGTTTGGTCCCCTAATGGCAAATTCTTTCCTATTAAGAGAGCCTCGATTTTGGAAGGGGTACATCATTCAGGGAAACAAACAGAAGTCAGAAAAGTTATCTTCATTTTAAAAAATAGCAGAACATCATAGAGATGTACCCATACATCTTAAATAAAGGGAGCCCAGTAGAATTGTGTTGTGGATTGAAATATTGTGACAATTCCAATGGGCTGCTACAATATATTTGTATATAAAGAAGAAAAGTCAATTTTTTTCTTTAGAAATTGAATTTGCTAGAGCTTGGACCCAGCTGGTGGGTTAGAATGTAGTAAAAATAAAATGATTAGCTGGATCTTTGGTCAAAGAAAGTGGGTTCCAAGGAGTTAAAAAGCTAAAAGATGAGTTTACAGAAATTGTAGGCAGGCAGATTTTGGTCATTTAGGATGCTAAGAATGTATACTTGTCATTTGTACAAATACTGGATATCTAAAATATATATTCAGGACTGTTCAGCATTATATTTGTCTTGTTTTGTGTGAGTCTGCATGCTAATTGTACAGTTATGTTTATTGACAATTTCATAATTCATGCCTGTATTCGTTTTAGTGCAGGTTCTAAAGCTAGGTCAGATTTTTATCATAATCATAGCAATTTCATTTTTGGCACAAAAAAGGAGACGACAAAATTTATGTCTGTGAAATTGCCAAAAAATGTTTTGTCCTAGCTATATCATATTGAGAATTCAAAGACTATAGAGGGCAACCAGTGTTAATCCAGATGAGGTGGCTTATTACAAGCCACCTCATCTGGATCTACGCTGTTTGCAAATTCAACTATTTTCATTTTTGCCATTTTAAGTTTTAATGACTGTCAGTGTAAATTTAGAAATATCACATTATTTAAATTGTACCAGCCATTGCACTTTGTGATGTTGAGTTTGTTTTTCCCAGTTGTCCATCATTTTGTCTGTCAGTTCCCTGTCTATCATCCACTGCCTCATGCTTACATTAATCTTTAGTGCCAATCCTAATGTTTCACTCAGATCATTTGCTTGTGCTTTGTGCAAACTTGAGGCGAATGTGATATAGCATCCCGTTGTTGTTAATTCTTATGACTACATGTACTGCCATTGTTTGGTTTGTGATAATATGCATTTATTGACTTTTTATCATGCTTGTTTTAGCAAGATGCAGTATAGGAGTTCAATTTTCCATCAGTCAGTCAGTCATTCAGTTCGTCGTGTCCTTCAGTCTCTCCATCAGCCCTAGCATCAGAGTCTAATTCTCGCAAACTAGGATACCTACAGTCTTCAAACCTTGCATAAAGTTTCTTCTTAGAATGTTCTTAGGGTTGTTGCTCTTATTGCACACCTGGTGAACTATGTTCCCAAGGCTGTCATGAAACGAAAAATAGTCATAGTTCAAAACTACTTGGTCATCGTGGCTAAATAAATTTGTTTAGCCATGATGACCAGATCATTTGGGTACTAGGACTCTTTTTCGTTGAGTATCAGCCCTTGTATATACATAGTTAACCAGCGATGAATTCAACCTTACCCTATATTTCATGTTCTGCTGCCTTCATACTGTTTTACATCCAGAATTACATCAAACCTGGTTGATTTCTCTCAAACTATTATACCTAAAATCCTCAAACTTATCTTAATGTTTTTTCTCAGAATGCTTTCAAGGGTTGTTGCACTTGTTTTGACCCTTGACTTATATTTCTGCTCTGCTGACTATGTAATGTTCTATATCCAAAATTACATCAACCGTAGCATTAAAGTTTGTTTCTCTCAAACTATGATACCTACAATCGAATCTGACATAAAGTTTCTTCATAGAATGATCTCCAGGATTGTTTCCCTTTTTTGACTCCTGACGTATATTTTAAGCCCTGCTGACCATGTCTGAAATTACCTTGACCCAAGAGTTCATGTCTTATTCTCTCTAATTATTATGTCAACTGTCATCAAACATGGTGTTAATCCAGCTTTTTCAATTTTATACACAAATTCATCAAACCTTGCATACACTGTTGTCTCTGCTGCTGTGGAAATGCAATGCAGGTGCGACATAGCATTTTGCAGAATTGTTGTGTTGAGTGGACATGAAGTGTTGTTGTACAGTTAACTTCATATTGTCTGTTCTCCTTAATGATAGTTATGAGGTATATTTCATATTTCTTCATTAAAGACATGTTTTGCTCCTCCTTGGAACTGCCTAAGTGAGGCCATTCCAATGGGGGCCGCAACATATGTTACATAGAGAACAAACACATCTGGGAATTATCAAGTTTAGAGTTCCGCAGTTGGAATAGAGATTGTAAGCATGTAAAGTAGTTTTGATATAACCATAACATTTTATTTTGGGTATGGTTTTAGTTTTGTGTGATTTCACTAGGAGGCCAGTTTTTAATAAACCATGTACATTTATTGCTTCAACGAAAACTCTGTTTTTATAGTTAAATTAGGGCTGTAAAATTTTGTTTCTCAGGTTTATTTCTATTTTTTTAATTCAAGATTTACAAATCATTTTTATTGTGTTTTATTGTTCTTTTTGTTCTGAGGTGAAAAGAGGGTGAAATGAATTATAAATCTGGGCCCAGTTGCTCAAAACTAACAACGTTGTCAGTTAAGGAGACATTAAAATTTCAAATCTTAATATCTTGAATACACCTACATTTTTTATTGAAAAAATGTGAAAACCTTTTGCATTGCAAAAGCTTCTCACATATTTTCAATATAAAATTTCAGGGTATTGGCTATAAAGTTGTAAAACACTTAACAAGTTGACCTCTTAACCAGCTCGTTAGGCTAACAATGGTTTGAACAGCTGGGCCCAGGATTTTATGTAACAGTTTAAGGTGAATGGGTACACTTTCAGGTGAAGCAACTCTGCCATTTTCATTTTTGTGTTCTTACTAACTGGCGATCAATCATAAGTAAAAGAACTTGTTCCCCTTTAGGAGCAAATTCTCTTTAAGAGCAGAATCCTTTTTGGAAGGGTTTTGTTGTCCAGGAAAGCAATGAGAAATTCACAAAAGTTGTCTTGCTTTTTAAATATGGCTGAAAAAACATAGGTGTATCCATTCTCCTTAAAGTCAATAGAAATTGTAATGCGCTAGGCTGTGAGAAAACATGTCTTTCCGTATTTAATCAGTTATAAGATGCCTGCCATTCTAAAAAAAAAGATTTTAGAATTGGTGGGGGTAGACACTGTTACGTCATTGTAAAACTGTCCCTGTGCCCTGACCAGACTGTATGAGTGCAGGCTTGACTGGGCATGCTCAAATTTCATCTACCTGTGTATGCACGGCTGCACGCATACTTGACTGGGTATGCTCAAATTGCATCTACGTGAGTATGCATGCAGACTTGACTGGGCATGCTCAAAATGCATCTACCTCAAGACAGGTTTGTCAAGGTGAATGGGTACACTTTCAGGGGAAGCAACTCTGCCATGTATAATTTTTGCCTCCCTTCTATATGGGGGGTCAACTCTTAAAGGAAAGAATTTGCTCCTGGAGGAGCAAATTTCTTGCTTTAAGAGTAGACCCATATTGGATGGGCTATATTGTTCAGGGAAGTGAACAGAAAGTCACAGAAGTTATTTCCCCTTGCAAAATGGCAGAAAAACATGGAGGTGTACCCATACACCTTAACAATATATGGTAGAATCATATTATCCACAATTGCATTTTATAAACAAATCTTGCTCAATCATGTAGAACATATAAAAAAAAATATGTTGAATACAAGTCTGATAACTCTGACAGTCACACTTTTTGTGCTTGTTTAATCAGGCCACAGTTCCTTTGTACAAAACCATAAGAGGCTCATTACCTCAGAATGTGTTGTGTTTTGTACAGTTTTGTCGGTTTGATTATGCGGACACCACTGCCGACTCTCAGAAACACTGGAATTACCAACCACCATACATATTTCGATGCCACTTTTTGCAGCTCAGGGCACACAGTGCAGATTTCCTGGTCTTGGATTGAATAGATTGATTGGGCATGTGCCACCCAGTGGAAGTTGAATCCATGACTCCTTGCATGAAAGGCAAGCACTCAGTCCACTAGGCCTGGCCGGCCCTTCCCCTCTGTCAGTCAGGTACATAGCCTTTTTAAAGTTAAAAAAAATATAACTTGAAGCAGTTATAATTTTTTTGCAACCACAGCAAAAGTAACCTGTTTAAGTTAAAGTGTTTTTTTTTCACCTTCATATTCTGGAGTTATCGTAATTATTATGGATAGGTGGGTTATTTTCCCTGATAGATCTCTTACATAACTTTATGATTAAGCAATAAAATTCTGTACACATCGTCTAGAAATATGCAAGGCCCTTGAAGATCAGGAAATTAACTACTTTTTAACTTAAAACAGTTATTTTTTTTGAGATTGCAAATCTGACTTTGGCCTAAATAATTTCAGACATAACCTGAATAAGTTATTTTCTACAGCCTCACTTTGAAATTAGTGGTAAATAGGGTACTTTATAACTGCTTTAAGTTATATAATTTTTTAGCTCACCTGAGCCAGAGGCTCCGGGGGAGCTTATAGTATGGTCAGGCTCCGTCGTCCGTCGTCCGTCCGTCCGTCCGTCCATCCGTCGTCCGTCCGTCAACATTTTCAAACAACTTCTCCTCTGAAACCACTGAGCCAATTGTAACCAAATTTCATATGTAGCCTCCTGGGACCTTAGGAACGAAAAATTGTTCAAACGGTCCTGGTCACATGACCAACATGGCCGCCATGCCCATATATGGTAAAAACCTAAAAAAATCTTCTTCTCCAGAACCAGTAGGCCGATGGCCTTGAAACTTGGTATGTAGCATCAGGTACGCGAGTACTACCAAGATTGTTCAAATTATGACCTTAGGTTGACCTTGACCTTTTTTACCGTAAGGTCAAATTTTCTTCCTTGTGCTTTTCTATGGTAAAATGCTAGAACATAAGATATCTTGGAAACTGTTGAAAATGTTGGGCTTATAATTGGTATCTGTAGTCATCTTAATTAGTACATGAAGATTTATGAGTAAAAGAGGTCAAGGTCATTCTTTGACCTTTGACCCAGAACTCTCATATTTTGACAATTCCAAACAATCCCCTCAAAAATCCTTGGGCCAATTGAAACCAAATTTCATATAGAGCCTCCAGGAGTTGAGGGAACAAAAACTTATTCATACGGTCCAGGTCACATGACCAATATGGCTGCCACGCCCATATATGGTAAAAACCTTTGAAAATCTTCTTCTCCAGAACCAATTGACCGATGGCCTTGAAACTTGGTATGTAGCTTTGGGTACTCAAGTACTATCAAGGTTGTTCAAATTATGACCTTTGGGTGACCTTGATCTTTTTTACGGCAAGGTCAAATGTGGGAGAATGCTAGAACATAAGATTTCATGGAAAGTCCTGAAGATTTATGCCTAAAAATTGGTATATACAGTTATCTTTATGAGTACATGAAGATTTGTGAGTACAAGAGGTCAAGGTCATTCTTTGACCTTTGACCCAGAACTCTCATGTTTTGACAATATCAAACAATCTCCTCAAAAACAACTGGGCCAATTGTAACCAAATTCCATATAGAGCCTCCAGGGGTTTGAGGGAATGAAAATTAGTTCCACCGGTCCAGGTCACATGACCAACATGGCCGCCAGGCCCATATATGGTAAAAACCTTTAAAAATCTTTTTCTCCAGAACCAATTGACCGATGGCCTTGAAGCTTGGTATGTAGCATTGGGATCTCCAGTACTATCAAGATTGTTCAAAATGATGACCTTGGGTTGACCATGACTATTTTATGGCAAGGTCAAATGTGGGAAAATGCTAGAACATAAGATTTCATGGAAAGTTTTGAAGATTTATACCTAAAAAATGATATCTACAGTCATCTTAATGAGTACATGAAGATTTATGAGTACAAGAGATCAAGGTCATTCTTTGACTTTTGACCCAGAACTCTGTCATTTTGACAATATCAAACCATCTCCTCAAACGCCCCTGGGCCAGTTTTGAAACCAAACTTCATATAGAGCCTCCAGGGGGTTGAGGGAAAGAAATTTTTTTCAAATGTCCAGGTCACATGACCAACATGTCCTCCATGCCCATATATGGTTAAAACCTTTAAAAATCTTTTTCACCAGAACCAGTTGACCGATGGCCATAGAGTAACTTACCTTAGAGTACTGAGGCTGAATGGACTCGGGTGAGCTACAGGACCAATGGTCCTCTTGTTTTAACTTTAAAAGGTTATGTACTTGACTGTCTGTATCATGTACACGGTAGTTGTTTTTATGTGAAATCATGCCATTTTCATATATTTATGGTATAAATGGGTTATTTTCATATATTCATTGTATATAATTTATTAACATTTGAGTTCACTTTTTTAGCTCACCTGGCCCGAAGGGCCATAGTGAGCTATTGTCATACCAATGCGTGCGTCGTGCGTCGTGCGTCGTCACGGAATTTGTCCGTCAACACCTAAAAACAAATATTCAAACATCTTCTTCTGTAAAACTACTGGTCCCATGGTTCTCAAATTTCACATGGAGCATGACCTGACTCCAGGGTCTCAGAATTGTAAAATTGGGTCAGGTTGAAAATCCAAGATGGCCGCTGTTACTAAAAATAGCAAAAACAACAAAATAAACTTCTTCTCCAGAACCACTGGGTATATTTGTCTGAATTTTGGCATGGAACATCAATGAAACCTTGGTATTCAAAATTGTAAAAATGAAAAAAATCTGTAGCGGAGTTTTGTCACAGTGACCTACTTTCTGTTTACGTGTATAATTTTGCCCAAATGCCAATGTCAAAAAATGACCTATTTAAACAACTTCAAACAACTTCTTCTCTAAAACCACTGAGCCCATGGATCTCAAATTTCACATGGAGCATGACCAGACTGCAGGGTTTCAAAATTGTAAAATTGGGTCAGGTCAAGAATCCAAGATGGCTGCTGTTACTAAAAATAGCAAAAACAACAAAATCAACTTCTTCTCCAGAACCATTTGGTATATTTGGTTGAAAGTTTGCATGGAACATAAGTGGGACCTTGGTATTAAAAATTGTAAAAATAAAAAAAATCTATAGCCGAATTAGGTCACAGTGACCTACTTAGCGTTTACAAGGCCGATTTTGCTCAAATGTCAATATCTAAAGAAAATGCAACCAATTCTGACCAGATTTGGTCAGAATTGGTTCTTGAATGGAATTATTTCAATTTTGTGTCAGTTGACTATCCAAGATGGCCACCATGGGGGCCGTTACTAAAAATAGCACAAACATAAAAATGACAATTACTCAAGAACCCTTGAATGGAATTGGACCAATTTTGTGTCAGAATGTTCCTTGCATGAAGTCGTTTTGATTAATTGCAATTTGGCATCCAAGATGGCCGCCATCTGCCGTTACTAAAAATAGCACAAAACATGAAAATGACAATATCTCAGTAACCGCTGAATGGATTTTGACGAAATTTGTGTCAAAATGATTCTTGCATTGAGATGTTTCAAAAATATCTAACTGTAGACCATTCATATTGGCCTCTGTTACTAAAAATAGAAAAATGTGAAAATTAGAAAATCTCAATGGAGTTGGATTAATTTTGTGTCAGAATGGTTCTTTCATTAAGCTTTTTCGATTTTTTGCATTTTGACATTCCAAGATGGCCCCCATTTGCCGTTACTAAAAATAGCACAAAACATAAAAATGACAATATCTCAGTAACCGCTGAATGGATTTTGACGAAATTTGTGTCAAAATGATTCTTGCATTGAGATGTTTCAAAAATGTCTAACTGTAAGACCAGTCATATTGGCCTCTTTACTGAAAATAGAAAAATGTGAAAATCAGAAAATCTCAATGGAATTGGACCAAATTTGTGTCAAAATGGTCCTTGCATGAAGGCTTTTCGATTTTTTTGCATTTTAGCAATCCAAGATGGCCGCCATCTGCCGTTACTAAAAATAGCACAAAACATGAAACTGGCAATATCTCAGTAACCCCTGAATAGATTTTGATGAAATTTGTGTCAAAATGATTCTTGCATTGAGATGTTTCAGAAGTAAATATATAAAGACCAGGCAAGTTGGCCTCTGTTACTTAAAGTAGCAAAATGTGAAAATGAGAAATTCTCAGTGGAATTGGACCAATTTTGTATCAGAATGGTTCCGTTGCACAATAGCCAGGTGAGCGATATCAGGCCCATTTGGGCCTCTTGTTTCTTTTCAGAGTTAATTTATTATTTTTTAAAGCCTGTATTTACATTAATTTTATTTTGTACTCTGCATTACTGTTCAAGGTACATTTTCAAGGGATGCAATTCTGCCATTTTCATTTTTGTCTCCCTTATCAATGGGGGACAACTCTTAAAGGAAAGAATTTTCCCCTCTAGGAGCAAATACTTCCATTAAGAGTTCACCTCTTCCAGGAAGGGTTTTGTCACCCAAAGAAGGGAAAAGAGGAAAGTCAAAAATGAGAAAATGGCAGAAAAACTTGTTTTTTTTTACTAATTCACTATAAACTTATTTCAGTTACAGTCAAGTGGGTGACTTTTACTCCCTTGTTTATGATTAGTTTATGAAATATTTGCACAGTATCTCTGAGGCTGAGTTATACATTTGACAATTAGTTGGGAGAGTAATGCTTGTCAAAAGAAACTTTTCAACCAAGAATTAGGATAAATTTTATGTAACTTTAGTCCATGCTCAAAATTGCCTCATTGGATAGAACTTTCTGCTCTGACATCACAGTTACACGTGCAGATAAGTTTAATACCTTAACATGTTCACATGACTTACAAAGTCAAAATCATTACTGAATTTTATCCCATTGCATTCTGGATATCTTTTGTCTTCTGCTGAAATTGTCGTCTGCATCAAAAATCAAGAATATTTCGACAATATTGGTCTAACCAATCTTTGTAGAAATGATGTCTAGGCAGCAAACAGTTTGGACCTCAGATCAGGCCCCACGTTTGTGGGGCCTGATCTGGATCCACACTTTTTGCCCAGATACCCCTAAAGGGGTATCCCGCATGGAATGGGTTATTTGCCATTATGAGATAGATAATTTGCAGTTTAGTCTGAAGAATATCTTTGTATTCATGTATACTGATAAAAAAAAAAACCTTTTTCTTAGGACCCTTACAGATGATTTTGAAATTATAGCATTACGTGTTATTGCAAACTTAATTGTGATAAAATATTACTAAATAAATCATGAGAAGAAGGAAGAAGAAGAATATAGTTTTGGCGGCATATTTATTAAACAACTTAAGTGGTTGCTATGCTGTTGCTAGGGCTGAATTTCTATAAAGGAGATTTCCTACAACTATGACATTTGCTCTGGAGGAACAGTCTGAAAAAGACTGTTCCTCCAGAGCAAATTTCATAGTTGTAGGGAATCTCCTTCATAGAAATCCAGCCTTAGCAACAGCATAGCAACGACTTAAGTCATTTTATAAATACGGCCCCTGTTCTGTTCTGTTCTGTTCAGGAGAGAGTTTAAGTTTCAAGAGAATTATCAAAATAACTGATTAGAATATGACTATTATATAAACATCCAATCTTATCAATATGAGACTTGTTTTCAGAAACAGTTTTTCTGACAGATTTACAATGCAGTTGAAGGAGATGACAAAAAAGTCTGGTATGTAAAGGAGAAATTGAGTGAGCTTATTTTTGAAGGGGTATGGTCTGTCATATTTTGACATCTGTGAAGCTGTCCCTTAAATTGTCCAGTATGCTGTGTGTTCATTTATGTTCAGAGCAATTTAACCTCAAAATATGACCTGTATATAACAGATTTTGACAATAAATGATGTAACTGAAATTTTATTCATTGTGTTTTCGATCGTTGCCAAAGAAGTTTTATGCACAGATTTTCTTTCAGGGTGAGAAACCAGCCAGGCCATGTGGAAAAGTGCCTTACCTCTCGTGAAAACAGCTTTGACGGTGTATCAGTACACGGCCATGTTTTTCAAAGGGAGACACCTTTTATTACTTTCTGTTTGCTCCCCTGGGTGATGAAGCCCTTCCAAAAAGGGGTCTATTCTTAAAGCAAAGAATTTTCAGGAGAAATTCTTTACTGTAAGAGTTGACCCCCATTGAGAAGGGAGATGAAAATGAAAACAGCTGAGTTACTTCACCTAGAAGTGCTCCCAGTGACCTTAAACAGTCTGATCAAAATTCATGTTCATTTCAGTTATCTGAGGAAAGAAATTAAACAGTGACTCAGATAAGCATGTACTGTCCTGCAGTCTGATTGTAGCTTTTTGTGTTCATATTACAAATGCATTAATCATCAGTCTTTAGAGTTGTACAGGCAGATTAGATCCGATGTAGGCTGTTTGCATGTGGATTAAGGCCCTATTCCGCAGGCATGGCTTATGTACATATAACTAAAACCCATTTCTTGTCTTGGCTGTGACTAGCAGAAGCGAGACATAGCTAATGCTTTTCGGGTGTTGGGGATGGTGGCATAAACATTTGTTGAGTTTTGCGGTTTATCTCTTATTATCATATGACGTCGCATCTGAGAGTGTAATAAAGCCATGCATTAAAAATGATAATCCACTAGTGGATTAAATATGCAAATAACGTCGAAACCTTATTCGTGAACGTCCATAAAATGACGCGTTTTCTGATGGCGATAGCATAACGTTATAGTGCAAAATTTGCTCATAATTGCGATTTTAATGTCATATGATAAATAGAATCTTGCATTTGTGCTCCTGCATTATTGAATTTATTAAACTCGTTGGGGAAAACCCATAAGATGCTCAGCATAGCCTCGCATCTTATCTTTTTCCCCAACTCGTTTAATAAATTCAATAATACATGAGCACTCATGTAAGATCCTCTATTTAGTGCAGGCACCTCTTGGTGACATCAGTCAACAGGCAAGACACACTGTTCCATGGAGTTCTTATGTAGATGAAAGTAGTTCTTATTGTTGGCCAGTTCAGATTTGTTATATTCTTGGAAATTTTAGATGTTCCTCGATAGTATTGTGAAAGAAAATTCAGTATTATTTGACATTCTACCTTCATCGTGTTATGTAACAAGTTACGATTCATTGCTTTGTCAAGAACTCGAAAATTTTCTAAATGCTTCGAATTTCTATTGTCATTATCAAATTTGTATTTTCACTCTTAGCTGTATCACAGTTATATAGTTTTAGATTAGACCTAGAATACTGTTTTTGATGATTGTCATTATACAATTTTGCATAAAGATTTTTTATCTTGAAATCAAGTCAGTCCAGTTATGCATATATTATAAAAAAACAATTAAGAAAAACGCAGATCTCTTATAACTATAGAAAAGATCTGATAATTCTATAAGCAAAGAAAAAGAAAATTTGTTCTTTTCATTAGTAAAATGAAGTACTTCAGTATTGTTCAGGTATTTTGCCAGTAACTTTCTGATTGACAATTTCACATTCTTTTGCTTCTCCTCCTGTGTGAGAATGAATTTTACATAAGCTCAAATTTTCAAATGACTAAGCTGTTGTCTGAATTGACAGGCAGCCATATTCAACAAGCGAAACTTCAGTTGTAAGAGAAATTACATTTATCATAATATTAAACAACATAAATTAACAGCCTATAGGCACACAATGTTGAAACAACAATGATCAATGTTGATTCAATGTTGTGTTTCAACCTCGTGTGCCCAGTGGCAGGTTGCATACCATAATTACTGTAAATATTCCTTAAGACATGCATGAGCAAACAATGTAGATCCAGATCAGGCGGCTTCTACAGAAGCAGTCTGATCAGGATCTACTTTGTTTGCCATTTGTCAGCAGTTCTTTTGACATCTTGTGGGATAGTAAAATACTTATTCAATGTTGGAGAATTAAGTATTTCATCTACGTGTAGTGATATTTTTGGTATTGGTACAGTAATTTTAAGTAAAAATCTGTAATTTGCAACTGGCCAACAATAAAGAACTACTTTCTTCTATTTCAGGAAAATATTCCTGCGCTACCCCATCACCCATCTGCATCATATGATTTTGACGACAGTGAACTTGCGGATAGTCAAACTGCCACCTTGCCACTACTAGAGAAAGGAAAAGGCATTGCGGCAAGAGGAGGGCGGCGACAGAAATCGGGAAAATGGTTCCGATCACAGGCTCCTGAGGGTGGTAGTGCAAGTGGAGTGGGTGGGGTAGGTGTTGGGCCCAGTATGAAACAGGATGTCACTGGCAGTCCTGTTAAGCAGTTTAGTATGAGAAAGAAACCAGAGGATATTGGGAAGTCTTTGCTAGAACATATTGAAAAGCGTGGGTTGAAGACAGTTCCGCAGAAATATGTTGTGCGTCCAGCACCGGTTTCTCCTCCCAAAAACTATGTTGAGCTGGCAACCGGAGATAAGCATGTTTTGCCATGCACTGTGTGGACAAAAATTTTCAGTTATCTACCACCTGCAGATCTTGCACGATGTTTGTGTGTGTGCCGTGTTTGGAACAGATGGTGTATTAATCCAGAACTTTGGAAAGAAATAGATCTCTCACGCAAGCGAATTGTACAAAACCATTTAATGGGTATTGTTCGACGTCAGCCAGAAGCACTGATTCTGTCGTCTGTTATTATGACACCTAAACAGTTGAAATGGCTGATTGAACGAAATCCATTATTGAAAAAGTTGGTACTTTCCAAGTGTTCAGGGGCTACTATGGGTGGACTTTGTACATCTGCTTGTCCGCTGCTCACTGAATTGGACATTAGCTGGGCATCTGGTATCACTGATCAGTTCTTTGAAGATTTAATCACTCCACCTGTGGATCGAAAGCCTGCAGTTAAGAACATTAGTCGTCTACACAGGTTAAAGGTCTTGCGAGTTGGGGGAACAGAAATAACGGATCATTCTTTGAATCTATTGTCGGTGCATTTGTCACGCCTTGAAGTTCTCGATTTAAGCTACTGTACAAGACTCACAGATAAAAGTATCAATATCCTCTCAAGTTCGAAGTCTGCAACACAAGAAACTTTAAGGGTCTTAAGTCTGGCTGGCTGTAGGCAGCTGTCAGATGCAAGCCTCCAACTGATCAAGAATTTCAAGCATCTGAATTTTCTGAACTTGTCGAAGTGCAACAAAATTCCATCAGAGCAACTGCGTCATTTCAAAATGACTGGACTTATAAAGCTTGTTTATTAAAATGATTTGAGCAGGGACTCAAAGAACCATCCTTTATGTGTGGATAAAGGTGTTTTGGTACACTTCCATGGGTTTCCATGATTTAACCACAGGGGACTGAATTTTTCACTTCTTATTTGCTTCCCTTGAAACATTTCCAAAATGGAGTCTACTTATAAAGGCAAAAGTTCGCTCCTAAAGGAGCAAATTTCTATTCATAAAGGTAAAAATTTGTTCCTAGGGCGCATATGCCTTCAAGAGTTTACCCCCACTGAGAAGGGAGTCAAAAAGGAAATGTTAGAGTTGCTTCCCCTGAAAGTGTACCCATTTACCTTCAAAGCATCAACACAGACTGGTGTGCATCTGTCTACAAACTGGCATGCACATTAAGGTCAAGTCGGGTAACTTCAAACAGTGGGTAAATTCGGACATACCATTGCAAACAGTGAAAATCCAGAAGAGACGGCTCATAATGAGCCGTCTCATCAGGACTTTCTCTGTTTGCCCAGTTATTTTTGTTTTCATTCCAAACAACTGACATATAAAGGAAACAGTGTCCCTGTCCGAATTTACCTGCTGTTCGAATTACCCGACTTGACCTTAATGATCCAAACAAAACACATTATTTCACTGTTTGCTGTTTTTGTCACAATTTATGTAAATATAATGTTACAGAGCCAGATTCATATTTTTTGAGGGATCATGAACATGTTTCTGTTTATGTTTGGAGCTGGTGTAAATATTATTCAGACTGAACACATTAACATATTTTTGCTGTTATTGTTAAAATTAGTGCTATCGTGTAAATATACATACACCATATGAGTTACGACAGGACAAAACCAGCAAAGTGGCGTCTGTACTAGAAGACTTAACAAATCCTGAACTGTTGACTTTGCTTAGCTAACAAATGCTCTGAACAACTGGGCCCAGATTGTTAGTCTCACTTTTCAAAGTACAAACCTTTTGGTTTTGGAATTTCTGAGATACTAGAATATGATGTAATATGGCAATTTTAATGATACAAGATGCATACATGTATTATGGAAAAAATATCAGAAGCATAAATCCTTTAATACTTGATCACTTAATGTTACTTGAGGGGCTAGACTGTACTTCTAATGCACTTACAAACATAACACAATGTCTGATTGGATATCATAAAAAGTTTGCAATAGTATATCCTGTGTAAACCAAGCATCAATATGAAACATTGCTTCTCATTGGCTGATGTCTAGTTTTATGTTGCTAAAAGTGCTAGCATTCGGTGCAAAGTAGTACACTTTGAAAGGGGGATAATGTGACAAGATGCGTTAGAATGGGGATGGATTGTATTAAAAATTGTCATTTGGGGAGGTTAATTGTTGGTGTTGTGGTTGCAGATTGCATTATGCAAGTCCGCATTGCGGTAAAATGAAACTTGAGACCACAAAACGGACGACTTACCTCCCCAAATGACAATTTGAGTATAGTTATCCCCAAGTTAACCTGTTGTTTCGTTGCAATCCTGTGTTATCAGTATAATATTTATAATTCACCAATTTTATCATTATTTTCATTAGCAGTGCTTTTGAATAGCTGAAATACTATTATGAGAAACCAACCCATTAATGCCTAGGTCCCATAAAAAGGACATTGCCAAACAGTGCAGACCCAGATCAGACGCCGCAAAATGCGGCGACTGATCCGGGTCTACAATGTTTGCATTAGAAAATTGGGTACTTCTTTTGAAAATAAAATGAAAAATAAAAATAAACTAAACCCTTAAAGATTTACTCCCTTGATAATAATAACAAAAAATGATTTGATGAAATATTTCATGCAATACCTCCGACAAAGTCTAACTATACATTTGAAATAGAGTTTAGATAATAATATTTGATAAAAGTGACTTTAAACAAAAAAAGAAGATAAATGTTTAAACATTCGCGGACCGCGCTTGAAATCGCATTATTGGACAAAAATAATTTATTCATACGTCACAATCATGTGCACGAATAAGATAAATACCTGTACATTATCACATGACACACACAGTCAAAATCGATATTCTTACAGGCCGTGAGGAAAAAGGTAATTTGCATTTTAATTTGAAGATTTTTTTTCATTCCACATTTATCGTTAAAAACATGCATTTTCTCAAAACTTGTATGATTAATTCTGAGACTATTACATAATTATTATTGTCTAAAGAAATTTTGTTAAAATATTTGTTTCCGAAAACATGAAATAAGCGAGGGAGACAATCTTTAATTGACAAATGGACTTATTCAATTCATCAGGATAGAATAGTCCACTGGGCATAAATGGGTTAAAGAGCTGTGAAAACCATTACATCAGATTTTATCTACTTTTCTTTCTACCTTTCTGTCTCTGTCTGTCTGTCTTATCTTTCCATCTGCCTGTAGAAATGTATATATATGTCCTTCTACTGTTGTTTATCCTTCTATGTTTCTATTGGTCTGTCTGTCAGCTACCCATTCAGTCTGTCTAATAATGTCCAAATAAAAGATAGCTTAAAGCATCATGCTAGCCTTTGGACTGAAAGGGTATCAGTAATATCAGAATAGTGAGTTTTTTTTGTTTTGTTGGTATCCTAAATTCTTAATAATAAAAATCTTCTGCTGGCCCAGCTATGCAAATGGATAAATTCCATTCAATTAATCCAAACACATCAGTTTTGCATGGTCAGGTTCAGATTTTGATGATACACTTGTCTTCATTCCATTCTGATGTTACATTAGTAAATAGTACAGCCAACTTTCGATATCTCGAAGTCGAAATCAAAGTCAAACTTATATCTTATGATATTTTTCTGGTCCCAATAATTTTACTTAGAGACATCAGTAGTTGGAGTAAACAGGAGTTGAAATGTAAACAAAAAATAGAGAATATGTTCAAATTACATTCTTTGATATAAAGAGGTACTTTGAGATATCAGTGTTACAGATATCCAGAGTTGACTGTATAATGTTTCACATTGCGGGTGGGGGATATGATTTTTGTGTTTTTGCATATGACTGAAAAATCATGGTACATAGCCTATTATTATCTCTTTTGATATTTTACATGGATTGAATAATGCACCACTTTCCAAGTGCTTAAGACACTGATGGGACCAGAAAGATTCACACTTTAATCAAGGACTCTCAAAACTAAAATGGTGACACAATCTGCATGGATATCAGCTGAAATTTGTCAAAGAGTCCTTGCCCGAAGGAACAGTGTCATTAGAACAAGAAAGATGTGGACTTGAAAGTGCTGCATAGCTAAATGAGTATAAACTAGAATTGTTCCTACGAAAAAACAGATGTCTCCCCCCTTTTTGATGTCAAAAGGATCAGTCATTAAGACGCCAAGGGAAAAACAATATGTTTCCCTACCCTGAAGCAGGGATTCATAATAAGTAAAAAGTATAAATGCAAGAGTTATAGTTGTTATGCTCTGCATGTCATGTAATGTTGACTGATATTCATATTTAGTTTTTGTCAAAAAATATAAATGCAAGAGTTACAGTGCTCTGCATGTCGTCTATTTATATGTTGACTGATATTTGTATGAAGTTTCATGAATATAGCTTAAACGGTTTTCAAGTTATAGAGCTTAGACGATTGAGACACTATTTTGTGAATGACAAAGTTCCAAGGGAAATAACTCAAATAGTATAAATGCTGTGCTCTGCAGGCTGTCTAGTGTTGACTGACATTTGTATGAAGTTTCGTGAATATAGCTTGTCCGGTTTTCAAGTAATAAAGCAATTGAGACACGATTTTGTGACTGACAAAGGTCCAAGGGAAATAACTCAAGAAGTATAAATGCAAGAGTTATGGTTCTTGCACTATGCAATTCTTCTAATGTTGATTGATATTTGTATGAAGTTTCGTGAATATAGCTTGAATGGTTTTCAAGTTATAGAGCAGACACAACTGAGACACGATTTTGTGACTGACAAAGTTCTAAGGGAAATAACTCAAATAGTATAAATGCTAAAGTTATGGTTCTTGCATAATGCACGTCGTCTGATGTTGATTGATATTTGCATGAACTTTCATGAATATAGCTTGAATGATTTTAAAGTTATAGACGGACTCGACTGAGACGCAATTTTGTGATTGACAAAGTTCCAAGGGAAATAACTCAAAAAGTATAAATGCCAGAGTGCATTCTGCACGTCGTCTGATGTTGACTGATATTTGTATGAACTTTCATGAATATAGCTTGAATGGTTTTAAAGTTATAGACGGACTCGACTGAGACGCAATTTTGTGATGGACAAAGTTCCTAGGGAAATAACTCTAAAAGTATAAATGCCAATATTACCATTTGTGCACTCTGCACATCGCCTCATGTTGATTGATATTTGTTAGAAAGTTTCTTGAATAAAGCTTGAGCAGTTTTCAAGTTACAGAGCGGACACAATTGAAACACAATTTTGTGATGGACTAAGTTCCAAGGGAAATAACTCAAAAAGTATAAATGCCAGAGTTACCATTCTTGCACTCTGCACGTCGTCTCATGTTGATTGATATTTATATGAAGTTTCGGGGATATAGCTTGAGCAGTTTTCAAGTTATAGAACGGACACGATTGAAACACAATTTTGTGATGGACTAAGTTCCAAGGGAAATAACTCAAAAAGTATAAATACCGGAGTTACCATTCTTGCACTCTGCACGTCGTCTCATGTTGATTGATATTTATATGAAGTTTCGGGGATATAGCTTGAGCGGTTTTCAAGTTATAGAACGGACACGATTGAAACACAATTTTGTGATGGACTAAGTTCCAAGGGAAATAACTCAAAAAGTATAAATGCCAGAGTTACCATTCTTGCACTCTGCACGTCGTCTCATGTTGATTGATATTTATATGAAGTTTCACGAATATAGCTTGAGCGGTTTTCAAGTTATGGAACGGACACGATTGAAACACAATTTTTTGATGGACTAAGTTCCAAGGGAAATAACTCAAAAAGTATAAATGCCAGAGTTACCATTCTTGCACTCTGCACGTCGTTACATGTTGATTGATATTTATATGAAGTTTCACGAATATAGCTTGAGCGGTTTTCAAGTTATAGAACGGACACGATTTGTGACAGACAGAGGGACAGACGCCGGGGGAAAAACAATATGTCTCCCGACCCTGAAGTGGGGAGACATAAATATTCAAAAGAAATAACAAGCTGACATAGACCAAGATTCACTCACATTATGGCCATTTTCCCATACAGCATATCAAAACGAAAACCATGTGATCCCCCACCCTGCCATTGTAAATCAATTTGTCACTCAAAAAACATTGTCTGAGCCGTAACAAGCAAAGAGTATCTGTAGATTACATCTCAGTGGCAACTATTCAGATCAGCCTGCCCATGCTTGCAGTGTAACTAGATTCTGTATAATTTGCCTGTAGGTACTGCAGAATCCATATATTACCTGTGCAAACAGCAAAGGCTCTAACCAGCCTGTGCAGATGCACAGGCTGGTTTGAGTCTTTGTTGTTTATTGAAACCCTAAGGACACAATACATGGTGTAGCTCATTCTTTATGTATGTTTCAAGTTTTGTGTATATATGTTAATAAAAATGGTTTTGAAATAGTGTATTGATGTATGTAGAAGAATGTCTTCTATCCGTTCTTCTAAGTTTGTGAGCTTAGTGGGTAAGTTATTAACAGTGCACAGGCATACCATGGTACATTTACCATATTAATCCTGTATTAATCCTAATAAATGCTCCTATAAATGCCCCGACTATTTTCCGAAAATCTGTTCATATTATCTTGCATGAATTCCTGCTTGCTTCTCTGCTTGAGGTAGGGGACGTTTATTAGAGCAGGGGCATTAATTAGGATTAATATGTTATGTACTTTCACTTGAACAAGCTGGGCTTTCAGCTCATGTTAGAAATTTCTGTCTTTCATTAACATCATCTTTCTTCCATTTACAACAGAACATTTTCAATTTTCGACTGATACTCCCATTTAAATGTAGTAAGTGATGTCACAACTCAATAACTAGCTGTCAAACGCCGTCCTAGTTGCGTGTGTCTCCATTTTCTTCAATGTCACTATAGTTTTAATGACGTCACTTAAAGGGAAATCACCTCAATGTTCATGCGCATACATTTTGACGCAGCATCATTGTTTCCTGCCATGGTTATCATGACGTCGTTTGCCGTAACGCTAAAACGTTTACGTCACTTTCGAAGACAACATGGCGCCTGAATGGACGCAATGTTGAAACAAACGTACGAGTTTTTGCGACAGAAAAATGATAAATAAATAAACCTGGCCCAAAAAATGATGGAAATGGGGCTGATGAATTTTATACGAAAAAAAGAACGCCAACTGTTTTGGGGTAGTGTGTAAAATTTTAGGAATTATCTGTCAGGTAAAGAGAGGAAGTGAAAACTGCAAGTGCGTTTTGAATCTCGTAATTACTTTATGCAAGCATAAAACAAATAAGGACTTAGTACCCTTGGCTTGAGTCATGAAATACCTATGCAAACAGTGAAAGCGGAGATCAGGCTGAGCAAATGCACAGGCTAATAGCTTTTACTGTTAGGTCATGTCATTTAGGTAAGTTCCCACAATGCGCAGGCTGATCTCAGCAGCTACTGTTAGATTTTTTCTGCAGATGGAGAGAGCCTTTCCAAGGGAAGTAACTCAGTCTTCAAGCCTTCTAGACCTTCCTCATGCAGCCTGAAAATTACGACATTCCCAACGCAAACATATAATAAAATTATTCGACCATAACCCCAAAGTCACATTCACATTTACAGACCATGAAGATAAGCCCTGCAAAGTTTCAGAACGATTCTGAGAAGCGTAGCTAGTCGGCGAAACTCTTGTCTTTCACTATTTTCCATAGACTTTCTACAGGATTCATAGATTGTCGATGCGAACGGGAAAAAATATCAGGCTGCGCATCCTCGAAAATTGGTCTTGGCACTAATGATAAATTGAAATCATGCACCACGGACCAAGCTTTGCCGATGTTTCTGTGAAAAAACATGTCGGGCAGTGGCCGGGTCTTATATACAATGTTCTCATATGAGCTTGTTCATCAGATATAAATGGGATATAATTAAGACCCTGAAAAAAGTTCGATTATTCTATGAGAAACAACAATGAACATGCTGCCTTGTTTCAGTCCTTGGAATTTCTTTCATTAATGTGTTGTCTGCATACGAGAAAACTTTAAAGGCGACAGTTTAATATAGACCATATGTTTCAAGACATAAGGACATTAATTGCTGAAAATGAATAGGGAATTACATTGCATTGCTATAAACAAGCATCGAAAGGTAACGGCGTTATCAATATGGCCGTTTATGGCGCCAAATAGAAAGCGACGTCAACGCATAAAAAACATTGACGTTAACGCGCTTATATGAAAACCGCACGAAATAAAAGTGGTTTTCCTTTCATAACTCGAATATTTGGTCGATGACCTATATTTTTTATTTGCTTATTTGCAGGGGGTAGATCATCCCTTTACTATATCAAAAGTAAATAAAAATTTCAATTGTGGAACTTTTTACATTGAAGAAATTCCACGTTTTTACCAATAATGGAAAATGGCGGGAAATTAAAAACTGAAAATAACCTATATAATGAGGCATACGACGATCACACTTTTGATGTTCAAACAAAGAGACAAGAAAGAGGAGTTAATTAATCTTTATTTCGAAACGATCGGTCATCTATTTTCTTGGATAAAGTCTTCGTACTAGACATAGAAATGCTTCACACAGGCATATAGATGGCGCTGCATTATCTGAAGAAGTAGTACGGTGACCCCACTTTATTATTTCATTTTTTTACTCAGCATATTTTTTTACTCAGCATATAATATTCTATCACTGTATGAAGTTTCAACAAAAACTCAATTGCAGATTTTATAGGGTGATTTCCCTTTAATGTTGTGAAGGGATGTCCCAAACTTGATGTGCGCAGTCATAATGCTGTAAAGCAACATTGCGAACTTGAAGTGTGCAATCCAGGAGACCAAGATGCATTTTGTTTTTATCTTCTGTTAGAGAGGTGCATTGGTTGAGTGGTTAGAGCGATCCAATTATGGTGCAGGTTGCCAGAAGGTCCTGGGTTCAAACACTGATTGGGCCTTCCGGCGACTGGAAAACTCTGTTTTGAATAAGGAAAGGATAAGGCTGTGAAAGGAGGTGGATAGGCTCCACTTTTCATATGCTGTGCCCAAGATACAGTTGGCCTCTAGCCCCCACTGCCCCTAAGGCCACTGGGCTATGGGAAACCTTTACATTTCTAGTCAACAGATTGTGTTTTCCATGCTAACTTCCAGACAAACACACTGGGATGCTCAAAACTGGTTAAAATGTGAAAGTTTTCCTGTCTTGAATCTAAATATGATCCGAGGTTGTAAGTTCAATAAAAGTGGGAGAAATCATCAGCAAGTCCATGTTGGACAGGTAAATCTCACCCTAGGGGTCAGAATTTCAATCAGGGACTCGGCAAGCCTCATCCCTGACAGAGATTCCAACCCTTGGGTGAGATTCTCCTATTGTACATGAACACTCATGATGGATTGTTCTAATCCTTTCTTCTTTCTTTCTTCATGGCATGTAACTTTAGCTGTTCAGCATGGGTACAACTGGGTTAGAAAGGAAAAAGTACAAAACAACACAGAGTTCCTATATAATATTTATTTATTCAGGAAAGACATCATGTATATATCAAGTTTCCATGTTAAGTGGGTAATACATTCTGGCTTGTACCATAAATACCCTAAACAGTGGGGCTCATTCAAATACTAAAATTATCATACCGTATTTATTTGGTTATAAGACGGTTGTCTCTCTCCAGAGGTACTCCAAATATGTAAATCAGTTCCGTGTAATTCAGCTATTAGATTGATATTTCTCTTCCAAAATAATCCCAACTCTTCCAAAATATTCCCAAAAGACTAGATCTGTCTTGTAAGACAGATCTAGGTTTTTAGGATTGTTTTGGAAAGAAAAATAAATTAAGGGAGATCCTCAGGAAGCAAGAATTTTGTTATCGAGCAAACTTTTTTTAAAAATGTATAGAGAGACTGGTAACCAGAGAAGACCCTGATCAGAGGTCTACACTGTTTGCTTAGACACTTTAACCCTATTGCACTCAGAGTGGCCAAAACTCTATGGAGTTTAGGCCACTCTGAGTGCAATAGGGTTTAAATCCTGACATTCAGGGTCATTATGAAGAACATCAAGATTCATTTAAACCATCCCAGTAAACATTTTTCTCTCTTTAAAAAAAAGCACTGGAATGCGGTGGAAACAATATTTACGAACCTCTGTTTAAAACTTAGAGTTTGCTTAACCAATGAGACCAGGCCCCAGGGTTATAAAACTTGAGTACATTCTCAAACTCAAAATAAAGCACACTGATTGGAAGCAGCCAATCAGTGTGCTTTATTTTGAGTTTGAGATAATTCTCAAGTTTTATAACCTCGAACCCTTTTGCCTAACAGAATAGCTTGCCTGATGTGCTTGCTCATCACATAAGCAAGAGATCCCTTCTGAAATGGGATCTACTTTTAAAAGAAAGGGTTTACCCCTTGAGCGAATCTTTTGAAAAGCAGATCCCACTTTGGAAGGGCTACCTTGCCATGAGAAGCAAACAAGAAGTCACAAAAGTTGTTTCCCTTTGTAAAAACAGGGAAGTGCATCCATACACCTTACGGGCTGGTACCATCTGAACTGCTCTGTGAGGCAGTTCTCTTGAAATACAACAAGAAGACCTGTCACCGGGACAGGATAGCTCGCCTGACAGCGCCTTGCCCATCACATAAAAAACTTTAATGTAAAACTTCAACATTTTGCTAACGCCGACGCCACCACCGCTGCTAACGCCGACGCCGGGGGTAGTACAATAGCTCTTCCTGAACTTCATTCAGGCGAGCTAAAAATACACATGTATATGTAGCAGAGAAAGAAAAAATTCCAAATTTAAATTACAAACCCCTCCCACAAAGTTTTGACTTCTCTGGAGCAATATGGAAGGTGATAAGTGGAATGAGATTCCTGTTATACAAACTGACACATATTTATGCCAAACGAAACAAATACATACACGTTAACCATAACCTATATTTGTAAAACTGAGACTGCAAATATACAACATGTGTTAGCTAGAACACAAAAGAGTATTAAAAGTTCAGAAAAACACAAAAGAAAATAACCTAAGCTACCATGAGGTAAACTGAGCTACTAGTCTACAGCCAACATCAAAATTACAGGAGCATTAAGGCATTGTCAGCTTAACTAAGTCATTAGTCAAGGATTTGTAGTGTTCCAGCACATATACAGTCTCCAGACTGTTGATGCACGCAGGAAAGACTGACCCGACAGGGAAAGTGCAAGCTGATTGAAATCTTTGCTTTTATGCCACTGTTTTTCTTCGCAATTTTACATCCTTATCAACAGCATACCATACTGACCCTAAAATTTCAGACACCTGAAATTCGGACAATTATTGTTTGAAAATTTTTGGAAAGTGGATTTTACACATGTTAATGCATCCAAATGATGTTTAGTGAATGGCAAACATGGAAGACCCAGGAGCAGTTTGATCTAGATCTACAATGTTTGCTCAGACCTGTCTGTCTCAATATTTAGGGTCGTTACGGTATATGGGAGGTTGATACTGAAAGGCTATGTGTAACGGAACCTCGTTAACAGCAGAAACAATGCCGTCTCCAGCAGGACTCAAACCCGGACTGCTAGCTTAGTGGGCCAGTGCTCGACCCACTGAGCCACTGGGGCTGTTATAATATAGGACTTACATGTATATATGATAATATAATGTACAGAACATGGTACTTAAGTACAGACGATATCATAATAGTAAACAAAGACATAAAATACTTCTAGAGACATGAAATAAATCAGAACGTCTTAATGACACAATCACCTGGTTGTTCGAAGCATCATTAGCTAAACAAAGTTGTTAGTCAAGAATTCGTTAAGTCTTACAGTGCGCACAAAATCAATTGCAGTACTATTTTTTGCTGAAAAAAAAATGTGAGGAGCTTTTGCACGGCAAAAGCTCCTCACTTCTTTTTGGCAAAAATGGTTGAGTTTTATGCATAATATGTTTGAAAATTCATGTCTCGTTAACTAACAACATCGTAAGCTTTGAACAACCAAGCCCAGGGGTCCTTATACACTGTCATTTGTTTGTATTCAAACAACAGTTCCCTTATGAAATGATTTCATTTCCTTTGCAGCCCTGTTACCATTCTTTCATAATACAAAGATTTCTTTGATTCTTGATACCATAGTTCATCACATATTAAAGACAGTTTTGAAAACCAAAAGGACGGTATATTTAAATGAGATTTACTTCCTTTGACTTATGAATACTGTAAAACATATGATGACTACAGAAATGCTATAATGCTACAAGCTGTGATGCGAGAAAAGGTATCTTAATCTTACCATAAAAATTTTAAGTATTGGGATTGATAGAGCAGGAGCAGTCTGATCAGGGCCTACACTGTTTGCCATTCCACCTGCATCTTTTGGACACAATTGCCTTACAAAATCATACTGTTCCATTTGTTTGACAATCATGGTAATTATTTTAGGAGTCCCTTTATCTAGAATTTTTATGGTATACATCAGCGACGACACAAAACCAACTAAGTGGCATGTGTGCCCAGCGAAGATTCAGATCAGCCTGGGCATCCACCCAGTCTGATCAGAGTCTTTCTTTCTTTCTTTCTTCCATTCACGCCTTAACCCCCGAAGGGGACACAGACGGTGTACTTTTGTACACTCCGGTGTTGCAGGGTGAAAGCCTACGTATAGCGATGTAGCTATAGTAGGGATCTTTAACCTGCACAGGGGATGACTCTCCCTGCACAGGGGGCCTCCAGTTAACGTCCCGATCCGAAGGACGGCACACTTGTTAGCATCATCCCTGCAAATGATGCTAGAAAAACGCGTTCGGACATAGGAAGATTTCACCTCGGGCGGGATTCGAACCCACGACCTCTGGCTTCAGAGTCAAGTGCACTAACCACCGAGCCACCGCGCTTCTCGGTCTCGGTCTTTACTGTGCGCTTAATGGGTAGCTTAGTGTCTTAGCTACCTCCATGCCGGCAGCAAAGCTTTTAATAGGTCTGGGCGGATGCCACAGCTGATATGAGTCATCGCTGGGGGGCACAAACCACTTTGTTAGTTTTGTCATGTTGCAGCTCATAAGCAGCTCTCAGGATCCATAAATAGCTGCTGTGAACAGATGCCCATCAAACAATTGAAATATGCACATGCTATTGATATAGGGCATCTTTTCTACAGGCAGAGCTCTGAGCTAAAAACTAGTACTCAGTGCCTTCTCAATGAGGCATTTAATGTTTGTATAGAGAAATATGAAAAGTTGTCCCTAAATTATCCATTATAACTTCTTATCTCTGGTACAAGAAACTTGTAAAAACTGACAAAAATTTGCGTGTAAACATGTAAAATAACCCATAACATGGCAGTTTACTGCAAAAGAGACAACACAATTTGATTCAGCAATACTGGAATGACATTACGGAAACTGAGAGACAATATCAAGATACCATAAAAATCCAAAAATTGGGACACCCAACCAAATTACCGTAACTGTCCTAAAATTGAACAGTTTTGGTTTTGCACTACAGTAATGCTTCTAACAGATGTAGATAGAAATGGCAAACCTACCCTGATCAGACTGCTCCTTCAGAAGCAGTCTGATCTGGGTCTTCATTATTTGCTCAAATCCATCTATCCCAATTGTCCCAATTTTTAGAATGTTTATGTAGATTGTGTAATACAGCATGAACAAGCACAAAAGATAATACATAACCACACAGCTTGTAAATAACATTAAGATTAATGACTGCACCTACTATTAAATCAATGAAATAAAATTCACATCACACTCAGTACATTATCTAAGACAATCAAATCCACTGACATTTTGTGAGATCCTCAGGACAAGCCCACTGCTCCTAAGAAGGGCAACAGGGATATTATTTAGGAATAATTTTCCATATTTCTGCATTAGAACATAAACAGGGACCAGTCATTAGAACTGTCTCTCAGAGACAGTTCTAATGTGGGGTTACAATATATGTTTCAATTGAGAAATAAGAAAAAAATTTCTTCGAATTATCCTCAATACCCCCGCTTATCTGGAGCTTTGCAAGCCAACATCAAATATGAATAGATATATTACATACCATATGTATAATATTACATTAATTGCTGCATTTGAATTTTTTTTTTCCTTTCTTTTTTTTTTCTTTTTTTTTTAAGAATCATCACTCCTCAGCATACAATTACTTGGTGATATACATGTATTATATGACAACTCAGACAATGTTGTGAAAATTTATACATGAAATATGTCATTCAATTCACCATTCTGTCACTACACTTCCTCAAGTACACCCATCTATTAATGCAGACTTACAGGAAACGAATTGTGGAATATCACATATTAGATAAAAAATGCCCTTTAAAACAAAAAAAAACTTCATTAATAAAACTGCACAACAGTTTTTATTTGCGAGTCTTTTCATACTTTAATGAAATACTAACAACATATACAAACATACTAAAGATAAAGTCAAAGCTACCTCAATCATTGAATAGAAGCTTTGCAAAGATTAATGGTAACACAGCAATGAAAAGCATTTTTAAATTTTCAAATGCTAATGCAAAACATACATAAAACCCCAACCAAAAACCAAAACATAAGTACATCAAATATATATGAAATATTAAGATTACAACATTTGTTCAAAATAGAGATTCCTTTTCAACAAGTTATATTTTAATGTGAATGCGTACACTCTCAGGGCAAACAAATCTGCCGTTTACAATTCTGCCTCCAAAAAGGGAGACAATTTTTGTGACTTTTTGTTTGCTTCCCTGGACAAAAGAGCCCTTTCAGAAAGGGTCTACTCTTAAAAGAAAGAATTTGCTGCTTGGGGAGCAAAATTCTTCATGAACTGATCCCTGTTGGGAACAAAGTCAAAAATGAAAATGGCAGAGTTGCTTCCCCTGAAAGTGTACCCATACACCTTAAAAGAACAGTGTTTGCTGAGAGACATATGAGCCACGACATGACAAAACCAACAAAGTGGCTGTGCGCCCCGTGCAGACTGATCAGCCTGGGCATCCGCCCAGTCTGATCAGAGTCTTCGCTCTCAGCATGAAGGTAGCTTAGACCCTTAGCTACCCTTAAACACCTTTGGAAAGACTCAGACTGTTGGGATGCCCAGGCTGATCTGAGTCTGCGCTAGCTGCGCAACCAGGTTGTTGATTTCTCATGTCGCGGTTCAATTTTTTTACCTCTAACTCACCAACTCACCGGAGCTGTATATCAATCTCAGTTCAGTATCTTCTTCCATTAAATAAAATATCTACAAAAGTTTTTGCAGACACTGACAAGAGAAAACTAAATGACGTCACTTACTGTTGACTGCCCTATCTTTTCTTGATTAAGATTTGGCAATCAGCTAAATTTCATTCCTGAAGGTATCATAGCAATTATCAAAGAAATATGTGGGTTTTTTTCTTGTTTTTTTTTTTTTTTTTTTTCATTTTCATTATGGTTTGAAGGATATATATGAATTAAAACCACCCTAGAAACGGTGTTAAATTCTACTCAGACATAATAATTACACAGCTAAGTATAAATCCAGCACCTATTCTATTCATAATACAAGTTCTATGGAATTCTCCCATAGAAATGCAATGGTAAAGTAAAAGTACCATGGAAATGTGTGTAATCTATTGAAAATTCATTGAAACGCAAGGCATTTACAAAATGACATAGACATTTCATATTTTTACCATTTACATGCTTGCTCCATAAAATATGCCCATGGAATATCATCCCAAATGTAAAATTCCCATGGAAATATGTGTTATCCATGTAAAATTCCATTGATACGACTAGTAATTACGTTACAAGAGATATAAAACAAGAAAATCGTTAGAACCGATGGATGCTCCCCGAAGGCTTGGAATAGGAGAATGGGTATCCTGGTGAAGGAGTGATTTTCTGTGTAAATTAAATGCAATTTAAAATGGAAAAAAAAATTCTTTTCAATACTTTTAGAGCAATGCTCTAGACATACATACAACTGAGAAAAAATAAGAAGGGAAGTAACTCCAAAATAACTTGAGATACAGTTATGGTTCTTCTGCTCTGCACTTCTTGTCATTGCCCTCTATTATCAATATGTGAAGTTTCATTCATGTTCTCTTAAATATGTACAGAGATATACTCCGGACAAGCTAAATAACTGAAAAAATTAGGAAGGAAGCTAACTCCGTAATTACTAAAGGTAGGGTTATAGTTCTTAAGCTCTGCACTTCCTTTCATTACCCTCTATCAATGTGTGAAATTATATTCAGTTTCCTTCAATACTTCCTAAGATATGCTCTATATATGCACAATAAACCACAAATTAAGAAGGGAGCTAACTGTGTAATTACTTATGACAGAGTCATGGTTCTTGTGTTCTGCACTTTCATTCATTGCCCTCTATTAGTGTGTGAAGTTTCACTAAGTTCCCTTTTATCCTTTCAGAGATATGCTCTGGACATGCAAAAAACTAAAAAAATAGGAAGGGAGCTAACTTTACAAATTCTAAAGACAGGGTTATGGTTCTTGTGCTCTGCATTTTCTCTTATTGCCCTCTTTCAATGTATGAAGTTTCATTAAGTTCCCCCTTATACTTTCAGAGATATGCACCAGACAAGCTTAATATTGAAAAAAATGGAAACTAAATGGCTAACTTCATAAATACTTGTGATAGGGTTATGATTCTTGTGCACTGCACTTCCTCTAATTGTCCTCTATAAATGTGTGAAGTTTCATTTAGTTCCCCCTTATACTTTCAGAGATATGCTCCGGACATGCAAAATACTGAAAAAAATGGAAAGGGAGCTAACTTCGTAAATACTCGTAACAGGGTTACGTTTCTTGTGCACTGCAATTCTTCTCATTGTCCTCTATCAATGTGCGAAGTTTCATTTAGTTCCCCCTTATACTTTCAGAGATATGCTCCGGACAAGCAAAATATTGAAAAAACTGGAAAGGGAGCTAACTTCGTAAATACTTGTGACAGGGTTACGGTTCTTGTGCACACTATACAGCCTAACTAATCAATGACTGGATCTGTATGCATACAGATGCAGTTGTACAAAGCACCAATTCTTTGGCTGAAACAAATCAGTCTTTGCTGTAGTGCTCACATTATTTCAACAGTCAATATGCACTCTGTTCCATGAATCACACATTTAGCAAGTCCTGCAAGTTTTCCACAAAAAGAGGGCTTGAATATCAATGTCAGTAAAACTTTTCAAAATTAAAATGGAAATAATAATGTTCATGGGAAGCAACTCTTGGCATTTCACTATGGGTTCAACTGGTCCTGGAAAGAATTTGCTCCCACAGCTAAATTCTTTTATCTAAGAGTAAACCCTTTGTTGTCAGAGGTAAGCCAATACTGAAAACCTCAAAGTCAAAATTCAACTGTAAACTCGCAGTAAATTTTCTGGTCTCAAAAAATTTACTTTGAGATACCAGTAGTTTGGGTTGAAATGTAAAGAAAAACAGGAAATGTGTCCTATCTACATTCTTTGACTTATGAGGGTACTTTGAGATATCAGTACTTCAGATAACGAGAACCAACTTATTTGGTGAGGCAAACCTTTGAAGCACACTATCATGACAAAACTGCAAGCAAGCCTTGGAAAGATCCAATTCATCTAAATGTAGAAACTGTCCTTCCCTTTACGATAAATATGACGGAGACGTAAGAATACAACAGTTCCAAATCCCTGCATTGTTTCCATAGTAAGATTACCACCAAGATATTCAGCATAGGCCCTACAAACCGGCAGCCCAAAACCATACCTGAAAATATAATGGTAACAATAATACAGTGTTACTGCAACGGAATTTTGAATATTGTCCCAAGCTGAGATATTTAGGGTGTGAGCTTGCAAGCTACTAAGGAACAACAATTTATTCACCAATCCTTTTATTTCCCAGGAGATTTAATTTCAATAAAAGCCTTCCAAATGACTGCGTGATACCCCGCCACTGCAAACCGATTGTACTTGTCCATTTTTTGCTGATTTATTTATTTTATACAAGTAAGTTGTCATGTGGCAGAGGCAGATAACCCCAGTTGGGCCAAATTTTGTTGATCATCTCAAGTGGCTTTCATTACTTCTATCAATAGTTTCAAGTTTTAGAAAAATCTATTTAAATCATTATTTTATATAGATTTTTTCATCAGTTTGTGCATTTGTATTGCCCGGGGGAAAAAGCAGATAACCCAAATGAGGTAAAGTTTGAGCATCACAGAAAGCTTTTATTACTCTGATTATCTACTGTAAATTTCAGAAAGAACGCTTTGAACCCTGATTTTATACAGATTTTTTCATGATTTTTCACATGTATATAGCCCCAGGGTAGGGGCAGATAGCAATTGAAGTCAAAATTTCTATAGTAACACATAGCTGTTGTAGTTTCAATCATTTTTGTGAAGTTTCACCATGATATTCCAAATAGTGAAGAAACTACAGGCCAAAAAACATGTTTTTGTACATTGACAAGTGACTCTGTCAGAAATTATCGAAATTTGCCCATTAACAATCCCAAGCGAGACATTCTTAGTACAAATGCATACGCAAAATTTGAACTTAATCCGTTCATAAATACTTCAGTTATTGAATGAAAATGAAGTGCGGATGGACAGACAGACATACATATGACAGACAGACACACGTATGGCCAATGTGAAATCATAAAGCCCCGCCACATGTTAATGTGTTTTTGAAATCTAAGAATCAGATTCTGATTCCGAACAATAGTATCATACTTCCTGTTGACTGCATCATATATTTTAGGTGGAATTAATTTTTCAAATTATGTGACAAGACTATTGCATTCAGTAGAATGGAACCGTATATGTTGATTCTGAACTGAAAAACAAAAAAAAACTTATCAGCTGAAAAATAGGCTGAGCAGCAGGGAAGTCCTGGACTATCAGAATGTGATGCTCTTTTGTATAAAAATAATGCCTACCCGTGCATTTTCCCAGGAACATTACTTGTGTGTGGTGGGTTCATGACCTCACTAAACGGTCCCTGATTCTGATTATCATCTTGATAAGAACTGCTAGTGGTGAAGTTATAGCGCCAGATCTTGTCCACCAGATGGTGTGGCACCCCACCACCACGGTCCTCTATGCTGCAATAGACAACAGAATACTGTATTTATTCAGCTGTAAAACAGTGTTTTACCATCTCTAGAATGACCCAAAATATCTATATCAGTCTGATGAAATTCAGCTATGACAGGTTTTTCCAATCTAAAACAATCCCAAACAAGGGCTTCGCAAGCGGCGCATAATACGCCCGTTTCAATTTCCTAAAGGAGTTGCAGAATGAGCAAGATTGCAAAAGGATAGACAGGCAGACAAACAGGGGCAACCACTCTATAATAATTAACTAGAACTGTCAGCGAATCTGACTATACCCCGCTTAATTGCTTAAATCAAATGATGTTATTTTCGTAACAAAAAGCATAAAGAGGGAGAGAAATCATTGTTACCAAGAATACCAAAAATGAATGGTTGCTGTGAAATCTGTTACAAAAAATTACTTTATATAAAGTCAGGAGAGAAAGAAAATTGGAAAAATATAGGGAAGAACTAGAAAATGTGTTTATGAAACACTATGCCCCCAACCATATGCTTGTCTCTAGAGAAGGTTCATCCAATAATGCTTGTACCTTTGTACCATATGCTTACAATGCACTAAGTCGAAAAAGGGGCTTAACTCAGTCAAAAATTTACGAATTGTTTTTGAAAGTTAATCAGGTCATCTACACCTTGGGCAATATCAACCTGCAAAAAGCATGATCCTAGCATCAGGGGTTCTCCAGATATTTTGTTCACAAGCTTCCATAGGCAAATAATGCACTAAGTTGAAAAAGGGGCATAACTCAATCCAAAATTTACAAATTATTTTCAAAAGTTAACCAGGTCATCTACACCACAGGCAGTATGTTCCTGCATAAAATCATGCTCCTAGCATCAGGTGTTCTTGAGATATTTTGTTCACAAGGTTCCATAGGCTTACAATGCACTAAGTCGAAAAAGGGGCATAACTCAATCAAAAATTCATGATTTTTTTTCAAAAGTTAATCAGGTCATCTACACCACAGGCAGTATCTTCCTGCAAAAGATCATGCTCCTAACATCAGGGGTTCTTGAGATATTTTGTTCACAAGGTTCCACAGGCTAAGTCGAAAAAGGGGCATAACTCTGGAAATACATGACCGGCGGAAAAAAGGGCATAACTTTGTCAAAAATTCACGAATTTGTTTCAAAAGCTAATCAGGTCATCTACACCTTGGGCATTCTCATCCTGCAAAACCTCATGATCCTAGCATCAGGGGTTCTTGAGATATTTTGTTCACAAGGTTCCACAGGCTAAGTCGTAAAAGGGGCATAATTCTGGAAATACATTGCCAGCGGAAAAATAAAAAAATACAGGTCTGCTTATTTTCCATACTGATCATGTGTATAAAGTTTCAAGTTCCTAGCTCTTATTGTTCTTGAATATATGTAAGGGTACCTTTGTACCATAGGCCTCAATGCACTAAGTCGAAAAAGGGGAATAACTCGATCAAAAATTCACGAATTTTTTTCAAAAGTTAATCAGGTCATCTACACTGCAGGCAGTATCTTCCTGCAAATAATCATGCTCCTAGCTTCAGGGGTTCTTGAGATATTTTGTTCACAAGGTTCCATCGGCTTACAATGCACTAAGTCGAAAAAGGGGCATAACTCGGTCAAAAATTCACGAATTTGTTTCAAAAGTTAATCAGGTCATCTACACCTTGGGCATTCTCATCTTGCAAAGCCTCATGATCCTAGCATCAGGGGTTCTTGAGATATTTTGTTCACAATGTTCCACAGGCTAAGTCGAAAAAGGGGCATAACTCTGGAAATACATTGCCGGCGGAAAAATAAAAAAATACGGGTCTGCTTATTTTCCATACTGATCATGTGTATAAAGTTTCAAGTTCCTAGCTCTTATTGTTCTTGACTATATGTAAGGGTACCTTTGTACCATATGCCTCAATGCACTAAGTCGAAAAAGGGGAATAACTTGATCAAAAATTCACGATTTTTTTTCAAAAGTTAATCAGGTCATCTACATCACAGGCAGTATCTTCCTGCAAATAATCATGCTCCTAGCTTCAGGGGTTCTTGAGATATTTTGTTCACAAGGTTCCATCGGCTTACAATGCACTAAGTCGAAAAAGGGGCATAACTCGGTCAAAAATTCACGAATTTGTTTCAAAAGTTAATCAGGTCATCTACACCTTGGGCATTCTCATCCTGCAAAACCTCATGATCCTAGCATCAGGGGTTCTTGAGATATTTTGTTCACAAGGTTCCACAGGCTAAGTCAAAAAAGGGGCATAACTCTGGAAATACATTGCCAGCGGAAAAATAAAAAAATACGTGTCTGCTTATTTTCCATACTGATCATGTGTATGAAGTTTCAAGTTCCTAGCTCTTATTGTTCTTGACTATATGTAAAGGTACCTTTGTACCATAGGCCTCAATGCACTAAGTCGAAAAAGGGGAATAACTCAATCAAAAATTCACGAATTTTTTTCAAAAGTAAATTAGGTCATCTACATCACAGGCAGTATCTTCCTGCAAATAATCATGCTCCTAGCTTCAGGGGTTCTTGAGATATTTTGTTCACAAGGTTCCATCGGCTTACAATGCACTAAGTCGAAAAAGGGGCATAACTCGGTCAAAAATTCACGAATTTGTTTCAAAAGTTAATCAGGTCATCTACACCTTGGGCATTCTCATCTAGCAAAGCCTCATGATCCTAGCATCAGGGGTTCTTGAGATATTTTGTTCACAAGGTTCCACAGGCTAAGTCGAAAAAGGGGCATAACTCTGGAAATACATTGCCAGCGGAAAAATAAAAAAATATGGGTCTGCTTATTGTCCATACTGATCATGTGTATAAAGTTTCAAGTTCCTAGCTCTTATTATTCTTGACTATATGTAAGGGTACCTTTGTACCATAGGCCTCAATGCACTAAGTCGAAAAAGGGGAATAACTCGATCAAAAATTCACGAATTTTTTTCAAAAGTTAATCAGGTCATCTACACCACAGGCAGTATCTTCCTGCAAAAAATCATGCTCCTAGCTTCAGGGGTTCTTGAGATATTTTGTTCACAAGGTTCCATAGGCTTACAATGCACTAAGTCGAAAAAGGGGCATAACTCGGTCAAAAATTCACGAATTTGTTTCAAAAGTTAATCAGGTCATCTACACCTTGGGCATTCTCATCCTGCAAAACCTCATGATCCTAGCATCAGGGGTTCTTGAGATATTTTGTTCACAAGGTTCCACAGGCTAAGTCAAAAAAGGGGCATAACTCTGGAAATACATTGCCAGCGGAAAAGTAAAAAAATACAGGTCTGCTTATTTTCCATACTGATCATGTGTATAAAGTTTCAAGTTCCTAGCTCTTACGGTTCTTGACTATATGTAAGGGTACCTTTGTACCATAGGCCTCAATGCACTAAGTCGAAAAAGGGGAATAACTCAATCAAAAATTCACGATTTTTTTTCAAAAGTTAATCAGGTCATCTACATCACAGGCAGTATCTTCCTGCAAATAATCATGCTCCTAGCTTCAGGGGTTCTTGAGATATTTTGTTCACAAGGTTCCATCGGCTTACAATGCACTAAGTCGAAAAAGGGGCATAACTCGGTCAAAAATTCACGAATTTGTTTCAAAAGTTAATCAGGTCATCTACACCTTGGGCATTCTCATCTAGCAAAGCCTCATGATCCTAGCATCAGGGGTTCTTGAGATATTTTGTTCACAAGGTTCCACAGGCTAAGTCGAAAAAGGGGCATAACTCTGGAAATACATTGCCAGGGGAAAAATAAAAAAATATGGGTCTGCTTATTGTCCATACTGATCATGTGTATAAAGTTTCAAGTTCCTAGCTCTTATTATTCTTGACTATATGTAAGGGTACCTTTGTACCATAGGCCTCAATGCACTAAGTCGAAAAAGGGGAATAACTCGATAAAAAATTCACGATTTTTTTTCAAAAGTTAATCAGGTCATCTACACCACAGGCAGTATCTTCCTGCAAAAAATCATGCTCCTAGCTTCAGGGGTTCTTGAGATATTTTGTTCACAAGGTTCCATAGGCTTACAATGCACTAAGTCGAAAAAGGGGCATAACTCGGTCAAAAATTCACGAATTTGTTTCAAAAGTTAATCAGGTCATCTACACCTTGGGCATTCTCATCCTGCAAAACCTCATGATCCTAGCATCAGGGGTTCTTGAGATATTTTGTTCACAAGGTTCCGCAGGCTAAGTCGAAAAAGGGGCATAACTCTTGAAATATGTGACCCGCGGAAAAAAGAAAAAACATGTGTTCGCTTATTTTTCATACTGATCATGTGTATAAAGTTTCAAGCTCCTAGCTCTTACGATTCTTGATATGACAGACGGACAGACGGACAGACAGACAGACGGACAGGCCCAAACCAATATGCCCCCACAATTTCTCCGAAATTGGGGGCATAATAAGCAGGAGAAGACTGGTTATCAATCCCACAATACAACAAGTTATCATCAACATGCATACAAAAATCCCTACCCTAACTTACAGATGCATAGAAATCTTTTGCAAAAAAAATGCATTATTCAAAGTAAAGACAGAAAGAAAATCAGACAAATACAGGGATTAAAAAGAGGAGAAGTCTGCTTCTTAATCCCACAATACAGGAAGTCATCATTAACCTGCATACCAAATATGACTAATCTAGCTTGCATGGTTGTGGAGAAATCTTTGATGAAAAGGTTCATTATTCAAAGTATGGAAAGAAAGAATATTGGAAAAATACAGGGAAGAATAAGCAGAAAAAGGCTGGTTCTCAATCCCACGATACAACATATCGTCATCAACCTGCATACCAAATAAGAGTACTCTAGCTTGCTTGGTTGTGGAGAAATCTTTGATGAAAAATTCTATTATTCAAAGTATGGAAAGAACGAATATTGGACAAATACAGGGAAGAATAAGCAGAAAAAGGCTGGTTCTCAATCCAAAGATACAACATATCGTCACCAACCTGCATACCAAATATGACTACTCTAGCTTGCATGGTTGTGCAGAAATCTTTGACGAAAAATTTCATTATTCAAAGTAGGGAAAGAAAGAAAATCGAACAAATACAAGGAAGAATAAGCAGGAGAAGGCTGGTTCTCGATCCCACGATACAACATGTCGTCATCAACCTGCATAACAAATATGACTACTCTAGCTTGCGTGGTTGTGGAGAAATCTTTGACGAAAAATTTCATTATTCAAAGTATGGAAAGAAAGAAAATTGGACAAATACAGGGAAGAATAAGCAGGAGAAGGCTGGTTCTCAATCCCAAAATACAACATGTCGTCATCAACCTGTATGCCAAATATGACCAGTCTAGCTTGTATGGTTGTGAAGAAATTTTCGATGAAAAATTTGATCATATGGGGAGGGAAGGACAGATGGAAGGACGGACAGATGGACGGACAGACAGATGTAAACCAGTATACCCCCCACTTTTTCAAAGTGGGGGTATAATGACTGCAACATCATCTAAATATTTAACACTGATATACTGTTAGTATTCCAAGGTAAGTTGGACAAGGGAGATAACCTAAATACATGTTACACCATTTTTAGTTCTAGTTTTTTCCCTTGACAATATATTGTACAAGAAAACACGAAAATAGCCTTTTCGAACTAATGAAAGGGATTAACTCTAAAACGAAGAAAGGGAAAGCAGCCATTTTTGTACGCGACACATCGTTAGGACTTCATTCACATTGCTATGAAGTTTTATAAAGATATCCCAAACGGTTATCTAGTTATGGTGCGTACAAGACTTACAGGGAAAAAATTAATCAAAGGGGCATAACTTCAAAAGTAAGAAAGGGGGAGCAACCATTCTTGTACGCAACACGTTCCCCCACCCTGATACATATATCTACCAAATTTCATGAAGATATCCCAAATGGTTACTGAGTTATGGCATGTACAAGAATGTTTACGGACAGACGGACGGACGGATGGACAGCGCCACGACATAATACGTCCATTTTTTCAAAACGGGCGTATAAAAATCTAGATCCATCTTATAAGACGGATCTAGCTTTTTTGATCTAGATCCATCTTATAAGATGGATCTAGCTTTTTTGGGATTGTTTTAGAAGGGATAAAACTGGTCCATATTGAATTTTGAGGATAAGAAAAGGGTACTGCTGAGTCTGGTTATTTTCTTGATATCTTGAAGTACCTGATTAAGTAAAGTGATTGAGTTTGCATTTTTGCCAACCTAAATCAAGTCTGAAGTCTTCAAACTCTAGCTTGAAATCCCAGCTATGGTTTAAAGGATTATTGCGCTCTAACCATGCGGTATTTAAACCCTAGTTTGGAACTTTTGTTTCGAACCTGAGTCTGAAGTTTTCAAACTCCAGTTTCAAGCCCCTACTGTGGTAAAGGGAATTAATGTGCGCTTGAATTGACAAAACAAGATAGCAGTAAGCTTAATATACTATGCACAATAAATATAGCAATTTTTTTGTATGTGTCAGATCCACCATATTAGGATTTTATTGTCAATTTACAGCATAAAGATACAAAGGCCGATCATTTGAGATGGTCTGGCAGGTAAAAGATTCAAGATTGTTCAATTGTAGCGTTCGAACTACCCTGACGTCAGATTTTATGACCATTGTGTCTGAAGGACATTTCTGATCATGCACAAAAGCCAAAACCATAATGAGGCGGCTGGTTTGCTGTTAAAATAAAGGAAAACGCTCTAAAACATTTGAATATGCTACGAGTATGAGGTTTACAAAATTCGAAAATTTGACGTTTTCCCTTGTTTTTATGTTATCGTCTAAAAAAGTTGTTTCTAATCGGTATTTCTTAAATCCCTTTCGAGTGTATGATTCTTTGGTATCTACCAATATGATAACGTAAACAATTCGGGAAGAAAATTCGTCCCGTTACTGAGCATAAGTCAAAAGTCTCAGACTAACGTAATCATTTTCTGACAGTTACGTTATACTTCAGTGAAGAAATTTCACAGTTAAATTAATCATGGTATGACCTTTAATTTAAGCCTATTGATTTTCTCAGGTTTTTCTTCTGCATTGAGCTGAAGCACCCGTGAATCCTTGCACATTGGACGGAATTATAACGTTTTAACGTCAATTGCGCATGCTAAGATTTGTCCATTGTTAAGCTTAACCATATCTTTTACATACCGTAATAATTCGATGTTTTGGGACCCTGTATGTATTGGGACACCTGCTGTTTTTGGGGAAAACAATTAATTAAACGATTATATATATTGGGACAAATTAAGATTTCAGGAAAATTTCATTAATTTTGTGACTGTATTAATTGGGACGCACTGATTGTTAGAAATAACCAGATGGATTTAAAATGCTTGCTGAGCTAGATAGTCCAAATACTTAAGGTGTATGCGATAAGATTTTGCGGCCTTGAAAGGTACCGAAATTACCACATGTGTTGGCCAAATACCAGCGGTGACTGACAGGCCTAAATTTATTGTCCTGATTGCATTGTGTGATTGCATAATGGCATATTAAAGGAAATGTCCACATTGCATCAAGGAACTGAAAATACCGATCAGCACACATTAAAAGCTAAGAGATGGCTCAGACTATAAGTAGTCCAAATACTGATAGTAATTACGGTAAGAACACCTGTTACTCTTGCCGATTTGCCATCGCCGACTCTTTGATGCTTATGAGACAGACTTTATTTTTGAGTGTCTGGGTTTTTTTGTACAGGAGAAAAGCTGCACACTACATCAGTAAATAATAAGAGAGCCTGATCGACCTGCACATTTGTCACCAGTCCTACTCTCTGTATCAACCATCTACACTGCATTAGAATAGCAGAGACCCAAGTATAAGTCTGTATAGGTGCTCTTACTGATCTGGGTTTTTAACACGTTGTATGGCTTTTTTTCTTGTGTAATGACTTGTGAATGAGTAAATATGGTCTTCACCGCTTGTCAAATCAATTAGTTATGTAACACCTGACACAGCTTGACCTTACAGAAATGTATATAGGGTTGGGTGAAAACTCATCTTAGGGCAATCAGTATGCAGTGACCAGCATGCGCACCTGCGAAGTTTAGTTGTGTTATCAGTTAATGGGATTAAGCTGTCTGGAGGATAACCATTTTGTTGTTAAATCAATTGATAAAAGGATATTAATATTGAGGAAGTGAACATTTTCTGGTTTATTTCATCATGGGTAAACAGATTAGGAGATGAAGGCTAATTTCGGTAAGACCTATTTAATTCCATATACTGCCAAAGGCAACATCACAGCAGTGTACGATTGTATGTATTGGGACACAGAAAAAACTAATTATTCTAAGTATTGGGACATCAGAGAAAGTAATTATTTTTGCCTGTCCCAATACATCGAATTATTACGGTATTCAATAGCTTTGACAAGAAAACTGGGCATGTAAATGATGAGAAAGACCGTACAAAAAATCACATGCTTGACATGTTTATGTTGCTTTTCAATGGGAGCGAATTTCGGCCAATGGCCCCTTCTGTGCTAATCGCTTTTCCCCAATATCGTTTTTAAACACGGCTGGTAATGTCGTAAGGGGCGATCAAAAGTTATGCATATTAAATCCTTACGAGAGTTTCCGGACATGAGCAACGGGAGCGAGCTACTAGGCAACCGCTACGTAAGTACCAATATTTTATCTGTTTTTACTGCTTCGCAACACAATATAGGCAAAAGGAGAATGTGATTCCCAACAATAATCATTTCTGCACAAGAAACGAAAGAATCAGACGTCTGAAAGTCAATAGCTGACGTGTAATCTAGGCTCTCCCATATATGGTGTAGCCGTGTAATCAGTTTTCGTGGTTGTTTTCACAGGTATTCTTTACAACAAATGGTCTAAACTGCTTTATGGTTGTAAGTTATTGTATTCTTTCCCCACTATCTTTCAAGTAAAATCAACCAGCGTTAACTTTTTGGTGCCACATTGTTACCGCGACGAGCTTTTGGTAACTATTACCCCTTACGACATCGGATGCCCCTATCGAGACGATTGCCCATTACGAGACGAATTATTGCAATACCATTGGGGCAAAAATAAGGATATTTTTTATAATTAACCATCTGAAAAATCCGTTTTGCTCAGGACCGGGGGGTCAGGGGTTCGATCCTCTCCCGAGTGTGTTGTTTCCTTGAACAAGAGACATTTTCTCCCCAAAAGTACTGGTAATACCCAGGAAGAGGTGGATCCGTCCAAACATAACTGAAAAATTGTTTATCGGGACGTTAAACAATAATCAAAAAGTTTTGCCATCACAAATTCCAAAAATAGTGGTTGGCTATTTACTGTGATTCTAATTTCCAAGCCATGGAAATACAGCTATCGATGTATATCACCTCAACAGCCACAGGTGATTCTCGTACCAGTTTTGAACCGGTTGCGAGCAACAATGCTGTCTCTGTTTTAAATATTTAAATAGTCCCAAAATCATGTTATTTCGAGCTAATGCACAAGGCATTTGTAACCTGCCCTGGAGCAGGGCGGGGGATAGAGCAGTGCAGAGGAAATACCATAGGTTTCATATATATATATATATAGATAAACATGGCAGTGCAATGACAATATAACATAATGCGGGGGGGGGGGGGGGGGGGGGGGGGGCGTCATATAACAACTGAATGTCCCCACAGTGCTGGGCTTTTAGCAGGGATCAAAAACACTGTTACTCACTGGAACTGGGAGGGCCATGGTTACAAGTGACTAGGTAGTGCATGAATGCTTGTAAAATGGGATGATTTCAAGTGTCTTTGGAGTTTGAATGATGCTCGAGCGTTTTACCAAGACCCATCAACAAAAACTTTTAAGAGTATTCCGTTGGTTATTGGATAATCAGAACATAAACCAAATTGACCCGTAAGGGGTAACTGACCCGTAAGGGAGAGTCGATCTCGTAAATCATATTTTTTTCTAGTTTTTAAAATATCAGTCTTTATAAACCGAATTTTAATGACTTTCTATTAAGACATAAAAATATTCGTAGTTAGTATTTTTGTCTCACTAAACATATAAATTTACGCCTAAAACACGCGTTTTCAAGGTCAAAACAGATAAATCAACAACAACCCTCATCCAGGAGAACTGGATTTTTAGACACACTCTTTTGTTATAAACCTCTGTGACCTCTTTCGATTGCGCAAAAATGCTAATTGTTGGGAATAGCATTGGCCGATTTTGGAATATTTACCTGAGAGCATCATAATAAATGATAAATTCGCCTACGTGACATGTTTGTTGTTTGTTGTTCGCTCCCGTTGCTCATGTCCGGAAACTCTCGTAAGGATTTAATATGCATAACTTTTGATCGCCCCTTACGACATTACCAGCCGCGTTAAAGATGGCTTCTGTAATCCCATGGTATCTTATGCCCAAAATACAGTTCCCTTCAATGCAATTTAATTTTGCTCAATGTTGCACTTCAGTAATGAGAAAAATTGCAAAATATAAAAATTTGCTAAATATATTTTGCATAGTATATTACAATTTAACTCTTTAAAGGTAGGTTCCTGGACTAGCGATAACAATTATGTCCACAAAATAATTTTGTCTTTTTCTGAGCAGTATTGAATTCTCTTATTTTTCTGAATTTGTTGCTACTGAGAAACTCGTCAGATGTCGAAGAAAATAGTCGTTTTCCCTTTTGGTTTATTTTCTTTTCTTGGAATTCCTGTTCTAAAAATAACTTTGTTTATTATGTCTATAAATGGGCGATTTCTGATGCCATTCTCCAAAGGTCAATTTTCCCTTGCCGTGAGCTCTCCTAGAGGTCCTGGCATGGCGGATGGGTTAAAACTATCCCAAAATGCAATGCAGCATGACGTCAGCCACGTTATCTATTTTTGGCGCGAACTGAAAATAGCGCTAATTGGTAACTGGTGTGCGAAGCAGAGTTAGGAAATCCCTTGCAAAACAACTTTTCTAATATTTTTTTGATTTACTTTTTTAGTGAAACTTATTCATTCCCTTTTATAAGTGCTTTCCAACAACTTGGATGAACGATCATCAAAATTATGATGCATTCCAAAGTACAGGAACCTACCTTTAAGCACCAGTGAGAAAAATGGCAGAATTTACAAACAGCGTAGCTCTTGATGAGGCAGCTCATAATGAGCAGCCTCATCTAGATCTACTCTGTTTGCCCTCTAGTCTTTGAATTCTCAATAAGACATGTCTTGGACAAGGCATTTTTTTAATTTTTGCGGACGTAAATTTTGTCGTCTGCTTATTGGTGCTTAAAGAGTTAAAGAGAACTTGATATTACTACAAACTGGATACGGGTAGTAGAATCAAGGCCACTTAGAAAACAACAGAAGATTAATTTCACCTTTACAAATAAAAGACAAATCAATGTACTATTTAACTACTGACAAATTGTCTTTCTAATCACTTAAAAAGATAAAATATTGGCCCTGCTTCAAATTTAAAGGGCTAGCAGACCCAAGTACAGTACTGAATTTTTCATCTGTGAAAATGTTGTATTCTTAAAGTGCCACTCTACATAGTCCAGGGCTCAGCCTAGAGGGTGATTCAGGAGAAACGGTCTCCCTAAGCTGGCTGACTTCTCCCTATTTTGAGCAGAGGGAGAAGTGAAACTGTATAGAACATATAGGGAAATCCATAATTTGGGCCAAAACTTCTCCCCAAAATCCTGAAAATGTCACAAAACTTCTCCCTGTCTGAAAGCTCTAGGCTGACCCCTGCACAGTCCCTTTAAAAAGTACTCAGACAAATTAGTTTTCTTTTTCTCATTTATCGTATTTCTATTTAGTCCTTTTAGTAACTGCACACCATTTTCTTTCAAGCAACTCACTTGGATCACTGGTTCCTATTTCATGAAACCAAAAAGGTAACCCCAAAAAAGGTACCACACAAGTTTCTGAATATTACACCAACACCAGCCTGTGTCTGCAGAGTAACAACGCAAGGGTCTTCTCTTTTTCGCAAACATATCAAATTCTTTAATTTTATAAACTAAAAAACAGTTAAGACTTAATCAGACTGCACTTGTTGTGGCTTTGGACGGTTCTCAGTGGCACAATGGAAATTTCCTCATTTTCCTGAGTCAAACTTAAATGAGCCAGTACGAAAGAAAATCTGTCCTTCAGAATGAACACTGAGCCAAGACTTAGATCAAGCAGCTCACAGTCTAATCATTCTCTTCACAGGCTGCTGTTTAGATTCTGCAAAATCCACTGCTAATGCAAACACAGAAGACTCTAATCAGACTGCACAAATGTGCAGTCTGATAAGAGTGTTCTGTGCTTGCACGTGCTATAAGGTCCCGTTTCTTGGGCCAACCTTCCAAATATTGATATTTCGGGTAGGCATTGCGACTGTTTACATAGCAATTAATCGAACAGTTAGGGAACTGCAGGTTTAATTGATCTGTGCTTTATATAGGTAAATCGGTAAAAAGCAAATAAACAACTGCTCCACAAAAGGACCAAAATATTGGAATAAAGCTTGTAAGTTTTTATTCTATTTGCCAAAACATATGTTGAGAGATCTCATTTCAATTGCTTCATAGAGGAAATTTTAATTTGTTTCCATGATATAAAGACACATGGAGAATAAAATATCATTTGTTTGAGCCAACACATTTTGGCAGATAGGTACCACAGTGTAACAAGTAAACATTTGGATATTTACTGTAAACATGGTAAAGATACAAATGTTAGCAGTCATGATTTCACAGTTTGTGTAAGGTAAGGAAATCTTTTCCCTGTTACTTATTGATCAGACTAGTTTATTTTCCACTCATAACAGGGAAAGTATAATTTATAACAAGGAAAGTAAAATTTCATATAGATATTAAATATATCGCAAACAAGGGGGCCATGAGGTCCTGAATGACTCATCTGAGTTTCAAATCAGGGGACGATTTTTCAAGGCAAGGGTTTTACCATATACAACCATATACAACATGATGACCATCTTGGTCATGTGAACAAGATAACTTTCATATTCCCCTTATCCCTGGAGGCTAAGTCCAAAGATTTGTTTTCTTTTCCTTTTTTTTTTTTTTGTCTTCTTCATCATTAGAGATAATTCTACATGTGTATTCATTTTTCATAATGTATGTTGAGGCCAAAATTAGGAACTGGTCCTAGCCGTACCAAAAGGAAATCTGGTTCAGGTCTACCATGTTTGAAAATATGTTGTTTTAGCTTCCAGTACACCTAAGTTAAGTGCTAAAGAGACTAAAAATGAAACTTAAATCCTGCCATATGATAACAATTTTCTCCAATTATGCATTAATCGGCCTTTTGACATTTCCTTCAAAAACGTCTTTAAAATGTGCCAAATTCTGAAGGACCTTTGACGCATTACATGATTTTAGATAAATTATCAACAATCTACTATACTAATTCATTCAATACTTGTAACAATTGAAAATACTGGCACAGCAGTATGACCTGGATCAGACTGCTCCAAAAGGAGCAGTCTGATCAGGGTCTGCACTGTTTGCCATTCAACCAGCATATTTTTGACGTATCAATGGTGGACACTAAAATAAAATCGTTCTTTTTTAATCTATGACTATTAAGGTGACTAAATAAGATATCCCCATATTTCAGATACTGCCGGTATCCTTTTAAATTATGATTTAAGTATTTTTCATGCAATATGCATTTACGCATAATTATGACAAGATCCAAGTTGTTTACATCTTAAAGACAAATTCAGTGGTGGATTATGTCTTAATTTTGAAACAGAATTTCTTTTCTATTTCTTAAGGACTAATTTGTACATTGGTAAGAATTTTAAAACAATTATGAACTGATCTAACACTGTATTGATACATATTCAGGGGGAATAACTCTTGCCACTTTCATTTTTGCTGCCCTTTCCAATGGCGGTCAACTCTTAAAGATAAGAATTTGCTACCCTTGGAGCTTTCATGGCTTTTGACATTTTGTCGATGTGATGATTGTGGAGATAAGCTGCAATGATAGGGTCAAGTCGGGTAACTTCGGACAGCAGGTAAATTCGGACATACCATTGCAAACAGTGAAAATCCAGATGAGACGGCTCATAATGAGCCGTCTCATCAGGATTTTCACTGTTTGCTCAGTTGATTTTGTTTTAATTTCAAACAACTGGCATATAAAGGAAACAATGTCATTGTCCAAATTTACCCACTGTCCAAATTTACCTGCACTCCACTTTACCCGACTTGACCCTAAAGTATTTTATAAAACTGACTGGCTCAAAAGTTCCATATTTTCAGCACATATTTCAACTCTAATTTATCACAGTTCTAATGACCACTTTAACCAGATAAAGTCATAATGAGTGATAGTAAATCTTCAAGTTTTATACATTTAGTGCAATATACATGTACAAGTAGAGCCTGAAAAACCATCGGCCCATTAAAAATTGAAAAAGTGGCCGTAAATGTTAAGATATATTTGTACTAAATTTGGACAACACAGTCTTAAGAATTTACCAGAAGACTATGATTTTAATGTATTGTCATTCTCAATCATTATTATATGTACAGCAAGCTGACATTCAGGTGAGCTAGTTTATCTGAGGACAGCACTTGTTCTACTGAAGAATATGTTCACCCATCATTCTGGCCAATTAACCAATAAACCCTCACTACTGAGGCAGACAGGCCTGGACAAACAGTGAAGATTTAGATCAGAGCAGTCTGATCAGGGTTTGCTGCATTTGCTATTCCAATACGACATCTTCTTGTAGCACAATGGATTTGTTGGAAGTCAAAAACGGAAAAGTCTATTGTAGTAATTAGTTGGATAGTGGTAAAAATATTTGTCCTAATTTAGAGTATTCATATGGCTTAAGATCAATCAGCTGTTTATATTGACCAGTTTACCTATGGTTTAACCTAGTAATCTTGCCCTTAAAAAAATAATCCCACTACAAGTGCAATATACCTGAAGTACTGTGTATCCAAAGAAATCGTTGATCTACATGCACATCCATTGCAGTCTGATCAGATCTGTCAGTGTTAATACACTTGGTCAATGGCTCTTGGAAAGAGTGCAACTAGTAAAAAGCCAGACCAGACTGTGCATTCTGCATAGTCTGGTCTGGGCTTTTACCAGTTGCATATTTACTAAGGTTCCTTTCTGCCGATCTCCTGCTCAAAATAATCCCAGACTATGAGGGAAACTTTAAATCAATTTGAACATAGGATTAAACTATAAACATGGAACACAAATTGTAACAGACAATTGTTCAAACACTCTCTTGTTTGGAATTAAACTAACAAAGCGAAATATTACGTTCAAAAGCGGCTTTTCCTTTATTTCTAACCAGTTTGTGGACTAGATTTGTGAATATTCATATGATGCATGCAAGGTAAATTTATGTATTGAAAATATGCAAATCAGTATCAAAAACAAGTCTGTGCTTAATTCCTTTGAATAAAGCATCAGTTTGACTGTTTCAGAGAAAATTCATTTGCACAGAACTGTCAAAGTTACGAATATTCTAAATACTGAGTGAAAAAAATTCAGGTTTAACATCCCACCAACACATAGGTCATATGGAGACCAGGCCTCAGTTTCAAGTCTCATCCGAAAGACCAGGGACTTTATTTCTATGATGCTATGTATTTCATTCCTATGGTAAGTTATGCATTTTGCTCCTATGATAAATTATCTGTTTTATTTATTGCTTAGTTACTTGTTTTCTGCATTTTATTTATCTTTTTTTCTATGCTAAATATTTGTTCTATTTTACAATAACTTATTTATTACCATAGGGTACATTTTCACTTATTATTATTCTGATGGAAACTACCTTACCATATTCTATTTTTTAATAAAACAAATCCCTATCTTTGCCACAGGTCTGTAGGCACCAAACTCTTTAGTCAAAAGAAATAATAGGCCACATTTACCACCAATTTTCTCATTCTACAAAGATGAACCCTTCAGCACTATGTGGACCAATAATGCTTATTTGAGAGCTATTCTTTCATTTATTTAAATTCTGTTCTTTTCTCATTTCAGGACACAAACTGACACTGTTTTTCAAGATCTCTCAATATAAACAGCTGTTTTATGCAAATTGGTACATCACCAACATCGGAAACTCACTACAGGCTTTAAAACTTACCTATGAAATTTTAAAACAGCATCTTTCCTAGTGATATGGTTAAAATACAGTGCAGCATCTTTATAATACTACTCAATATAAAGCTATTTTTGGATATAAGGCCATCATGTCATTGCTCCAACTGAGACAAAACTACAAACAAATATAAGGCAAATGAGCATTTTATGCTCATTTGCCTTATATTTCTATGTAGTTTACCTTCAATATAATGCTATTCACTTATAAAGCTATTCTTTTCTACAGACCGTAAATATAGCTTATTACAAGTAAAATGGTTGTACTGTATTTAATCACCAAAGTCTTTCAGGTAAAGATTTAAAAGGAAGTAAAGTGGAAAAAATACATGTACTAGATAGAAATTTCAATATAGGCAGTGGTTTATCAAAATGGATTAATTTATTATTTGTGAACTGATTATGCCCTATTAAACCATTTTCTGATAGACTGCAATTAACCTTAACTGTGCCAAACAAAATCTATACTGGATTATACAGTGTAAATAAAAAGTACAGGGAAAGAAAAAAGTGTTTGCATGAAGGCATGCTCACAAAATGTATAACAACTTTCAAGTGTGATATTTTTATCAAGAACTATAACTCCTGTCTAGTAGCAGAAGTATACAGGAATACATTCTGCTCTGATTAATTCAAGTTTGTGCAAACCTGAATAAAATAAATGAATTTCTAACAGACAATGAAGGACTCAACAACAATCATGGAAAACAACATGCCCCCACCGCCATTCAAACTTGAAAGGGAGCTAACTCTTATGCCTAGTGAATTTCGTGAACGGCTTTCAGCATCGACAAGGTCGAGAAAATCTTCAGCAGCTAGGTCAGCAGCAAGGCGAAGTAGAAATGAACGGCATTCAGGCACTCATGTTTCCAAACCAAACTATGAAAATTCCAATGCAAGATATTCTTACCAAAATGACAATGATTTTGTACATCATCAGTACAATAATGATAATATTTATCAAAAAGATTTTCATGATGAAAATCAGGAGCTGGATAGTTCTAGTAGATATTACGATGCCAGTCATCAAATGACATCTATTGGTGAACATGAAAACATATTTGAGCAAATGGAGCGTGCATATTCAATTAAAACGCCACCAATAAACATGCAAGTGCGAGACTTAATTGAGCCGTTAGAGGACTGGAACAATGTGGAAAATATCAAAGAGAAAAAATACCCAGTCTTGCCATCAATTGGAAAACACTCAGCATCATCGAGCCCAGCTAAAAGTGATATCACTCTAAACAACTCGTTAAGTTCTCGTTTATCACAGAACTCGTACAGCAATCAGTTGGATTATGGGAGAGACAAAATGGAACAAGAGGCTGATTTTTTCGCAGACTTTCGTATAAACACAAGCTTGGTACAAGCTACCCCTAGACAGAATCCCCTGCCCCCAATTGAATCCAGGAAGTCATCTATGAATGGGGATTACTCTAAATATGAATCTTTGCATGTTCGTCAAGTTAGTGCGGGAAGACCATCCCATAATAATCATGACTTTCTGGGGTTAGATTCAATGAATGCACGGCAAATGAGTGGGAGACACAAAAAGAAGTCATTCAAATTTTGACAGACAGCAGAACTCTGACATGAGAGTATTATGAAAATACAAAAATTCTGAGAGTGAAAATCTTGATACTTTTATATATCTCCACCTACAAAAAAAGCATCAGTATCATCTCTTTAGAGGCACTTCTACTGAATATTGTTAAACATTAAATATACAGTATTAATCCTTATAACCACCTCAGCTCTAATAAATCACCTGCCTCTTTACCAAAAATAATGTTATACATGTATTAACGTGCATGAATTCTTCTTTGCTTCTTTGGATTTGATTGCTCTCTGACAAGGGGTTTACCCTTTAACGAAAGAATTTTCTCCTAGATGAGCAAACTTTTTCTTTAAGAGTTGACCCTACTGAGAAGGAAGGCGAAATATAGTAGACTTGCTTCCTCTGGATGTGCACTCACTCACCTCAATACTGTTTATTTGAGGTATTTTGGCAATGGCTTCTGCTCTAAATAATGCCCCCTTTCATAAAATTCAATGCCCCCGGGGAGTTAAATAGGATTAATATGGTTTGTGGTATCATATTTTGTCCATTCAAATTGGCCCAATCTAATTGTGGCTCTTCACAAATATACCTAACTACATATAATTAATGTGCTGAAAACTGAATACTGGTGAACCTTTACTTTGGCATCTTTACTGTTAATAGCTCCAAAATTATATCAACCAAAAGTATAAATGTTTTACAGTATACAGCTTTGTAGAAAATATGAAAAAAGTGAACCATTTTTCACACCAAAAACTTAAGCTCTGAATAAGCTTTTCCATGAGAATGACATCCTGGGTTCAATTCCCGCTAAAACCTGAAATCTTTTCAACCGTAAACAGGGTTCCATTGCTTTCATTATCACCCTCCCATTGTCCTGATATGACTGAAATACTGTTGAAAAGGATGTAAAATCACAAGTCATCCATCCATCAATTTCATGACAATGACAGTGTTTTGCCCGATGCTTACTGATATTATTTGATCTCCAGATTGGGAGAATATATTTTATCAAATTTAAAGATAGTTTTCTTATTTCTCCACAGGAACATTTTTTGTTTTTATTCTGGCTATCTATTCTCACTTGTGAGCCAGATGAGGCAAGAATCCACCTTGACAAAAGCCTCACTGTTTAAGAATCTGACCATTAGGGTGTGAAGGCCTATCCAAAAGGAATATTATTTATCAGTGCTCCAGATAAGAAAGAGTAACAGGAATAATTTAGGGATAATTTTCTTTATTTTTTTTCCAATATAAACCGGCCCGATACAGACTGAAATACTGTCTCAAGGTGCCGTTAAACCCAAAACAACCAACTAACCAAAATCAATATAAACATATAATGTGACCCTCAATACAATCGTCTCGCTGAGGCAATTCTAATGAGGGGTCACAACGTATGTTTTCAATGAGAATTAAGAAAAATTATCTTGGAATTATCCTCAATACACACTCCAGCTTTAATTCATGCTGCCTTATCTCAGTCAAACATGCTGTGTTATCCCATTCAAACAATTATGTCCTACTAGCATGTTCTACAAGAGCTGTCGCCAACAGCATAGCTTGCCCAAACTGGTGATTGACCTTCATTGTCTATGACCCTGCCACCATTGGGGTATGTCTTGCATTGCATAATATGCACATATTGTCACCTGTTTATAACCTAAAGCAATCTCAACAACAAACCTTCGAATAACTTGCCCCCACCCATCAGGGTCTGCAAAGTAGATGGGCTACCTAGTATCTCTGCAACAGAGCTGCTTGTAGCAGTAGCATTTACTTTGAGATATCAGTAGTTTGGGATGAATTTTGACTTTGAGATATCGAGAGTTGACTGTATATTAACACATTGCAATGGCCCTAGTCTGACAGTTTTAATTAGGGGTCCTAACAGAAAACTTTCGAAAAGTGAATAAAAATTACCACAGAATTTTCGGTATCATCAAAACCACATCTTCTCTGGCTCTATAAGCCATATTCATTCAGCAATTAGACAGGATTTTTGGGATTGTGTTGAGGTTATTCTATGTGGGGAAAACACCTCCATCTTATAGCTGTATAAATATGAGCGACTACACGAAAAAACCAACGAAGTGGCATGTGCGCCCAGCAAAGACTCATATCAGCCTGGGCATCAGCCCAGTCTGATCAGAGTCTGTGCTATGCTCTTAAAAGGTAGCTAAGGGTTTTTGCTACCTCCATGCGGACAGAAAAGACTAGTCAGACAAGGCATATGCCCATGCTGATCTCAGTCTTCGCTGGGCGCACATCCCACTTTGTTGGTTTGTAGTGTCTTGGCTCATATGGTATTGCACCCATATTATTTAAGTTTCAAGCTTGTCGACATATAGTGTCATCATTTCAGTGTGCCATTATCAACGTCTATTTATTCCTCATGCTGTTCAACAATACAAAACAAGAAATTTAGAAACCAGATAAGTTTTCATGTTTTGTGGTTTTATTACGTCAAACATTCCATTAAGATGTATAAGTACACAACCATGTTTTCCTGTCTTTTTCAAAGGGAGACAAGTTATCTGATTTCCTGTTTGCTTCCATGGACATTGTAACCTTACCAGAACAGGGTAGGAAAGAATTATTTCCTTCAAGATTTGACTGTCATAGAAAAGGAAGGCAAAACTGATTGTTGTTGATCTTATTTAGTTGCTTTATGTCCATGGTAAACAGCTATGGTCATGTTGAAACGGTCACTTAACCTAACCACACTATTCCTGGGCAGCCTTAGACCTCCTAAGCAGTTAACCAGTATTAAGTGCACATACTTTTGCCAGTTACTAACAACTGACCTTCTTGAATCAGCAGTAGGGGAAATGGAAGTAAGTGGCCGACTGGGTATCGAACCAAGGACCACTGTTTTTTTTAGGTCAGACATGCTATCGATTGCACTACACAGTCCGGCAACATTAAAAATGGCAAAGTTGCTTCCCCTGTAGGTGTATCCATTCACCTTAACCTTTAAAGCACATAAAAACAGACAACAATATTTACGTCTGCAAAATTTCAAAATGTTTTGTTCAATCAATATCACACTGAGAATTCACAGACAAGAGGGCAAAAAGTGTGGATCCAGATGAGGCAGCTCATTATGAGACATCTCATCGGGATCTACACTGCTTGCAAATTTAACTTTCTTCATTTTGGCGCTTTAAATATACAATATATGGACACCTCTACTATTTCTATGGTAGACCCTTTCTTCTTCAAGTTTGGACAAGTCTATTTGTCCTATCTCCTATCAGGAGATTTTCGATATAACTACTCATAAACTGTGCGAACTCTGATCAGAGATTCCAAAAATCTTAACCCGAGTCGAACAGGATCACATACGTACGGACAGATGGATGTACGTAATAACGTACGAACGAACACATGACCAAAACACTATATGCCCCCGGCATCATATGATGCGGGGGCATAAAAAATTTCTCCTTGAGAAAATTCTTTCCCTCAAAAGGATCCCCCATTGATAATTCCTCCCCTTTAAGTGTTCCCATTCATCTAAGATTGGAAGGAAAACAGCCTTAACTAAGCTATGGCATGGAAAGAGACAGCAGAGTGCATATGTGAACAGCTTGACTTCACCAATCCAGATTGATTTGGGTCTTGCTAAGCCAGTACAAACTGGACAGAGCCTTTATTGTTTCCTCAGGGGCCATATAACATGTACATGCAGTGCTGGACACTCCCAAGATTATTGTGGTGGCCCAAAAGTTTAGCAGGCCAAATTTTCAGTAGCCCAAATTATACATTAGCTGAATATCCAATGCTTTTATCATTGCATGACAGATAAATCTGGGCCACTAAAGTTCATAATTTGAAGATTTTTGGTGGCCCCAGACAAAATTTAGGAGCATTTGGCCACCAGGCCACTGGCTGTTTCCAGCACTGTACATGTATATCAACAGCACATAGTCTGATTAGCCGTCAGATCTACTAGCTGATCAAACCATTTGATCTTCACATAATACCAGTAGGACACATTATACAAGCCGTGGCATATACTATAACCAAGTGATGTGCACTAATAGTAAAAGTGCAGGTAAATCTGTCTTTGAAGATAACCTCCAGAAGCAAACCTCTTAAAAGCAATATCTCTAAACTGGGAAAAATAAGTTTTTGGAAAACTGACCTGCTTAATCAAGCACCTCCACTGCACAATTTCCGCCCTTCATTTTGGGTGCTTTCTTAAGACAGGTTTAACAGTACCCACACTTGAAACTTACCGAAATATGAAGTCTGTGTCATTGTTAGAAATAGTAATAAGAACTGGAGGCAGGTTATCCATGGAATTAATGTGATTTTCAACTGTAGCTCTGAAAAATATAGCGAAAAAACAAAATCAATAAACACTAAATTGTATTAGAAAAGTTTCTTTTCTGAGAAAACTGCAAGTTTGGACATACAAATTTCACTATGTCATGTCACTAACAAATCTGGTCTGCAATGTGTGCTCTTATAAAAGGTATCTCACAATTTATTCGAGCCGCGTCGCAAGAAAACCAACAAATTGGTTGTGCGCCCAGCGCAGACTCAGATCAACCTGGGCATCTTTGCTGTCCGCATGGAGAAGCTTAGACTCTTAGCTACTCTTTATGTGGTTAGCAAAGTCTGACCAGACTGGGTGGATGCCCAGGCTGATCTGAGTCTGCACTAAGCGCAAAACCACTTTGTTGGTTTTCTCGTGTTGCGGCTCATTTATAAATGGATTCATACAGACAGAGCAGTCCATTTTAGCAATTACTTTACTGTGAAAACTGTTGAACAGTTTGAATTGTAAACAAATCAAAAAGGGAGTAGTAATTCATATCTATATGATACTAATGGTTGCAGAAAGATTAACCCTTAATGCGCCAAACAGCAGACGACAAAATTTACGTCTGCAGAAATTTCAAAAATGTTTTGTCCAAGCTATATCATATTGGGTATTCAAAGACTAAAGGGCAAACAGTGTAGATCCAGATGAGGTGGCTCATTATGAGCCGCCTCATCTGGATCTACACTGTTTGCAAATTCAACAATTTTTCTTTTTTGCCGCTTTAAGGGTTAACACTTTTATAAAGTGATTATACCATACCATATGTATTGTGACATTTAAAATCATTTTTTGAAATAAACTCTTCCATCTTGTACTTAGATAACTATTTAAGCAACGACAAAACCAACAAAGTGGCATTTGCACCCAGCGAAGACTCTAATCAGCCTGGGAGTCCGGCCAGTGTGATCAGTCTTGCCGCATGGAGATGGTTTAGACCCTTAGCTACCCTTTAAGCACAAAGCAAAGACTGATCATATTGGGCGGTTGCCCAGGCTGAAGTCAGTCTTTGCCGGGCACACATGCCACTTTGTTGGTTTTGTCATGTCCCGGCTCATTTGTCCAATAAGGTTATGTTTCATTAAAACAGTTTAAATTCTGATCAGACTGCTCCTTAGGAGCACTCAATTTTTCAGGCATTCTGTCAGAATATACAGAGTGAAAATGGAGTTCAATGTAGTAATAAGTGCTTTTTAACATTGAATAAAGATGGTTGACATAGGCTACTGGGAAGTTAAATTCTCAGCCTAGAGGGAGAAGTGGAAAAAATAGTCTCCCTAAGCTGACTGACTTCTCCCTATTATGAGCTGAAGGAGAAGTCAAAATGTATAAAGCATATAGAAATCCAGCATTTTAGATAAAACTTCTCTCTAAAATTCAGAAAATTTGCAAAACTCCTCCCTGTCTGGGAAACCTAGACTGATCTCTGATTGTCATTATTATACTTGACTGTATCCAAATTTTCACAGCTTACACCGGACCTGTTTCTCTTATTTTGCACTGGTGAATAACAAAAAGTTCTTATATGTACAAACCTGAAGGCATTCTTCAAAATCTCAACTAAAATGTAGTCCAGGGGCGGAGATATATATGCAAATGAGGCATTTCTGTGACCTTGAATTTTGTACTGTGGTGCTTTACCATACTTGGACTCACAATAGCTCCTGAAAAAGAAAGATTGTTATACTGTTTGCCTCCTTTACATCTAAGTTCTATCATATGAGCCCCGACACGAGAAAACAAACAATGTGGCTATGCGCCCAGTGCAGACTCAAGTCAGCCTGGACATCTGCCCAGTTTGACTAGACTCTTCGTTAAGTGCTCAAAGGGTAGCTAAGGGTCTAAGCTACCTCCATGCGGACAGTGAAGACTCTGATCAGACTGGGCGGATGCCCAGGCTGATCTGAGTTTGCGCTGGGCGCACAACCACATTTTTGGTTTTCTCATGTCGCGGCTCATATGCATAATGTACTAGAAACAATATTTCTTGTACAGATTTTGGTGGTTAACACAGAACTAAAGCATCAAAAAGTAACAATATAAGAGTATGGGTGTACATACTACATGAACTGTGCAAAGACAGTGCTCCAGATAAGAAAGGGTAACAGAGATAACTAAGGGATAATTACTACATTATGACTACAGAAAAACATTTGTTGTGACCCCTTATTAGAACCGTCTCGCTGAGACGGTTCTAATGAGGGGTCGCAACATATATTTCCATTGAGAATAAGAAAAATTACCTCGGAATTATCCTTGAAACCTCATCTTATCTAGAGCTCTGAAGGACTATACCTGTCTTTGGGCATATACAAACAGACCCATTTACACAATAATAGATTTGCATTAGAACATTATGGATACTGTAAAAATTCTAAATGAGCCGCAACATGACAAAACCAACAAAGTGGCATGTGTGCCATGTAAAGACTCGGATCAGCCTGGGCATCTGCCCAGTCTGATCAGAGACTTCTCTATGTGCTTAAAAGGTAGCTAAGGGTCTAAGCTAGCTCCATGCCAACAGCGAAGACTCTGATCAGACTGGGCAGATGCCCACGCTGATCTGAGTCCTAGCTCGCCCTGCATGCCATTTTGTTGGTTTTGTTGTATCGCAGCTCAAATACTGGGATCTGAGCAAACAGTGCTGCCCCAGATCAGACCGCAATGTGTGCCATTTACTCTGCATCTTTCAGACCCATCATGGCATTAAAAAATCAAACTTCCATTTTAAGAATGATTACGGTAATTCAGATGTCCAATTTTTAGAATGTTTACAGTACTCTGAGCTGATGGCACGTGTTCAAAAGAAGTTTGGAAATACATCTGGTATGTTTGGAAATTCAGCTGGGCCAGGTTGTTCAAAACTAACAACGTCGTGAGTAAACGAGACGATAAAATTTCAAACGTTAATATCTCAAATATACCTTTCTGTTGAAAAAATGTGAGAAGCTTCTCACATATTTTGAGCAAAAAGTATCAGTGTATTTGGCTATAGAGACACAAAACACTTAAAACGAGTTAATCTCTTAACAAGCTCGTTAGGCTAACAATGCTTTGAACAAATGGGCCCTGGAGAACATTTAGAACCAGGTTTGTCACAGTATGGCTTAATAATCCTTTAAGTTCGCTTTTCCTTTGAAATGCGTTTTGTTAGAAGAGCAAGAGCTTTGCTGAGCAAAGCAATGTACCCCTATGGGGATTTATATTGGGGTTATCATGTGGACATGTCGACAAAATCAGTCTCTGGGATTTTTCAAAATAAAACAAAAAGTATCATCCATTTTGTCTTCGAAAATACAGAGCAATGTTAATCTTATATTTCAACCTTTAACCTGCTCAAGCCTAAACTTTGCGATTTTGTAAACTGTGAAAACTACAGATCAGGGCACTATACCCCCATGGGGACTTATATTGGGGTAATCATGTGGACATGTCGACAAAATCAGTCTCTGGGATTTTTTATAATAAAACAAAAAGTATCATCTGTTTTGTCTTCACAATACACAGCAATGTTAATCTTATATTTCAACCTTTAACCTGCTGAAGCCTAAATTTTGCGGTTTTGTAAACTGTGAAGACTATAGATGCAGATCAGACTGCTTCTGATAAGCTGTATGACTCAAGTCTACACTGTATTGATATTACCCCATACCACCCCACCACCAAGTCTCACTTACCCACATTCTTTCACAAGGTGCCTGACATTTCATTGAAACCTCACTTCATCAAAGTTGAAACATCACTATTACCACTATTACTTTAATAAGTTTTTTTCTTCAATTAAATGTTCACTTTAATTGTCTGATTTGTTGTTTTTTCCTACTGAAACATGTACTGTGTCTTTCTGATGAAGTGACATATCGAAGTTTTGTCTTTTGATGTTTTGTCATGGACCCCTTTCACAGGCAGAGGAATGAATAACAGCAGGATTCAGAAACAATTTTTAAGTATGACTTGATTCATCTTTGGATTTAATAACTATTTTGGTAGGCGTTTTTCATAAATACATGTATACAAGTATGATTATGTTACCATACCCTTACCTTACAAATTCTGCTTTCTTTTCAACAAGTTTGCAGGGAGAGAAGTTCACCTCTATAATACCATTATGGTTTGGCTGTGGAGAACAACAATTATCCAACATACGTCCAACAAACATACATTATTATATAAATAAGAATATACTTTGGACTTTAAGTAATGTCAATCCAGTGAGTCTGTCTGCATTATGAGTTTTATTACTTATAAATAGGATGAATGGATGCATCAACATGTTTTATCCGCCACTGTTACAATGGGACACAAATTTTTTTGACTTCCCAGTGCTCCAAATAAGAAGGGGTAACAAAGATAATTTAGGGATAATTATCCATATATCTCCATAAAAACATATTTTGTGACCCATTATTAGAACCGTCTCATCAAGACGGTTCTAATGAGGGGTCACAATATATGTTTTCGTTGACAAATAAGAAAAATTATCTTCCAATTATCCTCAATACCCCCTCTTATCTGGAACTCTGCTTCCTCTATTGGACAAAGAAGCCCTCTTTAGGGAAGTATCTACTCCTAGGGGAGCAAATTCTGGGAGCAAATTCTTCCTTTATGACCAGACCCCCGTTAAGCAGGGAGGTAGAGGAAATAGAAAATCTGCCTCTTGTTTAAACAGGGTGGTTGATGTTTGCACAGAAAATCTATCAGTTATAGCAAAGACCCTAAATATGCTGCCTCGCATTCATATTGGAGTTTCCTACCATCAGGTCATATGAATTACAAATTGAAAACAGTCTACAAATTAAAAACAGTCCAAAACATCACTATCAGTGAAATAAAATCAAGTTTGTCAGTTTGTCCATCTTTTCTGTCTGTCTCTCTTTCTGTCATGATACTGCATGCAGAAACTGGTTTCTCAAAACGTTGACGTGATAATTTAAACAGAGATAATTTGTTTCCTTTTAATTTCTTTGGCTTAAGTTTGTTTCCAATTGGCTATAAATCATATTTCCCCCAAGCAGCCTGACAAAAATGTCTGAGTAGTCAGTACAGATCCAGGCCCCAAGGTTATAAAACTTTTTCATGCTGAACTTAGCTGAGCCTGAAAGGACCTGGTATGATAAGGGCCATTTTTGGCCCCCATTCAAATTCTCTTAAAATTGCATAGTTTCTATTGCTTATCATTTGTGCGTTTGGGAACAAACAGAAATAATATGTTTCACTTTTGTTAATTCTCAGAATAACATGATTTCTGACATGCCTATGTTGGTTCAATAATATGAAGGAAAATTGCAAGAAAAACTGAGTTTAATAACTTTTCCTTTAAAGAAATAAGTCATTTACAATAGCATTTGAAAGCTCTTGATAATAGGCTTTTGATGAAATGCTTTTACGTTGGGTACCCCGGCTAATTACCTGTGCACTACACAAGGCCTGTCATGGCACCCCACCCACTCAAGTTTGCAAGTCCATAGACGCTAACCAAAAAATTCCAACAGATCAAAATGAAATGTGTACCAAGTTATTCCTTGTATTCTAACTAAGAAAATGAATACCCACAACATATGTTTATTTTGTCTATGAGCGGAGATATGGGCGTTTTTGTGTTGAGAAAACAGAGAAAATGTTGCAAATGCTGCCAGTTTGGTACCAAAAAGTTAAAAAGGAACATTGAGCCCGGTCTCCAGCACATTTAATATTTTCATGGCATGTAAGTATATCAAAATTGTGTCTGCATATAAAATATAAAATGTGCTGGAGGGCAGGCTCATATATTTTGAAAGCCGCAAAGGCTACCAAATTCGTCATTGTCGTCAGAATCCTCTGGGGTATGGGTATGTTCAAGATTAAAACACAAATATTTTATGCAAGAACTGGTTGATTTTGTATTTGCTGTTACAATTTAGGTTAGACCTTTCCTATGAATGCATTTTAGTTATCGAAATAGAACTTTTGAAAAATGAGTTTTCTGGGGGCCAAATATGGGCCTTATCATACCAGGTCCTTTTAACTGCTAATAAATAGCAAATTACTGATAAGTACAGTTGTTTTCTTGCTCAGTTTTGCTGAGGAAATTCTTCTCTGTTTATAAATATGAAAATGCCAACATTAGTTGTCAGCAGAGAAAATTTCATATGTTAGCATTTTCATATTCATAAGCAGAGAAAATTTCATGCTCAGCTGAGTTGAGCATGTAAAATGTTTTATAACCTCTAGACCAGGACTGATAAAATTGAGCAGTCTGCTGACTGCCACCAGTTTTCTCAGACAGAAAAAGTGGAATTGCCCAATTCTGCAGTGGAAGAGTCAATAACAAGAAAATTCTACAAATGCTGCATCTCCCCTGACTGGGCATTGTCAGAACAAGACCAGTCTGTGTTCAGGATAGCTCGCCTGACAGCGCCTTGCCCATCACATAAAAAACTTACAACTTTGACATTTGCTAACGCCGCCATTGACGCCGCCAGGGGTAAGTCATCTGTCTGAGAAAAGTCGATAAAAAATATATTTGCTCTGCCTTGCTTCCAGTACACTTTAATTTGAAGCAAATGTCTAAAACTCATTAAATATTTTCACTCAATTTATCGTGAATAGTAAGACGACAATGCTGAAGTTTGAGAAACCAGTTTCCTTCAACAAAAACAAGGTTTTTTAAAACAGCAGTCAATCTAGTATGGCATACAATTTCAACTAAGAATTAAGCTGCACAATGATGCTCTTTAAGAAAGGAAGAAATATGAAGGTCAAAATAGAATTGCACAATAATCACCTTTGCATCCTTCAGAGATAGATGATGCTCACACAATAAACGTATACCCAGTCTGGAGGTCAAAGTTCGGTCTAAAAACTGTCGCACTGTATCTTCAGTCTGCAAAGTAGATGAAGAAACTTTCAAAACTCACAATACAAGTAAGCAGAATAACAGTTCAAATACACTTTACACAAAAATCCTACCATTTTTTGTGAATAAAATGTGAGGAGCTTCTGCACAGCAAAAGCTTTTCACATTTTTTCAACAAAAATTATTACATGTAGTATACTTGACTTTATGTGTGCTAGAACACTTAACAAATCACTGAATGAAGATTTCATTAAGCAAACTATGCTTTGAACAACTGGGTGCTCATCTTAATATATCAACTGATTTCTATGAAGAGTGGAAAAATGCCCAGATACCTGTTACAGTAAATCCACAGTAATTATATTTCTGAATATATTTATCATTGAGAATAAAGATTTATCACACATAACATGGCTTGCAAAAATACAACATATATGACCACAGGTTAAAACATCTCTTTCACACAAACAACCTATATATTTCCAATGACAAATCTGCAAAGTGTCCAAAAAACGACTCAAAGCTTACACAGATTATTTGGTAATAATTAGGGATAATGACTTTTCAAGTGCCATTCAAACATGCATCGTGACTCTCTTTAGAGCCATCTCACAGAGACGGTTCTGATGTGAGGTCACCACATATGTTTAGTTGGCCAAATAAAAGAACTTAAGTGCAGATCTTATGTTTTCTGGTCCTTTGGGATCACTAGACTTATTCTGAGTCAATTTGAAAATAGAGTTCCGCTGAAGCTGGTGCTAAGGGGCATGGGCAGTGTTGCAACCTTACGTTACTGCACATGTACAGACTCAATTAAACCAAATCTGCTATTTTGTTTCTTTGATGCGTTCCTTGCTTCCAGAGGATTTTTGTTCAGAACTCAATTTATCCCTAATTATCACTAAATACTCAATAAATCTTATTTACAGCCCTGAACAACAAAACATTGCTTACCTTTATATGTTTACGACACTCTAAAAATCCTTCCGCTAACATAGTAATAACATTCCTGTGATCGTCTAATAAGTCACGTAGTGTTTTAGATAAGTTTTCTTCATCGTCCATTGTCTTTATCTGAATTACACATACATCAGTACTCCAGATAAGAAGGGGTAACAGGGATAATTTATGGATAATTATCCTTATTTTTCCAAAGAAGCATATTTGTGACCCCTCATGAGAACCGTCTCGCAAAGACGGTTCTAATGAGGGGTCACAACATATGTTTCCATTGAGAACTAAGCAAAATTATCTTTTAATTATCCCTATTACCCTTTCTTATCTGCACCTCTGAAAACTTCTAAGTATTGGGACAGACCAAGACTGTGTGTAAAATGATGCAGACAGTAGGTGACAACAATACTTATACTACATGAATACTGCTGCATAACACAAGCAAACATTTAAAACTAGCTATTTTTTATGACAACACAATAAAATGTTTAAAACTGCAATCTTATTATGACAATTCATTTTCAAACATTGTTTTTCGTTCTTCCCACACCCCTCCCCCACTTCCTTCCACCAACATCATCTGTACACTATATTGATTTCCCATATGAAGCACCACAATGTGTATCTTGAAATATGCATCCATCTGAAAATCTTCAATGACTGGTTTGCAGACCGATTTTGAATTGGATCACCATATTCAAAACAGAAAATTATAAACATACTGCAACCCCAGTCACTGTTGCTTCATCAAAATAACTCGTCAAAACAATGGTATCTGCGAAAGCTGATATTTATAATGCAGTGGCTGATACCAATAAAATCTGATGCCAGTTTGTATTCTGAACAGTTAAGTGCACATTTTCACAAACACACAGCTTATCTGGCTCTACTCTGTAGCTAAATCTTTTTTGTATCAGTCTTCAATGGGATCAAGATATGGCATCTTTGAAAAACAAAGGCTCTGATCACACTTCACAGATCTGCAGCCTGGTCTGAGTCTTTGCTGATTACATAATACATTACCCCATTACCCATGGAAATTCAGAGTATTAGGACACAAAGGTCGAACAAAAATGCAGACCTTGATTAGACTGCTTCTGATCAGAGTCTACACTGTTTGCTATTCAATCCCATTATTACAACAAGAGGGCCATGGTGGCCCTGAAACGCTCACCTGAGCATTAATCAGTTCACTGGCTCTGGTGAAGATTTATAAGAGTTTTTACCATACATGGGAATGGCAGCCACCTTGGTCATGTGACCAAGATCATTTGACGAACTTTCAATCCTTTGACCCATGTGCAGGCTCCATATGAAATTTGAGTTTAGTCTGCCCAGTGGTTTCAAAGATGTTTGAAAATGTTTATGGATGGATTACAGAGGCAGCTAACACCAATACTGTAAGGCTCAGGTGAGCTGAAAATGGCAGAGTCGCTTCTCCGAAAAGTTCTCGTTCATGTTGAGTTCCTTCTCCGAAAAGTTCCCGTTCATGTTGAGTTCCTTTGATGGATTTGAACTAGACTGAACTAAGCAAAGACAGATGATAGAATGGTAGCATCATTATCTCACTGTGGTGAAACTAATGTATTCCAAGGAGTTGTGCTGATTCTTGCAGCATAACTTAATTTAGATTTGACCTAGTGACCTAGCTTTTGACCCGACATGACCCAGTTTCAAACTTGACCTAGATTTTATGGAGATAAGCATTTTGACAAAGCTTCATGAAGATTGGATCAAAACTGTGACCTCTAGGGTGTGCAAGACCTAGTGACCTAGTTTTTGACCTGACATGAACCAGTTTCAAACTTGGCCTAGATATCTTAAGGATAAACATTCTGACAAAGGTTCATGAAGATTGGATCAAAACTGTGCCCTCTAGGGGGTGTACACAAGGTCGTTCTTATATCTGACCTAGTGACGTAGTTTTTGACGTGACATGATCTACTTACAAACTTGGCCTAAATATTGTGACGATAAACATTCTGACAAAGTTTTAAAACGATTGGATCAAAACTGTGTCCTCTAGAGCGTGCACAAGGTTTTCCTAATATTTGACCTAGTTTTTGACCCAACATGACCCAGTTTCAAACTTGGCCTGGATATTGTAAGAATAAACATTCTGACAAAGTTTCACTGAGATTGGATCAAAACTGTGCACTCTGGAGCGTATACAAGGTTTTCCTCATATTTGACCTGGTGACCTAGTTTTTGACCCGACATGACGTTTCAAACTTGATCTAGATTTCATAAAGATAAACATTCTGACAGAGTTTCATGAAGATTGGATCAAAAATGTGCCCTCTTGGGTGAACACAAAGTTTTTCTAAGATTTGACCTAGTGACCTAGTTTTTGACACGACCTAACTCAGTTTCATAGGGGGCTTAGATATATGGACAATAAACATTTTGACATAGTTTCATGAAGACTGGATCAAAACTATGCCTTCTAGTGCGTACACACGGTTTTTCTAAGATTTGACCTAGTGACCTAGTTTTTGACCCGACATGACCTACTTTCAATCTTGGCCTAGAGTTTATGGAGATAAACATTCTGACAGACTTTCATCAAAAAGTGATCAAATCTGTGTCCTCTAGAGCGTACACAAGGTTTTTCTATGATTTGACCTAGTGACCTAGTTTTTGACCCGACATGACCCAGTATCAAATTTATACTACATATAATAAGGATAAACATTCAGACAAAGTTTCATGATCTTTGGTTGAAAACTGTGCCTTCTAGAGCGTACATAGGTTTTTCTAAGATTTGACCTAGTGACCTAGTTTTTTGACTCGACATGACCCAGTTTCAAACTTGGCCTAGAATTTATTAAAGATAAACATTCTGACATTGTTTCATAAAGCTTGGATCAAAACTGTGTCCTCTAGAGTGTACACAAGGTTTGTCTATGATTTGACCTAGTGACCTAGTTTTTGACCCGACATGACCCAGTTTCGAACTTGTCCTAAATATTATGAGGATAAACATTCTGACAAAGTTTCATGAACTTTGCATCAAAACCCTGCCTTCTAGAATGTAAACAAGGTTTTTCTAAGATTTGACCTAGTGACCTAGTCTTTGACCCGACATGACCCAGTTTTGAACCTGGCCTAGAGTTTATGGAGATAAACATTCTGACAAAGTTTCATAAAGATTGGATCAAAACTGTGTCCTCTAGAGCGTACACAAGGTTTTTCTATGATTTGACCTAGTGACCTAGTTTTTGACCCGACGAAACCCAGTTTCAAACTTGTTCTAAATATAATGAGGATAAACATTCTGACAAAGTTTCATGAACTTTGGATGAAAACTGTGCCTTCTAGTGTGTACACAAGGTTTTTCTAAGATTTGACCTAGTGACCTAGTTTTCGACCCGACATGACCCAGTTTCGAACTTGACCTAGAGTTTATGAGGATAAACATTCTGACAAAGTTTCATAAAGATTGGATCAAAACTGTGTCCTCTAGAGCGTACACAAGGTTTTTCTATGATTTGACCTAGTGACCTAGTTTTTGACCCGACATGACCCAGTTTCGAACTTGTCCTAAATATTATGAGGATAAACATTCTGACAAAGTTTCATGAACTTTGGATGAAAACTGTGCCTTCTAGAGCGTACACAAGGTTTTTCTATGATTTGACCTAGTGACCTAGTTTTTGACCCGACATGACCCAATTTCGAACTTGGCCTAGATTTTATGAAGATAAACATTCTGACAAAGTTTCAGAAAGATTGGATGAAAACTGTCCCCACTAGAGTGTACACAAGCAAAAGTTGACGGACGTCCGGACGTCCACACGTACGACGGACATCACGGTATCCCAAAAGTAGGTGAGCTAAAAAAACTGAAAGAAAAGTGTCTGAAGTGGCCCATTTGTTTTTTTTGTGTTTTTTTACAGTCATTTTTTTTTTAAATGGGTTTCAAGTTACCTCTGGAAGGTCTGACAAAACATTGAAAGCTTGTATGTACATCTCGTGCTGAAAAAGAATAAACATGATAAAAGTCATCTCCTTCACATGCCATATTAACTCGTCTAGACCTACAGAAAGATGGTACACTGGGGACAAGTTAAACACTTCAGAGTCAGACAATGACATGCATCTGTGTGGCTGAGTGGTTAACTCACTCAATTTCGGATCATTGGGTCTAGTCCCGCTGAAAGCGAGATTCTGTCCAAAACTAAATGGCACTTGATTCCACAGAGCCCTTCATAATTACTCTCCCATCATGATGATGACTGAAATACTCCTGAAAATGATGTACAACCACCGAGTCATCGAAGAATCAGATGTATGTGTTCAGAGCTAATGCTTACATGTTACAAAATTTAAGTAGCACAGGTACATTGTCATGTTTTTCCACCATTTTTTCAAAGCAAGACAACTGTTTGATTTCTGTTTGCTTCCCTGGGCAAAGGCACTGCAAGTCCACAAGGATGCTCCAGATAAGAAGGGGTAATAGGGATAATTCAAAGATAATTTTTCTTATTTCTCAACAAAAACATATGTTGTGAGCCTCATTAGAACTGTCTCGGCGAGACGGTTCTAATGAGGGGTCACAATATATCTTTTTATGGAAAAATAAGGATACTTACCGAAATATTATCCCTGTTACCCCTTCTTATCTGGAGCTCTGTGCACTCTGGCACTGTCATGTTGGAGCAGCAAGCATTTTGAGACCTTTCCGTGCCTTTTTCCAAAGATAAACGGTCCAAGACATCGAAGTAATATTTCCTCAGTAATTGTGTGTCACGTGGCGAGTAATCAATATGCAAGACACCCTTGATGTCCAGAAAGGCCTGCCAGGGCATGGCTTTTCTTTCAAGTCCTGTGACTGTTCCTGCATTCTGCAACTCAGTATCTGACCTATGCATACAGGGGTCAGCCCAGAGCTTTCAGACAGGGAGAAGTTTTGCGAAATTTTCTGGACGTTAGTGAGAAGTTTTGTGTCAAATTTTGGATTTCCCTATATGTTCTATACATTTTCACTTTTCTCTCAGTTCAAAACAGGGAGAAGTCAGCCAGCTTAGGGTAGGGGTGTAACAACACATCGGACTATCGATATATCGCAATAGTGACACTGGCAATAGTCACTATCGATAGGGAAAGCTGCAATATCAATACTATCGGCAATAGTGTTTCCAATATCGCAATAGTTTCAATAGTTTCTAGACATGCATCTTTTTCTTGAAAGAAGTATTTTAACTAAAAGAATAATAGGAAAGGATGTGTTTAGCTTGTATTGGATTTCAAAGAATGGAAATATAACATTTTCTTGTATTTTGTTGTCATGTTGTGCACATTGTGAAATGACAGTCATTAAATAATGCTTTTTCGCCACAAACTTATGTGAACAAACAAGATTTTACACATAAAAGCAGAATTTCTGGATAAGAATGCTGTCTCCAATAGTTGCATTGCAATAGTAACCTGCAATAGTAATAGTATTGCAATAGAGATTTCTGCAATAGTAATAGTATTGCAATAGAGATTTCTGCAATAGTCACCCCTAGCTTAGGGACACCATTTCTCCCAAATTGCCCTCCAAGCTGAGCCCTGTGCATATGAAGATGTCGTGTCACCATAAACATCTGACTATTAATAAGCTATTTCCTTCCTAGATTTCCCTTTTAAATGCACGTACTTAATGGCAATGACAGCCATCTATTTAACTTTTAAAGACACTCTGGCAAAATTTACCCTTGCCATGTGCCATGTGTTGGGACCATGTGTGTGTGTGTGTAAGCTGAATTTCTTTGATCAAACTTTGACTATACATGTTGTGTAGTCATGTACAATGTGAAAAGTTTGCAGCTATTATGGTCCTCATATCTAGCCCTATACTTACCACTTCAAGTAAGGTTGGGCAACATCCGACAATGAATGGTAAGTTTCTAAAGCCTGTTATTCTGTGTGCAATGCGAATAGGTAATTCTTTATGGAGGTACCGGGCACTGTCCTACAGTAGAAAGCACAAAGATAAGCCAGGTTTTGGGAGTTGAACACAGCCCTAAATAAGAGGGAGTATTTGGTGATGATTGATTAGGGATAATTTTTGTTAATTCTGGATAAAAACATAAATTATAACCCCTCATCTGAACCGTCTCGACCAGACGGTTCAGATGAGGGGTCACAACATATGGTTTCATTGAGAAATACAGAAAATTATCCCTCAATCAAATACCCCTCTTATCTAGAGCTCTGGTTGAAAATTTTGATATTTTCTTTACTGCCCATACATTAGTATTTTTAGCCCCTTTATTATGTTATTGCTCTGAAGGTTTGACAGAATATATTTACAGTTTCTCAAATGGATCTAAATCCAATTTTCATGTGCTGACATCCAGATAAGGTTGGATTTTGAGGATAATTCTGAGATTTTTTCATTTGTTATTTCTCAATGAAAACTTATGTTGTGACCCCTCACTAGAGCCATCTTGGTGAGACAGTTCTGATGACCGATCAAAACTTATGTTTTTATCCCTAATTATCTCTGTTATCCTGCAATTCCTTCTTATCTGGAGCACTGAAGAGAAAACTGCAACAAAAAGACCAAACTCTGTTTACACTAGCTAACTGATACGAGTATATGCAATGTTTGCCCAAACACTAAGATTGTATGCATGTTAATTTGGCTTTTTTTGCTTTTTTTTTTAAAATAATTCAAGTAACTTGTTTGACATTTCACAAACTCTTTCAACAATTTTCTAACAATATATTACAAGATTTATTCTTCACAAGTGATGTGAAATTTATTGGTCTATACTTATAACAGCAGACAGCAAATAGGCAATAAGAATATAATTGAGCCGCGACACGATAAAACCAACAATGTGGTTGTGCACGGCCACCCGGCGCAGACTCAGATCAGCCTGGGCATCTGCCCAGTCTAGTCAGACTCTTCATTAAGTGCTTTAAGGGTAGCTAAGGGACTAAGCTACCTCCATGCGGACAGCGAAGACTCTGATCAAACTGGGCGGATGCCCAGGCTGATCTGAGTCTGAGCTGGATGCACAACCACTTTGTTGGTTTTCTCGCGGCGCGGCTCAATTATGTAAAAACAAAGACTTACAAGAAGATGACTTCTGTCTGGCTTGTGTGACATATATAGAAGATTCTCTGGAGTGAGCCGACGTGATTGCTGTAAACAGAAATATAATAACATGCATAAACCACCATAATTGAGCCCCGACCCAAGAAAACCAACAAAGTGGTTGTGCGCCCAGCGCAGACTCAAATCAGCCTGGGCATCCGCCCAGTCTGATCAGTGTCTTCGCTGTCCGCATGGTGGTAGCTTTGACACATAGCTACCCTTTAAGCTCACAGCAAAGACTTTGATCAGACTGGGTAGATGCAAAGGCTGATCTGAGTCTGCGCTGGTGCACAACCACTTTATTGGTTTTCTTGTGTCGTGGCTCATATATTTACCCTAAAGACTTGAGCAAGTTTGCCTGTAGCCTAAACAAACATTGTAGATACAGGCCAGACTGCTTATAAAGAGCAGTTTGAGCTTCCTTAAAAAAATCAAATGTTTGATCCTACTTTGGTACTTGGCTTGGGAGCTATCATTATTCCAGGAGCGGCTGTAGCGTAGTGGATAACACTCTGGACTACTAATCCAGGGGTCGCAAGATTGGTCCCCCGCTTCTCCGGTCTTTTGGATGATACTTTAAACCGAGGTCCCGTCTCCATATGACCTCGTTGTTGGTGGGACGTTAAACCCAAGTTCACTCACTCACTCATATCATTATTCCATTGTCAGAAAAAGTTTTTTGGGATTTTGCAGATTCATATATAGCTATTAATATCGGTATTAAAGAAACAAAAGCCAAGGGGAAACATCTTTTTTTTGCCAGAAAAAATCTATTTTATTAAATGGTGGGAAAAAAATCAAGGCCATCTGTCAAAATTAAATCAAGATTTAGTGCAGTTTAAAACAGTTGGTATAACTCGCTTCTGTCAACATGTATAAGCATAACAGAAATGAGCAGAACAACTCACCAAGAGAGCATTTGAAATTTTGCACTAATGTAAGTACATGCAGTGCAAAGTAAGATAATTGTCTCATGCCTGCTATTGAAAGAACTCACAATTTGAAATGCTCTGCCATGATCAAGAAACCAAAGTGCCATACCAGAAAGGCTGTAGGCCTGCAGCAAAGATGGTTGTAAAATAAGTGTGCAACAACTATAGTGAGCAAGCCACAATTAAGTGTCCATTGATACCACTGAAAATGATTGGACATGATTGCTTAATTAAGTTCTTTTTGATTAACATGCTCTTTGCAGTACATAGACTGTAGAGGCCTCAAAACTTCCATCTGGCCAAGTTATCAAGTATATGAATCTTTAACCTGTCCCTTTATCCAGATTAAGACAGTGCTGGACACTCTGACTCGTCCACTCATATTTACAAGTAGATTTTGAGTATGGGCAAGTGAAAAAGTCCAAGTGCTTGCAGGATGAGTAGCTTCTTTTTGGCATAATATGGAAAGATTTTTTAACCAGAGGACCATTGGTCCTGCAGCTCACCTGAGCACTGAGGTTATGCTGAAAAAACTTAAACTTGCCACAGCAACAAAACAACATGCACAACAGCAATGATACACCCATTTATGTAGAGGATAATATCGCAAACATTTATGCTAAAAAGATTCAGCTTTATCTCCCTTCATGGCTTCAGAGAGGATTTTTGGCAACAACAAAAAAAAAATCGAAAATTTAGCCTTTCGGTTGCGATGGCAACCAACCAAAATCAGGGATTTGGGCAAAATTCATATTGCTGGTAGGACTACTCCAGGAACATTTCTGTAAAGTTTATGTCAAAATATCTGCAGTATCACAGAAATAAATGCCAAATTTCCACTTTCCCCATCATAAGGCTATGGAAAATTTAAGTTTCCATAGCAATGAATTCACATGGGCAACGATAGTATAAAACATAATTTAGGTACAGGCTAATGTCATTAATATGTATGCAAAGTATCAGCTTCATCCCTATTATGGCTCCTGAGGAGAAGATTTTTGAAAAGTTTTTCAAAAATTTACCCTTTATTTTGCCATGGCAACCAATCAAATTTAGCGATTTGGACAAAATTCATATGAATCATAACGGACTACTCAAGAAACATTTCTATAGAAACAAATTCTAAATAGCTGCAGTGAGACAGCAAAAATTGCCAATTTCCACTTTTCCCATTATAAGTCAATGGAAACTATAAGTTGCCATAGCAACCAGAGTTCTTATGGGATTGGAACAAAAAACATACTTTATGTAGAGGCTAATGTCATTAACATATATGCAAAGTACCAGCTTCATCCTTCTTATGGCTTCTGAGAAGAAGATTTTTTTTGATTTTTTCGAAAATTTACCCTTTATTTTGCCATGGCAACCAATCAAATTCAGCGATTTGAACAAAATTCATATGAATCGTAGAGGACTGCTCAAGAAACATTTCTGCAGAAATAAATTTTAAACAACTGCAGTGAGACAGCAAAAATTGCCAATTTCCACTTTTCCCATTATAAGTCAATGGAAACTATAAGTTGCCATAGCAACCAGAGTTCTTATGGGATTGGAATAAAAAACACAATTTATGTAGAGGCTAATGTCATTAACATATACCGTATTTACCCTAAATTTTCGGACACCGTAAATTTTCGGACACCCTATTTTCCCCCAAAACGCCACCTATTTTGTGTACCCTATATTTCCGGACATGTACCGACCAGAGTATTTTAGTTGTGCGAAAATGTTCGGACACAAAAAAACGTCCCTTGTTTCTCAGGAAATTTTCATTATAGGCTGTCAGTTTTGCTTGTTTGCTATATTTACCTTTGCTTCCGGCTAGATGAGGTAATCGGTATGTCCTGCATGCTCCCAATACAATCTACGACCATTGCATGATCAGCGTCGGAGAAAAACCGGTCGTCGGCATATATGAACTACGCATGTCCTGACCGCTGCGCATGTTTTCCGTTTATCTGGACATGCGCAGTTCACATCTTTGTGAACTATGCATATCCTTTGAAGTATCAGTCAAGATTCACACATGCGCAGCCTTGTCAGGTCGTACTTAGTTCGCAGTTAGCCGAGGAGAAGTTTGTCTACCACGTGGCTCGTAAGATAGGTTTCGGGTCGTAGGTAAAGGAGCTTATTTTACCATATACCATAGTGTTCAGACTATTAGAAATTACCGGTCATGAAAATATTTAGTGTTCGAACTATTTGAATTGCCGATTTCCGGAGGAGGGGGGGGGGGGGGGGGGACGATCTCATGTCATGTCGCAAATTATATCTCATACCTCTCAGCATCACATAGGTCCTCAATTTGCATGTATTTCATTCTCTTCATCCTTTTTCAATATTCCAAATAAATGTTCCGAAAGAAAGGAAAGTATTTCAACACAATTACGATGACCTAATATGCGATTGTTTAAAAACATCAGGTAAGTTTGTCAGTGTCCTGGCTATTTATTCACCGCAAGCGGCCTGCTTTAAATTCACGGGCTTCTATTAATAACACACACATTCTAATTTTGGAAGGTGCGGTCCTTTTGATCTTCAACTTTCTGTCTGTCCTATATTACGTCCAAGGGTGCAGAAATATTGGCAACGTGTCGTCAAAAAGGTGCCGTATTACATGTGCGAACAGCCAAGCCTATTCCAGTCTGCGCATCTGAAAATAATTATTGTGCAAACTATCGGTGAACCCTGGAGATTTTTCAGACTGGTCAATGTTCCCAAATGCATAGTATAATGCAGGTGTTTGCTGATCAGATGTGTCCTGAGGCCCTTTTGAGACGCACGAGCCACCTATGTCAGTGATAAACCCTTACGGCTACTGTGAACTTTGTTTCAATGCACAGGCCATGCAAATGTGCAGGCTGGTCGCTGCTTTCAGTTTGCGCATGTACTTCAGACTGATTTTGTCAGGAAAGAAGAGTTTGTCGTTATGACAATTTATTTCTTTTGCAACCCGGATTTCTCATATGTCCATGTATCTTTCCCAAACGCACTTTAGCGCACGTGCACATTTCCGCTATGTATGACAAGAATTGCTGTGAGAAATTGCGCCTTATCTCATGTACAAAAAGCAAAGACTCAGTTCAGCCTGCGCATCCGCAACCTCAGATTCGCTATATGCGCTAAGCATACGGGCAGCGAAGACTCTGATCAGACTGGGCGGATCCCGTCTGCACCGGGCGCACAACCACTTTTGGCTTTGTCGGGTCGCGGCTCAGAGGACGAGCCGGTCTATGATATAAGGTACCTTCCAAAATGGTATGTGCGAGCAGTGAAGATTCTGATCAGCCGGTGTGCAGCAACGCCGTCCGATAAGAGTCATTCCTGTTTGCGCGGTACTAATCTGCTGCCTTCTAAAACATTGAGGCAACGCCACACTGTGTGACCGGTCATGCAATGCTTTGTCCATCTTTACGTTATTTTGCCGACGTAAGTAGACAATTTTGGCAAGTTGTTTTGTTCAGCAATTTACCGTTATGTATCTTGCATGGAACAATTAATTTTTAACAACTTTGGTTGATCATCTGTATACAGGTGACGTAATAGACATGCAGCGCTGCCGCAGTGAACTTTTCATCTGTCCAAGCTGTCGTTATAAAATTAAGTTATGAAAAAAGAAAAGACTATACCAGAAGCCATTATGAAGTTTATTTTCTCATATAATCTCATATAATCTAATTGATTAAAGAATACATTAGTTAAACAAGTTGTTTACTTTCACACCTATCGGTATATACGGAAAAGATACCGTATATATGCCGGTGCATACCCTTGCTAATTGGTTATTATTTGGCGTTCGTAAATATTCGGACACTTAAAACAAGAGGGCCATGAGGCCCTGAATCGCTCACCTGAACAATTGGCAGGGTGGCTTTTACTTATCATGTCTGAAATTGTCAAAATATGAGTTTTGGGTCAAAAGTCAAAGAATGACCATGACCACTTGTACTCAAAAATCTTCATGTACTCATTAAGACAACCATATATACCATTTTTAGGCCAAAATCTTCAAAACTTTCCATGAAATCTTATGTTCTAGCATTTTCCCATATTTGACCATGCCGCAAAAAAGGTCAAGGTAAACCCAAGGTCACCATTTGAACAGTCTTGGTGGTACTCTAGTACTCCATGCTATTTACCAAGTTTCAAGGCCATAGGTGTATTGGTTCTGGGGAAGAAAAATATTAAAGATTTATACCATAAGTGGTAATGGCGGCCAAGTTGGTCATGTGACCTGGACCGTTTGAACAAATTTTCATTCAATCAACCCCTGGAGGCTCTATATGAAATGTGTTCACAATTGGCCCTTTTGCTTTTGAGGAAATGGTTGAAAATGTCAAAATATGAGCGATCTGGATCAAAGGTAAAAAATGACCTTGACCTCTTGTACTCATAATTCTTCATGAACTCATTAAGACAACTGTATATACCAATTTTTTAGGCCAAAATCTTCAAAACTTTCCATGAAATCTTATGTTCTACCATTTTCCCATATTTGACCTTGCTGTAAAAGGTCAAGGTCAGCACAAGGTCATAATTTGAACAATCTTGATAGTACTCAAGTATCCAATGCTACATACAATGTCTCAAGGCCATCGGTCAATTGGTTCTGGAGAAGACGATTTATAAAGGTATTTACCATATATGGGCATGGTGGCCATGTTGGTCATGTGTCCAGGAGCGTTAGAAAATTTTTTCATTCCCTCAACCCCTCGAGGCTCTATATGAAATTTGGTATCAATTGGCCCAGTGGTTTTAGAGCAGATTCTTTGAAATTGTCAAAATTTGAGATTTTTGGGTCAAAGGTCAAAGAATGACCTTGACCTCTTGTACTCACATATCTTCATGTCCTCATTAAGATGATTGTATATACCAATTTTTAGGCCAAAATCTTCAAAACTTACAATGAAATCTCATGTGCTAGCATTTTCTGATATTTGACCTTGCTGTAAAAAAGGGCAAGGTCAACCTAGGGTCATAATTTGAACAATCTTGATAGTACTTGAGTACCCAATGCTACATACCAAGTTTCAAGGCCATCGGTCTACTGGTTCTGGAGAAGAAGATTTTTAAAGGTTTTTACCATATATGGGCATGGTGGCCATGTTGGTCATGTGACCTGGACCGTATGAACAAATTTTCATTCCCTCAACCCCTGGAGGATCTATATGCAATTTAATTACAATTGGCCTAGTTGTTTTTGAGGAGACTGTTTGATATTGTCAAAATATGAGAGTTCTGGGTCAAAGGTCAAAGAATGACCTTGACCTCTTGAACTCATAAATCTTCATGTAGTCATTAAGATGACTGTATGTACCAATTTTTAGGCCAAAATATTCAACAGTTTCCAAGATATCTTATGTTGCAGCATTTTGCCATATAAAAGCATAAGGAAGCAAATTTGACCTTACCGTAAAAAAGGTCAAGGTCAACCCAAGGTCATAATTTGAACAATCTTGGTAGTACTCGTGTACCCGATGCTACATACCAAGTTTCAAGGCCATCACCCTATTGGTTCTGGAGAAGAAGATTTTTTCAGGTTTTTACCATATATGGGCATGGCGGCCATGTTGGTCATGTGACCATGACCGTTTGAACAACTTTTCGTTCCTAAGGTCCCAGGAGGCTCTATATGAAATTTGGTTACAATCAGCCAAGCAGTTTCAGAGGAGAAGTTGTTTGAAAGTGTGGACGGACGACGGACGGACGACAGAGCCTTACCATCCTATAAGCTCCCCCGGAGCCGCTGGCTCAGGTGAGCTAAAAATTATAATTTTTGCCAAATTAAATGTTCGGACAGTAAAAAAAATAATTATTTTAATCCGTCCGAATAATTAGGGTAAATACGGTATGCGAAGTATCAGCTTAATCCCTCTTATGGCTTCTGAGGAGAAGATTTTTTTTTATTTTTTCGAAAATTTACCCTTTATTTTGCCATGGCAACCAATCAAATTCAGCGATTTGAACCAAATTCTTATGAATCGTAGGGGACTGCTCAAGAAACATTTCTGTTGAAAAAAATTCAAAATAACTGCAGTGAGACAGAAAAAAAATGCCAATTTCCACTTTTCCCATTATAAGTCAATGGAAACTATAAGTTGCCATAGCAACCAGAGTTCTAATGCCAATGGAACAAAAAACACAATTATTCGTTCCCCCCACCTATAGATGCTATATGTGAAATATGGAAAGAATCGGCCCCATGGCTGCAGAGGAGAAGTGGTTTGAAAATGTTGACGACGGTCGATGGACGACGGCGGACGGACGACGGATGCCTGCCTATACTATAAGCTCACATATGAGCCTTCGGCTCAGGTGAGCTAAAAAGTAGAATCAAAATATCATAAATATATAGAGGAGAAGTGGTTTGAAAATGTTGACGACGGACGATGGCGGACGGACGACGGATGCCTGCCTATACTATAAGCTCACATATGAGCCTTCGGCTCAGGTGAGCTAAAAAGTAGAATCAAAATATCATAAATAAAAAGTTTAGAAAACAACGACACCAAAATTTTTGGAATAGACCATTGGTTTGGTAACCTTAATTTAGTTAAAATTTGTATTATTTTCCTATCACAGGTCAAAATATTTACACCAGGAGTTGACAATTTCAGTTTTTGACTATTCCGCAGCAAAACAATGTTGGTGCAACCCAGTTTCATACTTTTACAAAATTCCCGGACATTGTCACCACAGATGTTCTTGTCCTTAGATATGAGAATATCAGACCATGTTCATCGTGGTCTGATATTGTCATATTTAAGGACAAGAACACCTGTAGTAAGGGTAAGAACATTTGAGATCACATGCCCCATAGGATGAGCGTGCCCAAGAAAACATTTCAAGCCCTGCACTGCAGAGCCCAGAATGTGGCAACTATTTGGACCTATGCTACTGTTAGCAGTCAAAACAAATTTTTGAAAACGAAAATTGCCCATATTAATCCTGTCAAACACTACCGCTAAAATAAACAACCCCTCTGTTCTGATTTTATACTCTCCAGCAAAACTTGCAAAATTCTAAGATTACTTTGTTACTTTTCAAGCTCTAAACAATGCCCTTATTCCATAAAATGCAATCAGGGCCGTCGTCAGCTTTTGAAAAGTGGTACGGCCATGGAACGCAAAAGGCGTTCCCTGAGTGTTGAAGGAACTAGTTACGGCACGAGTGGGGGAGAGCACAAGAGGGGGTTTACCCCCTCTCGTAAGGGGGGTTCGGGGCACCTCCCCCGAGAAAATTTTTGAATTCAGGACGACTCTAGAAGCAATTTCAATGCATTTGAGACCAATTTCACTTGAGAAAGTCAATTGATTTTATGAGTATTTACCTCCCATGAGAAAATGTTTGAATTCAGGAAGTCTCTAGAAGCAATTTTAATGCAATTTGAGACCATTTTGCTTGTGAAACTCAATTTATTTTATGAGTATTTGCTGTATTTGCTGAATGCTTACCCCAGTTTCTAAAGACTGCAAAAGGCATTCCCCGAGTGCCAACGGTACGAGTGGGGGAGAGAACAAGAAGGGATGTCTTTCCTCTAGTAAGGGGGCCTCGGGGGACCTCCCCCAAGGAAAGTTTTGAATTCAGGATGTGTCTAGAAACGATTTTAATGCATTTTGAGACCAAGGCAAAGAAGGAATGACGGAAAAAAGTGGTCCGGCCAATACCATATTCGGCGAATGAGCAAAAAGTGGTACGGCCAATACCAATTTCGACCGAAAAAGTGGTCCGGCCATGGCTGGACCGCCGACGACGGCCTAGGCAATGCCCCCAATGTGCTTTATAGGATTAATACTGTATGTAAGGAGCCCCTCATATAGTGCAATTCAACCAAATTATTAGAGAGTGCCTGGGACACCTGTTGCGGTTTACCTGTGCTGCTGCTTCATCAATAGCAGACTGATAATAAAATGATGTCACTGATCGGGACCGTTCTCTGCTCTCACTGTCAACAGCCAAACGAGTGTATGCATCTGCAGAGAAGTTCCTCATCTCAGAAACTGCTACTGCGATTCTTCCAATGGCCTTGGTTCCACGTGATGAACAGCTGATTTTGGACAACATTGTGGTCTCTTGAACTTTTTGACGGACCCACTAAATAAAGCTTCAGATCAGAGGAATGTTGCTAAAAGTCTGAAAAATGTCTCATATTCTATGTCTCGAAAAGATTTCAACAAACTTCTTAAGCCTATATAGCGAGTATATTCGGAGAAAAGACGATCGACAATAACCCATTTCTTGTCCCAAGAATCCACAATGACCTTGACCCACGTCTGGGTAAAGACCTGTACCGTGGTCTGGGTCATACTAAATACCGCAAGTTAGCACAAGGTACCGCAAAGCAGGCACCAGGTATCCCAAGGTAACCTCACAGGATCAGACATCAGAAGAATAGAAAGACATTCACGACGGCTGTGCCATGCACTTCATGTAGAAAGATATAAGAAATTGCCCCACACTGTCACGAAGCGTAAGAGAATGAAACGCAAAACAGGCCGCAGCACAAACCAGTAGGGATGATGTAAATAGTTTCTCCTTAAAGTGTAAATAGGGTGACGGGAAAAGACTGTCATTTTAACTGTAAAAGACGTGTGCTGCGGACTACTACTCCAGAAGGAGGTGTGCCTTCATTGGCAGAAGATATTTCAACTAGAACTAGAACTAGATAGCGCGAGGTAGTACACTGAAGATCATTAGATGTTACAAGGTATGTGTTATGTATATCATACACTTTCACTGGCTTGTGGTACAAACTGGCTTTTATAGTGACATAGTAGAGTGGTAGCATGAAGAGCAAAGAGTCCCTGGATCGATCCTTAGATAGGGTGTGTGAGACTTTTGAAGAGTCCATGGCAAAGATATTGGCTTTTTCAGCTCATCCGAGTCTTTAGGCTCATAGGTGGGCTTTTAGTATATGCAGGCTCTGCAGTCCGTCCGTCCGTCCGTCCGTTGTCGTCTGTAATCGTCCACCATTTTTAAAGATCTTCTTCTCCAAAGCTGCCGGGCCAGTCTGGGCCAAATTTCCTATGGGGGCCAAAGTGAGGTACTGGAACGAAGTTTGTTCGTGAGGTCTGGGTCACATGACCAAGATCTTCTCCAGAACCGAAAGGCAAATGATCTTGAAACTTTGTATGTAGCATGGGGACTCGTACCAATCATAGTTTGTTCCATAGGAAAATGTTTAACAATGGATTTCTCAGAAACAATTTAAATCTAATAAATAATATTTGGTATTACATGGTTAACTAAATGGGCAGTTGAAAACCTCATGTTGCTAAAGGTCAAGGTCATGCTCTGATCTTTATTCAAGGTCAATAAGATTCTGCCACCCTTCAACATTTTTCAAACACCTTCTCCTCTGAAGCTACTGGGCAGTTTGAAGCCATATTTCATGTGGAGCCTCCCTAGGCCAGGGGAACAAAAGTTTGTGTAGGTGGTCTTGGTCACATGACCAAGATGGCCGTCATGCCCATATATTTGAGAAAAAAAACTTTAAATTTTTCTCCAGAACGAAAGACCAATGACTTTGAAACTTTGTAGCATTGGGGACTCGCTCTTCAAAGTTTGTTCGAATGATGACCCTGCATTGAACTTAACCTTATTTATGGCAATATCAACTTTGGCACGTTAATGTTCTGTATGGGAAAATGCTTTAAAATGGACTTCAACTTTTTAAGCCTATGGCATAGTATTCGGCTAAATGGTTAACTAAATGAGCAGCTGAAAACATTATGTTGCCAAAGGTCAAGGCCATTCATTGACATATATTCGCTGTCACAGAAATTCAGCCGCCTGTCAACAATGGATTTCTCAGAAACAATTTAAATCTAAGATATAATATTTGGTATTATATGGTTAACCAAATGGGCAGTTGACTTTTTAAAGCCTAGGGCATGGTATTCGGATAAATGGTTAACTAAATGAGCAGATGGAGACATAATGTTGCCAAAGGTCAAGGCCATTCATTGACATATGTTCTCTGTCACAGAGATTCAGCTGCCTGTCAACATTTTCAAACAGCTTCTCTTCCGAAACCAATTAGCCGATTTAAGCTATATCCCAGGGTTAGGGGAACGAAAACGTTTGTCACATGACCAAGATGGCCACCATGCTCATATGTACTAAAACCCCTTTAAAGATACTTTTCTAAAGAACCGAAAGGCCAATGACCTTGAAACTCTGTATGTAGCATTGGGGACTCAGGCCCTACAAAGTCAGTTCAAAAGATGACCCTGCGTTGACCTTGAGCAAAATTTTGGCAAGATCAATTTTGGTTCGTCATGCTTCTACTTAGAAACTATTTAACTTTAAGAAATAATACTATGTATATATTATTGATATACAGGATAAGAATTATAGATATCCATAATTCAAATTATGGATATCTATGATTCGACATGATTTATGGATAGCCATTATTCGATTTATAGATGTCTATAATTAAAATTATGACTATCAATTATTTACCCTGATTTATGGATATCACTAATTCGAAGAACGGATATCCATAACTCGAATCATGGATATCAATAATTAAGGAATAAATATTAAAAAGACACTCCATATTCGAATAATGGATATCTATAATTCGAATTATGGATATCCATAAATCGAATTATGGTTATCCATAAATCATGTTGAATTATATATATTAATAAATCGAATTATGGATATCCATAATTCGAAATATAGATATCCGTACTTCGAATTAAGGATATCTATAATTCAACACGATTGATGGATATCCATTATTCGATTTATAGATATCTATAATTCGAATCATGGATATCCAATATTAACCCTGATTTATGGATATCAATAATTCGAATAATTTGAATTATGGATATCAATGAATAGGGAATATGTAGTAAAACGGCTTCCCATAGCAGACACGGTTTGACTGAGTATGGACCAGCACTGAAATGTGCAATACTGGTCATGTCCCACTGAGCTTAGTGGCCCTAAAGGACTAGAACATATGAACTACTCTATGGTGAAGAGGGGGGGGGGGCTTGCAGTCAAGCTAGAAACGTTTAAATTAAATGTATTTATGTAGACTCCGGCGTAACTGTTATGCTGGTGAAGGCGAAATGGGGATAATGCAAAGGTTTCCCGTGGCCTAGTGGCGGTAGGGACAGTGGGGGTTAGAGGTTTACTGTATCTTGGGCAGACGGAGTCCTCTCCTCTTCTTTCGCTGCCTTATCCTTATCCGATTCGAAAAAAAAGTACCCATTTACTACTGGGTTCAGAGAGTTTTCCAGTCGCAAGTTGATTCAAACTCGCGACCTTCTGCACCATAACCGAGTTCTAACCACTTGACCTCTGTACTTGACAAAGATATACCCGATTACTCCTGTAAAAGTCCCCACTCTAATAAACGCCCCTTCCGTCTTTTTCCGAAATAACTGGAATATTGACTTGCCAAAATGGCAACTTCCAGGCATCAAGCCCTTCGTTTTGCAGTTTGTGTGTGGTCGCATGTTCGCCTCATCATAGTCCATGAACAGGTCATACGCTATTCAGCTGTTTTAGTACTTACAAGAGAGTGACTCAGTGATGTTTATTGAAAGGTTTTTCAGTAAGTGGCTGATTTTCTTTCATAATATGCAAAGCCCCCGGGGCGTGTAATACGGTAAGTTTTCAATAATCAAGAAGTAATCTTCGATCGATCGATAGATAGATATCAGGTCATGCAGATCTACTTATGAATAAAAATTATTGACAAAATTATGTTCTGTTCTATAGGAGATAACGCTGTGACGCAATGGACAGGGATTGCCAGGGAATTACCCAACAAGGGCTGGTTGGCAAAAGGTCGATAGTCAAAAACGTTATATTGAACGTTTACTGGGTGATGTTATGATATGTTATTAATCATGCCTTGTATTTTGCACATTATGACGCAAATTTTTATATAAATGATGACGCTGGGAAATTAAGGTATTTTAGTGTGAAATATTGTTCTATTGTCTCTCATAATTCATTGAAATTGGTTCCACATGAAGTGCTTTAAGATGTACGTTTCATCATGGATACTCTAATAAAAATATCTTGCGTTATCTTGCGGTACTTTCTGTTTCTAGCTATTTCTAAAATGAGTACCCATTTTAAACTGTCAAGGTTGTTTACTGAGTTTCCCTATATTAAAAAAATCCTTTTGAAAGTTGCTGGGTCTATATTTTTATGTGGTGCTGATTTATACCCTTATTAGGTGCTTATCATTTATTCCTTTCATAATTCTCCCTTTTTGCTGTTATCCATAATTCGATTTATGGATATCTTATAGTCATATGGGTTTTGTGAAATCCAAGGCTTGATTTATGGATATTGGATCGGCCACTATTCCACTCGTATCCAACAATCAAAGTATAGCTATTCAAAAATCTAATTATTCATGGACATCTGTAAGTCGATTTCTGCGGGATATCCATATCAAATATTCATCTTTTATTGTTAATTATTTATGTACTTAATATCCAAAATTCGGTTTATACATATTCAAATATGGTAGATATCCATAAATCGAATTTTGGATACCACAAAATTAAAGCGAATATTTGATACCTATAAATCAAATTATTGGTATTCAAAATTGAATTATGGATAGGTTCATGTTTCAAATATTCCCCCTCTATTGGATATTCCAAATATCAGCAAAATTAGCGTTTCCATTAATATTTTGTGACGCCATGAAAGAAAATTCTGGATATCCAAAACTGATTTATGGAAATCCAAAAACATATTCCCGATTATATGTGTAACTGCAGTTACAGTTATACCAGATATATTCGAGTTACTGTATGTTATTATGTACGCTATTTACGGAAGGTATACACCATCAAATGAATTGGCCTTATTTCGGCACTCAGTAGCCTGGTAGCATACGGAGTTGAAGCCAATGAGGCACTGGTTATAACCAGACAGTAGTGGTCAATTCTGACTAAACAGCCATTCATCGGAAAAAGAGTTTTCTAATAGGGTGTGGATTGATCGTATACTGAGGCCCTCCAAGGGTTTTGGGAAGCTGGGGGAGGGGGGAGCATTTACTTTCAGGGAGCTAGGGAGTACTAGGAATTATTGTAGGGAGCTGGGGAGCAAGCTTTTTATGACAAACTGCAAGCCGTCAGTCAAAATAAGCGTTTGCCGCTTAAATAAGGTAAAACCTACTGGCTGTCCTTTTACAATATATTCATGATTGTTGGATATTCATCATTCATCTTAGGATATCCATAATTCCAATATTTTATACTGTGATCTCGCAAAGTAATATAATCCAAATTGTTTTTGGATATCCTTAATTCTTTATATAGGCCTATATCCAAAAATCAAATTATGGAATCATTTTGATTTTTGGAATGGATATTCAACATTCGATTTTTGAATATTCATAATTCAATTTATGGACATCCAAAAAATCGAATTATGGATATCAATAAATAAGGAATAAATAGTAAAAGGTATGGGGTGTCATTGTACTATAGACTCCAGATTTTTGGGCTATACATTATTCATTTCTTGGATGTCCAATATTTTATTATTATGATTTCGCAGAAACATATTAAAAATACCAAATTATTTTTGGATGTCCATAATTCCATTTCTGAATATCAAAATATCAAATTGTGGATATCCAGTTCCATTTTTGAAAAGCCGCATTTCGATTTATGCATATCCTTAAAGCAATATTTGGATATCTATAAATCGATTTTTGAAAATCCACTATTCATATTGATTTTGTGATTTCAAAAATTTGATTTGTTGATATCCTACAATCTGAATTTGGTTGTCCATAAATGATGGATATCCAAAGATCAGAACGAATACTGGATATTAATAAATGGAATTATTGATATCCACAAATATTGAATAAACAGTAAAACGGCTCCCAAAGCGCTATTGTATGGTATACATGATGTTCAGTTAGATTTTTGGATATTCAAAATTTCTTTAATAGATATCCATAAATCTATATGCCGATATCCAATGTTCTCCAGGTTTTCGGATATCCATAAAATGATTTATGAATATCCAATATTCATCATAATTTTGTGATAGCCAAAATTCGATGTATTGATATCCAGAATTCTATTTTTATGTATATATATTTTATTTTTTGATATCCACAATCGATTTTTGGATACAAAAAAATCAGTATAAATATTGAATATTTGTTAATCGAATAATGGATGTTCAAAAATTGAATTATGGATATCCATAAATAGGGAATAAACAGTTAAATGGCACCCTTAAAACTTCAGACAAACAAATGCACATATGTTTTAGTGAAATCAGTTTCTTTTAAGTTCTTTTGTAAAATATACTAGTACAAATTCCAAAGGCAGAGCGATGTGCACATTTGTGTTAGGTCAGTTTTGGGTAGCCTGGGAGCACTAGAAATATGATTTTCTTACATTTTCTTGCCTCGGGTGAGGGATCTCCGCCCCATGACCCCTCGTTTATATATTATTATTACTGTTAACCGCGGTTATTCTACACCCCGCCTCAAACTGACTTTTTATGGTTTCGCATCTGTTAACTAAGCAAACTAGATATAAAAAAGAAATGTTTTCCTTTTTTCCACACATTTTGGAAACAAAAAGAATTAGGAAATAGCTGCAAAAGTCAAAAGTTTTCTGGTGGCAAATGTATTGAATCTTACTTAATCTTTGACCCCGAATCAATTATCTGGCTTTCAATCTGTGACAAAAGAAATTTTCTTGCCCCCCTCCCCCTCCCGCCACCACCCACAACACACACCACCCCAACACACGCCCGCCCCATAGAAAATCAAATGGTCAGTCACATACCAAGAATGTCACTACTAGGTTATATGCTTAGATTCATATTGAAAACAAATGTTTTGACCATTTAATATGCGTTCAATATAAGCAGACATTACTGAATTTTCGCATGAGTCAGTTAATGCATCAGTCATCCTTCAAGATGACTTTCATATAAGCGATTCGCTTACCGTCAGATCTGTACCACGCTATGTTGTGTATTGTGTTCTGTATACCGTATGTAATTCATATTGAATAAATATTGTTTAAACCATGGATGGTAATTAGTGGCGACTTTGACTTCTTCCAGAAGAGTCCTGCAGAAAACCTGCTCCGTGAAAAGAATGTTATTGTCAAAACCCTGCTACATGTCTTGTTCTTTTCAATTACTTACTACTAAATGCTATGCAGCTCTGATTTGAAAGAGTCAAGCACGATATACGGAGCATACCTGCATATTTCTTGTTTGGGCAGCTGAGAAGCAACTGCATTAATTTTAGAGAGAAGGGGAGCATGAGCAAAATTGCTGATGGGGCATGGGAATCCAGCGGTTTCAGAAAGCTGGGGACATTTGGATAATACATCTAGGAAGCAAGGAAACACTGATCCATTCCTCTAAGGTCTCTGTTTGTATAAAGGGAAAATAATTAAAACTAAATTATTCTTATGGTTATGTTAACTGTTCATTGTTTCATAAATGTAACCTCAAAACCTCAAAATATTATGACCATCAACTGTTGCTACACCTTTGGAACTTACTCTAACAAATTCTACCCATTTCATGTTATATACTGCTTAGAGCTAGGTAAATATGTTGATCCTAGAAGCACCAAAGGAGCAGCTGAAAAAAACCGTCTGCAAAAGAAAAAAAAATTCTACCAAACTAGATCATAATGAGAATTCAAAAAATGGAGGGCAAACTGTGTTGATTCAGATGAGGTGTTTCATTATGAGCCGTTTTTGTCATTTGTATTCAGGTACCCACCATTTCTAACGCTATTTCAGATGCTTTTGGAGAAATTTTTTATAACAATCTAACAAAATGCTAACATCCCTAACAACCTATACATAATTTCTATTTACTTCTTATAGCACATTCCACCACATCATCTGGAAACGTAACATCATTGCTCTACTGATATGACTACAAATATTGTATGTCACAAAGGCGGATGCCACTGCGGTGCTGTTCGCTTTGAGGCTTATGCTCCAGCAAAATTACATGTTTACCAATGCAAGTAAGTATTGTAAGTGTAGCTTGCTTTTTGTCGTTACTTGCTCATAGTTTTCCAAATGAATCACGCTTGGTAACCGCACAGTCCCATTCTTAACACTAAATTATATATTCAGGCTTCTGCAAGTGCATAGCAAAAATAACATTGCTATTTAACTCATATACACTGGAAGCATATTTATGCACAGATTTTCCTTTGAAGTGAAATAACTTGTAGAGTTGATACCCGTTGTAAAAATGGCAAAACACCTTATTTCTGCAAAAACCAAACATAGATGTCCAGTGCTTTCATAAACATTGTTTATTCTCATCAATTTCTTGCTACTGTGCCGAACAGAAAACTAACAGTCTTTCCAACAAATGGCAGTGAATTCTGATTTCGTGTTTTTTCAACAGATCCCTATGCTCAGTTTTATAATGCTGCAATTTGTAACATAGCAGACAATTTTATATGGTACTCTACCTGGTTTCTGAACTCCTTTGTAGACTACGTTTCGTCCGTCCTTCATTGGACAAAGCAAGCATCGTCTACAAATATGTTTGTAGTATGCACTACCCAAGCATAACCTGACACATGCCAAACGTAGATTGCCAAGTATTTGTGGTGTTTGCATGTGTAAAACTGGTTTCTAACCCCCTGGCAGTTCCAAGGCGGATCTTCTATAGAAGTTCCAGTTTGTTAGCCTGTGTCTTCTATCGTAAATGTATTGTTTTGCTTTTTCATCGTTTCACATGGCTTCTTCTGTCCATGCCTTGTGCTGTGTAACACATTAATCACTAGACTCATAAAGGGACATTGGAAAACACAAAGTAGACCCAGAACTGATGCCACAAACACGGCATCTAATCAGGGTCTACACTATTTACGTTAAATAATAGATTTTTACAGATAAATTAGTAAGAATAAGATAAACCTGACACCACATGAACTGGAAACGGACTTGTCCAAAGAGCAGATTAAGAAATCTACTAGTCACAACTAGAGTAACTAGAGCATGTGAGCAGGGGCTCACGTATACCCCCCGGCCAGTGCCACCGCCAAATAAAAACACATTTAATACAAGCAAATGTACACTAACAGACAGACAGATGGACAATCTATTACAAATCCAGTGAAAGGCCTGTAGACAAATACCAAAAGGTTCCATTAAAATAAATGTAAATTGCTATAAAAAATATTTACAAATTTAACACAAAATTTCAACATAAGTTTACATAAACTTCTATGTCTGTGACCTTGACCTAAGCAGATGAAAAAAGATGTAGTCTGTGTCCAAATTTTTTTTGTCAAAACACACAGGTGAGACAGGTGATATCCAAATGATGTCAACTAATCAGTTTAGACCTAGAGGTAACCTAATAACATAGCAATCTAAAATTTTTGACATACATTTTCCCATTTATTACATTGGACTGAGAGATGGGAAAAAGAAGGCCAAAAGAAATCTTAGCATCTTGATTTTCTTTCTACCATTATACATGGCCATTCTCAAGATGTATACAAAATTTGAAGACTGTGGCTCTCATGAGAACAGAGAAATATGTGACAAAATATTGTGAGAAAGAAAACTTGAGGACAAACGGAATGAAAAGCAGGAGGAAGTTGATTCTCTCTTACACAGTACAACTTGTCATCCACAACGTTTGAACCAAATTTCAAAATCCTAGCTAAAGTAGTTCCTAAGAAATCTTTGACAGAAATTTTATTGGAGAAAAAAGAAAAAAAAAATGAAAAAAAAAAAAAACCAAAGGCACTGATAAGCAGGAGAAGGCAGATTCTCTCTTACACGGTACAACTAGTCATTCCTAATGTTTGTAACAAATTTCAAAGTCCTAGCTGTAGTGGTTCCTGATAAGTCTGTGACAAAAATCTAATTGGAGAGAAAGAAAAAATGGACAAACAAAGGGACTGATAAGCAGGAGAAGGCTGATTCTCTCTTACAGTGTACAACTAGTCATACCAAACGTTTGTACTAAACTTCAAAGTCCTAGCTATAGTGGTTCCTGAGAAATCTGTGACAAAAATTTAATTGGAGAGAAAGAAAAAATGAACAAAGGGACTGATAAGCAGCAGAAGGCTGATTCTCTCTTACACAGTACAACTAGTCATACTCAATTTTTGTACCAAATTTCAAAGTCCTAGCTGTTGTGGTTCCTGAGAAATCTGTGACAAAAATTTAATTGGAGAGAAAGAAAAAATGGACAAACAAAGGGACTGATAAGCAGGAGGAGGCTGATTCTCTCTTACACGGTAAAACTAGTCATACCCAACATTTGTACCAAATTTCAAAGTCCTAGCTGTAGTGGTTCCTGAGAAATCTGTGACAGAAAAAATGTTAACACACACACACACAACAGAGAAACATTTTAGCGGAAAGACCAAAAACTATATACCCCCTATATACTTCGTATACCAGGGGTAGTGGAGTTGCTTATGTAATCCCGTGTCAACTTTTTGTTAATCAGGAATGTTATATACCAAAATGTTTGTTTTGACAAGTAGTTTTCAAAAATGGTTCCTGCGAATTTTTTCTATCACTTTACAAGGTCAAGGTCAAAGGTCAAAGGTCAACGCTTCAAAATAGAAAGGAACACTTTAAAAGTCGTGATTTATGGTGGGCACAGTGCACGATATTGGACTAAATTTTGGTATTATCGATAGAAAATAAATGTTTGTAATTAAAAATTCATTTCACAATTGACTTTGACCGCTAGTGTGGCAAGGTCAAGGTCATTTCATTAAAGGTCGAAAGAAAATATATAGATATAAACACTATGATTATTGTTTCGTTAAACGCGCATTGGATATGGCATTTTTCAGATCATTCTTATGGTTAAAATAGTTTAGCAGGCCATTTTATTCACGATTATATCTTAATTATCAAATCCGTTGCCATGGCATCAGATTTATGCAAACATATTTCTTAAAACTGGGCATTTTAAAGATAAGCATTGGAGTCTGTTGTGCAAACCTGATGGGTTTTGAGGCAGGAAATCTTGATTGTTGTATGCGCAACGGTTTGTTTTGAGCATAGATGTTGGACTCCTGTAATTTTTAAGAAGGAAATGTGTATATCTTTATTCTTAGCAACCAGTTTTAGCCCTTAGCAACCAACCTTTAACAGATTTGAAACCTTTTACTTCATTCCACGAAGAATAGCTATTATGTGTAATAAATCATGATATAAACTGTTGAAAACATTTAAAGGACAGCTGATAGATTTTCAGTTGGTTGAAATGATGCATTTATATTTGTCTTAGCAACCAGTTTCAACCCATAGCAACCATCTTTTGTAACAAATTTGGAGCTGTTGATTGAATTCCAAATGAGATATCTTCTATTTGCAATGTGTTATGCAGACAATTGTAAGTAATATCTAACAAACAAGTTATGAAAATTAACAATGTGTTGAAAAACTTGCGTATACGTTTGTCCTTAGCAACCAGTTTCAGTCCTTAGCAACTTTCAATCAACATATTCTAGACTTTAGATTGACTTTCATTCTGGATATCTGTTATGAGCAACAAACTTTAAAGACAATTGAAAGTAATATTTAAAGCACAGCTGTCTGACTTTGAAAATCTGTTGAAACATATAGGTATCTATGTGTCCTTAGCAACCAGTTTGAGCCCATAGCAACCACCGTTTAATAAATTTGGATTATTTTTACTTATTTCCAAATGAGATATCTTCTATTATCAATGTATTATGCAGACAATTATTAGTTAAATTTAACAAACAAGTAATTGATTTAAACAAACTGTTGACAAACCAGTCTATACATTTGTCCTTAGCAACAAATTTTGTCCTTAGCAACTTCCTATCAACAGATTATAGACTTTTGATTTACTTTCATTCTGGATATCTGTTATGAGCAACAAACTACGAAGACAATTGGAAGTAATATTTAAAGCACAGATGTCTGACTTTGAAAATCTGTTGAAACATATGGGTATCTTTATGTCCTTAGCAACCAGTTTGAGCCCATAGCAACCACCTTGTAACAAATTTGGATAATTTTAGTTTATTCCAAGTGAAATATCTTCTATAATCAATGTTTATATAGATAACTGTAAGTTATGTTTATCAAACCAGTTACAGACTATAACAAATTGTTGAAAAGAGGCGTATATTTTGTCCATAGCAACGACCCTTAGCACTTAGCAACTTTCTCTTAACAAATTTTAGACATTGTACTGAACGTCATAAGGGGTATCGTTTATGTGCAACAAACTTTGAAGACAATTTGAAGCATTGTCGGCTGATTTTGAAAATCATTGAAACAATATGGGTATATATTTGTCCTTAGCGACCGATTTAAGCACTTGACAACCATCTTCCAACAGATTTAGAGCTATTGTAAGAATTCCAAACAAATCATCTTCTATTTACAATGTATCATATTAGCTGTTGTATATACTTTTGAAGCGTAAGTATTGGACTTAAACAATTTGTTGAAAAAAACTATTTAATGTACACTTGTTCTAGAACAATTATTTATACATTCATCCTTAGCAACCAGTCTTAGCAACTAACTCTTAGCGAATTCGAGACTGTTTACTGAGATCCATCCGGAATATATTCTATCGAAACAAAATATGAAGACATTGTTGTAAGAAACTGACGGACTTCTACAATCCGTTGATAAATGTGTCCTTAGCAACCGGTTGGAGCCCCTAGCAACGAACTCGTATGAGATTTGGAATTTTTGACCATATTACACTAAGATTATCTTTTATGCCCTACAATATATGTAGACAAAATAAAGTCGGTAGAGTAAAAAAAATATGTTGAAAACCTCTATGTATCCGCACACAGCTTCCAATATGTGCCTTAAGCGACTAAATTTAGACAGCGCTCAAACCTTAACTGAATTTCAAACAGAACATCCTATATGTGCAATGAACTAGATTGCAATGTTTGAAGTACAGCTGTGTGACTTTTAATTCTCTTGAAGAAATAAAAACGTGTTTTGTATTAGACTTGAGCAACCAGTTTGAATCCTGACTTGAAGCTTATGAATGAATACTAAACAATAGATCTTTATGCTCAACAAACTAGTAACACAACTGTACTCGCAAGTAACGATTTCACTTTTAGCATATGTGAGCCGCGACACGACAAAACCAACAAAGTGGCATGTGCACCCAGTAAAGACTCAGATCAATTTGGGCATCCGCCCAGTCTGACCAGAGCCTTTGCTGTACGCTTGAAGGGTAGCTCAGGGTCTAGGCTAGCTCCATGCCGACAGCGAAGTCTCTGATCAGACTGAGCGGATTCCCAGGAAGATCAGAGTCGAGCTAGGCGCAAATGCCACTTTGTTGGTTTTGTCGTGTCGCGAAAAATATTATCGCTATAACAACGTTCACATCTTAAGAAAAAATCAATCAATCACGAACATGATATGAACCAGATCACATGTGGTGGTCTATTCACTGCCTTACCTCCTCCCACCCCCTTCCCATTCTGTCGGGTTGGTATATTACCCCGTCTCTAAAAGGAAATGTATCGAACTGTTATCTTTCTATTGTACCATGAAAAAATTACATGATTTTCACAGCTTTTTATCAACGATCTGTGCGGAAGAATATATTTTCTGGGACAGCTGGTGGGAATTCGACACGTTTATCTTGATAATGAATGTGATCCTGAACTGCACAGAGCGTAATGCATTTTTAACTCTTTTGTCAGCATGAGCATTCCAAATCAGATTTTTTCTCTCTTTTTGTCCGCTTCTTGAGTCTTTCTTATATAGAGATAAACAGCCTATGTCATAGCTTCCATATGGATTTATCGTGTGATCTGGCACAATTTGTCGAGGCTTTTCTAAACCTTGCAACATATCACATTACACCATTCAGATATGTCTGATATTAAGGCAGTTAACTATGTAGGAGCAGTACACGTAATTCTAGAATCCTCCATGTCATCATACTCCCTATTTTTAATTTCACGACTTTTACGACTCATTATGTATTAAGCGTAGACATTAATATATATTCAAAACGTTCTCTTTTAGAAATTTAAATTGCAGAAATATAGATATAATATCTCCGTAGAGAAATGAAATTAGTGCACCTTGCTAATAATTTGGAAACAATTACTGGCAGGGTAATAGGTCTTTATCTGTTATCTTTTTATACCAACATGCCGGGGATCTGAACATAAACAATACAGCTATTAAAGATTGAAGAAATAAACCCTAAAACTGAAACAGTCTGCTGGTAGAATAGAGGATTAGGTATATAATGTATAAATTATTCTATTCAGTCAGAAAAATGTTCGCGTTCGTTTGTTAGAACACAGAATCTTTTGGTTAGGTACGGAAATATTCGGCAATGCGGCACATGTCCTCTAGAACACTGGTATAGTAATAACAGGTTTTACAAGCAAAACAAAATTTTCATGTAAAATTATGTCTCTCATTTGTTTCTTGACTCATATTTATAATGAACACAAACCAGCATTCCCTGCAGTAGTGCGCATGGCACGATACAGAGACCCGATCCTTTTTGTACTTTTGATATTATTTCCTTTAACATTTTAGGCTACTTAATATAATAGCATGGCGAGATATCTTAGTCACATTTGATTACTTGGTATCACAGTGCTTGGTATTCTCGCCTTGAGCTATAAAAGCTGTTTCCTAGTTGGCAAGATGATTTCTGTGCAAGCTCAGTCCTCGTTTCTTATACCTGCTTGTAAATCTCTTACACTACACTAGTTTTGCTTTAAAATAGAAAACAGAATTGTACAGCAAGCTTTCATGTACCCTAGACTTTCTCCGAAATCTCACACCTACGATATCAGTTTATACGGTGTTTAGTGTGACCATTCGACTTACGGTATTTCCACTTACCTACAAAAAAGGTGTTTAGTGTTAACAGTCTATGGGCCTTCTGCATATTATTTCTCCATCTCGAACGGTTGACCATAAAATGAATCAGCTAGCGCATTGCGGATATAGAAATCCGATTCGACATAAGGTTTGCTGGCCGAAAATACTGGTTGCCATGGCAACAACTGTGTTCGTTAGGGCCCAACCCTATTTTTCATAATTTAAGGGATTGCTATATAATACCATACGAAGTCTGTAACTGAATGTTTTGTCAACCAAGTCTATATAAAGCTCAATTTTCATTGTATTTATGTGGGAAAAGTACTGCAAATACCCGTAAAATGCTCGCTAAAGCTCTCCAAAATCAATTTTTCTTATCGTTTTCCTGATTTCGTCCATCAAATGACAATTTTCATTAAACTTAATTCATTTACGCCTTTGAAACACGACATTAATATCTTAAAATGGAGAGAAATGAAATAAAGGTGAAAAAGTTTAGTGCCGTGCATTTGACCTTGACCTTGACCTTATAAAGGTCATGAAAAAATTCGCAGGAACCATTTTCTGACTCTACTTAGATTGACAAATATTATGATGTATATAAACCCTGATTAACAAAAAGTGGACACGGGAGCATATTTTTGTGACATAAGCAACTCCACTAGTATAATGATGGCCTTTCCTAGAGATCTCATTATATCTTTCATATTTGATGACATTTTTTGCTATATAAGAGCATACTTCAGTGAATACTAATAGCACTTTTTGTGTATTTGCTTCTTATTAATTTACAGAGAAACACCATGTCTTTTACAGCTGCAGCATATGTGTGAAGAAACAGAACCTCCATTTTATAGTGCCAGCCTCAAAATTCAAGCTTCTACAGGTATGATTTTATTCAGTACAATCATTATTTTCATTTTCTGTAAATGGTAGCAGACGATTTTTTATGATCCTACAGGGGTCAGTGCCCAGCCAGTTCAGCATTTTGTGAGCGTAGTCTTTAGATTTTGATATGTTTGTCTACCAGCACTTAATATTAGTCATATTGGCATTGTTTTTTGTTGTTGTTTTTTCATTATTTCAGGGCAGTGAAAACTTAACCACTTACACCTTCAACACCCACAAGGCAAAGCATATGTTTTGTAAGACATGTGGTGTACAAAGTTTCTACATACCAAGATCAAATCCAGATGGTTATGGTAAGAATCAAATTCTACAAAAGTCTTTATCATTGAATGTCCTGTGTTCAGAGGCTAGTACAGTTTCTATAAACAAAGATTTTGCATAGTGGATATGAGTGAATGGGGTCCAAATGGAGATTTTAACTCAGACTCCTGTATCTTTCTCCTGGCATATAAAAATATAGCACTTAGTAACCAAAGGGGTGTGACTGAATACCCTGAACCTTTGTCTTCAAAAGTACTGTCAACAAAGCATGAACATGGCACTCTTGAAATAGTGTTTGCTGTACAATTACCTGAGTAACAAACAGATCATCTCAGTCTTACAACAACACTGCTACAGTCTTGATTGGGGCAATTTGTTGTCATTAAATTTTCTATAATAAATTGTCATGGCTTTCTTACAGACTCAACATCATAGAGGATCTTACATGAGTGCTCAAGTATTATTGAATTTATTAAACGAGTTAGGGAAAAAGATAAGATGCGAGGCTTTGCCGAGCATCTTATCAGTTTTCCCCAACGAGTTTAATAAATTCAATAATACAGGAGCATGAATGCAAGATTCTTTATATCATATGACTCTAAAATCGCATTTTAGTAGCAAAATTGGCACTAAAACGGCACGATTTTGCCATTAGAAAACGCAATGTTTTTTATGGACGTCAACACATAACATTCGGACGTAATTTGCATATTTAATCCACTAGTGGATTATCATTTTTAATGCATGGCTTTATTACACTCTCAGATGCGACGTCATATGATAAAAAGGAATATAAGGCAGGTGAGTGTTAATGCTGATTTGCTTTATATTCCTCTGTTGTTTATTATCGATATACTGTTTTGTACATACTGTGCTAGCCTTTCTAGGAACCTGAACAGAGAGTAATAATGAGAGTGATCTGTATTGTTGATTAGTTATCCCAGACTTGTTAACAAAGTCCGCCCTGTCAAGAGCTTGCACTTCTTATTTATGTAGATATTTAGATACAATCACAGGTCTTTCGTTTCACAGCTAACCATTGAAATTCCAAAGCTTTACTTTGCTCAAATAAGTAATTTAGTTTTCCCGCAAATTCCAGGTGTGTGTCCACACTGTCTAGACCCAGGGACAGTGGAATCAACAGAAACTGAAGTCTTTAATGGCGATAACTGGGAATCCCATATTGGTACTACTGATATTCACAAGTGGTCCAGTGATGATAAAAGTTAACCCATGAAGTGTCAAGAAGCACACGACAAAATTTACGTTCTGCAAAATTTAAAAGAAAATGCTCTGTCTAAACACTATCATACTGAGAATTCAAAGACTATATGACAGTGTAGTTCCAGATGAGGTGACTTATTATGAGTCACATCATCTGGATCTATGCTGTTTGCAAACTCAGCTACAGTAGAACTTCGTTGGCTCGAACAGGCTTAGGACCATAAAAATTAGTTCCAGCCAAGGGTAATTCTAGCCATCCAGGGTTAGTTTCCATATAAAGTGACCTCTAGGGACTAAGAAAAGAGTTCTAGCCAGGCAGGGTGAACGAGCCATCAGGGTTCGAGCGATTGAAGTTCTACTGTATTTTCATTTTTGGCACTTTAAGTGTTAGAAGAGTTATATTTACCATATTCAGCGTAATTAGCACACATGCACCAATAAGCACATCTCATGGTAATTTCTGAGGCAAGTGACTATAAATCATAATAAATGTAAATAATTTTTTGGTTTAACCCTTTGTTTGCTTGTTTATAAGAGTTAAAAATATTACAGAATCTTTCAGTTTTCACTTGAAAAGCTTTGCTATCCTTCTCTGACTAGTAGCAGCTTTTCTCCCATGCTTAACCATGAAATTTATTTCCTTTCATTATATAATAATTCTTTGAAATGCGCTCTTATAAGAAAAGATTATTACAAATATTTGCCACCATTTGGAAACGGCTAAGTGCACAGGGTGCTAATATGGTTGAATAAAGTATATAAAATATAGGAGATTCATATATAGTTATATAAAATGACAGTGCTAATCATCTGCACTCAATACAGATTATAATTTAAGTGCCTTAAATACCGGAGAACAGCAGAATTTATGTGATTAAATTACTATGCAAATTTGATCCTACTATAGATTTACGTGTATACCCAATACTCTATCAGGACGTTCTGTCATTTTCTTTAATGCAGTTTTATAGTAAAAACAGGTAATTCTGCATTCTAATTCAGTAAAACATGTATAGTTGGTGGTCACTTTATTCTAGCGACATTAGTGTAAGAGTAGCATATAGCAAGATTAAAATACTGCCAATTTAAATGTTTCCCTTTAAATATATTCCCTCTACCATCATATATCAGAGCCAATACATATCATACATATTAATAGTATAAAAGAATATACCAATCAAACGTGAGGGGAAATGGAGTGTGGAGGTGTCATGTTACTTAATATAAAGCAAGATTGATTGATTTAATCTGAACACGAAAGGAGCAACACAAAAACCTGTTCTAAGAAACAGTTTTAAAATAGACTTGAACTGTAATCGCTAGATTCATTCGCAGTACAAAAGAATGACAATGTAGAACTCAGACACAAATGGCCCACATGACTATTGAAAAAAAAAAAACTTTTTTTTATTCAGAATTCACAAATCCACCAAAATAAACATCCACAAACAGGTCTGTAAATTACGCCCCCCACCCCACCTCCCCCGCACATGCCATCTAAATTTTAACTGCATCCAAATGTGTTTTACAGTAGAAATGTTTTATATGAGGCAAGAAAGATAACAGCACTTTCCTTATCTGGCAATTTTTGTCTATGCAAAGTAAAGCTATATATATATGAGCCGCGACACGATAAAACCAACACAGTGGTTGTGCGCCCAGCGCAGACTCAGCTCAGCCTAGGTATCTGCCCAGTCTGATCAGTCTTCGCTGTCCGCATGGAGGTAGCTTAGACCCTCAGCTACCCTTTAAGCACTAAGCAAAGACTCTTATTAGACTGGGCGGATGCCCAGGCTGATCTGAGTCTGCGCTGGGTGCACAACCACATTGTTGTTTTTCTCGTGTCGTGCCTCATATATATATATATACCATCAAAACTCTAAAAACTCTGAAAATTGGGATACCTGTTATCATCATAATGGTTGTAATATGGAACAGTATGGATTAACAATGCCTGAATGTTTCCAAAGGATGCACATGGAATGGCGAACAATGTAGATCCTGTTTCGGGTCTGCACTGTCTCCTAATGCACATCTGTCAAAAAAAATAGAAGTTTTACGGTTTATATTAAAAGAAATATATTTGTACAAGGTTTGTAAGAAAAAATAAACAGATTTTATTTGACATACATGTATTTTCATTCTTTATTCCCATGTTGTTTGTACAATATTTACAAGTTCTATACAACAATTTACAGCCATAAATAAAATATATTTTACATAAATTTCAACATGAGCATCTAACATGTACAAATCATTAACTGTCTCTAAAACATAATAAACATATAGTGTACAAACCATTTACTGTCACTAAATCATAATAGCCAACAGTGCTCCAGATAAGAAGGGGTAACGGGAATAATTTAGGGATACTTTCTGCATAGAAACCTATGTTGTGACCACTCATTAGAAGCCTCTCACTGTCACAACATATGTTTTCATTGAGAAATTACAAAAAAAATCTCAGAATTTTCCTCAAAACCCTACCTTAGCTCAGCTAACCAAACACTATGTGATTTATTTCATGTTCTGTAATGTAAAGACCTAGTTATGCCTGCCTGAACATTTAGAGGATAAATGAGCCGCAAAACGACAAAACCCACAAAGCAGCATGTGCACCCAGCGAAGACTCAAATCAGCCTGGGCATTCGCCAGTCTGATCAGAGTCTTCGCTGTCCGCATGGCGCTACCTCAGACCCTTAGCAACCTTTCAAGCACAGAGGTAAGACTCAGTTCAAACTGGGTGACTGCCCAGGCTGATCTGAGTCTTCTCTGTGCGCACATGCCACTTTGTTTGTTTTGTCGTGTCGCAGCTCAAATATGAGTATTTTATGTTTCTACTCCATAATAATGTGCCAGTATGTTGTACAGCCTCATCATGTGGTAAAATACTGGTATGTAAAAGTATCTCAGATTTATCCTCAAAACCTACCTTTATCTGAACCTCGCCTTATGCCTTCTGATTATATCTTAGTTGCATGGTCCCTTTCAAATTCAGAGATAATTGTACTCAAAATTGTCATTTGGGGAGGTAACTTGTCAGTTCTATAGTTGAAAATTTCCTTCAAGGATAATGAATCAGGGAGCCAAAAAAAGGTGATTTGTGACCTTCAAACAGATAACTTACATCACCAAATGACAATTTTGTCATACATGTATCCCCATTTTACTGCACTTTTTCACATGTTCACCTTTAAAAATCGACTGCTTTGCATCCAAAGCAAGTGATTTCAATAATGTAAAACCAGACGTCAGCCAATCAGAAGCAACGTTTCATAATGACATCAGGTTTCTGACAGCATGTCAAGGGATACACTGTTACAATTTTTTTATATTACCAGTATCCAATCAGACGTTGCATAATATTTGTTAGTGCATTAAAAGTAAGCCTTAGTTAAACTATGCAAATAGGACTGTCCATAGCCCTTAATTTACACATTTCTATCATTGAGACACAGTCCATCAAACCTTGTATTGATATGATTCATAACAATGATACAAATTATAATGGAAACAACGTTAAAACAATCATATACTGAAAACAGAGTATCACCCCTTTTGCAAGCACCAATCCCCACCTTTATTTCTTTGATGGAACAATAATGTTAGAACCCATTCTATTCGTGATACCCCTTTAGGGGTATTTCGGCAAACAGTTTGGATCCAGATCAGACCCCACAAACGCGGGGCCTGATCTGAGATCCAAACTGTTTGCTGCCTAGACATCATTTCTAAAACAGTTAGACCAATACTGTCAAAAAAATTCTTGATTTTTGATGCAGACGACAATTTCAGCAGACGAAAAAAAATACCCAGAATGCAATGGGATAAAATAGTTACTGTAATTGTCCTAAAAATGTAATAGTCTGGCTTTACAGTGCAGTAATGCCTCCAAAAGATGCAGATGGACGAAGTGGCAAGCAGTGTAGACCATAAGGAGCAGTCTGGGTTCGAGGTTATAAAACTTGAGAATAATCTCAAACTCAAAATAAAGCACACTGATTGGCTGCTTCTGAGCATGTGCTCAGAAGCAACCAATCTGTGTGCTTTATTCTGAGTTTGAGAATGTACTCAAGTTTTATAACCTCGGGGCCTGATCTGGGCCTGCACTGTTTGCACAGACCTATCTGTCCCAGCACATAGAATTTTTACAAGACGGACAATCCAGTGACATGCATAGGTTAATTTATGCCAGCACTCAGACAATATAGGTAAGAAAATTTATCATTATTTACATAATACTCAATGATTTTTCATGCAGTAAAATGCAAATGCCTTGTCAATTCTGCGGCAAACGACTATCTGAGCTAATGGAGTGTCTCACATTGCCCTAAGCTACGTCAGAATGTGTTTGCAGGAGGCGATAATGAATTGTTTTAGCATACAGCATAAACACAATTGTTTGCTGCAAATCAGGACAAGGTATCTGCAATTTCCTGCTTGAAAATTAATTCAGCATTAAGAAAAATATATTCTGAATTCCTTACCCATTCAGTCAGAAATTGGCACAGAACAACCGAGGTTAGTCTTGTGATTGTCTGCCTTGTTTTAAAGTATCGTACCTTTTGCTAGCACCAATTCTCACCGTCATGTCTTATTGTATCAAGTTGTCAGAGAAAGCTTTACTACCCTTATGTCCCCAAATACTGGGACAGAAAGCGTGGCAGATCCTCAATATTGCCACTGTGTGTCATTCTTTGCTTGGCTGTTTAAAACTAAGGATGTTGTGACTTAACTACTGAATTGGGGGTGGGGGGGTGGGGGGGGGGGGGGGGTGAGTGAACTCGGGTTCACACAATTAGGTCTTAAAAACTCATATGGAGACGGGACTACTGTATTAATCCCAATAAATGCCCCTGCTCTAATACACACACCCTTCCTCATTTCCAGAAATACTGTTCTATTAACTTTCATGAATTCCTGTTTACTTTGATGGTTAAGGTAGCTCTTTGAAATGGGGTCTACACTTAAAGAAAAGAATTTGCTCCTAGAGAGGCAAAAAAAGTAGAGTTGCTTCCTCTGAAAGTATACCCATCACTTTTGTATTGCTTATTAGAGGGCATTTAGGCAGTGGCTGATTTACTACATTTAGGCCCTAAATAGCTCCCCCGCCCCTCTCACAAAATGCAACGCCCCAAGAGAGTTTACTAGGATTGATACGGTATTACATTTTCAAATGCACTGTAGGCAAAAACACTGCCATTTTTTGCAGAAGCTCCTCTGACAGATTTTTTTCAGCAAAAACTATTAAAATACTTGATGTCATGTGTACTGAAAATTTGATGAATCCTTGACTAATGACTTTGTTAACTACAAGGCCCTTTCAAGGTTTTCACACACCACCCAATAGCTTACCATATTTATTCGGCTATAAAACAGGGTTTGCCCCTTTCTAGCATGACCCCAAATAAGTAACTCAGTCTTATTAAATCCTGCTATAAAATGGGTTGTTCCTTTCAAACAATCCTGAAAATCTAGGTCCATCTTGTAAGATGGATCTAGCTTTTCAGGACTGTTTTGGAAGGGGAACACAGCTATCTTATAATCAAAGAAATATGGGGTACATGTATTTCAAATTCAGGTCAATCACAGTAATTGGCCAAGTTGTCCTAATATCTAGCATTAAGGGCAGTAATAATTTGAGCCGCGACACAACAAAACCAACAAAGTGGCATGTGCGCCAAGTCTGATCAATGTCTTCACTGTCTGCATGGAGCTAGCTAAGACCTTAAGCTACCCTGTAAGTGCACAGTGTAGACTCTGATCAGACTGGGCATATGCCCAGGCTGATCTGAGTCTTCACTGGGCACATATGCCACATTGTCCGTTTTCTCATGTCGCGGCTTATTTTAGCTTTCAAACTGTACTATTTTTTGCTTCTGCAGCAAACATAAATTTCAGTATTCCTGTTTATTTTAAAATCTGACAAACATAATATAAGCATATGCAGGGTTCGCGCTACCGCTCGCCAAAGTCGCCAAATGCGATAAAATATTTTTTTTGGCTCCAAAAATATTGATTTGGCGAAAACAAGTGGCGAAAAAAAAACAATAAAAACGTATGGCAAAGTTTTACGGTATCAGAGACGATCTCCACAATCATTAATCAACACCTTCAATTCCGTTAATCTGCTCAAGTAGCCTAGTCCACAGTGACGGGACACCAAGCAGACGCTTCATGCCTCAAGGCTCGATGTTATGTAACCTTCAACCTATGTCTATCAATGGCATTATATTTGATTGCTCAGGTAAACACATCATTGACACCTTACCAGCTAATAAACTCACTGATCTGTGAAAATACAGGGGGCTGTTGATTGTCGATTGGAAAAGCCACGTCTCACTATTATACAAATCAGCATGTGCAATACATTTAAGAGACTTTTATTATCACTTTCAAGATCATAGAGTTCAAAGATTGTCTATGCGAGTCTTGTATGACCGCATGAATGCGCAGGCTGATCAATGTTTTCGCTTGTTGCAAACTCCGTAAAGTAGTTTTTTTGGGTCATTTATCCGAACTTTAATAGATTATGGTGCAAAACTTATACATAATTAAGTATATAAGTTTTGATTCTGCTGTTTTACAACTACCGATTTTTTATGTCAAAATGATCAGAATTTGAACATTGTTATATATTCTTTAGTCTACAACAACTCTCAATCACTGAAACAAAACTCGTATGCAAAAGAGGATGATAAACTGAGACCGATAATAAGGGGAGACAACACAGCATAACTCTAAAGTACTAGCTTTTGCAAGCTTCTCAAGTACTAGCTTTTGCAAAACAAAATTCCTGGGTCAGATTGTCTCACAATAATAATAGCTAATTATCATAAATAAATAATAATAATAATAAAGGAACAGTGATAATAAACAATTAGAAATAAATAATCATTAGGATATATAAAATGGTTCAGGCTATTTGTAATAGATTTTTAAAAAAACAGAACAGGCAAAACAGACTACAATTCATGAAAAACAGAGGGCAGATAAAAGATTTAATTAAAAGATTGTAAGCTTTATTAGCAGTGTTAACCTCTTTCAACTGTCAGAGGAAAATGATTATGTCATGTAATAGACTCAAACCAGTCTAAACAACCAGTTAAGGAATATGTGTGTGTGGGAGGGGGGGCCGTTGAGAAAGATATTTTCAAAGAATTCTTAATACTGCGAAAAACTGGCTTAAGTTCAAAGAATCTGGCACAAACAATATCAATTTGGCGAAAGTGGTGGCGAAAGAAAAAAATATCCAAGCGCTAACCCTGCATATGGAATGTTTTATGCATGTATTATTCCTCTGAGTTCACTGTCTACATTTTTATTAATCATGCATTAGACCCATAATGGCATCAGAGCTCTAGATAAGAGGGGTATTTGATGATAATTGAGGGATAATTTTTTTTTAATTTCTCATTGAAACGATATGATATGACCCCTTATCTGGTTCAGATGAGGGGTCACAACATATGTTTAAAGCAGAAATAACAAAAATTATCCTTAATTATCACTAAATACTTCTACTTCTCTGATGGCATATACATGTATAGGCAAACTTGTAAATACTGTCAAACATCAGTCACAGACAATCACTGCAATCTGCCCCTGCCACCTTCATTTAACACTGATGAGCAAGTGTTAAATGAAGCTGGTAACCTAAGAATATGATGTTTGTCAGTCAAAACAATGTTTCAGCCCTTATCAACTTCATGAAGCCCCTATAGCTCGGTGGGTTAAGCGCTGGCCTGCTGATCTCGCAGACCCTGGTTCGAGTTCCGCTTGAGGCAAGGTTCTTTCCTGCCGTAATGGGGTTCCATTGCACACAGCCTTTCACTGTTACCCTTCCATCATCCTATTATGACTGAAATACTGTTGAAAAGGATGTTAAATGGCAAGTCATCCATCCATCTGTTATCAATTTCATTTAACAGTGGCAAGCCTGTGTTAGACGAAGTTTGGCAATGTTTATATGGATCTGGCCTGTGTAAAACAAAGCTGGCAAAAGGGAAGAATACCATCTCCATTAAAAGTCATATTCTACCATTGCCAACTTCATTTGAGCTGGGACACGAGAAAACTAACAAAGTGGCATGTGAGCCCGGCAAAGACTCAGATCAGCCTGGGCATCCGCCCAGTCTGAGCAGAGTCTTTGCTGTCGGCATGGAGGTAGCTTAGACCCTTAGCTACCCTTTAAGCGCACAACGGAGTCTCTGATCAGACTTGATGGATGCCCAGGCTGATCTGAGTCTTCACTGGGTACACATGCCTCTTTGTTGGTTTTGTCATGTTGCAGCTCATTTAACACTGGTAGGCCAGTATGAAATGAAGCTGGAAACCTAAGAATATGAGAGCTGGTTTGGGCATGCAAAGTAGACTGAATGCAGACAGTTGCACAACACAGCTCAATTTTACCAGCACTTATTCCTGTACAGGACCTAAAAGAACATGGCAAATGAACGTCTTCTTATATATCACCAGTAAACTATTCAGAACACATTTAAAGTACCATGTAAAGTTGAATATCACAAAAGTCCCAGTGTCCCCTCCCCTTCTTCTCCTATGTAACCACCCCTAAACACATTCTTAATAGATAAACAAATGCTCTAAACGAAAGGCTTGTACTGTAAGTTTTATGTTCTTTCTTTAAAGTAATTCCAGTATGTCGGCATAATGTTTTTGAAAAATCACTAGAATCACTCTATACATGAAATAAAAATTCTATAAAGTTTGGCTTATTTAAAGCCATGACCATTTTGTAGAGGGAAAATTCTACTAGTCACCTGTACCTACGTATATATCCCAGAATAGTTATTTTCTAACCACAATATGAGCGCTGACATGTCACAATTTTGACTGACAGCCAAAATTGTTCAAGTATAGTTGACTCTCGAATATCTCGAAGTCGAAGTTCATCTCAAACTACTGATATCTCAAAATAAATTTTCTGGTCCCAGAAAATTTACTTTGAGATACCTGTAGTTTGGTATATCCAGAGTACAAATGTCAAGTAAACTAATAAATGCACTTGAATTATATTGTTTGATATAAGACGGTACTTTGAGATATCAATGTTTGAGATATCTAAAGTCAACAGTATTACAAGCCTCTTTTGGTTTAAGTGGCTAACACAAGAATGTCAAGAATCTTTACTCCAGGGCAACTGCTCAGGACTCAGTGCCCCAGATAAGAAAGGGTAATGGTGATAATTTAGGGATAATTTGCCCTATTTGTTCATCAAAACATATGTTGTGACCCATCATTAGAACCGTCTCGATGAGACGGTTCTAATGAGGGGTCACAACATATGTTTTCGTTGATAAGAAAAATTATCTCTGAATTATCTGTAAAAACCCACGTTACGTGGAGCGCTGTGAGGTCCCAAGAGTAACCACTTTGCAACAATACTGCATGCCTGAGTGACTGCCACACCCAGTCAAGTTATCATTAGAATGTCCGGGCTCAAGATGCAGTTTGACATGACACTTAGGAGATCATTTTTCTTATCACTCCATAAAATCGTTAGAGATCCAACATCATATGTTTTACAGAAAAATAAGAAAAATTAACCTAGAAATCACCAAAACCCACACTTATCCGAACTTCCTGGTATGTAGTCTGGTGTTTTATTCTGGTTTCATACTTTTACTCTAATTTTCCTTCCTGCTAGCGGAATAAGTATAAGAGTAGAAGAATTATACAAACTGCTATCACACTGGCCAATATTATACTGTCTCTCCGTTTCTTAATGTTTATTCTTTGCATAAGGCTGTTTATGAGCGGGAACCGATCTGATGCGAGTTAAGGAAATATCACATAAAATCTAAGCATAATGTTTATTTCACGCCTTGGGCACTGAGGTCTGGAAGAAAAGACTTATGGGAACTTGCCTGTAAAAAGATGCGAAGTATCAGGAGCATATCCTATGTGTTTACCGAGGAACTACCCTAACACAGGTGAAATTACTTTGATGCACAGTGCACAAAGGTTGTTTGTTGGTTGAGTTAAGTTCAGTAGTCCTTTCAGACTAGCAATATCAAGATCCATCTCCCAGAGACAGAAGAGAAACATGAGGCCAAGATGGCCTTGAATCACTAACCTGAGCCTATGATTATCATTGATACTTTCCTAAAACCCAATCAAAATCTGACAAAGAGTGCTCAAGTTCAGATTGAATAAGCTTACCCTTTATGATCCAAACAGAATGATTCTGACCTCTGATTTGAGACTGTACTGTTTGTCTATGTCCTTTATATAGGACTGCAACATATTAATGGGTTAAAGTACAAACAGATTTGAGCCGCTACACAACAAACTAACGAAGTGGCATGTACGCCCAGTGGAGACTCAGATAAGCTTGGGCATCTGCCCAGTTTGATTGGAGTCTGCTGTGTGCTAATAAAAGGTAGCTGAGGGTCTAAGCTACCTCCATGCCAACAGCAGACTCTGATCAGACTGGATGGATGCCCAGGCTGAGATGGATGGATGCCCAGGCTGAGATAGTCTTTGTTGGTTTTGTCGTGTTGCTCATTTAAACACACCTGCATATCTTTAATGTTAACAGTCACATTCTCTGGGTCCCAGAGGATGTACAATTTTCAGAGGGGTTCAAAGCATAATTTTGGGGGTAAAAGACTCAAAATTCTAAGTCAGGAAAACCTCTGAACTGAGGCACAGAGAGGCAGCACTATGAAAAAGAGTACTGAACTCACATCAGATAAGATACAACTGAACTGCAGCTGAAAAACTATTGAAAGTGAAGTAAATTCTGCACACACATTCACAAGCACACTGTTTACATGTAGATTAATCCCATTTTGAAAAGGATACTTGCTAAGGCGTTGACTTTTTGTGTTATTCCTGTTAATGATTTCTTTTGTTGTTCTAAACTTTCTTTTGTGGATATTGCAATACTGAAATAATGAACAACAGAGTACTGGTATAAAGATGAATGAATATAAAATTCAACTACAACTCTGAGGTGTTTAACAGTGCTCCAGATAAGATAGGGTGATACCGATAATTAAAGGATAAATTTCTATATTTCTGCATAAAAACTTATGTTGTGACCACTCATTAGAACTGTCTCGTTGAGACAGATCTAATGAAGTGTCACAACAAACATTTTCATTGGGAAATAAGAAAAATATCCCTGAATTATCTTCAAAACCCTATCTTATCTGTTTATAGCAGCCGAAAGCTGATGTTATTGACCAACGTTAAGCAAAGGTTACTGACATTGACCTCAGGCGACAACAAATGTTAAACATCGAAACTTAATGGGTGAATGGTAATCTTACAAAGTTAAAACTAATTTCAATCCATAAAGTTGTTTATTTTCCAAAAAATTATTGTATTTTTCTTTTTGTAAATCTCACTTTTATATAAAGAGGAGCGGCTGTAGTGTAGTGTATAACACTCCGGACTACCAATCCAGGGGTCGCAAAATCGATCCCCCTCTTCTCCAGTCTTTTGGATGAGACTTTAAACCAAGGCCCCATCTCCATATGACCTCGTTGTTGGTGGGACGTTAAACCCAAGTTCACTCACTCACTCTATTATTATAAAGAAAGCATTTATAAACATGTGCATTTCACCGTCAATCAAGTGTCAATATGAAAAGCCTGCATGCTTTCTGTGAAATTTACAGGGTATAATTTTCAAACTGACTGGTTCTTTGCCAGTTTACTCTATGATTTAACAGTTACCACGAAAAGTAGAGAAACAATCCCAAACTTATGCTCAAAACAATCCCATTCTTTAATATCTAGACCTTTGATATATGCACTTTTTTACCATAAGCTGAACCCATGCAGGATGCATTAAGTTTCTTAATATCAGAGCTCCAGATAAGGGGGGGTATTGTGCATAATTCGAAGATAATTTTTTCTCATTTCTCAACGAAAACATATGTTGTGACCCCTCATTAGAACCGTCTTGATGAGACGGTTCTAATGATGGGTCACAATATATGTTTTTGTGGAAAAATATCCCTGAATTATCCCTGTTACCCCTTCTTATCTGGAGCACTGTAATATTTTAAAATATTGTGACAAAAGTATTCTTACCTTATTTGATCATCAACCAGTCTTTCAGAACTGTAAAATATATACAGAAGGAATTACCATAATGACCCTAAATATTCGGACATAAATCTGAGCAAACACTGCAGACCCAGATCAAACTGCTCCTAAAGGAGCAGTCTGATCAGGGTCTACAATGTCTGCCATTGAATAAGCATCATTTGGATGCATAAACGTGAGTAAAATCCGTTTTCTCAGAATTTTTTAACTATAATTGTCCGACTTTTGGGTGTCTGAAGTTTTAGGATCATTACGGTAATGTTAAACTACTATTCAAAGCTTCTCAGCAGTCACTGTCATCAAACAGTTCTAAAGAATGTTTTACTGGTAGTTCTGTGATATTTTTCTTTTTATTCACAAAAGCAGATTTTGAGGCCTCTCATCAGCATCGCCTTCCCATCAGAACAGCCTTGAGAAGGTGGTTCTTATGCAAGGTCACATACTATGGTATTTATGGTGCATAAACCGAAATTATCTCAGAACTATTATCTAGTATTCCTTCCCCCTAATCTTAAGCTCTGGGGTAGTGGTATATTTAGACTTTTTTAGACTCGGGTTTTTGAAATATCAACCAACAAAAACTGTAGTTGCATGACAAATGCATAATTAGGTCAAGCACAAACTGAAATTATCCATTTTCTCATTAAAACAAATGATATACCGTGTACGCGATAATTTTCGCTGGGTTCCATTTTTCGCAGCATTTCACAGTCACTAAGAAACCCTGAATATTAAAATCGTGAAATAATTTCCTGTTTCTTACAAAGTATCATCAGTTGACACAGTGTATTTTGTTTCTGTTTGCTTTGGTAAATTCTGGTACTTTTCACTTGAACCAGCTCTTTCATTAACCTGCGGCCCCTGCCACAGGTTAATGAACGAACTGGCTCAAGTGAAAAAGAAGCAATTTTACTTTTTGTGCATATTGCTAACCGCAGAAATTAAAAATCGCAAAAACTAATTTCTATGTTTTTGACCCAAAACTGTGAAAATTTGAACCCGCGAAAATTACCGCTTATACGGTATCGGAATGCAGGATAACATTGCTACACCTCACCTTAATATGTCTTGCTTTATACAAATACCCTTCACCATGATGTGAGATGTCTCTGACTAACTTTTAGCTATGAGTATTTGTTTTAGTTAATATTCTCAAATCATATTGTGGTGAAAACAAGCTTTTCTGACAGAAAATACATGTTTCACTTGAAAACAGACTTTTCTTTTCAACTACCGGTATAACTGAACATACCTATACTGTTGAACTCAAAATCAATTATTGTTTCTCTGAACATAATTGAGTGCTCCAGATAAGAAGGGGTAACAGGAATTTTCCATATTTCTCCATAAAATCGTATGTCGTGACATATCACTAGAACCGAGACGGTTCAATGAAGGTCACAACATATGCTTTCATTCAGAAGCAAGAAAAATTATATAAGAATTATCCTCAAAACCCCACCTTATCTGGAGCTCTGCATACATGTAATTGTTTTTCTTACTTTCTTATATGTTCATTTTCTTTTAAATACAGATCTGTTCTTCTGTTTAATCCGGAAGAGTTTTTGTATGCGCTGAAAAACAAAGAAATGATCATTTCATACAACAAAGAATAAATACTCAATTCGCAGTAATGACTTAGCTATTACATGTTTGAATGAGTCCACTACATATTTTCTTTGTTTCCTTGCATCAAAATATCTCTGTGAATGTCAGGTTTAAAACTGCTGGAGTCAAAAACTGACCAAGTATTGAGAACACTCTTCATATCGCTAGAAATGCTGGCTAGTGTGGCAAGGAAATGCAATGGTAAATCTACCTGACTCATTCCTGGAATCTTCACAGTACATATGGTAAATATACAATGCTCCAGATAAGAGGGGTTTATTAGGATAATTCAGAGATAGTTTTTCTTATTTCTCAAGGAAAATATAAGTTGTGACCCCTCATCAGAACCATCTTGGCAAAATGGTTCTGATGAGGGGCCACAACATATATTTTAGAGATAGTTTGATGAGGGGTCACAACATATATTTTTGTTGAGAAATAGAAAAAACTATCTCAGAATTATCCTGAAAAACTCCTCTTATCTAAAGCAATGAATATATCAAGTTCTGACAATAGATTTGAAAAGATAACTGAAGTCTGAATTTCCAAAACAAAAGACAAACTGCATTATCATACAACGGACTGACTTGGCTACTAATACCTTAACTACCTGAGCAATGAAGTTAAACACAGAAATGTAAACATAAAAGTGCAAGCCCATATGAGACAGCTCATACCATAATTATTTGGCTATAAAAATCTAAGACAGGGGTTTTCATTCTTGGTATGTAACAACCCCTTTCTAGAACTAACAAGATGGATCTAGATTTTTGGGACTGTTTTTGGATGGGAAAAAAAATCTTACTTCAGAATCAATATATGACTGATTTACGTATTTCAGGTCAATTCATTCTGGAGGCTTCCCCTCCTCCACCACCCCTCCCCCAAGGCCCACACACTGCTTATAGAAGAATAAGTATGGTAATATAAGCCATCTCATCTGGATCTATGCCATTTCTGTTGTATTTAAGAATTTTTAAACACTCATTTCCAAAATTCAAATCAAAGACTTAAATCTATGACTGTAAAAGCAATTTCTGTTGTCAACAGCAGCTGAAAGGGCTGAAAAAAAGACAAAGTGCAACATACTTAATATCCCTTCTAACTGAACCAAGAAGGTCTTCTCTTTCCCGAATTGCGTTTATATTTGACTTAGTTTTTTGGAATTCCTGTCCGTAATCCTGTAGAATATCTCGGTGTCTCTTTAACGTGTGTAGGAGGGCAGCACTGGGAGAGTTTGTGCTAATATTCTGTGTGTACTCTGCCATTCTGTCATTCACCTCTGTGAGCTAGAAAAGACAGTGAAAGATTTCATTATAGGAATGAATTTTACTTTTTGTGGATTTTATCGATGTGTAAACACCGGCGAATCACTCACAAACTGAATAAAGCCCAAAGGGCTTTATGATAAGTTTGTGAGTGATTCCCCGGCGTTTATGTTAAGTTTGTGAGTGATTCCCCAGCATTTACAGATGTATCCATAAAATCCACAAAAATAAAATTCATTTCTTATAATTCCAACTCGGTCATTTTTATCTTAAAATGTCAGCTATATCGAGTATTTTACAAAATGCCACGAAGAAAATAGTCCAAGTAGTTCCCGATTTCTGATTCAGGGGATTTATCGAAGTATAAACGCCGTTTTCTGTACGCTCTTGACCAATCAGATTGCGCTAAACTAGCAATGGAAAATGAAGTTGGAATTATTACACGATAAACTTCTATATTTTGCATGCTATATTTTATACCCTGACAAAAGTTACAGTGCCTGTGCTGCCATTCAAATTTATTGTCAAGGGGAGGGAAAGTGGTACACTTTCAGGGGAAGCAACTCAGTCATTTTCATCTTTGTCTCCTCAATGGGGGTCAACTCTTAAAGGAAAGAATTCTTTCCTTAAAGAGTATACCCCATTTTGGAAGGGCTACAAGGAAAGCCAACAGGAAGTCACGAAAGCTGTCTCCCTCTGAAAAACGGCAATGTTTTGTACACCTGAAGAATTTGCACCATCTGATCTGAACCTTAGCTGCTCCCATGCATCATCTATTGGCCTTAGGAAATCTACAGACATGAAACTATAGCACATATCTACTCAGATTTACAGACTGGTTTGACTCATCCTGTCTGCATAAAAATATGGGCTCAGCACCTTTTTCTGTTGCCATAAATAGTATCAGTAGTTACACGAACAGTGTATAACAAATGTCACAGAAATTTTCATGAGATGCTATGCTCATAAATTAAAACTATCCCAAAACGAAAATATGATGTACCCATATATTTTCAAAGTATGGCTATGATAATTAAGATTGTGAACAATCAGAAGGGCAGAACTGATTCTTGCTGTATAACTTGCATTTAAACTTGCTGAAATTAGGCCACAAGACAGAGATTTCCCCATTCAGAACAAAACAGATCTACATGTAATGATGTTTTGGAAGACATATTATAGCAACTACCGGTAATTTACAGATCAGGCTTCATTTTAGAGGACAAAAATGTCTCCATTTTACAGCCGAATGAATGAGCCGTGACATGGCAAAACCAACAAAGTGGCCTTTGCACCCAGCGAAGACTCAGATCCACCTGGGCATGCCCAAAGTCTGACCAGAGTCTTTGTTGTTGGCATGGAGGTAGCTTAGACCCTTAGCTACACTTTAAACCCACAGCACAGACTCTGATCGGACTGGGCGGATGCCCATGCTGACCTGAGTCTCTGCTGGGTGCACATGCCACTTTGTTGCTTTTATTGTGTCCCTGTTCAAATATAGTAATTTGGCAACTTAGTCTTTCCGAAAATGTCCCCTATTACAGTCTGTAGACCCTCGAACCTTTGATAGGAGCTGTTCAATTTCCATCTCCATGGTTTCAAACATATGTTCACTCCCAGTCTTGTTCAACAGTGGTGCTGTATCACTGAAAAAGAATACAGATTAAAACTTGGAAACCATAAAGATATTATGGACTCTTGAATACTGTGTAGCCGATTATTTCTGTACAGTGTTTTATCAGTCAGACTGTTTTGGTCAGTGGTGAGGTATTACAACTTATGTTTTTATGGAGACTTAAAGGGCTACTGTACTGTTTTTCAACATACATTGAAATCACTGGAAATAACTGGTATTGTTTTGTCTAAAAGAATGTCGAAAACTGCAAGGAAAAATTCCAAATGGTTAAAAAGTTATAACCAATTTAAATTTTAATTAGCTGAAAAATATGCAAGGACACTTATGACGTCATTTGAGTCATTCATATAATTTAAATTTTAAAAAAGATATATTTTGAAAAAAATCTTTATACTTTTTTCCCTTAAAATAGATTTAGTGAGACAAGTTACATCATCTCATGAAAAAAGTTTGAATATTTTGCATCAGAATATGGTAATAATAACTTGAATCCAAATCACATTATGCAAGTTAAGCTGTAGAAAAGAAAAAGTGGGCGGGGCTTAAAATCTAATTTGCATAAACTTTAATTGTCAATAAATACAGTTTGGGTAGAAATTTTTCGATGGGGTTTTCAGCAATCTGTTTCTCTCATGAATATCTGTTAATTGGGAATATTTCTGAAAATAGTGAAAAAATAGTGCAGTAGCCCTTTAACAGATTTGTCAATTACATAAGAATTAACTTCAACTATTCACACTTAACTGGGTCCCTGCTCAAGCAGTGATGAACACACACACACACACACACACACACACACACACACACACACACACACACACACACACACACACACACAACAATGAAAACAACAGATCAGAGCTCAAAATAAGGTAGGGTCTTGAAGATAATTCTGGGACAATTTTTCTTATTTCTCAAGGAAAACATATTTGTGACTGGTGAGACGATAGACCGAAATCTACTGAAATCACCGGAGAATTTACCGAAATCACCTGTAATTTTGTTATATGTGAATATATATTGATGATTTGGAATATTAATAACATTTTTTCCTATATAGGTAAAAGTCTTCATTATGAAATAATAAATATAGGCCTACACATACACGTCATAACAGAACGATACTGACGATAAACAAAAAATCACCTTTTTATGATTAACTTAGGACATGTAGAATTCGGTATAGAAATGAAATCGATATTACAAAACCGAAATCACCTGTTCAGGTACATGAAGTATGAAGCTAATGTTAAAATCAAGCACTGACACGCTTTCAGCCGGCGACAAACCCAAATTCCCGTCCAACAAATCAGACAGCGCTTTAAAAATATTTATACACGTATCGAAGATATTCAAGAAAAATCGCCGAAATTCCCTATTTACCGGACCGCCAATACTATCTTGATTTAAATAAGTGTTTACAACCTAAAGATAATCTTGAACAAAATCTCCAATGAAGTCTGCCATTAAATTAGCTATTTAACAGTGACAGAGTTATGCATGTGTATGTATCGACGATAAACCGAAATCCCCCTTCATATCCGATAAATATGTATCGATAATAAACCGAAATCACCATTCGATCACTCTTCCCCCATATGCATATGTCACAAATTGATAGGTTTCAAGATATATACCCACGTATCGACAATTCGATGATAAACTGAAATAACCACCAAACTATAGAAAAAAATGAATAAATCAGAGAGAGAGAGTGAGAGAGAGTAAAAAATATGCCGAAATTCTCTAGCAGAGGTTTGTTAATATGGGGCCGTTAATATTATCTTGATTTTAAAATTTGTTTACAAGTCTAAAGGTAATCTGCAAAAGCTCCAACAAAGTCTTTCTTTTAGTTTAAAATAGCTTTTTTAACAGTGACAGGGTTATACATTACATATACATGTATCGACGCCAACCGAAATCACCCCAGAACTTTTCCTTTATATATGTCACAAATTGGTACACTTCAAGATGCATGCCCCTTTTATCGACAATTCGACGATAAACCGAAATCACCGTGAAAACATAAAAGTCGATGAAATAATAACAGACCCACCTCCAATCTACTCCCCTGGTTAATAAACATAATTCATTTCAGGGAAAATAATAACACAGCGATATATGGGTTGCAATGTTAAATAAATGAAGAAATGATGATTAGTTTGTACAAGTATAAGCATCCGTAGTAACTGCCAATTATTAATAGTCAATGATTATGATAATGATTAATGATGAGAAGAAATCGGCGGTTTATAATGTTTTTCTTCCTTAGTTGATTTTGCAACGGCAAGAGGCTTGTCGGAGCAGGTGATTTCGGTAAATCGTCGGAATCTGTGATTTCGATACCAACACCCATTCTAATTTGGTAGAAAAAAACTTTATCTATTTATACATTTATTAGTTGGTTTCGAAGCAACTTTGAAACAATTGCCAAGCAAACAAGACATACATTCCGATATTGATAATTTAATGGCATGGACATTTCGTTGCAGATCAGTTGGTGCTTTCCGTCTAAGCAAGTTTACTTTTAGTGCCCATAATCGGGGAAATGTTAAAAAATTCTTTAAATAATTAACTTTCAATATATATAAACAACAAAAAGTAATTTTTTGATCAATTCAAAGGTGATTTCAGTAAATTCTACGGTGATTTTGGTGATTTCGGTAGATTTCGGTCTATTGTCTTACCCTGTTGTGACTCCTCATTAGAGCAGTCACAGTGAGATGGTTCTAATGAGGGGTCACAAAGTATGTTTTTGTGGAGAAATATGCAAAATAAACCCGGAATTATTTCTGTTACCCCTTCTTATCTTGAGCACTGGTAGATTCTGCATTATATTTTAGGCCAGACTAATCAGGCCTCATTAATGACCCTCAGTATTGCAGAGGTGTCAGAGTATTTGAGGATAATTCTAAGATAATTTCTTACCATTCTCCTTAAAAATCATTGTTGTGATCCCTCATTAGAACCCCTTGGAGTTGCCAAGGCACTTCTAATGAGGGGTCATAACATTTTTATGGAAAGGCCACATGGTTCCAATAAGGGCTAATAACATATACATGTATTTCTATGGAGAAATAAGAAAAGGTATCTTGGACTGATCATCTCCGGTGTTGATATGACAACTGAACAAAAGGGAGACACTTGTAGCTGAGAATTCAACAACTAATTTCATAATTTCAAAAAATGCTTCATCCAAACTATATCAGAGGGCAAACAATGTAAATCCAGATGAGGCGGCTCATATGGATCTACACTGTTTACAAATTCAGCTTTGAACTATTTTCATTTTTGTCACATTAAGAGTTAAACAAAAGTGAAACTGTTTTCAAAATCTTCAAGAATGGGCTCTACCAACAACCCCTGTCTTTTACAAATGAGCTACAAATGAGCTGCGACACGAGTAAATCAACAATGTGGTTGTGAGCCCAGAGAAGACTCAGATCAGCCTGGGCATCCGCCCAGTTTGATCAGACTCTTTGCTAAATGCTTAAAGGGTAGCTAAGGGTTTAAGCTACCTTCATGCGGACAGGGAAGACTCTGACCAGACTGGGCGGATGCCCAGGCTGCTTTGAGTCTTTGCTTGGCGCACAACCACTTTGTTGGTTTTCTCGTGTGATGGCTCAAATAATCATACTGACTGTTAGGCAGCTTTTTACCTGTAGGATTCTGTGTGTGAATAGTTGGTTCCAAGCTTGCTGAAAGATACCAGCTTTAAGTCTATCTCATTTTCCAGCTGTCGCGCTTGTTTACGATAATCTGAAATTTGTAAAAAGATAACCCGAGTAGTTGGTCACCACGATTAAAAGGTTGGCTGATTTAGACACACACTTTGCTCTTTGTCTCCCTCTTCTATAATTTGTTTTTTTATTTTTAGTTTTTTAGTTCTTTATGCTGCTGCCAGAACAGAACAGAACAGAACTTTATTTTTAAGTCACTCTCAGGCCACTCGCAGGTGGCATATGAGAAAAAAACATGTAATAAACCAGTAAGACCAGCCAGCGTAGACTCACCCCAACATATATAATAACCATATAGATCTGTCTATGAGAATCAATGAACTAAAGACGTCATTTTCACACCTTTCTACTCACCTTTCTAACACACGCTATTTATTGGTCAATTTAGAGTAATAAACCAAGTGATTAACACCTGGTGTCATATCAGATTAAATTGTTAGTTAATTTCATCAAGGATTAAACAAAGCCGACATCATTACAACTGACAGTGCCAGGTGCCATATAGTTGGATTAGCCCTTAGTATCATAACAAATTTACTTGTTGGTTAACTGGAATAAAGAGTCTAAGTAACGCAACATTGTTAATCATCTTGTGGCCAGTTGATAAAAACTTATTTTCCTTTTTCGTCTTGTAAAATTGAAATAAATTTAAGATACTACAGGTTGTAAAGATCTATGTATTAAAAGAAATGACAATTATGTCAGAAGTTCATATGTTTAATATATTGGTGGTGGTGGTGGGGGGGGGGGGGGGGGGGGGGGGGGGGGGGGGGGGGGGGGGGTGTGAAGAATCCGGGTCGTTTCGGCCTTATTCCCCTTCGGCCTGGGTCGTTTCGGCCTGGGTCGCTTCGGCCCGATTCCCGGGGTGAGTCATTTCGGCCCAATTAGGTGGGTCGTTTCGGCCCAATTTCAAAGGTGGGTCGTTTCCAAGGGCGTAGCTACCTATACGGCAAATACGCAAGTGCGTATTGAAATTTTGTCAAAATTGACAAAATTTCAAAACGCACCTGCATATTTGCATGCTGAAAATTTATAAATTAGACAATATTTCAATACCAATTACCAAAGTGGCTGAAATACTAGCTTTCCCTTCAAGAAGTAGAGAATAAAACATGGTTGTGCGTATTATGAAATTGCCCCTAGTTACGCCCCTGGTTTCGGCCCGATTTTATGGGTGAGTTGTTTCGGCCTTAATTATTTAGTAATACTATTTTTTCCAAGGTTGTGATGCTGGGGAGAATACCTCGTCGTCGGCGCGTAAAAGACATTCTTCCAGACAATAAAAATCCGATCTCTTCTTGTCTTTGGCAATTAAAGAAATCTTTTCTCTTTAAAATCCCGCCTTTCAAGAACTTATATGCAATGAAATAATTTTCACACCTCTGAATTAATAAGCAAACAGGGTAGTTAAAACATTTGAAAATAAGAACCAGTGACAGTACAAACATTACTAATTGGCAACCGATAAAGATAATTAGGCATCAAAGGAAGAGATTAAATGGAAAACAAATTATGTAACACTGGTGTGTCTCGCCTGTCATCGGATAGATAGATAGATAGATAGATAGATAGATAGATAGATAGATAGATAGATAAGATTAGATTAGATTAGATTAGATAAGATAGATATGCAGTCCAGATACATACATACATACATTTACATACATACATACATACATACATACATACATACATATGCAAGCCATTCAGGTAGATAGATATATGATGGATAGATTCATATGACTGGGATAAAGACACTTTTTTGTCTATTACAACTGTGGGAAAAAAGTCAGGCCGAAACGACCGGCTAAAATTGGGCCGAAACGACCCACCCCGGAAATCGGGCCGAAACGACCCAGGCCGAACGGGAATAAGGCCGAAACGACCTGGGGCCGAACGGGATAAAGGCCGAAACGACCCGTTACCGGTGTGAAAAGCCCAAGGTGTAGGGGGGGGCAAAATGACCAGGCTCTGTTTTACAGGCAAAATGACTAGGGGGAAATGGTTTAGGGGCGAAAAATCTTGTTACCAGAGGTGCCTACCAGAGCAAAAACAGTACCATGTACATACGTACGAATCAATATCACATTCGAAATTAAAATCCTCACAGGTTTTTTACGTTATATCTTTAGTGTATCATCATTTACGAATGGTTTACCCCAATGACATAGGAAGACCTTAAAAGAGACAGTTTGCTTAAACTCCAGCTGAATCAGACAGCGGAGACAGCACATCTAGGGGTAAATCTTCAAAAAAATATATTTTACCTTCCCATAAATTTCCCATGTCGGCCATGTTAGTTTTCCAACCTGTCAGTTTCTCGATAAAATGAGAGTTAATTGAACAACTTTATTTTTGAAAAAATTAAAATTCTATCTTTTTTCTATAATTGTTTTGAAATAGTTACCGTTGTACAAGTGAAAATGAATGATTATTAAATAAATAACAGAAAGTGATATAGTATAAAAGACGCCATGAACTAAATTCAAGCATTCAGAATAATTTCATTCTGAGACCAGAGTAGTCTCTTGCCCTTACAAGAGAAGTAAACGAAAATCAGATTTTGTAAATACCTGAAAGTATTTTCACACTTTGAAGAAATCATAATATTGAAAATATGGCCATAGTACTTATAGTGTGTCTTTTGATCTGCTTATAATTTCTGACTTAATGCATGTACAGCAGACAGGCTGACATTTCAATATTCTAATAATATAATGCATTATGCAAGCTTTCTGTTCGAAGCAGTGCATGGAATAGGTTATTTCTTGGGGTTCACATAGAAATACGTGATTCTAAGTAACCGCCAATTAATAAATAAATAAACACTTAGGAGTAACGCTCTCCAGTAATGGTAATTGGCATACACATATTGAAAATATCTTGAAATCTTGGTATAAAGTGCTTGGGATCATGCGAAAATTAAAGTATTCTTTTAGCCGTCAAGCACTCAACCAAATATATATTTCATATGTAAGACCGTTATTGGAATATTCTTCTGTTGTATGGGACGGCTGTACGAATCAAGATCGTGATGCCTTAGAAAAACTCCAAAATGAAGCTGCGCGCTTAGTGACTGGGCTAACTAGGTCCACGTCATTAGTTGACCTTTACAGAGAGTGTGGGTGGGCTACGCTCGATAAGCGTCGAACATTTCAAAAACTATGCTTTATGTATCGTTGTGTAAAGGGCTTGGTCCCAGATTATATTACTCAATTTTTACCTCCTCTTGTAGGTGAAATTTCAGACTATAATCTTAGAAATGCTTCAAATCTATCCAATTTTCGTACTCGAACTGAACTGTTCCGTAAGTCTTGTCTGCCTTCTGCTGTCTCGTTATGGAATGAACTAAGCCAAAATATAAAGCAATGTGAAAGTTTTACGACTTTTCAGTATCAACTAAAAGTAAAAAGTATGCAAAGACCAGGAACTGAAACAATCAAAATCCAAATCCAGCCCTCAAACCATAGTTGGAAACAACTAAGATTACAAATAATCAAGATACAGAGAACATATGGCCAACCGAGTGAGCAGCTTGTTCCCAAAAGGTGGCCACTCAGCAACCCAAACCGAACCAAAAATAATAAGAACATACATAAGGTAAAACATCACAGAAACTCTGACACCAAAAACAGGCAACAGAGAACCACAACAGAACTACCGCCTTGGAACGGTCAGTAATGAATTACTGGGGGGCTTAAATCAATTTTACAGGCCCAACCTCACCCTCAGTTTCTGAAGTGGTACAAAACATTTAGTTGGTTGTTCGGTTCGCATGATAACCCTCTAACTCGTCAATGAATCATCACGGTAAACACATAAATCAAATTTCAACACCATGAAGAAGCAAAGACGAGGACTCAACAGATACAACGGGCCGTCTGACAGGTGGAGATCCCTGTCCTGCCAAACAACCCCACTGGAAATCTGAAGCAAAAGAAGGTCACCAGTTGAGCCCCGGTGGACCAAGCAACAGACAAAAATGGCTCCGGTCCCAACCAACTACAATATATAGCTTTAGGTCGGGGCCATCATAGAGTCTGACGACCGATCCCCCGGTGTGCAATTAAAGAGTGCAGCAAAGTTATCAACCGTGATTGGGTTAATCACTAAGCATGCAGACTGTTGCATAACATTTAAATTATAGCCAATACGTTTGTGACGTATTATTATTTTTCGGAATTGATCAGAAAAATCAGTCCTACCCTTAATCTTTTTGAATTTGTATACTAAGTCACCATAAAATTCTGGTTCCGATAGGCCTTGGTGTAAAAGAAATTTTAATCCGACATCAAATTTTGAAACCAATTCATGGTGTCTGCGATAGAATTTAGAAAAAGCCTTTCTAAGCTTATGATACCGATAGCCCTGTTGAAGAAGTTTAGCAGTTAAACATTTATTACGAGCATTAAAGTCATCTACATGACTACACACTCTAGCAAATCTTATAAGTTGAGAAATATACACTCCATAAGAGGGACGACGTGGAACGTCACCGTCCAAAAATGGAAAATTATCTATATCAAAGTCAAAGTCATCACGTTTATCATAAATTTTAGAAGATACAAAACCGTTAGAAATAGATAGATGTAAATCCAAAAAGGGGGCCTCGGTATCTGAAGTATTAGCTTTATTCAATTTAAGTTCAGGTGGGTAAATTTGGTTAATCATGCTTTCAAAATAAGGATTATCAATATTATCAATTATCAACTGCATTTATTTGGTATAAGAAAAGTGCCCGAATATTTTCTGAAGGGAAACCGTTTCTTATCAGTGATGCATGCAAGAATACGAAATCAATGTAGTAATCTTAACGGCGATTTATTTAGGAATTATTTGAGTAACTCCCCAGCATGTAGCTGTGGGTATGAAACTGTAGATGCTAATCATTATTTTTTTAATTGTAATAAATATATAGATAAACGAATCCTCATGTTTAGGAAAACGCATAATTTTCATCCGCTTAGTGTAGAAACTATTTTATTTGGAAAATCGGGCCTTTCTGATAACGATAATTTTCTTTTATTTCAGGCTGTACAGCAGTACATAAAAGACACGGGCAGATTTGCACCCTGATTTCTTTTGTTCTGTGGTGGGCTGGAGTCACACCTGCGATAACTGGTGGTCCTCTAGGACTGGACAAGCTCTGACTTGGATGCCTTCTTCTGCGATATCTAATATCTACTAGTCTCCCTTTATCTTCTTTATTTTTCTATTTTCTTCTTATTTTTTATCATACTTTAGTTTTCATTCTTATTTATACGCCCAGGGGGTGAGCGACGTAGAATCGACATTGGAAAAATGCTGATTAAGTATCTGAACGTTGAATCAGCGTTGATTCAAAGTTGATTCTTGTTGCGTGCCCATCTGGTTGTTACTTCTATTCTTCTTTATAGTATTCTATTTCTCCTAATTTTTTGACACCTTTCTCCCTTTTCCTTTATTATTTGCATTTGTTTCTTATACTTAACCTGATTTTTTGTCTATATTTGTACCGCCTTTGTTCACCTTTTATTTGTATTGTAGGGGAAGGGCCGTAACTAATGTTGGTAGAACTTGTGGCCCAACCCCATTGCATAACAATATGGCAATTAAATATGTTTAAACTATTAATAAATAATGGGCATAATAGTAAATTATAGCAAAGAAAATTTCTAGAATTATCTCACAATATTGTTATGACAGCTAGTCAGATTAAGAAATATTTACAGACTAGTAGAATTATTTTCGGAACACACCCTGTACACTTTCATTGTAAAAGTCACTAGTTTCAATTGTAGTACTCCTGGACGGACACACGGCGCCAAGTGTGTGCAACTATGGTTATGTACCGCTGAGCCGCTTGGGGAACGTCGTTAGGAGAATTGAACTGAACTGAACTGCACTGAACTGGAGTACTACTCGTTTGTACTAACAAACTAAACAAACTGAAGAGAATATTAAATCACTGTTCTCTGGTAATAGCCAGTGAACTATATATAGGTCACTGTAATAGCCAATATTATATTTCGAACATGATTTGTTTAATTCATTCTGTTCTGTTTTTATGTTCTGTTTTAATCATTTTTGATTATTATTATATTATAATTACTTATACTAAATTCCTTGTATTTTTTTGTAAGATTACTTACCATAATCAATAATTCTATAGGTATATCGGTGAAACTGTGTGTGTTTATGAAAAATGATAAGTATGATGACAAATAAAATGATTATGATGGAACTCTCTGGATCCCCAAGCAAGTACGACAAATGGCCAGTAAATGTTCCGAAAGAGCAGGCTGATCGCAGTATTCTCCGCTCGAATTTTTTTTTTTATTGGAAATTTTTGCCCTTTTCATACCAGATATGATTATAGTTTTTACAAAAGAAGATGGCAAGGCAAAATATATGCCGTAATTAGCAAAACTATTTCCCTTAGGAGCAGTTGGCAATTATTATACACATTTCCATCATTTCTTTCTTTTGTATTTCATTTCGCAATATAGAAAATGTATTTCTCGTAGGAATAGTTGACAGTAATTCTACTTTTTATTAATAATGTTACTTCTTCTTCACAATTGTTCTACAACTTTTCATTTTCATGCAAAATATTGAGAGAAACTTTTAACAAAATGCATAGAAGCTCAGTTATGCTTTATGCATAAAGTACATGTTGCGTGTGTGTAATTCAATTCTCCTATCGACGTTCCCCCCGCACCTCAGCGGAACGGATCCATAGCCGCAGTAACGGGGCACCGAGCGTCCGTCCAAAAGTACATGTTGCTCTTGAAACATTACTTTAAATAGTTTGTTTATACAGGTAATCATTTGACGTGTGCCAGAGATAATCTAGGTGTGAAAACAGTTCAATCAAACATCATCTGGGAGCCGTCAATCAAAATGGGTACAGTAGCCAAATCAGATTGTTGGCACTAGATTTTGTTGTGTACTGGTATGATGAAGAAGTATGCACTTTTATTTTCTTATTCATTTAATTTTAAGATACTGTTGTCAAATTTAGTATTTTAGCTGAAATAATGTAAAATGCTACAGCAATAACGTAACTATTTATCCATATTTTCTAAATAAATTTATATGGTAACATACTAAAATAATTTAGTGGGATACTGTTAAAAGACTTTACAGCTTTGAGTCTAACACTTTGTGTGATTTTTTCCGATTCCACCAACCATCAAACCATCCAAAGCTGAAGGTAACAAACTGCGAAATTTGTGCACGAAAGTGGCATTTAAGTTCTTTGTGATGTTAGTAGTACTCCTTATAGTGCGGAAATCCATAAATGGAACCTACTGACTAGCTCTGCCAGGTAGTTTGACAAAGATGGTCAGTCTATTCGACTGTCTGTCGAGCCATTAAGCCTTGGCACTGGCCGGGAGCATACGTGAGCCCCTGCTCACTAGCCTAAAGATAATAAATGTAGATCTATACGTGAATTTTTTTCATAAAATGCTTCCAGCTCAACTACTTTTATTTGTCATATTCAGTTGTTGTTTTTTTTTTTTTAAATTTTATTTAACCCAACTTTGTGTATATATACTTAACACCATTAATTCTGCAAGTTGATGGCTATACAGCATTACCAAAAAAGCCAGAATTTAAACTGGACTTATAAAAAAAAGTGTATGTTATTATGTGACAAATATGCTACCCAAGGTTCTTCGATATTTTTTAACACATTATATGCCACTTACTCACTCCAAGAACAGAAAACTATCAAATAACTATTTTGTAAAACTTGCATTTCTAATAGTTCATATTGTTTCTCCAACAATCTTTTTTTTTTTGGTTAACTATTTCATGATCAAATTACACCCACTGGCCAAACTTTAAATTTAAATTTCATTTATATCTAAATTCAAGTGTAAAATATTAGTGATATTTGTGGAAAAATAAAAGTCCTTTTAGTTTACACATAAACATATTTGGAAAGAAAAACAAAGAAAAAAAAATAGATTAATAATAAATGATATAATTATATCTAAACAAAAAGCCAGGCCCGGATCCAGGGGGTGGGCTTTGGGGCTGCAGCCCCGCCATTTGGCCTCTGTGTTATGTATAATATGTAGGCCTCCAGATCAAGAGAAGTGTCTGATGACAGTTTGAGAAAAATTATCCAATGTGGTTAGATCAAAATACTCAAAATATATGTTGCGATATCTCATTAGAATCGCCTCGGGCAGGCGATTCTAATGAGATGTCACAACATATATTTCAAGGAAAAAAAATATATAAAAAATTCTCTTGAAATTGAACCATAAATATGTCATATTTTCAAGCCCCCTCCCCCACACACATACATTTCGGCACCTCCTAGCCCCACCAGTTATCCAGAGCCCCACCAGTACGTGATGGTCTGGATCCGGACCTGAAAAGCCTAAGTCCTATTATGATTTATACCCCTTTTATACATGTTAGTAACATTGCTATCTATTTCTTTCTCAGTTGTGTTGAAAAAAAATGTTCAAAATAAAATCAGTTTCATTTTTTCCATGATTAATATATAAAAGTAAAAAGTATGCAAAGACCAGGAACTGAAACAATTAAAATCCAAATCCAGCCCTCAAACCATAGTTGGAAACAACTAAGATTACAACTAATCAAGATACAGAGAACATATGGCCAACCGAGTGAGCAGCTTGTTCCCAAAAGGTGGCCACTCAGCAACCCAAACCGAACCAAAAATAATAATAACATACATAAGGTAAAACTGCACATTTTCAAACACTTTCTGTCATCAGTTCACACTTACCTAATAACCAACAAAAAGCCTAAAACACCTTTTCCTACTTTGTTCATATTGGCTGCATTCCCAACCATTTCTATAGTGGTTGCGTTTTTCCTATATATTTAATATGGCTGCGTAAAAAGCTGCATTTTATACCCATCCGCTTTTGCTGTCGGAAGTTCTGTCTTTATGGTGATTACCAAGAAATTAAGTCACTTGCAAAACTTTCTGAGCGCCGCTTGTATTTATCTATCGATATTGCCATACGCCTTCGTGGACATTCTAGGCAGGTTGCGCCGTTAAATCTTACCAAGTATGTTAAAAGATTAGTAAAAAGTCAAAAAGTATGATAGTGAGTAACCAATTTATCCGTAGACTAACGTGACAAGGCGAAGCGTAGCAAAAGCATGAAATGATACTCAGTACTTTTGGGACAAAATCACAATACATACATACATACATACATACATATCCTGGGGCAAGCACTTATTGAAGTGTCCCTTTTATTTTGAATATATATAGATACTGTTTGGGATGGATCGGGTGTGTTTTTGGAGGGAACAGAGGGTGATTTGAATCCGAGGTGTTTTAGGGGGTTTTCGGTGGTTTGGGGTGTTTCCACGGACCCGCAAAAATGGCAATGAAAAGTCTTTTTGGTGCCTGAATACTTATGATTTTTCTACTCTTTATACCACATTACCCCATAATTTAATAAAGGAAAAACTTGTTGATTTGATTGAGAGGGCCTTCAAAAAGTTCTCCAAAAATGAAGATACCCTTTATATTGCCTGTAACGATAAGAAAGCGTTTTTCACTTCTACTGACCGTAAAATATATAGAGGATATAGTCTTTGGTCATGTCAGAATGTATGTGACGCCTTATCATATCTCTTAGATAATATTTACATCGGATTTGGTAATAAGTTATACAGACAAATTGTTGGTATTCCGATGGGTACAAATTGTGCTCCTCTTGTGGCCGATTTGTTTTTATTTTGTTATGAAAGAGATTTCATGACTTCTCTTTCTGTTGTTAATCAAGCTGATATCATTGAGGCATTTAACTCAACCTCTAGATATTTAGACGATCTTCTGAATATTGATAATCCTTATTTTGAAAGCATGGTTAACCAAATTTACCCACCTGAACTTAAATTGAATAAAGCTAATACTTCAGATACCGAGGCCCCCTTTTTGGATTTACATCTATCTATTTCTAACGGTTTTGTATCTTCTAAAATTTATGATAAACGTGATGACTTTGACTTTGATATAGTTAATTTTCCATTTTTGGATGGTGACGTTCCACGTCGTCCCTCTTATGGAGTGTATATTTCTCAACTTATAAGATTTGCTAGAGTGTGTAGTCATGTAGATGACTTTAATGCTCGTAATAAATGTTTAACTGCTAAACTTCTTCAACAGGGCTATCGGTATCATAAGCTTAGAAAGGCTTTTTCTAAATTCTATCGCAGACACCATGAATTGGTTTCAAAATTTGATGTCGGATTAAAATTTCTTTTACACCAAGGCCTATCGGAACCAGAATTTTATGGTGACTTAGTATACAAATTCAAAAAGATTAAGGGTAGGACTGATTTTTCTGATCAATTCCGAAAAATAATAATACGTCACAAACGTATTGGCTATAATTTAAATGTTATGCGACAGTCTGTATGCTTAGTGATTAACCCAATCACGGTTGATAGCTGTGCTGCACTCTTTAATTGCACACCGGGGGATCGGTCGTCAGACTCTATGATGGCCCCGACCTAAAGCTATATATTTTAGTTGGTTGGGACCGGAGCCTTTTTGTCTGTTGCTTGGTCCACCGGGGCTCAACTGGTGACCTTCTTTTGCTTCAGATTTCCAGTGGGGTTGTTTGGCAGGACAGGGATCTCCACCTGTCAGACGGCCCGTTGTATCTGTTGAGTCCTCGTCTTTGCTTCTTCATGGTGTTGAAATTTGATTTATGTGTTTACCGTGATGATTCATTGACGAGTTAGAGGGTTATCATGCGAACCGAACAACCAACTAAATGTTTTGTACCACTTCAGAAACTGAGGGTGAGGTTGGGCCTGTAAAATCGATTTAAGCCCCCCAGTAATTCATTACTGACCGTTCCAAGGCGGTAGTTCTGTTGTGGTTCTTTGTTGCCTGTTTTTGGTGTCAGAGTTTCTGTGATGTTTTACCTTATGTATGTTATTATTATTTTTGGTTCGGTTTGGGTTGCTGAGTGGCCACCTTTTGGGAACAAGCTGCTCACTCGGTTGGCCATATGTTCTCTGTATCTTGATTATTTGTAATCTTAGTTGTTTCCAACTATGGTTTGAGGGCTGGATTTGGATTTTGATTGTTTCAGTTCCTGGTCTTTGCATACTTTTTACTTTTTGTAGTCCTTTTCGGTAGCATAAGTCATTTTCTGTCTTTAGTAGGACCCCTTCAGCAACACGATAATATTAATAATAATAATAATAAGTAAATAAGAATATATATTGACGTTTATAATATTGATCGATATGATGCATCTAATTTCTTTACGTGCAAGTTACCATACCATCCATGCTCACGTGGTCAATCGTTTAACTTCCGGGGTGATTGGCGGTCCTTTTGAAGTCCAATTAACCGAATAATTCTTTTAATTGCGCATTCCATCCCCTTGATTGGTACAAATGAGCTGAGAATGGATTCGCTAAGGAGGATAATAAATCACGCGCGGCTTGGCAAACGTTACGCGGTTGTTGAAGGGAAAGAGAATGCTGGTTACGCTGACACACCATCAACCGATAGAGGACGAGGATCAGGGCTGTCGGAGAGAAATGGAAATGTCCGTTTACAGAGAAATACGAGTATAACAAAGTCTATGAGAGATGTTGTCGGGACTGTAAGACAGGTAATAATTTGATGGGACCATCAACATGGTGCTGGCATTATTTCAGCGTGGTAGCTCAGTGGTTAGCGCACTTGCCTCTGATGCTAAAGGTCCTGAGTTCGAACCCGGGTAACGGCGTTTGAATTTCGGTGTCCGAACACGCTTCCTTAATGTCATTTGCAGGGATGACATTAAAAAAGTGTGCCGTCCTTCGGATCGGGACGTTAACTGGAGGCCCCCTGTGCAGGGAGAAACATCCCCTGTGCAGGTTAAAGATCCCTTCTGTAGTTACATGGCTACAAGGAGGTTCATCCTGCAAAACTGGAGTGTACATCGTACACCTGCTCATAATCCTCGAGAGAGGGTGTAGCAGTATATGAAGAAAAAAAAAAAAAAAAGTATTTCCGTCTCTATCTTTCTGTCTCTCGATAGGGTCAATTAAGGTAAACCCGGACAGAAGGAAAACCCGGACACTTACTGTTTTCCACGAATAAAGAGCTTAAATAACATGTTTTCTGTGATTTCTTTTTCTTTCCAGTTTTCCCCTTTACTTCTCGAATTAATGGTTTTCATTGTTAGATTATATGAACACTTATCTCTGAATCTAGTCCTTTTCAAGTCTGTATAAGTTTTCAGGGAAACAAATTCAAAAATAGCTACAAGCGATGGTGAACCATGTCCCTGCATAATTCACGGCAAACGTAAATGTTACTTTAAAATTATATAGAGTTTTGTTTCTAACTAGTGCAGGTAAAATATAAGAATCATGATCTATGTTTATTTATTGAATAAAATAAATATTGAACAATATTTTATAAAAAATATGACATGTCCGGGTTTACCTTCCGCCAATTTGCAGTGTGAGGTAAACCCGGACATCAGCTACTTTGGGGATCTATATGATTAAAAGAAATTTAATATAAAACGTTTTCAATGTTTCGAAATTAGAAATACAATATTTGTGCATTCTACTTTGCAGTTAAAATATGACACTTATTAATACAACGATGATAAGTTGTGCATGGTATAGGTGGTATGGTGACCCCTAGCAGACTGAGAGAACTTACCACCCATAACTTTTTAATTGACGATTTAACATTAATAAATTAAAGTTATGTCTTAAACTATATTAGTCCAACCATAGAAATATATATGCAATTACTAAATTTTGTGTATTTGCACGCTACAGATCTATAGAGGCGATATATTTAACAAAAATTATCCTGTCCGGGTTTACCTTCTCCATGTCCGGGTTAGCCTTTCTCAACGGTTTGGCTCTTTAAACGACCTTTTTGACATTAAAACGGTGTTAACCAATCAAAAGTTGACAGAAAATAGTACATTTGGGATGCCTCTGGCCTTACGGAATGCCGAAACAGTCATTCATGGTCAAATAAAGCATTGACAACACGAATCGTGGCGACCCTGTAAAAACTGTCCGGGTTTACCTTAATTGACCCTACTGAGACGATCATATCTGGCCTTGTGGCACAAATCTTCTCAGTGTGATGATAGACCTTGCAAAGGTGTATTCAGATGCCTCGAATATCAGTTAGGTAGTACATATAAGGAGGTAAAGCCTAAAGGGTCATTTCGTTAAAGTCCTTTTCCCATTTGGACCCCTGATCACTTTGGTTCTCTTCCCTTTTGAGCAGGCTGTTTCAGACTGGGTCATTTGGCCTTAATTTAGAGATGGGTTGTTTTGGACCAAATTTGGTTGCCAATAATATGCCAATTAGTAATTATTACAGTGTCACACATTCTTTGACTACCTATTTTCAGAATGCATAAACTTCTTTGCTGATTAATTAAGAGGTGTGTAAATTATTTCAATGTAATTAAGTGGAAAGGCAGAATTTTCTGGGAGAAAAAAAGTTCTTTAACTGCTGTAATTGCCAAAAAAAGAAATGCCAGGGTGTGCACTGGGTCCAAAAAATCGGGCGAAATAACTTCGCCGTCCTGCCGAAGCAAAGCGACTTCTCAAGAAACAAGGCGACTTGAGAAAAATCATGATTTTTTTTCATGTCCTGTCATAGTTAAAACGCAAAGTTATGACCTTGTTAACTTCTTTTTCCCCTGCCCAATTATAGATAAACATACTGACTGTAATGCGGTTCCGTCAGATTTCATGTACGTTAGATATGCACGGAATAAACTCCGATAAGCCTGCGGGGACTTGCAGGCTGATCTATGTCAGTTCTCTTTGCATATGCACCCAGTATCTTTCCTCGTGACACACCAGTTCAAATTGGCACGTGCCACTTATCTAGCGGTGTCTTTGAAGTCTGGACTAACGATCTATGTGTTGCGACACTGCATGTACCAATGAAGTCTCCGATAGCTTGCGCATTTGTAGAGACTGTAGAGAGTCAACGCCTTGGCTATATATAATTCTTAGAATCCACAGTTATTGATACAAACAGACAAGATTCTGACAGCGCGGATACGCAGGCTTATCCGAGTCTTGTTCCTCTATTATATAACTTCCGCACTGTCCATAGCTTGTTTGTACGGAAAAACTTTGATCAGAAGTCGCAATTCGGTTGTCGGCTCAATGCCGGTCTGAGTTTTCTCAAGTAAATTCTACACCAGCACCGTACATAGTGCAGTCTAGTTCCGAGACAACTGGTTGTATATTAAAACAAAATCTGACCATTAGGACAAGACTGCGCAGGCTGGTTTGGACGTTTGCACACCCACATTGCCAAACGCGTGGAAGCGATCTTCCCACTTTGAAGGCTACTTTAAAAAGGTACTTAACGGCGTGTGGATACGACGCAGATTAGCATGCGCACTCCCAAAGTCTGATGAAAGCTAACCCGGTGAGCAATCTATGAAGGAAGACTCTAATTAACTTAAGTTTCAGATGGCGTAAGGTCTTGTTTCATCCGACACAAAGAAAATATTTTAACTACAGCGGACAGTCGCTGCATGGTAGGTCCGGTGAACTCATGACCCACACCACATAAACTGTATCTTATGGAACATGCGAAGAGGAGGCATTCGCTTTTCTTGGGTAACGGTGACGCTCATATCAGAAAGACCCTATTAGCGGACAGGAAACACAAATCGCATTACAATATTGCGCAGGCTGATACGAGTCTTTTCTATCAGCGCATGTCTGGGTTAAGATACCTTCTCACGTCTCTCGGTTCAATCTGACACCTTGAGATGCACGTGTCAGACGGCGGCGTCCTTTGATCTGAAGCTGAAATCAACAAGTGGGATTAGGCGAACGTGTCTGACCTATTAACGTGCAATGGTTACCGTCTTTAACCATTGCATAGATCAAAATGCGTACATCGAACTGGTCGCCAATTTTTGCCTGTTTTTTTTTTTTTTTTTTTGAGACATGAGACTTTCGCAATCATAAAATTCTATGAACGATGCAGATCATAACCTGAGGCGCAGTCCTGCACTTGTCTACACGGCCAGCATTAACATAATGCGACGGACTTTATAAGCCTGCCTAAGTGAGGAATGTCATGTATCTACTCTGCTCGTTATCGCCCTAGTTGAAAGATAAGAAAATTTATAACAAAACGTAAGAAATCAATAAAGACCATGATCAGAATGCGCTTTACACCTGCCGCCAAAGCAGATGGGTAGATTAAGTCGGCAAAATTTAGCGGGATCAAAGCTCTTTCGCTCGTCACTTAGTGGATTAACTGTACTACCGTTTGGCTTTGCCGTGGTGTTAATTTTACTGACTTGATGTCGGCAACACCTATCGAGATCAAAACGCAATCAGGGTCGGTGATGGGATTAACGCTGGTAAATGAAAAGGGGCTTTGTTAATTGGCGTTGAAATTTGATATACTGGCGCCAATCATTTTGACGAATTATTGATCTTACGACCCAGAAAAACAGGGCGACTCGAACTTCGCTTTTCGGGAAACCCAGGGCGAAGTTATGAGCCCCAAGGCAAAGTTATCGCCCAACTTCGCCTGCAATGCACACCCTGGAAATGCAATGATTTTTTTTGGTGATGAATAAATCAGGCTGAAACGACTCTTCCCTAAGATCGGGCCGAAACGACCCACCCCAATTGGACCAAAAAGACCCACCCCGAAATTTAGCTGAAACAATCTGACAGAAAGGAGTAGGACCAAAACAACCTCAGTGCATTTCCTGCCAGATTAAGTCCAGTTGCATGGAAAATTTAAAGGCTTTAATTCCTTACTACATTATTAGATTTAAAGTAGTCTGATAGATTGAATGACACAATTCTTATTTAATTGTTTGAGTGGTCTTTGGGTATTTCAAACAAGACAAAATGAAAAAAAAAATGCCAGAAGAGCAATTTAGTTGCTCTACTACATAACCTACTGGGCACACAACATTGAATTAATATTTGAATCAACCTTGAGCCAACATCAGGTGGATTAATTGTTGCTTATGTTGTGTGCCTGCTAGGAAGGCATACTGTGTGTTGACAACTTGACAGCTATTTTATGTCCATGTAATGTCACTTTGTGTAAATTTAACTTGATTTCACAGAAGCTGAGACGATCAACTCGACAAAGAAAGCGCCTTCAAGACACATACACAGGGTCTCCATTACCTGCTGGATTCAAGAAAGGGAAGCAAAGTGTCAAAAGAACACCAACCCGTTCAGGGGGATACAGACAAGTGAAGATGTACTCTCCATTTACAATTGAAACCCCAAAGTCTCATCCTAGAGAAGGTGGGAGAGTCCGGACAAGGCCCAGATGGTAGCCACTTTAAAGTTTTAAGAGGGGGTATTGAGGATAATTCAAAGATAATTTTTCTCATTTCATAACAAAAACATAATTATGTTGTTACCCCTCATTAGAACCGTCTCAGCGAGACGGTTCTAATGAGGGGTCACAACATATGTTTCTGTGGAGTAATATGGGAAATTATCCCTAAATTATCCTTGTTACCCCTTCTTATCTGGAGCACTGAGTTATTCAATTTGATAACAATGCAATACAACAACACAAATTTTATAACTTTTATAGTCAAAAGTACTACATATAAACATTAGCTATGAACAACTATTTTCCGACTTGAAGCTTTTTACTAAGATCTTAGCATTTCCAAGTTAATTGCAAAGCATTATTTCTTAAAGCCCCAAACTTCACTAGTCTTTTGGATTCAAGAGACTTTAGATAGAAGGCTTCTAATGACACGTGGCTGTTAAACTCTGTTTTAGCTTATTTTTTCTTAGAAAATATATGCCGGGCCGCAAAGCGCAATCGGTAGGGTGCCTGACTTATAAGCCAGAGGTCCTGGGTTCGATACCCGGTCCTGCCACTTGCTTTCATTTCTCCTTCCGCTGATTCAAGAAGGGCAGTTGTCAGTTACTGGTGAAAGTAAGTGGACTTAGTACTGGTCAACCACTTAGGAGGTCTAAGCCTGACCAGGAATAGTGTGGTTAGGCTAACTGATCATCCCGACATGACCATAGCTGTTTACCGTGGATGTTAAACAATAACACACACACACTAAGCAAATATATATTTGAGCTACAGCAAAATAAAAAGAGACACCCAGACTATTTTTCATGATATACTTGCACCATTGATACACTGTTATAGTCCCTTAACTCAAAGCACAACTTACTACTTGTTTGTTAAAGGCATGATGTTGAGACTCCTACAAGGTTGCGGAAAGAAGTCGAAGAACTGACAGCTAACATGCAGGCACTTGTGGCCTTGACCCCTAATACTCTGATGACAAGATCACAGTCTAGAAGGTAAACCATTGTACTGGTATTTAAGTCAAGGTGAATGATGGCACTTTCAGGGCATGTAACTCTGCCATTTTCATTTTTGTCTCCCTTCTCAAGTTCTCAGTGGGTTTTACTTTTAAAGGAAAGAATTTGCTCCTGGTGGAGCAAATTCTTTCCTTTAAAAGCAAAACCCAGTGATGGAGCAAATTTTACTGGGAAGACAGGGTTTTTGTTAGGGTCCAAAACCCAGCTGGTCCACAGGACCAGCATGGGCGTGATTTAACTGGTCCTCTTGGTGTTTCTGCTGGTTTTCATTATAACCTTTATGCAATAAACATAAAAATTAGTTGGTCTGGAGGACCAGCTAATACAGAAATCAGCTGGTTCTGCCCAAAAATCACTGGTCCCGGACCAACGGACTAATGGTTAATAAAACCCCTGCTGGAAGAGTATATACATTTTGAATAGGGGCTGTCATTACATAGAAGTCAGTACTAATATTGAAAGTTGTCTCCATTTGAAACTGCAGCAGAAAAACAAGGAGGCATGTTCAATCACCTAAATTTGTAGCTATGTAACGGCTGCTTCAAAGCTCTACAGAAGCTGTGGTAGCTCAATGGGTTTAACACTGGACTGCTAAGCTAGTGGTTCATGTTTCTATCCCACAGAAGTGGAATTTCTTTCAACATCCTTAATTTTGTTTAATATCGCCATACCATTGGCTTGATATGATTCAAATGCTGTTGAAAAGGCCGTAAACCCAAATTCCTTCATCCATCCATCAAAGCATTACCCTCTTGATACAGATTTGGTACTCTGCTAAGGATTTGAAAAAAAAGAATACAATTAAAATTGTTTATTATATTAGCTCAGTACACATTAACAATGACTGGTCTTGGCAAACCATTATCGCTGAGAGGTAGCATTAAAATACTGACCTATCACATACGGGACTGCTGGGTTCAGGGCTCTCGATCACCGAAATTTGGGGCCGAAATTCGGCCCCATTCCCAATGCCAAAAAGTATGTTTCTTTCCCAATTCCAGATGAAAAATTCCCAATCTGACTAAGCCTGTTTGGTGCAAGAATACTGCAGTTGCATCAATGCAAAATGTATTAAAAACCACCTAAAACTAAAAATGTGAACATAGTTTATAACTTTAAAATCGGGAAGCGATTACATTTTCAATCACGATCGTCATGTTTTGTTACTGGAAAATGGTACCGGGTTTTATCATGTACTGTTAGAGTTACTTCCCTTCCATTAGAGGGCGAATAGCCTAGCGATTTTCGCTGCAATATGTTAATGTTTTCTTTCCTTCAAGGGCCAATATTGTTGTGGTGAACAATATTTTGACTTATTCTTTAATTTAAAGCCTTCCCGTGCTAAAATTTGGTCGGAGTTTTCACCTATGGTGGATGATTCTGCTGTTTTTGCGTTTCGTACCTGAATCGATTTTCACAGACATTTTCGGCCACATCCAAAATCATAAACAGGATTACCAGGACATCCAAGAGTTAGTATAGTGATAGTGACATACCGTGGATGTTTTGTACTTGCAGGATTGAAAGTTTTGTCATGTTCTGCATTGTGACAGTCCACTTCTCTCAATTTCACATTATGATTAGTTCACAGATGCTTCAAACCTAGAGTGTTATACTGTTGTTATATTGAAACACTTTTTTTTCTAGGTCCCAGTCTTGTCTCCAATTTGAGAGTGGCAAGATAGGGAAGTGGCAAGATAGGGAAGTTGCCAGTTCAAAGGAAAGAAAGAAAAACTCAACATACACACATAGTTTTGTTATTATCTAATATCCCAACTATGAGCTATGTTTTTATTCCACATATGGCTGCTCCGAGCATGCGTTAACTGCCCAATTATGGTCTCTCCGAGCATGTTCGATATTGAGGGAAATTGCATTCTAGAGCAAGAGTTCCTGTAAATAGTCAACCTCTATATAGTCTAGCGGTATATAATGTGTGACACTAACTTTGAGTATACTTATATTGCATTTGGGAAAGCCCAACACACATGCACAACCCTACTTCTATATACTTGGAGCAGCGGTTGCTCCGCGCACTTTTTTTTTGCGAGCACACACGTACTTTCCAATTTATGTGGTTCCCCAGCATGATTCAGAAAAAAAAGAGAAAAAAAAAAACGCTCGGAGCACCCTGGAGCATGCTCTGGGTGACCAAAACTGGATTGTTAACGCATGCTCGGAGCAGACAAATGTGGTAATAAAACATATCTGCAACTATTTGATAAAGTTTATTATGATTCACTATCTGCTAGATCTATGTCTGCTTATTGACTGGATTCCTCTTAAAATATAACAATACCATATGTCAGTTGTGTTGGTCTGACAATGAAAGCTTCACACATAAAACAATAAAAATTTTCCCAATTTTAGACAAAACGACGCTATTTTTCCCAATTCTAAAGGCCCCCGCCCCATTCCCCAAAAGGGGTGTGAGAGCCCTGGGGTTAGCCGATAATACATTGTTTACCATTGCGTCACCAGGTCATGTGTTTGCTAGACTGGTCCATTCAAAGTTGATTTAGATCTATGTCATGACTCATCATGGCTACTCGTCACTATGACCTGACAGCGTGGTTATGTTTTGAAAATGTTTCTGTCACAGAGAACAGCATAATATTACATTTCATATTTTTTTTTTTTTTTGCTTGCTGTTTTCGCGAAGGAATACAGATAAGTAAACAAATAGGCATATTAATTTTTATCATCTTGAGGATAGTGATGTCAGAGTGAAATAAGGCAGTCAGTCTTTGAAGAATGACATACCCAAGGCAATGCATGACAAACATACAAACATATGACAGTAATAAGTTCAACTGAGCTGCGACACAACAAAACCAACAAAGTGGCATGTGCACCCAGCAAGGACTCAAATCAGCCTGGGCATCCGCCCAGTCTGATCAGAGTCTTAGCTGTCTGCATGCAGGTAGCTTAGACCCTTAGTTACCCTTTAAGTGCTTAGCGAAGAGTCTGATCAGACTGGGTGGATGCCCAGGCTGATCTGTCTGCGCTGGGCGCACAACCACTTTGTTGGTTTTGTTGTTTCTCAGCTCAACTAATATCAACAGAACTAATACCTATCTGAGCAGTGGTTGTAACAACAAACATTACTCACAGGCATGTGGCATTCTAACCACAGGGGCAACACCAACCTGCCCACTGCGCCATCAGCCAATCTGGTTCTGTGCAAAATAGCCATCAACAGAGAATTCGGTCAACAAAACATCAACAAAAGTATTACAGTGTTATAATGGATGGATGACTTTACGTTTTTTCAACAGTATTTCAGTTTTATCAGGATAATGGGACGATGATAATGAAAGGCTGTGTGCAATGGAACCCTGTTTACAATAGGAAAGATTCTTGCCTCAGACGAGGCTTGAAGCCGGTCTGCTAGATCAGTAGGCCAGCACTTAACCCTCTGTGCTACCAGGGTTCCAAAGTGAATGTTAATATTGTTAATAAACAGTGGCCAAGCTGATACTGCTGTTGACCCTCCTGCTCAACAGCCAGAGTCAAAAAAGTCAGAATCATAACAAAAATACAGCTACCATTATTTATTAAGGGATTGGCAGTCTATAATTATCTTTGGAATATTTTACAGACAGTTAACAGATTCCCCTCTCACCAATGGAAGTTTAAAGAGAAGGCAAAGATTTGACACACCACAAGTTCGGAGACAGATACAGACTACATTGTAAATATACAAAGAAGTCAAGAATACTCATTACAGAAATATAGAGGATCTTACATGAGTGGTCATTTCATATGAAATTTATGAAACGAGCTTTGGCGAGTTTCATTAATTTCGTATGAAATGACCACTTGTGTAAGATTCTGTTTATCATATGACCCTTTAAAATGGGGTTTTATCGCCTTCAACATGAACACTAGTTCAATAAAAAAACGCATTGTTGACACTGACATTGTCAAAAATGTTACGTGTATGTGCCAAAGTATTATTACACATGTGGTCATACAATTTTTATGACACAATGTTATCCACTGAATAACAGCGAAGTCATATGATAAAATGATGCTTTTGCTGAATCAGAACTCATGATGAGCCAGAAGTTTGATGGCATAGATTTGTTTGTTTCTGTACAAAACATGTAGTGCAATTTCATTCAAATATAGCCCCACCAAGGCAGACCTTTTAAGCTCCAGGAGAAGGGGGGGGGGGGGTTGATAATAATTTTGAGATGATTTTTCTTACTTATGACATAAATATATGTTGTGACCCCTCTTTAGAACTGCCTTGAAGAGGCAGGGTTCTTATGAGGTCTCACAGCACATATTCTTATTTGAGAATTTATAAGAGAATTATCTCAATGTTATTACATGCCTCACTTGTGAAGGTGAGTTGAGGAAGATCCTACTACATATATGTTAAGTTTATAGAGAAATAAGAAACAAAAGATCTGTTTTGAAAATACTTTTTGGATTATTTAGAGTTCTGTTAATTACACTTAATTGAGCCGCGACACGAGAAAACCAGCAATGTAGTTGTGCGCCCAGCACAGACTCAGATCAGGCTGGGCATCCACCCAGTCTGATCAGAGTCTTCGCGGTTCATATGGAGGTAGCTTAGACCCCTAGCTACCCTTTGAGCACTTAACGAAGAGTCTGATCAAACTGGGCAGCTGCCCAGGCTGATCTGAGTCCTCTCTTGGCGCACAACCACATAGTTGGTTTTCTCGTGTCACGGTTCAATTATGTACATCATTACATTGTTTGAAAGTGGTGCTACAATGTATATTCTGTAGCTAGTCATGCAGAAAAGAATGTCAGGGTATAGTACATGAAGCTTATAAATAACCAAAGATGCAGTTTGTATCTGCACCATGTTCTCATCATTTTTACATTTGTCAAGGTGGCATATGCAGTGCCTGACAAATCCATTTGCTGTGAAGGGGTCAAATATTTAACAATGCATTTTGGAAAATAAACAAACTAGCTGTCTCAGAGAGATGACCTTCAAAACAGGTTCTACTGTAGACCAAATTTTGGTTTGTCAGGCTGTGCATATGCCATGCCATTTGTTTTCACATGACAGTGCTTGTTCAAGGGTAGTGTTCCAGATAATTTCACAGTGTTTTGATTTTTGTGGAACACATTGATGGTGCCATACTCTGAAAGATAAAAAAGCATGTTAAATAAAAATACAGGACACTTATTAGGTGAATGGGTACACTTTCAGGGGAAGCAGCTCTAGCAATTTCATTTTTGCCTCTCTTCTCGATAGGTATCAACTCTTAAAAGGAAATTCCCTGGGAGTGAATTCTTTCCTGTATGAGTAGACACCATTTTCAAAGGGCTTTGTGGTCCAGGAAACAAACTGGAAGTCACAAAAATTGTCCCTCTTTGTAAAATTGGCATAAGATCTTGGTGGTATATCCATATACCTTAATCTGAGCATTGTTGTTGGCGGCATTTAAGGATAGTATTTGAATGATTTCCAAATGTTTCAAGTACATGTAGTCCAAATGTATCAGAGTTTTGAATTATCAATAACATTTATGCTAAACACAAACAGGTGCCATATTTTTAGCTCACCTGAGCACGAACTGCTCAAGGTGAGGTATTGTGATCGGTCTTTGTCCGTCGTCCGGCGTCCGTCGTCAACTTTTGCGTTAAACGACTTCTTCTCCAAAACTGCTGGGCCGATTTTGAAATAATTTCACAGGAATGTTCCTTGTGGGACTCTCTACCAAAATTGCTCAAATGGTTCCGCTCCGCTGAACAATATGGCCGCCAGAGCTAAAAATAGAAAAACCTTTAAACGACTTCTCCTCCAAAACTGCCCGGCAGATTTTGAAATAATTTCACAGAAATGCGCCTTAGGAGACCCTCTACCAAAATTGCTCAAACGGTTCCACTCTGCTGAACAATATGGCCGCCAGAGCTAAAAATAGAAAAACCTTTAAAAGACTTCTCCTCCAAAACTGCTTGGCCGATTTTGAAATAATTTCACAGAAATGTTCCTTAGGAGACCCTTTACCAAAATTGCTCAAACGGTTCTGCTCCGCTGACCAATATGGCCGCCAGAGCTAAAAATAGAAAAACCTTTAAACTTCTCCTCCAAAACTGCTGGGCCAATTTTGAAATAATTTCACAGAAATGTTCATTAAGAGACCCTCTACCAAAATTGCTCAAACGGTTCCGCTCTGCTGAACAATATGGCCGCCAGAGCTAAAAATAGAAAAACCTTTAAACGACTTCTCCTCCAAAACTGCTTGGCAGATTTTGAAATAATTTCACAGAAATGTTCCTTAGGAGACCCTTTACCAAAATTGCTCAAATGGTTCTGCTCTGCTGAACAAAATGGCCGCCAGAGCAAAAAATAGAAAATCCTTTAAACGGCTTATTAGCTCACCTGAGCAGGAAGTGCTCAAGGTGAGCTATTGTGATCGAAATTTGTCCGTCCGTCGTCAACAATTTCTTCAAACGACATCTCCTCCTAGACCAGTAGGCCAATTTCAAAATAATTTCACACAAATGTTTCTGTTATAGCCCTGAACCAAAATTGCTAAAATGGTTCCGCTCCGCTGAACAAAATGGCCGCCAGAGCTAAAAATAGAAAAACCTTAAAACGACATCTCCTCTGAAGCCAATGGCTCGATATAAAAAAAAAACAACAACACAGAAATGTTTGACTCATAGCCCTGAACCAAAATTGCTAAAACGGTTCCACTCCGCTGAACAAAATGGCCACCAGAGCTAAAAATAGAAATCTAAAAATAGGAAAACCTTTAAAAGACATCTCCTCTGAAGCCAATGGCTTGATTTCAAAATAATTTCACAGAAATGTTTGACTCATGGCCCTGAACCAAAATTGCTAAAACGGTTCCACTCTGCTGAACAAAATGGCCGCCAGAGCTAAAAATAGAAATAAATCTTAGAATGACACAGAGGGCACAGTTTTGATCCAATCGTCATGAAACTTTTTCAGAATGTTTATTGTAATAAAATCTAGACCAAGTTTGAAACTGGGTCATGTAGGGTCAAAAACTAGGTCACTAGGTCAAATCTTAGAAAAACCTTGTATACACTCTAGAGGGCACAGTTATTATTCAATCTTCATGAAACATTGTCAGAATGTTTATCCTTATACAATCTAGGTCAAGATTGAAACTGAGTCATGTCGGGTCAAAAACTAGGTCATTAGGTCAAATCTTAGAAAAACCTTGTATACACTCTAGAGGGCACAGTTATGATCCAATCTTCATGAAATTTTGTCAGAATGTCTATCCTTATACAATCTAGGCCAAGATTGAAACTGAGTCATATGGGGTCAAAAACTAGGTCACTAGGTCAAACCTTAGAAAAACATTGTGGATACTCCAGAGGGCACAGTTTTGGTTCAATCTTCATGAAACTTTGTCAGAATGATTATCTTTATGAAATCTAGGCCAAGTTTGAAACTGGGTCTTGTCAGGTCAAAAACTAGGTCACTAGGTCAAATCATAGAAAAGCCTTGTGTACACAATTGTGGCTTTATTTTGCATTGAATCTTCATGAAACTTTGTCAGAATGTTTATCTTCATGAAATGTAGGCCAAGTTTGAAACTGATTAATGTCTGATCAAAAACTAGATCGCCAGGTCAGATCTTAGAAAAACATTGTGTACACTCTAGAGGGCACAGTTTTGATCCAATCTTCATGAAACTTTGTCAGAATATAGATGAGAAAGTGCAAAACTGCTCCAATTGTACCATCATCAAATAGATGATCTTCCATGTTATTTCATCATAACTCAGGTGAGAGATTTAGGTCCATCATGGACCTCTTGTCCTCCAAAAAGGCTGGGCCGATTTTGAAATAATTTCACAGAAATATTCCTTAGGAGACCCTCTACCAAAATTGCTCAAACAGTTCTGGTCCTCTGAACAATATGGCCACCAGAGCTAAAAATAGAAAAAAGCTTTCAACATCATCGTCTCTGAAGCCAATGGCTCGATTTCAAAAACAATTCACAGAAATGTTTTACTCATGGCCCTGAACAAAAATTGCTAAAACGGTTCCACTCCGCTGAACAAAATGGCCGCCAGAGCTAAAAATAGAAATAAATCTTAGAATGACACACAGGGCACAGTTATGATCCAATCATCATGAAACTTTGTCAGAATGTTTATCTAAATAAAATCTAGACCATCTTTGAAACTGGGTCATGTGGGGTCAAAAACTAGGTCACTGGGTCAAATCTTAGAAAAAACCTTGTGCACACTCTAGAGGGCACAGTTATGATCCAATCTTCATGAAACTTTGTCAGAATGTTTATTTATATAAAATCTAGGCCACATTTGAACCTGAGTCTTGTGGGGTCGAAAACTAGGTCACTAGGTCAAATCTTAGAAAAACCTTGTGTACACACTAGAGGGCACAGTTATGATCCAATCTACGTGAAACATTGTCAGAATGTTTATTTTCATGAAATCTATACCAGATTTGAAACTGGGCCATGTCAGGTCAAAAACTAGGTCATGAGGTCAGTTAGAAAAACAGTGTGAACGAGGAGACTTTGTCAGAATGTTTGTCTCCAACAAATCTGGACCAAGGGTGCAACTTGGTCATGTTGGGTCTAAAAATTGGTCACTAGGTTAAACCTTAGAAAAACATTGTGTACACTCTAGAGGGCACAGTTTTGATAACTTTGTCAGAATGTTCATATCCAAGAAATCTAGACCAGGTTTGAAACTGGGTTATGTGGGGTCAGAATCTAGGTCATTAGGTTAAATCTAATAAAAACCTTAGGTACACAATAAAGGGTTCATTTTCCATTTAATCTTTGTGAAACTCTGTTGGTCATATGGATGTCTCTGAGGTTAAGTTCACAGGATACTCAGGTGAGCGATTCAGGACCATCATGGCCCTCTTGTTTATTAAAAAGGGCAGTAGGAAATACAGGAACTTGTAGCAAATGTTAGCAGATGTATTATTCAATCTGCAAATTGTTGTTATTTTGTCTGAGTAGATGTCTAATGGCTCCAAGCCGTAGCAGGCACCATCAGGTCAGGCCCCAAGGTCACAAAACTTTTTCCATGCTCAACTCTGCTGATCATGAACTTTTACCTGCTAATAAACCGCAAATTACTGATATGAAAATATAGTTGTTTTCTTGCTCGGGTAAGCTGGGTATGAAATTGTCTCTGCTTATAAATATGAAAATGCTACTAACATTAGTTGGCATTTTCAAATTTATCAGCAGAAAAAATTATGTGCTCAGCTGAGTTGAGCATGATAAAAATTTTATAACCTTAGGGCCAGGTTAGATGCAGCTTGCTTGCTTGCGTAGAGCTGCTGCTTTCATCCAGTGCCAGTAAGGCACCATCACAGGGATCAAGCTTGAGATTGAATGAAGGAGATTTTTTTCTTCTGATTTTACTCATCTTTCATTGATCACTGTAGCTTGATCCCTTCTTTATACTCAGTACTGGACCGGTCAAATTTATCAGCTCAATGAGAATAACGGAAGAAAGTTGTCATTAAAGAATGTCAAACATAACCACTATTCTTATGCACTTGCGAATATAACGCAACGTCTGATTGGATAGTGTCAAAAATTTGCGACAGTATATCCTGCGATATACTGTTGCAAACACGAGGTCATTATGAAACGTCTCTTTTCATTGGCTGATGTTAAGTTTATGCTGTGGAAAGCCCTAATTTTGGTTGCAAAGTAGTACACTGTGAAAGGTGAAAGTATGTAAAAGTGCATTAGAATTGGGACAACTGTATTGAAAATTGTTATTAGGGGAGGTAAATTGTCGGTTTTATGGTTGCAAATTGCGTTTTATGGCTCCGCTGACATATCACCGTAAAACGATATTTCTGGCCATAAAACCGACGATTAACCTCCCCAAGTACAGTTATCCCCTATCTATATATACTACCAATTTTGGGTAAATAAGGGGGAGGAGGGACAGCCAACCTGTTAATATACACCTGTGTGAAAACTTCATCGGGTAATTTTCACCTGTTCTCCTTCAATACTGTCAGCAGCAAGTGGACCCAGTTGATGTATTCCTCCCATATTTTAACAAGGGAGATGCACACTGAAGAATCGATGGTCGCCAAGAATTCAGTGAACGCGCAGCCAATCAGTGAACGCGCAGTTTATTTTAGTTTTTTGGAGCGGGGTACTGCTACTTAAAGTGGTAAATGGTGTTATTACATGTGTTATAACCACTTCGATTGCCCTTTATCCAAAGCTAATTGTAATTATCTTCTGCTATTTTGAAATAAATTTTGTCAAAACAAGTTATAAGAAATAATATAAGGAACCGATTGGCTTGAAAGGTGATTTCGTGTCATAAAGTTTCTGAACGGCGGCTTTTTTCCATAAAACAAAGCTCATGATGTAAATTTGCTGTTGTAAGTGGTTACGACGGAAGGTAATCCTGAAACTATAAAAGTTTCGTGCCATAAGATGCAGGCATTTAGGAGATTCAACCCATTTTAGCAATGTACGCTCTAAATCAGTGAATGCGAAAACTGTATCAGTGAACGAGGAGCACAATAATCGGCGTGTACGAAGCAAACGCGCTGCGTTGTACGAAGTGAAAGGGAAAAAGTGTACCCATTGAACGCGTCGGAAAGATCGCCATTAAAGCCAGAGCTACATTTAGCTTAAAATTACAACCTCAAATCATCTAAATTGTTCACCAATAATCCCATCTTGTATCATGGCCTACTTTATTTTCCTTTGAAGTAGCCCGTTCAGCAACATTTTTTTTTTAATTTGCACTGTTAGAAAATACTGAGTTAGAGCTCTTGTCGGAGCTAAACTACTTTCATTTTACGAAGAAGTGTGCGGTAATATCTGTGCGGATATCTTAGTTGTATACTGCACAAGTCTGCCAATTTGATTGACAACAAGAATTCCGCAGAATGCTATGTAGCACTTGCCTTGTTCTTCCATTACAGAAGAGATCATGGTTAGATTAGGTTTGATGAATTTATGAAAGAGGATTTGAGTGAATTGGACTTACAAGCTAAGAAGGATGTAATTTTGGACACAACCTTCAACAGTCAACCGAGTATGAAGTAATGGTTAAAAGTATAAAATATTCTCAGAGACAATAAAAAGTATACAGTTTTTGATTTTGAATACTGGGCCTCATGTGATAGTGTCTGATGATTGTATGTGGGTTACTTGGTCAGAAATGTAATTACAAACTAGAGTAAATGCAAATGTGGATGCCATGCTGATGTAAAAAATTCCAATGCCAACAGAGCATTAGATATAGGTCAAGCATTCAAATGATAGCCACATCCCAGAAGGCCATTCTAAGAAGGACCTTCATCCCAGGTTTGTTGATTATACTCAATGTTTTCAAAACGCAAATGGTAGCATAGTCAGAGAGAAATGGACTTAAAAGCTAGGGTCAATTTAATTTTGGATTCGGAATTTTACAAAGTCAGCAGAGCATGAATTATAGATCAAGGGTAAAAAACTGGCAACATGCATCAAGAGCATTCTTAGAAGAAACTTTGTACCAAGTTTGATGATTGTAGGTATCATAGTTTGGGAGAAATGGACTTAAACACTAGGGTCAAGGTAATTTTGAACGTGAAATTTTACAAAGCCAGCAGAGCTTAAAATATAGGTCAAGGGTTAAAAAATGTGCAACATGCCTCAACATCATTTTAAGAAGAAACTTTGTACCAAGTTTGATGATTGTAGGTATCATAGTTGGAGAGAAATGAACTTAAACACCAGGTCAAGGTAATTTTGGAAGTGAAATTTTACAAAGTCAGCAGAGCGTAAAATATAGGTCAAGGGTAGAAAAGTGTGCAACATGCCTCGAGAACATTCTAAGAAGAACCTTTACACCAAGTTTGATGAGTGTAGGTATTATTATTTTAGAGAAATGAACTTAAACACTAGGGTCGAGGTATTTTGGACGTGAAATTTTACAAAGTCAGCAGAGCATGAAATATATGTCAAGGGTAAAAAATTGTGCAACATTCCTCGAGAACATTCCAAGAAGAAACTGTATACCACGTTTGATGATTGTAGGTATCATAGTTTAGGAAAATGGACTTAAACGCTAGGGTCGAGGTAATTGTGGACGGACGGACGGACGTACGTACGGACAGAATGACTGACGGGCAGACGGACAGAAAAGTGAACTCCTATATCGCATCTTGCTAAAGCAGCGCAGGTGCGGCAAAAACGGTCTTAGTGCGTATGCAAACAACATACATTCAGATCAGCTTGCGCACTCGCTCAGTCTGGTCTGATTAGTGTCACATAAACAATGTATGGAACCTGAGGAATCAGTATTGCAAACATCAAATTCTCTTATATGACTGCAGACTGATCCAAGCTTTCACAGTTCGCACTTGTCTGACGATCCATGGTGGTGAGCAAAGCTCTGTGTAATTTCATTCAAAGAAAGAAGAAGACCGTCTGAGATTAGGGACGAGTCATTTATTATCAGGTATGTGTGTTTTTGTATGATCCACACACGCGATAATAAATAACCCGTCCAGTAAAGAAGCAATTTCTCTTATTGCAGCAAATTCTACCATATGGACCCAAAATATTTAATGGCAAACAGTACAGACCCAGATTAGGGAGCTAAATGAGCAGATTTAGACTGCACTATTTTGTCAGTTGTGAACAGTTTGTTTAAAATTATCATTTGTATCAAGTAAAATAAATTCAGCAGTAAATTGAGACTCAATATTGCACAACCCGCAGGTTTGCACTATAATCACTACATGTGAGTCCGTTCGTCCGTCCGTTATCAGTTAGCGAAAACCGTTATCAGTTAGCGAAAACCGTTATCAGTTAGCGGTTATCAGTTAGCGAAAACCGTTATCAGTTAGCGAAAACCGTTATCAGTTAGCGAAAACGCTTATAACTCTCGAACCGCATGGGATATTTTGACAAAATTTTGCATATGTCAACATTGTCTAACGACTCGCATGCATAACAACCTTACTTGATGGACGAGGCTTTGCTGAGTACATGTTGAACATTTACGGCCAATTACTGAAAATGCTCATAACTCTTGAACACCGTGGTAAATATGGTTCAAATTTTGTATGCTTATGTATTTTAATATAGTCCAGTCACCGGCATGCAAAACAGTGACGAGGCTTCACCGAGCATCAATTTGGTCGGTCGAGCTCTTTTATTGAAAATGCTCATAGCTCTTGGACCGCTTGGTATGTTTGCTTCAAATTTTGTATACTTATGTAATTTAACATTGCCCAGCCACTGGTATGCAAAACAGTGACGAGGCTTCACCGAGCATTAATTTGGCCGGTCGAGCTCTTTTATTGAAAATGCTCATAGCTCTTGGACCGCTTGGTATGTTTGCTTCAAATTTTGTATACTTATGTAATTTAACATTGCCCAGCCACTGGTATGCAAAACAGTGACGAGGCTTCACCGAGCATTAATTTGGCCGGTCGAACTCTTTTATTGAAAATGCTCATAGCTCTTGGACCACTTGGTATGTTTGCTTCAAATTTTGTATACTTATGTAATTTAACATTGCCCAGCCACTGGTATGCAAAACAGTGACGAGGCTTCACCGAGCATTAATTTGGCCGGTCGAGCTCTTTTATTGAAAATGCTCATAGCTCTTGGACCACTTGGTATGTTTGCTTCAAATTTTGTATACTTATGTAATTTAACATTGCCCAGCCACTGGTATGCAAAACAGTGACGAGGCTTCACCGAGCATTAATTTGGCCGATCGAGCTCTTTTATTGAAAATACTCATAACTCTTGGACCGCTTGGTATATTTGCTTCAAATTTTGTATACTTATTTAATTTAACATTGCCCAGCCACGGGTATGCAAAACTTCTTATTGCACAACCAGCAGGTTTGCACTATAATCACTACATGTGAGTCCGTCCGCCCGTTATCAGTTAGCGAAAACGCTTATAACTCTTGAACCGCATTCTATATTTTGATAAAATTTTGCATACTTATACATGTCAACATTATCTAACGTCTCGCATGCATAACCGTCTTTTTTGATGGACGAGGCTTTGCTAAGCAAAAGTTGAAAATTTACTGTCAAGTAGTGAAAATGCTCATAACTCTTGAACCCCGTGGTATATATGGTTCAAATTTTGTATACTTATGTATTTTAACATTGTCCAGCCACCGGCATGCAAAACGGTGACGAAAGTCTAAACAGTATTGCACGACCCACAGGTGTGCACTTTAATCGCTGTGCAAGTCCATCTGTCTGTTTGTCCTTCCGCTGTAGTCAGTGAGTGAAATTGCTCATAACTCTTAACAGCATGGTGTAGTTTGATAAAAAAATATGCATCATTCTACAAGAAATGACCAATTTCATTTCCATACATTCCTTCTGGCACCAGAAACTGATTATTCTACATTCACCACGAGTTGTGCACATTACCATCAGTGGATTCGGTTAGTTTCAGTTGCTGAAAATTACAATTGTATAACCTTCAGGTCAAAAACAAAATAGCCGTCTATATGCTATTAAGACAGGATCCAAAAATATTTTGTTTGATTCTTGACAAAATTTCAGCCTTTTCTTTGAAATGCTTATGTAGTGAACTACAGCCGTATCCGCTTAAATAACAACTTTTTCTTGTACTGAATCGAACAGTTTTTTTCTCGATTCAATAACTTCTTTGAGTTTTATCCGAAAATCTTTTGTTTGATATACAAATGTGGGTTTATCAGGGTGGATCAAACGTCTTTGGCATTTTAGCATTTTGTCAGGGTGAGAGTAAAGAGAGTGTTCCATGACATTCTGGAAGTCTCCATAAAACGAGCAGCTATATAGCACCTGTACTCAAGAGTATTCGCTATCTCGTACCTCTGAAAAACGCAGAAGAATACTTAACACCTAGTAGAAAACCCACTGACAAATTTTATGGACTTCAAGACAGATAATACAAAACTTGCGCACTCACTGGGTACATATCACGCATTCACTGGGTGCAATATTAGCGTTCACTGGGTACACTACAATTGGTGGCTTACACGTTTACTTCGTTCACAGTGTCGCGTTCACTGATACAAATCACTCGTTCATTGATTTTCAGGGTACAATCATATAATACAGAATATCTCATAAACTAAACGACAGACAATGACGAAATTTAATGTATTTGCAGCTATTTACTTGCTTCTACTTCTGCTTGCAGAAAACATGAAATAGAATATAGCGTATTATGGTAAAAAGAAGAAAACCTTGTTATTTTCTACGCTTTTAAGATAATGAACATAATAAAATGGGTTTTACCCTATTCCATGAGATATTCGCAAAGGTTTATTATCATAATATGAAACATACCATTACAGCCAAGTAAAGTATGTGTAGATGTATTTTCAGAACATCTTATGTAAACACGAAAATCCGCGCAGAAGCTGACCACACACGTAAAATTAAAACATTTTTACTGCGCGTTCACTGATTGGCTGCGCGTTCACTGAATTCTGGGCGACCATCGATTCCTCAGTGTGAGATGGCTTAAACAAGATGGAAGGGCTGAGCGAATAGTACAGTGACACAACCAGGACAAGTCAGATTTCTTGCAGGAAAATCTAACAGTCCTTCGTGCTAAATTGTCTCGGAGCAAATGGATTTTTGTAGGTGACCTATCTCAACAAGTGGGATTCTTTTCAGAAAACCCCATATATGAGAAGAGAGGCAATTATCATTTTATCAGATTGGAGATGTATCTGTACATGTTAAGGTGATTGGGTAGACTTTCAGGGGACAACATTTTGGTTTTTGCCTCCATTCTAAATGGTGGTCGTCTCTTAACCGTATTGCACTCAGAACAGCCAAAACTCTATGGAGTTTTGGCTATTCTGAGTGCAATAGGATTAAAGGAGCAAAATCTTTAAGAGTAAACTCTATTTTTGATGGACTTTGTCATCCAGGGAAGCAAAAAGGACATTACAAAAGTTGTCTCCTTTTGGAAATCTGGCAGGAAACCATAGGGGTATGTCATATACCTTGTTTTAAGCAGAAATTTGTTTTCAGGTAAAATAAGTCATAAGGCATGTAAAAGTTCCTTTGATTGAGTATGACTCGGATTAACTATTCTTCTTAGCATGATACTGATCAGTCTTAAAGTATGTGGGAACATCCATGTTTTCCCACCACTTTAACGAAGGGAAGCAACTATTGTGACTTCCAGTTTGCTTCCCTGGATGACAAAGCCCTTTCAAACTGGGCTCTCCTCTTAGAGGAAAGAAGTTGCTCCTAATGGAGCAGATTCTTTCCTTTAAACATTGACCCTAGTTGATAAGAAGGGCAAAAAGGAAAATGGAGGAGTCGCTTCCCTTTAAATTTACCAGTTTGCCTTAACTCACTAAGACTTTCTTATCAGACTTATCTTGGTCTTCACTGGCTTCTTTTCTTATGGCACAGTTAAATAGTGCTTACAAAGTTTTTACTTAAGTTCAGATAATGGAAGACTTTTATAGGTATTTTGAGATAATTTCCGTTCTTTTTCAGTAGAAATATATGTTGTGACTTCCAGCTTCTTAAATACTTTAACATTTTAATATGCTATAAAAACTTATTTTAGATACAATGTACATCTATGTATGAATGTAAAATAAGTCTTATACAGTGTTGAATGTCTTTTATTACTACTCTTTTTTGTGTTTGTTTGAGTGTCTTATTTTTAATATACAATTTGTACAAAGTATGCATTTACAATGTATTGTGTTTTTATGGTCAGAATATAAAGGTAACATGCATGATAGCACATGCTTTTCTGTTATATTTCTTATACCTGATAGTATATAAAGTATGTCAGACACTGATGCATATGTATATAGCTTTCCATGACATGAGAGGTTGAAGGTGTGTTTGTGAAGTCTGTGACTTCAGTTTTTAAGGGGCATATGGATAGATGACAGAATTATGTCTAGAAATTATCTGTCACCATTGAGGTTGTAGTTTGTTTTAACCAATTTATGGCATTATATAAACATTGCTTAATTTGCTAGCTTTCAGTTTTGATGTGAACTACATATATTGATTTCGTTAATATGTTTATATGGTATATTTCATATAACATGGCCAACTGTGATTGCAGTAGGTGCAGGTGGGGTTGTTTGGACATTTTTCTCTCCCCTATCATCTCCTATCGTCACTTCTTTCTTCATCTCTCTGGGAGACGGCTCAGTATAGACTGAAATACTGTCTCAAAGAGCCATTAAACCCAAAACAACCAGCCAATCAACAACTCATATACTATGGTCTTAGACATAATGGCAAGCCAGTAAAAACTGTCAGGCATTGTCAGTCATTGACATATATCTTTCTGTCATTGCCAGTTGCTTTTAAACACTGGCACACAAAGTTGGCTATGACAGAATACAAGAGGCCCAAATGGGCGTGATATCGCTCACCTGGCTATTGTGCAACGGAACCATTCTGATACAAAATTGGTCCAATTCCACTGAGAATTTCTCATTTTCACATTTTGCTACTTTTAGTAACAGAGGCCAACTTGCCTGGTCTTTATATATTTACTTTTGAAACACCTCAATGCAAGAATCATTCTGCCACAAATTTCATCAAAATCCATTCAGGGGTTACTGAGATATTGCCAGTTTCATGTTTGTGCTATTTTTAGTAACGGCAGATGGCGGCCATCTTGGATTGCTAAAATGCAAAAAATCGAAAAGCCTTCATGCAAGGACCATTTTGACACAAATTTGATCCAATTCCATTGAGATTTTCTGATTTTCACATTTTTCTATTTTTAGTAACAGAGGCCAATATGACTGGTCTTACAGTTAGATATTTTTGAAACATCTCAATGCAAGAATCATTTTGACACAAATTTCGTCAAAATCCATTTAGCGGTTACTGAGATATTGTCATTTTCATGTTTTGTGCTATTTTTAGTAACGACAAATGGCGGCCATCTTGGAATGCCAAAATGCAAAAAAATCGAAAAAGCTTAATGAAAAGACCATTCTGACACAAAATTAATCCAACTCCATTGAGATTTTCTAATTTTCACATTTTTCTATTTTTAGTAACAGAGGCCAATATGAATGGTCTACAGTTAGATATTTTTGAAACATCTCAATGCAAGAATCATTTTGACACAAATTTCGTCAAAATCCATTCAGCGGTTACTGAGATATTGTCATTTTCATGTTTTGTGCTATTTTTAGTAACGGCAGATGGCAGCCATCTTGGAATGCCAAATTGCAATTAATCAAACTGACTTCATGCAAGGAACATTCTGACACAAAATTGGTCCAATTCCATTCAAGGGTTCTTGAGTAATTGTCATTTTTATGTTTGTGCTATTTTTAGTAACACCAGATGGCGGCCATCTTGGGATGCCAAATTGCAATTAATCGAAACGGCTTCATGCAAGGAACATTCTGACACAAAATTGGTCCAATTCCATTCAAGGGTTCTTGAGTAATTGTCATTTTTATGTTTGTGCTATTTTTAGTAACGGCCCCCATGGTGGCCATCTTGGATAGTCAACTGGCACAAAATTGTAATAATTCCATTCAAGAACCAATTCTGACCAAATCTGGTCAGAATTGGTTGCATTTTCTTTAGATATTGACATTTGAGCAAAATCGGCCTTGTTAACGCTAAGAAGGTCACTGTGACCTAATTCCGCTATAGATTTTTTTTATTTTTACAATTTTTAATACCAAGGTCCCACTTATGTTCCATGCAAACTTTCAACCAAATATACCAAATGGTTCTGGAGAAGAAGTTGATTTTGTTGTTTTTGCTATTTTTAGTAACGGCAGCCATCTTGGATTCTTGACCTGACCCAATTTTATAATTTTGAAACCCTGCAGTCTGGTCATGCTCCATGTGAAATTTGAGATCCATGGGCTCAGTGGTTTTAGAGAAGAAGTTGTTTGAAGTTGTTTAAATAGGTCATTTTTTGACATTGGCATTTGAGCAAAATTACACACGTAAACAGAAAGTAGGTCACTGTGACAAAACTCCGCTACAGATTTTTTTCATTTTTACAATTTTGACTACCAAGGTTTCACTGATGTTCCATGCCAAAATTCAGACAAATATACCCAGTGGTTCTGGAGAAGAAGTTTATTTTGTTGTTTTTGCTATTTTTAGTAACGGCGGCCATCTTGGATTTTCAACCTGACCCAATTTTACAATTCTGAGACCCTGGAGTCAGGTCATGCTCCATGTGAAATTTGAGAACCATGGGGCCAGTAGTTTTACAGAAGAAGATGTTTGAATATTTGTTTTTAGGTGTTGACGGACGACGCACGGACGCACGACGCACGCCGGACGCATTGGTATGACAATAGCTCACAATGGCCCTTCGGGCCAGGTGAGCTAATAATATTTGTTAGTGTCTTGAAGCTGTTAAATGAAGCTTGGCAACAACTGATTATGAATATTTGAGCCATGGCACGACAAATCAAACAAAGTGGCAAAGTGACTCAGATCAACCTGGGCATTTGCTCAGGCTGATCAGAGTCTTCACTGTTGGCATGGAGATAGCTTAAACCCTTAGTTATCCTTTAAGCTCAAGCAAAGACTCTGATCAGACTGGGCAGATGCCCAAGCTGATCTGTCTTCACATGATGCACATGCCACTTTGTTGTTGTGTCGTTGCTAATTTATTTATGTTTGCCTACCCAATTTGTCCTATTAAAAGCCCCGTTTGGGTGGGGGGTGGGGGAAGAGGCATTGCATTTTACGTAAAAAGAGGTGTTATTTAGGGTCTGAAAAATCAGCCATTACAAAACGCTTCCAAAAAAAGTACAAAGGGATTTTAACTATGTAAGAATATCAGCTGCACTTTAGCATTACTAACTAGCTGATATTTGCATGAAATACCTTGTGGTCTATGATCAGGTAAACATACAACATACGTAAACTACAATATCTGAGGATTTTATACCTGGAATTCTGTAATTTTGGCCAGTTAATATAAATTATTTTCAGTAAAATAGGGAGAGGCATTTAATAGGATTAATACACTATATTTGCCATTTTGGATCGCAAACCACAATGTCAGATTGGCAACATATTTATACTGACCTAGATAAGTTATCCCTCGACCGTAAACATTTTCTTGTCCGCTCATATCTTGAATGCCCTTTGGAATATTTTCATGAAACTTCACAGTTATGTAGAACAGGTCATGGTAATGTGTCGCATACAAGAATGGTAACTCTTGCTATTGTACTTTTACGAGTTATCTCCCCTTTGGTGATTTTTTGGCAGATTCGTGTCCGCTCTGTATCTTGAATGCCCTTTAAAATGTTTTCACGATACTTTACAGATATGTAGAACAGGTCATTGCGACAATTCTTGAACAAGAATGACAACTTTTGCTTTCTTACTTTTTAAGTTATTTCCCATTGATGGTTTTAGGTGTGATTTTGTGTCCGCTCTATAACTTGAACACCTTTTGAAATATTTTCATGATACTTCACAGATATGTAGAACAGGTCATGACAATGTGTCACGAACAAGAATGACAACTCTTGCTTTCTTACTTTTTGAGTTATTTCCCCTTGAGGGTTTTAGGTGTGATTTTGTGTCTGCTCTTTAACTTGAATACCTTCTGAAATATTTTCATGATACTTCACAGATATGTAGAACAGGTCATAACGATGTGTCGCGAACAAGAATGACAACTTTTGCTTTCTTACTTTTTGAGTTATTTCCCCTTGATGGCTTTAGCTGTGATTTTGTGTTTGCTCCGTTACTTTAATACCCTTTGAAATACTTTTATAAAGTGCATGAGGCCTTGGGTCGGGGGATTTGCCATCTCCTCTGATGGCTATTTTTTCTTTTGTAACTTATCATAAAGTTGTGTTAATTGTGTTAATTTTTGCTTTACCAAAAACCACTGCTAAAATGTCCTTAAGGATAAAAGGGTTTATAGGCATTATATTGAGATTACTTGCCATAACATTATTTATATGTTTTATAGTAGCCTGGCATTATATTTTATATGGTTGTATAGAATAACTTGAGCTTCATGCCAAGCTTACTCTGCCTTTTTCATGAGCAGCTGAGACCTCCAGGTAAAGTTGGGTTTTGAGAAAATTTTAATGGAATAGATATCTCTTTTTACTCCAAGAAAAAAATTGTGACCCATGTTAGGCACTAGGAACTGCCTATTAATTCTTGTGAAGGTGGTTCTAGTGGTTTAGGGAGTGGGGGAGGGGGGGGTGTCAGGGCAGGGTTTTTGTAAAATGTATTTAACTTGAATAAGAGAGATTAAAAAAATATTCCAGAAATACCCTCAAAACCCCACATTACCTTTAAGATCAGTGGTTACTCTTTCTGGGATCTGGGGAAGTAACTCTACCATTTTCATTTTTGCCTTCCTTAATTTCAATGTTCTTAATTGGGATCAACTCTTAAAGGAAAGAATTTGCTCCCAATGGAGCAAATCCTTTTCTTTAAACGTTGTCCCATCCTTGAACGGTATTGTTGATCATGAAAGCATCTAGGAAGTCACCGAAGTTAAGCCCCCTTGTTAAACTGGCATAAAAAGTTGGAGGTGTGTCCATACACATTAAGATCTGGCAGCTAACTTATGCATTCCATGACCTGTTTTGACTCTATAATTTTCGTAAATTTTTGGGCACTTAATCCAATTACAGTAATTATCTTAAAAATTGAACATGTATTTCACTAAATAAACTTGCCAAGCAGAATGGCAAATAAGGTAGATCATACCGCTCGTAAGACAGTCAGGGTCAAAAGTAATTCCACAAAAATATTTTCTCGTAGACTTAAGTGTACTTACATGTTACAGCTCTTGCAGGCTGAGCATGATGTAAATACTATGGTTGGAAAGCTAAATAAAAACTGCAATAAACATTGTTTATAGAACTAAATTCTGCCTCATCAGTGTTACGATGCAGGTTGTCAAACTTAGCATAAATTTTGAGACAATAAGTTTCCATTTACTTTAAAGGTAGGTTCCTGGACTAGCGATAACAATTATGTCCACAAAATAATTTCGTCTTTTTCTGAGCAGTATTGAATTCCCTTATTTTTCTGAATTTGTTGCTGCTGAGAAACTCGTCAGATGTTGAAGAAAATAGTCGTTTTCCCCTTTGGTTTATTTTCTTTCGTTGGAATTCCAGTTCTAAAAATAACTATGTTAATTATGTCTATAAGTGCGCAATTTCTGATGCCATTCTCCAAAGGTCAATTTTCCCTTGCCGTGAGCTCTCCTAGAGGTCCTGGCATGGCGGATGAGTTAAAACTATCCCAAAATGCAATGCGGCATGACGTAGCTGCATTATCTATTTTTGGGGCAAACTAAAAATAGCGCTAACTGGTGTGCGAAGCAGAGTTAGGAAATCCCTTGCAAAACAACTTTTCTAATATTTTTTAGATTTTCACTTTTTAGTGAAACTTATTCATTCCCTTTTATATGTGGTTTCCAACAACTTGGATGAAAGATCATCAAAATTATGATGCATTCCAAAGTACAGGAACCTACCTTTAATAGCGAAAAAATGGACAAAAATCTCAAATGTAAAAGTTAAAGTAATGCTCTTTAAGTATGAAATGAAATGAATACATTGCTTGCATTATTCATGTAGTTTCAACCGGTACATAAATTTGGGATTCCCTTTTGGGGTATCTGGACAAACAGTTTATATCCAGATCTGGCCCCACAAGCACGGGGCCTGATCTGAGATCTAAACTGTTTGTTGCTTAGACATCATTTCTGCAAGAGTTAGTTGGACCAATATTGTCAGAATTTTCTTGATTTTGATGCAGAAGACAATTTCAGCAGATGACAAAAAATACCCAGAATGCCATGGGTTAATATAAACTGTGGCTGTGCTGCTTATGTCTTGTCACTTGCCAAGTGGATAGTAGATGTTTTTCTGTTCCTAAGTTATTTGTACAGTTATTAGGAAATTGCACAGGAATACTTGTACTATGAAAAAGATCTGTGTACCAGTAACACAGTCCAGACAAAAATAACATGGAATTAACTCTATTGCACTCGGAACGGCCAAAACTCTGTTCTGAGTGTGATAGAGTTAATTGACCTTAGAATACTTATTTGTTTGAGAAAATCTGAAGTTTATATTGAAAGAATTTCAGTATGTAATACCATTGAAATAATGCTTGCCATGCTGTAATACCAGTGACGTCATGAATATGTTACCATAGAAACTAAGAGTTCAGTGCGTCATCAAGGCGTCACTTGGCCGAGGTACTAAGCACAACAGTTGGTAATTCCATAGTTGCTATGGTAACATATATATGATGTCATTTAATCTGTTGGAGCATGGCAAACAATGTATGCCATGCTCAGCCAATTTTTTAATGACATTACAAACTGAAATTCTTTAAACTAAACTTCAGATTTTCTCAAACAAATAATAATTCTTGAGTCATTTAATTCTGTGTTAAATATGTAAAATATTCGGAAATATATAAATAAAATATTTATCTGCTTTAATTATCTTTTTTGTTTTATTTACACATAAGATGTGATTTCACCAAAGAGATGTTCGAAACATCAACACAGCTTATTGTTTCATAGGCATGAATATGCCCAGGTCACTTTGACTTACTTTTCATGGTCCCATAGTTTTGCCTTAATCCCATTCCATTCAGGATACCCCTTTAGGGATATCTGGACAAACAGTTTGGATCCAGAACAAGCCACACAAACGTGTGGCCTGATCTGAGATCCAAACTCTTTACTGCCTACAAGAGTTAGTTAGACCAACATTGTCAAAATATTCTTGATTTTTTTATGCAGACCACAATTACAGCAGACAATTTCAGCAGAGGAAAAAAAATACCCAGAATGCAATGGGTTAAGTTGGATTTGCGTGAGATGTGGCATGATAACAGGAATAAGACCATTATATGTTTCATGGTTTAGTGGTTTTTAGTACACCTTTGCTTAAGCAAAGGATCCTTGTGCACGTCTGGGTCTTCTGCATACACATGCTTATGATCAAAATTTTCACCTATTGCACTTTGGACAGTTTCTTAGAAGCTACAAACGCTATAGGCTTCATACTTGGCACACACTTACATCAGGGGAAAATGAAACAAGAGGGCCATGAGGCCCTGAATCGCTCACCTGAGTAACAATCTGACCCGACCCCCTCTCGGTATGGTAAGTTTTGACCCAAGGGACTTGGTTGGCAGGATTTATGTAGGGGACCACTAAACTTTGCTTTATTATAATATATAAGCTCTGGGTCTTATGATTTCAGAGAAGAAGAAGATTTTTTTAAAAAAAAATTTCCCATTATAAGTCTATGAAAGCTAATTGGGGTGTGGCCAATTTGGATCCCAGGGGCATGGTTGGCAGGATTTATGTAGAGGACCACTAAACATTGCTACATACTAAATATCTTAGCTCTCTGCCAAATGGTTTCAGAGGAGAAGATTTTTGAAGGTTCTTAAATTAGCTATACAGGCTCTATGATGCCCTAGGGTGTGGCCAGTTTGGACTCCAGGGGCTTGATTGGCAGGATTTATATGGGGGACCACTAAATGATGCTACATACTAAAAATATAAGCTCTGGGCCTCATGCTTTCAGAGAAGAAGATTTTTTAAGTTTTTCCCATTGTAAGTCTATGAGTCGTGGCCAGTTTGGACCCCAGGAGCATCGTTGGCAGGATTTATGTAGAGGACTACTAAACATTGCTAAGTACTAAATGTCTCTGCTCTCTGCCTCATGGTTTCAGAGAAGAAGATTTTGAAGGTTCTTTAGCTATATAGCTCTATTTAAACAAAAGACCCCCTGGGATGTGGCCAGTTTGGACCCCAAGGGTTTGATTGGCAGGATTTATATTAGGGACCACTAACCATTGCTACATACTAAATATAAAAGCACTGGGCCTCATGGTTTCAGAGAAGAAGATTTTTTAAGGTTTTCCCATTGTTAGTCTATGGGAGCTAAGGACCCCTGAGGCGTGGCCAGTTTGGACCCCAGGGGCTTAATTGGCAGGATTTTTGTGGGGGACCACTAACCATTGCTACATACTAAATATAAAAGCTCTGGGCCTAATGGTTTAAAAAAAGAAGATTTTTTAAGATTTTTCCATTGTTAGTCTATGGGAGCTAATGACCCCCGGGGCATGGCCAGTTTGGACCCCAGGGGCTTGGTTGGCAGGATTTATGTAGAGGACTACTAAACATCACTACACACTAAATGTCTTTGCTCTCTGCCTCATGGTTTCAAAGAAGAAGATTTTTGAAGGTTATTTAGCTATATAGCTCTATATAAACAAAAGACCCCCTGGGGTGTGGCCAGTTTTGACCCCAGGGGCTTGATTGGCAGGATTTATGTTGGGGACCACTAACCATTGCTATATACTAAATACATAAGCTCTGGGCCAGATGGTTTGAGAGAAGAATTTTTTTTTAGATTTTTCCATTGTAAGTCTATGGGAGCTAATGACCCCCGGGGCGTGGCCAGTTTGGACCCCAGGGGCATGGTTGGCAGGATTTATGTAGAGGACTACGAAACTTTGCTACATACTAAATGTCTTTGCTCTCAGCCTCATGGTTTCAAAGAAGAAGATTTTTGAAGGTTATTTAGCTATATAGCTCTATATAAACAAAAGACCCCCTGGGGTGTGGCCAGTTTTGACCCCAGGGGCTTGGTTGGCAGGATTTATGTGGGGGACCATTAACCATTGCTACATACTAAATACATAAGCTATGGGCCTCATGGTTTCAGAGAAGAAGATTTTTTTAAGATTTTTCCATTGTAAGTCTATGGGAGCTAATGACCCCCGGGGCGTGGCCAGTTTGGACCCCAGGGGCATGTTTGGCAGGATTTATGTAAAGGACTACTAAACATCACTACACACTAAATGTCTTTGCTCTCAGCCTCATGGTTTCAAAGAAGAAGATTTTTGAAGGTTATTTAGCTATAGAGTTCTATATAAACAAAAGACCCCCTGGGGTGTGGCCAGTTTTGATCCCAGGGGCTTGATTGGCAGGATTTATGTTGGGGACCACTAACCATTGCTACATACTAAATACATAGGCTCTGGGACTCATGGTTTCAGAGAAGAGGTTTTTTTAAGATTTTTCCATTGTTAGTCTATAGGAGCTAATGACCCCCGGGGCGTGGCCAGTTTGGACCCCAGGGGCATGGTTGGCAGGATTTATGTAGAGGACTACCAAACATTGCTACATACCAAAATTTTTGCTCTCATCCTCATGGTTTCAAAGAAGAAGATTTTTGAAGGTTATCTAGCTATATAGCTCTATATAAACAAAAGACCCCCTGGGGTGTAGCCAGTTTTGACCCCAGGGGCTTGATTGGCAGGATTTATGTTGGGGACCACTAACCATTGCTACATAATAAATACATAAGCTCTGGGCCTCATGGTTTCAGAGAAGAAGATTTTTTTTTAAGATTTTTCCATTGTAAGTCTATGGGAGCTAATGACCCCCGGGGCGTGGCTAGTTTGGACCCCAGGGGCATGGTTGGCAGGATTTATGTAGAGGACAACTAAACATCGCTACACACTAACTGTCTTTGCTCTCTGCCTCATGGTTTCAAAGAAGAAGATTTTTGAAGGTTATTTAGCTATATAGCTCTATATAAACAAAAGACCCCCTGGGGTGTGGCCAGTTTTGACCCCAGGGGCTTGATTGGCAGGATTTATGTTGGGAACCACTAACCATTGCTACATACTAAATACATATGCTCTGGGCCTCATGGTTTCAGAGAAGAAGTTTTTTTAAGATTTTCCCATTGTAAGTCTATGGGAGATAATGACCCCCAGGGCGTGGCCAGTTTGGACCCCAGGGGCTTGATTGGCAGGATTTATGTGGGGGACCACTAACCATTGCTACATACTAAATATATAAACTTTGGGCCTCATGGTTTCAGAGAAGAAGATTTTTTTAAGTTTTTCCCCATTATAAGTCTATGGGAGCTATATGTTGCCATGGCAACCAGAGTTCCAACCCAATCTGCTCTTAAACCTTATGCAGGCAATCCCCCACCCCAACAATGCTACACATAAAATTTGACCATGATTGGCCAAGTGGTTATGGAGATATTCTTGTTTGAAAATGTGAACGGACGACAGAGCCTCCCTATACTATAAGCTCACCTTGTGAGCCTACGGCTCAGGTGAGCTAAAAAAGCAGTGAACCATACCTGATCTTGGACTATATTTCATGGTTCACTGCACTTTGAAAAAAAAACACAAAAATAATTCACCCATGAGTTATATGTCAATGTCAAGTAGTTCAGTGATCCATACACTTGCCATTGATCTATAACTCATGGGTCACTGCATGAAGGAAACAACTTTCATCTACTGCATTTAAACGGGTTTCTCAGCAATACATGTACAAGGCATCCAATCGGCTTACACATACATTTACTGCAGGGGCTGACAAATCCATTGTCCGGCTGCCCGGGACAAGTTAAAATTTTTTGCTGGGCAAGTAATTTTTTTCTTACTTGCCCAGAAAAATGTATACATGATGTAGGGAAAACTCATGTATTTCAGCTTTTTCCGGCAAAAGCTACCTACCGGTTAAGTAGATCAAATATTGATTTGTCAGGCCCTGATTTAGGTAAGACTAACAGAAAGCAGTGATCCATACTCAAATGGCACTGACCTATAACTCATGGGTCACTGCATGAAGAAGACAACTTTTATCAACTGCACTTAGGTCAATTCCTCAGTAATTTCAATGGCTACAACAGAGCAGTCACCTCACCTTGACTTATATTTCATGGTTCACTGCATTTTAATAGAAACAAGAGTCTTGACTCTTGAGGCCCTGAATCGCTCACCTGAGTAAAAAGGTCAAATCTGAGCAAGTGCTAGTTTGAAACTGAAAATATGAGTCATGGAGTCAAGGTTAAAGAATGATCTTGACCTCTATTACTAAAAAATGTTTATGTTCTCATTTAGTTGACGAGTATTTATCAACTTTTGCACCAAAAATCTTCCACACATTCCATGAACTCTAATGTTTTAGCATTTCCCATATAAAAAAATACCAGAAAGCAAAAGTCAAGGTTAACCCAAGGTCATCATTTGAACAATCTTTATATACATAGTACTCAAATCTATGATGCAGCATACCAAGTTTCAAGACCATCCGCTGGTTGGTCCTAGAGAAGATTTTTAAATGTTTTACCATATAGGCATGGTGGCCATGTTGTTCATCTGACCTGGACAAGCCCTGGCAGTGAGTGGAGGCTTTATCTGAAATATGGTTACAAATGGCTTAGTGGCTTTTTAGGACTTGTTTGACATTGTTGAAATATGAGATATGTTGGTCAAAGGTAAAAAAATGACCGTGACCTCTTGTACTCACAAATCTACATCTACTCATTTAGATAACTATAGATAAACAAATTTTTATGCCAAAATCTTCTATAGTTTTTAGCATTTTTCATATAAAAACACCAGAAAGAAAAAAATGACTTTTCCATCACCTGATGAGTCAGGGAAAAGACAATTTCCTTGAATGATTCTGGTCATATGACCAAGATGTCCATCATGCCCATATATTGTAAATCCTTTGAAAATTGTGTTCTCCGAGATGGCTCATGACACTCAAACTGATACCATGGCTTTGCAGCTTTGGCGTTCATATACTATCAGGTTTGTTGAAATGATGACACCAATTTGCTCTTTGACCTTTTTACTCATGTGAGCGATTCAGGCCCTGGTTCAGTTTGTACTGGGAGTAAAGCCTTAAGGTAGTTGGATACTGAATAGAAATGTTGACGGGGCATTCAAACCATTATACCAGCTAAATAACCCAAAGAGCTATAAAACATTTGGATAAGAAAAAAAACACCATTTTGTTTTCCTAAAAAACAACAACAGTATTTTGTATTTCTACATATTTACACATTCTCCATTTAAATTCATATCTCTAGCACATGAATGCACTTTCATTTCTACAAATCATATAATATAGAATAAATTTTCTGAAACAAACAGCTAAAAAAATGAAGTTATCTTGATAATAGGTATATTTTGCATTTTTTAAAAAAATGCAAGAAAATTTAATTTCATGAAAAACGTCATGAAAAATATATTAAACCGATGGGGCAAGCTTATGCATATTATTTTTGTAAAACTTACATTGTATGTTACAGAGTTAAAAAAAACAAAAAACAAAAAACATTTCACCGTTTCGTTTCCTAGAAAAACAATGTTTAAGTTAACAAATATCCCCAAAACAGACTGCCCATATTCTGCATCTGCTGCAAGCCCTGCGGTTCTTGTCCTATTATATATTTTCTTGTTATTTTGGTTCTACCATAGAGTAATGCCTACAAAAATGCGCAGATGGAATGGAAACTGAAGACCTTGATCATTTTGGTTCCTAAGGAACAACCTGATCTCGGTTTCCACTGATTGTACACACCTATCTGCTCGGAAACTTAGAATCTTAGACATTGTTAATGTCTGTTATAACTATATTTACTCTACAGTTGAACGATTTAACCATGAACAATAAATTTCTTTTGTTTTAACAAATAAAAAACAGAGTTATTCGGTATCCAAATACTTTAACATGCTTAATGGAGGAGTTAACTTTTGCATCTGCAATAGACCAACAGAAAGCAGTGGACCGTATCTGACAGTGACCTATATTTCATGGTTCTGTGATTTTTCTCGATATTTCCAGTGCTATTTCATGGATTTGCATTCCACTAGGGATAATGGTTCAGCGTGACACCATGATGGCCGCATATAAATTGTAGGTCATTGTGGCCTACATTTCATGGCCTGTGATTTGTCTTTATATCGCCAATACAATTAGAAAAATTTGAACCCTACTTTGGACATAAGTTCAATTTGGCACTGTGAGTGGCATCATATGTTTGTACCTCCGCTTCTTGGTTAATTAGGCGCACTCCATTATCTAACAATTTGCTTTGAATTTCATGGATGTCAATTGAGTTAAACTTGCACAGAGGTTCAAGGCATCAGTTGCATGTAGACCATATCGACCTACTCTATGGTGCGGGGATTTTACCTTACACAACAGACTTTGATGAATAGATGGCTTGCGATTTTGGGTCCTTTACAATAGTACTTCAGTCATGTCAGGACGCCTGGAGGGTAATAATGAAAAGTTAAATGTTAGGAATGGTCAGTAATTAACACAATCCAATCCCATATAAAAAGGGAAAGAAGTATAAACATAAATTGACAAACGTTCACGAAAACCGAATGAACAGCTCCTTCACAAACAGGTTGGTCATTCAGCTCCCCAATCAAAAACAGCAGCAACGTAACATTTATGCAGAAAGCAAATTTGGCAACTAGCATACAGGTGACCATATTGCTAGAAGACCACACACAAGTGGACATTTAAGAGTCATTCTCTGTAAGCACCAAAAAATTGCAATAGGGGGTGAAAATGACATATCTCAGATTTTCATGAAACTTAGTGTCTTTTTTGCTTATGTCAAGTGATGAACAAAAATACAATTTTTTCTCCAATCAAACTGTCCGTTTCCATGGCAACGAGGATTTTCTGTTTGTTGGCCTAATTTGGTGATTTTTCATATAAAAAATGCCAGATTTGAAGCCATTTGTATTGACAGTATTTCTCAGCATATTTTATTGACACTCATGTCTTTTAAGAGACCCATGTAAGTGCTGTGTACGGATAGAAAAAAAATTCTTTATATTGCTATGGTCAAGAAGTTGGTGACCTTGACTTCTATCTAGTAAAGCATCTCTTTAAAAATATCAAAAATTGGCCAATTTTGAAAGCACTTTGTTAGAAAATGCAGCTATAGATTTTTTTCAAACTCTTGGTACAGAGAGAATAACACCTAGCTCTTAATATATCAAAAAATTGGAGATGGTATATTTTTTAAATTGAAAATAATATTCTTTGAATTTGGTCACCGTCAGGGAAATCAGAAGAAACTGTTATTGCAGAAAATCTGTTATAAGAGATAATATCTGGAGAATAATAAGCAAATTTGAGCAGAAATACAAATAAATACATTGAATACAGTGGAGGGAAGTTACATAAATACTTTTCACATTCAGAAGTATGTTTAAAGTTTACAGTTTGGGGTGCAATTACCCCACCCACATCCACTGAATATGAAATGAATGCAAAAGTTACATGCCATGGATAATATATCTCAAGTTTCCATAATTGTGAGTAAACTGAAACATTTTTAAAAGATCACCACATGTTTGCTGTCATTGTTTTTACATTGTTTATCATTTGGTAACCATGGTAACCGTTATTCTATTATAGGTCAGTGTTCATTTACACGGATATTTACAAGAAATCGTTTCAATGTTGATGAAACATATTGTTTGTTATTTACTTTTTACATATGCATACGCATTCTAAGTGTTGATTTTGTTAAATAATATACGATAAATCAGTATTTTTATAGTTGCTATGACAAAACCACTCATTCCTTCCACAAAGAAATAAGGCAATCTGAGTGTATGTAGTACAATGTAGAGAAAGAACAGTAACTGAGCATAAATAGAGATAGATACATGCATTGGAGAAGAAATAAACCACACACACAATGTTTATATTTTTTCATTCATTAATATGTTTAATCTGTATATCTAGGGGGTGAGTTACCCCACCCACCTCATTTAGTTATACAACGAATTCATTAGTTACATACTATGAGTTTTGATGATAAAATAGCACCTGGTACACTTGTTTTAAAGTTGCTCATCACATGTCTGGTCTGCATAAGCTTTCTTCCCTACTGTCCTTTGTCTTTGTAAAAGTTCTGAATGGAGGCACGCATGCATATATACCAAACTGAAGTTTTGTCGACTGCCTCGCTTACGGCAAGCGGGTTCGACAAAATACTCCTGTGACCTTGAAAATGGCATCAAGGTCGCCAAATTCTAAGTCTTTGTCTTGCCTAAAAGGTTGATCTTTGCCAGTTTGGTAAAAATGAATCTACTGGTTCAAGATACGTCTTCATTTTTCAGGTCAAATCAACAAATGACCCTTAAAAATCGGATCAAAGTCACCAAAACCTAACTAGAAACATGGTAACTTATAGGGCCCCGCCTTTATGAGACTATTGGTGGAATTTTAGTCGTATGTCCCCGACCAGAAAATACAATAACAGCTTTCTGTTACCATGTTGTTGTTTCATGTTGTTTGGAATTAAGCCTCAGGTAGAATAATTAAGATATGGGCAAAACACAAAATCATGACTGATTGAAACAAAGGCAACAACTCTGTAAAGCAGGACACTGGAGTTACCATTCTTGCACTCTGAACACCTTCAGATATTTTGATGATGCTTTATATTTGTACCAACTTTTGTGAAAATATCTTCAAAGGCTTAAAAGTTATAGATTGGACAAGGTCTCAATACCCAAAATTACAAAGGGATATAATTCTGTTTAACATAAATGAAGGTGCAGTTATGGTTCTTTTTCTCTACAAATTGTTTGATGATGCTTTACATTTGTATCAATTTATAAGAAAATATCTTCTACAGTTTTAAAGTTAGAGAGTGGAATGATTTGTATACTGAAAATTACAAAAGGGCATAATTCTGTAGAAAATGTAGATGAAGTTACAATTTTTAATTCTCTTCACATCGTCTGATAATGCTTTATATTTGTACAAAATTCCAAGAAAATATCTTTGATGGTTTAAAAGCTGAATAGCAGACAAAATTTCTATACTTTAAATTACAAAGGGAAATAATTCAGTACAAAAGTAGATGGAGTTGTGGTTCTTATTCTCTGCACATTGTCTAACAATGTTTTGTATTTGTTCATAGTTCCATGAAAATATCTTTGAGAGTTTTAAAGTAAGAGAGCGGACAAGATTTCCTTACTTAAAATTACAAAGGGGCATCATTCAGTAAAAAACATAGGTAGAGTTATGTTTTTTATTGTCTGCAACTGGTCTGATGATGTTTTACTTTCATCCCAAGTTTTGTGAAAATATCTAGAACGGCTTAAGAGTTACGGAGCAGACACAATGTCCGTACTGAAATTACAAAGGGGCATAATTCAGTGAAAAATGCAGAAAGAGTTACACTTCTTGTTCTCTGCTCATCGTCTGATAATGCTTTACATTAGTACCAAGTTTCGTGAAAATATCTCAAACAGTTTCAAAGTTATGGAGCGGACACGATTTCCGTACCAAAAAATTACAAAGGTGCATATTTCAGTAAACAATGTAGGTGGAGTTGTGGTGCTTTCTCTCCGCATACATGTATTATCTGATGCTGTTTTACATTTGTACCAAGTTTTATGAAAATATCAGAAAGAGTTTCAGAGTTATGGAGCCGACACGATTACTGTACCAAAAAATTACAAAATTACAAATTACTTCGTCTGGCGGGGCCCTAATATCCAGTTATGAATCTTCTCCAAATGATGATTTAGGGCCAGTTTAGCATAATTCCAACAATTGCTTCGTAATATAGGGTATAGATAAGCCATTTTTTTTTAAATTTTAAGACCACCTCTGACCTCCAAAACAGAATAAAGGTCAAACAATCCATTTAGCAGCTTACTATGACTTCCTGGGACCTTTAAAACTTCTATAATCATGGATAGATTTCAAAATAATTGTGCACAGTTGTTCTCCTTGATGAGCAGAAGTGCCGTTTGAAACATTCGTTCAGGTAGGTCCTAGGTCAAGGTCACACTTAAAGGTCAAATGGTAAAATGGTCATATGTTGAGCTTGTCCGAGCCATTACTTCTACATTTGTAGATGGATTTCAAAATAATTTGGCACGATTGTTCTCCTTTATGAGTGAAAGTGCCATTTGGAACATTTGGCCAGGTAGGGCCAAGGTCAAGATCACATTCGAAGGTCAAATGATAAAAAATGACATAAATTGAGCTTGTCCGGGCCATAACAGCTACATTTATGCATGGATTAAGAAAACGGCACAGTTGTTCTCCATGATGAGTTTAAGTACCATTTGAAACATCTGCAGGTATGTCCAAGGTCAAGGTTACACTTGAAGGTCAAATGATAAAAATAGTCATAAATAGGGCTTGTCCTGGCCATTACTTCTACATTTATGGATGAATTTCAAGACAGTTTGGCACAATTGTTCTCCTTGATGAGTAAAAGTGGTATGTGGAATTTATCAAGGTAGGTCCAAGGTCAAGGTCACACTTGAAGGTCAAACGATAAAAAAAATGTCATAAACTGAGCTTGTCCAGGCCATATGATTTATACAGTTATGCATGAATTTCAAAATAATTTTGGCAAAATTGTTCTCCTTGACGAGTAGAAATGTTTGTTCTGGTTGGTCCAAGGTCAAGGTCACACTCCAAGGTCAAATAATAAAATGGTCATAATGTGTGCTTGTCATGGCCATAGTTCCACTTGTTTTCCTTCATAAGAAAAAAAAAAAGAAAAGAAATATGCTATATCATGATATATGATTGTTTGGCTTCTTTCTAATAAGTAAATGAAGCAGCTAGTCTTGACAAACTTATAGGTCACTAAAGCAAACAGTGGCTCGACAAGTTGTCCCTGGACAACCATCTAATTAATTCTTTCCTTTGTTCCAATGGTGTATCTGTGCAAGTTTGGTCACACTCAGTCTGTTGATTCCGGAGATATGGTGCAAGCAAGCCATTTTTAAAACTGTAAGTCCTCATGTGACCTTGAATATAAGGTCAATGTCACCAAAGTTCAGTGTTTCCCCACCTCCTTATAATATACCTGTGCAAGTTTGATCAAAATTCATAAATCCCTTCAGAAGATATGTCGCATACAAACCATTTTCACTGTTTTTGACCGCCTGTGACCCGAAAATATGGTCAAGGTCACCAACTTTTTTCAGTTCTTTTCCACTTCCCTGTGATATATTTGTGCAAGTTTGATCTAAATCTATCCACCCCTTCAATACACATGGCGCCAACAAGCCATTGAGATGTATCTTTGCAAGTTTGGTGAAAATACATTTAACCCTTCAGAAGAGAGAGTACAGACATGAAGTTATACTGACACACAGACACCGACACCAATGCAGACGGGATCTGCACCAAAACAACATACCTGCCTTCCCTTTCCTCCTTCCTCCTTCCTCCCCCCTCCCTCCTCCCCCCATCCCCACCCCCAATGGTGGGGGACATAAATATTTTTATCAATATGATAAATATATACGCAAATTTTCTTCTCCAGTATGAAATATTTAAATGTATTTCTGCTAATTTTATGTCCTTTATTTGCTTGCTGCCAGATGCACTCAGATTGCCAATTGCTGTTTTGATGAAATATCGGATTGTATCCATAGCAACTAAAATATACCGAATTATTGTCCAACATGAGACTGATTTGGCCAATAGAAAGTGTATACATAGAAAATCACAATCAACACTTTTCAACTAAATTTGAATGTTTTTAAATATCCAGGAGCCCCGGTAGCTCAGTGGGTTAAGCGCTGGCCAACTGAAGTAGCGGACCGGGTTCGAAACCCGCTTGAGGCGAGAATTTTTCCTCCCGTGAACGGGGATCCATTGCACACAGCCTTTCATTATCATCGTCCCACCGTTCTGATATGACTGAAATACTGTTGAAAAGGACGTAAAATTGCAAGTCACCCATCCATCCTTTTCAAATTTTCGTTTCCAACAAAAACAGACTAGTGATAGAGTATTGGTAGCCATGGTTACTACGTGATAAATAAAATAAACTAGAAATGTTTCTTTTACAAAAACGGATGAACCCCCTCCTATCCTTTCTCAGCTGTATCATTTTCCCTAAATATTGCAAAGTAAGGATCTCTTGTAAATCTTGAAATTTGGGTCCAGGTCACCACCATCTAATCAGTACTTTTCCACCTCCCAATCATAAACTTATCTATGTTTGGTCATAATCCATCAATCCCGTTAGGAGTTATCATGCATACAAGCCATATTTCAACACGCTACAACCTCCTGTGACCTCGAAAATGAGGTCAAAGTAACCAAAATCTTATCAGTTTCTTTTCCATCTCCCAGTGATATGTTTATGCAAGTTTGGTTAAAATCAATCCATCCATTCAGGAGATATGGTTCAGACAAGCCTTTTTCAACATTTCTGACCTCCTGTGACCTTGAAAGTAGGGTCAAGGTCACCAAAATCTAATCAGTTCTTTTTCATTTCAGAGTGATATATATGTGCAGGTTTGCTTTAAATCCATCCATCCATTCAAAAGATATCGTGCTGACAAGCCATTTTTTCCAGCACTCAATGACCTCCCGTGACCTTGAAAATAAGGTCAAGGTCAGCAAAATCTAGCCAGTTCTTTTCCATTTCACAATGATATATTTGTGCGAGTCTGGTAAAAATCAATTTATCCATTTAGGAGATACAGTGCAGAAAAGCCATTTTTCATCATTCTTTGACCTTCTGTGACCTTGAAAATAGGGTCAAGGTCAACAAAATCTAATCAGTTCTTTACCCCTACCCAATTATGTATGCATGTAAGTATGGTCATAATTCATTTATTCCTACAGGACATATAGTGCAGGCAAGGGCTACGCAGACGCTGATGGGATCCGCACCCCAAAAAAATATGTCCCCCATCCAGCCCCCCACCCACCAACCACTGTGGGAACATTATGAAAAAAATAAAGACGACAGAAATAATGAGCTTGTAGAAGCCCCCTAGACCGTTCAAAATCAGCGAAGACTGAGATATATTCATGGTAGCATGCAACTTTTAATTTGGTTTTGCATTGAAAGAAAGTGGGTGGGGTAATTAAACCCCAAATTGTAAGGTACTGACGTATTTTTGAGGGTGATAACTCTCTATGTAGTTTTCTTCAGTTGTTAATCATGCATTAACTTGTATTTTGGCTCATATCTCTTGAAAATATTTTAGATATTGTATTTTATCTCAGAATTTCAATTATGGAAGTTCCTTCTGATTTCTCTGACGGTGACTAAATTCAAAGAAAAATATTTTCAATTTAAAAAATATACCATCTCCAATTTTTTGATATATCAACAACTAGGCTTTGTACTCTCTGCATCAAGAGAAAGAAAAAAATCTATAGCCGCATTTTTAGTAAAACGTCTTAAAAAATTGCTGATTTTTGATGTTTTGAAATAGACGCCTTACAAGGTGGAAGTCAAGGTCAGTGACTGCTTGACCATAGCAATATGAAGAAACTTTTCTGTATTTGTAAGCAGCACTTACATGGTCTTCTTGTAAAATGTAAGTATCAATACCATTTGTTGTGAATTACTACCAGAACAATTGGAGTCAAATCTTTCATTTTTCATTTGAAAAAATCACCAGATTAGGCTGAAAAACAGAAAATCCTGGTTGCCATGGCAACGGATAGTTTGATCGAAGAAAAACTTTTATTTTTATTCATCACTTGACAAAGGCAAAAAAGACACTGAGTTTCGTGAAAATCTGAGACATGTCATTTTCACCTGATTTTGGTGCTTACAGAGAATGACTCTTAAGAGCATCAGGCATTGAGCAACCTCAACAGAAGTGTCAGAAATAGGTTGCTGTGCACGGGTGTGTGTGTGTGTGTTGGTGGTGGTGGTGGGGGGGGGGGGGTCTTAAACTACTTTTACTGGATTCAAACCATCGCCCTCTGCTTCTGCAGTGGTTCGAAACATTCTATTAGCTGTTTGGTCCGCATGAAGAGTTCCTAACTCATAAATGAATCATCATGAAAACAAAAAAATAAGACCCATGATAAATCAAAGACGACAACGTAAGTTAAACCCCAAATTGCCAAGCAACAGCCAAACCACAAGCTCCGGCTCCAACCTACTAAAATGAATATCTTTATGTCTGGTCCGTCACTGAGTCTGATGCCCAACCCACCGGCTTGCAATTAAATTGGAAGCAAAGTCATGAACCATGACTGTGTTCACTACTAAGCATGCGGACTGCTGCATTACATTGATATTATATCGTATACGTTTGTAACGTATGATATTTTTTCCGAAATGATCAGAAAAATCAGCCCTACTTGCGATTATTATTATTATTTTTTTTTTTTTTTTGATTTATAGACTAAGTCACCATAATTTTTTTTTTATTATTTATAGACTAAGTCACCATAAAATTCTGGCTTTGATAGGCGTTTTTAATCCGACATTGAATGTAGAAACCAGTTCATAGTGTCGGCGATGAAATTTTGAAAGGCTGTGTGCAATGGAACCCCGTTTACAATTGAATGGATTTCCGCCTCAAGCGGGAAACGAACCAGGCTCGCTAGATCAGCAGCCAGCGCTTTACCGTCCGAGCTACCGGGGCCTTGGCTAAAATGAGCACACCATCTGTTTTGTGGATTCATTTGATTGGTTTCGCGTGGAAAGGGACTTTAAGCATGTGATTTTCAGTGATAAAAACTCGAATCAGCCTGTGCATCTACTCAGATCAGTCTTCATTTTTCACTTTTTGGTGTCCTCAGGGTTCAAAGACTGCATGTGCGAAAAGGCAATGTGCAGATGACATGTGCAGGCTGCTCTGAGTTTTCCCGGTCGCACACGACGTTAGGTACTATTTCATGTTTTTTTCTTTTCTGCCAGTGCGCAAACCTATGTAACCTTGCTGCAGATCGCCTAAGAACTTTTCTAGTCATAGATGAAAACAATATTAATTATAACAATAATAATACTAGAACAATAAGATAATCTTCAGGTAATCTCATAATAGTTTTCAAACCATAAACAGATATGTCAGATTGAAATTCATTAAATAGGCTTTTAATAAGAACAGAGCTGACCCTGTGCTAAAATCAAACACGAGGACACAAACATCATCATGGTAACTCTAGTAAATATTACCTACTTCCCTAATATCCATACTGTGCATTCATTTCTGACCTTATCATGCATATAACACCTTTTCGTTTATAGCGTTGTCGGCGCGAAATAGCCCTTTTGGTGCTGATGTGCCATAAAATCCATATCACTCACTCACTCACCCTAATATCCTCCGTTAAACATAGGTATGTCTACAATATACATGAAAACCAATCAACACGTCCTTAATAATTTTCCGAAAACACAGGGTATAATCGAATCCGCTAATTTTCGCTTCCTGCAGAGGATGTACATCATATTTGACTTCCGCCGAGATTGTCCGCGAACTCTTGCTTCCTGCCGAGACTTCTGTACATGATAAATGGCTTCCTGCAGAGACTGTCCGTGTGATTCTGCTTCCTGCCGAGGCTCTCGGCAGGAAGCAGAATCACGCGGACAGTCTCGGCAGGAAGCCATTTCTCGAGGACAGTAGTCTCTGCAGAAAGCAATTTTCCTCTTTCTTGGCTGAGAAGACAGAATCTCTTGGCATTGAACTTCACAGACTTCTACAACATTGATGACCATATCGTCAAGCAAATTCAAGACATTCTTCATTTCATTTCCTTAAAAATATCAAAAAAGAAAAGAAAAGAAGCAATCTCAGCCACGGCCCACAGCCTTGCAGGGAGAATGCACTGGTCCGCTCGAAGCCTGGGTATGTGAGTGTTGTTTGGGTGAGTGAGTGAGTGAGCTCGGGTTTAACGTCCCACCAACAACGAGGTCATATGGAGACGGGACCTCGGTTTTAAGTCTCATCCGAAAGACCGGAGAAGCGGGGGATCGATCTTGCGACCCCTGGGTTGGTAGTCCGGAGTGTTATCCACTACACTACAGCCGCTCCTGTGTTGTTTGGGACCCCTACCTGAAGAACGGCATAGACTGCAGAGATCAACCGGGAAAAGCAAAACCAGACAAGGTGAGTCTTGCTTGGGAGAAAACATACTAATTTCCTTTAATGATTTCCATGTTCCTTCTTCGAGTGTGTTCTCTGCCCTTGGAGGAACACTTTTAGATTTAATGATAAATTAATTTTAAAATCACGTGATACTGATGTCTATTTACATTGATACGGCTGTCGATGATATAATAGCTTTGTGCTGTATGGATGTCGACAGAGAAATGCAAAAAAAAAAAAAAAAAAAAAAAAAGAGAGAGAGATAAACTACAAAAGTCGTAAGTTTTTGACATGTTCATATAGGAGGGGCCATCCGCGGATGCGCGTCAGCATCCGCATTGTTTTGGTTACAGCCTTTATGATGGACAAAGTCTTGCCAGACGAGCTCCTGTAGGCATGTGGGTCATATTAGCTGTCTGAACGAAAGTTCAGGAAGGGCTTTTGTTGTCACCGTGGCGTCGGCGTTGGCGTCTGCACTGGATGTTTTAATTTTTTTTAAGACTCATATCTCCTTAACCCATGGATGGATACTTTTGATACTTGCACTGTAGTTAGATATTGGTCCAAAGTACAGAGTATTTTCCCCACCACGCTCATTGACCTTTGAGTACAGGTCATGGATTCAAAAGTTGTATGTTTTGGTTAAAGTTTTTTAAATACCTATATCTCCATAGCCCAGGAATGGATTCTTTTGATATTTTCACTCTAGCTAGATACTGGCCCAAAGCTTTTACAGAGTGCCACCCTACCTGCTCACTGACCTTGGGGGTCAAGGTCATGGACTTAGAAATTTGTGTTTTTATCTGCATTGAATGTTTTGGTAAGTTTTTAAAGACCCATATCTCCATAGTCTATGGATGGATTGTTTTAGTACTGTTATTAGATAATGGACCAAAGTCTAGAGAGTGCCAACCACCCAGCCCAGTGACCATGCACTAAGAACTTCGGGATTGTGTCAAAGTTTCCAAATGGCATAATTGTTTCATAATTCTTGGATGGATGTAGTTTAGTATGTACTTGCTTGTCTGAAGTTTTATGTAATGCAAGCCACACCCCACAGTGATTTTCAAGGCAAGGTCACTGATTCCTTTCTTCTTCGTTTGAGATATGTCCGATGTAACTGCTCATGGATACCATTTGACTTCTTTGCAACCCTTGCGGGCTTTCAGTCTGGTAGATCTCTCAGCTATTACCAAACATTTGCAGAGTGATTGTTTAAATGGCAGCAAATGTTACCAAAGCCCTATAAGGGGTAACAAATGCCCTGAGGTAAAAGTGGAACTAATTTTGAGCCTTATAATTATATGCCAAACTGTTCAAGTTGGACTGGACGTGTGCACTGCCGATATATCTCAATTTAACTTTGGTAAGTGTGACTGCACTGCTCCAATTATGTTCATTGGTTGTGTGCTGCATGGATTGGTATATTTTCTCCCTTACTTCTTTGATCCGTCCTCAACTGCTCATTACATCAGAGGATTGTTCTGTGATGAATAAAAGCCAGCGAATACGATGTGAAACCAGCGCAAAACGGAATGGAACTGCCAACCATTCAAACGTGGCCATGCTAAAGCATCCAACGGGAATTGAACTGCGCTGCAAAGGTATAGTATTGCTAAATACCTCCATGATAATGAATACTGCTCACCATGCGCTTTTGTACATTTGACACAATCTTCATGTGTGATATCCTGCCGACATCTGCAATAGCAAGAAAGCCAACAACACCAGAGCATTTCTTCAGAGAAACCTACAGCAGTGCCCAAGGAAGACCAATGAACTTTGCTTCAAGACCCTGGTACGGCCAATCGTCGAATATGGAAGTGTCATCTGGGACCCGTTCACTGACGACAACATAAGGAAACTGGAGATGGTACAGCGCAGAGCAGCTCGCATGGTCTTCTCAGATTACAGGTCTACCAGCAGCGTCACGACTATGCTGCAACAACTCCAGTGGCCCACCCTTCAGGAGCGCAGAGCCCAGTCAAAGGTCTTTATGATGTACCGTATCGTCAACAGCCTTGTGGATATTCCATTATGCCACCTGACACCAACGATTTCGGTGAGAGGCCATAACATGAAGTTCTCGATACCGTATGCCAGAACTTTCATCTACCAGAGGTCCTTCTTCCCAGACACCATCAGATTGTGGAACAGCCTTCCCCAGACAGTAGTAAGCTGCTCAACTCTAGACAGCTTCAAGGAGGAAGTGCAAACCGTCAGACTCCGCTAGACACGTCTGGATGATTTTAACTGCACTGTACATAGATATTTTAGCCTTCATCTTCATGTTGATTGTTCCTGCACCACCCACGCGCCAATACGATAATACGCCGGACGACGGTGTCTGTACTTTATTGGAAGAAGAAGATATCAGAAATGTAGCTGCCCAACAAAATGATTCTTCAAGAACTGTATAGTGCCTTTGCGCCAAAAGTCCTCTGTATACGAACTTTCAAAGTGACATATGCTCAAGAAGTTTTAATATGTGATTATACTGATATACTTGTACATCTGCGTCATTGACGGTGAGCCTATCAAGACTGGCTCTCCTAACAACATAGAGAACCAATTGAACACGGGTACCGTGCGAACAGCTTAGATCACATGACCTAAAGATGGAGGAGAAGGAAAGAAAATTCTCATATCAAAGTTAATTAATTGGTAGATTTCTTTACTTCTAGCATAAAAAATCAAGTTTCATTTATGCAAATGGTTATTGATAATCGGGGAAATTAGTATCCTTTGGTCTTGTTACGTTTTCTAGTGTGTTGGTGTTGCCATTTCCTAAATGCGTGTCACTTTTTAACACAGGCGTTCGGTACATTGCAAGTTAGAGGGGGTCAGGACATAAAGATATAATAAAGACAAGGTTACTAACTCTGCATGGGCCTTATTAGAGGTTACTGGGTTTAACAAGCTAATTTGGATCACTGAATCATTTTTATGAATCCCTTTTTTGCCTTATGTCTCTTGGACATACTGCTCTTATGTACGAAACATGCCTTTTCTTTTGGCTTCAAACTGTTCTCGAGTAATTCACCAGACGACCCCACTTTCACGTTTGCCAGCACGATGTTGGCCAAGAAAAGAATGCTTTGTTTCACTACTGCACGCGCTCATCCAGGCTCTCTGCCATTAATCTGATATGTGTACAACGAAAAACAACTGAAACCATTTTCATTTACCAGCTAGTACAACTACTAGTTTCTTCCTGGGTGTCGCTACAAGATTTGTTTATTTTTCGTTTTCTGTCAGATGCAAATGTCCGCCATGACACCGTTCATCGAAAACAACCGAACATATCCGAATAAAAATCGCTTGTGTATCCCTTTTTTGATTGGATAATGGAAAGTAGTACTGGTTCTCGGTTTTCTGGCATTTCTGCGATAGCGGAAAACCAGCGAAATCTCGCGCCATCTGTCAAGAGCAAAAATAAAGCTCGATGACAAACGAAGACTTGCGGTTGATTTTGCTGTTTCTGATCACAACTTTTTATTGTTGGGCGAGGTTGGGAATCGGGAAAACATGTCTATTTCAGTTTGTTTTTGTTCTCAATTTCACCGCGGAAAAAAATCTTGTTTACATTGGTTACGGAAATTTTACTGGACAGCATTCTTGGCCAATAGCAATGCCGCTCTCAATGTGTCACGTGAGAGCTCATTCGGATATCCATTAAACGGTGTCATGGCGGACATTTGCATCTGACAGAAAACGAAAAATAAACAAATCTTGTAGCGACAACCAGGAAGAAACTAGTAGTTGTACTAGCTGGTAAATGAAAATGGTTTCAGTTGTTTTTCGTCGTACACATATCAGATTAATGGCAGAGAGCCTGGATGAGCGTGTGCAGTAGTGAAACAAAGCATTCTTTTCTTGGCCAACATCGTGCTGGCAAACGTGAAAGTGGGGTCGTCTGGTGAATTACTCGAGAACAGTTTGAAGCCAAAAGAAAAGGCATGTTTCGTACATAAGAGCAGTATGTCCAAGAGACATAAGGCAAAAAAGGGATTCATAAAAATGATTGAGTGATCCAAATTAGCTTGTTAAACCCAGTAACCCCTAGAAAGGCCCATGCATGCTTTTTTCATTCTCGCCTTGGGGCAAAACTGGGTCAGGGCAGAATAACAAATAAAGAAGTCATGCACCAGATGCATGGTCACCAGGGTCACGTCAGTAAGTAAGTCAATTAGTGAAATAAAATGAGACCGCAGACCAGTAACAGTTGCATTTTAATAAAGTACATGAGCTGGTTATAATTTGTTTTGGTGTTAAAATAAACAGGTAAAGAATGGGATGTTCATTTTTATTACAATCATTTAATAAAAGACAGAAGCAAAACAACACAGTAAAAGCATGTAACATGGAAGTACATACTTAAAAAGAAGTCACGATATATCGTGATACATATCCCGATACGGACCAGTGTATCGTGATATATGGCGATACGGTTTTCAGTGGCGATACCCATCCCTACAGGTAGTATCTTTTTTTGTTCCAATAGCAAATTGAGAAAATTTCCCATGTACAGTCTTGAAGAAAACTAGCAAAGTGCACTAAGCAGGCTCATGACGTCGCACTGATGGAAATGCCTTGTCATTTGAGCCGCAACACGAGAAAACCAACAATGTGGTTGTGCGCCCAGCGCAAACTCAGATCAGCCTGGGCATCCGCCCAGTCTGATCAGAGTCTTCGCTGTCCGCATGAAGGTAGCTTGGACCCTTAGCTACCCTTTAAGCGCTTAGCGAAGAGTCAGATCAGCCTGGGTGGATGCCCAGGCTGATCTGAGTCTGCGTTGGGCGCACAGCCACATTGTTGGTTTTCTCGTGTCGCGGCTCATTTAATATGTTGCACAGACTTCAGTATGGCAGCATTTCGATGTCATGTTCCCGCTGGGCAAGTGGACTATCTTCCATGTATGTATTTGCTTAATTGTATAAGCTCTGCAAAAGTAGAGCACAGGCACTTTGAACTTTGAGTCCCATCCCTTTTCAGACTAAATAAAGTTTGCTTTTAAAAATTCCAATTATGGGAAAAACAATGGGATTATTCCCAATTCATCTGGCACAGGCACCAATCCCAAACTTAAAACTAGTGAAAAAGTCACTACTATGGTTGTTATTAGAAATGTGTGAGTGTTTATTGAGGCATTTCTGAAATTCTGATGTCTGAGAAACATACATGAGTCGGGACTCGTCAAAACCAACAAAGTGGCATGTAGGGCTTCTACGTTTACACGGATAAACGGTAACGGTTCGTGTTTATGTGCTAAAAGTTTACAAAATTCTCACATCGTTTAACCGAACCTGAACACCCGGTAAACCACCACCAAGTTATAATAGCTTATTTAGTCGCCAGTAGACAATATTAATGCAGTTGGCGGGGTCCTCAGAAACGTAGATATTTAAATCTTTATTTTCTAACTTCTGTGTACCTTACGCAAAGCATGATATGTACACGTTTTGCCAGAAAATTGTTACGTCATAATCGGCAGCTAATTTTATTAGGTACAGATCAAAGGCAAGGTTATGTCTGCCGACAACACGTGTCGTGCAATAAAAAAATTGGACTACCTCGGTACCTGTGTTTCATAGGATAAGCTTACCGTGAAGGAGAGATAATTGCAGCTGACAGGAATTATCAATTAACCGGATAAATATGTCCGATGTCTTATAAATCTAATCCATGTAATTATCAAATACGGTGGAAATAATTGCTGTCATCGGAAATTGGTCAATAGTAAATACGTTTTCTTCTTTAATACCGTCGGTAACTGTAAACTTCGAGTTGACCCCCAAAAATGACAGCACATTATTGGATGTCACTGTGGTAATATAATTATAATAATTATAAGGTATGGGAGCGTCTCATACATGTCCGATACTAATAATAAAATTTCGACGGTAATGGTCGTTTAAACGGAATCGTTTCGTTTTCTGGCGCTCGTGTAAACGTTTACAATATTTTGTAAACGTAGAAGCCCTAGTGGCATGTGTGCCCAGCAAAGACTCCTATCAGCCTGGGCATCTACCCAGTCTGATCAGATCAGAGTATTCACTGTGCTCTTAGTGTACCATAAGGTCTCAGCTACCTCCATGCTGATAGCGAAGACTCTGTTTAGACTGGGCAGATGCCCAGGCTGATCTGGTCTTCACTAGGCTCAAATGCCACTTGGCACACATGCCACTTCATCGTGTCAAGGCTCACATGTGTGGTACTCCTTTTTCTCAAAGAATTATCAGGAATAATCTAAGAATTATCATCAAAAACCTACACTTGTTCCATGTACTTATTTCAGATTTCATCAAAAGATCATCCACAGCTATTTAGACTGGTAGCAATGCCTATTCAGGCACCACAATGGACTGAGTTTCTGTCCTGCCCTGTGTGCTACAATGTCTTCAACGAAAAACAGCACAGGCCCATCAGTCTCGCCTGTGGTCACACTGTCTGCAAAGCCTGCCTATTGAAACTCCAGCAGCGAAAATGCCCATTTGACCAGTCATTGATCTCACGTGATATTGGTGATCTCCCGGTAAACTTTGCCTTGCTACAGCTGGTCTGTGCGACTGCAGTCCCGGATAATACAGAAGATGGGATACCTAAAGAGTGTCGGAAACATTATGAAGCAGCAAAGTCATTTATAGAAGAATTAGCACTACTGCTAAAGCCAGTTTCTTCTGGTAAGTATAAACTGCAGATTGTGGAGTGGGCACTCAAAAGTAATAATATAAATACAAACAGGTAAAACCATAAAACAGGTTTACTGTATTTATTAAGCTCTAAAACAGGGGATGGGGGGGTCCCTCTCTAGAATGACACCAATATCTAAATCAGTCTTATGGAATTCTGCTATATGATGGGGTTTTCCATGCCAAAACAATCCCAAAACCCTAGTCTAGATAGTCTTATTAGATTGATCTAGATTTTTGGGATTGTTTTAGCTGAAATAAACATGTCTTACAACCAAAGAATTACGATATGGGCTCATCAATAGCTTAGTTATTTTTTCAGTGTTATGCCAGAAGTTTGTGTTTGTTGCAATAATACTTATGTAACAATTGATTATACTCAGTATTGATTAATCATATCCGAACCACTTAAATAACATTTGAGCCGAGACACAAGAAAACCAACAAAGTGGTTGTGCGGCCAGCACAGATTCAGATCAGCCTGGGCATCCGCCCAGTCTGATCAGAGTCTTCGCTGTGTGCGAAGGACAGTTAAGGGTCTAAGCTACCTCCATGTGGACAGCGAAGACTCTGATCAAACTGGGTGGATGCCCTGCGCTAGAGGCACTTGCCACTTTGTTGGTTTTGTTGTGTCGCGGCTCTTTTAAAGTAGACAAGACTAAAACCTTAATAAACTTTTATCTGTAGCTACAGCATAGTCCTTTTAATATGCTATGTTTGGGTCCATAAACATTTGTTGAGACTAATCTACAAAGGAATATGAAGAAAACTGAACATTTACTGCTCCCCCACCAACCACCACCAAATATGAAGATGAGGAGGGGATGTAACGGTTTCGGTGCATATCCCGTAGGTGTCACCGTGCATGTCAGCATTGGCATTATTTCTTGTACTCACAATACTTGGTAAACCAATAAGAAGAATTTCATTAATCTTGAACAGATGTATCATTGGGACAAGCTGATTGTCAAGCTCAAGAACTGATTAGATTTTGGTGACCTTGACCTCATTTTCAAAGTCACAGGAGGACTAAAACATGTAAATTTTCCTCTACAAAAGAGATATCTCTTGAGCCATTGGCTTGATATCTGCCAAACATGTGTAGATGTAACATCAGGACAATCCCAAGAGTTTTCTATGTTTTAGACATCTTGAGCCTAATATCAAGGTCAAAATCCAACTTACAAAGGTAAGATTTCCCCTAAAAATTGAGATAGGATAGATATTCATCACACTTGCATGTATATATCATTCAGTGTAACAGGTTCAATAGTACATGCTTAGTTTCTTTGTGGCCTTGACCTCAATATCAAGGTCATAGCCTTGTATGTAGGAGATCTTTTGAACCAGGGGATGGATTTTCTCCAAACATTCATAGATTTATTATAGAGATAGTTCGACAGCTGATTAGATTTTGATGGCCTTGACCCCATTTACAAGGACATAGGAGCTCTAATGATGACGTTAGTACATGTATGACAGTGCTTCAGATAAGAAGGGGTAACAGGGCTAATTTAGGGAAATTTTCCTTATTTGTGCATAAAAACATATGTTGTGATCCCTCATTAGAACTGTCTCGCCGAGACAGTTCTAATGAGGGGTTACAACATTTGTTTTCACTGAGAAATAAGAAAAATTTTCTCTAAATTATCTCTGCTACCCCTTCTTATCTGAAGCTATGTATGGGGTAACTGCAATTTACCAGGTTAGACACAGTGTTTCCCAGAATTCTTGTTTTCTCTCTACTACAGCATCAACAGGATCAATCATCACCCCATCATCATCATCGTCAGCCACAAACTGCAGTGCTGCTAACTGTGTTCTGAGTCGGCCAATGCAGCGGAAATTGATCACCCTGGTAAACTGTCAGCTGGTAGAGGAAGAAGGTCGCTCTCGGGCTGTACGAGCGGCAAGGTCACTAGGGGAGAGAACTGTGACAGAACTGATTCTGCAGCATCAGAATCCACAGCAGTTGTCATCAAACCTGTGGGCAGCAGTGAGGGGCAGAGGATGTCAGTTTCTGGGACCAGGTACCACCAGTTTTGCTGTTGTAGGTTTTATCTTATGCAAGTATTAGCATGAAAATGTGATATGTCTAGAGGGTAAAATACTCATGAACACATTCAGGGTTGTAAAATTCTTGAGTCTAAGGTAAATGGGCACACTTAAGGGGAAGCAGTTGTCATTTTTAAGATCTACCATGTTCAAAAGGGGTCAACACTTAAGGAAAGTATTTGCTCCTAAAGGAGCAAATTTTTTCTTTTAAGTGTAGACCCATTTTGGAAGGGCTTTCTTCATCCAGAAAAGCAAACAGGATGTCAAAAACATGGCCTTCTTTGAAAAAAATGGAAGAAAATTACAGATGTGTACCCACACACCTTTACTTCCCACATGTACAAACTTCAATAATATTTATATACAATGTACATACAAATGTATGGTCAATGTACCTGTGTTAATGGTGCTCCATTATTTTGGGCATTCTAATATATTATACCATACCTCTTTTCAAGGAAGCTGTATTACAGATGATAATTTTTGGCTTACAGATGTTAAATTATGCACTACATGTAATTGACAAGCGAGGGCACTTTAGTACTGATGTCATCCATGATTTAGTTATCGATGGCCATGGAAGCAGGTTCTTTGCAACTTCTTAAAAATCTGTTAACCCTTTTGCACTCAGAACGGCCAAAACTCCATAGAGTTTTGGCCTTTCTGAGTGCAATTGGGTTAAGAATGGTGACTTATCATGGAATTCCCATTGTTTCAGCCATGCAGGAGGAAGTACTCCACCTAATCTTGTTGGCATTAGAAGATGGATCTGCCTTATCAAGGAAAGTTCTAGTCTTGTTTGTGGTACAGAGATTGGAGTGTCAGTATCCACAAGCATCTAAGACAGCCATTGGACACGTAGTTCAGTTGTTGTATAGAGCCTCATGTTTTAAGGTACGGTATGTTTCCTGTAAATTGTTCTTCATGCTTTGTTGTCTTAGCAGCTATCCAGCATTCAAGTTTCTTTCTTGTAAGTCAACAGTCATTAGACCATGCTTGAAGTTTTTTCTCCATGGAGGATGCTAGGTCATTTTGCGTCTGAGACCTATAATTTTGGCTGGATTTGATTTACTGTATTAATCCTAGTCAGACCATGCTTAAAGTTTCTTTGAAGGATATTCTCCTTGGAGGATGTGTTTCTTTGAAGGATATTCTCCTTGGAGGATGCTAGGTCATTTTGCATCTGAGACCTGTAATTCATTATAAATAATTTATGTCAGCCCCATTGTAGTTGAGGCAGGTGCAACACAGCATTCCTTGGAATTCTTGTATACCACGTTGGCTCTGGCTGGATTTGATTTACTCACATGTAGTACTTCAGTGGACTAATCTAGTGTAGCCATCATTTCAACATTTTTTGTGCACATTGGGGCATAGTACGGGTTGCTGAATTTTTAACCCTTTTTAGACTGGAAACCCATTTTGGAGACATATGCAAACAGTGCTGACCCAGTTCAGGCGCAGCAGAATGCAGCGTCTGATCCTTGTCAACTCATCCAAATGATAAGGATGGACAAGTCCACTAGTCACCAAAGTTTAACCACAGTCTAAATTACAGATTTGCACAGTTGGACTACTGAATAGAAATGTTCATGGGAATGATAAATTTCTATTTTTATCAATCAATAAAAGTCCAGGGCCCAGTTTCTCAGACTATCGGTTGCTCAGAGTATCTCTAGCTTAACAGAGTCATTAGTCAAGGAGTCATTAAGAGTAAAAAGGCAGACAATGATCTTCTATTGTACATAAAATCAAATGTGCTAATGTTATTTGCTCAAGAAATATGAAGAGCTTAGATCCTTTTTTTTTTTGCTAAAAAGGGCACTGTTTCTGCATACAATCTGTTAAAAATATAACATTTTGTTGGCTAACATTGTAAGCTTTGAACAGCTGGGCCTTAAAGTCGATCAGATCTTCTCACATATTTATCATGACATAGAGCACCTGTTTTGTCATTTGTTTTCACAGGTCACCAAAAGAGACCAAGAGTCATCATTGATGCAGCTAAAAGAGGAATATAGATCTTATGAAACACTAAGGAGAGAGCATGATACACAGATAGTTCAGATAGCCATGGAGGCGGGCCTCAGAATTGCTCCTGACCAATGGTCTTCTCTCTTATATGGAGACTCCACCCACAAGTCACATATGCAGTCAATCATTGACAAGGTAGGTTGTATTGTTAGTAGCAGCCTTCATTATTATTTAGTTTGAGTACCTACCAAATTCCTTCCAAGGAACAGTATTATGAATTTTAACCACATAAAAATGATAGTGGCACTTTGTCATTAATCAGATAGCTGACAGCTGCGTGAAATACCTGGTGGATCAGGATGAGATTAACAAGCTGGAATATCTGAGGATTTTATGCCTGGAAATTTGCAATTTTTGTTGAATAAGAGGGAGGTGGCATTTATAAGAGCAGGGGCATTAGGATCAATTTACTTTTGTCTAGCTTGTGATCAGCATAAGTGAGACAAAGATATTATGTACTTTTCTGATGGCGTCGGTGTTGGCATCTGTGGCATAAATTTTGTGCCAAGTTTTCTGGTTTAGTTCTGTTTTGTGACAATGCCCCAGACAGGGGAGACACCGCATTTCATGATTTTTTTGTTGTTTCAGCTTCAGACACCACAGACCTTTGCACAGAGTGTGAGTGAACTTCTTATAGCTCTACAGAGGACTGGAGATCCTCATAGCTTACAGAGGCTTAGACCTCAGCTTGAGTTCCTCTCTAGTATAGACCCAAGTCCAGGTAAGTTTGTCAGATCCAAAGAGGAACAATTGTAAATATTCTAAAAATTGGGACGCCTAAAGTAATTACCTTAATTGTTCTAAAAAAGGAACAGCTTTAGTTTGACAATGCAGCATTGCGTCCGAAAGATGCAGAAGGAATGGGTTAACTGTAGACCTTGATCACACTGCTCCCTCAGGACATGCTCAGATCTATATGTCCCAATATTCAGAATTGTACGGTAATCAGAGTTTCATGGCATCTACGGAGGCTGGAGTTCCTCCTTGGCATATACGAGAGACAGGTTAGTGTGATATGCCCAGCATTAATACAGAAAGAGCCCAGGCATTGACTGGAGTATTTATTTAGCATACCTCTTGGTAAGCACAAACAAGATATAAAAATAAGTTTCTGTCTCCAAGAAAGCAATATTGCAGAGAAGGTAAATTTTTAGGGGTGAGATTATAGGTATCTTTAATGGATGTGAGTTGTGGATTGAAATAATCTATCCTGAGGGTCACTGTTAGGCATTTCAAAGCTTGCCAAGTGATTCCAAACAGTGATTTAGAGGGCTGAATTACTAGTATTCTATCTACACCTCACATTAATGACAGACACCGTAACTTGCACCCGTTTTAATTTGCAAAGCTTGATTTTAGTTGTATAACTTGTTAAAACCCACAATTTTATCAATTTAGAGATTTCTGCTTAATTGTGAAGAAGGGACTGCTTTCAGCTATCAAGGTTCAGGTTTAAAGTTAATGTCTGGAGTGGCACAAACATACATCAGTATGCTGCTTTTGTGATGTCATCCTTTTTGCAACCTATGTGACATGATAATACAGCTTGCTTTGGTATTTCTGCCCCAGTTCTTAAGGTGTTCGGGTACACCACCATGTTTTTCTTCCATTATTTCAAAGGGAGCAAAGTTTTGTGTCTTCCTGTTTGCATCTCTTGACAACAAAACCGTTTTGAAAGGGGGTCTCCTCTTACAGGAAAAATTTGCTCCTAGAGGAGCAAATTCTTTCTTTTAAGAGTTGACCCCACTGAAAATGGAGGCAAAATTAAATTGGCAGAGTTGCTTCCCCTGAAAGTATACCCAATCACCGTTAAACTTTCATGATCATTTTAGATGTACCTTGTCCATCATGGGAGAATTTGGAGGGAGTTCTCAAGGCAGCCAGGACAGTAGTAGAAGGTCTCGTTACTTTCCTGCAAAACTCTGGCCACAAGAAACACGACTTTCTGACCCCATTTAACAATGTGAGATACAAGACGAGCATGTGTCGAGACTTTGGAGAGAATGGTAGCTGTCCTAGAGGTAGCAGCTGTACGTTTGCTCATTCAGAAGAAGAGCTGGAAAGGTAGGTTACCATATTTGTTCAAATACAGTCAAACCTGTCTTAAGGGGTCATCCAAGGGAAACCCAAAAATTGGCTGCTTAAGACAGGTGTACCTTGTCCATCATGGGAGAATTTGGAGGGAGTTCTCAAAGCAGCCAGGACAGTAGTAGAAGGTCTTGTTACTTTCCTGCAAAACTGGGGCCACAAAAAACATGATTTTCTGACCCCATTTAACAATGTGAGGTACAAGACGAGCATGTGTCGAGACTTTGGGGAGAGTGGAAGCTGCCCTAGAGGTAGCAGCTGTACATTTGCTCATTCGGAAGAAGAGCTGGAAAGGTAGGTTACCATATTTGTTCAAATACAGTCAAACCTGTCTTAAGGGGTCATCCAAGGGAAACCCAAAAATTGGCTGCTTAAGACAGGTGACCCCTTAATACAGGTTCATTTCAACTGTAATTCAGTTCAAGGGACTCAGGGGAAAAGTGGCTGCTAAAGCCAGGTGACCCCTTAATAGAGGTGACCAAATAGGCAGGTTTGACTGTACTGTAGCTGTACAAATGTTGGCGGTGTACTAATGTTCCCGATTTTACCATTCAGCATAAATGTGCGAACTTTAAATACCAGTGAACAAGATGATTTCACAGAGGATAATAAGAAAGCATGATGAAATTGCAAACTTAAAATACCCGTGAACGTGTTTAAAATTGCAAAACCACAGACTTTTGTCCCAGCGAACATTAATACAGTTACAGTATAAGATGTTTTCTCCGCTTCCAGAATGACCCCAGTACATGTGTAATTTCTGTGTAATTTTCTTTTTTCTGAAAAAAATCCCAAATATCTGGATTCGTTTAAGAGGGGTCCATATTTTTCTACCATGCTACACATTAGTGTCGAGGCATGCTACACATTAGTGTCGGGGTATTATGTATTCATGTAGCCAAAGCTAAATATCATCCAATCAAATCGCTCAGTTATCCTGAGCGACTATACATCATTGGCAGATGAAGAGAGTTGCTGCAAGTGAGTTTGCTCCAAGTGAGTTCAGCAGCAAGTGTAGGCTAAAGTCGGGTAAATTCAGACAGTGGGTAAATTCGGACAGTAACATTGTTTCCTTTATGAGCCATCTCATCTGGATTTTCAATGTTTGCAGTGATATGTCCGAATTTACCCGCTGTTCGAAGTTACCCGGCTCGACCCTTAATATTTCTTTTTAAAACAGGTACAGACAAAAGAACAAGAAAGCAGCCAAAGGCATGGGTGGTGTGGCAGCTGTACCACCTGTGGGGAAAGCTCTAGCAGTACCAGGAGGTAACCAAGAGAGAGATTCCCATTCTCAAGTGTAAGTAAAATTCAGCCTATGCTGTTGTCTTGCCCTTGCAGAGCTCTAGATAAGAGGGAGTATTGAGTGATAATTAGGGATAATTTTTGTTAATTTTGCATAAAAACATATGTTGTGACCCCTCATCTGAACCGTCTCAATGAGACGGTTCAGATGAGGGGTCACAACATATGGTTTTGATGAGAAATAAGAAAAATTATCCTTAATTATCTTCAAATACTCCCTCTTATCTAGAGCTCTGCCTTGATTAGCAGAAGTGAAACATAGGTATTACTTTTCTGGGACTGTCATTGGCATCGACAATGTTAACTTTTGTCAAGTTTTCTGGTTTAACTTTGATTTGCGACAATGGACATCGCTGACTTGATAAATTTGCACCAAATCTTTTTGTTCAGTTCTGCTTGACTGGAACTATAATTGCTAGAGTCATGAAATTTGCAACTGCTTACATCTAAAGGGAAGCTCTCAGCAACCATTACTGTTGATTAGTTATGGAATGAATTTCATTTTTCTGAGGTTTATCGAAGTGTTAACTACATTGGGTTACGTGCAAAGTGAATGAACCCCAAAGGGGTTCATGTAAACTTTGCTAGTGACCCAATGTAGTTTACACTTCGATAAACATAAGAAAAATTAAGTTCATTGCTTATATTTACATTCGTTTCAATCAAATCTTTCATGAAAAACCTTATATAAGCGCTAAATTTGAAGCAGTAAAACATGTACACACAGTTTTTTCTGCTGACAGCAGAACGGCATGCATGACGTCATGACGTTGCTGACGTCCAATCAGGTTGTAGAGAGCTATTGTTTATTTTGACGTCATTGACGTCGCATGTCTCAATGTAATTATTGGAATGTAAACTACATTACGTTCCAATGCTTTACTATAGGGCTTTTCAGTTAATACACCAAGAATGTAAATATTGACCTTTACCATACGCTTCACTGACTTGACATATTTGTCATGAAGTTTTTTGATTAAGCTCTGTTTCCTTAGAACTTTAAGGGCTACAGTCATGAGACTTGGTTCATACCTATATCTGGAAGAAGGAAGCTTAATGCAACCAACACTATGAGGTCATGACCTTTAATTTATGCTTCACTGACTTGACGAATTTGCATCAAGTTTTCTGGTTTAGCTGTTTGTCTGGATCTATAAGGGCTAGCTAGTGTCATAAACCTTGTTACATACATACATCTGGAAAAGGGGTTGAACTCACATCCACACTTTCAAATTACTTCTCCTCTGAAACGGCTAGGCCGATTGTAAACAAATTTCATATGTAGCCTACTGGGGCCTTAGGAATGAAAATTTGTTCAAACGGTCTTGGTCACATGACCAACATGGCCGCCATGCCCATATATGGTAAAAACCTTCTTCAGAACCAATAGGCCGATGGCTTTGAAACTTGGTATGTAGCATTGGGTACGCAAGTACTACCAAGATTTTTCAAATTATGACCATGACCTTTTTTACGGTAAGGTCGAATTTGCTTCCTTGTGGTTTTATATGGCAAAATGCTAGAACATAAGATATTCTGGAAACTGTAGAAGATTTTAGGCTAAAAATTGGTATCTACAGTCATTTTAATGAGTACATGAAGATTTATGAGTACAAGAGGTCAAGGTCATTCTTTGACCTTTGACCCAGAACTCTGATATTTTGACAATTTCAAACAATCTCCTCAAAAGTCACTGGGCCAATTGAAACCAAATTCCATATAGAGCCTACAAGGATCGAGGGAATGAAAATTTATTCATACCGTCCAGGTCACTTGACCAACATGGCCGCCACACCCATATATGGTAAAAACCTTTAAAAATCTTCTTCTCGAGAACCAATTGACCGATGGCCTTGAAACTTGATATGTAACATTGGGTACTCGAGTACTATCAAGATGGTTCAAATTATGACCTAGGGTTGACCTTGACCTTTTTTTACGGCAAGGTCAAATGTGGGAAAATGCTACAATATAAGATATCATGGAAATTTTTGAAGATTAAGGCATAAAAAATGGTATATGCAGTCATCTTAATGAGTACATGAAGATTTTTCGGTACAAGAGGTCAAGGTCATTTTTTATACGCCCGTTTTGAAAAAACGGACGTATTATGTCATGGCGCTGTCCGTCCGTCCATCCGTCCGTCCGTCTGTCTGTCCGTAAACATTCTTGTGCGCGCCATAACTCAGTAACCATTTGGGATATCTTCATGAAATTTTATAGGCATATGTATTAGGTTGGGGGAACGTGTCGCGTACAAGAATTGTTGCTCCCCCTTTCTTAGTTTCGAAGTTATGCCCCTTTGATCAATTTTCTCCCTGCAAGTCTTGTGCGCGCCATAACTAGATAACCGTTTGGGATATCTTTATAAAACTTCATAGCATTGTGTATGAAGTCCTAACGATGTGTCGCGTACAAGAATGGCTGCTCTCCCTTTCTTCGTTTTAGAGTTACGTCCATTTCATTAGTACTTTGAGCCTATTTTTGTGTATACTGATCTTGTGCATGCCATAACTTGATAACCGTTTGGAATATCATGATGAAACTTTATAGCTATGTGCATGATCACAAGACAATGTGTCATATATAAGAATGGTTGCTCCCTCTTTCTTAATTTTGGAGTAACCTCCATTTGATTAGTATTTTCAGGTGTTTCTCATTCACTCCATATCTCCTGAACCTTTTGAAATATTAGAATGAAGCTTTGTAGGAATGTGTATAATAATGGGGCAATGTATCCTGAACAAGAATCACAACTCTGGCTTACTTACTGAATTATCTGCCCTTGCATAAATTTCCTGTTTACTCTTACATGTAACTCCTTAAATGGTATGTATATTATAAAAAAAATGATTTTAAGGGAATATACTAGAACCAAACAAGAGGACCAATGGTCCTGTAGCTCACCTGACGCTTGGTCCTGATATATATTTTAATGTTTATGATGGGCTTGAGTGCCCAAAGCTACATACCAAGTTTCAAGGTCATACACCTTTTGGTTCTGGAGAAGAAGATTTTGAAGGGTTTTTACCATATACGGCATGGCGGCCATCTTGGTCAAGACCCTGAGAACAAACTTTTATTCCCTGATCACACTTAGACTCCATATGAAATTTCGCTTCAATCAGACCAGTGGTTTCAGAGGAGTAGATGTTTTGAAAATCTTGATGACGGACAGACCGACAAAATGACCTTGACCTTTCAGTGACATAATATCTTCATCTGGTCATTTAGTTGACCATATATACCATGTATTGTACCTAAGACTTAAATAGTTTCTGAGAAATCCACTGTATAAGCGTTTTCCCATATAAAAGCCTAACATACCAAAGTTGACCATGTCGTCAATTAATTCAAGGTCAACACATGGTCATCATTTGTATAAACTATGATAGGCCAGCATGCTCGATGCTACATACCAAGTTTCAAGGTCATAGGCCTTTTGGTTCTAGAGAAGAAGATTTTTGAAGGGTTTTTACCATATATGGGCATGGTGGCCATCTTGGTCATGTGACCCAGACCCCCGCGTACAAACTTTCGTTCCCCAATCCCACTGACACTCCATATGAAATTTGGCTTCAATCGGCCCAGTGGTTTCAGAGGAGAAGATGTTTGAAAATCTTGACGACGGATGGTCCGACGGAATGACCTTGACCTTTAGTGACATAATATCTTCATCTGGTCATTTAGTCAACCATGTATACCAAGTATTGTACCTAATACTTAAATAGTTTCTGAGAAATCCACCGTTTAAGCGTTTTCCCATATAAAAGCCTAACGTACCAAAGTTGACCATCCCGTAAATTAGGTCAGGGTCAACGCAAGATCATGATTTGTATAAAATATGATGGGCCCGCATGCCCGATGCTACATACCAAGTTTCAAGGTCATAGGCCTTTTGGTTCTGGAGAAGAAGATTTTTGAAGGGTTTTTACCATATATGGGCATGGCAGCCATCTTGGTCATGTGACCTGGACCAAATATATAAACTTTCATTCCCCCATCCCACTGAGACTCCATATGAAATTTGGCTTCAATCGGCCCAGTGGTTTCAGAGGAGAAGATGTTTGAAAATCTTGACGACGGATGGTCCGACGGAATGACCTTGACCTTTAGTGACATAATATCTTCATCTGGTCATTTAGTCAACCATGTATACCAAGTATTGTACCTTAGACTTAAATAGTTTCTGAGAAATCCACCGTTTAAGCGTTTTCCCATATAAAAGCCTAACGTACCAAAGTTGACCATGTCATAAATTAGGTCAAGGTCATCACAAGGTCACGATTTATATAAATTATGAAGGGCCCGCATGCTCGATGCTACATACCAAGTTTCAAGGTCATAGGCCTTTTGGTTCTGGAGAAGAAGATTTTTGAAGGGTTTTTACCATATATGGGCGTGGCGGCCATCTTGGTCATGTGACCTGGACCAAATATATAAACTTTCGTTCCCCCATCCTGTTAAGGCTCCATATGAAATTTGGCTTCAATCCACCCAGTGGTTTCTGAGAAGAAGATGTTTAAAATTGTGGACGCCGACGACGCCGACGACGCCGACGACGACGACGACGGACGACGGACCAAGTCTATACTATAAGCTCACCACAGGTGAGCTAAAAAGTTATATCTAGTATAATTAGTTATATGTAAGCAATCTAGTTCATTCTGTTACTGCTTTATGACATTTAAACGGGCGTATTATGCGCCGCTTGCGAAGCCCTTGTTGACCTTTGACCCAGAACTCTTTTATTTCGAAAATTTCAATCAATCTCCTCAAAAACCACTTGGCCAGTTGTAACCAAATTTCATCTAGAGCCTTCAGGGATTGAGGGAATGAAAATATGTTCAAACGGTCCAGGTCACATATCCAACATGGCTGCCATGCCCATATATGGTAAAAACCTTAAAAAACTTCTTCTCAAGAACCGATTGACTGATTATCTTGAAACTTGGTATGTAGCATCGGGTACTAGAGCACTATCAAGTTTTTTTTCAAACGATGACCTTGGGTTGACCTTGACCATTTTTTTACGGCAAGGTCAATTTTCCCATATTTGACCTTGCCGTAAAAAAAAAAATGGTCAAGGTCAAATATGGGAAAATGCTAGAACAAAAGATTTCATGGAAAGTTTTGAATATTAAGGCCTAAAAATTGATAAATACAGTCATCTTAATGAGTACATGAAGAGTCGTGAATACAAGAGGTCAAGGTCATTTTTTGACCTTTGACCCTGAATTCTTATAATTTGACAATTTCAAACTTCTTCTTAAAAAAAGCTACTGAGCCAATTGTAACCAAATATCATATAGACCCTTCAGGGGTTGAGGGAATGAAAATTTCTTCGAATGGTCTGGATTACATGATCAACATGGCCACCATGCCCATATATGGTAAAAACCTTTAAAAATCATCTTCTCCAGAACCAATTGACCGATGGCCTTGAAACTTGGTATGTAGCATTGTGTGCTCCAGTACTATCATGAGTATTCAAATTATGACCTTGGGTTGACCTTGACCCTTTTTACAGCAAGGTCAAATATGGTAAAAAGTCACTTTGCCAGTTGTTCAGGTGAGTGATTCAGGGCTTAGTGGCCCTCTTGTTAGAGTTTTATGGACATATGGTTTTGACATATGCAAATTCATGGTAGGAAGAGTTAGTTGAGACATCCAAATATTTATGATCAGTGTTGGATAACAAAGGTACCTTATGGCATCTGCAAAAAGGGAAAACTCAGATCAACCTTCCCATTCCTCCTGTTTGCATATATCATCTTTGTATCCTGGCAAATCTAGAATTGGAATAATGTAGACCCTGGTCAGTTTGCACAGCAGTGCAGGCTGGTTTAGTGTTTACTGCATGCGTATGCTTAAAATCTCTTGCCACTAGATGCTAATCATATAGTGAATGCTGTTTATTTTTTGTAGGTCCTCGGACAGCGAAGAAGGATCTCATACTCTCACGCAACACTTTCACTCCTTAAATATGGAAGAAAACAGCCCTCAAGGGGCCACTCCAGGTCATCAAGGGGCTACTGGATATGGGCCCATGGTAGCTGCTGTTTTGCCTAATTCTCATCATTCACATCACATGCCACCTCCACAGCAGCCACAACAGTTGGCCCAGGTCCAACCTATGAATATGTCACCATACCAGGGTCATCACCAAGGATACCAAGGTCAAGGTCATCCCCCTAACCCAGGCTATCTGCCACAGGTACCACCACAAGGATACCAAGGACAGCCTTCTTACCAGGGCCATGCCCCTCACCAGGGTTACCTGGGGCAGACACCAGGTCAAGACATTCAAGGGCAAGGCCCTCCTCAAGGGATTCAGGGTCCACCCCCTCATCAGCCGGGAAGGTTCCCACCTCCACCAATGATGCCTCCGCCTCACTACGATCTCATGGGATTTCCAGGTAAGATCTTAAAACATTTTAAGATGGGGCTTTTATAGCTGAGTTTTTATCCTCTGACAGCATAGGTTTGAGGATCTGTCTGTCCATCCATCAGTCAGTCTGATTAAATTAAATTAAAGCTTATCCATAAATTCTACATCATGCAGTTCATTTTGAAGACACAAATGTAGGTCAAGCTGTAGGCAGGTCGCAGGCAAAAATTACAGCATATGCTAGCTATTTCACATTCCCAGTTATTTCTCCTATTTGCAAAAGTAGGTACAAATGTTGTTCAAGTTGAGTAGGTGTGTCACTTGCAAGAATTACAGAATTTGTTTTCTTATTGTTTACAGAGCTCTAGATAAGAGGGAGTATTTGATGATAATTAAGGATAATTTTTCTTAATTTTCATCGAAACCATATGTTGTGACCCCTCATCTGAACCGTCTCGTCGAGACGGTTCAGATGAGGGTCACAACATATGTTTTTATGCAGAATTAACAAAAATTATCCCTAATTATTACCAAATACTCCCTCTTATCTAGAGCTCTGTGTTTATCTTCCTCGGTTGCTGGGTCTGCACTGTTTGCTTAGACAAATCCATTCCAATACTTAGAAATTTAACAGTATTTGTTATTCAGGTGCTGGGATGGGACGAGGAAAATACCCAATGCCTCAAACGATGAACCCGATGATGTATATGTACCCAGGCATGCCGGGAATGCCCCCATACATGCCATACTATCACCCAGGATTTATGCCCCAGGGAGGGATGAGGTATCAATATGAGGGATATAGGCCTCAGTTGAACCCTTACGCTGAGCCCTGGAGCCCCCATTCACAACAGCAGGTAAGAAAACAAGGCTACTGTAATAAGAAATAACCAGAGCTCTTGATAAGTCGGTTTATTTGGGGACAATTTCTATGAATGTGCACAAAATTATCTTAAAGCTTCTCATCGAAATTAAATTCCTAATCTGAACTGTCTCAATGAAGCAGTTTTGATGAGGGATTACCTAATTGTACCATTAAAATTCTAAAAATTAATAATTATTGTAATTGTCCTAAAAATAGAAAAGTTTAGATTTTCTATGCAGTAATGCTTCCAAAACATAGAGATGGAATGGCAAACTGTGTTAAGCTAGTATCTCACTGGGATGGGACAACTGGCGACTAGTTTGAGACAAAGATTTGCGATAAAATCCGCGACTTTGCGACTTTTTTCATATTTGGGTCTCACTGAAATGGTAATTACGACATATTTGCGAGTGTCGCACGAATGTGGCACGAATGTCGTAAGATTATCTCACGGATCTTGCCCAAATTCGCCTGGAGTTCGCAAACACATCGCGTGACGTTCGTGAGACACTCGTGCGACGTTCGCACTATAAAATTGCTATTATTTCTCTCATGCGACTGTGTCACAATACTCTTGCAAACGTCGCATGACTGTCGTGCGAAGGTCGTGCAACAGTCGTACGATGATTTGCGAGAAAATGAGAACCCATTGACATTCCAGCAATTTTTTAATCATCAGACCTCAAAAAGATGGATATTGTGTTTTATCATAAAATATTGGGTGGTTCAGCCAGAACTCAGCCAGTAAATTCTGGTGGGCATCCTTCCATGGGTACTGTTTCTCACTCTCAATGCCCAGTTTCTTTTTATTCCTTGTTTCACCCGTCAGAGAAACCTTGGGAGCTCTCGAGCTCGCGTCATCAGAGGGAACAGGAGCTGGGACTGTTTCGGCTTCCTGTGTTGTGGTTTGATGGCCGGGTGCAGTGGCAGCCTTACCCCTACCTCGCCCTTTTCTGACCTTTGCTAGCATGATGCCCTTGTTGGAACTGAATGAGTGCAAACTGTTTGCGAGAAACATAATTGTCCGAGTCACGTGGGACAAAAATACGAACCATTCACGACACTTTTGCGACTTTGCAAGTAATTTAAGACACTCGCATGACAGTCGTAAGATATTCGTACGAATGTCTCACGACATTAGCGCGAAAGTTACTCATTTTCATTTGCTCGCAATTTAGTCGCGGAAGTGTCTTGTTTATGTCTCAATTTGTTCGCAATATAGTCTTATTTATTTCGCAAATTTTTCGTGTTCACAGTCACTGCGACTCGCCGGAAACTAAATTGCGATGGGTTGTCGACACCCGCGATGACTTTGCGACTATGTTGCAAATATATTGTGAGAAATTTTGTCCCACAAAAAAGTTTTACATGTAAAACTTTTTGTACGACAATGCGAACTGTTTGCGCCAGTTTGCGACACACGCAAGGATATTGAGAATCCCCGCGAACGTTTCAAGACAGTTTTGAGACTACTGTCGCATCCCAGTGAGATAGGGGCTTTAGGAGGGGTCTGATCTTTGTCTGCACTGTTTGATTAGACCAGCTGTCCCAATACTTAGCATTTTTATGGATTTTTATTCCACAAGTATGAAATACTTGTCTAGAGCTCAGATTATGTTTTGAATATATCATGTATCCACTATCTCCACAGGAAGTATCACCTGACTCAATTTGAGCTCACAAGGGTCGATGAAGGTTTTTAATAAGAAATAATAGTACCTAAGCTTTTACTCAACAGTCATCTCCGCTATGCTTGGATCATTCTGCTGTCACTTTGCAGAACTCTCAGGATGCCCACTGGTCAGGGAAAGTCAGGGAAATTTGAATTTTCTTCAAGGTCAGGGAAAAGTCAGGGAATTTTGAGAAATGGTCAGGGAAATCCTAACATGCTGAAAAGTCAGGGAAAAGTCAGGGAATTTTATACTTTTTGGACAAAAAATATGATTTTTTTTGTGGTTAAAGTGTCTTTTGATCTTGTCAAATCTTTGAAATACATCTGCTGCTTTGCTGAATTTCTGCATCCTAAAACAGGTACTGCACAGGCAAACCTTAGGGCTGAAGTGGAAGGTCGTGACGGTTAAATGATAACTTTTTGGTCAGGGAGAAGTGAAATTTGGTCTGGGAAAGGTCAAGGAAAAGTCAGGGAATTTTGTTTCAAATGAAGAGTGGGCACCCTGACTTTATGACTTTGGAGTTGCGTTATTATTCATATAATGGGGGTGTGTTGATCTGTATGAATAGGGGAGAGTCGGGTAACTTCGGACAGTAGAAGAAACTCCCCCGATCGGGAATCAATGACCTTTGGTGAACTTTGAGAATATGACAGGTATATGTTACTAAATTTAGTAAATTGTCACTCGATCGGGAACATTTCAGTCATTTTTATAGTGCCCTCACAAAACTCAAAAGATGTGTCACAGTTTTCATTAAATCTGCATGAAACTTTCCCAACTTGAAGATGAAGGATATATCTAGATTTCTACCGTGCAGAATTTTTTTAAATTCCCTAATTCGAAAGTTATTGAATTATGAAAATATGATTTTTCTTAAAATAACTATGATTCCCGATCGGGGACTGAAAATGTTTATGATGCCTGATTGGGAATCATTAAGTAACAGCTAACATTCACACAGTAACAGTCAGATAAAAGAAATGATATGAGTTGTGTACTTTGTGCAGCCAACCAACTTGACACTGTTGGGTAACTTCCACAAAGTCCTACCATTCCGTTTATGCCAATTCAGACTGACAGAAGCCTGATATTGCAGCACATTTTTAGTAAAAGACTGCCAAAGAAGGAGAGCTCAAACTGTATATTTGTTCCATTGTAACACACTTTGCCAGTAACTGGTCTGGTCCTGTAGTGTCTTTTATTCCATTCAAGAAATACAGTAGAACTTTGTTTCGTTTCTTCCGAAAGACATCTATATCTAGAGATTTAAGCAAGTCAATACGCTTATAGATAGAGCCTAATTCTGCACAGTCGTTCACAACAAGCTACAAAGGATAAATTATGGTGCAGAGAGGTTTCATAAAAAGTAAAAAGCACAGACAGCTAGCTATTCTGCAAGATATAAATGCAAGTTTAGCCAATGTAATTCACAATTATTTCTATGCTGTTTACTTAACTCCGATCTAACAGCAATGAAAGTGTAACCACATAAATGCTTCAGCTGCAATCAAAGTCAGAGTGTTTTCAAAATAGCATCCTAACTGTCATCAAAGTGATACACGCAGTACCAGTCCAGCTGTCATATACCTATTGTTTCTAAATAACATAATTATTTAACTGAAAAAGGAAGAGTAAGCCACTGAGCGTCGATTATGCTCGCCAAGTGTACAGATTAATTCCAATGTAATTTTCATGCCCCTGCCATCAGCATGGCCGGGGGCATATAGTGTTCCGGGCATGCGTACGTGAGTACGTTATTAAGTACTGCCGTCCATACGTCCGACCATATGTCCGTCCATACGTCTGTACATACGTGATCCTGTTAGACTCATGTTAACATTTTTGTTACAGGTAGATTTCAGGGTTCCTATTATCGTAGCAACTTGAAATTATGTATGAGGATTTATATCTATTAGTACGTCAGGAAATTACAAGAATCAGATCATGATTATCAATGTCACGGTTCACTGATTTCGGACTTAAGCCAATTTTGCACGGTTAAGGTTTTTGTAAGAGGTAGATTTCAGGGTTCCTATTATTGTAGCAACTTGAAATTTTGTATGATTATCAATATCTATAATTACAACAGGAATTTACAATTAGAGCACCATGATCCATATGTCACGGTAAACTGGCTTCGGACTTACCGTAGGCTAATTTTGCAAAATTAAGATTTTTGTAAGAGGTAGATTTTCGGGTTCCTATTATTGTTGCAACTTGAAATCCGCTAGGATGAACCGCGTAGCGTAATCGGTAAGGCGCCTGACTTATAAGCTAGAGGTCCTGGGTTCGATACTCGGTCCAGCCACTTACTTTCATTTCTCCTTCCGCTGATTCAAGAAGGGCAGTTGTCAGTTACCGGTGAAAGTAAGTGCACTTAGGACTGTTTTACCGCTGAGGAGGTCTAAGCTTGCCCAGGAATAGTGTGGTTAGGTTAACTGACCATCCCGACATGACCATAGCTGTTTGCCGTGGACATTAAACAATAACACAACACTGCTGGAGCTACTGACCGTTTGAAGCCGGTCCCTTTGCTGCAGTTATACACATGTTTTGTGTTCTGTGCTGTTCGGCTTATAATGTTTTCATTTTAACTATTCTGTAGGTCTAAATTATCTAGTTCAGTTAAGGTAACTGAGTTGCCACGTATTTTCGAAAGAGCTGCTAACTCGGCTTATCACCTGTGATTTTGTTGACTGTTTGAATGTATATTCCAATCTTTCCCTTTGATGTTAGGGATAAGGTTTGGGATCTGATTCAGTCAGTTCCCCAAGATTATCTACTCACTCAGTTGACATGTACACTGTATCAACTGTTATTGTAACTTGTTATTAAGAAATACTTTCACCCTGTTTAATTATATGTGTAGAATATATCACCACATGAAAAATCACTTACAAGATTAAAAAGAGAATTTAGACTCTTGCAGTATACTCTCTAAATATCCCTCTATGGAAGCGTCAGTCTGTGACTCTGCAGTTAGCAAAGGCACAAAGACTTAATTCTGTTTGTATGCCTTTGTCTTAACCACTAATTTTGGTTTTACCACACTCTGTGCATCTGGCAGTTACTTTTACAAAAAATTGTAGAATGCTTATCATTTTTAGTTCACCTGAACGAAAGTTCAGGAAGAGCTATTGTTGTCACCCTGGCATCGGCGTCGGCGTCCGGATTGGATGTTTTGGTTAAAGATTTTTAAAGACCTATATCTCCTTAACCCATGGATGGATTCTTTTGATACTTGCACTGTAGTTAGATATTGGTCCAAAGTTTAACAGGGTACCACCACCACCCCACTCAGTGACCTTGATGTCAAGGTCATGAACTTAGAAAAATTGGGAGGTTTTTTTAACTGGATGTTTTGGTTTAAGTTTTATAAAGCCCAATATCTCCTTAACTCATGGATGGATTCCTTTGATACCTGCACTGTAGTTAGATATTGGTCCACAATTTTCCATGGTGTTACCACAACCCCCTCAGTGACCTTGATGTCAAGGTCATGGACTTAGAAAATTTTCTTTTTATTGATTGGATGTTTTGGTTAATTTTTTTTAAAGACACATATCTCCTGAACCCATAGATGAACTCTTTTTATATTTGCACTGTAGTTAGATATTAGTCCAAAGTTTTACAGCGTACTACCCCAACCCTGCTCAGTGACCTTGATGTCAAGGTCAGGGACTTAGGAAATTTGGTCTTTATTAAAGTTTCTAATCGCATAATGATTCATAATGCTTGGCAGAAATTTAGTTTACACTTGAACTGATGTTAGACACTTTTTGAGTTTTTACAAAACACTATATACTTATCCCCACTGGATGACCTTGAAGTCAAGGTCATTGACTTTGAATTTTGGTTAAAGTTTTGTATTTATGAGACATAATTTCACAGTGCCACGATGGACTTAGTTGATACTTAAACTTGGACTGATGTTAGATAATGGTTCAAGGTTTGATACACCCTAGCACCCCAACCCCCACCCCCACCCCACCCCAACCCCTATCACCTCCTACCTTCTTAGTTCTTTGATATAAGCTCATGGACATTGAAATTTCATGTGGATTTTTTTTTTATTTTAATTTCATTTTAAGACTTATTTCTGAGATAGCTTTTGTTTATAAATATGTTGTCATTATGGACATGCTTGCCTGAAGTTTTATGCATAGCAGTCCACACCACCATAGCGACTATGCGATGGGCAAGCACCTATTCAGGCGAGCTATGCATTCAGGCGACAGCTCTTGTTAACTATCTTGTCTAGTGTTCCCAGAATAGATTTCCCAATGAAACTTCGATTAAAGTTATATTAACTTCGATTAAAGTTATATTGTCTGCAACTTTTAATCCTTCTGATAAATTTTAAAGATTTATATATAGTTACCTTTTGTTAAAGTTGAGTGAAAGTAAGTTTTTATCATAAATCTATTTATTGCCCCTGCAAAATGTATAAAAAATATGAAAAACTTAAGTGAAAACTGAAGCCTTTAGCTTTCAAATGATTTAGTTCGGGCCGAATGAAATCCTAGACAGTTAATAGTTTAGCTAAATTACTGTTGTTTTTGTAGCGGTAACTGGCTAAGGTTTGTAATTTAATACTACGAGTGTTTCATGGCCATCTGGGCTCAAATTTTATCTTCTTGAAAATTATAAATATTTATTCCCAAATAAACTGCTTAAAGTTGCAGACCATACAGCTTTAATGATTTTCTGATAATCAATATCCCATTCCTGATGAAAACAAGCAGTTCTACAGGTTTCTTTCAAAACGACCAGCCATGTTGTTCATTAGCAATGATTTCACCTTGAGCAATTGACAACCTAAGAAGAATCTTTTCTCGAACCGGAATCAGGCATTGGTGTTTTCATGAATTAGGGCCATAATGTCTACTCCCAAAACGTCTACTCCCATAACGTCTACTCCCAAAACGTCTACTCCCATTTGGTCTACTGTGCCAAAACGTCTACTCCCATTTGGTCTACTAGGATAAAATGTCTTTTTTGGTTTGGTCTACCCTGTAGTTATACATAATGATTAACCCAGGCTATATTTACAGTACAAAAACATATCATATTGACATTCAAACCAGAAAATCTCTAGATGGACCATTTGAAGTACAACCAGAAAGAGATGAATAGGTTCACAAAAAACTGCCTACTGGATGTATTGATATGTATATTCTAAGTCCAAAACCCCACCCCTTATACCCAATCCACTTCTTAATGAAATGTTGACTCCACTGGCAATTATCCCAAATACAAGTATGAAAATGCATAGTTACTTCATGTGTGGACCAATGAGAATTGAGGTTTTGGCCGAGTAGACCAAATGGGAGTAGACGTTTTGGCACAGTAGACCAAATGGGAGTAGACGTTTTGAGAGTAGACGTTTTGAAATTAGACGTTATGGCACTACCCCGTTTTCATAACGGGAAGCACTAATAGTCAAAATTCATTATATTTGGAACCTCCGTAACCTTTGTTTCACTTTTTTTTTGACAAATCAAAAAAAAAAAAAAAAGATATAGAAATATTTTTGCCTTGGTAGGACTTCAGATGGGCTGACAGAATCAAAATGCTCATTGCATTTTCATCATACTTTGTTGGTACTGGATGCCTATATGTTAAGGTGAAATGAAAATATTCTGCAAAATGATCCCGATTAGGAACACTGAGTTTTGATGTTGTTAAATGATTCCTGATCAGGCATCTTAAATATTTTCAGTCCCCGATTAGGAATCGGAATTATTTTTTAAAAAATCATATTTTCATAATTCAATAACTTTCAAATTAAGAACTTGAAAAAAATTCTGCGCGGTAGAAATCTAGATAAATCATTCATCTTTAAGTTGGTAAAGTTTCATGCAGATTAAATGAAAACTGTGACACATTTTTTGAGTTTTGTGAGGGCACTATAAAAATGACTGAAATGTTCCCGATCGAGTGACAATTTACTAATTTTAGTAACATTTACCTGTCAAATTCTCAAAGTTCACCAAAGGTCATTGAAGGGAGTTTCTTCTGCTGTCGGACAGCGGGCAAATTCGGACACTGACATTGTTTCCTTTATATGTCAGTTGTTTGGAACTGAAACAAAAATTATCTGGCCAAACAGGGAAAGTCCTGATGAGACGGCTCATTATGAGCCGTCTCATCTGGATTTTTACTGTTTGCAATTGTATGTCCGAATTTACCTGCCTGTCCGAAGTTACCCGACTTTCCCCTACCTTGCACAGTCTTTCGTGTAGTCTTTCATGTAATCAGTGAGTTAAATAACTGTCATTAGTAATCATTTATGACTTCAAGAAATAATTTTGAGATATACTCAGTTCACATGGAAAATAAGACATCATTGTGTGAAACCAAATACATATATTGTAAGAGAACACAATATATTAAAAATGAAGTACTGTCGTTAATTTCATTATATTTCTTTCAAAGAAATTGATCATTAACATAATTTTATAAGATTTTGAATGGATGTATATTGCAGCATCAGAGTATTGTAGGCTCCTGGAATTTGGATATGTACATAGAGAATACTATGTTAGTGTCTTTTGATATCAAATTTATCAGGCGAGACCAGAAACAGCGTAGGAATGGCGAGGCTTGCCGAGCCAGTCTGACATGTTTCTGGTCGAGCCTGATAAACTTGATATCAAAAGACACTTACATAGTTTTCTATTTATCTTGCATCATAAGAAGATTTTAAGGCGTAAATAGTGGCAAAGAAATGAAAAACAAACACAGTTTTGTTCGAACTTGCTGACGTCGCGAATGCGTTATGATGTAATTCGGTGACATCATTTAACCAATCGAACGTTAATATCACAGCCAACATCAGTATGTAACCAATCGTCTTCAGAGATCGCTTCTTTAGTCATCGCCTGATAACATTCGCGCAAGCGCAGTTCTACAGTGACATGATATCACATCATGTTATCATACCCCTGTTATCAGGTGAATTTTGCAGCAGATGCATGATAAAGAATGAATAGTGCCTTCCCTGTCAGTTCTAATAAGAAATGTTTAAAATTGGCAGGGGAATTACAGTTATGACAAACATCAGATCTGTCAGTCCATCAGCCTGCAAGTCTTTCCATGCTTGAGACATACCTTATTGTCTGTAAATATTTCGATACTGCAGCTGACTATCATAGTATGGTCTCATCCATCTTTACAGTTGGTCAAACCCATTTGTTCTGTTAAGGGATATTTCATAAAATGTTGAAAAGCATTTCAGTCCTGATCAGACTGTTCAGATAGTGCTCTAGATACCAAGGATAAGCAGGAATAAGTCAGAGATAATATCCTATTATTAAAGTGACATGTTTCATACGTCATATAATTGCAAAGATTACTGCCTTGATAAGTACATAGTTATGTAAAGCAAATGTTTTCTCGAGATTATTCTAGTGATGTCAGTTGGATAACCTTTGTTTTCTCTGATTATTCCAGTTCAGCCATGACTTCATGAGCATGACAGGCCCACCACCAGTTGAATCATTTCCACAGGTTGAATGCAGTGTGTGTTCCCATAAGAAACCCCAGAACACCATGGTAACAGTCCCTCAGGCTTCTGGGAATGACCTTCACCTTGCAAATACAGTTACCATATCAACAGCTGCTCAGGCAAAGCCAGCAACAGATACCACTCAGGCTGATTTTACTCAGACTGGAAGTCAAGGGCTAGCTCCCCCTATAACCACAGTAGATGCTGTCATAAGTGTAAGTGTCTTGTTCAAGGTATCTTACATTTTTTTTCATGCATTAACGTTTACTGGGTCCTGAGGAAGGTATTGGAACACGAGGCCTTTATGTAGACTGTTCAAACTTTTTCCGAGGGGCCTGGCAAATGATTATGCTATGAATCAAACATGTATGATCTCTTTTCTTGCATTTTAGCATATGATTCCATTAAAAACTTGTTGAAAATTCCTGAAAATTATAAAAATTGTGTGTCATTTTGCAAAAATAGAAAAAAAAGAATGGCTGCGATGCTAATACCCATGAAAACAAAATGCTTACTGCAAGGCTACAACGCAATAACAGCAAGCATTACATAAACAAGTTGTGGCCCGAAATGCAATGAAACAAGCCTAAAATGATGTTTAAATAGCACCAGAACTCCAAGATTTAAACATGGATTTTGTTTCATTAGACCATGGCCTAAAGCATCAGTGTGCATGGGTATTTATGCCAGAAGGGAGGCAAAAATGAAAATACAGCATTTTTTCCCTCTTTATGCACCAAAAGCAGACGACAAAATTAACGTCTGCAAAAATTAAAAAAATGCCTTGTCCCAGACATTTCATATTGAGAATTAAAAGACTAGAGGGCAAATAGTGTAGAGCTAGATGAGGAGGCTCATGATGAGCTGCCTCATCAGGATCTACAGTGTTTGCAAATCCTGCTATTTTCGTCACTGGTGCCTAAAGTGTTAATGAAATGATTGAAATTCTGAAATTACAGTAACTATCAAATTTTTATTCTTATATTCTCCAGAGGCAATCCTTAACCAACCTTCAAGAAAGACGGAATTCTCTGCTAGCAATCATGAAGCACCGTCAGAAAAATCCGAAGTCGTCTGCACAAGAAGGTCCATCAAAAGATTCTTGTGGCATGAAATCATACAAAGATCTTATTGAAAGAATGCAACAGCAATCAAGCTTCTCTACTGACACTGATCAGCGAGAGCACACGCTGGAACATCCACTTCCCAGAGATTCTGGACCGCCTGGCCTCAGAGCTGCAGATCCAACTCATGGCAATCTGTTCAAGAGATTGGGAGCGCTGACTGGATTTCCGTCAGGTTCTGTTAACGATAGTATAATGGCGTCCTGGATGACATCTGCTCTGTCTGCATCATCGACCAAAAATAATAATAATGGTAAGGTTACAGAGAAGTTCCTGAAGAAAAGCAGGTTTTGATGCTAATTCAGAATTATTTTCCTTATTTTTCTAAATACATTGCCTTATTGAGGCAGTTCTATTAAGGAATCGCTTCATAATATTTTTGTCGAGAAATTATCTAAGAACTGTATCATACCCCTTTGTAATAATCTGGGCCCGGATGTTCAAAGCTAACAACAGCTAGTTGATGGGACGTTGAATTTTCAAACATATTATATGCCATTTTTTGCTGCAAAAAAGTGAGGAGCATTTGCAGTACAAAAACTCCACTCATTTTTCACCAAAAAATTTGCACGCTTGATTTTATGCGTACTAGAAGACAGACTTGGGGTCGAATACTTTCAAAAGTATTCGAATACAAATACAAATACATTGCAATTTAAGAATACAGAATACGAATAAAAATACTTTTTTTATGAATGTATTCAAATAAAAATAAAAATACTTTGCAAATGTATTCGAATACTTTTGAATACTTTTCAATAAAAATGGAAATTTCATTAACCAATAGTTTTTGCTGAACTTTCATATCTCTAGTAGTCCAGAGATTTTACTACATAAAGAAGATCTTTTCTTTTGTAGTAGTAGTAGTAGTATTTCAATTCTCATATCGACGTTGCCCCTGCACCTCAGCGGAACAAATCCATAGCAGCAGTAACAGGGCGCCGAGCGTCCATCCAATCCTTTCTATCTTCATATCTATTTTAGGAATCTTATATTTCTATGGTACAACTTGATATCTTGCAACAGAAAACACAATAAATCAAACCTTCACCTGCTGAATCTAAATATATCCCATCTTGCAACAGTGTAGATCCTGATCAGATGGCTTCTTCAGAAGCCAGTTGATCTGGATCTACACTATTAGTCATTTCGATTCTAAATATATAGCAATAAATTGCATCAAATTCAAAGTAATCATGGCATTTTAATTTATTCAGCAGGTTAAGGGTTAAAGGCAGTGTCTGGACAGGGTTTTCTTAAATTGTATGAGATTGGGCATTTGTTGTGATTTTAATCTCTATTTCCAATTATTAAGATGGGATCATAATTGTGTATTGTAAATTTTGAGAAACAAGTGTCAAAAAATTGTACAGGTATGGCATGGCTTAGTTGTCAGTTCTGTGCCTTGTCCCCATTTAATACTGTCCTGGGGCAATCTACTGAAAGATGACAAAGGTATTATATTTGCTAACTTGGAAGTTTAACCTAATGATGCCTAGTGCCATAAAAGAGATATTGACTAACAGTGTTAACCAAGATCAGACACTGTAGAGTGCAGCATATGATCAGGGTTTTCAATTATGGTTCAAAAACTTAATTTTTTATCAGAAACTTATGAAAATAAAGTCAAGAGTTGGATGTAGTCTGTACTGGTCCTGATACCACTGATCCACAATGCCTACACTTAACTTCCACAGTTCCTGTAGCATTTGGTGGCATCTCAAACTGTTCAAACACTTTAGCAGGCATTTTAAAGCATTTTTCATGAAATTTCCTAATATCAGAATTTTAGATAGCACAAATATCTCTGAACAAAGAACTAATGAAGAACAACTGAAGTACACTGGATGCTCAATAAAATTAATTTTATGTACTGTATTTACCTTTGAGGTGTAGTCTTCAAAGTTCATACACTAGCATTCTTGGACTTTAGTCACATCAATCCCATAATTTATGTAATTTTATGCATCAATGTTTCCTTAAAATGGCAAAAGTATTCATATTGTATTCATAAAAGTATTCATGAATACATGAAATTTGCAATGTATTCGAATACAAATACAAATACTTTTATTCTAAGGAATCCACGAATACAGAATACTTTATGAATACTCAGAAAATGTATTCGAATAGTATTGGAATAAGAATACAGATTACGATTACCCCATGTCTGCTAGAAGACTTATCGAATCCTTGACTACCCAGCGGACACATGATGTCAAAATGACGTCGTAATGACGTCGATGCGACGTGATGACGTCGCATCGACGTCAGAACGACGTCATTATAACGTCATGTGCCTGCTGGGTAATGACTTGGACAAGTTGATGCTCTGAACAACTGGGTTCTGGAGCTTTGTACTATAATAATGATCTAGTCACATGGATGGATATTTTAAAATTTGTGGGCCCTTACACAGTATTTCAGTCATTATTAGCTGACGGAAAATGGGTGAAGTGTTGATTAGGATGAAATAATCCAGAGGCTACAGATTTTCAGAATAATTATGACCTGGGCTGAACTCAAATGACCAACCTTTGAATAATTCAATCTGTGTGATCACTAACAATGCAAGCAATATATAGTCAGACATCATTAGCCTACCCTTCCGTTCTGTTCTAATTTCTGTATGGTGTATATATGTTCTGTTGGTGTATATGATCTTTTTAAAATGGAGTTTACTCTTAAAGGAGCAAATTCTTTCCTTTAAGAGTTGACCCCCATTGAGAAGGGAGGCAAAAATGAAAAATGCAGAGTAACTTTCCCTGGAAGTGTAACATTCACCTTAAGGATATCATTGTACCATATTGGGAATTTGTTAGAATTTATTATAATTTAAATGAGCCGCGACACGACAAAACCAAAAATGTGGTTGTGCGCCTAGCGCAGACTCAGATCAACCTTGGCATCCGCCCAGTCCAATCAGACTCTTTGCCAAGCGCTTAAAAGGTAGCTAAGAGTCTGAGCTACCTCCATGCGGCCAGCGAAGACTCTGATCAGACTGGGCAGGCCCAGGCTGATCTTAGTCTGCGCTGGGCGCACATCCACTTTGTTGGTTTTCTCGCGTCGCAGCTCAAATATGTGTTTCAGAGAAAAACTACTAGCTTTATACCCTAGAAGCTACTGATTTGTGCACAATTTACATTGTCACCCCATTTTCTCGCAGCAATGTTCTTGCAAAGCTAAGGTTTTAGTCCTGTACCAGTAAATATAGGCGAATAGAAAACATTGCCAAACACTTACATGCATCATATTCACTATCTCCGAAGTGTTGGCAATGAAAGAATATTATGTTTGTTGATGACTGACAATGCTTCATGGTAATTATACTAAAACATCCTGTGGCAAAACTTTAAGGATAACGTTTACAGTAATTAAAGATTTTGTTAGACTGGTTCACCACAATTTATCATTATGCAACTTTTTCTGTTTCTTCCCTGTTATTTCTCCATAACCTTGATAGCACTATTTTACTGTTTCCATAGCAACCACAAATCACTCCTCTGTCCTTGACCTTCCACACCCCAGTGAAGAGAGTAGTTACCTAGATACCATCTCCAGCACTTCAGATCCAGCCTGGGGTAATTCAACAGGCCTTGAGGAGTTTATAGCTGCTTCTTCTATGGTTTGTATACACTTGAACAGGGGCCGTATTCATAAAATGACTTAAGTGGTTGCTATGGTGTTGCTAAGGCTAAATTTCTTTGAAGGAGATTCCCTACAACTATGAAATTTGCTCTGGAGGAACAGTCTTACAAAGACTGTTCCTCCAGAGCAAATTTCATAGTTGTAGGGCATCTCCTTTATAAATATTTAGCCTTAGCAACTGCATAGCAACGACTTAAGTGGCTTTATGAATACGGCCCCAGAGCTCAGATAAGAAGGGATAGTTTTCCAAATTTCTCCATAGAATTATAAGATCTGACTCTTCAATATCACTGAGACTGGGTTCCAATGAGGGGATAGGACATATGTTTTAGATGAAAAATAAGAAAATCATTTCTGAATTTTTCAATACCCCTTCCCCCTCCCCCTTATCTGTAGCTCTGCAGATAAGCAATGAAAGTGAGAAACATGCAATTAATGAAGTCTCCCCATCCATGATCAGTTTGTTCTCTTCCCATGGGTAAATATGGATTGTGACACAGCTTTCCAGTGAAAAAGAGGACTCTTGCTGATGATGGATGAGACTGCATGGCAGTGTTTCAGATAAGAGGGGGTAACAAAGATAATTTAACAGAGCCTTAGATAAGAGGGAGTATTTGGTGATTATTAGGGATATTTTGTGTTAATTCTGGATAAAAACATATGTTGTGACCTCTCATCTGAACCGTTTCAATGAGAAATAAAGAAAATCATCACTTCATTTCATTATCATCAAATACCCCTCTTATCTAGAGCTGTTTAAGGATAATTTCCAAAAGTTCTCTGTAAAAACATGTTGTAACCCTCATTAGAACCGTCTCAACAAGACGGTTCTAATTAGGGGTCACAACCTATGTTTTCACTGAGAAATAAGAAAATTTATCCTTAAATTATCCTTATTACTCCATCTGATCTGGAGCACTGTAAGCTGTTTGGATTTGTCACTGGTCAGGCAATATTTCTCTGGTTACAGATGAACTGATTATGTCACAGATTTGTACTTTTCACACTTTTCGCCAAGACACTTCCACAGAGGCATTTAGAGTAAATACGAGGGTTGATCCAGAAATCTTTGCCTGACATGGAGCAGAAAATTGACAACTGTACAGTGGAACTTCAATGGCTCAAACCCCTGATGGCTCATTTACCTTGCCTGGCCTGAACTTTTTCTTTGGCCCCTAGAGGTCACTTTATATAGAGGCTAATCCTGGATGGCTGGAACTACCATTGGCTGGAACTAATTTTCATGGTCCCTAGCCTGTTCGAGCCAGTGAAGTTCTGCTGTATGTGACGAACTTACAGGACTACAGGCTAAGAAAGAACTTCGTCCTCGTTGAAAAAATCTGTTCTCAAAGGAGCAAATGCTATCCTCAAAGAGTAGACCCAATTTTGGAAGGGTTCTTTGTTCAGTGAAGCAAACATTAAGTGACTCACAAATGTGGTTTCTGTCAGTACAATGGCAAAAAAAAAGTATAGGGAGGTATACCCATTTACAGTATTTATTTGGTTACAGGCGGAGGTGTTTTCCTGCCAAAACAATCCCAAAAATCTAGATCCATCTTAAAAGATGGATCTAGATTTTTCAGGATTGTTTTGGAACGGAAAACCAATCTTGTAGCAGAATTTCATAAGACTAAGTTAGATATTTGGGGTCATTCTAGTGGGCAAAAACCGAGTCTTAACCCCTAAAGTGCCAAAAATGAAAAATTGTTGAATTCGCAAACAGTGTAGATCCAGATGAGGTGGCTCATAATGAGCCACCTTATCTGGAGCTACACTGTTTGCCTTATAGTCTTTGAATTTTCTCAATATGATATATCTTGGACAAAACATTTTTTGAAATTTCTGCAGATGTAAATTTTGTCGTCTGCTTTTAGGCGCATTAAGGGTTAAAGCCAAATAAATAATGTACTTTTAGACAGGTATGTGGATGATGGAGCTCAAATATGTTTTCAGGAGAGGCGGTCCCCAACTTTAGAGAATAATTGGAGCATAGCAGAAGATGATTTTCCATATTGGAAAGATGTTTCACGAACAGTCGATTCACCCTCACCCACCCCTCGGACTGTACCATTGTCACTAAATCACTCAGAGTCAGAGTTCTCATCCTACAGCCAGCTAGATCAAAATCCCATTGTTACATCACTGAGCCACTCCATGTTTTCATCACACGCCGGTTTGGCGTCAGTCTTCGCTTCCCTTGGTCAGATAGATTTTGATCAGGAGGATGTTATCCCGTTTGATCCGCCAATCATCTCGAAGTTTGGACCAATATCACGCAATAGACTCACTAAGAATAGCAACACAATACCACTTAAAGTTACAGCTGATGAGGTAAGTTAGTTAAATTGGTTCAGTTACAAGAGTTTTATTTTCTTACCTACGAGACAGAGTTTGTTCTATTTTTAGCGGTGCTGAAAAATTCTGTCTTGCCCATGGGCTGGGACAGCTCACACGAGTTTTAATTCTGTGTATCACTTCTCGCTCAATGAAATGCCATAAGCCCAGCTGGGCAGTGCTATACTTTATGCATTATTCTTCAAAGCAATGAATTCCCTCAAAGAAATTCATTCTTAATAATTCCATCATTATCTGTTAAATTTATTCTTAATAATTCCATCATTATTTGTTTCTATGTCTTAAAGTCGAAGAAAAAAACTCCAAATAGTCAATGTTTCAAACAAACAATGTTGAGGGTGTCGCCATCTTGAAGACGTTATCAGCAGACATTTGAAATAACGTTGACGTTACGTCACACATCATACACACGCTTGTTGTAGTCGTCTCAATACAAATTTTGTTATTTAATATGAATTGCAATTAGAAATTAAAAAAAAAAAATGCAGATTTGTCAAGGACCTAGTCGGAAGACAAAATGCTGTTAAGCATTTATTACTTGTTTGTTCACTCCAGAAACCATGGTACTACTTGCGCTTGCACACGTTTGCATGAAATAATAGTTCCCCGTTCAATTTGAAATAATTATTATCATAGGTAAGAAAAATAGTCAATCATTGGCCTCCGATGCAGACAGGGAAATCCCAACACTAGGGCACAAGGGTGTGCCGGAAACTCTGCAAGTCTCGATTCCGACACACCCCATGTGCCCTCGGGTTGTGATTTCCCTGTCCGCATTGGAGGTCAATGCTAGATTCTATTTGTCTCTCCTACAACTAGCAGAACTGAGACATAGATATTACATAGATATGACTTTCCGGTGTCATCATCAGCGGCAACACGCATATACTTTTGGTCTTTTTCTGGAGAGGTTTGAGTATGGGAATGGAATTGCATGTTTTAGGCATGCCTCAGTTTAGATATTTTTATCCCCCGCCGAAGGCGGAGGGATATAGGTTTCTCCATGTCCGTCCGTCCGTCCGTCCGTCCGTCCGTCCTTCCTTCTGTCCGTCCGGAGCCATAACTAAGTAACCACTGGACGGAATTTCATGAAACTTAAAATAAATATATATCACTATAACCCGCTGATGCACGTCAAGTTTCATCAGACTGGCTTCAGTAATGCATGAGTTATTGCCCTTGAATTGTTTTAAAATCAATAAAATCAGCCATAACTAAGTAACCACTGGACGGAATTTCATGAAACTTATAATAAATATGTATCACTATATTCCGCTGATGTATGTCACGTTTCATCAGACTGGCTCAGGGGTGCATGAGTTATTGCCCTTTAATTGACTTAAAACAATAAAATGAGCCATAACTAAGAAACCATTTATCAAAACTTCATACCACTGGACGGAATTTCATGAAACTTAAAATAAATATATATCACTATAACCCGCTGATGCACATCAAGTTTCATCAGACTCGCTTCAGTAATGCATGAGTTATTGCCCTTGAATTGTTTTAAAATCAATAAAATCAGCCATAACTAAGTAACCACTGGACGGAATTTCATGAAACTTAAAATAGATATGTATCACTATATTCCGCTGATGTATGTCACGTTTCATCAGACTGGCTTCAGGGGTGCATGAGTTATTGCCCTTTAATTGACTTAAAACAATAAAATGAGCCATAACTAAGTAACCAATTATCAAAACTTCATGAAACTAAAACTTAATATGTATCACAATAAGGCGGTTCTGCACATAAAGTCTCATCAGAATGGCATCAGAAATTCATGAGTTATTGCCCTTGAATGAATTTAAAATTGACACATTTAGCCATAACTAAGTAATCAGTGAATAGAATTCTATGAAATTTTTACTAAATACCCATCACCATAACACATTGGTGCATCTTAAGTTTTGTCAAAATTTCTTTAGTTAGCAATGAGTTATTGCCCTTGACTTGGTTTAAAATCAACAAATTGAGTCATAATTAAGTAACCAATGAATGGAATTTCATGAAACTTCAAATAATTATGTATTGTCTTGACAGAGCAATGCACATTAAGTTTGATCTTAATTGCATCAGTAGTGCATGATTTAATGCCCTTGAATTGATTTAAACTCCACATACATGTATTAGCTATAACTTAGATATTTGACTGAACAAACTGAATTAAAAGTGTATCATCATAGTGCAGTGATGCTGAGGCAAGTGTTTAAGAACAGCTTCAGCTTATGCCTCACTTAAGCCAGAGTAATAGTCCTTGATTTGATTTACAGTCCACAAGTTCAGCCCAGTGAACGAAATTATATGAAACTTAAAATAAACCATAATAAGTGAATCAGGGCCACTTCGGCGGGGGATATAAATTCACTGAATTTGCTTGTTGTATATTGAATTTTTTTCAAATTTGGCCAGTTTTTTTTTATTGCAAATTTGATGACTTCTTTATATCCCAACTGAAATGATACACACTGTTACCATTTAACAAAATATTTGGGAGAACGAATTGGCTTTGAATCAGTTCACAAACTCCATGTGTATATATCATTTTCAGCTTGTACTATGATGTGCAGTACTGTAATTGCTTTATTTTCACGTGCTCTTTATTTGGCAATATTGCAGTTTTGGAATGATAAGCAAGCTCTTAAGTTTGCAACAGTAAAATCTGTTGTCAATGGGGGATTGCCACTTGGTTGTTAATTGGTAACATATTGGCAAGATTATTTGTTTCATGAATCAGTAGATTTGTGAATTTTAGTGAAAATGAAACTATCACAAATAAAAATCATTTAAGAAATAGATCAGCTCTTGCAGTGAATTGTTGAGTAATATTTCACTGTTTGGAGGTCAGTTGTAAAGTAGATCATGTCACGAGTGCGGAGCTATTTTGATTCTAACACTCAAAAACGCTGAATAAGTATTCTTTTCATTCAAATTCTCCCAACCTTCCAGCCAGCATGTTCATGCTCCCGCTATTATTCTAAACTGCATCTAAAATAAATGTACGTTTTTTATGCCCCCGTGACGATAGTCAGGGGGCATTAAGATTTGCCCCTGTCTGTCTGTCCGTCTGTCCGTCCGTCTGTCTGTTCGTCACGCTTTATGGTATAGAGTTTGTGTAATCAACTCCTCCCACAGTTTTCAATGGATCTGTTTCAAACTTTGCATACATATTGGGGACATATTTAAGATGTGCATGTGGATTTTTGTTGGACTTAGAATTTATTTTGACAGAATTACGGCCTTTTGAACTTAGTCATTTTAGGCAAATTTTTGCATTGTAGGGTATAGAGTTTGTGTAATCAACTCCTCCCACAGTTTTCAATGGATCTTTTTCAAACCTTGCATACATGTTATGGACATATTGAAGATGTGCATGTGGATTTTTGTTGGACCTAAAATTAATTTTGACAGAATTACGGCCTTTTGAACTTAGTCATTTTAGGCAAATTTTTGCATTGTAGGGTATAGAGTTTCTGTAATCAACTCCTCCCACAGTTTTCAGTGGATCTTTTTCAAACTTTGCATACATGTTGTGGACATATTGAAGATGTGCATGTGGATTTTTGTTGGACCTAGAATTAATTTTGACAGAATTACGGCCTTTTGAACTTAGTCATTTAGGCAAATTTTTGCATTGTAGGGTATAGAGTTTGTGTAATCAACTCCTCTCACAGTTTTCAACGCATCTTTTTCAAACTTTGCATACATGCTGTGAATGTACTGAAGATGTGCATGTGGGTTTTTGATGGCACTAGAATTAATTTTGACAGAATTATGGCCTTTTGAACTTAGTCATTCTAGGGAAATTTTGCATTGTAGGGTATGGATTTTGTGTTATCAACTTGCTCCACAGTTTTCAATGAATCTTTTTCAAACCTTGTCTACATATGGTGGACATATTTGAAGATATGATGAGGCATATTGATATGTCTAGAATTAATTTTGACAGAATCACAGCCTTTTTAACTTAGTCATTTTGGGCAGTTTTTTTCATGGCAGGTTATGTTTTCAATGGATTCTTTGTAGGTGCTTTATGGATATATACATATCATGTGACAGGGGCAGCACGGGGGCATCATTAGTGTCTTACAGACACAATTTTCTAGTTTTTTGCTATTTTAGAAAGAAAAAGACTGTCTAACATCTCAAAACGTCACAAAATTACGTCAGTGACGTCAGCAATTTGACTCGCGCACTTCGAAACAGTGAATTGTTGCAGAATAAAACAAGGAAACATTCCATTGCTTCTATAGGTGCACTGTGTTAGAATTTACAATAATTAGCAAGGTTTTGAAGCAATTTTGCACAGTCATCTTCATTTAAGGTGAATGGGTACACTTTCAGGGAAAGCAACTCTACCAGTTCCATTTTTATCTCCCTTCTCAACAGGGGTCAACTCTTAGAGCAAGAATATGGGTCTCTTCAAATTCTTTCATTTAAGAGTAGACCCCCTTAGGAAGGGCTGTGTCCTTCAGGGAAGCAAACAGGGAGTCACTTTGTTAAAAATGGCGGAAGCAAACAGGGAGTAACTTTGTTAAAAATGGCAGAAGCAAACAGGGAGTCACTTTGTTAAAAATGGCGGAAGCAAACAGGGAGTAACTTTGTTAAAAATGGCAGAAGCAAACAGGGAGTCACTTTGTTAAAAATGGCGGAAAACCATGGAGATGTACCCATATGCCTTAATAGGGTTGAGTCGGGTAACTTCAGACAGCGGGTAAATTAGGACATACCGTTGCAAACAGTTTCACTGCTTGCCCAGTTAATTTTGTTTTAATTCCAAACAACTGACATATAAAGGAAACAATGTCACTGTCCAAATTTACCCGCTGTCCTAATTTACCCGACTTTACCCTACTGTTAGATAATAGTGTAAATAGTGTATAAATGAAAGAACAGCAAATAGTATTTGAATCAAAAATATACAGCAGCTTAAAAGTTCCATATTTTAATTACCTATAGATGATGAAGACAGTACCTGTGACCGCCGTTACACCACTGTCTAGACCACCTCTGCCGAATGCTGCGACTGTGCCGAGCAGATTCACGCCCTCAACCACTGCTGCACCTTTGGATTCTGTGGCATTATCCTTGCCAAGTTCTAGTGAGCCTGAGCCTTATTCATTATGGTATGTAGTAGAAAAAATTGGTCATGAAAAACAAGATATTCTAAAGTATATGGAATGGCATGTCTTGACAAATGGTGTAGACCCAAATCAGACTGCTCCTACAGGAGCATTGAAATAATCTGATTGGGTTCCTTTTTGCCATGAGTTAACAGTCTTATGAAATATCTCCTGATGTTAGGACTATGAAACATTTCTGACTTTGAAGTGGCTAGTTTCTATGACAATAGAAAGTTGGATAAGAATTTTGAAATTCCGATTTATTATATGACAGTGATGTAAAACACAGTTTCCTTGGTGGATTTTAAGGTCATGTGTCTCAATGCAATGTGTTTTGTGACATTGACCAGTTAGTGAATATTACGTTTAATTCTGAGGGATTTTCCTGAAGTCATGTCACATAAATATTAATGTTATATGTTTCCTGTTTAAAAAAAAACAGCTTCACTTTATTAATAGTTTAACATAATACAGTTTACATATATTTATACATGTATACATGTTGTCGTTTGTTTAACTGTGAAATTTTCTGAGAGTTAAATGTGTTGTATAAAATCTTCACAGGAAGCAGATTAAAAAAAGTCACTGACTTACTTCTGTATTCCATTCAAATAACTGGTTATATACATTTGTGTATGAACATTGCTTTTGTAAAATTGCATGATTTTAAGGCAAATTTACCAAGTATATACTACTGAAAATTGTTCTTGAGGACAGCCAATTGACTGTTCTAAATTCTGTTTTAGGAAAAAGGAAGTGATACAGTTGGAACAGAAGGCTCAGGAAGCGAGCACTGAAGATGAACGTCTTAGTGTCGAGTTACAAGCTGTGGAAATGCAGATTTCTATGGTAAGATACCATGTTTATTTTGTTTTAAGGCAGGGTATTTACCCCTCCACACTGCCCCCAGATAAGTTAAATCTGTAATGTATTAATTAGGGGATAACTGTCTTGAAAATTGTCATTTGTGGAGGTAATCATCCGTTTTATGGTCGGAAATTTCGTTATACGGCGATGGGCCAGCGGAGCCATAAAACGCAATTTGCAACCCTTAAATCGATGATTTACCTCCACAAATGACAATTTTCAATACAGTTATCCCCATTCTAATGCACTTTTTCACATTTTCACCTTCCTTAATGCTTTAGTTTGCTCCCATATCAAGCGTTGTCAGCAACGAAAAACCAAACGTCAGCCAATGAGAAGCGACGTTACTCGGATTACGTCGGATTTGCAACAGTATATCGAGGAATATACTGTCGCAAATTTTTGACGTTATCCAGTCAGATGTTGTGTTATATTTGTAAGTGCATTAGAATTAAATTTTAACCTTCCAAAACAATCCCAAAAATCTAGACAGATTTTAACAAAGCCTCAGTGGGCTGAAGACACACTTTCGGTTGAGAAGCAATTGGACATGACCAGAGACAGGTTGAGGCTTCGATTTGTATTTGTTTTTTCAAAGGACGGCTGGCTTTGCAGGACAGTGCTTATCCCACTGAGCTACCAGGGCTTCTCCCATTAGTTAAGGTGAATAGATACACTTCCAGTGGAAGTAGCCAGGCCTGAATGCAGACCATCATGTAATGGTGGGGCTCTGGATAACTGGTGGTGCAGGGAGATGTATGTGGTGGGTGGGGTTGGGCGGGAAGTGGGACTTGAAAATATATGACATAATTAGGAATCAATTTGATGAGAAATTTGGATATTTTCTTTTTGCCTTGAAATATATGTTGTGATATCGCATTAGAATCGCCTCGTCAAGGTGACTTTAATGAGATGTCACAACATATATTTTATAGCCGAGGCGATTTTAATGAGATGTCACAACACATATTTTAATCTAACCAGGGCCAGGTGGTGGGGCTGAAGCCCCAAAGCCCACCCCCTGGATTCGGGGCTGGCAGCTCTACCATTTCCTTTTTGTCTTCCTTCTCAATGGCAGGCTACTTATACAGAAATTAATTTACTTCCCTTGGAGCAAACCCATAACTTATACAATTGATCCCATTTTAGAAGGACTGCATCATCAAGGGAAACAAACAGGAAGTCATGAGAGTCTTTTCCCTTTGTAAAAAATGGGAAAAACCTGGAGGTGTATCCATACACCTTAAATAATTATAATCCTATATTTTCTATTTTTAGAAAAAACAAGAATTACAAGAGGTCCAAGACGTACAGCGTGCCCAGCGCCAGGCATCAGAATACATGAAACAACAGAAACAGCGGCAAGAAGATAATATCCAATTTCCAGTGGATAGAGCACACCCAGAGAGATACAACCAGCAGCAGTAATCGACCAGAGAGCTTGCCAGCACCATAAACTAGGGTCTTGCAGAAAAAACACAGAAACAGATCAGAGCTCAAAGATAAGAAGGGGTAACAGGGATAATTTAAGGATAATTTTCCAAATTTCGTCATAAAAAACATTTGTTGTGACGCATCATTAGAACTGTCTTGATGAGACACTTCAAATTCATTGGCTATTGTATAGTCTGTAGATTACTTGTTTGAAATTTGAATGAAATATGTTTACACCTGAAAGTCCAGTCAGACCAAAGTTGGACTGAGGCATGGTGGCTGGTCCAATTTTTACTTGTCATAAATGACAACAGTCAATGATGCTACTTGTAATATATTCTGTATACCATTTGTTTAATATTTGAACATGCATTGCTACTGATAAGGATTGGTTTTGGTGGTAATTCTGAGATAGCTCTTATGATAATCAAGATATTTTGTATATTTATCCATAAAAAAAATGATGTTACCTCTCACTGAATTTGCCTCTGTGAGGCAAGGACAGAGCGCCAGATATGATGAGGTATTGAGGGTAATTCAAAGACAGTTTTTCTAATTTTTCTCAACAAAAACATATGTTGTGACCCCTCATTAGAACCGTCTCGATGAGACGGTTCTAATGATGGGTCAGAAGATATGCTTTTATGGAGAAATATGATAATAATCCCTAAATTATTTTTGTTACCCCTTCTTATCTGAGGCACTGCAAGGAGGAATTCTAATATGGGACGGCCTGATACAGACTGAAATACTGTCTCAAAGGGCCGTTAAACCCAAAACAATCAGTCAGTCTAATGTGGGATAAAATATATTAATTATTTTATGAGGCACAGATTCAAAACAACACATACTTCTATGAAATGATTTATCAAATAACTATAAGCACATGTAAAAATATAAACATACAAAGAGAACATCATATTAATCTCATCAGTCTGTGGAAGTGCTGTGGCCGCCAGCTGGAGTTCTAGCGGCCAAAAGCCGATGTCCTGTGACATGTTACAAGTCGGCAATAGCCAATACTTCACATAACTGTAAACTTGGGCATACTTTTGCCCTGTACACAACATTTAATGAGCTGTCATAAGCATAACAGCAAAAATACATCAGGCATCACCACTTTGCTTAAAACACTTTGAACTCCGGTCATAAGCCATGAATAACACATACAGCCAAACGCTTTGCAACATACAATTATTATACTGAGAGTGGACAGATGACGCTCACTTTCGTTATACGGTCGTCATCCCACCCCCGCACAACACACACTAAAACACTTGTGGTCACTGCCAAATATAACGCTTGTTATTATTATAGTATGCTTTAAACTGCCTTAAGCTGATTAGATCTTCAGACATTATAGCAGTAGACCTGCTCCTGCTCAGAAAAATGCAATCAATGTATTGGTTCAGCCATCATCATCAACCTCATGCATGTTTACAACAATTTGCTGTGTCCATGTCAAGGGTTAACGATGATTAGGCTGCCAAAATTTTATCAGGTCATCAAGACATCAGCAATTGGCCGCCAGAATTCACACGTTCACACTGCTCTGATCGCAGACAACCAACATTACTCCAGCCTATAGCGACTCTCCTTACTCCACCCTGCATCCTGAACTGTTCTTATGTCACTTGAATATATGCTTGTGTTAACATTTGAGGAACCCAGGGATGAAAAAAGCTGTCTATGTTCAATAGCCAGAGAACATCTCTCAACACCAGATATTGGATAGCAATAGCTGTAACATTAGCCTGTAATGGAAAGAAAACTTAGGCAGTATCATATTCTAAGCAACTGTTCCCTGTATATCTAAGTCTGTTCAACAAAAAATTGCTACATATAAAATTAAGGATAGTAAACCACTACTGCTATTTACCTAAGGTGACAATAAAATGCGTCATATCAAAATATGAAAGTATATCAATACTAATATTTATCTGAAGTGGTAAGTATTGAGGAAAAAATTCCGGAATAAAGCAGGGCATGGTGGATGGGTATTTGAAAATACTGTTAAAGTGTTATTAAACAATGACTTTGCAGTTTGCTTCCCAATTGGATATGTTCGGTCTTTATCTATGAAGCTGTTGTGCTTATATCAATCGTAACTTAACCTGATGGATCCTCAAAAGAACCACATGTGCGAATCGCAAATAGCCGAACATTTGGCTGGAACTTACACCAGTCATGATTCACCACAAATAGGACTCCAAAAGAACCAACCGCGTGCGATTCTTGAATGACCGAACTTATCGCACAGAAACTTCACTTCCGGAATAAACAAACAGTCAGTGCCCAAAAATAAATTGGGTTATTGCAATTCTGCAATAACCCGGATTATCTTTAACCCTTTAAGCGCAAAATAATAAATCAACAAAATTGCATCAGCAAAATTTAATAAAATATTCGGTCAAAGCTTTATCATCTTGAGAATTCAAAGAATAAAGGGAAGACAGTGTAGATTCAGATAAGGGGGCTCATATTGAGCCACCTCATCTGGATCTAAACTGTTTGCAAGTTCAACTTTTATTTTTCGCCCTTTGTGTTGATTATTTACAATTAAAACATACATTATATGTCCCTCACAAGAACCGCCTATGTGAGACAGTTCTATAGAGGGCCATAGTGTAAAAAGCAAAAAAAAATGTCTTAAAATTACCATCAAAATCATCCTTTGCCTGCAGCTTAAACTCATTGTTGTTTAGTCTTGCAAGTTTATTTTATATGTAGCACTTGCGTCTATGTAAATATGGCTTTAGCACTTATTATTGAATTTGCTGTTTTGTAATGTAATCATATTATATGTATTTTGGGGAAAAAACATCTTAACATGCATATGAGTGATGTATGCTTGGATCAAATTGCACTATGTGCACTCTGTGCTAGGCATGCTCAACTCATTTTTTTTTAATCTGCAATGTCAGATTTATTTTCTGGGAAAACTACACATGACCTCACCAGAGAGAACTTGCATTAAGGCTGGCCTAAAAAAAAATTCAAAACATTATTGGTACACTTTTTTTTAGCTCACCTGTGGTGAGCTTATAGTATAGCCTTGGTCCGTCGTCCGTCGGCGTCGGCGTCGTCCACACTTTTAAACATCTTCTTCTCAGAAACCACTGGGCCGATTGAAGCCAAAAGGACCTCTGACAGTATCAATGCATATTTGCCCATTTTTCGACAAATTACTGCGCCTTCCTCAGGCAGCAAAAGTTGAAATATTTGGCATTAATATGTAGCCTTGTGTACTATAAAGACATTTTAACAGTGATTTTGAAAAATTATCATGCCTCTAGACTAACATAGACCAATTTTATCAAGAGGGGTATTTGAATTTTTCAGTCTCTGATAATAAGTCCATTTATTTGGTTTTCTAAGATATCGAAATCTTAATTGATAACTATGCTAAAACTGACGTACACACTACTGTTACTGATATTATGCAATATTTTTTCAGTACTAAGGACTTTAGCCTATTTTTAGATATAAAGGGTGTAAGTACCCCTCCCACTTTTTCAGTTTTTCAGCTGTACACTATCTTTCCCCCCCCCCCCCCCCCCACCCCCCCCCCCGTGCCTCAGCAAGCCACTCACATATAGTGTGTATTATGATAGTACACACATACATGCTAAGTGGCTAGCTGAGGCACGGGGGGGAAAGTATCTTTAAAAAACTTTTCCTGTTTCCATTACGTTTAATTACAAAATTTGGCTTTTTCCACAAAAAATTGAAGTCTATGTGCAAAATAATCAGAAATTAAATTCATGGCCAGTTAGGGGAAGTTGAGAGCAACAAATTTCAAAAGAAATTCTTGGGTATATAAAAAATTTCATTTTGACTATTTTTATAGGCAAATTAACATTACAACCGTCAGAGGTCCTTTCATATGGAGACTTAACAGGATGGGGGAACGAAAGTTTATATATTTGGCCCAGGTCACATGACCAAGATGGCCGCCATGCCCATATATGGTAAAAACCCTTCAAAAATCTTCTTCTCCAGAACCAAAAGGCCTATGACCTTTAAACTTGGTATGTAGCATCGGGCATGCGGGCCCATCATAGTTTATACAAATCATGACCTTGCGTTGACCTTGACCTAATTTACGGCACGGTCAACTTTGGTACGTTAGGCTTTTATATTGGAAAACGCTTAAACAGTGGATTTCTCAGAAACTATTTAAGTCTAAGGTACAATGCTTGGTATACATGGTGGACTAAATGACCAGGTGAAGATATTATGTCACTAAAGGTCAAGGTCATTCCGTCGGACCATCCGTCGTCAAGATTTTCAAACATCTTCTCCTCTGAAACCTAGCCGATTGAAGCCAAATTTCATATGGAGTCTCAGTGGGATAGGGGAACGAAATTTTATACCCGGGGTCTGGGTCACATGACCAAGATGGTCGCCATGCCCATATATGGTAAAAACCCTTCAAAAAACTTCTTCTCCAGAACCAAAAGGCCTATGACCTTGAAACTTGGTATGTAGCATCGGGCATGCGGGTCCATCATAGTTTATACAAATGATGACCATATGTTGACCTTGAATTAATTTACGACATGGTCAACTTTGGTACGTTAGGCTTTTATATGGGAAAACGCTTATACAGTGGATTTCTCAGAAACTATTTAAGTCTTAGGTACAATACATGGTTTATATGGTCAACCAAATCACCAGATGAAGATATTATGTCACTGAAAGGTCAAGGTCATTTTGTCTGTCTGTCCGTCATCTAGATTTTCAAAACATCTACTCCTCTGAAACCACTGGTCTGATTGAAGCGAAATTTCATATGGAGTCTAAGTGTGATCAGGGAATAAAAGTTTGTTCTCAGGGTCTTGACCAAGATGGCCGCCATGCCCGTATATGGTAAAAACCCTTCAAAATCTTCTTCTCCAGAACCAAAAGGTGTATGACCTTGAACTTGGTATGTAGCTTTGGGCACTCAAGCCCATCATAGTTTATACAAATGATCGTGCGTTGACCTTGACCTAATTTATGACACTGTCAACTTTGGTACATTATGTAGGCTTTTATATGGGAAAATGCTTAAACAGTGGATTTTTCAGAAACTATTTAAGTCTAAGGTGCAATATTTGGTATATATGGTTGACTAAATGACCAGATGAAGATATTTGTCGTTAAAGGTCAAGGTCATTCTTTGACTTTTGTACAAGGTCATTGAGATTCTGTCACCCGTCAACATTTTCAAACATCTTCTCAGAGGCCACTAGGGTCAATTGAAGCCATATTTCATATGGAGCTTCACCGGCTTAAAGGAACCATAGTTTGTTCAGATGGTCTTGGTCACTTGACCAAGATGGCCACCATGCCCATATATGGTAAAAACTCTTCAAACGTCTTTTTCTCGAGAACTGAAAGGCCTATAACCTTGAAACTTGGTACCGGTATGTAGCATTGGGCACTCAGGCCCATCATAGTTTATACAAATGATTACTGTGTTTCATATATTATGGAGCTTTAATACTGGGTCAAAGGAATCAAAGTTTGTTCGCATGGTCATGGTCGTATGAACATGGTGGCCGCCACACCCATTTATGATAAAAACCCTTCAGAAATCTTTGTCCAGAAACAAAGGCCCAGTGACCTTGTGGCTTGGTATATAGCATTGGGACTCAACATTAATCTCAAAGGGAGGGGGGTTATCTGCCCCTGCCCTGGTGCTATATACATGTATAAAAGCATTAAAATATATACCAGGACCAAGTGTCAGGTGAGCTACAGGACCATTGGTCCTCTTGTTTTCATATTTTTCCTACCAATTTACAAAAGTAAACAAATTTTGAGATTTCCTGATTGTCCTGAACAATGAAGCCCTTCCAAAATTGGGTCAACTCTTAAAGGAAAGAATTTGCACCTAAGGGAGCAAATTCTTTCCTCAAGAGTTGACCCCCATTGATAAGGAAGGCAGAAATGAAAATGACAAGATTTGCTTTCTTAAAAATTGTACAAATTCACCTTAAGACAGTTTTTCAATGATATAGATCAAATTATTGTGGTGACATTATCATTTTGTCATAATGATGAAATTTTGATGTATAAATGATAGGAATAATTTATGTCATATACAACCTGTCAAAAGTAAGTACCATTTACATTACATTACACTTAGTGTTAAATGCTGTGTCTTAGATTGCAAATTAACACATATACTCAAAACAGCTTAGTAATTTGATCTGGGGACTATCTGATTGAGTCTATTACATTACTATTTCCACCTGACGTTGAGTTGTGAACATTCTGTTGGTGTGTTGTTCATGTACTTTTGACACATATAGAAATTTTCGTAGGTTCTGTACATATTGTATACATTTTCAAAACAATAATTGAAAACTGTCAGATTGTACCAAAAGCCTACTATTCTGATACGGTATTTCTTCTGATGCAAGAAGATCTTACCTACAGTTGATTTGTAAATCTCCAGATATAACTTAAAATTACATTGAATTTAAGGTGTATTGGTACACCTTGGTGTTCTTCTGACATTTTTACAAAGGGGAAAAACTTTTGTGACTTCCTGTTTGCTTACCTGGACAACGTTGCCCTTCCATAATTGGGTCTACTCTTAAAGGAAAGAATTCGCTCCAGCATGAGCCAATTCTTTTCTCTAAGAATTGACCCCCATTGAGAAGAGAGACAAAAATAAAAGAGGCAGAATTGCCTCCCTTGGAAGTGTACCTGTCTACCCTAATTTGAAATAGTGCTTTACTTTTGATGGTGTGTATATTATTATAAGATTTTTTGTATAGTTTATTGTAAATTTTTTTTTCTGTTTTGTATATTTGTGGTGTATGTATGTTGTTGTGTCATAATCTTGACTCTTTAATAAGATAAGACATCTCAACAGTCCTTGTCTTTGTAAAGGCTCAGAGCTCTAGATTACCATAAGCTGGCGGTTTTAAAATTCATACCAGGTGAATGGGTACACTTTCAGGGAACACAACTGTTATTTCAATTTCCGTCTCCCTTTTCAATTGGGGTCAACTCTTAAAGAAAAGGATTTGCTTCCTAAGGAGCAAATTCTTCCATTTAAGAGTACATTCCATTTTGGATGGGCTTTGTTTTCCAGTGAAGTAAACAGGTAGCCTCCCTTTGACAAATTGTTGGAAAAACATATATGTGTGCCCATGCACCTTAAATTTTCTCATTTCTCCAAAAAGTTTAGCCAAGTTGTGGACCCTTATTAGAATTGCCCAGACCTTGACAAATAATTCTTTAAAATCCTGCAGTATGCATTTTGTTGAAGAGACAAAAAAATAATTGAGACATGTCACAACAAAACACACCAAGTGGCATGTGCGCCCAGCGGAGACTCATATCAGCCTGGGCATCTGTCCACTCTGATCAGAGTCTTCATTGTCAGTATGGAGGTAGCTTAGACCCTTAGCTACTCGTTAAGCACAAAGTAAAGACTCTGATCAGACTGGGCAGATGCCCAGGCTGATCTGAGTCTTTGCTGGGTGCACATGCCACTTTGTTGGTTTTGCAGTGTTGCAGCTCAGTTATAAAGATTTACCCCCAGAAGTGTTGATTTGACCAGAGCTCTGAACAGTCTTTACATATCTTTCAGAACTTGGAAGAATTCAGTGTACATTATATGTACCTGATCTGGAGATAGACTATGATTTATAATACATAATTTTATCATGTTACCAAATCTGTGCAATGACTACACATTTTAAAGGTATTGTTTCTTACAGAAATGCTAATAATTTTGCTAACTCTTTAACAGAGATATTTTCCTGTGTTGTAGAGAATTTAATTCAATCAAAGATTTCAGTGTTTCAGTAGAAAACCATGCTCTTATAGAGTTTGGATTCCAATTAAGCTAATACAGTATGCCTAAAAATAGCTCTTATAGAGATTTGATTTTGGCTAGGTTTACTCTGTATATGTGAAGTACAAAACCCAATACTAATAGGAGTTTGATTTACAATAAGGGTTTCACAGTATTCCAGTAAAACTCTTAGATGTTGAATTTGAGTAATGGATGCCAGCAAGAAAACTAAACTCTTCTAGATTGGATTTTGGTTTGGCTTTAATATTCATTACTCCAGCAGATAACCTAAGTCTTACAGCAAATGGATTTGGTAAGGCTTACTCTGTTTGTCAAAGGAAAACTAAGCTCTTATAGAGGTTGGATTTTTGTTTGGCTTATTCATTATTCCAGCAGATAACCTATGTCTTATAGAAGTTTCATATGGTTAGCTTATTAAGTATGCCAGCAGAAAACCAAACTCTTATAGACTTCGGATTTACATTGTAATTTGGCTTATTCAGAATGCCTGCAGAAAACCAACTCTCATAGACTTTGGATTTAATAAGGCTTTGGATTTAATTAAGCTTATTCAGTATGCCAGCAGAAAACCAACCCTTATAGACTTAGGATTTACTAAGGCTTATTTAGTATGCCAGCAGAAATCCCAACTCTCATATAGACTATGGATTTAATAAGGCTTATTCAGTATTCCAACTGAAAACCAACTCTTATAGAGTTCGGATTTAATGTGGCTTATTAAGTGTGCCAGCAGAAATCCAAACTCTCATATAGACTTTGGATTTAATGAGGTTTATTCAGTATTCCAACTGAAAACCAAACTGTTATAGAGGTTGGCTTAATAAGGCTTATTAAGTATTTCAGCATATAGACTTTGGATTTGATAAGGCTTATCTAGTATGCAAGTAGAAAACACAGTTGGATGACAGTAGGCTTACTCAGCATGCCAGCAGTAAATACAGCTCTACTTAGTAGGATTTAATATGGCTTATTCAGAATGCCAAAAGAAAATGAAACTGTAACAGAGATTGGATTGCTTATTTAGTATGCAAGTAGAAAACCCAACTGGATTTGGGTTAGGCTTACTCGGTATGCCATCTTGATACCAAACTCTTACAGAGATAGAATTTTGGTTAAGCTTTTTCAGTATGCCCGTCATAAACTCAGCTCTTATAGAGGCTGGATTTTGGTTTGACTTATTTGGAACGGCTGAAGGAACCCAACTTTTAGAGAGATTAGATTTGGGATAGGTTTACTTGGTTTACTACTAAAATATCCAAATCTTACAGAGATTGGAATTCTGTTTGGCTTTAGTATGTCTGCAAAAAAATGACAACTCTTATAGAGGTGAGAAATGGGGTCAGACTTCCCCTTTATGCCAGCAGTAAACGCAACTCTTATACCCTAAGGTGCTTAAGTATTGGGGCACTTAAAATAATAAATTTTCCATTTGTCCCAAATGGAAAATTCATTATTTGTGGGTGTCCCAATATATACGTACATTGCGGTAGATGGTGGATTTGTTTTAGGTTTACTCAGTATAATACATGTAGTAGGAAACCCAGCTCTTACAGAAGTTGAGTTTTGGACAGGCTTATTTGATATGCCCACAAAACACACAGCTTTGATAGAGATTGGATTTGGGAAAGGCATTCTAAGTATACCCATCTCTTATAGAGATTAAAATTGGAAACTAACAGGCATATTTCAGAGCTCCAGATAAGAGGGGGTACTGAGGATAATTCAAAGATAATTTTTCTTATTTCTCAACGAAAACACATATGTTGTGACCCCTCATTAGAACTGTCTTGATGAGACGGTTCTAATGATGGGTCACAACATATGTTTTTGTGGAGAAATATGGATAATTATCCATATATTATCTCTGTTTCCCTTTCTTATCTGGAGCACTGATATTTCTTAATGTCTCAGATGGATAGGTTAATGTTCTGACATAAAAAATGGTCTGATTTCTCTAGTTGACCAAAATCGTTTCTTTTGAAAACTTGAAATATTATCTGGTCTTCAGTAGCAAATAACCTCCATTTGAGATAGTACAGGGTGGCAATAAAAGTGTGGAAAGGTTGCAGGAGATGTGTAGAAAATTTTATTTTTGTGAACAAAGGTCAGCCATGGGAAAAAACAAAATTGGCCGTTGTTTACAGGTGGCCGTTGTTCAAAGATTCAATAATTTCACGATTTTGATCGACTGACAGATAAATGTAAACTTCGTCGGAGATTTCCCGCGTTTTTTGCACGTGCGCAAAATCAATATTCAAAGTGCATATATACCTTAAAATACTCCAGAAAATAAATTTCCAAAATATTGTTGCTATATGTTTGAATTCTGTAATAATTTGTTTTAAAAAAAAACACACGTATCGGTAAAAATACTTTTGCTTTCAACGTTGACGCACACGACCTGTCGGCGATACGTTCGATTGACTGATTAAATCAGTTGCAGATGATTAATTATCGGTTGACTGAGCAAACTGTATATGACATGATTAGGCGAATAAAACTGACCTTAATTACCTTACAGAAATTAACACTTATTGAATCAAACGCATTATGCGCTATTCAATTGCATAGAATACACTTTGTTACATAAATTATACTGCCCCCGAAAATCAATAACCAGTCTACTGCTAAAAATAGATCAGGCAATACACAAACACGTGTGTCTGAAAGTGAAAGTGTGTTTTTGACACAAGGACTGACCGTTATTCGGAGAAATTAGCGCAACTCGGGATGGATTCGGATGACCGTAGTTCGCAGTGGACCGCTATTCCCAGGTAATTTAACCAGGAAATTCGACGGGAGGAATTCGAACCTACCGTTGTTTACAGGGGACCGTTATTCGGAGGTGACCGTAAGCACAGGTCCGACTGTAATTGACAAAACACATAATTTTATTCATACTTCGTTATATTGTAGAGTTTCAGTCCCTCTTTCAGAAAATGTAATAAAAAAGGGGGGTCGCCGATTTCATTTTCAAGATATCTGACCTCGAAAACGTCAATTTTTCCACTTTTTCGAGCCGACGTTATAATGGCGTTCTATGGAAAACACACTTTTTTGCTCGTCACTCTTGGATAAAAACCTTCATTCTGAGAAAACAAAACACATTTTTTTCTTCAAAAACTAACACAGTATGGCCCAATAATAGAAGTTTACGTTAAAGCAATAAAAATAATAGGTCGCCGACTTAACTTACGAGCTAATGTGCATTACACGCCCAGCTTGCCGTCTCTTTTGACTGAAATGTTAACGTTGTGCATGGTGACGTTAACGTTACTCAACTTTTCGCGCCACACATCAACTATCGCTTTTCGTAGGCTACCGAAAAATTTGTCTGGGACTTTCATCACTCATGATTGTCATCGTCGAGAAAGTGCAGGATGAAGGCAGCTGAAATACTTTTCTCTCAGTCCCTGCATAACCGTTTTAACTAACTATATTTTAATTTGAAAAATCGAAAACAGTGCCATTATTCCCTCCCATAAAGTTGACGCGCACCCGAGTTGACAAACTCTCAGAAGCAACAACTTTAGGACGGGCTTCCACGTGTTATGACATATGAGCAATTCCCTTGTCCACTTTTCGTTTATACAGTGTAAGCGAGTCAAGTCTTCTAATTCCTGACCCGACCCAAGAAAGAACCTATAATATGCTGCACTATAACCTAGCGTTCCAATGACTGGACTTTGGCGACTCTCTGTGTAAAAATGATAGGCAGCTTGAATTCACTTTAGTGTCTGGGAGATACAATAAAACGACTCTTTTATATACATTTGAAGCAGAAAGAAGAAATGAAAGACATAAAAGTGAAAGAAAGGCAAGGAAAAAGAAAAACCACATTGCTTTTTAGCTTATTGACAGAACAGATCGTTGAACTATCGTATCAACGTCGATAAAAAATTCTGACGACATTGCATCGACGTTGATATGGCTGTCTGGCGTTGTACAAAAGTCCAAGAATTGAAATTTGGCATAACTTTTGCTGATTAGTATTTTAAGTGTGGGTGGTATGAAAACGACTGTCTGTGGCTGCTACATGTACCATGTCAACTGTAAAGTGCGTGGTCGAAGTGTAGACAGTGATCTGACTACTCATTATACGATTCTGGATTTAATTTCACGAGACTTTGTTGTCGTATGAAAAATTTGTAATAAAATTACTGCTACTCAATAGCTGCAAACTCCGTCTTATAAACTGATAAGAAATTGTCAGCTGTCCCGCAAGTAGTCTTCCGCACAGAAAACTAACTATACTTTTTCAGTTTCTCCTCTACAGCACTTTCTATTTCCTTTAACTTTCACCCAGCGCTCAGCCTCCTTGCATTGCGTGAGCAGACCATGTAGTAATCACAAAAGCGGATAACTTTGACGCCATCTTGTTTTCATCAAACGGAACGTTTGACGTCATTATGTAACGTTGCGACAGAAACTGCCGCACGGCGGCGCTGAATTACTCCCACCTCACCTTAACTACTTCTATAGAGATTGTATGAAAACTTAACTACTCTTATAGAGATAGCATTTTGAGGCTTTACTACTCTTATAGAGCTTGCTGAAAAGTTAAATGCTCTTATAGAGCTTGCTGAAAAGTTAACTACTCTTATAGAGATTGCAGAAAGCTTAACTATGCTCATAGAGATTGCATTTCAAGACTTAAATACTCTTATAGAGATTGCAGAAAGCTTAACTATGCTCATAGAGATTGCATTTCAAGACTTAAATACTCTTATAGAGATTGCAGAAAGCTTAACTATGCTCATAGAGATTGCATTTCAAGACTTAAATACTCTTATAGAGATTGCAGAAAGCTTAACTATGCTCATAGAGATTGCATTTCAAGACTTAAATACTCTTATAGAGATTGCAGAAAACTTAACTAATCTTATACAGATTGCAGAAAACTTAACTACTCTAATAGAGATTACATTTCAAGGCTTATGTACTCTTATAGAGATTGCAGAAAACTTAACTAATCTTATAGAGGTTGCAGAAAACTTAAAACTATTCTCTTATAGAGTTTGCAGTATAAAATTAAACTGCTCTGATACTGCAATAAAAACCACACTTATGGAGCTTGCAGTGCAAATCTTAACTACTTTTATATTGCAATATAAAACATAACTACACATATAGTGATTGCAGAGCAAAACTATACAAAATATAACAATCTTATAGTGATGGCAGTGTGAATCTCATATTCAGATTGTAGTGCAAAATTTTGCTTTTATAGAGATTGCAGTGCAAAAATTAATTGCTAATATTCAGATTGTAGTGCAAACCTTAACTAATCTGACAGAGATTGCAGTGAATAACTTAACTACTCTTATAGAGATTGCAGTGCAAAACTTATTTACTCCTATAGAGATTGCAATACCAAACTTAACTAGTCGTACAGATATTGTATAGAATATTAAACTCCTTTAGATAGTAGAAAGCAAAGCTAAGTTCTTACTAAGATGCACATAAGCAAAACCTCAAATTGTAGTTGAAACTCCTTAAGGCATAAATAATATGAGCTACGGCACAAGAAAACCAACAAAGTGGTTAAGCCCCCAGCGCAGGCTCAGATCTGCCTGGGCATCCGCCCAGTCTGATCAGAGTCTTTGCTGTCCGCATGAAGGTAGGTTAGACCCTTAGCTACCCTTTAAGCGCTTAGCAAAGGGTCTGATCAGACTGGGCGGGTGCCCAGGCTGATCTTAGTCTGCGCTGGGTGCACAACCACATTGTTGGTTTTCATGTGTCGTGGCTCAATTATAATTATTTCAATGGAGTTTACACTGGAAACTAAACAGGAACAGAGGTTTGCTATAATAGAAAACTTATCCTAAGGTGAATGGGTATACTTTCAAGGGAAGCAACTCTGCCACTCTTAGATCGGCATTGACTCTTATGGGAAAGAATTTGCTCCATCTCTGGGAGCAAATCTTTCCTTTTAGAGTAGACCTCTTTTTGAAGGTATTGTCATCCAGGGAAGCAAACAGGAAGTTGCAAAAGTTGTCTCCATTTGTTGAAATTGGTGTATAAACATGGAGGTATACCCGTTCACCTGAACAAGGGATTTGGACTGTTTCATTAGGTTATTGTGTAAGATCTATGGATACAGCTTCATTCTTTTTGTTGTTATTTTACAGGGAATACAACTATAATGGAATAGTAGTTGTTGCCCTGGTAGTTGAATCCCTATTCCAGAGGGAGCAAAGTCTTCAATTTTTCCTCCCTTCTCAGTAGGGGTCAACTGTAGTGGAATGGTATTTGTTGCCCTGGTAGGTGAATCCCTATTCCAGAGGGAGCAAAGTCTTCAATTTTGTCTCCCTTCTCAATAGGGGTCAACTGTAATGGAATGGTATTTGTTGCCCTGGTAGGTGAATCCCTATTCCAGAGGGAGTAAATTCTTCAAGTTTGTCTCCCTTCTCAATAGGGGCCAACTCTTAAAGGGAAAGATTTTTCTCCAAGAGGAGCAGATTCTTTCCTGTTAGAGATGATTCCCATTTTTGAAAGGGCTTCATCCCCCAGTTAAGACAACAGGAAGTCACAAAAGTTGTTCCCCTTTTTAAAAATGGCAGAAAAAACACAGAGCTGTATCAATATACCTTAAGGCTAGCTTCTTAACCATAACTTATAATAAGTTGGTTGTGCAGAAAAGTTGATTATTTGGATTGTATAAGATCCAGGTTGATAATACTTATCAACTAAGATATTAATGGTAGGAGGGAGAAAATGACTGAATTATTTACAGTTACGGTTGGTAGTTGTGATTTTTTGTGTATTAGTTTATTATGTAATGTAATTACCATATATTCAGACCTCTTTCTGTGCTTTCTCTGTGCTTTCTCTTGAGCTTCAAGTTGGAGAATTCATATTCCTCAGTAGGGAATTGTTTATGAAATGTGTCAGAGCTGTAGACAGTGTAGACTGATCAGAATGCTCTGTGCATGTGTTTAGCTGAACCCTAGAGCCCACGATTTGCTCAGATAATTCTGTCTGAATATTTGTGGTACCATATTTCTTCAAATAAATGCTTCATTTCTAATAAATATCCCCACCTGCACTCACTTTTTCTGTGAAACAGTGGCTAGATTCCACCAAGTTTGGTTCAGTTCGGTTCAATTCTCCTATCAACATTCCCCAAATGGCTCAACGGTATGTAACCATAGTTGCACACACTTGGCGCCACCAAATTTGGCTTAAGACAAGCAAAATTTATTATTTTTGGCCCAGTCTTTGTCACAAGAATCTCAAGAATGCCAGATACTGGACTTGTGAATTGCAACACACCTGGGGCATTTATTAGAAAAAATATGGTAAATACAGTGTGCAGTAATCATGTTTTCACTTTGTTTTGTTTTAAGGTGTATGGCAGCCACAACAAAATGGTATATGAGGGAGACAAATTTAATGTGGGGGTACATCTCAGATTTCCTCTCTCTTTTGAATACAGAATTAAATGACTTGAAAATATTTATTTGTTAGAGAAAATCTGAAGTTTCTGTTGAAAGAATTTCAGTTTGTGGTATCGTGAAAAATTGGCTGAGCAAGGCAAATGCTGTATGCCCTTACAGACATGGATGGTGTTAAGGCTATTTTATCACAGTAACTAGGAACTCATATTGATGTGAAAGTGATGTCATTGAGATGTCATTCTGCCAAGATACTAAGCACAACAGCTAGTGATTCCACAGTTGCTATAGAAACAGATCTATGATGTCATTGGTATTTGTAAGGCAAACAGCGCATGCCCTGCTCTGCTAGAATTTTAAGTGAGATGCAGCCTTAAATTCATACAATGGCAAAGTGTGATTTTCTTAAACCTACAATTAACTCTCAAATAATTTTATTCTCTGTTTTCAGGGTAGACCCTACATGTAAAAAAGGCAATTATTTCCATGTTAGTGATCTGGCATGGATTTGTATCTGTTAAAATCATGTTTTAATTTCATGTTTTGTACGGGTTTACACTATTCGAATACTTAGGGTAAAAAATAGCTGAATATTTAAAGTAAATAAAGTAAGATACTGAAATTAGGCGTTATAGGGAATTAATAGCTTCCCATATCCATTCAGAACATTCTGCCTTTGTGTTTGATAATCAAATAAATGGTAGATCTACACCTTTGTTGTTTGTTTATTTTGTCCATGACAAAAATTTTAAGATTCCAGGCACAGATGTCTTGATGCTTACAGAATGTTGCAAATAGTAAAGTAAATAAAAACAGAGGAGTCTAGGAAACTCAGCGACTTTAGCCCTTGCTTGCTAGGCTAGCATTCATAGATCAAATCCTCTGGAAGCTGAATTTTTCACTGGTAAATGGGCTCCACTGCACACAGCCTTTCAACAGCTCAAATGACTGAACTACTATTGAATGTGCCATAAAACAGCAAGCCATCCACCCATCTGCAATAATCAGAATATATCCATCTTGAGATGTCTTCATTAACCCAGTGCCAAAACTGAATATAAAAGGTTTTCTGTCTAATGGATTATTTGCATAAACAGCCATTCAAATACATGTAGATTTTCTGGATATATTAAAAGAGCACCAGCCTAACCTTAAAGTGCCAGAAAAGCTGATGACAAAATTTGCGTCTGCGAGATTTTGTCTAATCTACATCATACTGAGAATTCCAAGAATATAGGGCAAACAGTGTAGATCCAGATGAGGTGGCTCATGATGAGCTGCCCCATCTAAATCTACACTGCAAAGTCAAGTATTTTTATGTTTGGCCGTTAATAAGCTTTACCCTCTTAACTTGGAATAAGTACACAAAACAGGACAATTCAGCAGCACAATAAATATTTTATTTCAAAAATAAGTTCATTAATTTACATATACACCCAGTTCAAAAACAAATTTGAAGTTGCATACCAGAATCAAGACTGAAATATTTAAGGCATATGGGTGCGCCACCATGTTTTTCCACAATTTTTTCAAAGGGACACAAATGACTCCCTGCTTCCTTCCCTTGGTAAAGAAACCTTTTCAAAGAGGTCTACTCTTTAAGAAAAGAATTTGCTCCAAGAGGAGCAATTTCTTCCCTTTAAGAGTTGACCTCCATTGAGAAGGGAGGCATAATGAAAATGGCAGAGTTGCTTCCCCTGAATGTATGTCCAGTCACCTTAAAGATTTAAATATAAGCAGATATTTTTCTTAAGTTTCCATAAAACTTGTGACACCTACTCTGTGATAAGGTGAGTATTAGTAGATAATTCTGAGGTAATTTCGGATATTCCTGTATGTTAAATATTGTGGTTCCTCATTAGAACCTTCTTGCCGAAATGGTTCCAAAGAGGGGTTACATGTTTTTATGCAGAAATAAGAAATTATATGAAAATCTTCAAAAGGTTGTCTTCCGCTCTGCTTGTTTTTATGTGCAAAAGTTATACATGTACCTCTTAGCTGAAAATGCTTTCAAAATGAAAACACTTTAGAATACAAACTATTTGTTTTTGATTCAATTCCTTCTACATCTAAATAGCAATCCTTTCTATGTCTAAATAGCTTTTTAAAATAAATGATTCAGGAAACAGTTTGGAATGATTAAAGGGTCTGTTGTATCAGTATAGAAGGAAACTCATTTAAACTACCTTGCATTTTCTTACACTATCTCTAGAAAGGATTTCATTCAGTTCTAAAATATTGACTGTTGGTCCACTAAACCGCAGAGCTCCAGATAAGAGGGGGTATTGAAGATAATTCAAAGATATTTTTTCTTATTTTCAATGAAAACATATATTGTGACCCCTCATTAGAACCGTCTCGATGAGACAGTTCTAATGAGGGGTCACAAAATATGTTTTTATGGATAAATATGGACAATTATCCCTCAATTATCTCTGTTACCCCTTCTTATCTGCAGCACTGTAAATTAAAACCCTAACATTCATTCACTCATTCAAAAATCACTTAACCTACAAGGCAAGTAAATGGACCACTCTTCCTTAATACTCATGCTTACGTGATTACATGTACAACAGTAATTTCATTATACAAATAGGATATTTTATGCATGCCAGCTACAGGGCTGAGCACATAGATTATCCCACACCCAGAACTAAATGTAGTCACCTTTCTGGGTGAACAAGTAAAAAAATACTACCCATGTAACAATGATGTTATGCTGAATTGCCCCGGGCCAGTGGCTCATTACTGGTTCCTGTTTGCGAAAAGTGCATAAAGAAAATATTTGCTCAGCTCTGAGCTATAATGAAAATATGAGCCAATAGAATTAAATTAAGTCAATGTAAAATTCAACTTTAAAATAAATCATGGCTGAATGGAAAATTCCATTTAAGTTCTGCTATTTATAATATTCAAGTATGCAACTTCAAACCTCGGAGCATAAAAATTAAAACCACCATATATACACAATACAACATTTACACAAATACTTTGAAAGATATAAACCACAACATACACAGGCAGACAAATAAACTATGTGTTAAAAATCCATATTACACAAGCCCTTAATTCTCTCGCATGCAACATCCATATCAACCAACTTCTAAAATATTGTAATTGTAAATGCTGCAAGAATTCTAAGTATTGGGACAGATAAGTCTGAGCAAACAGTGCAGACCCTGATCAGACTGCTCTCACAGGAGCAGTTTCATCAGGGTTTACAATGTTTGCCATTCCATCTGCATCTCTTGGACACATAACTGCACTGAAAAATCGAACTTCCAGTTTTGGAATAATTTAAGGGTTTTAGGTGTCCCAATTTTTACAATTTATCAATAGGTCCAGATAATGTTGGGCTTTAAGGATCATTGAGAGATAACTTCTTTAATACTCCATATATACACATTATAATGCATCTATGAATATAATGCAACATCTGATTAGAAAAATGTTAATACTTTGTAACAGTGTATGTATATCCTATGATATACTGGCGGAAACCCAGTGTCATTGCAAACCATCGCTTCATACTGGATGATGTCTGGTTTTACACTGCTAAAAGCACATATTTTGTTGCACAGTAGTACAGTCTAACAGATGAAATGTGAGAAAGAGCATTAGAATGGGGATAACTGACATGCAAATTGTCATTTGGGGGGGTAAATTGGCTGAGTTTTATTTTTTTTGGTCACTGACATGCTGCCATAAAACAAATCTGCATCCATTAAACCAGAAATTTACCTCCAACATGACAGTTTTAAGTACAGTTATCCCCTAATTGTGATTCCTAATTAGAACCAACTTGTCACAGCAGTTCCAATGAGGAGTCACAACATGTTTTCAGTGGATACTAAAAATTATCCCTGAATTATCTTATGAGACCTTCAATATCTGGACCTCTGTTTTGTTTATTTTCTTGAAGATAAAAGTTCATTATTTAACAATTTTAGATACATTAAGTGCCAATTCCACGGCACATTTAAATCATCATTTGCAGTTTAAACCACAAATTATCACAAAGATCATAATCCAAAATCTATCTTGTTCAGAGATAACCTAGATTCTAAAGGGACGTGAAATTGGACCTAACTCTTGCAGGTTAGTATGTTTGCACTTCATTATTTGCCCTATTTATCTATACTGGCAGATTGTATATTTGTGGGAATTTAAGTTCATGTAAAATGAGTATGAAAATTGTGTGCATCAATATACCATGATGTTGGATCTGAGGATTCATACTCCATAAAAACGTGACCCCTTATTAGAATTTTTCACAGAGCAGGCTCTAAAAAGGGGTAACAACTTCAGTTTTAATCAAGAAATAAGACTCTTGGGGACTAGAGTTCTGTGTACAATTAAAGAACAGTAGAACTTCAACGGTCTTCTGGAGCTTGAGATTACAGCCAATATTTTTGGAATGAAAATTATACTGTTTGGTTCCTTTAAATGCAACAGCAATATTTACTTTGGGCAGCTAAGGCAAAATTTAATTTCCATACCTGTTCTGGACAAACAATCTGTGCAAACTCTCTAGCAGAGCTAACCAGTCCACCTTCCTAAATAACTTACAAAACCAGTCCACCTCGTTCAATAACTAATTCAACTAGCCCACATTCTCAAGAAAATTATTTTCATCTTGCTGAGTAACTTGTTTAACCATACCACCTTGTTCAATAACTCATTTAAACAGTCCTCCTTGTTCAACAACCTAGCTGGTCCATCTTATTCAGTACTTTATTCAACTAGTACAATACTGTGTTTTTTTTTAATGAATTACCTAACCTCAGCTTCAGGAATACTAGTCAGATTTGTGGTGATAAAAACATTTATAATCATATTTACCCTAAACATTTGGACAGCCCCCCTTAGCAAACAGAGTAGACCCTGATCAGACTGCTCCTTAGGAGCAGTCTGATCTGAGGCTACACTGTTTGCCCTCATTGTTATAAAAAATCCCTTCACAGACAAATGAATTTGTTCAAATCTGAAGATAACAGTGTCAATAAACACTCATAGCACATTCTCCAGCTTAGCTTCCACAGGACAGAAGTAGCCATATGTACTATAATTGTATTTAAATTCATGGGGACAAGTGATTTTATGATTTTTGACATATTCTCCAGAACTGAAGGTCAAAGATTTCAGGTTTCCTATTATTCCATAATAAAGCATTATGTTCATAGGTATTAAGTTTTTCATTTGTGCTGACAGCAATAATCATGAACATTATTACCCTGCAAACTTTTGCTATTTGCAGGTTATGTAAGTTTGCACAGTTGTGCTGACCATGAAAATCACAAACTTTAATATACCTGAACATTTGTACAATTACAGAATTTTAGATGTGTCCTTACCTGGGCCCTGTTGTTCAAAGCATCTTTAGCTTAACAAATTGTTAGTCGAGGATTTGTTAAGTCTTACAGTACTCACAAAATCATGAGGTTTTTTTTGCAGAAAAACTGTGTAAAGCTTTTGCAGTGCAAAAGCTTCTCACATTTTTCGGCAAAAAAAGGGCAGTGTTTTTGCATATAATATGTTTGAAAATTTTTCGACTCATTAACTAAAGATGTTGTTAGTTTTGAACAAGCAGGCCAAGATATTTAACAGCTTTAAAGTACTGTAAAGGAAAAGGCTAGAGTGCCCAAATACCTATGATAAAATATGGAACAATCACACAAACACTAATGTCCTTAATCTCAACTGGTATCTTCTTTCTTTAGTTTTTTAGATGGTGCTATATTTTCATTATCTTCTGTGGCCGGAGAACCTGCAATAAAGAAAACTAAATAAAGAAGGCACATGTGTGTCTTCTTAAGCACTAAAAACTAAACTCGCTGAATTTGCATACAGTGTAGATCCAGATGAGGCGGCTCAAAATAAGCAGCTCATCCTGATATAAACTGGTTGTCTAGTCTTGAAATTTTCAATATAGCTTGGACGAAATACCGTTTGAAATTCTGCAGACTTACATTTTGTTGTCTGCTTTTTAACACTTTAATGGTTAATGACATGCAACAGGCTGCACATGTGTGAAGGTCAAGAACTACTTACAAAAGTAGGTATTTTTCAGAACAAACATGCGTATACGACACAATGCAAATATTCAAATAATCATACAGTGTAGATACATGTATTTTGAAATTAAAGGTGTGTTTGCACATCTCCACTTTTTCCCACCATTTTTACATTTTTTGGTAAATCCTGCTTGCTTCTCTTCCCAGCATAGAACTTCATAATTGGGGCTACTGTTACAGCAAAGAATTTGCTCTCAGAGGAGCAAATTCTTTCCTGTAAATGTTGTCCCCAGTTGAGAAGGCAAAAACTGAAAATGGCGAGCTGTTTCTTCTGAATGTGCATCCATACAATTCTAATTCCTGGTACAGACAAATTGCAGCAAAGAGTGCACACCACAATCAGGCTCCTCTTTAAGGGTGAGGGTCTGCCATTCTGTCAAATGGTATTAAACAAATTCCCTTATTCCCCTGAGAAGACACACACTTGCCCTAATCAGATGAAAGAAAATACAGTCAAGCCTGTATTAAGCAAGCACCCAAGGGAAGGGCAACAAGAGCTGTCGCCTGACAGCATAGCTAGGTGCTTGCCCATCACACAGTCGCTATGGTGGTGTGGACTGCTATGTATAAAACTTCAGGCAAGCATGTCCATAATGACAACACATTTATAAACAAAAGCTATCTCAGAAATGTCTTAAAATAAAAAAAGAATCCACATGAAATTTCAAAGTCCATGAGCTTGAGATCAAAGAACTAAGGGGTAGGGGTGTGTGTGTGAGTGTGTGTGTGTGTGTGTGGGGGGGGGGGGGGGGGGGGGGGGCTAGGATGTATCAAAGCCTTTAACCGTTATCTAACATCAGTCCAAGTATTAGTATCAACTGAGTCCATTGTGGCACTGTGAAATTATGTCTTCATTAATATAAATTATGTCTTCATTAATATAAAACTAATCAAAATCTTTGAGACAAAACTCCAAGTCCATGACCTTGACATCAAGGTCATCCAGTCGGGTAAGTATATAGTGTTTTGTAAAAACTCAAAAAGTGTCTAACATCAGTTCAAGTGTAAACTAAATCTCTGCCAAGCATTATGAATCAGTACGCAATTAGAAAACTTTAATAAAGACCAAATTTCCTAAGTCCCTGACCTTGACATCAAGGTCACCAAGCAGGGCTGGGGTAGTACTCTGTAAAACTTTGGACTAATATCTAACTACAGTGAAAATATAAAAAGAATTCATCTATGGGTTCAGGAGATATGTGTCATTAAAAAACTTTAACCAAAACATCCAATCAATAAAAAGACAATTTTCTAAGTCCATGACCTTGACATCAAGGTCACTGAGGGGGGTGGGGGTAGTACCTTGGAAAACTTCGGACCAATATCTAACTACAGTGCAAGTATCAAAGGAATCCATCCATGGGTTAAGGAGATACTGGGCTTTAGAAAACTTTTAACCAAAACATCCAGTCCCAAAAAACTCCCAATTTTCTAAGTCCATGACCTTGACATCAAGGTCAAGGAGTGGGGTGGGGGTGGTACCATGTTAAACTTTGGACCAATATCTAACTACAGTGCAAGTATCAAAAGAATCCATCCATGGGTTAGGGAGATATAGGTCTTTAAAAAATTTTAACCAAAACATCCAATCCGGACGCCGACGCTGAAGCGGACGCGGACTCGGACGCCGTGGTGACAACAATAGCTCTTCCTGAACTTTCGTTCAGGCGAGCTAAAAACTGCTTGCTTAAGACAGGTGTTTGCTTAAAATGGGTGAATTTGTACTGAAAATGCTACTTTGGGATATGAGTTTTGTGCCTTTTAAGACAGGATTTGGCTTAATACAGTTGGCCTTTAAGACAGGTTTGATCGTAAGCAAAGCAACGGCGAAGGTGTTAGAATTATCATAGTACACAGAAATGCTGACGTCAGGGGTATAAAACTTTAACCCTTTTCTGACCAGTGAACTTGTCCATCCTTTAATATTGTTTGGATAAGCCCATTTCTACTGTTAGGAGATTCTGGTTTATGTTTTAATTTTCATTGCATTAAGCATAGAAATTCCTGTAAGCAAACAGTGTAGACCCTGATCAGATGCTGCAGAACACAGCATCTGAACGTGCACCGCAATGTTTGCATATGTCCTTATTAACATGTTTTCAGTAATGAAAAGCTTAACCAAAACCGCAAACTTTAGATGCTGCTGCTGACATAAAAACCAGAGTGACAACAATAGCTCTTCCTGTACAGAAAGGCTAAAAGGACAACTTACCATTTGAATCCTCTCCTAATTCCCGCTTTTGTGATTCTTTCCGTACCATTCTCAATGCTGAAAACAAAAGAAGATAATAAGCTTTACCACAAGAAACAGCCTTAGAGACTTTGGGGACAGATCATCCAGCACATCTGCGCATCTAATCAGTCTCTGCTTACATATCAACATCTCTATGGATCTATAGCTTACTTTGCAAATGGTGCAGATTGTTGTGTTGCTGCTTTATGTCGACAGTAAACAGCTATGGTCATGTTGGGATGGTAAGTTAACCTAACCACACTATTCCTGGGCAGGCTTAGACCTCCTAAGCGGTTAATCAGTACATAGTTTCGCCAGTAACTGACAACTGCCCTCTTGAATCAGCGCAAAGATAAATGAAAGTAAGTGGCCGGACCAGGTATCGAACCTGGGACCACTGGCTCTTGAGTTAAATTGATTGACTGATTTGTTGCTTTACGTCCACGGTAAACAGCAATGGTCATGTCGGGACGGTCAGTTAACCTAACCACACTATTCCTGGGCAGGCTTAGACCTCCTAAGCGGTTAACCAGTACTAAGTGCACACTTTCGCCAGTAACTGACAACTGCCCTTCTTGAATCAGCAGAATGAGAAACGAAAGTATATTGCCAGACCCAGTATCGCACCCAGGACCTCTGACTTATGAGTCAGGTGCCCTACCGACTGTGCTACCTGGCCTGGCAGCTCTTGAGTTAGACGTGCTACCGACTGCGCTATACAGCCTGGCCAAACAAATGCAGATTGTGATGAGTATGCTGGCTCGGTTTCGCAATTTGGCAGGGGAAAATTTTGTCATCTGCTTTTTTGCCCTTTAAGGGTTATCTTTTGTATACCCCAACTGAGCTGTAAATAATTCATTGATGGGCTGACAGGAACATTTTCTTCCAAATGCTGGCAAGAGATACTATCAGATTCATATGTCTTTTTCTGACTTAGTTGAAAACTGGGTGTCACCTATTAATTATGTAGCAAAGCATCATACTTGTGCAGCATGTACACTGTTCTGCTAGACCTCAACATCAGTATAATGCCATTTTTCACTCTGCTTAAGACAGCTTAATGTTTTGAAACTGCTGCCACTGTGCTCTTTTATATATCCATGCATCATGTGTACAAACCTACCTAATTTCATATCTGCATCATTGCTGTTTTCGTCTTGAGTACCAGGAAATGACATATTTGAATCCTCATTTAGATTCCCTGATCCTCCGCTGTAATTATCACTGCCCACTGAGTCTTTTGTGTTTTCATCTACCGCTAAACCTAAAAGAAGAAATGAGCCGCGACGTGACAAAACCAACAATGTGGTCGTGCGTCCAGCGCAGACTCAGATCAGCCTGGGCATCCGCCCAGTCTGATCAGAGTCTTCGCTGTCCGCATGAAGGTAGCTTAGTTCCTTGGCTACCCTTTAAGCGCTTATCGAAGAGTCTGATCAGACCAGGCAAATGCCCAGGCTGATCTGAGTCTGCGCTGGGCGCACGACCACATTGTTGGTTTTCTCGTGTCGCGGCTCAAATCATAATCAGAATAGTTCCAACTCCTCACTCTTATTAATGCCAATTTCATTCACTGATAATTCCCATCACCCAAACTTGAAACTGCTTGGAATTAGTTTTTAGAGTACTCTATGCAGCCAACAACTTCATCATACAGATGACTGAGTTGAACCAGTTGAATGATATAAGTATACCCAAGTGCATTTAACCAATAAAATACATGTTAATTCATTCCTACAATACCAAAACAATAGAGATGACTGAAAATTTGAATTTTCTTATTTTGTCACATAAATAATTATGCACATGTAAAAAGATCTTACCTTCTGATAAAACATCACAATATATTGTTGTAGAAAAATATGGTAAGTACAATAGTAACAGAAATGGCACTATTCACTCTTTTTATGGGTTTCCTTTTTTTTATAAACTACTGTTATTCTTCCAGGTACATGATAGAGTTTGTCATTCTGTGAAATTTCTTTACAGCCAAAAGGGCATATAGCTAAGGAGCAGAAACAAACTTAAAATGTAAGCACATACCTTATGAAGAAAGGATGCGCTGTTATTCCTGGAAGCTACCCATTACACACATGTATCCCTATCATGTTTTACCAAAACATTGAAAGAGTAATGTCAAGGAGAAATCTATCAATTGTCTCTCATTAAACTTCTTATTTTCTCACCTAAATTGCTATCTTCTCCATTTGATTGAGACATATCTTTATCAGCTCTTGCTACTTTGCCTACTCGGTTCTTGGATGTATGGTATACTCGCTTGCCGGACACCTGAAACAAGTGCATCAAGATTCATAACCATGATTATAAATTATCTAAACACTGGATCTGAGGTGACTCAGCATGTCTTGTAAATTCAGGATCTTATAGAAGGAATCTGATCAGAGTCTGCATTGCTAGCCATCCTTCAGGCTTTATTTTTTTGATAAACTGCCAGTTACCTGAAGTACAATCATCAAGTATTGTCTCTGTTTTATCAATTAAGTTTTACAACCATTCAGAGGAGCTCCAGTGGCTCAGTAGGTTAAGCGCTGCCCTTCTCATTTAGCGGTTCCAGGCTCAAATCCTCGCAGCACACCATCTTTCATTACTACCCTCCCATTGTCCTATTACTCCTTATATGACTGAAATACTGTTTAAAAGGACATAAAATTGCAAATCATCCATCCATATATACAACCCTTCAAACAGAGAAGTTTAAGTCTATTAATACATCAGAGTGGAGCGGACCACAGCTCAAAATAAAGTGAGATTTTGAGGATAATTCTGAGAAATGAAACCATATTCTGTGACCCTGATTAGACACTGATGTGCTGTCCCTGTATTAAATCATAAAACAGTATTTACCTGTGATGGCTGTGAACTTGACACTGAAATGAAAAGTAAGATTTCAAATATAGGAAAATACATGTAGTCTGAAATACACATATACATACCGTATTAATCCTATTAAATGCCCGTGGTGTTGCATTTTATGAAAAGGGAGGTATTATTTACGGCCTAAAGAGTAGCCAATCAGCCAAGAAAATTCTAATAAACAGAAAGAAGGTGAATGGATATACTTTCAGATGAAACCGTTCTACAATTTCCTTTTTTTGTCTCCCTTGTCAGAAAGGAATTTGCTCCTCTAGAAGAAAATTCTTTCCTTGAAGAGAGGACCCGATTTGGACAAGCTAGGTCCCCCTAGAGAAGCAAACAGGGTTTCATGTTGTTCCTCTTTGTAAAACTGATGGATAACACTGAGGTTGCCAAGTCAATATAGCACAATTTTTGGAAAAGAGGAAGGGTGCATGTATTAGAGCAGCAGCATTTATTATGATTACTACGGTATATGTATGCAATCATTATATAATCTCAGCAAGTATAAAGCAAGCCTTTGAGCATTTCCCCAGGCTCTATTTGGCAATTCTAGCATTATAAAACAATATCTTCTATGGTGAAAAAAGAACTCCTAAAATTTGCCATTTATCATACACATTCTGCCCTAACAGGCTGAATTGCCCTTTATGAGAACCTGAGAATTGAGAGAATCTATTAGAAGAAATACCATATTGATCCAATCAAATGCACCATGGACATTGCATAAAGGGGGGGGGGGGGGGGGGGGGGGGGGGGGGGGGGTCAGTTATTTAAAGCCAAAGTGAAGTGTAGTAAATCAGCCACCTCCAAAACACCTCTTATGTATTACGGTCAGTGGCTATACTTTCAGGGGAAGTAACTCCACTATTAGTAAATCAGCCACCTCCAAAACACCTCTTATGTATTACGGTCAGTGGCTATACTTTCAGGGGAAGTAACTCCACTATTTTTGCCTCCTTTTTCAGTAAGGGTCAACTTTTTAAAGGAAAGAATGTCCTTTAAGAGTAGACCCAATCATCTCCCAGCCTCAGAAGCAAGCAGGAATGCATACATATGAGTTTATATAACATAGTTTTCAAGGGTGTTTATCAGAGCAGTGGCGTTAACTAGGATTAATATGGTTTGTTATTTTCATTCTCTAGAGCAGCTTCCAAACCAACTCATACCAAATTAACTTCAGCAATACCGACAGCCTCAAGATAGACAAATCCTGCTGGGATTAAAGATTTCCAATACTGCATCGACAGTTATTGCCAACACAAGCTTCTGTTGCCATGGAAATATCAGGTTTTTCCTGGCATTAAATAGTCTCATTTTGAACTAGAACTGAATATGCCAATACTGCTCAGGCAAGCTTCAAATAATAATAATTAAAGCGCCAAAAAAGCAGACGACAAAATCTTCATCAGCAAAAGTTTGAAAATGTTTCTTCCAAACTATATCCTATTGAGAATTTAACCACCAGAGGACAAAAAGAGTAGATCCAGATAAGGCAGCTCTGACATTTTGAGCCACATCATCTATGTCATTTTCTGAAACTTCTAAAACTTGAAAACTGGACCAATCTAAACACTAAAAATTTATAAAGTATGACTTTCATGCAAACATGATCACACCTTTGCTGCAATATATAAACCTTTTATGAGTTGGAGTAGTGGACAAAAATAATTCTGTTCAGACTGTAAAAATAGCTGACCTACCAGCCAAGTAGTGTTTACCCCATGCAAAACATTTTTTAACCATTAGATTGTTAAGCACAACTAGAGTCGTTTTAGAGGGGTAGGTCTGTCTGAGAGCCTGTCAGGCATGCTAGACATCAAGTACACCTAATCAGTTATGGTTGTCCTTTGTAGGAGGTACGGAAGAAGTTTTTACAGACATTATTGGTATTTTACTTTATAAACTCTGAAAAGACCTTAAATATCATGATTTTTTTTCAATAGCAGCTTTTCAAGAGGGACCCTTAACTTGATTAATCCCGATTTGATTTTTGTGGAAACTAGACTTAATCCATCGAAACTTTAAAACACTGACAAAATGTTCAGCATTAACACCCGAGCCTAGGCAAGCAATCGATTTCTTCCTACGAAGCATACTCACTTAGTGCTGCTATCTTGCTTTTTAGTGCTTTTTATTATTTACGTTCAATGATTCCAGAATTTTTATGTTAAATGATTCCAGATTAAATCAAGTGACGTGACCTTGATAACTTCCAGAACATGGTGGGGACACATTTTAGTACATGTAGCTGGGTGAAAATATCAGAAAACTCTATCAAAATTTGAGGAAATTAGGCTTCTCAGGTAGAGGTACCCTGATTTTATAAGGTCAGGTGAATTCTTTCTTTCAGTTCTCTAAGGGTTAAAGGAACATTGATGTTGGTTTTTATTTCTCTGTAAACTGTAGGATCCCAAGAAGCTCAGTAGGTGGGCTACTGATCTAGCAGTCTTGGGTTCGAGCTCTGCCAAAGGCGGATATCTTTTCAATCATAAACTGAGTTCCATTGCACACAGCCTTTCATTATCACCCAGACACCCACCCATCGTCCTGATATGACTGAAATACTCTTGAAATAGATGTAAAATTGCAAATCATTCATTCATCTGTAAACGGTAATGGACAACAATGGACAGCATTATTGATATTTGCTGTTGTTATATCATGTTAACACTTAACATTGCTTAAACAGCCAAAAACAAATGAATTTGTAAAAAGTGTAGGTTCAGATGAGGTGGCTCATAATGAGCCACCTCATGTAGAACTACACTGATTGCCTTCTTGTCTTTGAATTCTAACATTCTAAATATGATACAGCTTGGGCAAAACATTTTTTGAAATTTTGCAGACATAAATATTGTTGTCTTTTGGTTAGACACTTTAAGAGCTAACAAAACTTCAGGTGACAAAACTGTTTGCCAGTGACTTCATCATCAGAGGTTGCAGTGAATTTCCTAGGCCACATTTGGGGACAAATATCAACTCTTATTTTCCACAATTCAACTTATATAATAATGAAAATCTTTCCAACTTTCTTATTTAGTTCTACATTTTGGTGAAAATTTCAGGAAAATTGGACCAAAAATAGCAAAGTTACAGATGTAAAAATTCACATTTGTAGCAATTACTCATGAATTATTCCAATAAAGACAGATTCAAAATAGTTCTTTAACATGTTGTAAGTAGATATATCACTCGCGCTACATGCTCTTGATCTCATCTACTTTACAACTGACCTCCATATTGTGAATTATTACTCAGCAATTCACTGCTAAAAGCTGATCTATTTTTGCCAATTTCAAGAATTTGCATGCTGAAATTTAACAGCCGTTGGCCAAGAGTTCAGAAGGATAGGAAAATCCTTGGGTTGTCAGTAGAACTTTTATGTGCCAAGTTTTCAATTAGTTCTGGTTATGTACAATAATATTACTACCTGGAACCCATTTGAAAATTTTCATTGAAGTATCTCCAACAGTGACCCATCTCTTCTCCCTGAAACAATCATGAAATAGATAGGCTACAACAAATTTCCCTACAAAGAGCTTTAAGGGGTGGTAGGGTAAAGATGCCATGAAACTTTGGCTATGTGAATAGCATAGATCAAGAGGTGGGTCATTATGTTGTCTGCTTTTTTGAGGCTGTTAGAGCTAACCCAACCACAGCAAAGTTCTTGGTATTGTTGGTGTCCACAGAACAGTTAAACATTTTAAGTTTTTACCCCAAAGTGTTCTGAAGACTTACTTCATCTTTGGCAAATGGTAGAACTTGATCAACTTGATCAAGTTTTTGGACATAATAGGATTTAGGGAGTCAGTTGTGAGTGGAAGAAGCTCTGTGTGTGTGTGTTGGGGGGGGGGGAGGGGGGGGGGGAGGAAGGAAGGCCCTCGTATCTGGGCAGCCCAAGCAGTCTCTGTTTGCTAATGTTTGCTACATTTCATTCCATGGAATGTGCATTCTGCTAATACAATTTGACTCGAGGAAGACCCATCCAAGTGTGTGTTTGGATGTGCAAGCTGAACACAGCCTTCACTGTTCACACAGGCCGTAAAACCTCTTTATATGAGGTGAGTAGGTATGCTTTCAGGCGAAGCAACTCTGCCATTTTTTTTCATCCCACTTCTCAATTGGGGCCAACTATTACATAAAAGAAACAAACAAATCAGAGCTCTAGATAAGAGGGAGTATTTGATGATAATTAGGGATAATTTATGTTAATTCTGCATAAAACCATACGTTGAGACCCTTCATCTGAACCGTCTCAGCGAGACGGTTCAGATGAGGGGTCACAACATATGGTTTTGATGAGATACAAGAAAAATTATCTTTAATTATCATCAAATACTCCCTCTTATCTAGAGCTCTGCAAATGCTTCCTTAGAAAATTTTCTTTACGAGTAGACCCCTTTGTGGAAGTTTCTGGTCAGCCAGGAAGTCATATAAGTGGTTCACATTTGCAAAAATGGCAGAAAAACATGGAATTGTACCCATAAACCTTAACACATGGCTCTAATGCCCTTTTTAATAAACCAATCCTCACTATACTTTTGAAAACAGGAGTAACAGAGCTATGTTTTGAAAAACATAGGAGTCCCAAATTATATATTTAATACAGATATCTGCATTTAAAATATAGATACAAACATAGATATCTCTTTTTATAAATTACAGATATCTCTAATTCAAATGCATATGTGTCTAACTGCAATACAGATATCTGTATTTAGAAGAGATATTGCTATTTCAGTATGAAGTAAACATATCTGTAATAAAAATAGCAATTTACCTATATTCAACATTACAATTATTAGAAAAAATTAGAAAGAGCTTTGTAACTAAAACTTAAATTGAGATATCTCTATTTCAACAGATATCTCTAATCTTCAATACAGATATCTCTAATTCATTTAGTAAATCTCTATTTCAAATGCAGATATCTACAATATATACAAGATATCTGCTTTTTGAGAAATAAGATATCTTATGTCATATTAGATATCTTATATCATATGTGTCATATAAACATATCAAGATATCTTAATTCATATATCAGGTTATCTACTTTCATAAATAAAATATCTAAATTCCCCTAGAAGATATCTTCTTAAACAAATATGATATCTATTTGGAGGTTATTTAAGATATCTTATGTATTATATCAGATATTTTATATCCCATTTTTGTTATCTTATATACTATATCTAAGATATCTATTTGCTATTTAAGATATCTTATATATTAAATAATATATCTATAGTATATAAGATAGCTCATGTAATGTAGATACCTGATATAAATGTATCTTATATTTCAGTTATCTCTTTAACAGGATAAATAGTCAAAGAGCTTGCCATGTCTTAGAGTCATGGGCCTGAATTTCAGTCAGCTGTCCAATGTAATTCCCTGGTATAATTCAACTTTTGAAGAATGAGTGATGGGTCTGAATTTCAATCATCCAACTTTTGAAGAAGTTTATACCTTTATAAAAGTATTTCTCAACTGGAATTACCAAAAATAAACTTTACAGTTTACTAAGAATGCCTATGATAGTTTATTGTATCAACAGAAAATTGACAAGAACCTTTTCTTTGAAAGTTTCTGAACCCCTATGAAAAATGTAGCTGCTACACATTTAGCTACACACTCTCCGTCACGTCGCCTATTTCCCCATGTGTTTACAATGAAATCTACACAAAACTTCAGACTTATTAATCAACCCTCTCTACGGAGATTCCACCTCATCAGCTGATCAAATACACAAACATGTCAATAGGTAATATACATACACTCACGCCGCACGCGACTCCAATTAGTAAATACCAAGATCAGACCTTAAATATCCCCTAACAAATCCCTTTATTCTTCGCAATACACAACCGCACCTCGAAATCGCCTGTTACTGACACACTTCATACTTACCAGTTTCTAACTTTATCTATTGCCGTAATCACTCGTTTGATGTCTTCTTTCGCTCGGCTCCGAGTTTCTGCGCGTATTGACCGAGACAACATATCTTCAAAATTTGCGCTTTGTAATCAAATAACTCGTTATGCAGACCTTTCACAGTGTCGAAAATAGAAAGATTATTAGCACAAAGCCCGGATGTGGCTGAGTGTTTCACGAGGAAGCATTTTGATTGGCTCGCTCGGGTGATCGCTCGGTCAGCAGGTGCGTGTTTTATCTGCGGTAGATTGGATTGAAGATGTAATTAGGGCAAGGGGGCGTGTACTTTCGTTTAACTGTACTTTCGGTTTACGACTAGTTTCCAATGAAAACAAAAACAAATAAACAAACAGTTAGTTTTAAAAACTGTGGCGGTAAAATCAGCGGCGCCAGGTATAAATAAATATGCTCGGTCACTCCTTTGTTTATTCTTGTCTTCTTGCATCTTAGAATTTCTACTACTGCAGCAGGGCGTTAGAATAGGCAGGCTGATCCAGCTCTACGAAACTTGCATGTGGCAGTGCGAAGATCGGCATTATGCAGCTATAGATTATTCTATAAGGATTAAAAATTACCGATTGTCTCTTTTTCTCCTGGTCGACTCTGGATAACACAAGTAACGTATAGTAAATAGGCGATAGATGAGTGCGTGTTTATTTCAGTTTAGGTCGCATGTTCGACTCTGTTTTGACGTGATCAAATGGTCAAAATTAAGACCGAAGGCAATAACAGGAAGAAACCATTGTTAAATTATTGTCTCGGGAGCCTCGGTAGCTCAGTGGGTTAGGCGCTGGCCGACTGATCTAGCGTTCCGGTGTTCGAGACTCGATAGAGGCGGAAATCTTTCCATCTGTAAACGGGGTTCCATTGCACACAGCCTTTCGTTATCACCCTCCCGTCTTCACGTCCCGATGCTGGTTTAAACAATATTTTATTTTAAACTATGAGATACATTCAGTACGTTCAGAGTACAATTTTCATAAAAAGGATTTGGTCGAAAGCTCATAGCTTGTATAGACCGACCTGATATGACTGAAATACTGTTGAAAAGGGCGTAAAATCGTAAATCATCCATCCATTCATTGTCTCTCCACAACACGGCCGATTAACTCCATGTTGTGGATAGGACGCTACTGTGGATTTGAAATTAGGCGAACACGAATGTGAGAGAATCGGTTCCATTGTTGTTAGTGACGGAATATTCAACAGTTTTTTCTCATCCGTTTTAGTCCGACGGACCGAATTACGTAGCAGATCCAGATGGGATGACTCATAAACTTATGGTAAAGATCCAGCCTTTTTCCCGTTCTTTTCGAACACCTTATTCTTAAATTATGGTCCTTGCATTTGTCCCAGGCAAGGGCGTAGCTGCCCATACGCAGATGCATATTGAAATTTTGTCAAACTGACAAAATTTCAACACGCATCTGCGTATTTGCATGATGACATTTTATCAAATAGAAAAAATTCAATACCAAACGCCAATGACATAGCAATCCGAAAAAAATAGGGGCCAAATTCCTCCAAATCCCCTGAAAGAGTATAAAACATCTTTGTGCGTATCATAAAATTACCCATAGCTATGCCCCTGCCAGTGCAAAAATGGTATGTGCAGTCCCACCCAAGAGTACTGCCAAAGGGTTAAGCGACCGTGTCATGGAGCCCCGAGGTAATCTTTTGAAGTATTTGTGATTGTTATCCTGAAATAAGCTGATTGTCTCACTTCTGACGATCTTGGACGGACACACGGCGCCAGGTGTGTGCAACTATGGTTACGTACCGCTGAGCCACTTGGGTAACGTCGATACGAGGATTGAACAGAACAGAACTTCTGACGATGTTGTCGGAAGATGATTCCATTCATTGGTAACTTGTTGGCTATTTTTTGTGGTTTCATTTAAATCTTGTCCAAGCCTTTCTCAGTTTCAATGAATTTCCTCTAGTTACGTATTACGAATAAATGTGGAATTTCAGAATTCGTGTACTTCAATCTTTCCTCGTAGTTCAGCGAGTTAAGCGCTGGTCTGATAAGCTAACGGTCCGGGTTCGACTCCGCTCGAGGCGCAACTCTTTTCAACGGTAAACGGGGTCCCACTGCAAACAACAAACTACAAACATTTTTATCAACCTTCCATCGGCTCGATTTGACTGAAGTACTGTTGAAAGGGTAGTAGCATCGTTATCTATCCACCTTTAGTAAGTGTGAGGTTTCCGAAGTAAGCTTAGCGGCTCATGTTGAACTTGTTCCAGAAGCAGGCTGCATCTGCTGTCCGCCGGAATCCAAAACGAAGAAATAGTGATAGCGGCGGTGCCGTGGTGTAAACTTTCAGCAGTTAAAATAGCGTCCTGTATTAGTTCAAGCTCCTATTACTAGGGGATTTGGGTGGGGGGTTGTCGCAGCTTGTAACTCTGGTGGGTTTGTTTGCGCTTTGGAGAGATTCTCTCGGTGCTTTTCACGTATTCGGCTGCTAATCAGCCTGCTATGCTAGTTGTAGCTTCTTTTTAGCCATTCATAGTCACAGCAAGAAGAAAGTGCTATCTAAGGGCTGAGTTGGTGTATGTAGCATATGCTGTCGTCCCTCATTGGAGTCGCCCGCCCTGAAGAGGATTTTTTTTGGGGGGGGGGGATGGGGAGGGGAGTGATAGAGGTCATTCTATGTGGTTTACACAGGAAACCTTCTGGATGCTGCTGTCGGTCTTGTTTTTATGAATTCATAATTGAGCCGCGACGCGAGAAAACCAGCAATGTGGTCGTGCGCCCAGCGCAGACTCAGATCAGCCTGGGCATTCGCCCAGTTTGATCAGACAAATCGTTAAGCACTTGAAGGGTAGCTACGGCTCTAAGCTACCTCCATGCGGACTGCGAAGACTCTGATCAGACTGGGCGGATGCCCAGGCTGATCTGAGTCTGCGCCTGACGCACAAACACTTTGTTGGTTTTGTCGTGTCGCGGCTCATATATGATATATCAATTCAGATTGTTCTGTGACTTTAAGAGAGAGGTCATTGGATAGTCGTGGATGCAGCATTCGAATTGAAGGAAGTTTAACCTAGATTGTTGTGTTGGTACGGAGCTTCTGGGTTTATTGTTAGTTGTGATCCTTGATTGAGGTTGCCTCTCACAACCTTATCTTTTTCTCAAAAGTAACTACCTTAATTTTTTAAATAATTTGAGCCGCGACATGACAAAACCAACAGAGTGGCATGTGTGCCACAGCAAGCATCCTGATCAGACTGGGTGTATGCCAAGTCTGATCAGAATCTTTGTGGTAGATGCCCTGTCTGACTGTCTGATTAGAGTCTTTGCTGTGGCAGACATGCCACTATTTTGTTGTTGCTTATAACAAGATAATCACAGAGCTATCATAAATTCAGTGTTTTATTTTTTAATCCTTTACGCCTGTAGGCAATTAACTCGTGAAGTTAAATGACACTTGTTAGGAAAACGGCGAGGTGAGAAATTATCAAATGAAAGTGTTGCATTTGGAAACCTATTAAAGGAGAGGGAAAACGACAACAGGCCGCGCATGATTTTTAATTGCGCATGCGTTGGTCAGTTACTTTTAGTAGACATTGGTAAATCCATTTTTAGTTATAAATAGCGTTCGGAAAATCCAATAATAATTGTACAGCGCTGCACTTAAAACAATGGCTTATCTAGCATGTTAAAGCTCTCTGCAAATTACTATTTCTGTAAATTTATTTATTTATCATTTATTTATATATATATATATATATATATTTATTTACTTATTATCTATTTATTTTTAATTCTTTCTTTTCCCCTAATTAGATTAAAAATGAGCAAAACTCATTGGGCACGACGATATAATGTTCTACTATCGTAAGGGTTTGCTGTACGGGCGATGGAATTTAGAGACCCTTCGTATCAACAAAAATGTTTGCCAGTTTGATATATTTACATGTAGATCTAAAACAATTGATATTGTTTAATATGTTTCATTGGCCCTTTTACTGTATGCAAGTATTAGGGACGAGTCATTTATTATCAGGTCGGGGGCCGAATACATTCAGAAGGCTATGTGTTTGTGATTGTGGGGGGGGGGGGGGGGGGGGGATTTTATTAGTGATCTACTGGGAGTGTGTGGAGGGATAGGGGGGAGCCTTGCATAATTTCTTTTTTAAATAAAGACAAATGGGAAAAAATCCATTTGTCTTAACTTAAAAAATGTTCAAGACTCCCTATTACACCTACACTTTCAAATTAATTCTATTCTTTCAAATTTAAGATTTAAAAAAGCTTACAAAGAAGAAAATACTAGGGTCGCTCTATTCCCCCCCACCCCCCACCCCCACCAACAACCAACAAAAAAAATCATTGGTGTATTAGTAGGTACAATGAATGGTCTTAAAAACATGTCGACCAGAGGATATGTTCTCAAGTAAATTTAACGCCTGCGTTTGTGACGGTTTCTTGTCATCAGTAAAAAAACTGCTCTGGAATCTGGGCACTGGGCCCAACACCCTTGATGTTATTATCAGCTCTATAGAGCATTCAGTATCAGTTTCTTGGTGGACATTTGCAGAAAAAAAATAATGAACTATTAATCGGTATATATAATCAACCTGTAACAGTGAGAGAAATTTCTTTGTATTTTGTGCCCATAAGTTTGATTGAGGTCTATCTATTATAAAGGTTCTTGAGGTCTGTCTTACATTAGGGTTGTGGGGGTTTGGGGCGGGAGGGGGGGTGGATGGGTCATAAAAGTTTTTGTCACTTATCTGGAGTGTCTGGAGTGGGAGGGGGGCGGCGGGGGAGTTGAAAACAAAATATAATGAAACTGGTAGGTAGCATGATTTCCTATATGACAAATAGGGACCGTGATACAGCTGTTGTTATAATTTCATGATTACAGCTGGAGCACGATCTTCTTTAGCCTGACAAACAGCTACAGCTTGGTCTCTGTTAGTGTAAACTACAGCACAGCTGCAGCAAGCTCTCTATTTGTCATATAGGAAACCATAACAACAGCTGGAGCATGGTCTCTGTTAAGTATATAGGAATCATGCTCCACCTGTTGTCATGAGAGTTTAACAACATCCGCAGCATGGTCTCTGTTAGGTATATAGGAAATCATGCTCCACCTGTTGTCATGAGAGTATAACAACAACTGGAGCATGGTCTTTGTTAAGAAAATAGGAAATCATGCTCCACCTGTTGTCATGAGAGTATAACAACAGCTGGAGCATGGTCTCTGTTAAGTGAATAGGAAATCATGCGCCACTTCTTGTCATAAGAGAATAAAAACAGCTGGAGAATGGTCTTTGTTAAGTATATATAAAATCCTGCTCCACCTATTGTCACGAGAGCATAACAACAACTGGAGCATGGTCTCTCTTATGTATATAGGAAATCATGCTCCACCTATTGTAGGGGGTTCAGATGACGTTACGTCATCGCGTAATTTACTAGTTGTGCGCTAAAAATGCTTCCTTTTTACCACGTTGTATTGTTGTAGTTTACAAGAATTTTGTCATTATTTTTAAGCAGAGAAAGGGAAACAGCCTTCTTTTTTAATTATAGGGCATTTTCAGTGCCAAAAATTCTATTTTACACGTAAAATAACGTTTTGTAACCACTGACCACCGTCGATTTTCACTTAACGTCATTCTGACGTGGCCGCATTTTTCCGATTGTTTACAACATAGTGGGGTGTCTTGAAACGGTTTCCGCGGCAACGTGTAAGCGTGATTAGTCAGACTGACCTATCAAATAAATTCCGAGATAGTGACCTTTACGAGATTGATTGCCTCGGTAAAATTCGATCATTAACAAGAAAGCTAGGGCAATTTGACTGAAATAAGCCGAATTTTAACAGGTAAATAACTGTTTTGAAAAACCGAGGCACTCAGATTCGAATTCTCAGACCTATAATCTTCAAAAACCATTCCACCTCTATGCCATGAGCTATTTTATATGCCGCGGAAATCATTGTTTGGAGACATGGTATCGACGATATTAATGACGTTTCTCCACCCGCCGTTACGCTAAATTTGACGTCAGGATTTTTCATCACTTGATCGAGGGCTCCCCCGAAACTATGACTATGCAGTCGATATTTATTGTGTTAAGCAAATTTAATCGAGTCAGTTTTTATCTAAATTATTGTGATTTGCTATTTTCCATACATTTTTAAATACAAAACAAAGGAAAGCGAAAGTTATAGTATCTGCAAAATTTATTATTTTACCGTAAACCAACTTTGGTCGGCATTAATCAGAATTATTTGGCATTTCCCCCGCATAAAATTTATGTGAACACATACATATCAACATAAATTCAATTGTCATAAAATTCATATTCTCATATCATTTTCTGTCACAATTCAAAAGATTTTATTCCAAGTATATCAAAAGTATTGCAGTCGACAATTAAAGATCAGCATACATTTAAGGAGTACTCCGTAGCTCAGTGGATTTAGCACTGAGCTAGCGCGGTTTGATTCTCGATGTAGGCAAAACTCTTTTCGACCGTGAACAGGGTTCCATTGCACACATCCTTTCATATGACTGAATGCTCTTGAAAAGGTCGTAAAATGCGTCATTTCATCAGTGCCTTTGTGTTGGTCTAACAGTGCAAAGCCAAGATGAATATCAGCTTGGAGTGTTTTTCTTTTGTCAGTCCTGAATGAAGTTGTTATTTAAATTTGTATATTTATTTTAAGACGAGATACATTTTGGTACCATCAATTTCTGTTATCGCACTAAGTCTGCTGCGGCCGCTGCTAAAGTTGGACTATGCACCTTAAAGTCTCCATAGTACGTTCTACTCACAGTGATAGAACGTCTAAATCAACCTTCACGTTTGGTGATAAATGAGAATTTGGGTTTATGAGCATATATATTGAATCACATAGCTGTTGCAAAGAGTAAGGGAAACAATGTGTTTCGATAAACAAATTTACTGCTACAGATGCGGATTTCCATATTCAACTTTTTCAATGTCTCTAATCCTCAAAAAAGGCTGAAATAATAATAATAAAAAATGATGGGAAAACAGCTCTACAAAGTACTAGTTCCTTTCCTGGTTCCCCGTCGAACTATGCAATATTATGAAAAAGCGCGCCAGGTTTGTACGCTGTATTTTTACCGTTTATTGGAAGATCATTTTAGTTGCAAATTTATAGTACCCGAACGATTTTAAATGAAACTTAACAATGTTTTATTTGTTTAAACTATATCAGGGTCATGTACAAAAATGAATCTTTAGTAAGAAGCTTGCAGCGATAACTCACAATAAAAGATTATACAAATAAAGGGTCTTTAAGTTACTTACTGATCAGCTGACAAACATTGTCAACTGGTCAGCCAAAAATCATAGTAAATCATGAAAGGAACGTTCTGTGGTCAGTGAAAATATTTCAAGGATTTGTATCAGGTGTTCTTTACTAAGAATAAATCTTGAAAGGTCTTCAGGAAGCAAGGCAGACATTAAAGAAACGGGTAGGCCTAAAAGAGACTTGATTTCATTGAGTCAGTTCAAGTGCAGTAATTTACTGTTGCAACACTGCCAATGTCCCCCTAGTCCCCCGGCTTCAGCGGCATTAATTTCGAACTGACTCAGAATGAGCCCAATGATTCCATTATGTAATATTCACTATGCATGGTGAAGTATAGTGACACTTTTTATATGGCTGCCACACTGCACTTAACATTAGTTGCACTGAACTTCAATTTAACCGTTTTCTAGCTGTCAAATGACCACCCTAAAGGAATGGAAAAAAACATGATCTGCATTATTATAGTAAACCCGGGGATACGTTTCTAAGTACGGTGGTTGTGGGAAGGGGGAGGAGGGGGTGGTTGCGGTCGGGCGATGGTGCCCGGTAAATTTCAGTGCCGAGGCGTCCAACTATTGTATATGGATAATAGAAGAGTAAGGGTCTACCGTGTTTGCAGTAGATGTGGGTGGGGTAATTTGGATATTTCTTCTCTCGCCTGTCATATCTTTTCTTTCTCTCCCTCTCTGGGAGACAGCTCGACACAAATTGAAATACTGTTTCAAAGAGTTGTTAAACCCCATCCTACCAACAAATTGACCAAGTACGGGGAGACTGATGCTTTATGTTATTTGCTATTTATTACGGTCTCGAATGATCAAAGAACTGTTCTTTACTCATGTATGACAACACATAAACACGCTTGGATGAGCTATATATTTTACAAGTAATATGTTATATTTACTGACAGATGTGCGTGATATTTTGCAATATAAGCATATCTTACAGATGTATTTAATTTCACGAATGAGGTAGTGACTTGTATCTGTTGCGAGAGGTGGTAAGCGAGACGTGCATTTCGGGCTTTACCTTCTTTTTCATAGAAATGCAGATTTTACAGAAAGTTTGACCAACAAAAAAGCCACCAAATTACTTTGGAAACAAGTGAATCAATTAAAATGCGAGCAAATGTTCCAGCTTTAACCAGGTACTGAGGCACACACTAGATCATTTGTGAATTTGCTTTATCCTCTTTTCTCGTAATGTCATCTCTTTCAGTTTGGCCGGCAAACACTGTTTTCGTGGCCATTTCGGACAAGTAAATGGCATCCTGGTTACCATGGAAACAGCTGAACCACTAAATAATGCTTGCAAATTGTAAAACTTGTATAACTGAATTGTGTTAAACTACCTTTAGGATTTGTGACTGTTTCTATTTTTTTTTATTTTGCATTTGATATCTTTTTATCATGGAAACTCCGTGTAAGCGGCCATTTTGAACAAGAAAATGGCCGCCTCATTACCATGGAAACAAACTCACAAATAAAAACTGTTAGTAAATGGTGCATCTTTTATAATTGCTTCATACATTGTATCATTTATGAGTGTTCTTTATCATATTCTGTCATTTTGTCATTATTCGCTTCATATAAAACTCCGATTTCACTGCCATTTTGAACCAGAAATTGACAGCCTGGTTACCATGGAAACGAGTGAACCACTCAAAAATATTTGCTGAAGTTGCCGCCCATATTACTGCATCATACAGTGTATATGAATAAGACTATAAGTAAAAGACTTAAATCCTTGCCCCAATTTATGCTTAATGAATGTGAAATTCGGTGCCATCAGCCCGTATACTGAATACATTGGAGCATGATTACAAAATTGGTCACAATGGCTTGTCTAAAACATGTCATAACTTTCGAACCAAGCACCCTATTCTAATAATATACATATCATTTTAGAGGAAATTGAATATGCTTTCTCATAAAATAGGTAAAAATAAGTAAATTTGCATTTTTAAAAAACACCTGAAGCCCCTACCTATTGTCATGAGAGTATAACAACAGCTGGAGCATGGTCTCTGTTAAGTGAATAGGAAATCATGCGCCACATGTTGTCATGAGAGTATAACAACATCTGGAGCATGGTCTCTGATAAGTATATAGGTAATCATGCTCCACCTGTTGTCATGAGAGTATAGCAACAGCTGGAGCATGGTCTCTGTTAAGTATATAGGAAATCTTGTTCCACCTGTTGTCATGAAAGCATAACAACAGCTGGAGCATGGTCTCTGTTAAGTATATTAGAAATCCTGCTCCACCTGTTGTCATGAGAGTATAACAACAGCTGGAGCATGCATGGTCTTTGTTACGAATATAGGAAATCATGCTCCACCTGTTGTCATGAGAATATAACAACAGCTGGAGCATGGTCTCTGTTAAGTTTTTAGGAAACCATGCTCCACCTGTTGTCATGAGAGTTTAGCAACAACTGGAGCATGGTCTCTGTTAAGTATTTAGGAAATCATGCCCCATCTGTTGTCATGAGAGTATAACAACACCTGGAGCATGGTATCTGTTATTATATAGGAAATCCTGCTCCACCTGTTGTTATGAGAATATAAGAACAGCTGGAACATAGTCTCTGTTAAGTATATTGGAAATCATGCGCCACCTGTTGTTATGAGAGTATAACAACAGCTGGAGCATGGTCTTTGTTAAGAATATAGGAAATCATGCTCCACCTGTTGTCATGAGAATATAACAACAGCAGGAGCATGGTCTCTGTTACACCATGTTACCTATTTATGTCAGACTGACCTCATTCAAAACATGTATGAAACACAAAGAACTTTTTCTTATTTTAACAGGTTAATTATTCATGGTCTGTGTAAACTTGTCTTCATTTTTAAAACTGTCTTCTGCTAATGGCCATCCAGCAATCTGTTGTCCACTGCTTCACAGCTTAATAATTATAACTGTTAAAGCTAATACTGGGGCGTCTGGGTCGCAGCCACTGTAGTTCTGCTGATGAAAAGGCGCTTGGAGAGCTGATATCATAAATGCAGGCATTAAATTTAATTTAGAACAAAATCATCTACTTGACATGATTTTATAGACACTTTCATACTGTTGTTTTCTAGCAAATCAATGAAAAGAGCTGTCTTTTTTATATGAAGCTGCCAAAGTTTTGTCTGTCTTTTCCATATAAGCCCTTAAGTTTTGAGTTTGAAAGAAAAATAGTGAAATTTTAGGAGTAATGGGGGGCCTGGAAGCCCCCCCCCCCCCCCCCCCCCCAAGAAGCCGAGACATTTTTAAAAATGAAGGTCGATGTAAGAATTCTGACATCCCCCCCTCCACAATATGTTTACTAAAATATATGACCTCCCTTTCTCCGAGGCTTATTGATTTCCGACCCCCCCCCCCCCCCCAGTACATCACCACATCACCAAAAACAATTCCGATCCCCTAAATGTACCCGGTTCCCCCACACCTGATTATAAATTACTCGTCCCAAATTCAAGCAAAAAAAATTAAAAGTTACGTTTTCCAACCTCAAAAAAAAGTGTTACAGTTGTCGGGATAGATTGTATCAGTCGACAGCCTGCGTTTGATCTCGAATATATGAAGAAAACACTCTTTATTGTTCTGTTGTGTAATTAGCCTTGTAAACAGCAGACTGCATGTAACATAAGAGCATTTTCGGTAACAAGCGGTTATTCAAAGAGTTGAAACAGTTCCGGTGAAACTTAAAAATAGAGACTATGTTCCACCTATTCTTGTTTTCTCATGACAACTCATGACAACAGGAGGAGCATGGATTCTTATATTACTAAAGGAGACAGAGCTCCAGCTGTTGTTACATCATGTATCATGTCATGAAAACAGGAGGAGCATGGTTTCCTATAGTACGTACAGAGACCATGCTCCATCTGCTGTTATAATCTGATGACAGCAGGTGGAGCATAGTAACCTATCGTTCTAACAGAGACCATGCTCAAGCTGTTGTTATAATCTGAGGACAACAGGAGGATCATGGTTTCCTATAGTACTATAAAAGACCATGCTCCAGCTGTTGTTATAATCTGGTGACAATAGGAGGAGCATGGTTTCCTATAGTACTAACAGAGACCGTGATTCAGCTATGGTTTGAGGGCTGGATTTGGATTTTGATTGTTTCAGTTCCTGGTCTTTGCATACTTTTTACTTTTGTTATCATCTGATGACATCAGGTATTGTACTTTTAGAGACCACGCTCCAGCCGTTGTAACAATCTGATGATAACAGAAGGAGAATGGCTTCCTCAAGTACTAACATAGACCATGCTCCAGCTGCTGTTATAACCTGATGACAACAGGAGGAGCATGGTTTCCTTTAGTACTATCAGAGCTGCTTCTGTTAACTGTACATGTCTTTGGTAAACTTGTGACAATCTGTGTATATGTGCTTCTTTCCCTATTGGTTTTGAAAGTTGGATTTGTGGGATTTGATTGTATTAATTCCTGATCATTGCCTATCTTTTTACTTTCCTATATTACTAAAATAGACCTTCTTCAGCTGTTGTTTTAATATGATGACAACAGGAGGAGCATCGTTTCCTATGGTACTAACGGACGTGACGTTACTTGTTTTTCAAATACAGTCTAGTTTCTGAAGAAGGCGAAAGTCGAAACGTGAAAACCTGTGTTTTGTCTTATTTCTAACCTTTATGGTACTAAAAGAGAGCACGCTCTAGCTATTGTTATAATCTGATGAAAACAGAAAGAGCATGGTTTCCTATAATACTGACAGACTGTTGTAATAATCTGATGACAACAGGAAAAGCTTGGTTTCTTAAAGTACTTACAAAGACCATGCTCAAGCTGTTGTTATACTCTCGTGACAACAGTAGGAGCATGATTTCGTATATACTAAACAGAGAACATACTCCACCTGTTGTTATACTCTCATGACAACAGGTGGAGCATGATTTCCTATATACTTAACAGAGACCATGCTCCAGATGTTGTTATACTCTCATGACAACAGGTGGCGCACGATTTCCTATTCACTTAACAGAGACCATGCTCCAGCTGTTGTTATACTCTCATGACAACAGACGGAGCATGATTTCCTATACCCATTAGACAGACCATGCTCCAACTGTTGTTATACTCTCATGACAACAGGTGAAGCAGGATTTTGTGTATACTTAACAGAGCCCATGCTCCAGATGTTGTTATACTCCTATAACAACAGGTGGAGCATGATTACCTATATACTTAACAGAGACCATGCTCCAGATGTTGTTATACTCTCATGACAACAGGTTGTGCATGATTTCCTATTCACTTAACAAAGACCATGCTCCAGCTGTTGTTAGACTCTCATGACAACAGGTGGAGCATAATTTCCTTTATACATAAGAGAGGTCATCCTCCAGCTGTTGCTATAATCTCATGACAACAGGTGGAGCATGATTACCTACATACTCAACACAGACCATGCTCCAGATGTTGTTATACTCTCATGACACCAGGTTGTGCATGATTTCCTATTCACTTAACAAAGACCATGCCCCAGCTGTTGTTATACTCTCATGACAACAGTTGGAGCATAATTTCCTTTATACATAAGAGAGGTCATCCTCCAGCTGTTGCTATAATCTCATGACAACAGGTGGAGCATGATTACCTACATACTCAACACAGACCATGCTCCAGATGTTGTTATACTCTCATGACACCAGGTTGTGCATGATTTCCTATTCACTTAACAAAGACCATGCTCCAGCTGTTGTTATACTCGCATGACAACAGGTGGAGCATAATTTCCTTTATACAGAAGAGAGGCCATCCTCCAGCTGTTGCTATAATCTCATGACAACAGGTGGAGCATGATATCCTATATATACTTAACAGAGACCATGCTTAAGCTGTTGTTATACTCTCATGACAACAGGTGGGGCATGATTTCCATTCACTTAACAGAGACCATGCTCCAGCTGTTGTTATACTCTCATGACAAGAGGTGGGGCATGATTTCCTATACACTTAACAGAGACCATGCTCCAGATGTTGTTATACTCTCATGACAACAGGTGGCGCATGGTTTCCTATTCACTTAATAGAGACCATGCTCCAGCAGTTGTGATACTCTCAAGACAACAGGTGGGAGCATGATTTCCTATATACATAAGAGAGACTACGCTCCAGCTGTTGCTATACTCTCATGACAACAGGTGGAACAGGATTTTCTATATACTTAACAAAGACCATGCTCCAGCTGTTGTTATACTCTCATGACAACAGGTGGTGCATGATTCTCTATTCACTTAACAGAGACCATGCTCCAGCTGTTGTTATACTCTAAGGACAACAGGTGAAGCATGATTTCCTATATTCTTAACAAAGACCATGCTCCAGCTGTTGTTATAATCGCATGACAACAGGTGGAGCATGATTTCCTATATACTTAACAAAGACCATGCTCCAGCTATTGTTATACTCTCATGACAACAGGTGGCGCATGATTTCCTATACACTTAACAGAGACCATGCTCCAGATGTTGTTATACTCTCATGACAACAGGTGGCGCATGGTTTCCTATTCATTTAATAGAGACCATGTTCCAGCAGTTGTGATACTCTCAGGACAACAGGTGGGAGCATGATTTCCTATATACATAAGAGAGACTACGCTCCAGCTGTTGCTATACTCACATGACAACAGGTGGAACAGGATTTTCTATATACTTAACAAAGACCATGCTCCAGCTGTTGTTATACTCTCATGACAACAGGTGGTGCATGATTCTCTATTCACTAAACAGAGACCATGCTCCAGCTGTTGTTATACTCTAAGGACAACAGGTGAAGCATGATTTCCTATATTCTTAACAAAGACCATGCTCCAGCTGTTGTAATAATCGCATGACAACAGGTGGAGCATGATTTCCTATATACTTAACAAAGACCATGCTCCAGCTATTGTTATACTCTCATGACAACAGGTGGAGCATGATTTCCTATATACTTAACAGAGACCATGCTCCAGATGTTGTTTTACTCTCATGTCAACAGGTGGCGCTTGATTTCCTATTTACTTTACAGCGACCTTTTCTAGTTGTTGTTATACTCTCATGACAACAGGTAGAGCAGGATTACCTATATACTTAACAGAGACCATGCTCCAGATGTTGTTATACACTCATGACAACTGGTGGCGCATGATTTCCCATACACTTAACAGAGAACATGCTCCAGCTGTTGTTATACTCTCATGACAACAGTTCCAGCAGGGTTTTCTATATACTTAACAAAGACCATGCTCCAGCTGTTGTTATACTCTCATGACAACAGGAGGCGCATGATTTCCTATTCACTTAACATAGACTATGCTCCAGATGTTGTTAAACTCTCATGAGAACAGGTGGCGCATGATTTCCTATTCACTGAACAGAGACCATGCCCCAGCTGTTGTTATACTCTCGTGACAACAGGTGGAGCATGATTTCCTATTTACATAAGAGATATCATGCTCCAGCTGTTGCTATGCTCTCATGACAACAGGTGGAGCAGGATTTTCTATATACTTAACAAAGACCTTGCTCCAGCTGTTGTTTTACTCTCATGACAACAGGTGGCGCATGATTCTCTATTCACTTAACAGAGACCATGCTCCAGCTGTTGTTATACTCTAAGGACAACAGGTGAAGCATGATTTCCTATATTCTTAACAAAGACCATGCTCCAGCTGTTGTTATAATCGCATGACAACAGATGGAGCATGATTTCCTATATACTTAACAAAGACCATGCTCCAGTTATTGTTATACTCTCATGACAACAGGGGGAGCATGATTTCCTATATACTTAACAGAGACCACGCTCCAGCTGTTGCCAGCTGTTGTTATGGTCTCCTTAATGACAAATAGAGTGCGAGCTGCAGCTGTAATCATGAGATTATAAAAGTAGCTGCATCACGGTCCCTATTTGTCATAGAGCAAATTATGCTACCTACCAGGTTCATTATATTTGGTTTCCCCCCCCCCCCCTCCTCCAGATAGGTGACAAAAAACTTTATGACCCATCCACACACCTTATGTAAGACAGACCACAAGAACCTTTATAATAGACAGACCTCAATCAAACTTTTGGGCAGAAAATACAAAGAAATTTCTCTCATTGTTGCAGGTTAATTATATATACCGATTAATGGTTCGTTATTTTTTTCTGCAAATGTCCATCAAGAAACTGATGCTGAATGCTCTATAAAGCTGATAATAACATCAAGGGTGTTGGGCCCAGTGCCCAGATTCCAGAGCAGTTTTTTTACTGATGACAAGGAACCGTCACAAACGCAGGCGTTAAATTTACTTGAGAACATATCCTCTGATCGACGTGTTTTAACACCATTCATTGTATATTGTCCTACTAATACATCAATGTTTTTTTTTGTTGGGGGTGGGGGGTGGGGGGAGGGGGAATAGAGCGACTTTAAGACCATTCATTGTATATTTTCCTACTAATACATCAATGTTTTTTTTTTGTTGGAGGGTGGGGGTGGGGGGAGGGGAAATAGAGCGACCCTAGTATTCTCTTCTTTGTAAGCGTTTTTAAATCTTAAATTTGAAAGAATAGAATTTATTTGAAAGTGTAGGTGTAATGGGGAGTCTTGAACATTTTTTTTAAATTAAGACAAATGGATTTTTTTTCCATTTGTCTTTATTTTAAAAAAGAAATTATGCAGGGCTCCCCCCTATGCCTCCACACACTCCACCCCCTCCCCTCCCAGTAGATCACCAATAACCCCCCCCCCCCCCCCCCCCCCCCCCCCAAACACACACACACATACCCTCCTGAATGTACCCGGCCCCCAACCTGATAATAAATGACTCGTCACTAATACATGCATTCAGTAAAAGGGCCAATGAAACATATTAAAAAAAATCAATTGTTTGTTTCTTAGACATCAAACTGACCAACATTTTTGTTGATCGAACTTCGAAAAAAGATGAACATGTTTCGTATTCAAATTCTTCAACGATAAGTTTTGCGTGATCCACACACAGTCATAAAAGCTGTCTGTTTTAATTGTCTATTTTTAAACATGGATGCAGCGACTTAAAAATAGATCGGTCGATATGTGCTATATTTAAACGAGCTATTAATAGTATATAGTTGAGCATGCGCATAGCCAGATCATGCGCGGCCTGTTGTCGTTTTCCCTCTCCCGGTTTGGGACTATTAAACCTAGAAAATAAGAACCATAACTCCCCCCTGCAGATTTTAAGGAATCGTGTCCCTTTCTAATCGTCTTCATAGAAACAGTCTCTGTTCTATTGCTTAAAAATGATGAAGATATTTTCATAAAAGATGGAACAAATATAAAGCATTATCAGACCATGTGCAGAGAGCAAGAATTGAAACCACACCTACATTTGTGACGGAATTACAGTTAACTCTCGATATCTCGAACACTGATATCTAAAAGTACCTCTTCTTTCAAAGAAACCCGTTTGTACACTTTCCCTATTTTTATTTACATTTCAACTTCTCTTATCTCAAACTACTGATATCTCACAGTAAATTTATTTTAGATATCAGTAGTTTGTGAAGAATTGTGACTTTGAGATATCGAGAGTTGACTGTATAGCCCATATTCACAAACTAAACTCAAACTCCACCTCGACTCGAACTTACCGGATAAATAGCTATAATTGCCTAACGGTCCAAGATTATCTCGAGGTGAAGTCGAGTCGTATTCACAGACATGAGTGTAGCTGGAGTCACCTCCAATAAGTAAGGTTTGGTCGAGGAACGGTGAGGCTCCCTCGACTGCGACTCGAGTTAAGTTTTGTTAATATTTCAGCGTTTTCATGGCTATGCTGTGACAATATGAAGCAGCACGACTACCTAAAATGTTGTTATAGGCCAGAGGACTTCTTTGTAATACACTATCAACATATTTTGTTCTCTCTCTCTCTCTCTCTCTCTCTCTCTCTTTGTTTGTGACAAATTCATACTTATCAGTAAGGGTGCTGCGTTTCACAGACAGACAGGGCTTTGGCTTATGTCATATGTAATTTGAATCTCCTGACAGCCATAATGTTAAGAAAATATTAAGTCTATATTGAGACGTCTCCATGAGAGAGAGAGAGAGAGAGAGAGAGAGAGAGAGAGAGAGACCCCCCCCTCCAACGCACACACGGGGTCGGGTTGGGTGACGATGCTCGGTAATTTTCAGTGTCGGCGCATCCTACAATGCACAAGTGTTAGCAAGAGCATGATTCGTCCGCCTGTACGGAGAGATAATTCACGAACTTTAGCGAGTGTCATATTAACCATGTACAGTCGGACAAACCGCATTCTGTCTCACTTATAGCGCGACACCCAATGTAGGCATTGCACGTTACGGGGTATCTCATGCTAAAGATTGGGTATCTGAGGATCATACTATAAATTTGGATAATAATAGGACATGGGCCAGCTGTGCTTGCAGCAGGTGTGGGATGAGTTTTTTTACTTGTGTCTGTCTTATCTGTCTATCGTTAACCCCCCCCCCCCCCCCCCCCAAAAAAAAAAAAAAAAAAAAAAAGAGAAAGAAAATGAAACAACTTCCCCCAAACCTGTCAAAAATAATTGATACCTTTCAACATTACAGCCTTCGATGAAAATATGTTATCCGAAAATTCCATGGACGGAACCAAAAGACGGACTGACAGACGGACGAACGAAAGGACAGACAGACTAACCGAAAACTATATATAGCATACATCATATATTGGGGGTAAAATAATATAGAAACTACGAATAATGAAAACGCCCATTACATTATTTATTGTATTATCGAAGTCTGTCCATTACAAGCAACAACATCGTCCCCTTGTCACTATCTATGCCAAGTTTGGATAAAATCCGTAAAAGAAAAAAAGCTTTATGAAGCGTACACAACGTGTGAAAGCGAGGGGTGGTGGGGGCGTGGGAATGGGGGTTTGGGGAGAGTGGGGCAGCCGACTCTGCGCAAAATACCTCAATAATAAACTACGGAGCACTGCCAGGAGGTAGGGTCAAAAGAATAAATACGTGATACGAGAATAGGAATTCGATTAAAGTTTCAGCAAAACACTGGAGAAGGACGGGATCGAACCCATGACTGATGTTTAACATGCAGGTAGCTTAATCGCTACACCACAGACGCTTGCGCAAACACAGGAACGAAAACCGGACGGACGCTCAGACGTCAATCATTGTTCCTGCGGTATATCTAATTATAATTTTACAAATTATACAGTTAGTACGATCTAGTTCTTAACTGTCTATTAAGTCAGCCATGTCTCAAATTTGACATCATTACAGTTTATACGTTTTAGAAGGTCTGATCTGGGTCTACGATGTATTTTACATGGTTTGAGTCTAACTGGAGTGTAGCTGGAGTCTCCTCCACGAAGTCGAGGTGGAGTGGAGAACGTGAGTACCAAATCTATACTTGAACTTCACTCACTCGAGGCTTCCTCGAGCGTCACTTCAACCGACCTCATTGGAGTTCGAGTCGAGGTGGAGTTTGAGTTTAGTTTGTGAATATGGGCCTATGTCTTTTTGTAATTTTCAGTATGAAGATCTTGTAGGCTCTATATCTTTTGAGGCTGTTGAAGATATTTAACAAAACTTTGTACAATTGTAGAGCATTATCATCTACAATTGTGGAAAATGTGGAAAACATGATTCATAACTCTGTCTATTTTTTGATAAAGTATTCCCATTGGTATTTTTAATTGAAATGACGTCCCTACTATAAATTTCAACCCGTCATCTATATGTTAATCTAAATTTTGTACAAATATAAAGCATCGCGAGACAATAATATGCAGAGATCAAGAACCGTAACTCCACCTACATTTTTACAGAATTCTGTCCCTTTCACGGTAACTTTAAGGATGGAACCTGGACCTCTCTACATCTTTAAAACGATTGCAGATATTTTCACGAAACTAGGTACAAATATAAAGCATTCTCACTGATGTTCAGAGAATAAGATAAGACTAAAGAGTAGACATATTTATTGCCTTTACATACAATGGGACTGGGCTACAAGTTCTCACATTAGTTACAGCCCTGCCATTACAATGTAAAACACAAGAAGAATTGGGTCAAGCACAGTATATGAACCATAACTTTACTCAAATATTTGTGAGGGGATGAGGAGGAAAGGCGTGGCCGTTTGGGGGGGGGGGGGGGGGGGGGGGGGGGGGGGGGGGTCTGGGGCATCTGTTTTTGTTTCAAAAACAAACATCTAGCTAAATCTATTTTTGCAAGGAATAAAACTAAAAATTATTCACTTCATCTGGGTAACTTCAGCTTTGCCATACGCTTATTCTATTTCAATACAATTAGTTACATGTAGCCTTACTCTTGCGTGTCTGTGGTTCGGCCAGTCCCCGTGAGTGGGAGTGGGTTGGGGATGGGAGTGGTGACGGTATCCCCATTTTCCATTCGGAGGTAGCCTTGGGCTATTGTGATTACATTTTTCCTCTAGCACCATTTGTGTATTTGCTCAGAAATACTGAAATGTACGAATGTATTTCACTTGCATGAGGTTGGGTTGAGTGCATATTTCGCCCAGTCACGATATGGTCATATGGTCAGGTCGTAGGTGACTTGATGTTGAAGCTATGGTCTAAGGGAGGCAACTGAATCGTTTTTTTTTTTCGCGCTTCTGAAATCGGAACTCCTCGGCAAATTTCGAATCTGATTCACGGAATAGGCCGAGCGGTGGTCCGTTGGTTGTACTCGATTTGTACATTACGGCCAATTGTGCAGCCTGATTTTTTAACGAAAATCGATGAATTTTCACGCGTTCATAGATACATGCATTTGACGAATATAAGTTTTAAAGATACTATTCTTTTTTATTTGGAAAGCTGTAAAGGCCAGCCTTAGCGTGCCAGCTCGGATGCTGATCAATACGGTATTTAACCCACTTATCATTAGTGGATTCCTCTATTCTTATAAATTGGATGATCCTATTCATCATTTTAGGGTTGTCTGATTTATTTATTTATATCATTTTGTATTGATTTTGCTGAAATTTCATGCAAACAGAGTAGGGCCTGATCAGACGTCGCGTTTTGCGACGTCTTCTCTGTGTCTTACGATGGTCCAACTAGCTCTTTTGTCATTTTCATGCTATTTCACAATTTCGAATTCTAAATCTCGAATTCCAAAATTCGTATTAAAACCGAACGGTTGATATTTTTGACGTCAAACCTTTAAGTTGAATGATTCAGGAATAGAAAACAGGATTCAGTAATCAACAATATAAAAAGTCTGAACCAAGTAATTTTTCTAGGAAAAAATAATCTATGTAAATATGATTTTAATGGACAATTGAGCGAAGTGACTACTCAAATCAGCTTGCACATTGGCACTAGCTGATCATGTTCTGCATGTATCTGAACAGGTTGCGCATATGCAACCTTGCGATACCTGATCAGATGCTTTACTATCAGGATTCAAAGATCGACTTATAAGTACACTATCACATATTTGGTTCTTTTCTATCCGTTGAGCACATGACAGTCTTACTTGTTAGTTCACTGCTTTAACTACTCATTTGATCTGAATATTGAACGTGACAAGCGACAAATTTGGCAGATAATTATTTAATTTCGCAGTTTTAAAGTTATTTTGTCGACTTCAATTTGCTGTTTGTTGTGTGCATCCTTTCTTCCCAGTAGGTCTTTTTTGTTATGCCACTTCTGCAATGTTCTCTTGTTGCCTTTTGGGGCTCGAGATTGATCCGCGTCTCGAAGCGTATTGTGGCTGCTGGCCCTTCCTCTTTGAAAATCATAGCGGGACAGCAGTTGAAATGTGCTTCCGGAGGTGGGATGGATTCTGATCCTGCGTAGGTGGTGGTATTCAGTTCAGTTCAGTTCAATTCTCTTATCGACGTTACCCAAGTGGCTCAACGGTACGTAACCATGGTTGCACACACCCGTCCAAAGGTGGTGGTAAATGATGTGCATCAGTTTAAAATCGTAACAGAAGAGCAGGGGGTGAACTTTCTCTCTTTTCCATTTAATTGTCTTAATTCTAATATTGTATACATGCATGTTTCCATTTTCTTTCTTCCTTACAAATAATCTGTCAACTAGATATTTCACTGGGCCTATATTGATATTACAAACTTTATTAGCTCATAGTTAATAGATCTTTTGCAGCTGTATGTTCACCAGATCAAATTTAAATGAGAAGATCTACATAAGCATTTTGCTTCCGTTCATATCCTTATATAGATATTGTCACAATATATGTTGTACATAGATTTTTCGAAATAAAAATGTTTAAACCAAAGATAGAAGGGAGAAGACTCGGATCAGGTTGCGGAGATACTCTTTTGCGTGAAATTTCTTTCGTTTCTGGAATTTATAGGCTATATGCATCAATCAGTTCACTTGAATGTTTGGCGGTATGAAGTAAGTCATATCATCAAGTGTTCAAGTTCAACGTTTCGGAATTCGGAATTCAGAATTGTGAGTTTGTCTGGAAATGAAAAGTGAGCTAAATGGACCATCGTAGGTTATGGCCTCTCAGTATTGACGAGACGGTTCTAATGAGGGATACCATGACGAGACGGTTTTAATGAGGGGTGACAACATCTGTATTGTTGAGAACTTACAAGCATTATACCCAAATTATTCAGTTCAGTTCAGTTCAGTTCAGTTCTCTTATCGACGTTACCCAAGTGGCTCAACGGTACGTAACCATAGTTGCACACACTTGGCGCCGTCTGTCCGTCCAAATACCCAAATTATCACGGATTAATCCCTTTTACTCAACAACGTCATGAGGAAAAGTACCTTATGGCACAAGGGTATGGAGTGAATGTGAATCGGTACACTGACGTGCTTTTCGCCAATTTTACGAAGGGAAACAATTTTTGCGACTTCCTGTTTTCTTCCGTGGACAACGAAATCTTTCCAAAATGGAATCTACTCTGAAAGGAATGAATTTTGCTGTTAGAGAGTTAACCCCAAGAGACTCAAAATAGCAGAGTTGCTTCTCATTTACCTTAATTAGGGTAAAGTCGGGTAAATTCGGACAGCAGGTAAATTTGAACAGTGGCATTGTTTTCCTTATACGTCAGTTGTTTGGAATTGAAACAAAATGAACTGGACAAACAGGGAAAATCCTGAGCCGTCTCATCTCATCTGGATTTTCACTGTTTACAATGGTATTTCCGAATTTATCTGCTGTCCGACGTTACCCGACTTGAACCTACTTCTTTCATTTAAATGTACCAGCATACGAAAAAGGAGGCAAATGCAGTCAGCTCTTATACCACACATTGCCATTAGGACAGTATGGAGTACTAACGGTGATAGGTACCCCAATTATGGCCAGATCGGTGTAATTATCGTCTTTGTATTCTACACTGTCCTACTGACAGTGTGGAATACTAACGCTGATAGCAACTCCAGTTTGGGTTAAATCGCTGTAGGCTAATCATCATTGTTTTGAATTCCACACTGTCAGTAGGACAGTGTGGAATAATAACGATGATAGGTAATCTAGTTTGGGCCAGATTGGTGTATTTATCATTGTAAGTATAGTCCGTTTGCTCCCAAATGCAAACGGCATCCCCAATATTTTCTTAAAATTGGTGAGAGGTAGAAGATTTTAGAATTGCTTATTCTTAATTTTTATCCTGTACATAACCAAATCAAAATTTTGTAGAAATGTTGGGCTTTGCATGAATAAGTTTCTATACAAAATAGGACCTTCGATATGTCATTTTCGCCTCTTTAATTACAAGGGAGTAAAACTTGGCTGTTGGAATTCCCGTTTAGTCTTACGTATTAGAGCATGTGACCAATGTATGCCATCCAGAGAACAAAATTTGCATATTTAATTGAACTTTTATTTATAATCCATTTTTTTTTCTACTTTTTGTTTTGAACATACACTTTTTACTCGGAAAACTATATAACAATTCAATATTTATTTACAACATAGTATCACCTGACCAGCGACACCATGCATTACGCGTGCGGACACGTGAATACATTTTACTATTTCATTCATATACTCCCACAACTGTAGTAAACAACGAGTTTACGATATTGCGTGTCAACAATATTTTGGCTGTTCTAACAAGCATATGACGCCCTTCATTGATATTGCTTAACGTCTACACTACTTTTAATAGAAAATATTTTACAAAAGCATCCAAAAATTTGGATTTTTCGTATTCTTTTAAGTAATAGTTATAGGAGTCATTAGGACATTAGAACATTTAATGGAATTTTCATCGTTTTCGAGAAAAAAAGGCGAAACCCCGTTTGCACTTGGGACCAAACGGACTATATATCACACTGCCTGTAGGACAGTGCGGATCAGTGAGGAATACTAACAATAACAGGTACTCCAATTTGGGCCAAATCGGCGTATTTATCTTCGTTAGTATTCCACACTGCCAGGAGGACAGTGTGGAATACTAACGATGATAGGTACTCCAATTTTGGTCAGAACGGAGAACTTTTCATTAGTTAGTTATCGTTAGTTTTCCACATTGCGGGTGGTCAGTGTTTGACGTTTCCACATTTATAGATTTTGGTCTTGTGGGAGAATGTGGAAACGTCCTTATATAGAGAAGTTTCCACATTTCTTGAAATTGGTCAATTTTTTAGAAAAAGTTGGAACGTCTCTTTATAGGGACGTTTTTTCTTTATTGATTTCGGTCAATTATTGAAAAAATATAGAAACTTCTCTGTATAGGGACGTTTTCAAATCTGTCAATTTTGGTATTTTTTCTTCTTCTTCTTCTTCTTTTTTTTTTTTTTTTTTTTTTTTTTTTTTTTAAAGGTAGGTTCCTGTACTAGCGATAACAATTATGTCCACAAAATAATTTCGTCTTTTTCTGAGCAGTATTGGATTCTCTTATTTTTCTGAATTTGTTGCAACTGAGAAACTCGTCAGATGTTGAAGAAAATAGTCGTTTTCCCTTTTGGTTTATTTTCTTGCGTTGGAATTCCAGTTCTAAAAATAACTATGTTTATTATGTCTATAAGTGCGCGATTTCTGATGCCATTCTCCAAAGGTCAATTTTCCCTTGTCGTGAGCTCTCCTAGAGGTCCTGGCATGGTGGATGGTTTAAAACTATCCCAAAATGCAATGCAGCATGACCTCAGCTGCGTTATCTATTTTTGGCGCGGATTAAAAATAGCGCTAACTGGTGTGCGAAGCAGAGTTAGGAAATCCCTTGCAAAACAACTTTTCTAATATTTTTTTGATTTACACTTTTTTTGTGAAACTTATTCATTCCCTTTTATAAGTGCTTTCCAACAGCTTGGATGAAAGATCATCAAAATAATGATGCATTCCAAAGTACAGGAACCTACCTTTAAAATATGGAAACACCAGTATTATAAGGATCAGTACTAACGAGGATAGATGCCCCGAATATAGCACCAGGTTTCAGTATCAGTACCGGGTATTATTATTATATATATGGAACTAGTTAACAGGAAGCGCGACCATTTTAGAGCAAGCCGGGAAAAGGCTAAAAAAGAAAAAAAGACAAAAAAAAAAAAAAAAAAAAACAAAACAAGACGAATTTAGTGTCTACTCAGAGTGCACTTTATTGCGCCTTGGTAAAGTTATCTAGCACTACACATGTTTTGCTTTACAACCAAGTCTTAGAATCTTTATAATATTACTCGATTCTGGAGAGGGGGTCTTTCCTTATAAGCGATGCATCCAACGAATTTACGTAAAAGTAACCTTTTCCAAAACACAGCGCTTTACGCACATGTCTGTCAGTTACCAATCCAGAGAGAAGAGAGTGTGAGAGAGAGATGGTATGCAATCACTTGACAAATATACCGATATACGAGGGTCATCCAATAAGTCCTGCAAACTGCCGAGTTTCATGCAAATGGTAATTAAAAACGAATCAAGCTATCCACATTCCTACATTGCATCTTTCCTTCTTTCCAGTCAACAATTTCCAGAAACGTAATGATCTTGCAAATGGCGTTGCTAGGCAACTGAAGAATACTACCATTATGGGTGCGGCGATGGCTTCTAGTTGTCTGTTTAAGATCCCCTAGCTTAGTTCAGAATCCTTGTAAATATCTGAAAATTGCTGGGAGATACGGAAAATAACACTGAAATATGTACACGGTACCAACTTTAAGATATTGCCATCAGTCAAGATATAATTATTGTTCAAAGGAATATCACCATCTTTTTCGGGCAGCTAAAATATCACATAAAATGAGTATATGAGGAAGAGGCTTTCACAGCAAATGAAGTGTTTCCTATACTGCCATTAATTTGTTATCAAAAAATAGTCCCGAGATGCTGAAATGTAGATATAAGAGAAAATATAAGCTTCGAGCCTTGTTTAATATCGTTTGCAGCCTTAAGAAACCAGAGGTAAACGTCAAAAACTAAAATTTTGCTAAAATTCTGTAATATTCTCTTGTTGCCTAGCAACCACATTTGTCTGGTAATGTGAAGTGACAATTGTCTCTTATTTGAATTCATAAATATAAGGCGATTACTTTAGAACATGAATTCTTGTAATTTGAAAGAATATTAAACATGTATGCAGGAATTTTCTCCCCCTAACCTCTTGTAAAAAACGTCATGTTTGTGCAATTTCACCGCCGGTATCGCTTACACCTTTGCGTTCAAAACCCTCCCATATCTGAGAAAGGAATAGCACATGAATGATTTTTAGCACATATGTGTATTATATATGTAAGCTGTTAATGTTGTCATTTGATAACCCTACCTCAATTAATAAAGCAGTAATGACGGCGTTTGCAAGACTTATTGGATGACCCTCGTACAAGCAGCAGATGAAAGCATATAAACAAATAGGTCAGATAAATAAATATGTAAGTGTCAGTGTGCGTAATAATATTGCAAAGAGGAAGCTTTGGACCCTTTGTCACACCCTGCTGCCGTCCAAATGAAGCTTACAAGCCGCTAGTAGCTACGTTATACACTTCCAATGCCTACACATTGGTGATGCTGCATCTGTAAATTGCGTGGTATTAATTTAGCCGATTCGATTTTTAGTTTAAACAATATTTTATTCGCATAAATTACATACAAACAGCAATTGTACTATTTCAAACAACAAGTAATTTGCAAATGTGATTCGTAAAAAAGTCAACAGACTTATCTAAATATGTATCCCAGGATGCCAACATAATATAACTACTGTATATTAAGTGATTTGAATGGAAAGAAATACTGTTAATAATCGTATAAAGAAAGGCATTTGGACATTGCAGACTTTCTTAATAGAAAATTCTCCACGGGGAGTGGACGGTGGTAAGCCCATAAACTATAACAATAATGTAAAACATGGATAACTATCAGGAATGCAAGTTATTGAGCTTCATATTTCTCGCCAAAGTTACTAATATTAGCTTTTGTACGGAGTAATTGATTTTACTACGTTACTTAAACTTTGATGGTTGAAAGTAAAGATAAGATTCTTAGATAAGCAGAGATAAACAGGAGAAACTAGACCCCTTTTGGAAGACGATGAAAGTTTTCGTGTCGTCAATAAAAACTCAGAAGATGAATATGATTTATCTACTTACTGAATCTGAAATCGCTTCTTAGATTTTAAAATATAAATTTGAACATTTAAAATATGTGCTTGTTTTGTTCATACGACAGTTCACGATTCGATTTTTGAAATACACAACTTGACTTGTCCTCAAACTAGGTCACTAATAGCAACAGAACATGTGATACTGTACCAATGGCGGCCATCAAGATTACCATGCGTGGAATGATTTGACTCTGAGAAGGTAAGAAACCCAGATGTGAAGGCTTATTTCAAGCAACAATAGCTTGGAAATTCGCACCACTTATCAGAGATGATGACATGACATAGATATCACGATTACCACCTACATTACAGCGCTGACTGACGCAGCCTGTGAGATTCGCCGCAGGAAAAAAACCCTTGGGCTACCAGAGCTGTTCTCGACCTCTGTGATGGGAGGAGGGATTTGAAGAAGCGGCGATATGAAGTAGAAGGAGAGAAATAATACAGGAAAGCTTACATGAGGGTTCAGACTGCTTACTGCATGCTTGGTTGTTAACCCTGTCACGGTTAACAACTTTTCAGACTTCTTTAATTGCTCGCCGATGGGTCGGGCCTTATACTTCATGATGGCTGCAGCATAAAGCTTCTAGTTAAGTTGAAGGGGAGCCTGATTATCTGTGTTTGGTTGGGTCCACCGGGGCTCAACTGTTGGAGTTCTGTTGCTCAAGCAGTTCAGAGGGTTACGGTTGAGTACTCGTCTTGTTTCATCCTAGTGATGAATCTTGAAACATATGTTTGCTGTTTTGATTTGTTTATGAGTAGAGGTCTTTCAAACGCACCAAATAACTTCTATTTGCAGATGAACCACTGCAGAAACTAACGTGAGGTTGCTTGAGTGTAAAGCCGCTAGATATATCTGATGGCGGTTACAGTTAGTTTGGTTACTGTGATATCTTACACCACCAAATCAGTCTAGCTGAACATCGTGTACGATAACAGTCACAACGTTTCATGCATATTCAGATGACTGACAACATTGTTTTAGTGAGTTTTAGAGAAGTCACAATCTGTTTTCACCACCGTAGCTGGTTGATGCTTAGGCTTAGAAGTCTTTGAGAGTAGTAGAGCCTTTTAAATTTGTAACATGTTGTTTTGCATCAGACAAGTGCAAGTTGATTGGATGGCGGCAAATTCCCTTTAGAATCTTCTTCCTGTTTGTCTGTGTTGTTAATCATCCTTCAAAAGCAAACTCTATAATTAGAGGAGGAATATAGCATACATATTGTAAGTCAAGAAACACTCATATAATACAATCCATATTTTATTCATTTTCCAATGTTTTGCGATCCGCTTGTGATCTCTGTCATTTAGTTGCGTATGGTCTTTCGTGACATTTGAATCTGCAGGGCTGCAGATAAATCATGATTTTTTTCGCCGATTCCAGAAAAAATTAGTCTGAAAGCAAGCATAATCAAACCCCAAAACATTTACGGCTACAAGATCTGGATAAGATATAACATGGGTTAAATGGTGTGCAGTTTAAAATTGTCAAGGTCTTTCCAAAGAAACTGATACCATTTTAACCGGCGTTACTTTTATGTTTTGAGCCTGCTTCTAACTCGGTTTCCTCGGGGGGAAATGCATCGATCCGTTCCCGGTAATGGTATGAGGCTGCTAAGAATTGTATTCTAGCCCACTCACTGTTCACCTTTCAATGAAAATTAAAAAAAAGCAGGACACTTATGGACGTGAATACGGCCGAAGCGAAAGGCCGAGCATTTAAGGTCAAGAATACGTAAATGACTGGCGCAATTAATTACGTGCGTCGCGAAGGACGTTACGTCACGAAATACTTCCTAGTCAGTGTAAGTTTCAATATTGCGGCCCCATCGGACATTCAATAGTAACGTCACACATGGGGAAAACGGAGTTTTTGTCATTGTTTATTCAAGCCCTTTGCTGATTTTGCAATTTACTTTTTTTCCCTGTATGTTTGAAGTTATTTTAACAAGATAAGTGTATTCATACAAAATTAATGAGAGAGAGAGAGAGAGAGAGAGAAAACGAGAGAGAGAGAGAGAGAGAGAGAGAGACTGACAGACAGACAGAGTTTCATGTGTCGGTTACAGGTTCCCTCCCAGCTTTCAGGGCTCACAGGACTTTTCAGACACACATATGAAAGGCGGAGACCATCTTTCTCCTTTCGCTGCTTTATCCTTTCCTTATTTGAAAAAGCTGCTGGCTTGACAAAGAGACTTTTCCAGTCGCTAGCTGGCCGACTCCGGATTCGAACCCGCAAACGTCTGCGTCATAACCGAACGTCCGCGGCGCCGGTGGGATTGCGCATCCGAAATAATTAATAAACCAAGTAAATGTATGCCAGCTGATTTTAGAGCTTCATGGGATCGGAATGTAATATTTATTATAACGCCGATTTTTGCGATTTAATACATATATGATCACATTATCCTTTCTGGACATCGAAAAGTTTGTTTTGATTACAAAATAAGAATGATACATTATTTCTTCCACTTGTTGTATGCCGTTGCCAAAGATATAGCGGGCCTCTTACTCACACCGCCCATACGGCCACTACGCTACAAGAAGTCTTCATCTTTACCTATCCCACCGACGGTGGATTTGGAAGCTGACCTTGTAACTTACCATCATCTCGATATGACTGAAATACTGTCCAAAGGTCAATTTTATCTGACTACCATGAGCCACACCGACAGAACACGAGTCGTCAGAAATTATGATACATGCACATAGATCAGCCTGCGCATACGCACAGACTAATAAATCTCTTCGCTGTTCCTCACGGAATCATTGTACCAGAAGACAACAAAGGCTCTGGTCAGGTTGGGCGGGTGTGCACACTGATCTGAGCGTCCGCTGACCGTATATGCCCCAAAGAACCCATTTTATCATGGCACGGCGCATTTTGTGATTTAGGGTAACGCAGTTTTTTATGTGCGGCTCAGTCGTGTCGGCTGCAATAACCATATTACTGTTAGAAGTATGCTTGCAATTTTTACTAATTTTTGTCTAAGAGAGTCTGAAAAATGAATTCTTTCTCTTAAGCCTCGTTCACGCCACCAAAGTTTCTTTGCCACCGAATCTTTTACAAAGAAAGTTAGCCAAACATTTTGTGTTAACACGGAGCAAATTATTTGTTAAAGAAAAATGTGGCATGGAATCTTTGTCAAATAAACTTTGGCAAGGAAATATTTGCTGCTGTGTTCACACGATCGAACATTATTCGTCAAGGTTACCTGGGCAAATATACTTTGCCCGTGTGAACGGCCAACCATGCCAGCTTTTCTTTGTTAAATATACATTGTTCAAAATCAAACCGATTTGATTATCGGCAAAGTTTTCTGTGCTTATCTCCATAGCTAGTTTCTCTATTACATATTCTATGGCAACTTTTCTGTTCACACGGACAAATTTTGTTTGTCATAAAAACTTTACCATATAAATTTGGCAATGAAAATGTGGCATATCTTTTCATTCACACGAACAAATTTTACTTTTCCAAACCTACTTTGTTACAAAAACTTTGCCCATGTGAACGAAACTTAAGGCGTTCATCATGAGAACCCTATTAATCCTCATCTTTCCGTATTCTCATAACGCTCTTAGCATGTCTTATTACGTCGCCAGTAAACGACTGCAACGTCGCTTAAATAAATGACGTCGCGGAATGGCGTAAATTTTTACATACCTATGCTTGCTTAGCAAGCGCTACTTGAAAAACGAACTCGGTAGTCAAGGACTTTTCTTACCTTATTTTAATCGACAGATCCTGTGACATAAAATATCAGTTTTTGAAAAAAATCTATGTACCGGTAAACAAGCTGTGTACGTTTAAATTTTAAAATCTGAATTTTTTCATCGCATTCCCATTGCCGTCAATGGAAACGGCCTCAAAATTTCATGTTTTTCAATCTGATCTAGCGACTAAACGGTTTCGGTGACCTATCTTTTTTATTGCACAATTCGATGTAACACATGAAAATGCACCCCTGTGCAAAATCTAAAAAAATTCTATGTATGTGCCATTTACGTATTCTTGACCTTAAACCCAAAATCACTTTGAATGTTACGACAAACAAACGTAGTTTCTGCTCTGAATGAAGTCTGGACAATGAGTGAAATCTATGTAGATCCGGATAAGCTAGTTCTTCATAATCACTCACCGTTTATGATAATTAATTAATAACCCACTGACAAAATCAATGGCAGCAAATCGGACAAACATACTGCAATCCGACGCAAAAATGCAAAACATCCGGCGTTCGTACCACTTTTCCGACGTTTCGAATGGAGACGGTGACTCCTGGAAAGCAATATTGACCGGGTCGTAAAATAGGTCAAGATCAACTCAAGGTCATCATTTATACAATCTTGATAGTACTCGAGTACCTAACGCTACATACCAAGTTTCGAGGCAATCGGTCAGCTTGCTTGTCATATATGGGGGGTAGCTGCCACTTTGGTCATGTGACCTTGATCGTTTGAAGAAATTTCATTCTTGAACCCTTGGAGATTGTATAAGAAATTTGGTTACAACTGGCTCAATGGCTCTCGATGAGATGTTTGTGAGTGTCGAAATATAAGAGACCTTATAAACGTCTTGACCTGTTATACTCGGAAGTCTTCATGGACTCACGCAGATACCTGTAAATATCACTGTTTATGCCCAAATCTTCTTAAATTTCGATGAAATCTTATGGTCTAGAATTTTCCCATATAAAACACCAGAAAGCAAATTAAACCTTGCCGTGAACTAGGTCAAGGTAAAACTAAGGCCATCATTTGGACATATTTAGTAGTATCTGAGCACACTATTTCTGCATTAGAAGTATAAAGGTCATCAGTCTATTGGTTCTGGAGAAGAGGATTTTGAAAATGATTTTACCATATATGGGCACGGCAGCCATTTCTGTCATGTAACCAGAATCGTTTTGAAATATTTTCGTTCGCCTTGACACTTGGAGGCTCCATATAAAATGGATTTCAATTTGCCTGGTTCCTTTTGAGGAGCTTTTTGAAATTGCTGAAGTATGAGTGACGTTGGTCAAAGGTATACCTTGACCCAAATGAAATGTCAGGGCGGTAACAAATATGCGCTGCAAATTACTGTCAAAATCGATCAGTCCACTAGAAGATTCGGTAGAATAAATTTTGCACGCTTGTTCAAGTTCACTAAGCATAAAACAGTGTTAGTAGAGCCTCCTAACACTATATTCACTGTCCTGTATGAAGGACTATCAATGTTGATAAAATGTAAGAAAGAAAATGCATTTTATAAAGATGAAAATGAAATTCTGTGCGCAATGGAGCGCCTTTACGGTGTAGCGAATTCCGCCGCCGGTGGGATTCGAACTCGAGAGGCCAGATCTTAGCAGACAGCGCTTCCGAGGCTCATATCATATACGTTTGTATTTTTTTATAACATCCTCCATGTAAGCAAGAGTCAGCATAGTGTTTCAAGACGCTTATATTCGCGAATATCTCTTGGCTCGCAGAATGAAACGTTTCGCGAATTTTGAAACATAGCTTAAAGTGCCTTGGCAGTGGATATTTTTCCTGTGACTGCAATCATACTTGATTAATGCTATATATACAATGTGCAGACTATCGGTGTAAAAGGGAAGCTTCAGATGAGCATGCGCATCCTCCTTGTATAATTATCAGTCTGAGCGTCTTTCCTGTTTTGTATGTAACAGTCATGACACATCGTTAGGCTTTTCTATCACTTGAAAACAGATGTCTGTCTGACATTTTAAGACAAACACAAGCCTGTTCAATCTGTACGTTCAAAAAGAACATCTTTGGATCATGGACGATATTTGGATCATGAGGAATCTACAACTTGAAGTGAATTGGGTCACTGTACAGGCTGTCAGCTTTGCTAACCTTGGCTTGCGAAGATGACAGGCCGTATGATCACACATGTTGATCAGGAGTTGGGCTGTACATATACCAAAATAGCATGTGCGAACGTCGAAGACTCAGATAAGCCTGTGCTTTCATTTCATCTCTATGTATATGGCAAACCATAACGTCATGCTCTCCATTTCCTTACTGAATAAAAGGCCATCGGCCAAGTGTCACCCGACGTTTGAAATGTGTCACAAACTGCAGCCCTTTATTCTGTTTTAGAGTAAATGTATGGCCAAAAACAGAAAACATGTGTATTTCAGAACCTGGTTAGCAAATAATAACTGAAGCATAAGCAAAGACATTTACCCAATTACTGGGCCTCTATGAGGTTATAAACTACTTATGTTCAGAAAGGGGCATATATACTAGAACCAACTTTTAACCGACCATTAAATTATATATCTTTTTCTGCAAAACAAAAGGACTACAGAACATATGTTTCCATCTTTAATTAAACTGATATATTTGTAAAATAAATCAGATATCACTTAAATAAAATCTTATCAGTTTACCATTAAATTAGCAAAAGACACAGGTACCCTTGTTTCCGAAAATAGCAAGATTGCAGCAGTTGGTCGTGATTTGGACAGAACCACATTTCGGAATCTGATCACCATAATGCTTATCACTGGTGCAAAAGTTTAGAAAATGACTAACTGAACTTAAGAATGCACCATAAAGCATCCTTCTAAAACAGAAATCGAAATTTCAGTCAAAATTTCAAAACCTTCCTCACCACAGGCCTAATTTTTGCGAAGTTTGAAAATGGGGGTACACGCGAATCCTCTGCTGTCAGGAAAAAGGTAGTAATGATATTGATCTCAGGTCTTTAGAACCTTTACATAACTAATTGTGTTCACTGCTTATAAGAAAATTATATCCAGAAACCTTCTACTAATCGCACTGTTCAAGACAAAGCAAGTGGTCGGTTAGAAGTTGTGCTTAGTATATGTGTAAAATCAGGTTGCTGAAACTTTAGGCCCTTACAGTTGCTGAAACTTTAGGCCCTTACAGAATGCCCAAAACATCAAGACTGATGTGTAAAATCAAGTTGCTGAAATTTTAGGCCCTTACAGAATGCCCAAAACATCAAGACTGTATACCCAATAACAACATAACAAGGGCCATAATCCTGCTGATATGAATCTGATGAAAAATGAACAATGCATTCATGAAAATTCAGCCCATTTATATGAATAGTTCTGGAGTTATACCTTTACCTTTAATCTATGAAAGGGGAATAACTCTGCCATTAATCAACTTAGCACAACCTAACAATAATCAGAATAATCAATTTACCAAATGCTAATGGCATACCAAATTTCAGCTCTCTCGGTCAAACGGTTCAAAAACGGTTCAAAAGTTGGAAAAATGCCGAAAACTACAAAGGGCCATAACTTTGTAAAACATAAGACAATTGAAATTCCAAAATCACATGCACATCTTCAGATCATGATAAAACATTCTGCACAATTTCAAGTCAATCTGATACAAGATGTTGCAGAAGTTGCGGGGACAATGTCTGAGTCTGAAAGGGCTGTAACTCCGTCAAAAATGGCCGAAACAAAAATAAAAAACCACATGCACATCTTCATATCATAAGAATATAATCTGTAAAATTTCAAATCAATCCGATGAGAGACGTAGGAGGAGATGCGGGGACAAGATTTCGGACTGACGGACGGACGGACGGAAAGACGGACGGACGCACACACGGACGGACGAGGGTCATTTCTATAGTCCCCCTCCGCTTACGTCGGGTGAAAAAAGGACACTTATGGAAAGTGTGAACAAACAAGACTCAGGTCAGTCTGTGCATCCTCGCAAGTCTAATAAATGTTAATAGTAAATGACTGGTGTCGCATGAAAAGACACCTTATTGGATGTGCAAACAGGAAAATTAGATCAGCTTGTGCATCCGATCAGTCGTGGGCTGATCTAGCGGTCCGGAGCTTGATTTCCGGAGGCTGAAATCTTATCAATCGTTAACAGGGTTCCATTGCACTGAGCCTTTCATTTTATCACCCTCCAATCGTCCTGATATGACTGAAATACTGTTGAAAAGGACGTAAAATTGCAAGCCATCCATCCATGTACAAGGACAGGTAATATGGCTAGCCACGTGCGCCTATTGTTGGATATACCGCATGTCCAGTTGTTGCATAACATTACATTGTATTTGTAAGTTTTGTTATAGTTGAATAATTTTTGTTACCGGTGACTGAGCAGCGTGTATGTACTGTGCTCCTTTTTGTACAATAGAAATGTCTAGGGGAAGGTACAAAGATAACTCCGCCCTGACAATTCTTTTGGATCAGGGTATATAATAATGACATTGACCGTGTAGCTCTAAAATCTTCATTTTCTCATATGGTTGACTGTATATACAAATTGTTTCACAATATTCTACAGTTTCCATGAAATCTTATATCCTAGCATTTTCCAAATTAAACCTTGCCGTAAAAAGGTCAAGGTAAACACAATTGCACCATTTGAACAGTCTTGAATATACTAGCGCTAGCGTACCCGACGCTACATACAAAGTTTCAAGGTCATCGGTTTATTGGTTCTGGAGAAGAAGATTTTTTAGGGTTTTGACCATATATGGGTGTAACAGCCATGTTGGTCGTGGGACCCGGATTATTCGAATATTATTTTGTTTCCGCAAGCCTATTTGAAATTTGGTTGCAATCGTCTAAGTGGCTTCAGAGGAGAAGTCTTTTGAAAATAATGTGGACTGTCGTCGGACGGCGGGACCTGCCTAGGCTAAAGGTACCCCACCCGCCCGGAACCTAAGGTGAGCTAAATACTTGACTTGAGCTTTTCTGTATAATAACCAAGCGGACACGCGATATTTGTACACTGATGACCCAAACGCTGATTTACAGAGCATACATTTTGCATTTGTTAAAAGCGAATTTAAGTGAACGCGTAGTGCTTTCGACACATATCATGTGATCTTACACTGAGACAACACAGTGATATGGACCCTTTATATCAGGAAATGTATATTATGTGCGCCATGGCGACGCTTGTGCTTTGAATATAGAACAATTCAACCAAATGGAGTCTGTTATTGGACAGAGCATGTTGTACAGTCTCTGAACTGCGCTCTTGTTGAACTATATAAACTTGATTTATCAATACATTTACTGGACTGGGAATCTTTTTTCCCCAAGAATATATTTGCAAAGTGGCAGATAGATGCAGATCTTCAGGCTTCATATCAAATAAATATATAGTTTGCATTCTTTTAACTAGTAAATATCATCCATGCATATCGCAATAAACCAGTCCTCATTGAGTTATTCTATACAGAAAGTTGAAAATTAATATGTAAAATACGTACATCGATATTATTCATTAAAGATAGGAAATTCTAAGGTTAACAATCAATTAGGACTTTGGCCCTGAAGTATTTATATCGTACTACTAACTTACATTCTGTAAAAGCTATAGAACAGCATTCAGTGTATTAATGAAATAAGTATGCGCCGTTCAACATCCATAGTGCAGATTATATTTTTTTTCGCGTCGCAGACACGTATGATTTCGATATTGTTCCACATTTCACAAGATTTCATTGGTAAAATAACACGAATGTCAAAATTTAGCCAATAATATCAAAGTTCAAGGAATATTTAATCTTCGTTTTTTCCCCGTCGTATGCACTGTGAATACTAGCACTCTGTCATATTAATTCAAAATGTTTCTCTTGTTGGTAATTTTACGATAGAAAACAGACGCAGATATTCAAAACTTTCTTTTTTTCGACGTAGATCTACTTTTGATTTCTACTTTCGGTTTAATACACACAAATAAACAGTGCACATGTTGGTAACTATTTTGAAATCAGGTCACTTTCAAAATTGACCGCAGTCCATTTTTGAATTTCAAATTGGACAGCCCAATTTTGAGATAGGTCATTGTCGCTACCCAGTGTCAAAAATTACGGTTGTGGGTGCCTACCGACATAGCTCACGTGAGTCATATTCAGGAATGTTATTGTCAGCTCTTCAACTAGAGACATATTAGAAAACACACTTCCATTTAATCTGCGACGATTATCTTTTTTTTTAAGATGTTCTTGTTTAGATTTAATTACACTTGGTGATACCTACCCCGCAACCACAGGAACTGTCTGTAAGTTTCTGAAACGTGATCTCGTATATGCGACCGATATCAGTAGACCGAGGACAAGCATCCCTGATACTGACGATACTATGCCAATCGTTCTAGGATTATCGAAGATAGCTTCTTGGACAGCCGGCCTACTCACGCCAGACGAGTTTGAGAATCTCGACAAATTTGCCGGCGAAAATGAGCTTTGTTTTAAGGTTGTAGGCGTAAGTAATGAAAACAACTTTGATTGAACTTTGATTGTACTGTGTGTTACAGGTGCTGAGGGTGACTCTGATAAAGAAGCTATACGGGAGCTATGATTAGACCTAGGCATGTTCGGTTGAGTGATAAAAGAAGCTGTAGTCGGACAACTTTCTGTTTGCAGCGAAGTTGTAGTAGTTGTTATTTTGAGTGTATCTTTCCCCAGAGAGCTAATTAACAAGGGAGTTGGTGTTATTGCCAATATACTTGTCCACGAAACGTTTATCCGTTTCGAAGGAACTGCAATCAGTGGTAAAATTGTCACTGACGGAAATGTTCGAAACAAAATGGCATAAATGGTCTTTAAAGATATTGTCAAACTATAAGAGACTGCATCTGTTGATGAATTAGGCATTGGCGAGGTGGTATCAAGATAAAATTCAGTTGTGATCATCACAGACGACGTCGTTGAGGACGGAAATGTAGTCAGTGACAAAGCTTCCGTTGACGCCGCGCAGGTTTCGTTGTGGTATTTACAGATGGTGGCACTGAAGAAAGAACAGTTGTCTTTGTTACATGTGGAACGGACGTGACTGCCTCAGATGATATGTTAGTTGTCCATAAAGAGGATGCTGTCATAGTAGGGATTGCTGTCAACAGAAACGTTGAATATACATTTCTTTAGAGGTTTCATATGAAAATATGAGAAAATGACACTTGATTCGGTTTAGATTTTAGATTCATTCTCTGTAAGTATGAAAGTCACCAGAAATGATATTTCAGATTTCTTGAACCTTAGCATGTTTATTTTTTGTCGGCCATGGATGACAAATATGAAAATTCTAGTCTGTGACTAAACTGTCCTGGTAACCATATTTTCTAATTTGGCGAAAGTTGTCCAATTTCCTCTTTGAAACAGTGGACCTGTGTACTCAGTATCTCAAAAGTTAAGTCGAATATTATTTCTTCAGTAGATTTTCAAGATTCCAGACTGTTATATGATACATGTATATAGTCTTTTTCGTTTAGTCATTAATTTATTTATTTATTTGTTTGATTTTTTGTGTGCAGAACTGTTTTATCAGGGATAGAGTAAAAGGCCAAAAAGAAAGTTCAGAAAATAAAGAAAAAAAAGTCAGATATTAAAACTTATTCTGAAAAAATAGCAGATACTTTCCTATTTCTTCCTTAATTATTATAACTATCTTTGTTGAACAAGATATCAAAAACTGGAATGGGTATATTCTATTGTGAAAATAAAGTTCCAGCTCCGTTTGGAAAATTTATTTTCTTTTTAAATGTAGACCGACCGCAGCTTATGAGTAAAATATTAAATAAACCATTTCAATGGACAACTACGCGAAAACATGGGTTGTCCAACCGCTTCCGTTTTATTTCAAATTGTAATTGTAATACGATGTTGCATGGAAGGGAACTAAAGCTGTCATACTTGCTGTTCTAATGTTTATATATGTCTAACATAAATTCTAAGTGGTTACAGTGTACATGTATTCAGAATATTTTCATTGAAATAGGAAGAGTTGACATATGAAAAATGCAAGGTCAATTCCATTTGCAATCTCTCATTTCTTATGTTAAAAAGTTGCTTATGGATCAGTATATCTAAATTGCTTTGTTTGTTCAATCTTGTCCTCGAAATCTACAATTTAATTTTTTTGAAAAGTACATTTTCATTTGAAAAATACTTGGCAGTTTTGTCTCAGAAATTAGTATTTATTTCTTTCGATTCAGAACAGGTAACCATAGACTCTCAATAGAAGCAGGAAGGCAGGACGGGACCAATTTGAATGAAAGAATACGTACGCAGTGTCACTTAAACAATGTCGGTGATGAGTATTATAATCTTTCTGTAAGTCCAAAATACCAAAATATAAGACAACAGCTGTTGAGTAAGAACATCCATTATGACAGGAGATGTAAAACAAACTAAAAATATGAACTGTAGCCTGCTTACCGCGCTCGCATTGTCCTATTTCTGTTTCAATATTAGACCCAAATGAACAGGTACCAAATCGTATGCTACTGCGGTCGTCTATGCATCTCGCACTGATGTTGGAACAATTTACAGAGTCTGATGAACATCCGCCTAAAATCTCACCGTCTGAAAAAACAAGTATTGCAGCTTCACTTTTCCTTAATTTGGATATAAAACAATGAGAGCTCCAGATAATCACGCGCAATTCCATTCCCAGCTGGAAATTATAAATTAGTAGTTAGTTTAAATAGAACAATGCTATTCGACTCTATGACCGGTATGTAAACGATATTCTGACACAATAATTAAGTGAATTCGGATTTAACGTCCAACCAATATATGCCACCTTGGTTTAAGGTTTCATTCAAAAGACATCGACCTTGCGGTCCCTGGACTGGTAGCCGGAGAAGCGGCGGATATATCTTGCGGCCCCTGAATTGGTAGCCTAGCGCCATAACCATACACAACCGCCGCTCGAAGAGGTAAAAGAGCTGGCCTCGAGGTTGTAAAACTTTTTTCGTGCTCAGTTCAGCCGAGCACGAAATTTTCTCTGCTGGTAAATATGAAAATGCCAACTAGTTGGCATTTTCATATTTACCAGCAGAGAAAAATTCATACTCATCTAAACTAAGCTAGACAACAACTGTACTTATCAGTAATTTGCTATTTATTAGCAGGTAAAGTATCATGCTCAGCTGAGTTGAGCATGAAAAAAGTATTATAACCTCGGGACCAGATGTGACTGAGTTACCACAAAACTCCTGAAATTAGCCAAACCTAAATTTCGTTTTGGCCACTTTCATGACTTTTGTGATAACCACGCCACTTTATTGTTAACAAAAAATTAACTGAAAATTTGTAGAAATGTGTTGTTAGCGCGCCTTTGCGAAGCAAAGGAGAGAGCTTATGCTATACCCCCGGCGTCGTAGTCCGAATATGCGTCAGCGTTCGCGTCCGTGTTCGCGTCCGCGTTCGCGTCCTCGTTCGCGTCCTCGTTAGTGTCTGTGAGCAGTTTAACCTATGTTAACCATTTGCGTTTAGGTCTTTTTCTCACAAAGTATAAGGGCTAGAGTAATGAAACTTGATACACACTTACATAAGAACATGATCACTTGAATGTATGCATCATGTATGACCCTGACCTACTGGTCATGGTCTACTGACTTTGAAAAAAATTAGGTTAATGTAGTTTAACCTATGTTAATCATTTGCGTTTAGGTCATTTTCTCACAAAGTATAAGGGCTAGGGTAATGAAACATGGTACACCCTTACTACAGCACATGATCACCTGAATACATGCACCATGTATGATCATGGTCTGCTGACTTCGAAAACAATTAAGTTAATGTATGTAAAGCATTTGTGTTCAAGTCAGTTTAAAAAAAGTTATAAGGGTTAGAGTCATGATATTTGGTCAGCACTTGCATCAGTACGAGGGCATGTGAGTGTAGCCAACCATGTAGGACAGTGATCTAGATTTTTATGCTTCACTGACTTTATGATATTTCTCAGTCCCTATATGGGTTACAGTTATGATACTTTGCACACTCTTACACATGGACAAGATCATTCAGCTGCATCCTTTTTGTATGGATTTGAGTATATTTCATGCTTCATTTGGCTTTACGATATGCTTCACTGACTTTGTGATATTTCTCAGTTCCTGTATGAGTTAGGGCCATGATACTTGACACACACCTACATATGGACAGGACCATTTGAATATCATCATTCATATATGGATTTGACCTACATTTTTGTTTCACTGACTTTATCATATGCTTCACTGACTTTGTGATATTTCTCAGTCCCTATATGGGTTAGAGTCATTACACCTATATACACAGTATCCGAACTACATATACAATCTCTTCCGGTTTTCATAGCGTTGAATCGAGAGTACAAACATTCGCTTATAACCAGCAGTCGGAAATCATTATGTTTTGAGATTTTATCCGGAATCTGCTGCGTCATTTATAGCTATTCAGCTTCGAAAATGTAAAGAGGTAAGTTTAATATAATTTGCTCTTCGGCCTTTTACTTTATTACCCTGTACAATGTCGTGTATGGGTGGGTAGTAATTGGTACAGTGTTCAAATCGCCCTTGGCATGATTCTTAAACCATTTTGAGCATTTTCTTACATGTTTTATAAAAAATCTTTAGAATAAACGGAAGGCGTTATCAATCTACAGTTTGTTAGTTTTGATAAAAGAATGATAGCTAAGTTTTGCACGACACAATCTCGTGTTAAATTAAGCTGTTCGGAAAAAAAATCTGCGACGGCAAGGAGTTTTTCATTGTACAGGGCAATAAAGTAAAAGACCGAAGAGAAAATTATATTAAACTTACCTCTTTACATTTTCGAAGCCGAATAACTATAAATGACGCAGTAGTTTCCGGATAAAAACTCAAAACATAATGATTTCCGGCTACTGGTTATAAGCGAATTTTGTACTCTCGATTCAACGCTATGAAAACCGGAAGAGAGGGTACAGTGCGTTCGGATACTGTGATATATGGACAAGAATCTTTTAGCATCGCCATCCACGTATGGATCTGACATGTGTTTTATGCTTCACTGACTCAATCATATTTCTCAGTTCCTATATATTTACTAGGAAGGCAATGATATTTCCTCTGCAAAATAATTGTTTCCTTTAATTATCAGTTATAAGTTTTCTTTTAAAAAGAAAGGCTTGCCTCGTTGAAAAAAGATGATATGTAGCATTCTGTCAACTATACGCCAACACTGGTACTTAGAATACACGCCATGAACCCAGGAACCAGTAAACTATGTTCGGATTGACGGACAAAACATGAGAAAAACTCTTGAGCTGACTCAGTAGATCAACATTATAATATTACAAGTTTAGCTTTTGAAAAAGCTTGAGAGGATATCCCTTAGCAATGAATCTATAGGATGCAAGTGGTAAAGTAGATAATTGGCCGCTATACAAGTTAATTTTATTGAGTTCTTGGACTTTGTTGAAGCTGTAGGTAAGAGGCGAGTTTGACAGCTTTTTCCCTTTGTCTAGTGATTGCTTGTAACAGGTGAGCTTCAGTGCTATTAACTTTTGTACCTGTACTGTTTAATGACAGCTTTTTCTGAGTGGAATGTACTCTCTGGTTATTGCTTGTATTAGGTGAGATGCTTGTAGTATGTGAGATGAAGTGTCAGAACAAGTTTTATAGCTCATGACTTTGCGATGCTGGGAGAGGCCCTGCAGCTGGGTGCGCCAAAATATGGGAGTAATTACCGGAAACTAGTGGGACCCGCATTTAGCGAAACGAAACGGCGCATAATCGAGTGCAACTTGTTATTGATCTGTACTTTTAAGTGACAACGCTTGGTAGCTGAACTGAACTCTCGGGTAATTGCTTGTATAGGATGAAATAAAGTGTTCAAGATAAGCTATAACGATCATGCATTAGCGATGCTGGCGAGAATCTTGCAGCAGGGTGCGCCAAATGTAGGAGTATCGGGAAGTAGTGGGACCCTATTTCAGCAAAAGGAAACGGTGTAGGCCTGCAATCGAGTACGAATTCCTAACTTAATATGGTTATCCCCGAGGGGATAACCAAACAACTTATGAAAGCAATGGCTAATAAAAGCATCGCAAACGGCACATGGCATCCCGCCACTGCAAATCCACTGTCACCTGTTTTCCCTCTTTAATAGCCCAGGACAGGGGAGATAAGCTGTTGATTAAACTCGGATGAAATCCAGGAATAAATGAAAATACTCTCAAACAGAAGCAAATTAAATGCACTCATTGCCTCCAACAAGCACGCACACAACGCCGAAAAAACATTGACTCAAAGATGACTACGTTATCACGTTAAATCAACGTTGACTGAACGCTGATTCGACGCCGTGTGCTATGTGTGTAGGTTTTACGGGCAAGAAAGTTGGTTTACCAGCAAACCTGCTTAATGTGATATTTAGTTGCAGAAAATAAAATCCAGGCATTTAAATAGTAATGTTTCATAACACGAAAGAATCTCCAGAAATATTAAGCAGCTGACGAGTGACATGTAAGTGACTGACAGAACTATTGACTAAATATGGTATTTACAGGGTAATATATACACTGGCCACTGACTTCCCATACGTAAACTTGTCAGAGCAACTGGCTTCATACACCGATGAACGACAATTGATCATGTCATGTTGTCGTCAAGCGACGTCTTAGGTAAACATACCTCTTGATTGGTCCGCATAACGTTCAATTGACGCCACGTTATGGCGATGGCTGTTCAACTTAATGGCCGAATACGTCGTTACTACATTTTCTTCGACGCATATCGTGCATATTCTACATTAAAATTCAACAAAAACACCACCGGAAAGGTCTAAAAGTAAGTAGGAGAAGAACTAAATAAGCTTATGCTTTCGTTCTAATCCTATTATATTTATGTATAGAACAATATTGTTATTGCCATGAATGTTTAATTTCTTGAAATAAAATATGTTTAAACCAAGTAAAGTGTAAATATAAGAATAAAAATTTGATTTTTCAGCATTCATCGTGTGAAGAAGTCAGTAGTCGTCGCTAAAATTCTTTCATGTTATTTTAGCTCCGCCCACTGGCTTCATCACACGATGGACGCTGAAAAATCAAATTTCAGTTCTAAAATATTTAATGACTGACAACACCATCCAGATGGCATACAAAAGTTCAAACACGAATCAACATCGAATCAGCGCCAGGACGCTGAAACGATGTTAGTTTTATATTGCTGCAATATACCTTGTCCACTAGGTGGTGTTAGACTGACATTTAGAAACCAATACAATACAAACAAGATCTCGGGAAATAAAGAAAGTAACAAAAATCATAGACTGAAAATACTATGCAAACCATACCGTATAAAAGCAGGTAATAATTACAGGAACAATTCTAATGACTGACATTAACATTATTGTGACTGATATATAGTTTCTACTGTTTGATGACAGTTAAGTATTTTGGCAAATTACATCCTAGCAGACACTTACGTCCAATCAACATTTAATCGACGTTGACTCAACGCCATAACTATGAATCAACGCTTAAGCAAAGTTTACCCATTGCTGCGTGCTCAATGGGTTGTGAGGACTGACCAAACCATACTCATCCAAGCAAACAATAATAACTGGCAATACAATATACTTATGTTTCCTGGTGAACTTAAAGATAAGTGTTCGCTGATCCACCATATTTAGCGACTAACAATGTCATATATAAAGATACCATGTAATCTTAAAAAGCTAACCAACAAACTGCATTGCTAGTTACAGTTGATATTATTTCATGACCAACTGTTTGCTGAATTGTTTAAAGTTTGGTCTTGGTCTTCCACCGAAGCACTGAAATGATCACTGAATGCTGGTGTAAAAATATGTATAGGCTTGAAAAGTAAGTTGTAGTATTAAGTTTTGTCTCGGCATAGATACAGATGCACACCAACATCAGTATCTCCAACAAAACACAACAATTGAAAACTGTATCATAGTTAGTGATTTTTCAGCGCCATCAACAAATCTACATACTAAATTTGCCCGATTACCCAGACGTATCCACATGCCTAGTTTGAGGAAAATCCGTTAATATTTACTCAAGTTACCGACCCGAAACCAAATACAGACGTATAGACGTACACATGGGTGGCAATATACTCCGCCATTATCATGTGGCAGTGTACAAAACTTATACCGAAAGACGAATCAGTTGTTGCTATGGTCATGTCGGAAGGGTCAGTTAACCTAACAATACTATTCCTGGGCAGGTCATAATTTGAACAATCTTGGTAGTACTTGCGTACCCGATGCTACATACCAAGTTTCTTGTTCTGGAAAAGAAGATTTTTGTAGGATATTACCATATACGGGCATGGCGGCCATGTTGGTCATGTGACCAGGTACGTTTAAACAACTTTTCGTTCCTAAGACCCCAGGTGGCTGCATATAAAATTTCGTTGCAATTGGCCTAGTAGTTTCAGAGGAGAACTCGTTTAAAAATATTGACGGACGGACGGACGGACAACGGAGCCTTACCAGTCTATAAGCTCCCCAGGAGCCGCTGGCTCAGTTTAGCCAAAAAATCATGGCTATTTAATATCCTTCAGTATAATACCTTAAAGATACAAGCAGTGTGAATCAGATCGATGGTGGTTCACTGACTGAAACATTTTCAGCATAAAATCACAGTGCATTGAAACCCCATACGGAATCTTTTGCCTTCATATGTGAAAGATACTTAAGATTTTATCACCAAAACTTACAACTTGGAATTCCATAAAAAGCTTTTTGGTAGCCTTAGATATTACTTCTCCATACAGCACCATTCCTCATGATAATGATATTAAAGCTTACAATCTTTTCATGTCTGATAGTGGTACATCTCAGAAAGCTAGATCTGTTATCTTAACACTTATCAATCTAGTGCTGACAAGAAACAATGTGAATATCTTCAAGTTTTGGGTACTGCATTGGGTAATGCAGTTTTGAGTAAGCTGGAAATAGATTTTCTTGGTTCCTGTGAGAAAGAAACCTTTAATTTGGTTCAGGTTCTTTGATTTGGAATCACAGTGCTTATGACTTGCATGATTTCATCAAATCAAAATCAATATTCTCCTGGTATAATCAAATTCACTTAAACTTATTCAAACCATGAAGCTCCTTTTCTTGTGTGAATATCAGTTGGGAAATGGTGAGCTTGGTATAAGTGTTCATGAAACTGTCACGAGCTGTCACACTGTCATCAGTATATGCCATCCTCATTCTTTCAGAGTATTCACTATATAGTCGGGCTAAACGTTTCAGGCGCATTATGTCATATAACACCTCTTTTGAAAATGATGTTGGCAATCTTAAAGGGAAATTGCCTCAATGTTCGTGCGCATACATTTTGACGCAGCGTCATTGTTTCCTGATATGGTTATCATGACGTCTTTTGCCGTAACGCCGAAACGTTTACGTCACTTTCGAAGACAATATTGGCTCTTTGCTGAAACAAACGTAAGTTTTTTTGCGACAGAAAAATGGTAAATATATAAAACTAGACCAAAGAAAATGAAAATACGACAAAAATGGGGCTGATGAATTTTATACGGAAAAGAGAGCGCCATTTTTTTTTTTTTTTGGGGGGGGGGGGGGGGGGGATAGTGTGTAATATTTTTAGGAATTATTTGTCAGGCTGTGAAAACTGAAAGTGCATTTTGAATCTCGTAACTACTCAATTCAAGTATAAATACAAATAAGGACTGAGTGCCCTTGGCTTGAGTCATGAAATACCCATGCAAACAGTGAAAGCGGAGATCAGACTGAGCAAATGCGCAGGCTGATCTAAGCTTTTATTGTAAGCTCATGTCGTTAAGGTAATTATATTTTTTCCTTACTTTTTTTTTTTTTTTTAAAAAAGTTGCTTCTAAGATTTAACGCAAGTGACATAAGACGATCAGCCATATTGTTCTCGTAGGATACAAATTTTACAACGGCTAAGGCGACACTCTTATTTTTCACTAATCGCCCTAGACTTTCCACAGGATTCATAGATTGTCGATGCGAACAGGGAATAGTATCAAAATGCGCATCCTCGGAAATTGGTCTCAGCACTAAATGATAAATTGAAATCATGCACCACGGACCAAGCTTTGCCGATGTTTCTGTGAAAATACATGTCGGGCAGTGGCCGGGTCCAATAAGTTGAAAGTTCGCACATAAACTTGTTCATCATATATAAATGTGATATAACCTAGACCAAGAAAAAAGTTCGAAATTCTATGAGAAATAACAATGAACATGCTGACTAGTTTCAGTCCTTGGAATTTCTCTCATTAATTTCTTGTCTGAATACGAGAAAATTTTGAAGGCGACAATTTCATAAAGACTATATGTTCAAGACATAAGAACATTGCTGAAGTTGAATAGGGAATTATATTGCATTGCTATAAACAAGCAACGAAAGGTAAGAGCGTTATCCATATGACCGTTAATGGCGCCAAATAGAAAGCGACTTCAACGCATAAAACATTGACGTCAGCGCGCTTACATGAAAACCGCACGAGATAAAAGTGGTTTTCCTTCCATAACTCGAATATTTGGTCGATGACCTATATTTTTTATTTGCTTATATGCACGGGTTAGAACATTCCTGTACTATATCAAAAATATATAAAAAATACTCAATTGTGGAACTTTTTATACTGAAGAAATTCCACGTTTTTCCAATAATGGGAAATGGCGGGAAACCAAAAAAACTGAAAATAACCTATATAATGAGACATACGACGATAACAATTTTGATAGTCAAACAAAGAGACAAGAAAGAGGAGTTAATTAATCTTTATTTCGAAACGATCGGTCATCTGTTTTCTTGGATAAAGTGTTCTTAATAGACATAGTCATGTTTCAAACAGGCACATAGATGGCGCTGCATTATCTAAAAAGTAGGACAGTGACCCCTTTTTTATTTCATTTTTCTACTCAGCATATAATATTCTACCACTGTGTGAAGTTTCAACAAAATTTCAATTGCAGTTTTTATAGGGTGATTTCCCTTTAAAGACTATTTTCTGGAGAGAAATATTCCTAATCTTCTGAAGTACTATAAAAATGTAAGTGTGCGGCAGCTATATATGTAATTGCAAACGTATTGTCTGAAAATTTACACGATATTGGTTCACTCTCATTGAAATAAAATGGTAAGCTTTGGTGCTGTGTCAAAATACAATAGAGCAATAGAGGCGCTGTTTGCACTTCTCAGGTAGTGTTGAATCAAATCCTTTCTAAAGCATAAAAGTAAAAAGTATGCAAAGATCAGGAACTGAAACAATCAAAATCCAAATCCAGCCCTCAAACCATAGTTGGAAACAACTAAGATTACAAATAATCAAGATACAGAGAACATATTGCCAACCGAGTGAGCAGCTTGTTCCCAAAAGGTGGCCACTCAGCAACCCAAACCGAACCAAAAATAATAATAACATACATAAAGTAAAACATCACAGAAACTCTGACACCAAAAACAGGCAACAAAGAACCACAACAGAACTACCGCCTTGGAACGGTCAGTAATGAATTACTGGGGGGCTTAAATCGATTTTACAGGCCCAACCTCACCCTCAGTTTCTGAAGTGGTACAAAACATTTATTGGTTGTTCGGTTCGCATGATAACCCTCTAACTCGTCAATGAATCATCACGGTAAACACATAAATCAAATTTCAACACCATGAAGAAGCAAAGACGAGGACTCAACAGATACAACGGGCCGTCTGACAGGTGGAGATCCCTGTCCTGCCAAACAACCCCACTGGAAATCTGAAGCAAAAGAAGGTCACCAGTTGAGCCCCGGTGGACCAAGCAACAGACAAAAAGGCTCCGGTCCCAACCAACTAAAATATATAGCTTTAGGTCGGGGCCATCATAGAGTCTGACGACCGATCCCCCGGTGTGCAATTAAAGTGTGCAGCAAAGCTATCAACCGTGATTGGGTTAATCACTAAGCATGCAGACTGTCGCATAACATTTAAATTATAGCCAATACGTTTGTGACGTATTATTATTTTTCGGAATTGATCAGAAAAATCAGTTCTACCCTTAATCTTTTTGAATTTGTATACTAAGTCACCATAAAATTCTGGTTCCGATAGGCCTTGGTGTAAAAGAAATTTTAATCCGACATCAAATTTTGAAACCAATTCATGGTGTCTGCGATAGAATTTAGAAAAAGCCTTTCTAAGCTTATGATAAAGCTGTCTTCTAGTTTCAGTCCAAAAGACAATTTTACATGCGTTTGTTTGGATGTAATTTATCACATTACTTGCAAAAAGTGTTGGACAAGCGCAGCAAAGGTATAATCAGAGAATGAACAATCATTTTGATGTGAACATTTCCCTGACACTCTCAGAACAATTTCAGAGCGTTTCAATTTACCAGGACATTCAATCAAAGACTTCTCGTTCATTCCGATCGATAAAGTAACTGGTAACTGGAAACGGCTAATGAAGAAAACTTGCAAGATGCACCGTCCTGGTACTGTGCCTCCTTTTGATATAAATTCCAAAAATAGAAGAAGCAGTAAGCATGACATACTAAACCCCCCTTCGCCCCCCCTCTCCACCCCCGCTACCCTTCTTCCTCTTCCACCTTCGCAAACACACATATTTAGCAGTCAGTTCGTCAGTTTAGTTTTGTCATCTCACTCCAACATATACAGAAACAAAATACATGTTATAAAACAACAAACAGATTAGCTCATCTCTAAACTCTTACCATGACCAACTGAAAAATTTATGTCAACATTTATCTTATGCTGGCTCCAGAAAGGTTGAGAGATATGTCCCAGGACGATCAAAACAAATTGTTTAGAATACCTGACGGAAAATTCCAAATTCCAATATTTGCACTGCTCGTCGATATAGAAATTTCTTCAAATAATGTGTTAGGTTTATTGGAACTGTACGTCAGCAGGACATTTTGGTTTGGAATAGAACACAAACCAAAACTTAATAGGGTGCCATTCCAAGAGATCCAATAAGACCTGTAATAAAATCTTAAAGAAAAATTAAAGTTCTCAACAATTTATACTGGTGAAATATTGCGAGTAACAACATGAAATTAAGCGGAAAATAAATACGCCTTTTTTACTTTTATTTATTATTTTTGTGCTACTAATAGAATAAAGTGTTTTTCTTATGTTTAAAAAAGACTTTGTTGATAAAATAGATACCCTACTGATCGCGTACATTTGCTTTGCAAGGATTTAGTTGATTTATGAATATATAACTCAGGGTAAAAAATTTGAAATGACAACTGTGAAGTTTGACATCCACTATGAACTTTGAGTTGCAATGTGTAAAGTGCGTATTAGTTGACGGATCTACTATTAACTGTTTGTACAAAGCAGGTTCATTGCCAGCCTATAAACTGTCATCTTTTAAACTTTTGAAATCCTTGATTTATACAGACAGATTGTGGCTCTGACGTAGAAGAAATATACCAAAAAAAAAGACAAACAGTTGATTTATGAATATATAGCTCAGGGTAAAAAAATTGAAATGACAACTGTGAAGTTTGACATCCACTATGAACTTTGAATTGCAATGTGTAAAGTGCGTATTAGTTGACGGATCTACTATTAACTGTTTGTACAAAGCAGGTTCATTGCCAGCCTATAAACTGTCATCTTTTAAACTTTTGAAATCCTTGATTTATACAGACAGATTGTGGTTCTGACGTAGAAGAAATATACCAACAACAAAGACAAACGCAAAGAAACACTGGCAGGAAAAAAAGATTAAAAACTGATGAGGTCGACCTTGTTAATTGCTCAGGCCTGTTCTCACAGTCTTCTCAAAACAAGTCAATGACCCGTAAAGTAAACCCGTGCTGAAACAGACCCAAGACCCGGCAGAATAAATGTAGATTTCAGATAACAGATATCTGCGGGTTGAGTTGCAGGTGCTATGTGCTCTAACAGAGTTTCTAAACTCATTGAAGGGCTAATACTTTGCCTATTTGAGAAAGAAACTAAACTTACATGCAATTCAAAACATACGGTCATTCATTTTATGACATTTTCCTGCCTGGTTCTGATCTAGTTTTCAGCAATAATAGGGATCAGTTCGAAATCACATACAAACTTATGCTACAGTGCTAAATCACTGTGGACAATAACCAGAGGTAAAAGAAAGATCCTCATCATTATAAAGGAGAACCTTTGACTTTTGCTTTCCTCGAAGACAGTCTTTCCAAAATAAGGTCGGCTCTTTAATGAATGAATTAAATATGAGAGAGAATGTTTTCCTTTTAAAAGAAAAGAATTTTCTCTCTTAGTAAATTTGAATGACTTTACTAACAGAGAGAATTCGTTCCTTTTAAAAGGAAAGAATTTTCTTTCTTCAGTACATTTGAATGAATTTACTAAGAGAGAGAATTCTTTCCTTTTCAAAGGAAAGAATTTTCTCTCTTAGTAAATTCATGAAGAAGGGTGCCAAAAGCAATGGTAAATTTGCTGACAATGTACACAATCACCTCAAAGGAAACTGTTTCAGCACAGTTGCATGCCATTCCATTTGTCTGTCCGCTGCGACTGATACATCGCACATGCTGAAAAACATGCTTACAATTCGACTACCGAATTAATCCTAATAAACGCCCCGGCTCTAATAAACGTCTCCTGCATCTTTTCCGAAAATAATGCTATATTATATTGCATGAGTTCTTGTTCGCTTCGCTGGATAAGTAGCTTTTTGAAATGGGATCTACTCTTAAAGGATGGAATTGGCTCCTAGAGGAGCCAATTCTTTCCTTTTAGAGTTGACCCCTACTACAAAGGAGGCCAGAAATAGTAGAATTGCTACCTTAGAAGTGACCCATCACCTTTATATTGCTTATTAGAGGAATTTTGGCAATAACTGATTTATTACACTGTAGACTCTAGATAACGCCCCCTCCATTTGGCAAAATGCAACGCCCGGGGCGTTTAATAGGATTAATATGGTATTTAGTTAATTACTGCTGTACGGTGTTCACTGTCAGCTGGGTCCTGTCAATATGCACAAATACAGAATGTTTACTGTGTACTGACTGCTGCGCCATGCCTACTCTTTACCCTCTACTATTTAGCTGCAAGGAGAATTCATACAAAATGGCATAGGGTCGTCCTTTTATCAAACGAATGGAAAGATAAAAAAATACCGTGATTCCTCTGCACTTGTGATACCATTTACAGTAGTAGATGCAAATGTATTTTCTCTGTTCTTTATTACGTTTCGTTGGATGAAGGAGACTTGACTGTTGTCGGCACCACCTCCTACCACTATCTGAGAACAGAAATCATAAATGAACAGCATTAATGTCAGATGCTTGCTATGTAGTGAGTCCTCTGCACTAGTAATACCATATAAAATAGTAGATGCAAATGGCACATCTCTGTTCTTTATCGAGTAATGCAGAATAAAAGAGACCTAACTGTTGTCGGCACCACCTCCTACATCTATCTGAGAACAGAAATCATAAATGAATACCAGCATTAGCTCATGTACCTGGTATGAAATACCGTACAGATTATTAAATGTAGAATGTTTGCTTTGTAGTGCTCACTGCAGCTCTGACTCGCACATGCCTGATGTATACTGTCACAATGTACTGTACACAATAAACATTAGGCAGTACACAGTAAGCAGTGGACAGCGTAGAAGGCAGTAAACATTACGCAGTGGAAAGTAAATAGTAAGTTGTTGTTCTAGTATACATTAAATCGTGCACATTATGCAACATCGCATGTACAGAGGAAATGATGCATAACTCTATTTTAATCAGAAGACGACAGTAAGAAGTAGAGAGTCAGTATATGTGCATGGGCAAATATTTTGTGAAAGTTAGATAACTCTGTATTAAGTAATTACGGAGTTGTTCCCCTTGATAATCGGTACTTATGCAGCTACTGAACTCAAGATCCGCTCGATGTAGGGCTTTGAAAGGAGCAGTGTCTATAAGGCTGTTTTCATGGCAACAGCCGATTTTCTTTAAACTTTGTAAATTTAAACTACCATGTATAGACTGCAACGTCATACAATATAAGACCAATTGGTGAAGGTTTCTTTGTTATATACACGATAATAGTGGGTGGGGTAATTCTGACCCATAGAGGAATCTGTTAAGAAAATGCTAATATTTTTATTGCTACATGTACTTATAACTGGAAATTTAAAGAGTAACTACACTTTAGGAACTGACTGAATCAGATCCCAAACCCTATCTCCAATATCAAAGGGAAAGATTGACAAAGACATCCTAACAAACAATAAATAACAAATGATAAGCCGAGTCAGCAGCTCTTTCCCAAATAGGTGACAACTCAGCTATCTTTACTGAATAAATAATTTAGACCAACAGAAGGGTTACAACAGATTAAGCAAATTGTACAAAAAACATTTAACAACTATTTTTACCTATTTTCTATTTTTATTATAGAAGGGTTAAAATGAGAACACAATTAATTAAACAGCACCGAACATAACACAAATGCAACCGCAACAAAGTCTATCTTTTTATGCTTTTTATGCAGTGCCAGATATAACAACAGATGATAATACTTTTGTGAAATTTCTACATGCAATGTGTTTATACTCACTTGTATGACATACCTAAATTGTAGCTTTTTTTTTTATTTTCCAACTTTACGCAATACCACAACAGCTTTTTACACTCAAAGCGTTCCAATTATATTTTGCAGTTGTACAGTATATTAAATGGTTGTTCCAAAATTATGCCGAGTTACCCCCTCCTTTGTTTGTAATGTACTACGATATCTCATAAAGTATATGAGCTAGGATTATGATATTCATGGTCAGGCATGTTCTCAGATATGCAACCAGAGGGTCATGAGGCCCTGAATCGCCCACCTGAGTAAAAAGGTCAAAGGTCAAACTAGGGTCAAACTAGGGTCATCATTCGAACAAACCTGGCAGTTTGAAACTGTTAAAATATTTGAGACATTGGTTGAAGGTGAAAGAATAACATTGACTTCTTTTGCTAAAAATGGTAATGTACTCATTTATTTTACTGTATTTATAACCTTCTGCACAAAAATTTTCAGCAAGTTCCATGAATTCTTATATTTAAGCATTTCCCATATAAAAGTACCAGAAAGCAAATTTGGCCTTGCCATAAAGAAATTCAGTCAACCAAAGATCATCATTTGAACAATCTGGGCAAAATCTTTAAAACTTCAAATGAAATCTTGTCTTCTAGCATATTCTCATATTTGACATTGCCATATAAAAGGTAAAGGTCAACAAAAGGTCATCATTCGAACAACCTTGGTATTATTTAGTACCTAATGCCACATACTAAAATTCAAGGACCTCGGTCAACTGGTTCGAAGATTTTTTAAAGGTTTTTACCATATATTGGCTTGGTGGCCATTGTCGGTCATGTGACCTGGACCAGCCGAACAAATTTTCGTTCCCTCCACCCCTGAAGGCTCTTTTATAAATCTGATTACAATTGGCACTGTGGCTTTTGAGGAGATGTTTGAAATTATCGTAATATGAGAGACCTGGGTCAAAGGTCAAATAATGAACTAGACCTTTTGTACTCATAAACCATCATGTACTCATTTAGATTACTGTATATACCAATTAAAGCCCAAAATCTTCAACGGTTTCCAAGATATTTTATGTTCTAACTTTTTTCCCATTAAAAACTCCAGAAAGCAAATTTGACCTTACCGTAAAAAAGTGAAGGTCAAACTAAGGTCATAAATTGGAAAAAAAACCTTGGTAGTACTTGCGTGCTAAATGCTACACACCAAGTTTCAAGGTCATTTGCCTATTGGTTCTGGAGAAGATTTTTTAAGTTTTTTTCATATATTGGCGTGGCGGCCGTGTTGGTCATGTGAACAACTTTTCGTTCCCCCCAACCCCTGAAGACTACATATGAAATTTGGTTACAATCGGCACAGTGGTTTCAGAGCAAAAGTCGTTTGGAAATATTCGACGGACGACGGACGACGGGCGGACAAGGAAGCCTGACCATACTATAGAGCTCCCCTGGAGCCTTCGGCTCTGGTGAGCTAAAATCTGATTCACCTTTGGGCAACTTCCATCCGAAAGTGACCTTGTTTTTCCCCTGTTTTAAAATTAAGCATTTCTCCAATCTTGGATAGGTCAAGAGAATTTCCATATTAGTAACAGACCTGTGCCCCTATTCATGTTTAGATATATAAAGTTTGACACTTCAAGTGGCAAGCATATGGTTTGGGTCATTGTATTGCACAAACACAGTTTTTAGTTGACTTTGTCCCGGGTATAGCGATTATTTGTTTTTTATGGAAACTTCATCAAACTTGTCAATAACCAGGACAGGACTGAAAAATCAGACCGGTTTAAAATGTGGCCATTTTTTACAATTTGCCTTAGAGTTACCTTCCCTTGAGCACATAAATAGCCCATATTTGACCTTGTCTTGGGCATGATGCCTGCTAGAACTCAGGTGAGCGATCGTTGCTCATTGAGCGACTTGTTTTAAAATTCACTGGTATACTCTTAAACTTGGAAAGTAATCTTTTGAAATGCTAAGAATAAACATGAAATCGTGAAATTAATATGAAATCAGTTCAGAAGAATCCACGCTGATATTTTATGGTAGATATTTTTCATAGGAAATATCTTGTGGGAAAATCAGAAAATGCATTAGTGTAGGTAACACTGCAAACAACTATTTGCTGAAATAATCAGTCGCTTATTAAGTGTGTGTATCAGAGAGAGAGAGAGAGAGAGAGAGAGAGAGAGAGAGAGAGAGTAACAAATATCATTTTACTTTAAGCAAGTAATCCTGTTGATTCACTAGCTGGAATTGTAGAAAAGCATTCCCTGCTCCTTGAAAGGTAAACGCTATAAACTGTCTGTTGAATTTCTTTATGTTTACAGGCTTTTGTTTTGGTCCACCTGTAATATAAGAATTGCATCGATACTGACTTTATTAAAGGTGTAGTCTACTGCAATAAACATCCGTCCGCAACTTTCTACGCCACCTGGAGTAACTTGTGAATTCTAAGGGATATAAATTTGCGACCAGCATAGAAAATAAGGGTGCTGATCGAAAATATAAAAATGACCGCACTGTTTTTCTTCCTGTTCGAATAAAAAAGTTATTAACGAAATGCTGAGTAACTGTATTTTTTTTCAGAATGAACACGGAAAATGTTAATTTGATGAAAAAAGAGAAATAATCAGGCAAAATCTTTGATCATCACAGTACAAAAGACATAATTCACTAAAAACTAAAAAATGACCGCGGTATTTCCTATGCGATCTTTTCACAAAAATATATCAGGCTATTTGAAATCAAATGCGGTTTCCAAAATGAACACGAAAAAATGAATGTGACTATAAGGACAAATAAAATCAGAAAAAATGGTGATGATGAATGTCCCATATCTTGTAGTGTATGTCATAACCTGTTCTATTCGGGAATATTGATTATCGTTTTTTAAAGGGTGGCGTGAAAAGATACCCATGCTCATATTTTCCTCGGTGACCTTGCAATAGCTTTCGTGTTGATTTGCTAAAATAACGCGCTCTGTGCATATTTTGAAGCATTGATACAACACACCGATTGTTGCACAAAATTTTCATGGATGCTAGTGTCTCGTATACAGAACGTCTAGCTCGCTCCGGAACCCAGATATCGGCTTGAATTTGGCAGCAGCTATTAATGAAGTGACATATGTTTTCGCGACCACGTAAATGATAAACGCATGTGCGTGAGAAAATTGTGTTGAAACCACTAGTGTTTTAGTTTATTAAGCTTAATTATGGATCAACTGAGTGATCTACCGCAAAATTTAAAAGAGTATGCCTGTCCCACACACTTAAAATATGTCCAGATTTTTTTGTTAAAACCAACGATTTGGCAACGTTTCTGAAAGTTTGTCTTTTAAACCAGGTTCTGATCGATAGCTTCTTAGTTTTTATTTGATTTTTATCAAATTTATCTATGTCCTGAGAATCTGAAATTTTAAATTGGTTTAGACTCTTATTCTAGATCATCGTCTTTTATATCATTTGGACCCTTTTTGATACTAATCATTCTTTGACTGGACTGCCCAATTAAGATTAAGAAATTACAGTATGCTGTTCTCTGGTTTCGTCACCAGATATTGTCAGGGTCACTGATGAGGCTTTATTAGCCGAAACTATGTAGTCTTGCCCTTGTTCCTTCTTCTAAATGTATTCTCTGCTCTTGAAGAAACTCTTTAAGATTTTAATTGCAAGCAATCACCACAGGCTTTTTTGTGCCGGTGTAACGAAGTAAAGTGACCCCCATAGAATAACGACCCCCCGGTCATTATTCTGTAAAGAATAGTGACTCCCCGGTCATAATATTATGACCCCCCACACGAAATAAATCGACCCCTCGCGTAGAATTGTGACCCCCATAGAGAAACGCGAGGTTAAATGACAATTCGCGAAAAGGACAGAATGTCACCCCGTCTCACAACCCCCTTCCCCACAACCACCCCATACAAAAATAATAAACAAAATGAATAGATACAGAAAGAAAAATAAAAGTCATTCCGAGTATTCTGTACGCACCTTTGGGTCATACGATTTTATGAACCCATTTATGCCTAGGGACAGAGGCAAACGTGCAGATCAAGATCAGGCGCAGCAGAAATGCCCGTCTGATCATTTTCTTCATTGTTTGCATAAAATTGACAGCAATTTCTATAAAATGAAAAACAAGGGGGCCATGAGGTCTTGAATCGCTCACCAGAGTTAAAGTTCAAAATTCAAACTAGTGTCATCGCTTGAACAAACCTGATACTATATGAATCCCAAAATGCTGGATATCATACTAGTTTTCAATATCTTAAAATGTTTGGGAGAAGAAGAATTTCAAAGATTTTAAAGGTTTATTAATCGAAATGACATGTGTCAGGTCCTTTTCCGGGAGATTTTGTCAAATTTCCTTGAGTAGAACGAAAACAATTTTTCCTCATAAAAATTGTAAGCACTTCTACTGCTGCGATAGCCGAAGCAGCTGCAGTAGCAACAATAGCATCAACAAGTATTACTCATAATAAAACTTGCAAGAGTTAATAGTCAGTTCTCGATTAGGTGGGGATTATCATTTTATTGCTATCATCAGTTTAAACATATTTTATTGCCAAAAACAACTGACAAATGGGTCGGACCACAAGTTCTAACAACATTAATTACGGTCCTCCCCATATTGCTATCATCGAGGGGTTAACGGATGTTAGTATCTTTCAGAAACGGAGTTACTTTTCTGTAGAATAATCACCGGGGGTGGGGTCGTTATTCTATGGGTTCCTCATAGAATAGCGACCCCCGGTCATTATTTTTTACAGAATAGTGACCCCCTACCCCGTCATAATATTATGACTCCGCGGTCATAACATTACTATATTAAAGCCCCCCTTTCAACCCCCACCACACACACACACACGTCCTTCCCAACAACATCAACAAGTATTTTCAATAATAAAACTTGCAGTAGTTAATAGTCACTTAGTGTTCGATAAGGTGGGGATTAACATTTTATAGCTATCATCGAGGGGATAACCTGAGTCAGTATGTTTAAGAAACGGAGTCACTTTTTCTGTAGAATAATGACTGGATGACTGGGGGTCGTTATTTTATGAGTTCCCCATAGAATTACGACCCCGGACCCCGGTCATTATTTGGCAAAGAATAGTGACCCCACGGCCATAATATTATGACTTCCCGGTCATAATATTATACCCCCTCCCCCCCCCCACACACACACATACACACACCCTTTACACACACACGCTTCCCACGCGAAGTTAAATGACTCCACACGAAGAATTGTGACCGCCTAGAATAACCACCACCGTCACTTTTTTTTAAGAAAATTGACCCCCGGCCATTTTATTTCAAAGAAAAGTACCCTGGTCATAATATGACACCTCTACGCAAAGTTAAATGACGATACGCGAAGAAATTGCTTATACAGGGGTCAAAAATGACCCTTCACTATACTTCAAAATGTCCTGTCAAAAGGTGTTGCTCTGAATTCCCTATAAATAGCACTTTTTTCATTTTCAAGCAGATAGACTTAGATATTTTTTATAATTGAATGACATTGAAAATAAGAAAAGTTTTATACAGATGCTTTACCCCAGCCCCCACGCCTCAGCAAGCCACTTTGCATGTATGCGTGGATTTTTAATGTATACATTACATGTATATGTGAGTGGTATGCTTAGGCAAAGGGGAGGGGGGGGGTCGTATACAGCTAAAAACTGAAAAGTGGGTGGGGTAATTAGACCGCATGCATCTTAGAATAAGGCTATCATACTATTCGTTTACATATTATTGCATACTATGAGCAGCTGTAGTATTTTCTTCATTGTAAGCATATTATAAAAATAAATTCAGTAAATAAGAAAAATCCAAAAATGTATTTGGAAGACTGAATATGTCATGTACACCTCTTGAGAAAGGCAGTGAGAGTAAGTGTGCAGACGTGATAATTTTTCAGAATCAACAGCAAAACCTCTTTATAGTGCATAAGTCTACCTGTTAATGCTAAAATCTTATATTACATTAACACCATAAGTCAAACTAAACACATTGTCATTTATCTTAATTTGTGACACTGACTTTAATTTTCGAGGTGTGGACCTATACCTTGCACGCGATACATTGTCTTTATGTGGCTAACATTGTTACAGTTATTTGAAAGTCTACCCACAAATGACAAAGTTACAGGTCAGACACGACATTCTATTTGCCAGAGTCATATAGCAGGACGCCATTATCTTTGAATGATCTCTGTGATCTTGACCTTGGAGCTATGTACCTAGGACTTGCACGCAACACATCGTCTAGACATTTATGCCAAGTTATCTTAAAATCAATCATCAAACAAGAGAGTTGTAACAGACCGGACACAACGTCCTGTATGCCATAAGCATATATGAAAACACGATTCCTTCATGGGGAGCCATAATATTATGACCGAGGTGGGGTTGGTGGGGGGGGGTCTCACTATCCTTTAAAGAAAAATGACCGGGGGTCACTATTTTATATGTATTATCAGGGGGGTCATTTTTTTAAAGGGAGTCAGTGTTTTATAGAAAAGGGGTCACTTTTTCTGAAGAATAATGACCGGGGGTCGTTATTCTATGGGGGTCACTTTACTTCGTTACACCGGATCAAATTATTGGCTAAGGAGTTAGTTATTTCCTGAGTGAAGAAATATCTCATATTCTATTTTTTTCTCCTTCCTGTTAGTGTGCTCCTTAAAGTTTTACTGTGGTAACAGTAAAGGCCATAGCTGGACTTCAAATATGCAAGTCCATCGTAGCTTTTGTGCATGCATGTAGACTCGAATCATATCCTGTCTCACGTGACTCTAGTCCAGCTCATATTGCAGAAGAGGATGACATGTCTAACATTACAGGATAAGGAATGAACATTTGATATTCTTAGTATTCAACAAAACTATTGCATGTTACGCTTTCATTGTGCTATGTTTGTATTGTTTTACTGCAACGTTGAAGAACCGTTGAAAAAATCCTATAAGACTTACCTCAACTACAACGTTTTCAAAACCAAACTAAAACGTTGCCGCAACGGTTTCACACTTCTTTTTTTGTTTTTGTTAGCGGGACTCTCGTATTAGTGTAGGACCCAACTCAGAAAACAGAAAAGGACTCTAAAATAGATTTTTTTTTAAATTTAAAGAGTAACTACACTTCAGGAACTGACTGAATCAGATCCAAAACCATATCCCCAACATCAAAGGGAAAGATTGACAAAGACATCCCAATAAACAATAATTTACAAGTGATAAGCCGAGTCAGCAGCTCTTTCCCAAATAGGTGGCAACTCAGCTATCTTTATTGAACTAAATAATTTAGACAAACAGAAGGGTTACAACAGACTAAGCAAATTATACAAAAACATTTAACAACTATTTTTACCTATTTTCAATTTTTATTATAGAAGGGTTAAAATGAAAACACAATAAATTAAACAGCACCGAACATAAAACAAATGCAACCGCAACGAAAGTACCGCCTTGGGACGGTCAGTAATAACTACCGGAGGGTTTAAACCGGTTTTACCGGGCACAAACCTTCACCCTCAACCTCCGACGCGGTGCACACAATTAGTTGGTAGTTCGGTTCGTATGGAATCAATCCTTCTGGTAGAAAATTGTGTTTTCAACTTGTATAGGGTTTCCAATGTCGATTTATGGTGGATGCCAGCTGTGAAAGTGGTACAGATTTTTTTACATGGACATAACCAACCCTACCGTTAATTTTTTTTTCTTCGTATTTTTAGTGTATCGGACCGTGGCGACTAGGTTCAGGTGGTGATACAAGCACTAAATTTAGTATATAGCGTTCTTAGGAGATACGTCTAGTGCATACACTGTTGCTCAGTAAGCCTCATCAGATTGAGTAGTTTACGATACAGAAATTGTTAAAAGTTGTTACTAAAAATCTAATGCTATTTAATTGTCATAATGATGTCTTGAAATGGCGTTTAAAGGTGGGTATGCAAGGACTGCAAATGCATGAGCAACGAAAAATTTACACCTGACTGCAGATGAATCAGCTTATGTAGTTTACTTTACTAAAATAAGATTTAAGTTGCGTCTTTAATGTTCCTATATGTGCAAATAGCACACAAATAGGAATATGGGTTAACCATGAACATATACATGTTTGTAAATTGTTTTCCTTTATATTCACAAATTTGAAAATTGTTTATAAAAATATTAAATGGTTTGCAGGCAACACTTTTATCCATTAAATAGTACAAGGTTTCTAGAAACAAACTGTATCCATTACGGGCAAGTTGTGGATTACGCTTCGTGTATACAAAAGGTTAAAATATAAATGAAGATACCCAAGAAAGGCCACAAACCCAAAGGCATAAAATTAGAAATTGTTTGACAAATACTTTGATAGTGTTTTGTTTTTCTATTTCAAACAGATATAGAATTCAAATATGGACAAACATATACGTTTACCGTTATACGTTTACCGTTCATATGTATTAACATATCAGAACTACAGTGTTAATGTAATCAGTCATCTAATGTTAAGGAGCAGCAATAACTAATAATTCTTACAAAATGTCTAGTTGTACATAATCAGCGTGTGTTTAGGTACTGGTTAGGATTGCTTTGGAGACGCATTTCTGATGGGTACCCCACAACAAATGGTTTTACCGAGAAATAAACATAATATCGCAAGTGTTCTGCATTATTAGAGTTTTTAATGTTGCCAAAGTATCGCTGTTATTGTCTTTTCCTTTGGAACTGTTGATCTCAAGCATTCGATCTGAAAACAGAAAACTAAAAGTGTTCCTGGTTGCGTGAAGGCTGTGGGACAATTCTGCAATTCTCGAACAAACTCATGAATCGAGTTTACTTATTGCAAACTTAGTATACTCTCATTACTCCCGAAGAGTATTCTGATTACTCTGATTATTGTAGCTCATTTGAAGCTGATCATTTTTCTCCCTGTACTGGATTATCATGCATTTCAATTAGGAATTACGAAGAATACACATTGACATCATTAGCCTGTGTGGTTACGTTACAGAAATTATTTACTTTTTGTACCTGAAAATGCGATCTGGATGCGATTTTAACAATGTTAATAATGATTAAAGGTATTGCTTGCAACGAGATATACGCATGTTACAAGCAAAGATTTCAAAGGCATATAAATTTTACCAAAATTAGACTCGTTCCATAGAAAACATCTACTACTGTTATTAATCATCTCTGGAGATTGCTACAAGCTGTCTAAGAACCGATGATAAACTTAAGTTCATAAAGACCTAAACGCTTACTTCGTACAAGCCCCAGATAACAAGAGCCCATACTGACACCAAGTAAAGCTACTAAAACACCTCTTTGGAGGCTGTAGAACAAAGTGCTAATAAATGTCACAAAGAAGAATGTAATGTCAGTTTAGCCTTCTAAATGGTCGCATGTTTGGTCAATATTGTGGCAGTTTAGGATAATACAAGACATCTATGGAGAGCAGAGTTCCCTCCAAGGCTACTGCAGGACCACATCTGAGAGAATGAAACAACTTTCGCTTACTACAAGGTCTCTGTAAACTCGTTGATGCCGCCGCGAGCTGCTGTCAGACTCCGTGAAGGCACTGATATCGCTTCAGGTCACCATAAGACTGCAGACAAATTTGTCTTCTAGGTCAAGCTAAGAATAGCTTTATTACTAGAATATGGTACCGCTTCAGGCTGCTTAAAGACCATTGTAATATCAGCATAAATGTATATTTTATAACACAGATTCATTGTTTATACCAATTATTACGGTAACACATAATCGGCAACGTTTGTAACAGCATAGCTATTGCTATCACAAGACTTTTGTGGACAATAGGGTAGCATTTAAATCTCCAAAGAGTCATCTGTGAACCACGTGGAGCTAGCTAAAGGCTTTTTAAAGATACCAATGGACACTGTGGTAAGAGTTTATATTACTACAAGGAAGAGAGCTATTACTACGCTACTTAATTTCTATATTTAGAATACAGTACACTCACGGACTGCTAAGACTGATTGTAACATATTTCTATACTTTATTCGTATTATGTGACATACTCTGGTACCACATACTCGGTAACGTATATAACAGTGCAATATTCTGTATATATTGAAACAAGTATTTTAGAGTTTAATCAAGTATCCGTAATTGTAATAATGTTATCAGTTGATATAAGTTAACGCCCACTTTAATCAAAATAGAGTATGTTTTGCATTACCTGTATATTCTATAAAAGGCTTTGGAACGTAAGCAACTTTAATAGTTTTGGCTCTATGAAGGATCGATAAGACTACTGCAGAAGATAACTAAGCACGATTTCTACAATAATAATATTTCTTCCTGTTCAAGTATATATTTCGATAATACGATGTAGTTAGAAATAATTTTCGTAAGAAAGGTGCAGTAACGTAGTCAAACTAAAGAATGCGTATCTTAGTCGCATCGACTAGGTACTTAAATTAGTTGTGAAATGACCTGAAATGATATAAAATATTCTTTTAAAAAATATATACTACAGATGTACATTCTGTGCTCAAAAAATGAGTATTATGCACATGTATCACACTCCATTGAATGTCAGTGGATGGGGTAAGGAAAAGTCGTTACAAAAAATCTGCACCACTTTTGGATCCGGCATCCGCCCTTATTTTGATTGTCTCGTTAATGCTAAGCCCTGATACCAACAGAATTTTCTACTTTATGGGTTGGTAAAGAATTGCATTTCACAACACTGGCCCCTAGACTATATATCAAAATGTTAAATGCCATGATTATGATTTCTCATATTTTTTTACTGGAGGAAACTACTGATTCAACTCCTTTGTTTATATATTTGTTGCCTTGACTAAATGCCATAAGATACAACAGCTGCATGGATCTCCGTGTTCTAATGGATAAGACCGCTGACTCTTAAACCTAAGGTCTCTCACCACTGTGTTTTCAAGCCTCGGCCGCGCCCATGTGAGGAAGCCAAGTTCTGCTTACGGAAGCACGGGTGGTTTTCCCAGGAGCTCCGGTTTTCGCCTCCTCTGCTTAACCTTCGGCTCGACATAAGAGAAATATTCTTGAAAGGGCCGTAAAGTCCCTATTAAAATAAATAATGATAATAATAATAAAGGTACAACAGCTGCATCATGATGTTTTATTTTGATTGAAAGTAATCTTAGATGTCTTTCAATGTTTTCGAGTCGGTCCAAACAAATGTTTCTTTGTCTTACTGTTGTTTCATTCTTACCTTTTGTAATTTTTTTCTATGAAATATCAAAGTTAAAATACAGTAAGAATTTCTTTAAAATGCACGGTAACGAAACTACAGTTCAAGGCTAGAAAAAAAAATAAAGTTTGCATTTTAGTAATTTTCAAAGAGAAACCTTCCCGGTCTGCTAATACTTATGTAACTATAAAGTTTGCATTTTAGTAATTTTCAAAGAGAAACCTTCCAGGTCTGCTAATACTTATGTCACTATTTCTATCTTTAGTGGATGGTTTCAACACAGGCTTTAGAACGAAAAAGTTTGTTTTAAGTTGCAGTCGAATGGCGCCGGCTTCACATCCGTATGGGGTCCAAATCCGGCCAGCGACGTTAAAAATATCTATAATCAAATAATGGAAAAAACAAAAATCGCCTTCATTGCTGAGAGAAATATCATAATTCCGTAGAAAAAAGATATTATTTGTATACATTTTATACCTCTAAAACATTCATTAGCAAATTTTTAATCAAATCTACAAACTACAAACATTATTAATCGCAAAAATTTTGATCACATTACGCTCATATAGCGTGTGATATTAGGTAACTGATATTTAACTATACAACGCAGAATCTACGTTCTTTGATATTCGTGAACTAGTTGGAGCTGGCAAACCTTAAGTCTTATTAACAGCTGAATTTTCTTTAGTTCAGACCACTTGCCGGTGTAACGAAGTAAAGTGACCCCCATAGAATAACGACCCCCCGGTCATTATTTTCAGAAAAAGTGACCCCTTTTTTAAAAAAAACTGACTCCCTTTAAAAAAATGACCCCCTGATGATATCTATAAAATAGTGACCCCCGGTCATTTTTCTTTAAAGAATAGTGACCCCGCCCACCCCCACCTCGGTCATAATACTATGACTCCACATGAAACAATGGTGTCTTCATATAATATTTATGGCATACAGGATGTTGTGTCCGGTCTGTTACAACTCTCTTGTTTGATGATTGATAAAATAACTTGGCATAAATGTCAAGACGATGTGTTGCACGCAAGTCCTAGCTTACTAACTCGAAGGTCAAGATCACAGAGATTAATTAAAGATAATGGTGTCCTGCTATATGACTCTGGCAAACAGGATGTCGTGTCTGACCTGTAACTTTGTCATTTGTGGGTAGACTTTATTTGTGGGTAGACTTATGCACTATATAGAGGTTTCCCTGTTGATTCTGAAAAAATATCACGCCTGCACACTTACTCTCACTACCTTTCTTAAGACGGGTTCATGTACATGAAATTTTCAGTCTTCCAAATATATTTTTCGATTTTTCTTATTTACTGAATTTGTTTTGTTAAATATGCTTATAATGAAGAAAATACTACAGCTGCTCATAGCATGCAATCATTTGTAAATGAATAGTATGCTAGCATTATTCTAAGACGCAGATAGTATAATTATCCAACCCACTTTTCATTTTTTAGCTGTATACTATCTTCCCCTCCCCTTTGCCTAAGCATGCAACTCACATGTAATGTATATATTAAAACACTACGCATATATGCAAAGTGGCTTGCTGAGGCACGGAAAGTATCTCTATAAAACTTTGGTTATTTTCAGTGTCATTCAATTATAAAATATCTTAGTCTAAGTGCTTGAAAAATGAAAAACGTGCTAAATATAGGGAATTCAGAGCAACACCTTTTGAAATGAAATTTTGAAGTATACCGAAATGTCACTTTTGACCACTTTTGATTACTTTATAAGCAATTTCTTCGCGTATCGTCATTTAACTTTGCGTAGAGGTTTCATCATATTACGGCCAGGGTACTTTTCTTTAAATGATAATGGCCGGGGGTCAATTTTCTTTAAAACAGTGACAGCGGTCGTTATTCTAGGCGGTCACAATTCTTCGTGAGGAGTCTTAACTTCGCGTAGGAAGGGTGTGTGTGTGTGTTTGTGTGTAAAGGGTGTGTGTGTGTGTGTGTGTGTGTGTGTGTGTGTGGGTGTGTGTGTATGTGGGTGTGTGTGGGGGTGTGTGTGGGGGGGGTAATTATATTATAATGCCATGTTCGGGAAATCATAATATTATGAACGGGGATCACTAGTCTTTAAAGAATAATGACCGGGGTCGTAATTCTATGGAGAACTAATAGAACAACGACCCCCCTGTCATTCAACCATTATTCTATAGAAAAAGTGACCTCGGTTCTAAAACATACTAACTAAAGCTAACCCCCTTGATGATAGCTATAAGATATTCGCCCCCATCTAATCGACCACTAACTGACTATTAACTACTGCAACTTTCAGTATTGGAAATACTTGTTGATGTTGTTGGGAAGAATGTTTGTGTGTGTGTGTGTGGGAGGGGGGATGAAGAGAGGAGCATTAAAAATTATAAAAATGTTATGACCCCGGCGTTATAATATTTTGACGGGGTAGGGGGTCACTATTCTGTTAAGAAAAATGACCGGGGAGACGTTATTCTATAAGGAACCCATAGAATAACGACCCCCGGTCATTGTTCTAAAGAAAAATAACTCCGTTCCTAAAAGATATTGACACCCGTTAACCACTCGATGATAGCTATAAAATTTTAATCCCCACCTAATCGACCACTTACTAATTATTAACTACTGCAAGATTTTATTACTTGTAATACTTGTTGATGTTGTTGTATCTACTGCTTGTTGATGTTTTTGTTGCTACCCTGGGTTCCCCATAGAATAACGACCCCCCGGTCATTATCTTTAAAGAATATTGACCCGCTACCCCGTCATAATATGACGACTCCGCGGTCATAACATTATAATATTATAACAACCACCCCCCTGAACCCAAATAACCACACACACACACACACACACACACACACACACACACACACACTCTCTTCCCAACAACATAAACAAGTACTACCAATAATAAAACTTGCAGTAGTTAATAATCAGTAAGTGGTCGATTAGGTGGGGGAATAATATTTTATAGCTATCATCGAGGGGGTTAGCGGTAGTCAGTATATTTTAGAACGGGGTAATTTTTTCTATAGAATAATGCCCGGGGTCGTTATGCTATGAGTTTCCCATAGAATAACGACCCCTTTGTCACTATTCTTTAAAGAATAGTGACCCCCTCCCTCCGGTCATAATATTACGACTCCGCGGTCATAACATTATAATATTATAACACCCCGCCCTCCTCAACCCAAACACACACACACACACACACACACACACACACACACACACACACACACACACACACATCCTTCTCAACAACATCAACGGGGGTCGTTATTCTATGAGTTTCCCATAGGATAACGACCCCTCGGTCATTATTCTTCAAAGAATAGTGACCCCCTCCCTCCGGTCATAATATTATGACTCCACGGTCATAACATTATAATATTATAACACCCCGTCCCCTCAACCCAAACACACATACACACACACACACACACACACACACACACACACCTACCTACACACACACACACACACACACACACACACACACACACACACACACACATCCTTCCCAACAACATCAACGGGGGTCGTTTTTCTATGAGTTTTCCATAGGATAACGACCCCTCGGTCATTATTCTTCAAAGAATAGTGACCCCCTCCCTCCGGTCATAATATTATGACTCCGCGGTCATAACATTATAATATCATAACACCCCGCTCCCCCTCAACCCAAAAACATACACACACACACACGCACATCCTTCCTAACAACAGCAACAAGTATTACCAATAATAAAACTTGCAGTAGTTAATAATCAGTTAGTGGTCGATTAGGTAGGAATTAATATTTTATATCTATCATCGAGGGGGTTAACGGGAGTTAGTATCTGTTAGAAACGGATTCACTAATCTATAGAATAATGACGTGGGGTCGTTATTCTATGGGTTCCCCATAGAATAACCACCATCCAATGAGAACCAATTGATCACTGGCCTTGAAATTTGATATGTAGCATCAGGTACTCAGGTACTATCAACAATGTTCAAGTGATGACATTGTGTTTTTTACGGCAAGGTCGAATTTGCTTTTTTGTGTTTTTATGTGGGAAAATGAAGGAACATAGGAGTTCATGGAAATTAACCTTTAAAAATCTTGGAACCAAAAGATTGATGGCTTTGAAACCTTGTATATAGCATTGGGCACTGACGTTCTATCAGATTTATTCGAATGATGATATTGGTTTGACCTTGACTTTTTTTACAACAAGATCAAATTTTCTTTGTATTAGAAATGTCATAACATATTTTTGAAGACTGGTATAGCCAATCAACTTAATTAGTATTTGAAGAATGTTAGTAACAGAGATCAAGGCCATTCTTTGATCGTATTTCAACAGCTTCAGACAACTCTGTTAAACGAAACGACTGAGCCGAATGAAGCAAAATATCACATGGAACCTCCATGAGTCAGGCAAACAACAGGTTGCTTGAACAGTTCTGGGCACATGACCGAGATGTCCGGTATGCCCATGTGTCATCTAACCTTTAAAATTCTTCTCCCAAACATCTAATGATATTGAAAATATGAAATCCAGGATTTTGGGATTCATATAGCATCAGGTTTGTTCAAGCGATGACACTAGTTTGATCGTTGACCTTTTTCACTCTGGTGAGCGATTCAGGACCTCATGGCCCTCTTGTTTTTCATTTCATAGAAATTGCTATAAATTTTATGCAAACAAAGAAGACAACGATCAGACGCGCATTTCTGCTGCGTCTGATCTTGGTCTGCACGTTTGCCTATGTCCTTTTTAGCTCGCCTGAACGAAAGTTCAGGAAGAGCTATTGTTGTCACCCCGGCGTCGGCGCCAGCGTCCGCGTCCGCGTCTGCGTCCGCGTCCGCGTCAGCGTCAGCGTCGGCGTCCGGATTGGATGTTTTGGTTAAAGTTTTTTAAAGACCTATATCTCCTTAACCCATGGATGGATTCTTTTGAAACTTGCACTGTAGGTAGATATTGGTCCAAAGTTTAACAGGGTACCACCTCCACCACTCCATGACCTTGATGTCAAGGTCATGGACTTAGAAAATTGGAGTATTTTTGGACTGGATGTTTTGGTTAAAGTTTTATAAAGCCCAATATCTCCTTAACCCATGGATGGATTCCTTTGCTACTTGCACTGCAGTTAGATATTGGTCCAAAGTTTTCCAAGGTACTACCCCCATCCCCCTCAGTGACCTTGATGTCAAGGTCATGGACTTAGAAAATTGTTTTTTTTATTGATTGGATGTTTTGGTTAAAGTTTTTTAAAGACACATATCTCCTGAACCCAGTGATGAATTCTTTTTATATTTGCACTTTAGTTAGATATTAGTCCAAAGTTTTGCCGAGTACTACCCCAACCCCGCTCAGTGACCTTGATGTCAAGGTCACGGACTTTGGAAATTTGTTCTTTATTAAAGTTTTCTAATTGCATACTGATTCATAATGCTTGGCAGAGATTTAGTTTACACTTGAACTGATGTTAGACACTTTTTTGAGTTTTTACAAAACACTATATACTTACCCCACTGGATGACCTTGAAGTCAAGGTCATCGACTTAGAATTTTGTCTTAAAGATTTTGGTTAAAGTTTTATATTTATGAAGACATAATTTCACAGTGCCACGATGGACTCAGTTGATACTAATACTTGGACTGATGTTAGATAATGGTTCAAGGTTTTGTTACATCCTAGCCCCCCATCCCCCCTCCCCCACCCCCACCCACCCCTACCGCTTAGTATTTTGACCTCAAGCTCATGGACTTTGAAATTTCATGTGGATTTTTTTATTTTAATTTTACTTTAAGACTTATTTCTTAGATAGCTTTTGTTTATGAATGTGTTGTCATTGTGGACATGCTTGCCTGAAGTTTTATGCATAGAAGTCCACACCTCCAAAGCGACTGTGTGATGGGCAAGCACCTATTCAGGCGAGCTATGCTGTCAGGCGACAGCTCTTGTTTAAGGACGCTAGGCTTAAATGAGTTAATGAAATCGTATGAGCCATAGGCGCGTACAGTATACTCTGAAGGACTTTTTTCTTTCTTTCTTTATTTATTTTGATTATTATTTTTGTATGGGTGGTTGTGGGGAAGGAGGGGGGGGGGGGGGTTGAGACGGGGTGACGTTCTTTTCTTTTTCGTAGTTGTCATTAAACTTCGCGTAGAAGGGTAATAATATTATGACCGGTGGTGGTGGGGGTCACTTTTTTATTTAAAGAATAATGACCGGGGGTCGTTATTCTATGGGGGTCACAATTCTCGACGAGGGGTCGATTTATTTCGTGTGTGGGAGACATATTATTATGACCGGGGAGTCATAATATTATGACCGGGGAGTGACTATTCTTTAAAGAATAATGACCGGGGGGGGGGGGGTGGTCGGTATTCTATGGGGGTCACTTTACTTCATTACACCGGCTTGTATCTAATACGTTTTATTTTGGATTCTTCTCCTAACTGTACATGGCTGAAAGAAAGTTTCTGACACGTTTAACCACTTACATGAAAGAAAATAAGCATACGCGCATATTTACCTAGCTGTGTTCCATTCTGTGGTATGGCACTGTTAATCCTAAAGTTGGCAAACTGGTCATTCTCCGCTGGAGTGTTGTAAGTACTTAGTCCACAGAAAGCTGGAATTAATAGCTAAAAAACTGGCACTTTAAGCATTTCGTGTCCTTAACACCTTGATTTTTTTTGAAACTTAGATCAAATGTTTGCCTTATCGAGCCGATGTGCAGTACTTATATTTCAACAATGTTCGATAAAGGTCAACGTAACACGGAAACGTCAAAATTCAAATGGTAAGATTTCCTGTCCGCTCCATACCTAAAAAATCGTTTAAGATTTCTTCATGAAAGGTTGTACAAATATAAAGCACTATCAGACGATGTGCAGGAAAAATGAACCATAATCCTACTTTCAGTTTTGACAGAATCATGCCATTATTGAAACTTTGTAAACTTGAGATTTTCGCGAAACTGAAACTGAAACGTCAAAGTTCAAATGGTAACATTTCCTGTCCGCTCCATACCTCAAAAATCGTTTAAGATTTCTTCATGAAAGTTTGTACAAATATAAAACACTATCAGACAATGTGCAGAGAAAAAAACATTGACCCTAAATTTAGTTTTGACAAAGTTACGGCCCTTTGTATTTTTCGTATTGTAATTTTGTATTAAATTTGTGTCCGCTTCATATCTCTTTAACTCTTTGAAAGATTTTTTGAAACTTTGGTCAAATGTTCTCCTTTTCAACACAATATGCATATCTTGTATTTCAACAATGTCCGTCAAAGGTCAAGGTCACAATTGAAGGTCAAATTTAAACTTCAGGTAACATTTCGTGTCCGCTCCATATCTATAAACCGTTTAAGATTGCTTCATGAAAGTTTATACAACTATAAGCACCATCAGACGATATGCAGCGAAAAAAGGACCATAACCCCTCTTTCAGTTTGATGGAATTAGGCCCCTTTGTAATTTTTTGTCTAGGAATTTCATTATGGCTTCATTTGTTTTGTGATTTCATATCTGCCTCATTATTGAAGATTTCAGCTACTGAAAAAATTCTCTCATCTCTTGTTTCCTTTCCAGCTTAAAGGCCCAAAGGGCGTATATTGTCCCGCTCAGCGGAGCTCTTGTTTAATATGTCACTGTCGCTTTCTTTGATTTTTTCATTGACCTGTTTTGCTGAGGGCTTCAAATTTCGAATACAGCCCTGGTACAAAACGCTCTAAAACGCAAAGTAAAAAATCTAATCTATTGCAAGTATAAAATATTCATATCACATAAAATCTGGTGTTTAATTTGGCAGTACAATGTTCAACAATTTTAGAATTATAAAAATCTTACCTTGAACAAAACAAAGCAGCAGTATCACGCTGATAGCGACCATGATATATCTCCTATCTGTTTCAAGTAGTAAACGTCTTCGATGTTTATCTAGACATCAAACGCAGCACCATTTGTCTCGCCAAACCTTGCATAGACATTGCTGAATAGTCTATTAAAGTATCAGGAACAAGCGAAAAAATAAAATAAATAAATCAAAATAAATTTTCCTTTTAAAAGGAAGGTTTGCCCAGTTGGAAAAAAATCTGGTACTGTATGTGAATGCCGTCAGAAATTCTATTAGTCATCAGAACGTATGGAAAAGTTAACAATGAAGATGTCGCACACTTCCGGTCACAAATTATTTTTCAACATTGTCCCCTTTGTGGTCGATACACATTTTATTTTAACAGTGCGACTGAAACATTTATTTATTAGTTTAAACATATTTATTGTATCATAAACTGTACATGATTACAATATAAATAAAACAAACAATATGATCAAAACAGAAGCATAAATGCTTATTTAGTTCTTCTCCTGAAGCATTATTCAGAGCAATATTTATAAAACACATCTGGTACACCCCAATTTGCAATTAAAAATGTAAGCTTCTGCAAATGGATTGACGAGATTATAGAAATGAATTTCATTTTTCTGATGATTATCGAAGTATAAACTACATTGGGTTGCGTGCAAAGTAAGTGAACCCCGAAAGGCTTCATGTAATTTTGCTAGCAACCCAACGTAGTTTATACTTCGATAAACATCATTATAATTAAGATCATTGCTTATATTTACGTTCTTTTCTATCTATAATTTGCCCATAAATTTGCGTTATGGGAGACAGTTAAAGCAGAAAAACATTTATGCGCAGTTTTTGTACTTAAAAGGGAACAGCGTCAACGACGTTACAATGACGTCATAACGTCGCCTCCGTCCAATCAGATTGGAGAACATTGGTTTATTTTGACGTCACTTATCGTCATGTTAAGTCGCGTGAACCAATGTCGTTATTGAAGTATAAACTACATTACGTTCTAATGGTTTACCATAGGCTTTTCAATAAATGCACGGATAATGTAAATATATAAAACTGCTGTTCTACTCATTAGATTTCAAACATATTAGAACAAAAGTTCAGCTTTGTAAAATATAAATTAGTGGAGTTATCACAAAACCCCTTAAAGTGGCCAAACCGACAATTCAGTTTACTTCAGAACTAAAGTAAACCAAACTGCTTATTATACATGCATATGCGCCGAATTACCATTGTTTGTCGAAGACAGTATGACATTATGTTTGTGCTCGATTATAGATGGAAGCAATTTGATACATGTGGATATTCAAATCGTTCAACAATTTCCAAATTCGTGACAGAATTATTCAAGTAGCTTAAAGGGCTGGATTTTGTTCTATCAAATTGACCCCCCCCACCCCAATCTAACCCACTCCAATAAACAAGTGATAAGAAAATCAAAGGCACCCCCTACACATACAAACTTCCTTGGGTAATTTAGATCCGCCATTTTGTTGCGCAATCAGCTCGTGTTGCCTCCCTTGACATTTTGCGGGTAGTGTATGCGCAATGCATCCTAAAAATCTTAGACATTATCTACATGTGCGCATTAGCCAAATACCTTTCGCGCACATAATATATTACATTTTAAACAAAGAAAAGATACATTTTCGGTAAACGTTTACCTTAAAATGCAACTTTATATCTGTCTGCTTCATTATCCACAAAACAACATCTACTTGGTTTAATGAAAAAATAAGACTTTTCCGAATTTTCCCTGGTTCACAAATATTTTTCCCTATTTCTCCGATGAATAAACAATATAAAAGTATATTGTTGCTATGGTAAACATACTAGTTTTAAAGGTAAACATTAGCTCTGAAGTCACAGCAGGGGCTAAACTGCCACGCGCCTCCACTGTGATGTTTAAATTTCAACCTGTCAGCTTTGTGATAAAAGATATTTAAATTGTCTTATTTATTCTGACGTGAGAAAAGCATGACATAAATAAATAAATGGTATTTAGCTGCTTTATTTGTCCTAGTTTTGATATTCATGAATCTATATAAAAGGACAAATGCACAAATGCCCGTAGGGCACTAATTATCGATATGACGAATTAAACTTTCTGGATGTCGAATCCAATCATGGATTTACCATCTCAAAGTTTGTTGATCATGCTGATAACATTTAAGTTAACGGCGGCAGGTTTTGTCATTTAAATCGCTGTATCCTTTGGTTTACAGAAAACTTTTACATACAAATAACAAAGCGGAGTAATAAGGATCTGACAGTAAGCATGCATGACGCTTATAATATGTCATTTTGCTGTAGTTTTTCGTTGTTCATACCCCACTAAACTATGGTAACAAAGGGGAAACTGGATTAATGCCATATCTGACTAGGAAATGGGTTTGCTTATACTTGGCCAATTAACAAACACTCAAATTGCACAGAGGTTGACATTAAAGTCAATACTCTCGGTCGAAATCGTTTTGGACGAATGTAGCCTATATACGCTTCCTTAGCAACTCACGTGGCGAGATCGCTTACTGCGCATAATCGGCAACTGGTTACCGTCCTAGTTTGGTTGGTTTCTGACATAATGACTATTTACCAAGGGTAATAGGGAAAGTTTGTATGTGCCCTAATCACCTCATTATTAGGGTAAAAAAAATCAAAGCAGTGCTGAAATCACTGCCTGCCTGTGGGACCCCAGTGGGATAAATGTAAGAGATCAGAATATATTCTATAATTTGTAAAATATTATTTGCTGATTAGCGGTCAAAGAATACTCAAATATTAATTTAGAAAAAAAGAAAGAAAGAAAGAAAAAAATATAAGAAAAGAACTTAAGAAAAATAATGAAAACTGAATATATTTTACAAATATTTTTTTTTATTATCACTAACTACTATAACTTTTTTAAAATTATTTTTAATATGTTATTTTTCATTTTACTTTCTTTAATTTTATTTATTTATTTTTATAATTTCTGTTTATTTATTTATTTATATATATAAAGAGAAAATCGGAAACACCACAACAAGTCCCATTTTGTTTTATTCCTCAAGCGCTTTCAGTAGTGAAACATTATCAAGATCCTAGAAAATAATACATTTCAATTTAACGATGAATTTTTCAGACAAAAGAAAGGTACAGCGATGGGCACGAAGGTTGCACCCACTTACGCTACCTTAACAATTGGTTACCTTGAACAAAAACTTTATAATCAGATAGCTTCAGATTTCGGACCGACATTTAGGGAAGAATTTGTAAATACATGGAAAAGATTTTTAGATGATTGCTTTATTCTATGGTCTAAGACTAAAGACGACCTCGAAAAGTTTCATTCAATATTAAATAATTTACATGAAGATATTAACTTTACAATGGAAACCAGTGAAAAAGAATTGCCATTCTTGGATGTGAAGATAAAAAACATAGACGGACTAGTTGAAACGGACATATTTTATAAACCTACCGACAGCAAGTTATATCTTTTATTTCACTCTTGCCATCCTAAACATATCAAAACAAGCATACCTTTCTCTTTAGCAAGACGTTTACGTTGTATTGTTTCCAACAAAAAATGTTTTAAATGATCGCTTCATTGAGCTAAAATGTTTTTGACTAGACAAAAGTACCCAGAACAGTTAATTACAGCTGGCATTGAAAAAGCAAAAGCCTTAGATTTAAAAACTGTTCGAACAGTTAAAAGTAAAAACGAGCAAGACCTAATTACTTACGTCAGCACACACAATCCCAAACATACAGAGATTTTTGGCGATATTCGTAACGATTTACAGGTTCTAACGAGAGATGAACATATGAAAGAAGTTTTGGAACCATATAAAATCATAAAAAGCAAACGTCAACCAAAGAACTTAAAAAAGTTACTGACAAGAGCTAAATTTACAGAAATTCAGGACAGTCCAAAAGTATCACGTTGCAATAGATCGAATTGCAAACTTTGTCTTCATTTATTTGAAGGTGAGGAATTCAAATTTAAATGCGGTAGAATTATGAAAGTAGTAACCAATATTTCATGCGATGTAAAAAATGTTATTTACGTGATTGTCTGTGCGGGGTGTGGTAAAGAATATATAGGCGAAACCGGGGACCTGCGAAAACGTGTAACAGTCCATAATCAACAAATTAGAGACATTTCCACAAGGATGCTACAAGTAAGCACACATATAGATAATTGTGCCCAGGCAAAGACTCCGAAATATCATATATTCCCTTTCTTTAAAATGCAAACAGATAGTGTTGTAAGTAGAAAACAACGGGAGTCGTTTTACATAAGAACACTGAAGCCGGAACTTAACGCCGAACGTACCGGAAACTAATTCTTGTTATGACGTTACGTTATTACCCTTGACAACGTCGCCATATTGTTTCTAAACCTCTTGATAATGTTTCACTACTGAAAGCGCTTGAGGAATAAAACAAAATGTGACTTGTTGTGGTGTTTCCGATTTTCTCTTTATATTTCCACCTGTATTGTGGAGCCTTCCCTTTGGATCTCCAGCTATATATATATATATATATATTTTGTGAAGTAAGTCAAATGCTCTGTAATTTAATACCTTAGCCATTATAATAATCTCAAGAAGAATAAAATAGGCAAGATTTGAAGATGAAAATTTGTTTCAAGAATAACTTCAGTGACCCAAAGACCACAATTTAATTAGATTGCAAAACCTGTGTCCTGAACAGTTTGGTGACATTAAACATGGTTTCGACATCTTTTAAAAACAGTGAAATTGTCATAGTTCTTTTGTTTTTACAAGAACTGACACTGTAGATTTGTAGATTTTAGACTGTGATTTGTCAATTATGGATTTATCTTTATCAACATTTAGTTTTCACAGAATATATTATTTTATTTTGGCTTCTCTAATAATTAATTTGATTGTGAAAAGGGATAGATGTGAACAGGGGATTTTGTAAACATTACCAAAGTATATGTATCTAAACAGTTTTTCTCGTCAAACTTTGTTGAATACTAATGCCAGTAATTAAATCAAGGTATCTCTGTTATTGATTTCCCCCATCTTGGGCCTCCCAAAGAGACTACTGGGACACTGGTGTAGAGAAGACTGGCTAGCCAGAGAAGAGTGTTTATTGGATTAGATATGATTACATAACTTACTAATGATAAAAATCCAGGTCTTTAACATCTATGCAGAATGCGTTTCATTGAGAACGCATGACTTTTGTCGTTTTTGTTCTTTTATAATATGTTGATTGAATAAAACAGTGTCTTGGTTTAAATATATTTTTTTATCTATTCAATACATATAAACATTAACAAAATACAAATAATAGGAATTATTGAATTGAATAACGAATGAAAACGATTCAGAAAACAAATAGAATGTTAGCGTTCAAACAGTTTTACTGTTCTTTGTAAAACAGTTTTGAAAAAGCCTTTAAGTGCTTACACAACACATATACGTTACCCATGAAGAAAATAAGAAATAAAAGAAAACGAAACCATACTTCGACCTTAAATCATTTCGTCTGGCAAATATATCTTTGAAACTAGTTCTTTTAAGCTCTGTTTTCAAAGCTAAATGAATAATTTAACAGAAATGCTGTTTTATAATTGTGTTATACAGTGATGGTGATGTATTTTAACAGCCCATGTATCTAAATTTAGTTTAAATTAGCGCTGACATCAAAAGCGAAAGAGAAAATATTCTAAAGAACTTTTGCACTGACTGCCAGGCGACAAAAACGAACGGCAGTCAAAGTTATTTTCAACGAATGGTCAAACGGCATGAGAGTGAAAGTTGCTTAAATGCTGACCGTCTCTATTTATTTCTTGTTATTTTATCATAGTTTATTTGTTATATGAGCATGCAGACCCAAGTGTTAGTATGTGAGATGTAGAAATCATAGTTAGCAAAATATAAATAAAATGTTGAGGAAAGTCCAAATCATAACGGAGATCACATAAGCCGCGACACCATAAAACCAAGAAAGTGGTTGTGCACTTCTTAAAAGAGTGTAAACGAAAAAAATTAAAGACGCCGATAGAAATGTTGAATCGCTCTTTACATGTGACGCTTTGAAATTTATCAGCCAGTGCGCAGAGCTCAAATTAACTATACGTGCAAATTGTATGACGTCACTTTCATTTTACGTTTCATGACATCAACGTTGCACCCCCACATGGCTCAAAATGCCAGGCACTGTCACATATCAGTTAAACACTTATAAAAACATTTTTCCCCAAGAATTCAAACAATTAGCCGAATGGCTTCGATATATTGAGAATAGATAGCGATAGAGTCCAGATACATTCTTTGTAGCAGGTATTACACGTTTCAAAAGTAGCAGGGTGCAATTGCCTACATGAAAATATTGCAGCTGCAATGCGTTATATAATTACAATTGAACAACAATGAAGCCGATATTTTTAATGACAGATTCTATCTGTCATTTCTAGCTGTCGTAGGCCAAATATTGGAACTGACTTTCACCGCCAAGCATACACGTACATCCGAAATGAAATATAGTACGGCATGAATTTGTGTATACCACTACGCTAGTTATTGATAACACTGAATGCCGCGTATACTACCCTGTGTTCAATATACATCAAAGACAATATTCAACAGAGGAAAAAATGTAATAGTTTCATTTTATAGCCTTTTAGAGTTTACAGTTCATGAAACCTGATCTGGATCTCCACTGTCTTTCATACTGATCTTTCAGTCAGGGTCTACTCTGATATATTGCCAAAGCACACTCTGCTCGGATCTGGGTATACACCGGCTGTTCCAGCATTTTTTGTCGTTACGGTAACTTAACTCGTGCGCAGTAGGCTTAAACACTATGCTTTAATCTGGGTCTTCGCCGGCTGTTCCAGCATTTCGGGTCATTACGGTAACTGAACTTGTGCGCAGTGGGCTAAAAGCACCCTGCTCAGATCTGAGTCTACATCGGCTCTTCCAGCATTTCGGGTCATTACGGTAACTGATCTTGTGCGCAGTAGGCTAAAAGCACCCTAATCAGATCTGGGTCTACACCGGCTGTTCCAGAATTTGGGTCATTACGGTAACTGAACTTGTGCGCAGTCGGCTAAAAGCACCCATAAAATTTACGCATATCGTTAAGTAGAAGTATTCTTATGTATATGTGTATAGGAGATAACGGGAATCCCCGCAGTGACGTCATCGGATGATCACGTGGGTGGATTGGTTGGCAAAAAGATAGCGACAGACAGTGGTCTAATATGGGATTTTGCTGAAAATTAACCGATGAAGGTGCGAAAATGTAATTTGGAAGGCTTCGAATAAACAACAACCGATGAAACCTTTGCGAATATTGTCATAATCGCTTGTCGCGCGAAAAACAGAGAGTTATTTAACATGTTTAATTACTTAAATTCATTTAATTACTCGGTCTGGACATATATTGACTCGCTCCAGACCCGGACTGTTGATCTTAATAACTTCGACTGAAAAAGAAATAATTAAATAAAATAAAAATAAATCGGAAGTATTGAACATCAGTATTTTAATCTTTTTTGACGATCAAGGAGATTTATAAATAAATATAACAGGGGTAATAAGATATGAAAGACACAATAAAATATGGACTCTAGTATCTGATGAGAACTAATGCAAAATTAACAAAAAATTTCATCTGGTCTTAGGAAAAGAACATTTAATAAATAAATGAGAAAATAAATTAAAATTCATAAATGCGATTAAAAAGAGGATGTTATAAAACGGTAATATCAAACAGAGAACCCTCTATGTTTTGAAATGGCTATCAGTAATTACCACATCATTTAGTCCGAGCTCATGACATCTAAACAACAATCTCTATCTCTCCTTCTCTGTTTCTCTCTCTCTCTCTCTAATTGTTTGTCCGTGATAGTATATAAAGAGACAAACATATTAATATTATAATATCAATGATTGTAATAATCGAATTCTATTTGATGTGTTAATTTGCCGCACCGCCAAAATAGTTTGTTTATTAAATCTGAATGATTGTCACTGCATGACAGCAGCGGCGTTCTTTGAAATATGATAATTAAAGACATCCCTTATCAAAACGACCACTGAATACCGGGTACATTCACTTACAAACAATAAATAACCGGTTTATGATCAGACAAAGTTCACAAGATACAGACACAAATAATTTTTAAAGCATCCATGATAAAACGTACATTTTAAAGCACTTCATGTGGAATCAATTTAAATGCATTATGAGAGACAATAAAACAATATTTGACACTCAGATACCTACACTTCTCAGCGTCATCATTATATATATATAAAAATATGCATCATAAAGCGCGAAATACAAGACATGTTTAATTACATATTTTAACATCGACCCCTTAACGTTCAATATATCGACTTTTTGCCAACCAGAGCGGGAAATCCCCTTGCAATCCTTATCGATGACGTCACCGCGTTTTCTCCTATACCAAGATCAGACGCCACCGAAAACAGCGTCTAGTCCGGGCATACACTGTTGGCCTTGAATTACAGGAAATTCTGAAGAAAAATATAAAAAATCATATTAAACACCCCTTATATTGGAAATCGGAACTAGAAGAATCCATTTTGCAGTTATTCATTAATTTTAACTATTCTCACTGAAAAAAACGAATTTACAAAGTTCTATAGACTGGCTCCAGCCCTTGTGTTTTAATTGCACAACTGTAAGAAAGCTTACTCTGCAAGGAATAATTTTTCATCAAGTAATTGCGGAAACACTAAATGGTTGGCCATCAGAATAAAAAGAGCCACATTAACACTTGTACCATTTGAATACATACAAAGAAAGCCAGGCTAAAAAGTTCTTCACCTTTACAGTTTCTTAATCAGAATGGCACCATTATCAGACTTTTGGCCGAATAAGTTACTTAATCGGCATTTGATAGGGTCAAACATCGCATAATGGCAAAACCGTATATATCATCCCACAATGCTGTCTGCTTCCTTTCTTAATCGATAAGAGAGAACTCACCATTCTAATCTTAGTGATGGGCTACCCAAAATCAAGGTTGGTAAGTGCAGAGGATACAGCTATGGAACAGAAACTGGTGAGGTATAGTCTTCATGATGCATAGTCTGTAGATAAGAATAAGGGAGACTCTGATAAGACAGTCGTTCATGCTGGCCGATGAGTCACTTTTCTAGATTTAGCATTTTATCTTTCTGATAGAATCTGTCATTTCAAGCTTAAGAGCCCTTTGATTAAAAATGTTATACTTCACTCCACACAGAGCTCCAGATAAGAATGAGAAACATGGATTATTAAGGTATAATTTCCCTTTATCTCCAGAAAAACACACTTTGTGACCCTTATTAGTGCCGTCTTGACGAGACAGTTCTAATGAGAGATCATTAAGTATGCTATATGAGGAAAAACAGAAGATTTTCTCGGAATTATCATCAATCACTCGTCTTGTCGAGACCTTCATGAATCCACCTCAGCCTAAATTTGAAGCAAATTGAACTTGAGCCGCGACACGAGAAAACCAACAATGTGGTTGTGCGCCCAGCGCAGACTCAGATCAGCATGGGCATCCGCCCAGTCTGATCAGAGTCTTCGCTGTCCGTATGGAGGTAGCTTAGACTCTTAGCTATCCTTTAAGCGCTTAGTGAAGAGTCTGATCAGACTGGGTGGGTGCGCAAGCTGAGCTGAGTCTGCGCTATGCGCACCACATTGTTGGTTTTCTAGTGTCGCGGCTCATATGTATCACAAGAATTGTCATGTTTTTTTTTTTTATATTTTATTCATATAAAGTTGACACACTCACAACACACAACATTTCACAATACATTATTACTTATACTTGTAAACACGAAAAACAGTCTTCCTTGCAAATTAGCAAGCTAATTATCTGAATATGTTTAGGTGCACAGCAATTTCCCTCTCTCCAATTTTCAGATTTTTGTCGCAATTAATAGTTATAAACTTATAAAGAAATATAAAGTGTGTAATGATATTTCTGAAAATGGAGAGAAAAAAAGGAATAGATCAATCCCTGCATCTGCTCATTTTGGTCAGAGAATTATCATTCGCACCAACAGCCAATGGAATTATAAACACATAACAGCAAAATACTGCAATCGAACATACCGCTGCACTATCCAATTAAACCCAGATCTCCATGCTACCTTTACATAATAAAGAAGGAGAAAACAAAAATACAACTTTTCAGCTGACATGCAACGTCGAAAAGACGTCGCAATGATGTCGATGCGATACACTGATGTCGCCTGGACGCCAGTACGACGTCATCCCGACCTCACGTGCCCCCTGGGTAATCTAGAATTCTTTTACATTTCTATTTTAAATGGTTTTGGTATCGCATTTACTCGGCTTTAAGACAATGCCCTTCCATCTTCAGCAATACCCTACCATCCAAACCAATCTCATGAAAATACGCCCCGAGCTGGGCATTCTCCACCCAGAGCAATCTCAAACCTCCAGACTCGGTTTATTGGACGGGTCTATACCTTTAAGACAGCCTGGAAAGGGGAACAAACAAATCCTGCAGACGAATATGTAATCAAATTTTACAGAGAGAAGGTGGCCCTGTCTCAAAACCGAGGAAATGTCCTACTTTAATAATACTAATAAAAAATCTTACCTTGTGAATATGGAGATGATAAGTTAAAATAATATAAGCTGTCTTCAGACTATTCTATATGAAGATGCAACCAACTGAAAACATACAAGTATGTATAAATATTCACTGAGCTAATTCCAAACAGCATATAGGTCTGCACATGCCCATCTAAGTACAGACACCCACCCATGAGCATGTGCATACCAATACACCTCAATTTACATATTCATATATACGCGCATATCCATGTGCTCGGGCAAGCCCGCATGCTCTTGAAATGCTTTTCCGTGTTGTTGTATGTTTGAGATAACTGCAAATTCTCAAAAGGTTATTCTGATTCCTCTACAAACATACCTAGCCACCCTTCCCATCCTTTAATGAATTTATCATATTTTCCGTTTTTTATTGCTATCATTTTCTCTATATCTATGAAACTTTTTATTTCACTTTTCCATATATTCAAATACAATTTTTTATTATTAATTCTACTTTTATATATATAATATCGGTTAACATTAGAATATAATTCTCAGACTTATTTAAATTTTTATTAAAGTTTATCCCAAAAATTGCTCTATATTTATGGATATTGATTATATAATCACTTTTTTCTGCTATATAAATTTCCACTTTCTCCCAAAATTCTTATACTATTTCACAATACCAAAACAAATGTTCTAATGTCTCTGGAAGCTTTTTACAAAATGTACATAAGTTATCTCTTTTTATTTTATATTTCCATAACAGGTCATTTGTAGCTAAAATCCTATGTAAAATTCTGTATTGAAACCAATGTAATTTCGTGTTACTGCAACAATACGCTGGTATACTGTAGATTATTTTCCATTTTAATTCAATGACTGGAAATTCTTCTTCCCATTTCTGCTGACTCTTTGGTGTAATGTCTTTTTCGTTCAATATTTTATAAAAATCTTTACTGCCTTTTTCGCTTTTTAGTATTTGTCTAATGTTAAAAGGTAAAAAGCAATCAGTTACTGTAAAGTTTTGAATTTCCAATTTGGAATCTTTTATGTAACTTTCTACTGCTGATCTAACACTCAAATATTCCATAAAATTTATGTTTAAATCATACTTTTCAATAAAGCTATTCAAATTTAAGAAGGAGCCATCTGCATTTAACATATCCTTTATGAAATAAATTTTCTTATTATACCATGTTTGGTAAAATACAGGTTTATTACCTATCCTTATGCATTTATTGTCCCATATATTCATACCCAGTATATCAGAATTAAATAATGGTCTCATCTTATGTTGTAAAATCACCCAAGATTCTAACACACCATTCCAAAACCTATTTGTTTTATTACGCTTCATTTTACATACAAACTCACTTCCTCTGTTTATTAAAGTACTTATCTTAGAGTATACAGTTTCAAAAATATGTTTATATTTATGGTCACACTTTAGTAGTCGTCTTATCCAAGTATTTTTCAATGATGTGATGTAGTTCTTTATATTTATCATTTTAAGACCACCATTTTCATAACCTTGCATTAAAACATCTCTTTTAACTCTATCTGTTCCAGACTGCCAAATAAATTGAAAAAACCTTCTTTGGAGTTTATTTATTAATTCATCTGAGGGATTTGGTAATGCAATAAAAAGATGATTTAATTTCGAAATAATTAAAGATTTTAAAATTGTGATCCTTCCAAAGGGTGTCAAAATTCTCTTCGACCATTGTTTAAGTTCTTTCTCAATTTGTGCTAACTTTTCTTTAAAATTCAAATCTAACATATCTTCAAGATTACATGAAAATGTTATTCCTAGTATGGTAAAATTATTCTGCTGCCAATCGAATTTATATCTGTGGTTAAAGGTTTCACCACTAACTTTTTTTGCACCTATCCATACCGCTTTAGTTTTGGAAGTATTAATTTTAAGGCCTGAAAGACGTGCAAAAAGAGAAAGGATCTCCATTGTTGTATCCAGTGATTTTCCTGAACCGTCTAAAAAGATAGTTGTGTCATCTGCAAATTGTGTTAAATTATATTCCATTCCATTTATGTTTATACCTTCAATGTCCTTATTACTTTTTATCATTAATGAAAGCACTTCTGCACACAATATAAATATATATGGTGACAGAGGGTCACCCTGTCGACATCCTCTCTGAACTGGGAAAAAATCTGAAAGAAACCCACTTTGTATAACTGCAGATGAAACATTTTTATAAAAAACCGAAATCCACCTTATCACTGATTCACTTAAAATTAAAATGCTTTAACACCTGAAATATAAAATGCCAAGATATAGAGTCAAATGCTTTCTCAAAGTCAATAATAAGTAAGAGCCCAGGTATGTTTTCCTCTTCTGTGTAATTCATTATATCATAGATTAGTCTGGTATTTTCTCCAATATAACGTCCACTAATAAAGCCTGTCTGGTCAGTAGAAATTAATTTTGAAAGTGTAGATTTAATTCTTTCTGCAATACATCCTGATCCTGATGTTTATAAACTACATTTAAAAGAGTTATGGGTCTCCAATTTTTTAGAAATTGCCTTGGTTTATCCCCCTTTGGTAAACATGTAATTAACCCTTCCCTCTGTGTAACTGATAGAATGCCTAATTTATAACCCTCATTTATTGAATTTTTTATGAACAATTTTAAATCTTTAAAAAAGAATTTAAAAAATTCCGCAGAAAACCCGTCTGTACCTGGACTCTTATTGTTTTTCATTTTACTTAATATGAATGCTATTTCTTCCTCTGAAATATCCCCTTCTAAACTTGTTTTTTCTTCCTCTGATAATGTTGGGTGACTATTTAAATTGTTCAAAATTTCATCTATATTTATATCCAGATTGTTTTCTTGATTTGAAAATAAATTTGAATAAAATTTTTTAACCTCTTGCAAAATTCCATCTTGTTTGTTTATTATGTAACCATCATCTTTACAAACACTTGGGATAATTTTATTGACATAATTTCTAGACTCGAGGCTACAAAAATATTTGGTAGGCTTTTCTCCTTCTTCAGCCCATCTTATCCGTGCTCTAATCATTATACCATTTAACTTTTCTTTTCTTAATTTTTCTAATTCATTTTTGCATTCTTCAATTTGCTCAAGATCCAAAACTTCTTTTTCCTCTAAAATTTTAATTTTTCTTAGCAAATTTTCCTCCCTTAAGTTGTTTTGTTTCTTTTTAAATGCCGAATATGATATAGATTTCCCACGTATTTCTATTCATAAAGTTTCTAAAAACAACTGATCAGATATTTTTAATTGTATGGGATGATTTTCGTTATTTCTCACATATTCTAGATAATAAACTGGGACCATATATTGTTCCTTAATTTGTTGAATACAATCTTTAATCATTTTAACATATTCAATATCTTTCAACAAACTGTTATTAAATTTCCATAGTCCTTTACCTTTCTTAAATTCGTTAACCTTAAAAGATAAAACCACTGTAGAATGATCTGACCTATAGCTTGGCAAAATATCAATATTTTCAATACTTGTCATAATGGTTTTCCATTTCAACTTAAGTCAGCGGTTTCATTATACAAACATTAACTGTGAAGAAAACTTGGAGTTTAGCAACTGTGTATTAGTTGAGTATGTTACATTACTTTTAAAGAAAATTGTGTGTGTGTCAGCATTATATGTGTCATAAGTGAAACAAAAATAAATGAAACAATTTAAAAAGACTTGTGTTTCCTTTTCCGGGCAGTCATAATGTACCCAATTATTTACAATGTATATAATGAGTAACACCATGGCTGCCTTCTCCCCTCTGTATGGCATAACTCTTTTTACTTGGTCCATGAATACCCAGGTATTCTAAAAAGGATGTTAATTTTTTCATCAATACCAATTCACTCTTTTTTTTTTTTAACTTGAAAATAGTTATATATGAACAGAAAATAAATAGTAATGGTGATAAATTTGCAATGTTTTCCAGGAAAAAAAACAACAAAACAACAACAATGTCTAAAAAGTTCTTCACCTTTACAGTTTCTGAATCAGAATGGCACCATTATCAGACTTTTGGCCGAATAAGTTACTTAATCGGCATTTGATAGGGTCAAACATCGCATAATGGCAAAACCGTATATATCATCCCACAATGCTGTCTGCTTCCTTTCTGAATCGATAAGAGAGAACTCACCATAATTCTAATCTTAGTGATGGGCTACCCAAAATCAAGGTTGGTAAGTGCAGAGGATACAGCTATGGAACAGAAACTGGTGAGGTATAGTCTTCATGATGCATAGTCTGTAGATAAGAATAAGGGAGACTCGGATAAGACAGTCGTTCATGCTGGCCGATGAGTCACTTTTCTAGATTTAGCATTTTATCTTTCTGATAGAATCTGTCATTTCAAGCTTAAGAGCCCTTTGATTAAAAATGTTATAATTCACTCCACAAAGAGCTCCAGATAAGAATGAGAAACATGGATTATTAAGGTATAATTTCCCTTTATCTCCAGAAAAACACACTTTGTGACCCTTATTAGTGCCGTCTTGACGAGACAGTTCTAATGAGAGATCATTAAGTATGCTATATGAGGAAAAACAGAAGATTTTCTCGGAATTATCATCAATCACTCGTCTTGTCGAGACCTTCATGAATCCACCTCAGCCTGAATTTAAAGCAAATTGAACTTGAGTATATGAGCCGCGACACGAGAAAACCAACAATGTGGTTGTGCGCCCAGCGCAGACGCATCCGCCCAGTCTGATCAGAGTCTTCGCTGTCCGTATGGAGGTAGCTTAGACCCTTAGCTATCCTTTAAGCGCTTAGTGAAGAGTCTGATCAGACTGGGTGGGTGCGCAAGCTGAGCTGAGTCTGCGCTATGCGCACCACATTGTTGGTTTTCTAGTGTCGCGGCTCATATGTATCACAAGAATTGCCATGTTACTTCTAGGTGACTGTGACCTACATTGTACTGTTCATTGATAGTGTCATATCTCTTGCAATATTTTAGAGGTTTAAATTATTCTTAGGAGATGTTGACTCTGCAGTTGATCTCATTTCATTTGGCCGGTATTGTCCATATTAAACTTGCGCATGTTAACTTGTTAAACTTTCGCAAAGTCGCGCTTTATTATCTTCTGACAATTCTTGTTTTTTTACCAAACTCATAATCGATCAGCGTCATCAGGGATGTTTGAAATTGGTCAAATTATACAACACAATGAACTCCATTTTTGTTGATATAATATAGCTGTACCTTGACTTAAATAAGCATTGTTGTGTTTTTACATGACAAGGAATACAAGTCTCACGAAAGTATGTGTACTGTGAAAGCAAATGTTTACTTATCTTTCATTATTTGTGCCTCATATCTTCAAAGCTCAAAGCAAAGTTTAGTTTTCTGACTTTTCTATAGTCTTTCGATTCCCAAGCCCTTTATGAGGCCCTACCATGGGCGGAGGGGGGGGGGGGGGGGTGGCGCGCGAGGAATGTGTGTGTGTGTGTGTGTGGGGGGGGGGGTGTCAGTGCTTCCTAGCTCCCTGCAAATAATGCCCAAATCTCCCCAGCACCATTAGAATATTCCCCCCCCCTGCTCCCTAAAATTATTAGAGGCGAAAGGAAGCATACACCTTTAAGTGCCTGTATAGGCCTTATTTAATGGGAAATGTACAAAACAGTATCTTAGCAGACAGGTTATCTGCAACTGTTTTGGGATAAATATTAAGCCTATTGTTAGCTCGCCAAGCTCACAGCATAGGGCTGTGGTCCAGTGTTTGTCAGCCGTCTATTCATTTTGAATATTTTCAAATGACATATTGGCTCTTTGTAATTGAAATGTAACATCTGTGGGATGGGGGAGGGATAAGTTCTGTTTCATGCTGATTTCTATGGCTCTTCTGTTGCTATGGCAGTTTGAAGTTGTCATTGACTTCAACGGGAACGCTAAAATGTTTTTATTTTTGTTTTGCTCTTACAGCTTTTGTATAGCAGATATGATAATAAATAAATGTGTCTTTAGCAGTCCCCAATCAATACTTTTTGTACCAACTGCTTGTTTGGCTTGGTTGCCAGAGCAACCAAAACTAATGAAAACTTCAGCTGCCATGAATCTGGAAAAGCTAAAGCTTCACAGTTCTAAATGTCATGTAGTATAGCATTACCCTCTGCAAAGATACCTTAACTAGGGCAACTTGGTCAAGAACTTTCCTTCCTTTGCTTGTGCAAGTTGGTCCAGAACTTTGCTTGTACAGCTTGGTCCTGAGCTTTGCTTGCTTTGGGAACTTGAAGCTCCTACTGACTTTCAGTGTGGCTTTTATGCCTATGACAGCACAGACCTGATTGCAACTATTGATTTACAAACACAAATACTAATTCTAAATCAGTCTTACCAATTAGTACGTATCTGGTTCTTAGAGGAGGGAAGTACAAACTGTGTGAGAAAAAGACAACTTTCAATTGCTGATGTCTCGGATCTGCATGCAATGGTCTATTAATTGATATAGCAGAGTATTCTGCAAGCAGACACAATATTAAGAGGGTCTCTATCTTTCTAAGTAGGCACAACGTATGTTGCGAATGCCTTTCCTGCAAACCAATTTTCATAACAGACTGAAATTGTTGCAAAGTGTCTAGTGTGTACACTAATTAGAAAGTTTGTATTTGCTAGAACAGATGACTACTAGTAATAGATGCTCATAATTAATATGTATAAACGGGATCGGCTGCGCCACCCAAAATCCAAAATAATTTAGAAAAACACATTCTGATAGACGATGCTTCCCAGCTCCCTAAAATTAAGAGCTTGTTTCCCAGCTCCCTGAAAATAATTGCAAGTGCCTCCCAGCTTCCTGAATATAAATGGTCTTTCTTCCCAGCTCCCCGAAACCCCTGGGAGGGCCTCCTTAATGTACCAAATAATTAATGTACAGATTTTGCAGATTCTAGTCTGGATCACTAGTAATACCGCATTTTATATCATAAAGATTAACGGCATTTCAGTTGTTCACTCAATGTAACCAATTGCTCCTGATTTTTAATTCCCATACACGACACACTGTTCATAACATAAATAGTTTATTTTCCCGTATGTAATATATATCTCTTTGTTTACCTACTTCTTTCTATTCCATTCCTCTACATAAATAAAAGTCATGCCATGTTGATATCATTAGAAGCGTAGAAAAAATAATAAGCCGTAAATTTTGGACTGAAAAGTATTGTGCTATGCTACAAGAAGAAAGAAATAGAAAAATAGGGTTTTTCTTGTTCAGAATATGTCAAGTCTTAACACATCCCATGTATCAGTCATCAGCAGTATGATAGGTCTTGAGAGATTCAGTCGGTTTTTTGCTTGAATAAATGATATGGAACAGTTAAAAGCGGTGTTTCTGATGTTTACTACAGAAATCGAAACTAGGAAAACGCCCTGTAAAGTTACACGGGCTTTGTCAGTGCATTTCCAGGCTTTCTGTGGAAGCTTATCGATGCAGCAAGATACATACGTAGCTTAAATAGCTGCGATCTAAACACACTTTTGAGAAAATGCATGCTTTTGTAACTACACCATTACCGAATATTTATCGGCGGTCAATTTGAAAATGATGGGATCAATTTGACTCATGGAAATTAACATGGGGAAATTTATTCAGGTTAATAAAGGAATGCAAGTCGAATTTTCAGAAATAAGAGATTAACGGATTTGGAAGCATGTCTTTTGATAGCTCACCTGAGCTAGCGGCTCCGGGGGAGCTTAAAGGATAGGCAGGCTCCATCGTTCGTTGTCATCCGTTCGTCCATCCAAAATTTCAATCGACTTCTCTAAAACCACTGAGCTGATTGCAACTAAATCTTATATTTAGCCTTCGGGGCTCATGGGAATGAAAAGTTGTTAAAACGGTCCTTGGTCACATGACCAACATGACTACCACACAAATATATGGTAAAACATCAAAAACATTTCTCCAGAATCAATGAACTGATGGCCTTGAAACTTGATATGTAGTATCGGGTACACAAGTACTACCAAGATTGTTCAAATGATTACCTTGGTTTGACCTTGACCTTTTTTACGGCAAGGTCATATTTGCCTTCTGGTGTTTTATATTTGGAAATGCTAGAACATAAGATTTCACAGAAAGTGTTGAATATTTTGGTCTGAAAATTGGTATAAACAGTCATCTGAGTACATGGAGATTTATGAGTACAAGAGCTCAAGGTAATTCTTTTTTTTTCCTTTGACTTTGGTTTCTCATATATCGATAACTTTAAATATAGCCACAAAAGACACTGGAACAATTGTAATTATATTTCATATAACGCCTAAAGAAGCTGATGGAACGGAAAGTTGTTCAAACTGTACAGGTCACATGACAAACATAGCCGACACGCCATAATAAGGTGAAAACGTTTAAAAATCTTCTCAAAAACCAGTTGAACAATGGCCTTGAAATTTGGTCTGTAGTATTCGGATCTCAAGTACTACAAAGATTATTGTTAAAATGATGATATTGGATTGACTTTGGTTGGTCAAATAGGGGGAAATGCTAAAACATAAGATTTCATGGAAAGTTTTGAAGATTTTGGCCTCAAAACTGGTATAAACAATTGTCTTAATAAGCATATGGAGATTGTGAGTACAGGATATTAAGGTTATTCTTTAACCCTTGCCCAGGACTCTCATATTTTGACAACTTCAAACATCTCCTCAAATACCACTGGGCAAATTATAACCAAATTTCATTTAGTGCTACCATGGGCTAAGAGAACAGAAAGGACCTGGTACGATACGGGCCGTTTTTGGCCCCCATTCAAATTCTTTTAAATTTTCCTGGTTTCTATTGCTTATCATTTGTGCATATTGGAACAAACAGAAATAATATGTGTCATTTTTGCTAAATCTCAGAATAACATTTTTCTGACATGCCCATGTTGTTTGTATCTAACGTATAAGCATTTTATCAATAGCCTATTATCAAGAGCTTTCAAAAGCTATTGTAAGTGACTTATTGCTTCGTAGAAAAATGCATTAAACTCAAAGGACAGGTCTCCATAAGGCCCATTTCGTGGCTAGAATAGATTTCCTTCAAACTTTGTATTTGATAAGAACTATGTATGGGCTCTCGATTGACAAAATATTAGATTGCACAGGAATCAGTTAAACTTGAACTGCATGATATAAGTGGGTGGGTTTTTTCCACATGATTCTTAGCTCTCTCTCTATAATGCTGTTTCATTTTATAGGAAACCGTAGCCAAATATCAATTATTATAGACTGGTAATGATATGTGTTTACCAGTTAGTAGTTGCAGAAGCTCCTTAATGATGATGTATACTCACTTACAAGTCATACCTAAATTTTGGCCATTTTTTGTCTCCAACTTCACGAAAAACCACAATTTTTCAACATTTTCAGAGTTATGTAATAAGATATTACATAACTTTTAAGTGGATACAATGGACATTATAAAATTCTGAGGAATCATATATAGACTAAGTTGTTCCAGAGTTATTTGCCCCTGAATATGGACAAAATTCTATTTATTAAGAAAAAAGTTTCTTGAGGGCCCACCCCATGACGCGAATAGATTTCCACCAAACTTTGTGCATTATAAATACTTTGTGTTGATTGACAGTTATTTGTTGATATAGTAAACTGACCACTTATGAGTTACCTGCAGTAAGTAAGCTACAGATGGGGAGGTAATATCACATGATTATTGCCTCTATTCCTAAGATGTTGTACATTTTTATCTGAAATTTAGGCAAACATCAATTATCATGTAATGGTTGGGCGATTGCCATTAAACTTGGTTTGTAGCATTTGGGACTCTAGAACTACAAAGTTAATATAACAAAAGGCCCTAGGTTGACCTTGACCTATTTTATGCCAAGGTCGAAATTGGTCCCTCAGGCGTTGGAATAGAAAAAGCTGAAAAAGTGCATTTTTCTGTTCTTATTGTGCAACGCGATATGAAAATGCAGCAAAATTCATCCCATATGAATTCTAGAGGTCAAGATTATTTGGTGACCCTTAGCAAAAGAACACTCATCAGTTTTTAAAGGACTTCTCCTCTGAAACAACTCGGGCAGTTTCATTTGAATTTCATATGCAGCCTTCAGGCAACGAGGGAAAGAAAGTTTACATATTTGGTCTAGATCACATGACCAAGATGGCCGCCATGCTCGTATATCTTAAAAAACTTAAAACATATTCTTCTCCAGAACCACTGAGCGGGTGTCTTGAAACTTTGAATGTTGCATTTGGGACTCTGGGTTGGCCTTGACAGGAAATGCTGAAAAAAGGCATTTTTATGTTGCCAATAGCACTGTGATAAACTTTGTGGTTTTCCAGTAGAAAAGCATAAAGGAAAAAAATTGACCTTGCCATGAAATAGGTCAATGTCACCTCAGGGTCAATATTTATATAAAATTTGTAGTACTAGGTCAGGGCCCAGATGCTACAAAACAAGTTTCAAAGCAATCTGCCCATTGGCTAAGGATAAGAAAATTCTTAAGTTTTTTTTCCCATGGCGGCCATCTTGTTCATGTGACCCAGACCATTTGACTATAAGATCTATCTTTCTCTCATCCCTCAAGACTTCATATAACATATAATTTATAATTGCCATAAGCCAATTATGTTCTGCGAGAAAGGACTTTAAACAGTCCAACCCAAGTGACTTGGGGCATAGGTCACTAAATGACCATAAAGGTTGAAGTCGACTTCATTTCCATATCACAGAGTGTAAAAGCAACATAAAAATGCACTTTTTCAGTTTTCTAGTCAAGGTCAACTCAGGGTCATCGTTTATATTAAACTTTGAAGTACTAGAGTCCCAAATGCTACATTCCAAGTTTCAAGGCACTCGCTCAGTGGTTCTGGTGAAGAAGATTTTTTATTTTTTTGTACGATATATGAGCATAGCGGCCATCTTGGTCATGTGATCTAGACCAAATATGTAAACTTTCTTCCCCTTTTTGCCTGAAGGCTGCACAAGAAGATGATTTTAAATTTTTTACCATATATGGGCATGGCGGCCATGTTGGTCATGTGATAAAGACCAAATTTGTAAAATATTCTTTCCCCCTTTTCCTAAAGGCTGCATGTGAAATATAAATGAAATTGGCCCAGTTGTTTCAGAGAAAAGTTGTTTGAAGATGTTGGCTGGATGGATGACAGATGAAGGATGCGGAAGACTACCATTCTATAAGCTCCCCCGGGGACTCTGATTCAGGGGAGTTGAAAACTTCTGCATCTGCTATTTGATACATGTACATTATGTATCTGTACCATTACATGATAATTGATGTTTGCCTACAATTTCCGTTAAAGAATATACAACATCTTAGAAATAGAGGCAATAATCATGTGATATTATCCCACCCACCTGTAGCTTACTTACTGCATGAGACTCATTAGTGGTCAGTTAACTATATCAACAAATAAGTGTCAAACAACACAAAGTATTTATTATGCACAAAGTTTGGTGGAAATCTATTCACGTCATCGGATGGACCCTCAAGGAACATTTCTTTTGAAAAATAGAACTTTTTTTTCATATTCAATGGTAAATAACTCTAGAATAAATAATTGTATATATGATTCCTCACAATTTTATAATGTCCATTGTATCCACTCAATAAATATATGATATCTAATTAATTGCTCTGAAAATGTAGAAAAATTGTGTTTTTTCGTGAAGTTGGAGACAAAAAATGACCAAAATTTAGGTATGACTTGTAAGTGAGTATACATCATCATTAAGGAGCATTTCCGGCAAACTTCTGCAACTACTTACTGGTAAACACATATCATTACCATTCTATAATAACTGATATTTGGCTACGGTTTCTTATAAACTGAAACAGCATTATAGAGATAGAGCTGAGAATCATGTGGAATTACCCCCACTTACTTATACCATGCATATCAAACTTAACTGATTCCTGTGCAATCTGATATTTTGTCAATCAAGAGCCAATACATAGCACTTATCACATACAAAGTTTGAAGGAAATCTATTCTAGCCACGAAATGGGCCTTATGGAGGCCCGTCCTTTGAGTTTAATGCATTTTTCTACGAAGCAATAAGTCATCTACAATAGCTTTTGAAAGCTCTTGATAATAGGCTATTGATAAAATGCTTATACGTTAGATAGCACTGCTAATCACCTGTGCACTGCACAAGGCCTCTCCAGGTACCCCACCCACTCAAGTTTGTAATTTCAGAGATGCTAACCCAAAAATTCCAACAGATCAGAATGAAATGTGTACCAAATTATTCCTTGTGTCCTAACTAAGATAATGAGTTCTCACAACATATGTTTATTTAGTCTATAAGGGGAGATATGGACGTATTTGGGTTGAAAAAAAAAACCAGGGAACATGTTCCAAACACTGCCAGTTTTGTAACAAAAAGTTAAAAATAAATATAGAGCCCGGTCTCAAGCACATTTTCCATGACATGTAAATCTATTAAAAGTTTGTCTGTATACAAAATATAAAATGTACTGGAGGCTGGGTTCATACATTTGGAAAGCCGCAAAGACTACCAAATTTATCAATTTCATTAGAATCTGGTTGGGGTATGGGTATGTTCAACATCAGAGACAGAAATTGGTTATGCAAGAACTGATTAATTTTGTGTTTGCTGTGATAGGTTTGAACTTTCCTATGAAAACATTTTTACTATCTATTTAGAATTTTAAAAATGAGTTTTCTGGGGGCCAAATATTGGCCTTATCATACCAGGTCCTTTGTTTAAATGGTCCCGGTCACTAGACCAACATGTCCACCGAACCCATATTTGGTAAAAACATAAAAAGCTCTTCTTCTCCGAAACAAGTTGACAAATGGCCTTGAAACAAGGTATGTAGCATCAAGTACTCAAGTACTATCATGACTGTTCAAAGAATGACCTTGGGTTGACTTGGATCTAATCTGTTTGCTGGTGCTTTTATATGGAAAATGCTCAAACATGAGATTTCTTGGAAAAAGTTGAAGATTTTGGTCTAAAAAATGGTGTACACAGTCATGTAATTGAGAATATGAAGATTTATGACAACAAGAGATCAAAGTCATTCTTTACCGTCTGACTCTGGTCTCTCATATTTCGATAATCTTAAGCGTCGTGACATAAGACACTGGGCTAATTGTAATTAAATTTCTTATAAGGCCTCAAGGAGCTGAGGGAATGAAAAGTTATTCAAGCTGTCCAGGTCACATGTTCAACATAGCCGCCACGCCAAACTATGTAAAAAACGTTGATAAATCTTTATTTTCAAAAACCAATATAACCAAGCCTTGAAACTTGGTATGTAGTATTGGGTCTCAAGTACTACCAAGATTGTTTAAATGATGACCTTGGGTTGATCTTGACATATTTACGGCAAGGTTAAATAAAGGGATAGGTAAGAACATAAGATTAAATGGAAAGTTTTGAAGAGTGTCCTATAAATTTCTATAAAAGGTTGTCTTAATGAGTGCACGAGGATTTATGAGTACAAGAGTTTAAGATCATTCTTTGACCTTTGACTAGGATTCTCATATTTTGACAACTTCAAACATCTCATCAAAAGCCACTTGGCAAATTTTACTCAGTTACCATTCAGAGCCTCAGGGTTAAGAGAACGAAAATTTGTTTAAATGGTCAAGGTCACATGACCAACATGGCAACCACGTAAATATATGGTAAAAATCATTTGAAAATCTTTTGCTCCCGAAGCAATTGACCAGTGGCATAGAAACCTGGTATGTAGGATCAAGTACTCAAGTACTACCAAAATTGTTCAAACGATGACCTCGGGTTAGTCTGAACTTTTTCACGGTAACGTCAAATATGGGAAATTGCTAGAACATAAGATTTCATGGAAAGTTTTGGAGATTTTGGCCTTATAATTGGTATATACAGTCGTTTTAACGGTACATGAAGATTTGTGTTTAGAAAAAGACAAGTGCATTCTTTGATCTTCGACCCAGGACTCTCATGTTTTGACAATTTCAAACATCTCCTTAAAGGTACTGGGCCAATTTTGATTAAATCTCATATCGAGCTTCCCGGGCTTAGGGAACATAAAGTCGTTCACATGACAAACATGGCCGCAACGCAAATATAATGGTAAAACCCTTTATAAATCTTCTTTAAAAATCTTCTTCTCCAGAACCATTACAGATGGCCTTGAAACTTGGTACGTACCTCGGGTACTTAAGTTTTACCAAGACTATTCAAATGATGACGTCGGGTTGATCTTGGTTTTCTTTAACGTCAAGGTCAAATAAGAGAAGGTTTTGGTCTGAAATTTTCTATATGCCATCGTCTTGATTAGAACATGAAGATTTGTAAATACAAGAGGTCAAGGACATTCTTGGCCTCTAATTTTTTAAAATTTCAAACATCTTCTCAGAAGCCACCGGGCAAATTGTTACCAAACTATATATAATGCGTCAAGGGGCTGAGAGAATGAAAATTTGTTTAAATGGTCCAGGTCATATGACCAACATGGCCGTCATGCCCATGTTTGGTATAAACCTTTAAATTTTTCTTCTCTATAACCAACTGATAAATGGCCTTGAAACTTGGTATGTAGAATTTAGTATTCAAGAACTACCAAGATTGTTTAAATGATGACTTTTTGTTAACCCTAACCTTTTTAACGTAAAGGTCAAATATAAGATTTGAACAAACTTGGAAGAGGACCACTAGGCAATGATACATTCCTAATTTCAAGCATCTGAGCCAAGCAGTTCTGAAGAAGAAGATTTTAAAATATATTTCTATGTATATCTATTGTTCAAACACAGAACTCCCTGCCCCTGTGCCATTTTTGAACCCTGGGGTCACCATTTGAACAAGCATGGTAGAGGACTACTAGGCAATGCTACATACCGAATTTCAAGTATCTGAGCCAAGCAATTCTGGAGAAGGAGATTTTCAAGTATATTTTATTTTCGAAACCAGAACCCCCTGCCCAGGGCCATTTGGACCCCAGTGCCACCATTTGAACAATCTTGGTGCAATGCTTCAAACCAAATATTAAAGCCCTAGGCCAAGTGGTTTCATAGAAGATGTCATTTAAAGCAAATTGTTGACGACGGAGGACGCACGACGGACAACTGACGATGGACACTGGGTAATCACAATAGCTCATCCGGAGCCTATGGCTCGGGTGAGCTAAAACGCTTTAAAATCTTCTCTTCGGAACCAATGGGCCAATGGTCTTGAAACTTGGTATGTAGCATCGGGTACTCAAGGACTTTCAAGCCTTGAGTTGTCTTGGTTTTCTTTTACGGCAAGGTCACTTACGAAAAAATGCTAGAAAATAAGATTTCGTGTAACGTTTTGAAGATTTTGGCCTAAAATATGTATATTCCATCGTCTTAATTAGTACATGAAGATTGGAGAGTACAAAAAGTCAAGGTCATCCTTTGACCAAGAACTCTCAGATGTTGACAATTTCAATGATCTCCTCAAAAGCCACTGGGCCAGTTGTGACCAAATTTCAAATTAAGCCTCCAGGGCTGAGTGAACAAAAATTATTTCAACGGTCCAGGTCACATGATCAAAATGGCCCAAATGCCAATTTATCTTGAGTCTTTTTCTATTTATTGTTTTACAACGGCGGTCCAAGGTTTACTTTGAAAATTCAGTATTCCCCTTGCTACGTCTTAGTCAGTAAACTGTCAATGATTTATACCGGGTATTAAATTTGCATAGCAATACTGAAACTGCAGAGCAGGAGTGGAGCCCGTTCGCTGAAGTAAGCTGAAGTCGAAAGGGCCACAAAGACTCAACCAATGTTCTTCCAATATAAATGCGGATTTGTATTTAAGAAGTAATTGGTATAATCGAATTGGTAGATTCAATTTTCACGTTTATACATCGAAATAAAGCTTGCTATTAGGAATTCATTATGTCCCCGCCATTTTTAATGGTGGCGTGGGGTGGGGGACATATAGTATCACCGCTGTCCATAGTATATCCGTCCGTCCCGTAAGTATGTCCCGTACATACGAAAAATGGTTTCCGTCCATTTTCTTTCGGAAAGATTAGTGTATTGAATTCATATTTCATACACAGGTATATATTCATAAAATACAGGTCAAGTTCGATGAAGGGTAAAATCCGCCAATAATAATGAGAGTTATGCCCCTTTTTCGACTTTATTTTTGCATTAAAATGGTTGTCGATTGTTATCTTTTGAAAAAAAATTAGTGTATTAGATTCATATTTTAAGGTATATAATCATAAAATACAGGTTAAGATCGATTTACGGTAAAATCTGTCAATTATAATGGGAGTTATGTCCCTATTTGACTTCATTTTATACGAAAAATTGTTTCCGTTCATTATCTTTTGAAAAGATTAGTGTATTGGATTCATATTTTATACACAGGTAAATAATTATAAGATACAGGTCAAGTTTGATTTACGGTAAAATCCGTCAATTATTATGGGAGTTATGGCCCTTTTTCCACTTCGTTTTGTGCGAAAAAAATGTTTTCAGTTCATTATCTTTTGAAAAAGTTAGTGTAATATTCGTATTTTATACATTTGCCACAGACTCTTAACTTTTGCAAAAACATTTTATGCAATTTCCAAGAACCATTACAGTTAAGCATTTGCCCATATAAAAGCACTAGTAAGGAAATTTAACCTTGTCGTAAAAAATGTCAAGGTCAACCCAAAGTCATCATTTGGGCCAAAATCATTGAAACTTTCCACGAAATCTTATGTTCTAGCATTTTCCTAAACTTGACCTTGCCGTAAAAAAGGTCAAAGTTAATCCAAGATCATCATTTAAACAATCTTGATAGTACTTGAGTACCAGATGCTACATGCCATGTTTCAAGGCCATGGGTCAGTTGGTTCTGGACAAGAAGGTTTGTAAATGTTGTTACCTTATATGGATATGGCGGCCAGGTTGGCCATGTGATCTTCACCATTTGAACAAATTGTCGTTCCCTCAGCCCCTGCGGGCTCTATATAAATTTTGATTATAATTTGCTTAATGGCATTTGAGGGTATGTTTAAAAATTGTCATAAAATGAGAGTCCAGGGTCAAGGTCAAAGAATGGCTAACATTTTCACAAAACTTTATGTAGTCATTAAGACATCTGTTTACCAACGTTTTCTAAACAGTCCACGAAATCCTATGTTCCAGCTTTTCCCATATTCGACATTGTCGAAAAAAGGTCAAGGACAACCTATTCAATCGTTTGAACAGTCTTGGTAGTACTTGAATACTTGATGCTACATACCAAGTTATAAGGCCTTCGGTCAATTGGTTTTGTAGTAGAAGATTTTTAAGATTTTTTTTTACAAAATATGGGCATGGCGACCATTTTGGTCATGTGACCTGAACCGTTTGATCAAATTTTCGTTCCCACGAACCATACAGGCTCTAAAAGGAATTGAGTTAAATTTTTCCCTGGGCTTTTGAGGAGATGTTGGTCAATCGTCACAAAAAGACTTTGACCTCTTGTACTCACAAATCCTTATGTACTCATGTAGATGACTGTATATACTAAGTTTGGAGCCAAGTCTTTAACAATTCTCATGAAATTTTATGTTCTAGCATTTTCCCATATAAATGCACCAGACAGCAAATTTGACCTTGCCGTTTAAAAAGTCAAGGTAAACCCTAGTTCATCATTTAAACAATATTGGTAGTAGACTAGTTTAAATAACGCTCGACTATCAACTATACTAAAACTATAACTAAGACTAACGGGTGGCGGATTCACACCAACTACTGTACTGTGTAAGAACAATGACACTTTGAGTCTCATGAGTTGTTTTTTTGTGCGTTCGTCAGGTTTTGTTTTCTAAATGTTGTTACTCGTGTGGTGAACACTATCTCAAATCAAAAAATATGTGTAATTATAGTCAAAATTCATAATCGAATATAGATGTGCAAAATGGCAAAAAACTGAATCCGCCCTCTGATAGTAAATCAATCGAGCGCATCCTCAAAGCCGCATTTCACACTTGGGAATAGAGATACAGTGCGATACTCTCAGAACATTAAAGATGTTCGAATATTTGGAATTTACGCCAGATTTGACCAATTTCGGTGATAAACATGATAAAAATTGCCAACGGTTGGTCTCAACGATTCATGAGATGAACATTTGCCCAGTCAGGTCGACAGGATCAACATGCAGAATGACAATTCGACTTTCAATGACAAACACTATCTGATAGATAAATACGAGTACGTCTGAATGACTGAGCAAGTGACGGGCGGGGTTGAGGTATTGTTCGGGAACATGAAATAATAACAACTGGGTGTACTTTGGGCTGTGATTTTTTTTTCCAGAAAATAAAATATTCTGACAGTGTCAAGACGGTATGCTTTGTTTTGGAGCCTGGAGTATTTAAATATGCCAAGTAACTATTTCGGCTTTGACATTATTCGTGTATTTAATGTTTCCCCTTTGACATTATTCGTGTATTTAATGTTTCCCGATCGTGACAAAGAGCGATTTCCAAAATGGACACGTCAAAACAGAAATAAGTTACGATTCCATTGTCATGAATTCCCGTGCTCATGGCTCGGGGTGAGGTAAAAGAAAAAAAATACGAATCATTTTTAAGAGTTCTACGGCAATGGCCAGTGTTGCACATTCCATTACTGGTCGTGAACAGACTCAGTGAAACCAAATCTGCTATTTTCATTCCTTCGGTGTACTCGTTGCTTCCAGAGGATCTAACTGTTCAAAACTTTTATCTTCTCTAGAGCTGCTGTTGTGCTGTGTGTAGGCCGTAAAACGTCTCCACGTACATCGTGTGCAGTGAAACCTCGTTTACGATTGAAAAGATCCCCGCCTACAGTGGGACTCCTATGTGCCCAAAGAAATCCGTTTTAACCAAAAGTTGGCATAGGTGTGGATGTGGAAAAGCGGGAGGGGAGGAACTCGTAATAAAACGTCTCTGAGGTTGGTTGGTTGGTTGTTTTGGGTTTAACGGCCCTTTGAGACAGTATTATTTGGATCCTTTTGAAACTAATCAGTCTTTGAATCGACTGTCCAATTAAAATTAAGAAATTACAGTATGCTTTTTTCTGGTTTCGTCACCAGATATTGTCAGGGTCACTGACGAGGCTTTATTAGCCGAAACTACGTAGTCTGGCCCATGTTCCTACTTCTGTATGTATTCTCTGCTCTTGAAGGAACTTTTTAAGATTTTAATTTCAGTTTATGTCGGACCGTCTGCCAAAGACAGACAGACAGAAGAGAGAGGTGATAGACGAGAGACAATCCCCTACCGCACCTACTGCAAGCACAGTAAACCCTTGCCCTACTATTATCCAATTCAGTAGGACGTCCCCGGCACTGGAAGTTATACCCATCATCATTGCACCACCCAACCACCCCTTCGTCACTGAGTTTCATTGAAAAATTATTTTGATCATTTAAGTTGGCAACTATAATGACTTCGAGTTTTTTAGCTTGAATAAAATGGTAAAAATACAATGTACATGCCTGGAACTCCATTTATTGTGTTACCTTTGTTTATATTGCACTGCTGGACGGGGAACAAGAATCAGATATTGTGTTTTGCTGAGCAGTTAGACAGTTTTCAAAATAATGTTCTCTCTACTTTTTGCCATTTATCTGTCGCAATATATGTCACCAAGCATGAAGGTTGAACGACTTTTCAAAACGATTTGTGTTTAAGCGATTTTACCACAGATTGGACTATGGCGACTTTAATAGAACATGTATGCAATCATTTGTATGCAAATTATCATTGCCATGGCCATGTGCAGAGGTAAACAATAACAATTCCGTGGACTACCATGACTACCATGTAAAAATGGGCAAGCAACTGACCAAAATGTGCATTTTTCAAAAGATTATTTTTTTATCCTTAAACATATTTATCTGCAAATTTTGCTATCAGTTGTGTACAAGATAAAAATACAAATGTCGTTGTCTCCAAAAAATCATTATTCGTTTTGAGATATTTAGGAAATTGACTATTTTTGATCAGCCTTAGCATCAGTGTCTGCGAGTCCACTAGTCGCATATATAATCGACCCCTTTGGTCTTGGTAAATTTTATGCCGAACAGATGCTCCAAAGCAGAAGTAATATTTCTTATGACGTGGCGTATGGTACATGTCTATGTTTTCCCAACATTTTTACAAAGGGAAACCACTTTTGTGACTTCCTTTTTTTTATTTCCTCGGACAACGTAGCTCTTCAAAATGCGGCCTCTACTCTTAAAGTCAAAATACTACTGAAGGACCTTTACACAGGAACAAATTCTTTGCTTTGTTGCAAAGAAAAGAAAATTACCAACTTTTTTCGAAGCCATAGGAGCACCAGAAGTATGAAGTTTCCGGATTGTCCGTACGTGCGAACGGCAGTACTTAAGCATGTCGGTCAGTTCGAATATTAAGTTCATTTTTTGTTCTAGCTGCCCTTCGGAAAATATATTTCTTGATTACCGTTACGTTAGAGGTATAGAGTTAATTCTTGATATGATACTTATCTGGATCAAAACCTTTCCATCTTTTTTAACTATCCCAATGGGGCATGTCCCGGGATGGGACCAAATAGCTTTGTTACGGGAAAATTTACTTTTACTGATTACATGCGTTTGTTGTGTTAACGTTAATAGTAGTGATATACATTATAAGTGAAAACATTGACAATGGCGTTATCCATAACAGTGCAACGTGATGTCACGTAACGTTATTAATTCTGGCAAATTTCATTAGATACCAATGGGTTTAATACTGACATAACATCCCTAATAACCTAGATAACTTCAGACGGTTTTAACCTATTTGTTCTCGAATGGCATGCGCATTTAGGTAGCAGAAAACCTAAAAACCGTTTTTTATGTCATAAGGTCGATTTATATCTGGACGAGCGCAAATGAAAGGGTCATAGTTCCAACACTACCTGGTCATTGCGGCTAAACAAATTTGTTCAGCCGCGATTTGTTAAGCCACGATGACCAGACTGTTTGGATCAATGACTCTTTTTCGTTTGGTAACCGCCCCGTATATACATAGTTAACCAGGATTGTTTCAGCAATCTCTCCCCTATTTCGAAGTTTCCTGGTAACTGGCTTCATTTCATACAATGATGACAAGAATATTGGTACAAATTGATTAACGATATTTCATGGTCTAAAACTGCAAGTCCGGCAATATATGAGCCGTGACCCGACAGAACCAACAAAGTGGTTGTGCATCCGACACACCGGATCATACATTCACGGAACGCCCAGCATTTAGCTTTTTGCACTGTAAAAATTCTCGTAGATCTTACGGTAAAAATTTTTAACATATAAAATAATGGATTGTACTCCTAACTCTCAATATGGAAATCGACTGCATTTAGAAAATAAAATTGAGTTTTTATATAGTGCAGTCATTTCCATAAGGATCCAGTATTTTTATAGTTAAGCGCCTGGCAGCAATTTGCCAGTTTCCAGTTTATCGTAAAACATACGGGATTTTTATTAAGTGAGTATCTGCAAAAATCATTAGAATATGAGCACCCTATTTTATTTTATGCCAGTCTATCCAGTAACCTTTCTAGGATCTTGCGGTACCAAAGGTGACTGCAACAATTCTCCCCATGTCTTCTTTTCAGCTGCCCACCTTGTGCTGGCAAAGTCCACCCTTCAGCACTCTAGACTTACATATGATATGCTTACTTGCTGTTCATGCTTAGACTAATGTATACCCACAATACATTGGGTCGTGCGAGTCATTGCGAGAATTCTAAAAAAATATAAACACATAAACTAGCGATTTTCTGTTTACTTCACCAAAACTCCCGATAAAATTCAGATATGTCTGCTATTTGTCAGTCGTTCGGTTCCAGCGATCTGCGTATCAAGCACAGTCGTTTCGTGTTAAAATAACCAATAAATACACCCTCGTTCTTGTTTAGCCTACCCGTACACTATCGCAAACAGTGACCTCCGATAGTCTTTAGTGATAGTCGATAGCAGATAGTTTGACGCTTATTTAAACTAGTCTAGTACTCGTGTATCAAACGCTACATATCAGGCAATCGGCCAATCGTTTCTGGATCTATATAGGTTTATAACCATATATAGGTGTGGCAGTAATGTTTGGCATGTGATCAGAACCGTTTGAACAATTTTTCGTTCCCACAACAAACCTCTGGAGGCTGCATATTAAATTAGGTAACAGTCGGCCCAGTGATTTCAGAGGAAAAGTCGATTGAAATTGTGCATGGACGACAGTAGACGACGAACGACGGCGGACGACGGAGTCTGTCGGTCCTATAAGCTCCCCGGAGCCTCTGGCTCAGGTGAGCTAAAAACTCATAGGCTCAATTCAAATGACTCTTCAGGAACATCGTTCATCGGTTTAACGGTTTACTTTCAATATTGCGTGATATTAGGAAATGACTGGTATGTGAATTTACAACGGTAGACCCCATTCCAAGTTAGTGTACATTTGGTTGATAAAAATGTCGATGCTCGCCGCTTCATTGGGATAACCTTAATTGTGAACATCTGCTGTTAAAAGCTGTTCTTTTTCTCTTGACTGTATTGTTTCTGTTATGTTGGTTCATGACTATTACCTTCCTATAATTTCTTCTTTGTACCATACATATTCGCTGAAACTCCAGTAGGAGTTGAGCCTGCTTCTTCCAAGAGCTTAAGTCGAAAGACCTAATCCGTTGTCCACAAGGGTTGGTTGACCACAAACCGATTAAGCCACCCCCTACACCCACAAGCCAGTAATTTCATAACTGGCCGCCCCAAGGCGGCAATTCTGTTTTGGTTCTTCTTACTTGTTTTATATGTTGTTTGTTGCTATATATGTCAGTTATTGATAACATTTGAGCAAAATCGCAAAATAAGATTAAATGTGAAACAAAACTCGTACAGAAAAATGCTAATGAAAGACTATTTATTTAAGATTACTTTTTCAGACACAGAAACAACACTGCTAAGCAACCAGCAACTTTGCGTAATATCTCTTTTATTTTATAAGAATATATTTGGATCAGCCAACAGCTAGGTTCTTAAATGTTCGTCAAATTATAAAACAAATGGTATATTTTCAGCAGGAAGGGCCACTTGATGTAATCGCGGAATTCAAAACAACAAAACTTTACAACTGCAAACACTTATAATTTATATGCAATATGATATCAAAAGATAAGATCACCCTCGTTGAATATTAATGTTACTTTGTCTTGAATAGTTCAGAGCCAAACATTTATGAGATTTTAGCCTCCATGCAACAAACCCAAATTTCAACTGTTTCAAAAACTTAGTTATCAACATCAAGACTTAAAAATGTTTTTTAGCACATAAAAACATTGACCACTATGATACTGTTTTATGATACTTAAGACATACCAGGGTGTGTTAGCTTGCAACAGTGTTGTCTGGTATAAGATTTATACTTCTGAAAAGCTATTGAAAATTCGTCTTATTTTGCGATTTTAGACCCCTTGGTCCAACAAATTGACATAAATTACTGAAATTGCGAGTAAAAACGAAATATTTTAGCCAGGAATTATGTATTACATTCCTTTCTTACTATTTCTCCACGAAATGATTTACTGAAATAAGTAGGATTAACAAAATATGAACAATGTAATTCTCAATAATTTCCGGTTATACTATAATAGAGCCGCGACACGAGAAACCCAACAGAGTGGTTGTGCGACCAACGCAGACTCAGATCAACCTGGGCATCTACCCAGTTTGCTCAGACTCTTCGCCAAGCACTCAGAGGGTAGCTAAGGGTCTAAGCTAGCTCTGTGCAGACAGTGAAGACCCTGATCAGATTGGGCGGATGCCCAGGCTGATCTGAGTCTGCGCTGGGCGCACAACCACTTTGTTGTTTTTCTCGTGTCGCAGCTCATATTATTTGTGATGTTAAGGCTAGTCCGGAGACCACCTACACGGAAATGGCTGTTCACATGGCTGTCACTGGTGATGCCTTTAATGGTTGCCTTTTTCCACTTGGTATCTTGTCAGTTCCTGAGAATTTTCCACCTTACTTTTTCCTTTTGAAAATTAAAAAAGAAAGAATGATCCATTTTTTGCATAGCTGTTAAAAAATAAAGGCCTATTTCAGCGTTAGAAACATATTTTTAAACATACAGAATACCATGTAGTGTCTTTTGATATCAAGTTTATCAGGTGAGATCAGAAACAGTGTAGGAATGGCGAGGCTTGCCGAGCCAGTCCAAGGTGTTTCTGGTCGAGCCTGATAAACTTGATATCATAAGAGACTATCATGGTTTTCTATTTATCATGCATCATTAGAAGATTTTATGGCGTAATACTGCATGCTTGGTTGTTAACCCTGTCACAGTTAACACTTTGCAGACTTCTTTAATTGCACGCCGGTGGGTCGGGCCTTAGACTTAATGATAGCTGTAGCATAAAGCTTCTAGTTAAGTTGGAGGGGATCTGATTATCTGTCTTTGGTTGGGCCCACCGGGGTTCAACTGTTGAAGTTCAATTGCTTAAGCGTTTCAGAGGGGTTGCTGTTGAGTACTCGTCTTATTTCAACTTAATGATGAATCTTGAAATGTATGTTTGCTGTTTAGATTCTTTTGCGAGTAGAGGCTTTTCATGCGGACCAAACAACTTCTATTTGCAGATGAATCATTGCAGAAACTGACGTGAGGTTGCTTGAGCGTAAAACCGCTAGATATATCCGATGGTGGGTACAATTAGTTTGGTTTAATATACTGTGATATCTTACACCACCAAATCAGTCTAGTTGAACAACGTGTACGATAACAGTCACAACATTTTATCCATATTCATATAACTGACTTAACGTTGTTTTAGTGAGTTTTAGAGAACTCACAATCTGTTTTCATCACCTCTGCTGCTAGTTGATGCTTAGGCTAAGAAGTCTTTGAGAATAGTAGAACCTTGTTAATTTGAAACATGTTGTTTAGCATCAAACAAATGCAAGTTGATTTGATGGCTGCAAATTCCCTTTAGAATCTTCTTCCTGTTCGTCTGTCGTTTTAATCATCCTTCAAAAATTAAAAAAAACACTCTATAATTAAAGAAAGAATATAGCATACACATTGCAAGTCAAGAAACACTAATATAATACAGTTCATATTCTATTTATTTTCCAACTGCGATCAGCTTGTGATCTTTGTCATTTAGTTGCGCATGGTCTTTCATGAACTTTGAGACTGTAGGGCTTCAGCTAAACCATGATTTTTTTCGCTGAATTCAGAATAAAATCAGTCTGAAAATTATGTATAAATTTTTAAAGCAAGCATAATCAAGCTTGTAAATCATGTTTATGGCTACAAGATCTTAATAAGATATAAAATGGGTTAAATGGTATGCAATTTAATAATTGTCAAGGTCTTTCCAAAGAAACTGATATCATTTTGACCGACGTTACTTTTATGTTTTGAGACTTTGCCTCCAAATCGGTTTCCTCGGGGGAAAATGCATCAACCAGTGTCCGGTAATGGTATGAAGTTTCTAAGAATTGTACTCTAGCCAACTCATTGTTCACCTTTCAATGAAAATTAAAAAAGCACGAAATTTGTGGACGTAAATACGGTCGAAGTGAAAGGCCGAACATATAAACCCAAAATCACTTTGAATGTTACGACAAACAAACGTAGTTTCTGCACTAAATGAAGTCTGGACAGTCAGTGAAATCTATGTAGATCCGGATAAGCTAATTCGTCACAATCACTCACCGTTTATAATAATTAATTTATCCGATTTTATAATCCACTGCAAAATCAATGGCAGTGAATCAGACAAAAATACTGCAATCCGACATGAAAATACCACTCATCCGGCGTTCGTACCATTTTCCCGGCGTTTCGAACGGAGACGATGACTTCTGTTCTACCCGACATTTTCCCATATAAACGATCCAGAAAGCAAATTTGACCGGGTTGTAAAAGAGGGCAAAATCAACTCAAGGTCATCATTTGTACAATCTTGATAGTACTCGAGAACCCAACGCTACATACCAAGTTTCGAGGCGATCGGTCAGCTTGTTCTGGAGGAGATTTAACAAGTTCTTGTCATATATGGGGGTGGGGTAGGGGGATGGGGTAGGTGCCACCTGGATCGTTTGAACAAATTTCATTCCCCAACCCCTGGAGACTGTATGAGAAATTTGGTTACAACTGGCTCAGTGGCTTTTGATGAGATGTTTGTGATTTTTGAAATATAAGAGACCTTGGCCAAAAGGTCAAAGAATGACATTGACCTCTTGAACTCAGAAACCTTCATGGACTCGTTTAGATGATTGTATATATTAATGTTTGTGCCTTAATCTTCTTAATTTCGATAAAATCTTATGGTCTCGCATTTTCCCATACTAAAAACACCAGAAAGCAGATTTGACCTTGCCGTAAAATAGGTCTGGGTCAAACTTAGGTCATCATTTGAACATACTCAGTAGTATTTGAGTACCCAATTTCTACATACCAAGTGTCAAGGCCATCAGTCTATTGGTTCTCGAGAAGAGGATTTTGAAAAGATTTTCACCATATATGGGCATCGCGGCCTTTACTGTCATGTAACCAGAATCGATGGAAATATTTTCGCTCGCTTTAACCATTGAAGGCTCCATATAAAGTTGATTAAATTGCCTGTTTCTATTTGAGGGTCTTTTTAAAAGTGCTGAAGTATGAGCGACGTTGTTCACCGGTATAATAATGAACTTGAGCTCTAAAGCTCGAAAATCTTCTTTTTCTCATTTAGTTGACTCTATATACAAATAGTTTTACCAAACATATTCTACGTTTTCCATAAAATCTTATATCCTAACATTTTCAGACGTAATAGCACCAGAAACCAAATTTAACCTGACCGTAAAAAAGGTCACGGTAAACCCAATGTCATCATTTGAACAATCTTGAATGTACTAGCGCTAGCGTACCCGACGCTACATACCACATTTCAAGGCCATCGGTTTATAGGTTCTGGAGAAGATTTTTTTAAAGGTTTTAGGCTTTTGGCCATATGTGGGTGTGCGGTCATATTGCTCGTGGGATTCCGGATTATTCGAATAATATTTCGTTCCCGCAAGCCCTGGAGGCTATATCTTAATTTTTTTTGCAATCGTCTAGGTGTCTTCAGAGGAGGAGTGTTTTGGAAATGATGTGGACGGTTGACGATCGACTGACGACGGGGCCTGCCTATCCTAAAGCTCCCCCCCACCCCGGAGCCTAAGGTGAGCTAAAAAGCTTGACTAGAGCTTTTCTTTATAATACATCGGCGGACACGCGACATTTGGACACCGATGACCCAACGCTGATGTAGCCTACGTTTCGCATGCAGTGTTGGATTAGCAGCCAGGCTTGTTATATGTGTTAGAAGCGAATGTAAGTGAACACAGAAAGCTTTTGACGCACACCCTGTGACCTTCTACTGAGGAAAAAAGAGGAAAACAGTTATATGGACCCTTTATCAGGAAATGTATGTTATGCGCGTCATGGCGACTCCTGTGCTTTGAATAGAGAACAATTCAACAAAATGAAGTCTGTTATTGGACAGTGCATGTTGTACATTCTCTGAACTGCGCTCTTGTTGAACTATATAAGCGACACCTGTGCTTTGAATAGAGAATAATTCAACAAAATGGAGTCTGTTATTGGACAGTGCATATTGTACAGTCTCTGAACCGCGCTCTTGTTGAACTATATAAACTTGATTTATCATTACTCCTAAAGCAGTGCATATACTGGACTGGGTTTCTTTTTTTCAAGAATATATTTGCAAAGTGGCAGATACATGCAGACCTTCAGGCTTCATATCTGGTACATACATTTACATTGCTTTTAACTAGGTCTATAGCATTCATGTAAAGTCAATAAATCAGTCCTGATTATACAGAAAGTTGGAAATTAATATGTAGGGACTAAAGATAGGAAATTCTACCCTTAACAACCGAACAGGAATTTGGGCCTGAAGTATTTATATCGTACTTCTAACTTACATTCTGTAAAAGCTATAGAACAGCATTCAGTGTGTTAACGAAATAATTACAATTGGAGATACCTACCCAGCAACCAAAGGTACTGTCTGTAAGTTTCTGCAACATGATCTCGTAAATGCGGCCGATATCAGTAAACCTAGGACAAATATCCCTGAGACTGACGATACTATAGCAATCGTTCGTGGATTATCGAAGATGGTTTCTTGGACAGCCGGCCTACTCACGCCAGAACAGTTTGATAATCTCGACAAATTTGCCGAGCTTTGTTTTAAGGTCATTGACGTAAGTAATGAAAACAACTTTGATTGAACTTTCATTGTACTGTGTGTTTCAGGTCCTGAGAATGAAACAAATTCGACAGTCGCCATTATAGTTGAAACTGTCGCCAAATCAAATTCTGTATTGTGCGACTCTGATAAAGAAGCTTTACGGGTGCTATGATTAGACCCAGGCATGTGGGTGATCAAAGACGCTGTAGTCGGCAAACTTTCTGTTTGCAGTGAAGTTGTAACTGGTGCATTTGTGGTTGACACTGTAGAAGATGTTATTTTAAGTGTATCTGTCGCCAGAGAGCTAATCAACAAGGAAGTTGGTGTTATTGTCAATATACCAGACCACGAAACATTTATCCGTTTTGAAGAAACTGCAATTGGTGGTAAAGTTGTCACTGGCGGAAATGTTCTTAACGGAATGGAATTAACGGTCCTTAAAGATGTTGTCAAACTGTAAGAGACTGCATCTGTTGATGAATTAGGCATTGCCGAGGTGGAACCCAGATAAAATTCAGTTGTGATCATCGCAGACGATGTCGTTGAGGAAGGAAATGGAGTCAGTGACAAAGCTGCCGTTGACGCCGCTGCAGGTTTCGTTGTAGTGCTTACAGATAGTGGCAATGAAGAAAGAACAGTCGTCTTCGTTACATGTGGAACGGACGTGACTGCCTTATATGATATGTTAGTTGTCCTTAAAGAGGATGTTGTCACAGTAGGGACGGCTGTAAACAGAAACGTTGAATACATCAATTCTTTAGGGGTTTCAAAATATGAAAAAATGACAGTTACGTTGGGACAGATTTAAGAGTCATTCTCTATAATTATCAAAGTCACCAGGAAATGGTATATATTTCAGATTTCTTGAACCTTAGCATGTTTATTGCTTGTCGGCCATGTATGACAAAATATAAAAATTCTAGTCTGAGACTAAATTGTCCCGGTAACCACATTTTCTCATTTTGGTGGTTTAAAAAAAGGAAGTCAAAAGTGTGAAATGAGGGGTCTGTTCGCGCTCCTTGATATTTTATAGAGTAAAAAGATACAAAAAATGCTAAACTAGCATTCATAGATTAGCCAGATGATTTTTGCATAAGGAAATTAATTTTTTTTATTATTTCAGTCAAGAGTTATTACCCAAGACGTGTAAAAACACACATTTTATTTGTCCCGAGTGTAACAAAACTTCTGGTGATGTATATTATTCCTAGGTTTTTGAAACGAAACAGCTGATTGTGGTATTTGAACAATTATATCAATATGAGGGGTGAAACATTATTGTAAACTTTTCTTGACTTGTATTTGTTGCATAAATTCGACAAATTAAGTCAGATTTGTTACACTCGGGACATTTTTGCACCAAACCTTATTCAAGTGCACACCATGCATGCAATATCAAAATTAAAGACAAAACAATATGTTGATCTGAAGGCCCAATAATGTAACTTTTAATTAAAAGAAAACACATATATTTAAAAACAGTCATTTTAATCATGCAAAGAGGTAAAGATACAATTTCAGTAAAAATGTCACACTTTTTGCGTTACACTCGGTACAAAATTGATCCTTTTTTGAGCCATCATATTGTAACTATTGAAGCTACGAAAGTAAAACTTTGCATCACTTTTAAGATCATTGCAATGCATACTCTGACAAGGAATAAAGTATACAAAAGGCTTTCTTTCATCAGATATCTCAAGGAAACGAAAACGACTCATTTTTTAAAATCACCCAATTGGAAAAAAATTGTTCAATTTTCTCCTTGGAACAGTGATACAACGGTTCGAATTTCAATACCTGTGTACTCAGTATCTCAAAAGGTAAGTCGAATATTATTTCTTCAATTGATTTCCAAGACTTCATACTGTTATGTGATACATGTACATTGTCTTTTATTTATTTATTATTTTTTTAAATGTTTACTACAAAACTGTTTTATCACCCTGAGAGTAAAGGGCCTAACACAAATTTCAGAAACTAAAGAAAAAAGTTCAAATATCGAAACTTATTCTGAAAAAAAAAGCTGAGATTTTCCTATTTCTTCCTTAATTTTTAAAACTATCTTTGTTGAACAAGATACCAAAAATTAGAATGGGTATAATCTATGGTGAAAATTAAAGTTCATTCAAACACCAGCACCGTTTCAATTTTTAAGAAAAGTACCATTATGCAAAAGAGAGTTTGAGAAATGTAATAAACATTTTTGTTTAAATCTAGATCGACTGCAGCCCAGGAGTAAAATATTAGATAAAGCATTAAAATTGACAACTACGCAAACCAAATGGGTTGTCCAACCACTACAATTTTATTTTTAATTGAAATTGTAATTTGCTGTTACATGGAAGGAAACTAAAGCGGTCATACTTACTGTCCCAATGTTTATATACGTCTAACATAAATTCTAAGTGGTCACAGTGTATTAAGAATATTTTCATTGAAACAGGAAAACTTGACATATGACAAATGCAAGGCCAATTACATTTGCAATCTCTAAGTTCTTGTGTTAAGAAGCTGCTTATGGATAAGTATATCCAAAAGCGCTTCAGTTGTTCAGCCTATCCTTGAAATAAACAATCTATTTTTTTGTTTTTTAAAAGTACATTTTCATTTGAAAAATACTTGACAGTTTTGCCTCAGAAATAAGCAGTTAATATCTTTCGATTTAGAACTGGTAACCATAGACTCTCAATAGAAAGAGGAAGATAGGACAGAACCAATTTGAATGAAAGAAAAGGTACGCAGCGTCACTTCAACAATGTCGGTAGTGAGTTATATTACCTTTTATATGTCCACAATACTAAGATATAAGAAAACAGCTGTTGAGTAAGAACATCCATTATGACAGGAGATGTAAAACAAACTAAAAATATTAACTGCAACCTGCTTACCGCTCTGACATTGTCCTATTTCTGTTTCAATATTTGACCCAAATGAACAGGTACCAAATCTTATGCTACTGCGGTCGTCTATGCATCTCGCACTGATGTTGGTACATTTTACAGAGTTTGATGAACATCCGCCTAGAATCTCACCATCTGAAAAAAGAAGTATTGCAGCCTCACTGTTTGTTAATTTGGATATATAACAGAGGTCCAGATAATCACGCCTGGTAAACGCCCAATTCCATTTCCAGCTGGAATTTACAAATTAAAGCATTTGCAAGCAATTGGCCATATCAGACCAAAGCTATTCGACTCGTATATACCGGAATGTAAACGATATTCTGACACAATAATTAATTACAAGCAAAAGAGTGATTGAATTCAGGTTTACGTCCAACCAACATATGCCATACGGAGACTGGGTCTTAGATTAAGGTCTCATCCGAAAGACCGGAGATATGAGGATCGAACTTGCGACCCCTGGAGCGCCATAACCATACACTACCGCCATTCCAAGAGGTAACAGGAGTGACGTGATTGAGTTATCACGAAACTCCCGAAATAAGCCAAACCGAAATTTCGGTTTTGGCCACTTTTCATGAGTTTTGTAATAACTCCGTCACTTTATCGTTGACAGAGCTGAACATTTATAGTACAATATGTTTTTATATTTTTATACACATATTAGTTGAAAAACTTTGTTATATTTTATTTTTCTATTTTCCGAAGCTTGATTTATTTTAATTTCCAGGTGCAGATTAAACTGCCCGTTTACCAGGCGTTGTTGTTAGGATTGCTGCGCCAGTATAGAAGGTATAGAAGGTGGGGGGGGGGGGGGGGGGGGGGGCGGCGGTAAATGAGAGATATATTTGCATATGAAGACAAGTCAATGAAAGAGATTAGTTCACTGGACCATGAAGTAAAGGTCATAATGACCTTCAGTTAGTATGAGGTCACTCATTGTTACAGCATTAACCCAAGTATGATGCAAATCCATGTAATAGTGTAACATCTAGACATATTGGTTAAAATCACTGGACCATGAAATACAGATCACACTGACCTAAAACAAAGGATGGGGTCACACTGACCTAAAAAGGATTAGGTCAACCCCAGTGTCAGCATAAACCATGAACAGAAAAGTAATGCAAATCCATGAAAAAATTGCTAGAAATATGAGCAAAGTCATTGGTCCATGAAACATCAAATAGTCTACAAGAGATAAGGCAAAATCACTGGACAACGAAAAGTATGTCACTATGACTTACTGTTAGTTTAAAGTCAAACATCGGATCACACTGAGTCATTATCCCAAGCAATCATGTTCGTACATCACATCGTCTTCACCATATTAGGCAAAAAATCACTGGACCATGAAAAACAGGTCATTATGAACTTCTTTTTGTTTGAGTCAAGCATTGGGCCATACAGAGTCATTATCTCGGGAAATCATATTCGTACATCAAAAAGTCTCAAAATATAATGCAAAATAGCTGGATCATGAAAATAGGTCAGTAGTTAGTTTGAGGTCAAACATTGGGCCATACTTGGTCATTATCCCAATCAATCGTGTTCGTACATCAAATTGTCTTCAAGATATAAGGCAAAAACTCTGGACCAGGAAATACAGGTCACCGTGACTTACTATTAGTTCGAAGTTAAATATCGGGTCAAAATGAGTCATGATCCCAAGCAATCATGTTCGCCGGGCCGCGTAGCGCAATCGGTACGGTACCTGACTCATAGTTCGATACCGGACTGGCCACATACTTTCATTTCTCCTTCCGCTGATTCAAGAAGGGCAGTTGTCAGTTACTGGCGAAAGTATGTGCATTTAGTACTGGTTAACCACCTAGGAGATCTAAGCCTGCCCAGGAATAGTGTGGTTAGGTTAACTGACCGTCCCGACATGACCATAGCTGTTTACCGTGGACGTAAACCATCAAATCAATCAATCAATCGTACATCAAGATGTAAGGTATAATCACAAGACCATGAAATAAAGCTCAGGGCCCAATATGCATCACTAACTTTAGTAGATTTCTTCCCAAAGGTATCTTTGTAACAACATTGAAGACTCTAAGCCTTGTGGATACTAAGAAACTGGGCTAAACGCAACAGATGAATATTTTTCGATGTTGAATCAACCTTGAGATATAGGTCGTGGCCAAATATGCATCACCGCTTTCAACTTAGAAACCCAACTTCACGCAAGAATTGAATATTTTTCTTTGTTCGATCAACCATGAAATATAGGTAAAAGCCCAATATGCATCGCTGATATCAGTTGATCTTCCGCAGGTGTATCAATGGAGCAAGTTTGAAGACTCTAGCCCTTGCGGTTTCTTAGAAACTGAGCTTAACTCAGCAGGTGAATATTTTTCTATCTTCTATCATCCGTCCAATTTAGCTCATAGCTCGGTATGCATCATAGTTTTCATTAGATCGTCCCAAGACTTTTCTTTGTACCAACTATGAAGACTCTATCCCATGTAGTTACTTTGAAACTGAGCTTTACGCAACAGGTGAGTCTTTTTCCACGTTCAATCAGCGTGAAACTTAGGAGTAAGTTTCAAGATTCTTGTCCTTGCGGATACTTAGAAACTGAGCTAAACGCAATCATTGGGTATTTTTTCAATGTTCAATCAACCGCAAAAAGTATGTCAAAGCCTGATATGCATCGCTGCTTTCAGTAGCTTTTCCCCCAGATGTATCTAGGAAGCAAGTTTGAGGACTCTAGCCCTTGAGGTTACTTAAGAACTAAGCTAAACGCACAGGTGTTTTTTTTTGTTTAAACAACCGTGAAAAATAAGGCGTGGCCAATATGCATTGATGACATTGCTTTAAGTAGATCTTCTTCAGGTGTATCTTTGTATCTTTGAAGCAAGTTTTAAGACGTTAGTCCCTGTGCTTATTCGACACTGAGCTCAACGCAACAGGTGAATATTGTTCACCATGCTCAAACAACAGTAAAATAGTTTTCGCGGCCTAATATGCATCATTGCCTTCAGTAGATCTTCCCCCGACGTATTTTTTGACGAACTTTGAAGACTCTTTCTCTTGTGGTTCAGCTAGAAACTGAGCTATACGCAACATGTGAATACTGTTTTTACGTTTAGTCAACCGTAGTCAAGGCCCAATATGCATCGCTGCTTTCAGTAGGTCTTTCCCAGGTTTATCAATGGAGCAACGTCGAAGACTATAGCCCTTGTACTTAATTAGAAGCTGAGCTAAACGCAACCACTCGGCAATGTTTCCTATGTTCAATCACCCGTGAAATATAGGTCGTGGCACTATATACATCGCTGCATTCAGTAGATTTCCCCAAGATGTATCTTTGGAGTAATTTGAAGACTCTAGCCTAGGGTTATTAAGAAACTAAGATAAACGCAAAAGCGATGTTTTCTATGTTTAGTCAACCGTGAAATATACGTCTTGGCCAGAGGTCATCGCTGCTCTCAGTAGGATTTCCCCAGATGTATTCAACATTAGTGCTGGTTCCCTTTTCTTGCGACACCAGTCTTTAATACTTATATGATGTTTATAGTGAGATTGAGTATCGGTACAACAGGTATAGTGGAGAGGCTTAGTGAGAAAATATAAGGAAATACTTCACTTGATGATACAAGCATGACATTTTCACTAATTGTTCATTTCATGGGCCAGATTAAACTAGACAATCACTAAAGGTGATGAATGCCCCCGCCATATGCCTTACTAGAAAAGTAATGTGTTAAAACATATTTGTGTGAAGTTACAGCAAAATCTGTCAATAAATAAAGGTGCTAGAGGGATGACTGAGTTTTTCTTAAAAATAGCAACTGTGACCTTGACCTTGGAACTACAACCCTGGAAGGTTTACTTGTCCAAGATATTGTCATACTTAATATATGTGTGAAGTTATATCAAAATCAGTTAATAAATAAAGGCGCTAGAACCATGACAAAGATTTACATGTACCTATAATAGCATCTGTGACCTTGACCTTGGACCTACAATGAAACGTAAATTTGTCCCAGATATTGTCAAGCTAAATATTTGTGTCAAGTTATGCCAAAATCATTCCAGAGGGATGACAGCATATTTTCTAAAATAGCAAATATGACCTTGACCTTTACCCTGAAACTCTGGATCACGAACTTGCCCAAGATATTGTCACACTAAACATTTGAGTGAAGTTACATCAAAATTGTATATGAATAGGGGAGTAGAGGAATGATAAAGTTTTTTTTCTAAAAATAGCAACTGTGACCTTGACCTTGGACCTGCGGTGCTGAAACAGTAATTTATTCAAGATATTGTTATACTTCACATTTATGTGAAGTTACATCAAAATCGATCTATAAATGAAAGCGCTGGAGCAATGCCCTAGTTTGTCTGAAAATAGCAACTGTGACCTTGACCTTCATCCTACAAACCTGAAACGCAAAGTTGTTCGAGGTACTGTCATACCCAATACAGCTGTGATGTAATACCAAAATCTGTTAATAAATGAGGCCGCTAGAGCGACGATAAAAGGTGAGATGTATTTAAGCTATGGAAATATGGTCAAAATATGTATGTTATTCAAGGGGACATAATTCTGCAATAAAGACCTGACTGAAAGTTCTGTTTCTTTTATGCACATGTTCAATGCATGTCTGAACTGTGTTGCAAGTATCAAATCCCTACATTAAATACTATTGGAGGAGTTGCAGAGACAAGAACAGTACTACAAAGTGTGAACTATGGTCAAAATATGCATGTCATTCAAGGGGATGTAATTCTGCCATAATGACCTGGATCAAAGTTTTGTTTCCTTTATGCACATGTTCAATGCATGTATGAACTGTGTTACAAGTTTCAAATCCCTTCATCAGATACGATTGGAGGAGTTGCAGAGACAAGAACAGTACTACAAATGTGAAATATGGTCAAAATATAAAGTTGTTATCCAAGGGGACATAATTCTGCAATAAAGACCTTAATCAAAGTTCTGTTTCCTTTATGCACATGTTCAATGCATGTCTGAACTGTGTTGCAAGTGTCAACTCCCTACATTAAATACTGTAGGAGGAGTTGTGGAGACAAGAACAGTACTCAAATGTGAAATATGGTTATAATATGTATAATATTCAAGGGGACATAATTCTGCAACCAAGACCTTAATCAAAGTTGTGTTTCCTTTATGCACATGTTCAATGCATGTATGAACTGTGTTGCAAGTTTCAACTCCCTATATTAAATACTGTAGGAGGAGATGCGGAGACAAGAACGGTACTCAGTTGTGAAATATGGTCAAAATATGTTTATTATTCAAGGGGACATAATTCTGCAACCAAGACCTTGATCAAAGTTATGTTTCCTTTATGCACATGTTCAATGTATGTCTAAACTGTGTTCCAAGTTTCAGCTCCCTGCATCGAATACTGTAGGAGGAGTTGCGGAGACAAGAACAGTACTACAAAGTGTGACGTACGGACGTACGTATCCACGGACGGACAAGGGCAAAACTATATGCCCCTCCCCACTTCGTGGCGGGGGCATAAAAATGATCGAGGGCCACTTAGAAATCATCCATTTTCAAGATGGCAACCAAGTTTCAAAATGCTATTGTTACATGCTTATAGTCCGTGCGCATATGTATTCCCATGAACATGTGTGCTAATTTTTGGCAATATATACATGCAGAAACGTCATCAATGGTGGTTACACAATGGAAAAAGCATGTTGTCACTTTTTCTAAAGACTCTTTGGTCGTAACCATCGATTATATACGTTACCTATGTGTATTTTCTTTAAAATCATATAATTTCAAGGTACACTCCTTCTGTTCTATTTTATATATGCAGTTTCTCCACAGAATCATCGTGAAGTATTAGAAAATATATATAAGTGTTTTTTTTTTTTTCTTCTTTTTTTTTTCTTTTTTTTTCATCATTAACTACTACCAGCAGCAACGTAAACAACTTAAATTTATCAGGAAGTACATCATAGTACGACTTACAAAATTTCTTCACTGTCTCTCAAATAACAATTATGAATATAATATCCTGGCAATTCTTAAAATAACCACTGTTTTCTTGGAACTTTCAGCGTTGTTACTGATTTAGGGACCTCATGAGGTTTCTGGTTTTACACGTTACGAAACTCGGAATATTTCAAATTCTAATAAATGGCGACTTGACAAATTCTGAGCAGGCACACAGGTTTTGCTCCTTGTAATTATTTATAGCTTAGATCTGCACATTTTATGATAATGCCCAGCTACTCATACTTACGATTCTTAAGACAGTAATAAACATGACATTTTGTTATATAATCAAAAACTGCAAAACATACATTAATGTAAAGAAAAACGCTGCGATTAAAAGCCAGCAAATGATTTTATACAGGCTTCAAAAGAAAGTGATATATAGACGGTTGGATAAAATTGAAACCCGATTAGCGATCTGTTCTGATAGATATAACACTGTAACATTGCCGGTAATTAGCAATTAAAAACATGACATCGCCTCATTTATTGGATAGAAATGATACACTAACCATATAAATCTAAAGACTGTCAAACAAAATTGTAACCTGAGGCTTGAAGAGTTAAGCCACGCCGTTATCTAACAAAGCTAACGTGAATACTTTCTGACAATGTCTACTTATTTCTTGTGTAAGACCATCGCATATATTATGTGAGCAAGGGAAACAAATCTCAAACCACAACACAAGTCAAAACGTTGCATAGTAGTTTAAATACATAGCTTTATCTGGTCTGTCTATATAGTTCCAAACGGTAATGTACAAGCCCGGACCTTGAGAGTGCAGTATCAGACACATTTAAATTATACTGCTCACAAAAAGTAGGGGATATTATGACATAGAAGCTTGTACAACAATTAATAATAATGGCTGGGTTAGTTTATTGATGTATATTGACAGAACACTATTCATGTAACAATATTCAACAAAAACAGAAACAGTCACTGCAGGTCTGTGACCTAGAGCAGCACATAAAGGACTATGGGATATACACCTCAATGTCGCATTTGCGAAAAAAATTCTTTTGAACCCTCAGATGCTGTGAATAATAAAATTCTCCATAATTTTCCAAACTGAAAACACCCACTTAGGTAAGCTTTATTGCGTCATTTAAGGAGTAGGGCTGTTCCAAAGTTACCATATGTGAGATAATTCACCACACAATGGTATCTTTTACGCCTATCATTTTCTCCTGTGATAAAACCGCATGAAAAAAGTATCTGTATCTTGTTAACTGAGGCATTAGGCGTCTGTCTTAATTAAGTTTGCATAAAAATTATCAGTCATTGCTGCGCTGGATTCGTGTGAAATTTGGGTGTCGACCCCTTGTCTACTTTCAATTTACTCTAGGTCACGTGACAAGTTTTATCCTTTCAATATTCATATTGAGGGTCTCAATGAATATTTGTTTTATGAACTATAACAGTTTAATATTCATTTACTTATTTTCCTTACTTCTGCTGCCTTAAACGTCTTAATATTATTTACTTATTTTGAGCAGTATAGTTAAAAAGAGGCAAGGGAAGTCGAGACATGGGCTATCGCAGCAAAACTTTGCTAAAGATTATTTTAATTTCCAAGCTATTTCTCTTCAGCTGGCAATGCTTCTTCTAACTGCAACCTACTTAATTCAAAATATGCAAGCAGTTCTTTCAAAGAAGGGCATGATTTAAATAGAAGTGATATTATGTTTTGTTTAATCATATTTTATTGCTATAAGTGACAAGCAACGGAGTTGGGCCACAAGTTCTCACAACATTATTTACGGCCCGCCTCCTACATCATACATAAACAGATATAAATAAGCATAATAGTGACAGCAAGCGAACATATTCGTAAACATAACTATAAACAGTACCACCTAAGGAAAAAAACTAGCTATACAAAGGAATCTTATGGATAAGTGCATGCCAGGTACTTGCTATCCTGTAAATTTTATACTTGTATCATCAACTGAAGCATTATCGCAATATCCCGCTCCACTAGTACACCATCGAAAGTAAAGACATGTAAAATATCAATATTGATATTTATTATTATTTGTTCAGTGAAACTTGTGGACAGGTCCCAGACTGTCAGTGTGATTGATATACTTGTCAAAACAAATTCCACCGCAATTTTTAATCACGATATTGACGATTTAATATAGTATTTTCAAATTATTTTGCTTTTAATTAGTTGCCACAACATTTGTCCATGGAAAACTTTTGAACGTCTCAGCTTCCTGCGTGCGTGTACAGAGTTACCTCGCATAACTAGCAAACCATAGAAATGCGACTAGGCGCTTACTGCGCACGCGCAGTACCGTTATGTTTGTTTCGTTAAATTCTCGAGAAACCCTTCATTCTAGAAACATGTCAATCAAATCTGAACAAACGTTCAAATGGCGAACATTGCATCTTAAAGTGTGCAAGACTGTCAATTACCTCCCTTTGAATCAAAACTATAGGAAATTTTATTTTTAGATTATGAGCTTATCAGTCACAAATTTTAGTTCTGCTTTTCTTGACATGTGAATACGTTTCTTTGCAACAGTTTTAAATGAGAATGAATCAGTTTATTGCAAAATTGTATTAGGCATGCAGTTTTGAAATGTTTATGACAATGCCAGTGCGACTTCAGAAAATTTGGCTTTTCTCCTAAACGTTGAAATTTAGACGTGAGAAGTTATCGTGAAAACACTTTTGAATTCCGTTTTTTGTCTTTTGTATATCAAGCATTTGGAATCCAATGAATGTGTCTAAGAAGTACAGATCGGAAAATGAGAGTAAAACTAAAAGAAAAGGCGATTTGTTTTCATGAGAAATCTCGGGAAATTTGAAATAACCCCCACTAAAACTGAGAGTTGCGCAAACTGTCGGTTTACATTAAAATTTTGAAACTTGTCTGTCTAGCAATATAAAAATGTCATATCAGTACTACAATGACTCTTTAAACTCATTTGTTATGGTACCTATTCAGAAAAAGATGCTAAAGTTAATGCGGCAACTTATTTTGACGAGTATAGTTATTACGATAGTCTACATGTTTGAGGGACTGAGTGAATGAGCTGGATAAAAAACACAGGGAGATCTTGGATACCTGCTGGCACTTTGTAACGAGCCTATGTAAAAAAAGGTTTAACAGACAAAAAAAACAACAAAAGAACGTGACCCGAATTATGTCACTGCTTTCAGTAGATTCTTTCCCCAAACGTATCTGTGCAGCAAGATTGAAGACTCCAGCCCTTGTAGTTACTTGGAATCTGAGCAAAACGATCCATTTAGTATTGTTTCCCTGTTAAATCAACAGTGAAGTATAGGTTATGGCCCGATTTACGTCGCTTCTTTTAGTAGATCTTCCCGAAATGTATCTATGCAGTAAATTTGAAGACCATTTCCTCTTGAGGTTACATAGAAACTTTGCTTAACGCAATAGGTGAATATTTTTTCTACATTAAATTAACCATGAAATATTGGTCATGACCCAAATTGTATCGCTGCTTTCAGTAGGGTTTTCCCGGACGTATCTATGGAGCAAGTTTGAAGACCGTAGCCCTTGAGGTTTCCAGCAAATTGACCTAAACACAACAAATGAATATATTTTCTCTATGTTGAATCAACCGTGAAATATATGTTATGGCCCAATATATATCGCATGCAAAACGCAGATTGGTATTATTTCTGCCGACTATTTTAACCTTTCCGTTATGTTTTTTCCAGAGCATCAGACGAACAATGGAGGAGACAGCGTGTGACAGAGAACATCCTTGCTTTACTCTAACTGCTGTACATAACCATTCTCCCGTATTGCCATTCATGCACCAGGACTGCACTTTTAGCCTTGACATAGAACTGCTTAATGGTAGGAACTAGATTTGCACTGATATTGTACCTCCTCATAGTGGCCCATAACGATGCATGCCATACCCAGTCAAACGCTTTTTTGAAATCAATGAAGACATGGTACAGGTTTTGCTGATTTTCTAGATACTTTTCACACAGAATTCTAAGGTTGAAGATCTGTTTTATGGTGCTGCTTCCTTGTTTTGAAAATGATCTTGCCAATATTTTCTAAAGTGAAATTTTCCTTATTACATAAGTGAAGGTGTGCGGCAGTTATAGCTGGCGCAAATTGACCTGTCTTTCTGGCCTTTATGCATGAATATGCAAAATAGCACAATTCATTGCGAAATAGGAGACAAAGCTTTCTAGCAGAACCACACCTACACGTATTTACGCGATTGAATGACTGCCATATCCTAAAGCCGGGTTTTCGTGGAGCGTATTATAGTTGGCTTCGGCGTCGAAACTCTTTTTGCCATGTATTAACAAAGGCAGCTTCGGCGCCTAAACCTTCATAAAGTACACGCCATAGAAAAGAGCCTTAGATGTTTACAGAGCGTGTTGCTTCATAAAGCCGGTTTTCCATTTCCAAATGCCAAGGAGTTTCGGCGCGTAGCTCTGCTGTATGGAAAATCGCCTAAATTTTATCACATAATCATTTTTTATGAATATTTGATTTCAAAGCTGGTTATGATAGAGAGAGAGAGAGAGAGAGAGAGAGTGTGTGCATTCAATTTTCAGCTTAGATGAATGGAAACGTTGCAAACACGAGCATCATGCAATAGGTTGAGGCAAGATGCTGAATAAGTTAAGATGCTTACTATTGTTTACCATACCATGAATCATTACGACGTTGAATAGATATGTAGATGGATGTAATACACTATCACTGTATTCTGCTACATTGTATTCTCACTTTGGGTAACATGCTATTAAGATGTAGAATGCAACTCTCTCTCTCTTTCTCTCTCTCTCTCTCTCAGATACACACGTCCAGGAACCCCGGTAGCTCAGTAGGTTAAGCGGTGGTATGCTGATCTAGTGGACCCTGGTTCGAGTCCCGCTGGAGACGGGAATCTTTTCGATCGTAAACGGGGTTCCATTGCACACAGCCTTTCATTATCACCCATCCATCGTCCTGATAGGACTTAAATACTGTTTAAAAGGAAGTAAAACTGCACGTTATCCATCCATTCCTCCTCTCCCCGCCCAGGTTTTGAACCCTCTTTGAGGCGTATGCTTTTGCAGTTGCCTCTGTTTGCAATTAAGCGATTAAAACGAATTATGTCTTCTTGAATGCATAGCATTATCGTCCCCTAATCAAACGTCCTATTGCGAAATGATAAACTTTATTTGTACCAACCCCATACAGTTGTGCCCACAGTTAACATGGGCAAGACGTCTATAGGTTTATGCAAGTATATCTGGTAAACTGTTCACAATTGCATGAAGTAATTCATTTCTGGTAGAAATGCTCGTGAATCTTGAGAGGGTTTGTTATGTGAAAGGCCATGATAAAAATTCTGTTTGCTGCTTCCATACTATCCAAGATTTGGCCTTTGTGTCCTTTCTTTTTTTTTTCTTTTTTCGTATGTAGTAATATTTAATCATAATACATGTAATTGTCAACTTTAAATTGGGTAACGGCTGCTAAACGGAGTTAAGACTGTCAGTGTAAGATGGCAAACACTGTTGATCATGGCCAGACTGCTCTTAAGGAATACTTTGATTCGGGTCTGCACTTTTAATCGCAACCAGTACTTTGTGGCACACGAAAAAAAACTTCCTCCCAACCTACCGATCCAGCTAAGTCTGCATTGGAGCTCAACAAACATATTTTTAATGGATGGCCTTAAGTTTGTTTTATAATTTATGCATCCCTATCTGTGAAATCAACTGAACCTACTAATATATTTAAATGAGGGGTAAAAGAGACAGGTCAATTTGCGCCAGCTATATATAACTGTAAACGTATTGTTGTTTACAAAAAACCTACAAATGTAAAAAATATATTGGTTCATTCTTTGTTAAATAGAATGGTAAGGTTTGGTGCTGTCTGTATAACTTCAATAAAGCGTGACTACTCATCTAAATTTGATAACGACGCTGCGATTTTTCCATCAAGTCTGACAGAGAAGTAAAATTTTGACATTTTTATCCTTCAGAATAACAACTGAGATCATTTCCACATTTCCGTTTTTTTTTATTTACTCATTTACTTTTTTGTGCCAGAAAGTTCCCATTTGTATTTGGAAATATCAGACTGAAGGAGAGAGAGAGAGAGAGAGAGAGAGAGAGAGAGAGAGAGAGAGAGAAAGAAAGAAATCGCCGGAGGATCTCAGCTATAGACTTTAAGAATACCTGATGGAAAATTCCAAAATCCAGAATATGCAATGCTCGTCGATATAGAAATTTCTTCAAATAGTGTGATAGGTTTCCCGAAACTGTGCGTCAGTACTACATTTTGGTTTGGAATGGAACACAAACCAAAACTTAATAGGGTGTCATTCGAAGAGATCCAATAAGATCTGTAATAAAAAGTTAGTAAGAACATTCTCAGGAACAGACACAATTGAATCTCAGATCCCACCCAAGACACAATGTGGGAAAAGACAACACACAATTAGACACCACCAAAGTCATCACCAGCGCCAGGTGAACAGCAATTTCCCATGTAGGTGGTCATCGGGCTAGCCTTAACATCACAAACAGACATAGTAAAAATAACACACATTCAACAACCAAGAACCAAAACAGAAGTGCCGCCTTGGGACGGCCAGCAATGAAATTACGGGGGCTTAATCAGTTTGCGGTCGGCCAGCCCTCGCCCTTGGTTCTGCTTTCTTGATTGTCCTGAACAATTAATACTGAAGAAATATTGCAAGGAACAATTTGAAGTTAAGGGGAACATAAACTCGTCTTTCCACGTCTATTTGCCAGTGGCGGATCCAGAGGGGGTTCGGGGGTTCAAATGAACCCCCTCTTTAGCCTAAATTATTTCATTTTCATGGGGAATTTCAGCAAAAACTGCGCAAATCGAACCCCCTCAGCTAATTTGAACCCCCTATCCACAATTCCTGGATCCGCCCCTGATTTGCTATTTGTTCCTCTTGGAATAAAGTGTGTTTCTTTAGTTATGAAGACTTTGTTGGCAAAATCAGATACTATACTGATCCCTTACATGAAGTAGTGTGCGTATTTTATTATTTGTCTCCTCTCTTATCTTCCCATTTATTCCCTCTGTTTTCCTTTCCCTTTTTTTTTAGTAACAGGTATTCCTCGATTTTCTTTCCTTGACGGGGCGGTGCTTATTTCTAGCCTTACCTTCGACGAGTATATTTTATTAAAATGTATAATGCAGTAATGATTTGATGCTCACTCGCGCAGAACAAAGCTCACCTTCACAAAAGGTATACATGAATTAATCGGATATCGCACAACAATCTTCCTTTTTCATCTTTCAACCAATCATACATACATCGTCTAAACAACGTTGCGACGACGTCGATGCAAGATTATGATGTCGGAACAACCGTGTATATATGTCAGTAAAGCGTCAAAACGTTGCATCGACGTTCTTCCGACGTTGTTTCGACGTAGTGTACCTCTACGAACTGTCTCATCATTTGTGATGACCGATAGCGTTTACTAGGCATTTTTTATATTACAATTATGCATAAAAACTCACGCGCATGCTACTGTACCGATTTTTCATGTGGACTGATCGCTTTTGACAGTGAATGGCAAGTCTCTAACAGCTCCGCCCAGTCTTCCAATGGTAATCTTATGTTTGCTTTACAAGGCTTTAGTTGATTTATGAGTATATAGTTCAGAATTAAAAATTTGAAATGACAACTGCAAAGCTTGAGATCAACTATGAACTTCGACTTGCGATGTGCAAAATGGGTATTAGTTGACAGATCTACTATTAACTGTTTGCACAACGCAGGCGCATTGCCAGCCTATAACATATCAGCGTTTAAACTTTTAAAATCGTTGATTTATACAGACTGATTGTGGTTTTGACGTAGGAGAAATATGCCGAAACAAAGACAAACGCAAGGAAGAACTGCCGAGTACAATATGATTAAAACGTAATTAGGCAGACCTTTTTATCGCTCAGACCTTTCTCACACTCCTCAAAACAAATCAGTGTAATCGTAAGTGTTAGATTCAGATAACAGATACCTGGTGGTTAATCCTGAGTTTCAGGTGCCATGTGCTCAAACAGCGCTTCTATACTGATTGAATGGGCTAGGAGTTTGCCCGTTTGGGAAGGAAACTAAACCCACATACAATTCAAAATATTCTGACAATCATTTTATGACAGTTTCCTGCCATGTTCTGATCTATTTTTCAGCAATAATAGGGATCAGTTCGAAATCACACACAAACTTATGTTACAGCAATCACTGTGGACAATAACCAAAGGTAAAAGAAAGATCCCCATCATTTTTTGCCTTTTCATAAAGGAGAACTTTCGACTTTTGCTTTCCTCGTAGACAGTCTTTCCAAAATGAGGTCGGCTCTTTAATGAATGAATTTACTAAGAGAGAGAATTCTTTCCTTTTGAAAGGAAGGAATTTTCTCTCTTAGTAAATTCATGGAGAAGGGATGCCAAAAACAATGGTAGAGTTGCTGACAATGTACGCATTCGCCTCAAAGCAAACTGTTTGAGCACAGTGCATGGCATTCCATTTGTCTGTCCGCTGCGACTGATACATCGCCCATGCTGGAGAGCATGCGTACAAATCGACTACCGAATTAATCCTAATAAACGCACCGGCTCTAATAAACGCCTCCTGCCTCTTTTCCGAACATAATGTTATATCTTATTGCATGAATTAATGTTTTCTTCGCTGGATAAGTAGCTTTTTGAAATGGGATCTACTCTTAAAGGATAGAATTGGTTTCTAGAGGAGCCAATTCTATCCGTTTAGAGTTAACCCCTTCTACAGAGAGAGGCCAGAAATAGTAGAATTGCTACCTCTGAAATTGCTTATTAGAGATATTTTGGCAATTACGGATTTATTACACTTTAGGCTCTAGATAACGCCCCCTCCCTTTCGCAAAATGCAAAGCCCCCGGGACGTTTAATAGGATTAATAGGTTATTTAGTTTAATGTCTGCTGTACGCTGTTCACTGTCAGCTGGGTCCTGTCAATATGCACAAATACAGAATGTTTACTAGGTACTGAATGCCTAATCTTTACTGTCTACTATTTAGCTGCAAGGAAAATTCATACAAAATGGCATAGGGTCGACCTTTTATCAGACGAATGGAAAGATAAAAAAGGAAGAAAAATACCGTGATGCCTCTGCACTTGTGATACCATATACAATAGTAGATGCCAATGTCACTTCTTTTTTCTTTTTCAAGTTTTGTTGGATAAAAGAGACTTCACTGTTGTCGGCACCACCTCCTACCACTATCTGAGAACAGATATCATGAATGAATACCAGCATTAGCTAGTGTACCTAGTATTAAGTACCGTATAGATTATTTAATATAAGATGTTTGATATATGTAGTGCTCACTGCAGCTCTGACTCGCACATGTCTGATGTTAATTGTCACAATGTAACGTTACTGCTCACAATAAAGATTAGGCAGTGCACAGTAAGCAATGGGCAGGGCACAGAATGCTGTGAACGATACATATAGTAGAGAGTAAATAGTCAGGGTTTACGATGCGCAAATTTGTTGTTCCAGTATACATTAAATCGTGCACATTATGCAACATCGCATGTACAGAGGAAATGTTGCATAACTCTGTTTGAAACAGAAGACGACACAGGAGACAGTAAATAGTAGAGAAACAGTGTATGTTGATGCGCAAATATTTCGTAAAGGTTAGATAACTGCATTCAGTATTTACGGAGTTGTTCCCCTTGATAATCAGTACTTATGCAGCTACTGGGCTCAAGATCCGCTGGACATAGGGCTTTGAAATTATATGAATGGATCATTAAAAATGGATGGACCCGTTTGTTTTGGATCCTCCAAACTTGTGGTTAAGAGTTACCTCCCCTTTGTCGGTAACGTTACCTCGATATCTAGTAAAGTATTTGAGCTAGGGTGATGATATTCTCTGATATGCAAAAAGTGGCTCACTTTTGGACAGCTTCCATCAAAAAGTGACTTAGTTATGTCCCTTTTTAGAATTAAGCATTTTCCCCATTTGTTTAGACTTTCTACCTAGCAATAAAGCTTGAAAAATTTCTAAGGAATTTACAGTAAAAAGAACCGAACTGTGCCCATTTGCAGGTTTAGACATATACAGTTTGACACCTTTAGTGGCAAGCATATGGTTTGAGGCAAAGTGTTACACAAACACAGTTTTAAATTGATTTTGGCCCGGGTATAGCGATTTTATTTTTTATCGAAACTTCACCAAACTTGTCAATAGCCAGGACAGGAATACAACCTCAGACCAGTTCGAAATGTGGTCATTTTGTACAATTTTCCTTGGAGCTACTTTTTCCCTTGAACACTTTTTATAGCCCATACATGTATTTGACCTTGTCTTTGGCATGATGTCTGCTAGAAGTCAGGTGAGCAATCGTTGGCCATTGGGGGACTTCTTTTAAAATTAAATGGTATGTTCTTAAACTTGGAATGTAATTGTTTTGAAATGCATTAAAATAAAGATGAAATCGTGAAATTTATATGAAAAGGTCACTCTAATATTTTATGGCATATATTTTCAAAGGAAGTATCTTGTGGGAAAATTAAGATGCATTAGTGTAGGTGACACTGCAAATAACCCTTTACTGAAATAATCAGTCAGTTATTTAGTGTGTGTATGAGAGAGAGAGAAAGAGAGAGAGAGAGAGAGGTTAACAAACATAAGTTTACTTTAAGCAAGTAGTCCAGTTGATTCACTCGCTGGAATTGTAGAAAAGCATTACCAACTCCTTGAAAGGTAAACGCTATAAACTGTCTGTTGAATTTCTTTATGTTTACAGGCTTTTGTATAGGCCCACCTGTAATAAAAGAATTGCATTGATAGTGTCTCTAAAGGTGTAGTCTACTACAATAAAATGCATGGTTCCTGATCCCTATTTTTAGCTCACCTGAGCCGAAGGCTCAGAGGTGAGCTTATAGGATGGGAGTCGAGCCGTCGTCCGTCCGTGCGTGGGTGGGTGGGTGCGTGGGTGCGTGCGTGCGTGCGTCAACACTTTCAAACATAAATATCTCAGAAACCAGTGGGCTGATTGCAATCAAATTTTATCTGAAGCATCATTGGGGTGGGGGAAAGGCTGCATTAGGTTTTGGTGCAGATCAGCTCAGAACTCTGGTTTCCATGGCAACAGATAGCCCCCATAGGGTTATAATGGGGAAAACGGCGTCATCACGTTTTCTCGACTGTTTTTGATTAGATCCTTATCATACTTGCAGGTAATGATGACATACACAAGAGCTTGGATGAGTTTGAAATTTGGCCGGATTCGAGCACAGACTACGGAGTTAGCTGCCCTTGAGCGTTTGAAAAAAATCCCATAGGGTTATAATGGGGAAAATGGCGTCATCACGTTTTCTCAACTGTTTTCGCTTAGATCCTTATCATACTTGCAGGTAATGATGACATACATAAGAGCTTGGATGAGTTCGAAATTTGGCCGGATTCGAGCACAGACTGCGGAGTTAGCTGCCCTTGAGCGTTTGAAAAAAATCCCATAGTGTTATAATGGAGAAAACAACGTCATCACATATTTTTAGAAAACCTTTGTCATCGCTCTATTGCCTACATTTCTCAACGGATTTTAAAATAACTTCACACAAATGTAGGGCATGACAATATCTCGAGCAAGTTTGACTTTCAGGATGCTGCGCCCAAGGTCAAGGTCACTGTGGCTATTTTTAGAAAAACTTTGTCAGCGCTCTAGCACCTACATTTCTCAATGGATTTTAAAATAACTTCACACAAATGTAGGGCATGACAATATCTCGAGCAAGTTTGACTTTCAGGATGCTGCGCCCAAGGTCAAGGTCACTGTGGCTATTTTTAGAAAAACTTTGTCAGCGCTCTAGCACCTACATTTCTCAATGGATTTTTAAATAAATTCACGCATATGTAGGGCATGACAATATCTCGAGCGAGTTTGACTTTCAGGATGCTGCGCCCAAGGTCAAGGTCACTGTGGCTATTTTTAGAAAAAACTTTATCATCGCCCTAGCACCTTCATTTCTCCATGGATTTTGAAATTACTTGACACAAATGTAGGGTATGACAATATCTCAAGCAAGTTCGACTTTCAGGGTGCTGCACCCAAGGTCAAGGTCACTGTGTCTATTTTTAGAAAAACTTGGTCATCGCTGTAGCGCCTACATTTCTCAACGGATTTTAAAATAAATTCACACAAATGTAGGGCATGACAATATCTCAAACAAGTTTGACATCTAGGGTGCTGCGCCCAAGGTCAAGGTCACTGTGGCTATTTTTAGAAAAACTTTGTCAGCGCTCTAGCACCTACATTTCTCAATGGATTTTAAAATAAATTCACACATATGTAGGGCATGACAATATCTCGAGCAAGTTTGACTTTCAGGGTGCTGTGCCCAAGGTCAAGGTCACTGTGGCTATTTTTAGAAAAACTTTGTCATCGCCCTAGCACCTTCATTTCTCCATGGATTTTGAAATAACTTCACACAAATGTAGGGTATGACAATATCTCAAGCAAGTTCGACTTTCAGGATGCTGTGCCCAAGGTGAAGGTCACTGTGGCTATTTTTAGAAAAACTTTGTCATCGCTCTAGCACCTACATTTCTCAACGGATTTTAAAATAAATTCACACAAATGTAGGGCATGACAATATCTCGAGCAAGTTTGACTTTCAGGGTGCTGCAGTCAAGGTTTTTGATTAGATCCTTATCATACTTGCAGGTAATGATGACATACATAAGAGCTTGGATGAGTTCGAAATTTGGCCGGATTCTAGCACAGACTACGGAGTTAGCTGCCCTTGAGCGTTTGATAAAAAATCCCATAGTCTGATAATGGAGAAAACAACGTCATCACATTTTCATTTTTCATCGGATCCTCTTCATACTTGCAGGTAATGAGGATATACATAAAAGCTTGGATTAGTTAGCATTTCGGCTAGATCCCACCACTGACTACGGAGTACCTGCCCTGAGCATCCAAAAAATCAGTGTCGCCACTTTTTCTTGGTTTCTACTGATCTGATCCTTTTCAAACTTGCAGGTAATGAGGAAATGCATAATATTTTAAACAAGTTCAAATTTTGGCCAGATCAGGCCAACCACTACGAAGTTAGCTGCCCTTGACAGCTCTGTCTATTGTGCTCTTGATCGGATACTTTTTAAACTTGCATATATTAAATGAGGGCATACATAATGTTTTGGGTGAGTTTAATTTTCAGCCTGATTGGACCACTGACTATGGAGTTAGCTGCCCTTGAGCATCTCAAATATCCCTATAGGTTTACAGTGTCTCTCAGGTGAGCAATTGTTGCCCTTTGGGCTACTTGTTTCTAGGTGATCTTGCAACAGCGTCCATGTTGATTTTCTTTTATAACGTGCTGTGTGCATATTTTGAAGCATCGATACAACACACCGGTAGTTGCACAAAATGTTCATGTTTGCTAGTTCGCCTATGCAAAACGTCTAGTTGACTCTGGAAACTAGGCGAGAGTTACTTAATGAAAGCGCCATTAAATAGCGCTCTGTAGCGCTAGGCCAACTATATGCAACGGTTGTGCTTTCAAAAAGCGCTTTTCTGTTGCACAGTGAAATTTGCCTCGTTTTAAATAAATGTAAAGAGAAGCGCAACAGAGCGCTACCGAGCGCTTTGCCTATGCAACGGTCAATCGGAACACCGCTCGGCCTGGCAATTCTGTGAATCAACCTCGGATGTATGACGTGGGACTACTTACGTCACACGACTGTCGTTCGGGACAATGACATAAACAAAGATGGCCGCACTGTCGCACCGAGTAAATAATAAAAGGAAAGGAAACACATGTATTTTCTGTCTCGGCATTTATAATTGACTATTTTGTTTTAACAAAAGCAAAGCATTAAATGAACGTCCGTGCAACAGCTGAAAAAGGTCGCAGGTCGAGAATTAATTATCATTCGTAGACATAGAGAGCTACGGCTTCGGCGTATACTTTCGGCCGAACAAAATGTTGGATTTTGCTGCATATTGCTCCGCCGTACATACGCCCGAGGTCTGATTCACGGAATTGTCCGAGCGTGCTCCGATTGATGCAACGGTATGTTACAAAAAAGCGCTTTGTGAGGCAGCTCCGGGGATTCCACGTATACGCTACGAAGCGCTTTTCTGTAACATACCGTTGCATAGCCAATTGCTACAAAGCACTACGTAGCGCTCGCGTTAAGCAACTCGTCCCAGAGATATCGGCTCGAATTTGGCGGCTGACATGTTTTCGTAACCACGTAAATGATAAACCCATCTGCGTGAGAAAAGTGTGTTGAAACTTCTAGTGTTCAACATAATTAAGTTTAATTATGGAGTAACTTATCGCAAAATTTAAAAGAATGTTTTCCAGTCTGTCCAATTCAATATTTCTTGGTCTTACTGTTGTTTCATCCTTACTTTTTTACTTTTTCCATTAAATACCAAAGCTACTATACAGAAGGAATTTGCTTAAAATGCACGGTAATGACACTACAGTTCAAGACTAGAAAAATAAAAGGACTTCTATGATTAAGGCGAGGATTTTCCCCATTAGACCGGCGCGACAGGTCCGAATTTTCATTTTTTTCTTAGCAGAGCTTCCACAAATATGTAAACCGTATGAAATCAGATCATTTGTGATTCAGACCCAAAGACATGGGGAGATAATCCATTCTGACCCTACCTACCCTAAATTCAAGGTTTTCGCATACCTCATCTTTCGAGGTAATAAAAGTATTGAAACCAGTCATTCATTCCATACAGTTTTGTCATAAATGCATGCTAAATACACGCATATCACAATACAAAGCAATGATTTTCTTCTTGTTACGCCTGACTGGCATTTAAACATGCAAAACCATAGTTACACTTCCGGTCAAGACGGCCAAAATAGAACGCTTCACTATAATTAAAGTACAAGTACTCCCCCCCCCCCCCCCGTGACCCAGCATTTCCTTCATGCAGCAGACTTATGCGATGCAAGTACGTAATATATATGAGTGGGAAGCTGTGGTTAAAAAGACAAAAGTCGCCTCCATTGCTGAAAGAAAAATCATAATCCGTAGAAAGATAGAAGTCTTTCTTATGCATTTTATACCTCTAAAACATTCATTAGCAGATTATTAATCAAATCTACAACATTTTTAGTCAAAGTCTTTCGCGAGGTTTGACCACATGACGCTCATACAGCGTGTAATATTAGGTTACTGATTTTAAAATAATACAAAACAGAATCTACTTTCATAGATATTTGTGCACTAGTTGGAGCTGGCAACCCTAAAGTCTTATAAACAGCCGAATTTCTTTAACTAAGACCACTTGCCAGCTTATACCTAATACGTATTATTTCTGGATTCTGCTCCTAACTGTTCCCTTACCATCTCCGCGGCTGAAAGAAAGTTTTTGACAGGTATAACCACTTATGTTAAAGAACAGAAGCATATGCGCATATTTACCTAGCTGTGTTCCATTCTGTGGTATGGCACTGCTTATCTTAAAGTTGGCAAACTGGTCATTCTCCGCTGGGGTGTTGTATGTACTTAGTCCGCAGAAAGCTGGAATTAAGAGCCATTCTCTGTAATGACTTAAATTTTTACATAGGGCCGTGGCACGCATAGTCACCGATTTGGCTCAAACTTTCCTATATTACTTATTGTGACACAAAAACAAGAAAACAACATCAATTTCATTCCAAAGCATGTCCGTTGCCATGGCAACAGCAGCTATACATTTTGGGAAAAAAAGTGCTAGAAAATGTCCTAAAATGGGCAATTTTTCAACAAATATACTAGCTTTCAAATGCATGACAAGCTCTAATTTCTTTCTACCTACAAATAACTTGTTCACACTAACTTTAAAAAAGAAATTAAAAAATATTTGGAAAACCTCTGTGGTCATCAGGCTCAAGTAAAGTGGGTGGGGGTTTTCATATATGGCAAAAATCCAATTTCACACATCTTTAAGGACATTTCTAGAGTTCTTGCAGCCTCGTCAATATATTTGTGCACCGTCGTCCTACAGAACAGTGTTCTGTAAATATGTTTCTGGAAAAACATGCTTGGGAAAGTATACTTCCTGAAGCGTTACCATAGCAACAATAAGTGTACCGTTGCAAAAAGCAAGTTCTTTGGGGTACAGTCCTTGTAATGTCAAATCATCATAGTTTATGATTATATTTGTTTCTTAATTTTGAAACTCATTTAACAATATATTTATCTTCTATAAACTATGGACATTTTGCTGGTTTGTCTTATCAAGGTCGAGGTCAAGGTCACAGAAACAATAAAAACTGCTAAAAATGCATATTTTTTTCATCTTATGTGTTCTGTATCAACCATATATTGCAGCAATGGCTTTGAACCTGGTCATTATCTGACATATTACAGAAGCTTTCAAATACACATATAGTTGGGTTTACTCAGGAAGCTCCAAGGTCAAGGTCAAGGTCAAACAAACAAGAACAAATGCTACAAATACATATTTTTTGAAACATTTTGTGTCCTATATGAACAATAAATTGCAGCAATGTCTTTCTAGTTGGAATTTATTTAATATATAACAAAAGCTTTCAAACAACCAACTTTCCTCCAGAAGCAACCAAGTTCAAGGTCAAGGTCAAGGGCACAGAAACAAGAAAAATACTAAAAGTGCATATTTTTCTCATATTTTGTGTTCTGTATCAACAATATATTGCAGCAATGTCTTTCTACCTGGTCTTTATCTAACACATTACAACAGCTTTCAAATACACATACAGCTTGTTTCATTCAGGAACCTCCAAGGTCAAGGTGAAGGTCATAAAACAAGAAAAAATGCTAAAAATGCACATATTTGCAAAATTTTGTGTCCTATATCAACAATAAACTGCAACAGTGCCTTTGCAGTTGGCATACATTTAATATGTTACAAAAGCTTTCAAACAAACAACTTTTCTTCAGTAGCCTCTAAGGTCAATGTCAAGGTCAAGGTCAGAGAAAGAAGGAAAAAAATGCTAAAAGTGCATATTTTTCTCTCATTTTTTAATGTTCTGTATCAACATATATTGCAGCAATGGCTTTGAACCTGGTCATTACCTGACATATTACAGAAGCTTTCAAATACACATATAGTTGGCTTTACTCAGGAAGCTCCAAGGTCAAGGTCAAGGTCACACAAACAAGAACAAATGCTACAAATACATATTTTTGAAACATTTTTTGTCCTTTATAAACAATAAATTGCAGCAATGTTTTTCTAGTTGGAATTTATTTAATATATAACAAAAGCTTTCAAACAACCAACTTTCCTCCAGAAGCAGCCAAGTTCAAGGTCAAGGTCAAGAGCACAGAAACAAGAAAAATACTAAACGTGCATATTTTTCTCATATTTTGTGTTCTGTATCAACAATATATTGCAGCAATATATTTCTACCTGGTCTTTTTCTAACACATTTCAACAGCTTTCAAATACACATACAGCTTGTTTCATTCATTAACCTCCAAGGTCAAGGTGAAGGTCATAAAACAAGAAAAGATGCTAAAAATGCACATATTTGCAAACTTTTTGTCCTATATCAACAATAAACTGCAACAGTGCCTTTGCAGTTGGAATACATTTAATATGTTACAAAAGCTTTCAAACAAACAACTTTTCGTCAGTAGCCTCTAAGGTCAATGTCAAGTTCAAGGTCAGAGAAAGAAGGAAAAAAATGCCTAAAGTGCATATTTTTCTCTCATTTTTTAATGTTCTGTATCAAAATATATTGCAGAAATGTCTTTGTACCTAGTCTTTATCTACTATATTACAATAACTTTCAAATACACATACAGCTAGTTTCCTTCAATAAACTCCCAGGTCAAGGTCAAGGTCAAAAACAAGAGAAAATGCTAAAATGCACAGAATTTCGGTATTTGTGTCCTATATCAACAATACATTGCAGCCATGTCTTTGTAGTTGGTCTTTATTTAGTATATTACAAAAGCTTTCAAACAAACAACTTTCTTTCAGGGGCCCCAAAGGGTGAGGTTAAGGTCACAGAAACAAGAGGTCATGAGGCCCTGAATCGCTCACCTAAGCAATTGGCCAAGTGGCTCTTACTTATGTCTGAAATTGTCAAAATATGAGTCTTGGGCCAAAAGTCAAAGAATGACCGTGACTCATAAATCTCCATGTACTCATTAAGACACCATATATACCATTTTTAGGCCAAAATCTTCAAAACTTTCCATAAAATCTTATGTTCTACCATTTTCCCATATTTGACCATGCCGCAGAAAAGGTCAAGGTAAACAAAAGGTCATTATTTGAACAGTATTGGTAATACTCCAGTACTCCATGCGACTTACCAAGTTGCAAGGCCATCGGTCTATTGGTTCTTGAGTAAAAAGTATTAAAGTTTTATATGATAAATGGGTATGGCGGCCCTGTTCATCATGTCATCTAGACCGTTTGAACAAATTTTCATTCCCTCAACCCATGGAGACTCTATATGAAAATTGGTTGAAATTTTGGCTTTTGAGGTAATGTTTGAAAATGTCAAAATATGAGAGACATGGGTCAAAAGTCAAAAACTGACCTTGACCTCTTGTACTCATAATTCTTCATGACCTCATTAAGATGAGTGTATATACCAACTTTTAGGCCAAACCCTTCAAAATTTCCCGTAAAATCCATGTTCTAGCATTTTCCCATATTTGAACTTGCTGTAGAAAAGGACAAGGTCAATTTAAGGTCATAATTTGAACAACCTTGGAAAAACTTGAGTACCCGATGCTACTTTTCAAGTTTGAAGGTCATTGGTCAATTGGTTCTTACGAAGAATTGTTTTTAAAGGTCTTTGCCATATATGGGCATGGTGGCCATGTTGAGTATGTGACCTGGATCGTTTGAACAACTTTTTGTTCTCTCAAGCCCTGGAGGCTCACAAATGAATTTTGGTTACAATTGACCCAGTGGCTTTTGAGATGATGTTTGAAAATGTCAAGATATAAGAGACCTGGGTCAAAAGTCAAAGAATGACCTTGACTTTTTGTATTCCTAAATTTTCATGTACTCATTAAACTGACAGTATTTACCAATTTTTAGGCCAAAATCTTCAAAACTTACCATGAAACGTTATGTTCTAGCATTTCCACATATTTGACCTTGCCATAAGAAAGTCAAGGTCAACCTAAGATCATCATTTGAACAATCTTGGTAGTACTTGAGTACTTTATGCTACATACCAAATTTCAAGGCCATTGGTCTATTGGTTCTGCAAAAGATTTTTGAAGCTTTTTACCATATATGGGTGTGGCGGCCATGTTGGTCATGTGACCTGGACCGTTTGAACAATTTTTTTATCAATCGACCCCTGGAGACTCTGTGTGAAATTTGGTTACAATTGGCCCAGTGTCTTTTGAGGAGATGTTTAAAATTGTTGAAACATGAGAGAAAGAATGATCTTGATCTCTTGTACTCATAAATCCTCATGTACTCAGTAAGATGTCTGTACACACCAATTTTTAGCCCAAAGTGTTCTACGGTTTCCAAGATATCATTGCTCTAGCATTTTTCCATATAAAAGCTCAAGGAAGCAAATTCTTTTACCTTACCGTAAAAAACAGTCAAAATCAGCACAAGGTCATAATTTAAACAATCTTGGTAGTACTTGCTTACCCGATGCTCAATACCAAGTTTCAAGGCCATCTGCCTATTGGTTCTGGTGAAGATTTTTAAGGGTTTTTTTTATCATATATGGGCGTGGTGGCCATGTGACCAGGATGTTTGAACAAATTATCGTTCCTAAGACTCCTGGAGCCTGCATATGAAGTTTGGTTACAATCGGCCCAGGGTTTCAGAGGAGAAATCATTTAAAATTGTGGACGGACGACAGACGTACGAGGGACAACGAATCCTACCAATACTATAATCTCCCCTGGAGCCTCTGGCTCAGGTGAGCTAACCACCGGACCATTGGTTCTGTAGCTCACCTGAGTTCATTTACCCTCAGCACTCAGGGGTAGGTAACTGAAAGGTAAATTTTACAATATGGCCTAATTTCAACTTTGACTGAGTTGTTATGCTTGTCCTAGTTAATATTAGCAAAATTGATGAAGTTACAATAAAAAACATATTTGTAAAACTTTATGCCTAAATATTGCAGTAACACAGAAATAAATGCCAATTTGCACTTTTCCCAATAATTTAAAATGCCATAGCAATGAAACCACGTGAGCAACAATAAAAAAGAACAATATTTATGTAGTGGCTAATGTCATAAACACGTATGAAGAGAATCAGCTTCATCCCCCTATATAGTTTTTGTGGGAAAGATTTTTTAATATTGTTTCAATTGTTTTTCCTTCATGTTGCCATGGCAACGAATCGAATTCAGTGATTTAGACAAAATTAACATGAATCATAGAGGACCACCCAAGAAACATTTCTGTAGAAAAAAATCCAAATAACTGCAGTGAGGTAGCAAAAAATTGCCAATTTCCATTTTCCCATTATAAGTCAATGGAAACTATAAGTTGCAGTAGCAACCTAACTGCTGAAACAATTCCCATGAAAAACATTAATTCTATAGAGGCTAGTACTAAATCCTTTCTGTAAAGTTTGAGCTTTATCGGTCACATAATTTCTGCAAAAATGATATTTTAATATGTTTTCTATTTTTAACCATTTGGTTGCAATGGCAATCAGCCAATTAGTGCAATTTGCATAAATTGAATGAGGGTGGTTGGGGACTACTCTGGGAACATTTCTATAAAATTTGTCAAAATACCTGCAGTGACAAAGCAATAAATGCAAATTTACTATTTTCACATTATAAGTCAATAGCAATTTTAAGCTGCCATAGCAACCAAACTGCTGAAGCAATTGCCAAGAAAAACAGTAATTTTATAAAGGGAAGTACTAAAACCCTTTCTGAGAGGTTTCAGCCTTATTGGTTGCATAGTTTCTGAAAAGATGATGTTTGATTTTTTTTTTCTATTTTTAACCATTCGGTTGCCATGGCAACCAGCCAAATTGTGCAATTAACATAAATTTCATGTTATTGATAGAGAGCTACTCAAGGAACATTTCCGTAAAAGATTTGTCAAATCATCTGCAGAGAAATAGCAATAAATGCAAATTTTCAATTTTTCCCATACAAGTCAATGGAAACCGTAAGTTGCCATAGCAACCAAATTCTGAAGCGATTTGGATGAAAAACAGTATTATTGGTTCCCCCTGCCTACAGATGCTAGATATGAAATTTGGTAAGAATGAGCCTTGTCGTTTAAGAGGAGATGTATACTAAATAGGAAACCAAGCACAAATACATTTTCTATATTTAATTTTGACACAGAACACAAAATATTAACAAAAGGGGCATTTTTAGCATTTTCTCGTTTTTATGGCCTTGACATTGACCTTGGAAGTTTCTGGAGGAAACGAACTGTACATGTATTTGAAAGCTATTGTTATATTCCAAATAAAGACAAAGTATAAATACACATTCTGTATTTACTGTTGATACGGAACACAAAATATGAATGAAAGGTGCATTTTAGCATTTTTCTTGTTTTTGTGACCTTGACCTTGACATTGTAGGTTAATGGAAGAAAAAAGCTATACGTGCATTTGAAAGCTATAGTAATATATTAAATAAAGGCCAAGTCCAAAGACATTTGCTCTATTAAGTGTTGATAAAGAATATAAAATGTGAGAAAAAATGTGCATTTTAGCATTTTTCTTGTGTTTGTTACCTTGACCTTGACCTTGGAAGCTACTGTAGGAAACAAGCTATATGTGCTTTACAAAATTATTGAAATATATTAGATAAAGACCAAGTACAAACATATTTTCTGTATCTACAGTTGATACAGAACATAAAATATGAACAAAATGTGCATTTTTAGCATTTTTCTTGTTTTTGTGACCTTGACCTTGACCTTGGAGGTTACTGGAGAAAACAAGCTATATGTGCATTTGAAAGCTATTGATATATACTAAATAAAGGCCAAGTAGAAAGACATTACATAAATTTACTGTTGATTCAGAGAAAAAAATATTAACACAAATGTGCATTTTTTATCATTTTTCTTGTATTTGTGACCTTGACCTTGACCTTGGCTGTTACTGGAGAAAGCCAGCTATATGTGTAATTTGAAAGTTGTTGTCATTCACTAAATGAACTTCAAGTACAAAGTCAATGCTGCAATATTTTGTTGCTAGAGAACACAAAAGTATAAGAAAAAAACGCATTTTAGCCAACTTTTCGTGCTTCTGTGACCTTGACCTTGACCTTGAACAGAGTGTTACGAAATGGATCCGATCGTGGACTATGTCGTCGAAATCATTTTAATCCTTTAAATCAGTAGAGCTACAGTTTTTAGGGCAACTGTGGTAATAAAACATTTACGGAAATTGTGGCTACGTTATGCATGGGTTGTTTGTGAATACCTCTCGTGGACAGCGTATTGCATGATTTTAAGGTGAATACCTGCACGAGTCTTTTGATTGCGGACAGCGTGTTGCATGATTTTAATGTGAATACCTGCACGCTTATATTCGAGTCCCATGATTTAAATGTGAGACGCATACTATTTATACGCCTATCTTTTATTGAAAAGTTAGACGTGGCTGTTTAATTCTTATACTGAGGATGTTATATTGTTGTGTGCCCAGATTCTGAGTTTAGACCTGAATGGTAAGGTTTTATTATATTTATTTAGAATAGTTTGGCTAAGAATGAAAAATGTGACTTCTGATTGATATGGTATGATTATATGTGTCGACTGATTTGATTTTGTTGACAGTGATCAGGCTGTGCATATGTCGACCAATTTTGTTTATACTGACCATGCTGCGCATGGTATTTGTATATTAGGAAGTTTTGTAAATTACGGAAATAGTTTATATCACTGATGTTGGTTGCAATGGTGTGCGTCTATTTGACGTCCAGTGACGTCAGTTGTATTCATGTTATTCATGTGACGTCAGTTGCATTCATGTTATTCGTGTGACGTCAGTTGCATTCATGTTATTGCGACGTCAGCACTTTTTATATTAGTTTCACGTATACGTGGCCTATAGAAGTAGATTGATTTGTAATGGAACTAATTTATATACTCGTGACGTCAATTGACGCCATAGCATGCACCGCATTAAGGGTTTTTTCCATAAGTTATAATGGTAACATTTGGTCATCATGCGTTTGATTTGCCTTCATTAGACGGCGTCATATGGTATAACATCATTGATGTCATGATGTCAGATCAAACGTTATGATCCCAAATGTGTGAGAAACGCTTATTCAGCTATTATATTCTATGGCAAATGGTATTACGCTTAGTTTAAAGAAATGAATTAATACATATGCGAGTTAGATTTTGGTCAATCAATTTAATGTAAATAGGTCATTGTTTAGATTATTCATGTTCTTTGTGGGGTATGTCATGGTAAGTCCTGTTGACGTCAGTATACTTCTTGACAATGTTTGACGTCAGATCCTTCGACGCACATGCATGGTAGGATCTACGTTTCTTCATTGGCGGAAGTGGTAAGCACACTTTTAGCTTTACATCGTGAGCGCGAGTCGTGTCTAGTGACACGGCTGGCGTGTGCACGTTATGCTCGGCATTCGCCGAGGGCGTTGTATGGTATTTCCAAGACAGGCCCAAGTCTTACGTATTGTTAATATGCAGTTACAATGTATTAAGTGTAAGTTCGTTATTTTTAGGCACATCAAGTCCGGCAGTCAGCTGTTAGGGGTTAGAGCCACGTCTCACCTGGAGATTCGATATACGTCTCCAGGTTAATACCAACCCGGGTAGAGCAGTTACAACGCCCTTGTGCATGTATTCCTAGCAGAGGCGGGAAGCACAAAATATTGGCAAAATCGATGTAATTACTGCAGAGGTGAAAGTGGGACAGTGTTCGTCCACTAAAGTGTGTCAAATTATATTTAGACTGGTCTCTGGTACGATCCAGGGAGCGACCAGTATATAATCGTGCACGTGTTAATATAAGTTGGTGTTCCTCATGATATATGGACTGGCCCATGACATGATCCAGGGAACGACAAAGTGAAGTCTACCAACATAAGGCCTTGGTTTTTTTGTATGAGCTCAAACTGACGTCTTTTGTTCTTTGTGTTTTCCTTTAGTTCATGGCGCTTAGCCGAGTACGGTGTTGACGTCAGACAGTAATTTATTTGCGCATTGCACGCAAATCGATTACAGATTTGAAACAAACACCTTACTTGGGCCAGCGACATGAACTAATATGTGTTGTATATTATTGTAATTGTGACAGTTGTAAATTGTATTGTTGTATATAGAATTTACATTATATATAAACTTCAAAACTTCTAACGTTGTTAGAGTTTCCTTGTTAGTGTAATTTTATAAAAGACCAATTTACTGTTAAGTGTATTTAAAAATTTAGGAGCACATAAATCTATAAGATATAATGATTTGACATTATAAGTATTATTACCCTACATTTTCGAACTTTGCGACGGTCCACTTATTGTTGCTATGGTAACGCTTCAGGAAGTATACTTTCCCAGGCATGTTTTTCCAGAAACTTATTCTTGGAATGTTGCTTTGTTAGATGAAGCTGCACACAGATGCCTGTATGGCTGCAAGAATTCTACAAATATCCTTAAAACTGCCTTAAAATAGCCTTTCGCAATATAGTACTACCCCCACCCACTTTGCCCAAGCCTGATGACATTACAAGCATTCCAAATACAATTCAAAGTTTTGGTGTCGACTCAAGATCAACAAGACATTTACATATGAGAAGCATTCAGAGTATGTCATTCTTTTTCTGATACATAAATTTGTTAGAAATATGTCTATTTTAGTACAATTTTTACCTCAATTTCTGACAAAATATTCAACAGCCGTTGCCATTGCAACGGGCACATGTAGGAATGAAATCGACATGGTTTTCTTGCTTTGGTGTCACAATAAGTAAATAAGGAAAGTTTGAGCAAAATCGATGACTATGCGTGGCGCGACTTTTTAAGTGGTTACAGAGAATGGCTCTTAATAGCTAAAAATCTGACACTTAAAGGCCCCATTGTTCTATCAGCATGAAACGTTTTATCATAAGGGATCGCTGCAAGCTTCTCTGTGTAGTTTCGTCATTGTAAATGACCGTGACTAGCTAGCTTTTAACAAATAAAATATCCTTGAGTTTCACATAAAAAAGGGTTTGAAAACTTATTTGGGTCTAAAATGACCTACTTTCGATATCATTAACTAGAATAAAATGGTAAAAATACAATGTACAGGCATGGAGCCCCAATGACTTTATCGCCTATGTTCAAATAGCATTGCTTGACGGGAAACCAGAACGGGATATTTTATATTGTGGAGCGAATTCTCATTTTTCAAAAACTTGTTTTCTCTACTTTTTGCCAGCTAAATGACTCAATATATGCACATCAACCCACATTTTATTGCCAAACGCTAAGGTTGAACCGCAGTTTACAATGATTGGAGTTTAGACGTTTTTAATCACTGATAGGACTATGGGGCCTTTAAGCATTTACACAAATATAGATAGATAAGGAAACAAATAAAACATTATATAGATAAAGTGAGTTAGAAAATGAAAACTCCGAGGACGAATTCAATATGGAGGGGGAGAATGTTACAGGGTGTCGGGAGTGAGTGAGTATACTCAGGCTTAACGTTCCACCAACAACTAGGTCATACGTAGACGGTGCCTCGGTTTAAAATCTCATCCGAAAGACCAGAGAAGTGGGGGGTCGATCTTGCGATCCCTGGATTTGTAGTCCAGCGTGTGATCCACTACACTACCGCCGCTTCTACAGGGTGTAGGCAAGGTATATCATACACTTGTACCGCCTTGTGGTACAAATCGGCTTTATAGCGACGTGAAAGAGTGATCGCCTTCAGTGTCATAGTTTTATATGAAAATCTGGTCTGTCTCATACTGATGACACACAACGCCAATACACAGCTGAGCTCAGCTTAATACGAGTGACGTCATGTTAATACAGATTCGCCTAGGCTTAAAACGATGGACGTCAATTTTTTGTTTGTCATTTCAAATTTCTGTCATTTTCAAACTTTGGCAGTCATGTTTTTATATTCTCTCCCTTCAGGTAATGTTTTAGCTTGGAAATAACTGAAAGCTGCAGAAAACTCTTTGACTAATACAGTGACCTAAATGTATATATTCATATATTTTCTGTCCTTTCAGAGCTAACATCTCTTTTATTGCTTATGACAGGCACAAAGTGTAACCATTTAGTTTATTTTCTTGTTCTCTGCACATCGTCTGATAATGCTTTATACATGTACATGTATTTATACCAAGTTTCAATACCAGATCGTTTTTGTTTAATATGTCAATGTCACTTCCTTTCATTTTTTCACTGACCTGTTTTGCTGGGGGGTATCTAATTTCGAATACAGCCTTCGTACAAAACGTTAAAAAAAGCGCAAAGTAGAAATAAATATATTTTTTTTGCAAGTACATGTATCAAATATACACCTCGCATAATATCTAGAGTTTAATTCGTCAGTAAAATGTTCAACTATTTTAGTATTACAATAGTTTTACCTTGAACAAAATGAAGCAGCAGTATCACGCTGTTAGCGATCATCATATATCTCCTATCTATTTGAAATAGTAAACGTCTTCGATGTTGATATAGACATCAAGTGGTCGCTATTTGTTTCGTCAAAGCTTGCCTAGACATTGCTGAAGAGCCTACTAAAATGTGCCAGAAACATGCGGAATAAATTAATAGATACAGTAAAATAATTTTTCCTTTTAACAGGAAGTTTTGCACAGTTTGGAAAAAAAATATCTGATACTATATGTCAATGCCAACATAAATTCTATTAGTTATAAGGAGAAAACGAGAGGGCTAGAACACCCACCCCTTTATTCTGCTTTTTCACATCTTCTTCGCTATGCAGCAGCTACTTTGCACTGCATGTAAATAGACTCCGGTGCATAGCTACAGAAAGATACAAATGTGTTAACAATTCGTCCCCTGTGTATCTCAGAGACCTAGTAGAATCAAAGAAATCAAATTACTCTTTCAGGTATGAGAACACAGTAAAGGTACCAACAGTTAGAACCGTCACATATGGCCAGCGATCCTTCAGGTTTGAGGCAGCCTTCCAAATGATATGCGAACAGCAACAAGCTTTGCACAGTTCAAGAGTCTGGTCCACACGTGGACGGGCCCAAAGTGTAACTGTGCCATGTGTGACGGAGCAGCAGGTTAGTTTAAATGTGCAGTTTTGTTCCTGTTTTTTTCTTCTTCTTCTTTAGTCTAAATCCCTTTTAGTTTTGCTTCTAATGTTGTGATTTCTATGTCAGTATATGTGCAGTTTGTATACCTAAGTCTGTGATGTCTTAGCATTTTATGTCACCTTACCTGTTTTAGTTCGCTGACCTACAGTTAGTGTCTCTTTCTCTCTTATTCTTTTATTTTGCATATTTTAAAGCAGTCTTTTCTTACCTTTCTATGTTGTTTACTGTTACAGGTTGTCTTACTAAATGTGCTTGCTGCTTTTTTTTTTTTTTTGCTGTCTTAAATTTATGTTGTCTTACCTGCTTTATACTTAGTTTGTTTGTTGTATTTAGTTGACATAGCTGTAATGTGCTAATAGTGCCTAATTTTTTTACTAACTTTATTTGATTTATATAGAGGATGGGCAGGCTACATCTTTTCTCTACAGTTCTGCCTTGGGACCCTTTTCGTTTTCGTAACAAGGATCCTTCCAACTCAGATTATATGAGTGCATGGGTCCTTGTTGATACTTTCGCCCTTCTTTCGTCCTAAGGCTGCTGTAGAGAGGGATTGTATATAAGCTCTGCATATATATGATTGTATACATGTGACTTTTTTACTCTTTTTTTTATTTCACTTTTTTTTTTTATCAGATTTTCTAATGTTTTCTTTCTCTTACAGTTGTTTTTACTTGTTATTTTTATACATATGTTTGTCGGAAAATAGCTCATGTAGCTAATGTTATTTGTTATTATAAATCCGACGTTAATTAACAATTCTTGAATCTTGAATCTTATATGAAATCTGGTTTCAATCGACCAGGTTGCTTTTGAGGAGAAGATGTTTATTTTTTTTTTAAATATGGGCGAGCTTGGAGAAATATCAAAAAATTACCTTGACCTACGGTTCTAAGAAACCCTCATGTATGCACTGAGCTGACTTTATAAATTTGATTTCAATTGACTTATCCGTGTGACGATTTAACCACGCCTACCTTAAATCCCCTTACACAAATAACATCAAAATACATTGATTATATACTAAGTAAATCCTTGCAGGCTGTACCGTAATGTTTAACTATTCAATCCATTTTGATAGGTAAGCTAAATTCTGCCTATCAATTTACGGATAGGTCAATTATATCCGAGACAGCTAATATACGTATACATTAGGCTTAGCACTTTTTCCTTACATATTAAGCACAAGCTTCCCGTGGAAATATAAGATCAACCTAGGGTAATCGTTTAAATACATTTTATAGCACTTGAGTTCAAACTACTGTACGAAAATCAGAGTGTAAAGCAATTTTCCTAAAAGTTGCAACAGACGCTTAAAAGAAAGATTTATTGATTGATTTGATGCTTAACGTCCTCGGTAAACAGCTATGGTCATGTCGGGACGGTCAGTTAACCTAACCACACTATTCCTGGGCAGGCTTAAACCTCTTAAGCGGTTAACCAGTATTAAGTGCACATACTTTCGCCAGTAACTGACAACTGCCCTTCTTGAATCAGCGGAAGGAGAAACGAAAGTATGTGGCCAGACCGGGTTTCGAACCCAGGACCTCTGACTTATGAGTCTGGTGCCCTACCGATTGCGCTACGCGGCCCGGCCTTAAAAGAAGGAAAGCTTATATTTGTTTAACATGGGAAAGCTTATATTTGTCCAACGTGGGTTTCCGGGCCTGCTGCGGGCTATGTACAATCGAACCTGTCTTAAGGTATTACATGTACTTATTAAAGGGTCACCTGTCTTAGCAGCCACCTTTCTGGGGTCACTGGAACCAAAATACAGCAAAAAGAAACCTACATTAAGAGGTCAACTATCTTCATTGGCCAATATTTGTTGCCGCCTTTGGTGACCCGTCAAGACAGGGCTGACTGTACATGCATAGAATCATCAAAAATCTACATGAGCTGTAAATCAAGAATTATTTTTTTTTACAATTTGCCACAAATGATCGTTGTAGTAAAAGCTGCGTTTGATGATCATTTTAGCCCCGCGAAGTCTGTCCGCCCCTGCCGTCGTGCCCCATTGTATATGCATAAACATGTATGTAAGATCTGTATTAAGTTATAACAAGGATATTTCTAAAACTGCAAAACCTGATCTAAATTAAAAAATATTTCGGTCACGATCAAATTTTGTAATAGTACAGGGGATGTCATCCCTACCTCGAGGCTTATTAAATTCGTATATGCATAAAATTATGAAAAGGTCTATATGAATCAGACTCTAATGAGATTATCCTAAAATTTGCAACAAAAGAAATGCCTGCCATGATCAAGTTTTCGTCCTGTGGGGATCATCTGTTTGTCCTTTGGCGATGTTTACACATTAAATCATGAAACATCTGTAATTTTTAGTAAAACTTGAACTGATTTAACTTTCGTTACATTGGGCCACCCTTGAGCTAAGTATATGCATGAAATCAAGAAAAAAACAATATGTAAATTTCCTGAAACTGGCAACAAATGATCAAATCAGAAGAGAATTTGGTCGGGATCAAAAGGTCGTCGCCATAGATTGCCTGCCCCTGTTGCAGGACAACAAAGGCATCTTAAAATAATAATAATAATTATAACAATAATCAGAGTTGAAAGTGATTTTTCTGACACTTACTTTAAATAGCATGCACAGGGAAGGATGCACAGGCAGACGGAGAAAACGTTTGTGGACCCTACTGCAAAGTCGAGACAAATGAGAGGTCTCAGACTTCTAGAGTTTGCAACCTGTAACAGCCTAGTACTGACAAACACCTTGGCCCTCATAAACCATCAAGAAGATTGGCATGGCACTGCCAAGATGGGAAACACCACAATCAGATTGATTACATCTTGGTGAGGAAACGCTTCCAATCAGGAGTTAACATCCATAGGACAAGGAGCTTTCCTGGAGCAAACATAGGAAGTTACCACGGCCTGGTGATGATGAACTTTCGAGTTCGCCTGAAGAGGGCTAGAAAGCCAACCCAGCTAAGACTAAACTTGATCTTGAGAAGTTGATGGACCCAGATGTGGCATGCACTTTTCAAGCAACAATAGATGGGAAATTCGCACCACTTATTGGTCTGAGGGATGATGACATGGACATAGATACCATGATTACCACCTACAGTACAGTAGAGACGGATGCAGCCAGTGAGATACTTGGGAAGGAACGTCACACGAAAAAGCCCTGGGTCACCAGAGATGTTCTCGACTTCTGTGATGAGAGGAGAAGTTTGAAGAAGAAGCGGTATGAAGCAGGAGGAGCAAACGAATACAGGGAAGCAAACAAGATGATTTAGAAGGCAGTGAAGAAAGCTAAGGAGGACTGGATAGGTATTCAATGCGAGGAGATCGAAACTTGCCTCAACAAAAACAACAGCAAGAAAGCATAGCAGCTGATGAAGGATCTAACTTCAGAGAAACAGGGTAGACCCAAATGCCCTACAGAGGAACTAGAGATTCTCAGCAGATGGACAGAATATTGCTCAGAACTATACAACCATGAGACTTACGGTGACAATGCGGTTCTGGACTACAATCAGCCCCCAGAAGAAGGTCAACAACCGATCCTTCGTGAGGAAGTTGAGTTTGCAGTAGCAGCACTAAAGAAGGGGAGGTCTGCATAGGTTGATAATATACCAGCAGAGCTTGTTCAACCCTGGGGGGGGGGGGGGGAAGCATGATTGATGTTTTTGACAGATATATGTAACAGGATCTGGAGAACGGGGGGGGGCATGATTGATGTTTTTGACAGATATATGTAACAGGATCTGGAGAACGGGTAAATGGCCTACCCCATGGACTCAGTCGCTAATTATTACACTCCCTAAAAAGGGCAACCTACAGTTTTGCCAGAACTACAGAACCATCAGCCTCATCAGTCATTCAAGCAAAGTCATGCTGAAAGTCATCTTGAACAGGCATCAACCGCAAGCCAAAGAGATAATCACTGAAGAACAGGCGGGGTTCCGAGCCGGAAGGAGCACAACAGAACAGATTTTCAACCTTAGAATCCTGTGTGAAAAGTATCTCCAACATCAGCAGAATCTATATCATGTCTTCATTGTTTTCAAAATAGCCTTTGACAGGATATGGCATGCAGCCTTTTGGGCCACCATGCGGAAGTACAATATCAGTGCAAATCTAGTTCGCACCATTGAGCAGCTATACGACTAGGCTACAAGTGCAGTCCTGATGAATGGCAGCACAGGAGAGTTGTTCAGAACAACAGTTGGAGTAAGTCAATGATGTCTTCTGTCACCCACCCTCTTCAACATTTTTCGCGAACGGATCATGTCTGATGCTCAGGAAGAACATGACGGAAAGGTTAGCGTAGGCGGCAAAAATATTACCAATCTTTGGTTTGCCGATGACATAGATGCTCTAGCTGCGGATGAGCAGGAACTAGAAGCCCTAGTTGAAAGTCTCGACCAAACCCGCACAAGTTATAAGTTGGAGAACTGATGACAAACAGTGCAGTTGGCATCCAGAGGGAAATCAAGGTAAAAGGGCAGAAGCTGGGCACTGTAGCTTCAAATACCTTGGAACAGTTGTCTTAGATAATGGCTCTAAAAAGGAGTTTCTCTCAAGGATTGCACAAGCCACTTCAGCTCTTACCAAGCTGAAACCAATTTGGAGAGATAACAACATATCTCTTGAATCAAAGGTGAAAATTTTGCGCTCCCTTGTCATTTCCATATTTCTGACGGAAAGGTTAGCATAGGCGGCAGAAACACTACCAATCTGCGGTTTGCCGATGACATAGATGCTCTAGCTGAGGAAGAGCGGGAACTATAAGCCCTAGTTGAATGTCTCGACAAAACCCGCACGAGGTGTATCAAATACCTTGGAGCAGTTGTCTCAGATGATGGCTCAAAACAGGAGGTTCTCTCACGGATTGCACAATCCACTTCAGCTCTGATAAAGCTGAAACCACTTTGGAGAGATAACAACATATCTAATGGATTAAAGGTTAATATTATGCGCTCCCTTGTCATTTCCATATTTTGTATGCCTGTGAATCGTGGACCTTGACAGCAGAGTTAGAAAAAAAACCGCAGGCCTTTGAGATGAGATGCTACCGAAGGTTACTGAACATTACGTACAAGGACCATATAACCAATGAGGAGGTTCACGGAAAGATCCAAGCAGCCATTGGAGAATGAACTCCTGACGCTGGTCAAGAAACGGAAACTAAGGTGGTATGGCCACGTCTCAAGGTCTTCTGGTTTAACAAAAACAATTCTACAGGGCACAGGGAAAGGAAAGAGAAGAAGAGGAGGACAGAAGAAAAGGTAGGCAGACAATGTTAAAGAGTGGCCATGGATGGATTTTGCCAACTCAGCTAGGGCAGCTGAAAACAGGACAATATGGAAAGGAATTGCTTCGAAGTCATCTGTGGTGCCCCAACGACCTAGTAAGGTTTTGGGATAGGATAGAAAAATAGACTTTAAATAATAAAACAACTAGCTACCAAAAGCTTTAATCATTCATGCCAAACTCAGGGGAGCGATACAGGACCATAATCATCGGGATTTCTTCTGCGCATTTAACACAAGCAAAAATTCAATTTTATTGCTTTTTCCTTTGTAAGATGCGCGGGCTAATCCCGGCTCACAAAAATCTGCTCCGACCCTTATTCTAGTGTAAACATAAAATGAATACTTTTGACTTCGGTCGACTTTTCATAACATTTCCCCTACAATGATAACAGTGTTTACGTTTTTGAATTCTACTGAATTGTTAGCAAGCAAATTTAAGAATTGGCAAAAGAGCACTGATCATTATTTTTCAGAAATGATAACTATAGACACGTAAACAAACTTTATGATTTGTTTTCGTCGCCTTTAAATTTGCAAGGCTAGTAATCAGCTCAGTTGTGTCAACAGAACAACTTCTCAATAGTCTGAATATGAGTGTCTGAATACCGCTCATGACAGTGAAAAGGCGTATCATTTTTAATAAAACAGAGTCTCATTGTTCCTACAGAACAATTCTGTTCACAGGGGTTCCTGAACCAGTAGTAGGATAGAAAATGCTGTAATTACAAAACACAGAGCACCAAAAAGTATGGATGAAAATACCTATGAATACCAAAGATCTTAATTCAAAACCCACCCAATTTAGACACAATACGTAATGATCATGTCACGGACTCTTAAAAAATCTCACGCCCGGGCCGAGGATCGAACCCGGGACCTTTCGATCTAAAGTCTCGCACTCTACCACGTCGCTATAAAAGCCGGCTTGTACCGCAAGGCAGTACAAGTGTTTGTATACCTAATTACCTACACCCTGTGACAATCACATTGGATGACAAGGAATGGCACGAATAACGGACACTCTCTGCAACAAAGAACTGCAATCGGAACTCTTCGGCCTATTACGTAAATCAGACCTGAGTTACGGAATTGGCCGAGTGGTGGAGTGGTGTTCCAACTGAGAAGAATTGCAACAGATGAACCGCACATTGCGACTACTTTGGTTTAAGATAAACGGGTACACTTTCAGGGGAACCATCTCTACCTTTTTCATTTTGCCCTCCCTTCTAAATGCGACTGTACTCTTAAAGGCGAGAATTTGCTTCTCAAGGTGGAAATTCTTCCTCTTGGAGCAAAGTCTATCTTTAACAGTATACCCCATGTTGGAAATGAAAGTGGTCAAAGTACCCTAATCATAAGTCCAAACTGGTAAATTATTTAAACACTGACAATTCCGGAATATTTTTACAGACCTAAAACAGAGGTGTGATCCGGTGCTCGCGAGTAGTAGGCATCACCTGCCTATTATAATACACCCGCCATGTCTATGTATCTGTGATATAATCTTGAGTCAGTGAAAATGACAGCTAGTCCGGTATTTGAAAGCCTTACTTGGCTTCGACTGAGGCCATCAAATCAGAAACTAGTTTAAAACTGGCCACATTGTAGGGATCAACGAGCTCGAGGTCATGGTGTCTCCGTTGTCCAGTGAAGCAAACAGGAATTTCCCTTTTGTCAAAAAAGGCGAAAAGCAGGAAACCGTGCTCATACATCATAAGCCGATTGTATGCATATGAAACAATTTTCATGCAGCTCGCAGAATCGACATACGAGTAATATCTAAACCAAGGCCCCTTTTATTGTAACCAACCAATATTATGACCCCAACACTAAACACTTTGCAGTTAACATACAATCATGCTTAAAGTGAGTAAAAATTACCCCAGAATAGCCAACTTTAGAGCTCGACATTGGGTTTACAGACACTTTGGCTCCAAACATCTCGACCCCTAGTCAAGTCGACCCACAAACCATGTCGGCGCCAGTCATCTCGACATTACAATTTGAAACGTGTGCAAATGCTGTGGAAAGTGGTATCTTTCTTAAAACTATCATGAAAGGGGCACTTGACGTCGTACTGACGTCGATACGAGGCAATCACTTTGCATCGTGTTGGGTTTACCCAGCTGGAACATGACGTCATGTTCCCAATGGGTAAACTCAACTTAATCTTTTTATCAATGGACATACTTGTTGTATCTGAAAGTTAGCCCAGCACACTATTCCTGGGCAGGCTTAGACCTCCTAAGCGGTTAACCAGTACTAAGTGCACATACTTTTACCAGTAACTGACAACTGCTATTCTTGAATCAGCGGAAGGGGAAGAATCGATCTCCGCAAAAGTAAGCGGCCGCACCGGGTATCGAACCCGAGAATTGTTCGGTGGTACCTCATTATGTTGTTCCTCAAATGATGGCCTGGCAACTAAAGTGGATCTAATATTACTCTCTCTCTCTCTCTGTTTTAATTGGCCCTCTCAGGTTATCCTAAATAATGAGCAAAATGTCAAAGACAAACAGAAAGCCCGCGACAAACAATGATAACAACAGACCACGACAGAAGAACCGCCCTAATACACAGGCATCTGACGAAATGATTTTAGCCCTTGCCCGTCTTTTTTTTTCAGTCAGAATTAAACAAGAGGGTCATGAGGCCCTGAATCGCTCACCAGTAAAAAGATCATGGTCAAACTAGGACCATCATGATCTTGACCTCTATTGCTAAAAATATTCAAGCACCCATTTATTTGACTGTATTTATTAACTTCTGCGCCAAAATTTTCTACAAATTCCAACTCTTATATTTAACCATTTTCCCATATAAAAGCAACCAGAAAGCAAATTTGACTTTGCCAAAAAATTATCAAAGTCCCTCAGCCCCTTTTTAAAGGTTTTACCATATATGGGCGTGGCGGCCATGTTGATAATGTGAACAAGACCATTTGAAGAAATTATCGTTTCCTCAATCCCTGGAGGCTCTATATGATATTTTGGTTACAACTGGTCCAGTGGGTTTTGAGGAGAAGTATGAAATTGGCAAAATATGAGAATTCAGGATCAAAGGGCAAAGAATGACCTTGACCTCTTGTACTCATAAATCTTCATGTACTTATTAAGATATTTCTATATATACTTTCTTTCTATATACACTGCTACACCCTCTCTCGAGGATTCCGAGCAGGTATACTTTTGTACATTCCGGTGTTGCAAGGTTGAAAGCCTCCAAATAGCCATGTAGGGATCTTTAGCCTGCACAGGGGGTGACTCTCCCTGCACATGGGGGGTGGGGTGGGGGCTTCAGTTAACGTCCCGATCCGAAGGACGGCACACTTGTTAACATCATTCCTGCAAATGATGCTAGAAAACGCGTTCGGAGATAGGAAAACTTCGCGCTGGGCGGGGATCGAACCCACGACCTCTGGCTTCAGAGTCAGTTGCACTAACCACTGAGCCACCGCGCTTCTCAGCCACCGCAATTTTAGGCCTTACCATGAAATCTTATGTTCTAGCATTTCCCATATTTGACCTTGCCGTAAAAAAAGGTCAAGATCAACCCAAGGTCATCATTTGAACAACCTTGATGGTACTTTAGTACCCAACGATACATACCAAGTTTCAAGGTCAATGGGTTCTGGAGGAGAAGAAGAATTTTAAAGTTTTTTTTACCATATATGGGTGTGGCAACCATGTTGATCATGTTATAAAGACCACTGTCAAAATATGAGAGTTCAGGGTCCAAGGTCAAAGAATGACCTTGACCTCTTGTACTCACAAATCTTCATGTGCTCATTAAGATGACTGTATTTACCAACTTTTAGGCCTAAATCTTCAAAATAATTCCTTGAAATCTTATGTTCTAGCATTTTTCCATATTTGACCTTGCTGTAAAAAAGGTCAAGTTCAACCCAAGGTAATGATTTGAACAATATTGATAGTACTCGAGTACCCAATGCTACATAACAAGTTTCAAGGCCATCGGTCAATTGGTTCTGGAGAAGAAGATTTTTTTAAAGGTTTTTACCATATAATGGGTGTGTGACAGCTCTATTGGCCATTGACCCAGACCATTTAACAAGTTTTCATTCCCTCAACCCCTGAAAGTTCTGTATGAAATTTGGTTACAACTGTCCCAGTGGCTTTTGAGGGGAAGTTTGAAATTGTCGAAATATGGGAGACCTGGGTCAAAGGTCAAAGAATGACATTGACCTCTTGTACTCACAAATCTTCATGAACTCATTAAGATGACTGACTGTATTTACCAACTTTTAGGCCAAACCTTCAACAATTACCAAGAAATCTTATAATCTAGCATTTTCCCATATAAAAGTACCAAAGACCAAATTTGAACTTACCGTCAAATAGGACAAGGTCAACCCAAGGTCATAATTTGAACAATCTCGGTAGTGCTCACGTACCCAATGCTACATATCAAGTTTCAAGGCCATCGGGCGGCTGTTGGTTTTGGAGAAGATTTTTAAGGTTTTTACCATATATAGGCATGGCGGCCATGCTGGTCATGTTACCAGGACCGTTTTAACAACTTTTCGTTCCTAAGACCCCAGGGGGCTACATATGAAATTTGGTTACAATCGGTCCAGCGGTTTCAGAGGAGAAGTCATTTGAATTTGTGGACGGACGGACGGACGACGACGACGACGGACGATGGAGCCTGCCTATTCTATAAGCTCCCCCTATGGAGTCTCTGGCTCAGGTGAGCTAAAAAAATATAGGTCTACAGCCGTTTCCTAATGGTATTGTACAATACCATTAGGAAACGGCTGTAGATCTACAAGTTTTTTATGTTTTTTTTTTTTTTTTTTTTTTTTTTAATTCTGACTGGAAAATAAAACAAGAGGGCCATGAGGCGCTGAATCGCTCACCTGAGCAATTGGCAAAGTGGCATTTTCTTATGTCTGAAATTGTCTAAATATGAGTCTTGGATCAAAAGTCAAAGAATGACCATGACTTCTTGTACTCATAAATCTTCATGTACTCATTAAGAGACCATATATACCATTTTTAGGCCAACATCTTCGAAACATTCCATGAAATCTTATGTTCTAGCATTTTCCCATATTTGACCATGCTGCAAAAAAGGTCAAGGTAAACCCAAGGTCATCGTTTGAACAGTCTTGGTAGTACTCTAGTACTCCATGCTACTTACCAAGTTTCAAGGCCATAGGTGTATTGGTTCTGGAGAAAAAAATATTAAAGGTTTATACCATAAATGGGTATGGCAGCCATGTTGGTTATGTGACCTGGGCCGATTGAACAAATTTTTGTTCAAGCAACCCCTGGAGGCTCCATATGAAATGTGTTTACAATTGGCCCTTTGGCCTTTGAGTTAATGTTTGAAAATGTCAGCATATCAGGGTCAAAGGTCAAAGAATGACCTTGACCTCTTGTACTTATAATTCTTCATGACCTCATTAAAACGAGTGTATATACCTATTTTTAGGCCAAAATCTTCAAAACTTCCCATGAAATCTTATGTTCTTGCATTTTCACATATTTGAACTTGCCGTAAAAAAGATCAAGGTAAACCCAAGCTCATAATTTGAACAATCTTGATAGTACTCGAGTACCCAATGCTACATACCAAGTTTCAAGGTCATTGGTCAATTGGTCAATTGATTCTGGGGAAGAAGATTTTTAAAGGTTTTTATCATATATGGGCATGGTGGCCATATTGATCATGTGACCCAGACCATTTGAAGAAATTTTTGTTCCCTCAAACCCTGAAGGCTCTATATGAAATTTGGTTACAATTGGCTCAGTGGCTTTTAAAAAGAATTTTGAAATTGTCAAACTATGAGAATTCAGGGTCAAAGGTTAAAGAACAACTCTGACCTCTTGTACTCATGAATCTTTATGTACTCATTAAGATGACTGTATTTACCAATTTTTAGGCCTAAATCTTCAAAGCTTTCCATGAAATCTTATGCTCTAGAATTTTCCCATATTTAACCTAGCCATAAAATGGTCAAGGTCAACCCAAGGTCATCAATTTGAACAATCTTGATAGTACTGGAGTACCAAATGCTACATACCAAGTTTCAAGGCCATCGGTCAATTGGTTCTGGAGTAGAAGATTTTTAAAGGTTTTTACCATATATAGGCGTGATGGCCATGTTGGTCATGTGACCGGGACCGTTTGAACAAATTTTCATTCCAGCATCTCTAGGACGCTCTACATGAAATTTGGTTACAACTGGCCCAGTGGTTTTTGAGGAGATTGTTTGAAATTGTCAAAATATGCGAGTTCTGGGTCAAAGAATAGCCTTTACCTCTTGTACTCACAAATCTTCATGACCTCATTAAGATGACTGTATTTACCAATTTTTAGGCCTTAACCTTCAAAACTTTCCATGAAATTGTATGTTCTAGCATTTTCCCATATTTGACCTTGCCGTAAAAAAGGTCAAGGTCAACCCAAGGTCATAATTTGAACAAGCTTGATAGTAGTCGAGTACTCAATGCTACATACCAAGTTTCAAGGCCATTGGTCAATTGGTTCTGGAGAACAAGATTGTTAAAAGCTTTTACCATATATGGGTGTGGCGGCCATGTTGGTCATGTGAACTGGACCGTATGAATAAATTATTGTTCCCTCAACCCCTGGAGGCTCAATATGAAATTTGGTTTTAATTGGCCCACTGGCTTTTGAGGAGATTGTTTGAAATTGTCAAAATATGAGAGTTCTGGGTCAAAGGTCAAAGAATGACCTTGACCTCTTGTACTCATAAATCTTCATCTACTCATTAAGATGACTGTAGATACCAATTTTTAGCCCAAAATCTTCGACAGTTTTCAAGATATCTTATGTTCTAGCATTTTGCCATATAAAAGCACAAGGAAGCAAATTTGACCTTACTGTTAAAAAGGTCAAGGTCAGCCCAAGGTCATAATTTGAACAATCTTGGAAGTACTCGCGTACCCGATGCTACATACCAAGTTCCAAGGCCATCGGCCTATTGGTTCTGGAGAAGAAGATTTTTTTTAGGTTTTTACCATATATGGGCATGGCGGCCATGTTGGTCATGTGACCAGGACCGTTTGAACAACTTTTCGTTCTCCCTTCCTCTGGAGGCCACATATGAAATTTGGTTACAATTGGCCCAGCGGTTTCAGAGGAGAAGTTGTTTGAAATTGTGGACGGACGACGGACGACGGACGGACGGACGACGACGGACGACGGAGCCTTCCCATCCTATAAGCTCCCCCGGAGCCTCTGGCTCAGGTGAGCTAAAAAACGAGCAAGGCTATAAAATCCTTTCGTCAAGTGCCTGTGGTTTCACCCGTAAGTAAACTTCGACCTATATATGTTTACATAAACCACTTCCTTTATATCAGCCCGTCAAAAGCGGAACCGGGAACACCTTCAGGGGGAGAAACTCTGTAATTCACTTTTGTCTCCCTTTTCAATCGGTGGTTCAACCTTTAAAAGCTACAATTGGCTCCTCTTGAGTCAAATTCTTTCCTTTAAGTGTACATCTAGTTTCGGATGGGCTAAGTCGTTTTGAAAAGCAAGCCGACGGTCGCTAAAGTTTTCTCCCTTCGAAAAAATGTCGTAAAACATGGAGGTGTGCCAATGTACCATACTGCATATTCCAACTGTCCATGCGCAGACGAACCTGCACACGCAGCAGTCTGGTTAAGGCATGTCCAGTTTGCAGTTTGATCTGCAGATATTATCTCAAAGTCAGTGACAGAAACTTTTGCTTCCACTGAGATGACACTATTTTGACATACACACTGCTCAAAACATTTAAAGGTACGCCAAATATTTTTTCCGTAGACGACAGTGCAACGCATCCCCACTTTGAGGGCCATTTACTTTCGCTCGACAAAGACATTTTTTCCAATTTTTTGCCAGTTTTTTTAAGAGGGTCGCTGTTACTGACAGCACAAGTGTTAATCCAATTTTGCCCTGTTCATGCCCATGGACTGTTTTTGTACAAATGAAATTTTGGTAAAAAATTGCATTATTTCAGAACAGGGGAAGAGCATGAAAATTACAACCAAAATCAACACAATCAGTTTGCCTATGAAGCTGAATGTCTTACAAGGTGACCTGTTTGAAAGGATCACTTTGAACTCAAGTTTATGAGATTTTATAGACTTCCAGAAAAATGCCTCATTTTCAGAAAAATCGGAAAAATGCAAAATCTGTTCCATGGAAATGATCTGGGTATCAGTTGTATTGAAATTCTTGTTGTCTAAAACTTTGATTGTTCTTGCAACCGCTGCAAAGGAATGGTGAATTCTTGGCCTTTAGCGATCGAATTTATTGGCCGTGGAACTGGGTATATGTTGTAGTAATGTCTATGGGAAAATATCAGCTGTTCCTTTAAATATTTTGAGCAGTTTATAAGAAATTCAGCCAGAAGTCTTATAATTTGACTTGCGATGAGCTTTAAGAACCACGTATTAGATAACGAATGCCGGTTGTAAATAAGGGCCAGACATGGCCATCTAATGGGAAAGAGCTGATCCGCGGCTTGACTTTTTTTATTTGTGCGCAGTCTTTAGATTTTTCCTTTCCAAATATTAGACCTACAAAATAGGGACGCAACGTCAGGAGTCGCATGACTATCCAAATATGAGCGATGACACGAGAAAACCAACAAAGTGGCATTTGCGCCCAGCGAAGACTCGGATCAGCCTGGGCATCCGCCCAGTCTGATCAGAGCCTTTTCTTTGCGCTAAGGGTCTAAGCTAGCTCCATGCGCATAGCGAACACTCTCATCAGACTGGGCGGATGCCAAGGCTGATCTGAGTCTTCGCTGGGCGCACATTGCACTTTGTTAGTTTTGTCGTGTCGCGGCTCAATGGTTATGCTTATGCAGCAGGGTATGGAAACCGGTTATGTTGGTTCTCGATCATTGCCTTCTCAACAGTGGGTTAATCTGCCATTTAGGTAAGAAATGATTCGGGTCCTGCCTAAAATTCTCCATAAACATTATGACAAATATTTGATATCCATAATTCGATTGAATGATAACCAAAAATTGAATTATGGATATCCAAGACTCGATTTTATAGATATCCAGAAATAAGTGATATTTTTGGATATCCATAATTTCATTTATGGATATCCATAAATCGATTTTTTGGATGTGCATAATTCGAGTTTGGATATCCATAAATCGTTTTTTGGACCTCAAAAAAAAAAAAAAAAAAAAAAAAAAAAATAATAATAATTATGGATATCCAATAGTATTTTGTTGTATCCCAAAATGAATTATGGCTATCCAAATATGAATTATGGATATCCAAAATCGAGAATTTTGGATATCCAAAAAAAAAAAAAAAAAAAAAACGAGTTATGGATATCCTATAGATCTAAACTTTTTTTTTTTTCTTTTTTTTTTTATATCCATAAATCGAATTGTGGATATCCAAATACCGATTTATGGGTATAAATAGTAAACGGCACCCCATGATCAAACGCTGCTCTTTACATCTAGTAGACCGTCTGATATTTCGGCTTATTTGGCAGCTTCTTTAGCCAGCTTTCGGCAGGATTAGCCGGCCAAGGATGAACTGCTTGCGGTCAATAATGATAAACAAACAGTCCTGATTTTGAGTGGGAAATCCGAATATCGGAAGGCCACCAGAAAACTCCGACGAATTATAAGATTTTACAATGCCTCGAGTCGCTAAAAAACCTACGAAACTAAAGGAAAGCAAAGAAAATAAGCATGGGTATCGCCTGTTTACTGTTTTATATCTTTGGGCGGCGTGTGAGTAGTGAAAAACTTTTGATAGGCATTGTCTATAGATCTCCTAACTCATCAGACGAGAATAATCAGAAATTGAACGATATGATAAGTGCTTTAAACATTGAACCCCATTCAAGGAAGGTAATTATGGGGGACTTCAATTATCGAGATATAAACTGGGATCACTGGATATCCAATACACCTGAAACCCATCACAGTCATGAGTTTATTGAATCTGTAAGGGACAGTTTTCTGCACCAGTTTGTTGACTTTCACACAAGATATAGAGATAAACAAAACCCAAGTTTGCTAGATTTAGTGTTTGCTAATGATGAACTTTTGGTAGAAAATATCGATCAGATTTCTCCAGTGGGTAAAAGTGACCATTTGATAATTACTTTTAATATTGTTTGTGTTGTTAACCAGTCTAACAGTTCAACCATGAAATATTTATATGACAGAGGTGACTATTTATCAATGAATACTGAGCTTTCCTCGGTAGACTGGCATAATGAATTTGAAGCAAAATGCATAGAAGAGAAGTGGAACATTTTAAAAAGTAAATTGCATACTACTATGGATAAACATATTCCAAGAAATAAATGTACAAATACAAACTCTAGTAAAGGAAAACCGGTCTGGATGACACGTCAAGCTTTGAAAGCTGTGAAAAGAAAACATAAGTCATGGAATAAATATCAACAAACAAAAGAGCATATACATTTTCAGTACTTCTGTAGGGACAGAAATATAGCCACAAGAGAATGCCGAAAGGCCAGAAGTGATTTTGAACAGAAATTGTCGGAAGAGGGAAACCCAAAAGCTTTTTATAAGTATGCCAACAGTAGACGGAAAGTAAAAGTGGGGATCTCAGATTTAAAGCGTGAAGATGGAACTTTCGCTGAAAACGATGATGATAAAGCAACTGAACTGAATAATTTCTTTAAAGATGTGTTTGTTATTGAAGACAAAAATAACATACCTACAACTAACGACCGTAGTGGTGGCAACAAAATCTCAGATGTCTACTTTGACACAGATATAGTTTTGATATTATTAGAAAAATTGAATGTAAATAAATCTTCTGGTCCAGATCTCCTACATCCTAGAGTTTTAAAGGAACTGAAGACAGCTATAGCATTGCCATTAACACTTATTTATAATCATTCATTTGATAGTGGAGTCTTAGTGAATGACTGGAAAACTGCACATGTTAAACCACTGTTCAAAAAAGGATCTAGAGATTCTCCAGGAAACTACAGGCCAATAAGCTTAACTTGCATTCCCTGTAAAATGATGGAAAGGATAGTTAGAGATTGTCTAGTGAATTATATGAACTCACACAAACTGTTTTCTGACTCTCAATATGGTTTTAGGTCATTGCGTTCATGTGCCTTACAGTTGCTAGAAGTAATGGAGAAATGGACAGAGTGGATTGATGAAGGAAAAAATTTTGATTGCATATATTTTGACTTTAAAAAAGCTTTCGATACGGTGGCTCATGAACGATTACTTGTGAAGCTGAAATCATATGGGATAGACGGTAAACTTCTCACCTGGATTAATGCCTTTCTGTTTGATAGAAAACAGTGTGTCATTGTAAACGACAGTAAATCTACCTGGAGTGAAGTATCTAGTGGTATACCCCAGGGCAGTGTCTTGGGGCCCACTCTTTTTCTTATCTATATTAATGACATTGAAGAGGAAATTGAAAGCATCATACGCTTATTTGCAGACGATACCAAATTGTTTAATATCGCTAACTCTGATAGTGACAAATTGAGAATCCAGAATGATACGGATAAACTTGAGGAATGGAGTGAGAAATGGTTATTAAAATTTAATGTGGATAAATGCTGCACTATGCACTATGGACATAACAACACTGAACATACTTATTATTTGAACAAGGATGGATTACCAACAGAAATCAGATCATCTGTAGAAGAACGAGATCTCGGCGTTGTATTTGATATAAATTTGAAGTTTCGACAACATATAAGTAACTCTATTAACAAAGCAAACAGAATAACAGGATTAATTAGAAGAACTTTTCTCCATGTAACTCCAAAATCCTTCAGAAAGTTATATAAAACCTTGATACGACCACATCTTGAATATGGAAACATAGTTTGGAGCCCAAGATTTAGAAAGGATATAGAAGCGGTTGAAAGGGCACAGAAAAGAGCCACAAAATTAGTACATAATGTTAGAGAGTTGTCTTATACTGATAGATTGAAAATTCTAAAAATTCCAACACTGTCATATAGGAGGTTTAGAGGAGATATGATCGAGGTTTACAAGTTGTTGAACAATATGGAGGACATAGATTATACTATATTTTTCCAGAAATGTGATCATTATGAACAAAATATTAGAGGTCATCAATTTAAACTGAGGAAAAAGTTGTGTAAAAAAGAAATACGAAAACGCTTTTTCTCATCAAGGGTTATCTCAGATTGGAACGCACTGCCAGAATCCATAGTATCAGCACCGACTTTAAACAGCTTTAAGAACCGATTAGACAACTTCATGGGAGATAGACAATACACAGCCATTCCGGACAATAATACCTGGGTGTCAAACCAAGAGGGGGTTACACAAGTCAACTAGACTTTCGACCCTACGAGGATAAAGTAAAGTAAAGTAAAGTGTAGTTCTCGAGGAATTGATTCGGCCTCGCTTCACTTCGCACTGGAATCGTTCGGCCTTTGTAGGGGGGAGTGACTATCGGCACGACCGTCTTGCGGATAAGAATCCTTATCGGCACGACGGTCTTGCCGATAAGAATTCTTATCCGCAAGACGGTCGTGCCGATAAGAATCCTTATCCGCACGACGGCGGTCAGATATTCAAAAGACAAAGTTGCAATCATTCTGAGAATTATTATTATGGTATAATAATATAATTTCATTTCTGATTGTAAATAATTGTTCTTTAAGTATTTGAGTCACAACACACAATGCTAATTTCAATTATTTTTCTTATATTTCATCATGGAAGCCTTTTGACTGTCGAACATAGAGCCGGCGAATAATTGCGAAAATGCGAATTATATATTTCAACATCAGTTGCTGAATACTTTTTATCGGGTCGGATGATCAGGCTAACGTTTAAAACAAGTTTATTACAGTAATACAGCCGATGTGGGTATGACAACAGCTGTATATTGAACATTTGACATTAAGTAATTTAGATTATAGGTCTAAAACAATCAAAGATTGGACTATCAGCGGCCGTAGTGCAGTGGCAAGGTGCGCGGCCCTGTAAACCTGCGCCCCGGGTTGAAGACTCCACGTGGTATTTTTTTTTTTCTTTTTATTTAAATAAAAAAAATCATTTGTCGCATAAAACATTTGCCAATTAATAGTTTATTTTGTTTACTGACATTAACTTATTTTTGATTTTGACTGACAAATTACTGAAAGAATTCTAGACTAATAAATCCTTTGAGGAAAATGTCGAAAGCTATTAATAAATAGCATTACCATAATGTAAATGTATTATCGAGCAAAATCAAATTTACTGTAGCAAACTTAATTGATATAAAATGAGTCAAAAAATCTTTGCCCTTGTCCAACAAGTGAAATAAATCTTTGACCTTGACTGACAAGTTAAAGACAGTCTGATAAATCATTCCTAACTTTCTTTTAATAACTTGTCGGTCAAAGTCAGTTCTGACTTGTCTGATAAATATTGTCAGATATAACAATTGTTGGGTTGCACTTATTAGTTGTTGTTTATTTATTAATATTTTGAAATCTCAGGATTTGTACATAAGCAGAACAAATAAAATTTCTTTAAATTAAAAAAAATGGTAATTAAACCAATTTTTCTGTGCTAACTCATACTGTCACTCTGACTGAATACGTTTTAACATACATATGTATAAACGATACAACCTGTGCACATCGAACTGGAATATGCCCAAAATAAGATTGCCCCCGTTAGCGGTAAAGCTGGGGTGCTGGTTCTCAGACGTTATAACAACTTTAAAGATGGCCATAAGATGCTTTTATACCATTTTTAAAGTTATTTAACATCCTCCATATGAATTACTGACACGGTGTTGTATGAAACCATTGTAAGAAAGACCATAGCATCTGTAATGGAGTATCTGATCGCCGTCGTGCGGATAAGAATTCTTATCCGCACGACCGTCTTGCCGATAAGGATTCTTATCCGCACGACCGTCTTGCCGATAAGGATTCTTATCCGCACGACGGTCGTGCCGATATCCTTGGCCTTTGTAGGGCTCGACGAAATTTGAAAAAAGAAAGAAAAACTCCGCCCCTTTCGCACTTTTAGATTGTATCCATGGTTTTGCATCATTGCTCATGAGTGAAATTAGTGTTATCAAAGCTATCCAAAAAAAAAAAACAACAACTAGAAAATCAGACATTATAATCTTTTTGTCTTGCATTATGTTGTTTTGGGGCCACCAAAGTTGTAAACATATCATACTGAAAATGAAAAGATATTATCTTAAACTTCTGAAAATTGGGACATCTAAAATTATGACTGTAATTGACCTAATTAAAAATGGAAGAGTTTGGTTTTACAATGTGGTAATGTGTCAGAGGGAAGGAACTATAAACAGTGTAGGCCCTAATCAGACAGCTCCTTTGGGAATTTCGTTTTATGGCTCCGCTAACACGTTGCCGTAAAATAAAATTTCTGGCCCTAAAACTGACAGTTTACCTCCCAAACTGACAATTTTGAGTAGCTATCCTCTAAGCAGTCTTTGAACAGTTCCAGACAGGCAGCAGTTTATGAGCAAAAATCAAGACAAGCATCAAGATTAAAGGAGTACAACATTGGGACTGCAGGTAATAAGAAAAGGATAAGAACTTCAGATAATAAGTTATCTTATTATATGACCATGAGCTCCAGATAAGGTGAGTTTATGAAGATAATTCTGAGATCATAATTTTTCTTATCTCTCAACAAAAACATATGTTGCGACCCCACATTAGAACCATCTCAGTGAGGCGGTTCTAATGATTGGTCCCAACATATGTTTTTATGGAGAAATATCAATAATCATTCCTAACTTATCCCTGTTACCCCCTTTTATCTGGAATTCTGTGTGATTATTAGGACACTGAAGAAGCAGAAGCAATCTTTGAACCATTCCAGACAGGCAGCAATTAAAGAACAAAGATCAAGACAAACATCAAGATTAAAGGAGTACAACATTGGTACTGCAGGTAATAAAAGGAACCCCTGTAGCTCAGTCTGTTAAGTATGGCCTACTAATCTAGTAGTCCCGGGTTCGAGCCCCGTTGAGGCAGAAAATTTTCTAACCGTAAACTGGGTTCCATTGCATTCAGCTTTTCACTATCACCCTGCCATCATCCTGATATGACTGAAATACTGTTGAAAAGGATGTAAAATCACAAGTCATCCATCCATGCACAGGATAACAGGTAATAAGAAAAGTATAAGAACTTCAGATAATAATTTATCTTATTATATGACCATGATGTAACAAAAAATTTCTTGGCTGATTTGACGTTGCATGCCGGCCAGTATTTTGCAATATTTAACTGTCTGTCAGAGTCTGAGAATATTACTTTTATACGGACTGATTTGTATTTCAGTGATGTAATATTGCATATACAGCAATGCTTATGGTGTAACATTACAAAATAATACCATATAGTACCTCACATCTGTCAAAAGAAACTGCATTTAGAATTATTTATTTATTGACTTTTATTTCAATGAAAATGTAGTTTTATTGATCTGCAAACATAAAATATTGACCTCTCCTTCACGTTGGTCAATATGTAGTTTGCATATTGACCTCAACAAAGGTCTTGTTATGAAGGGATACAACTTTTGTGATTTCCTGTTTCCTTCCTTGAGGCACATCCAAAAACAGTCTGGAGTCTACTCTTAAGGAAAAGAATATGCTCCTGGAGGTATTCTTGTAAGAGTTTCAATGAGAAATGCAGCAAAAATAAATGGCAGAGTTGCTTCCCCTGAAAGTGTACCCATTCACCTTAAACATTGATAGACATAAACATTTGAGCTGCGACATGACAAAACCAACAGAGTGGCATGTGTGCCCAGCAAAGACTCAGATCAGCCTGGGCATCTGTCTGCTCTGATCAAGAGTCTTTGCTGTGGGCTTAAAGGGTAGCTAAGGGTCTAAGCTAGCTCATGCAGACAGCAAAAGACTCAGATCAGACTGGGCAGATGCCCAGGCTGATCAGAGTCTTTACTGGGGGCACATGCCTATGCCACTTTGTTGGTTTTGTCGGGTAGGGGCTCATTTGAGCCTCATATTCTTCAGGAGATGCTGGTCGTTTCTACAAGTTCACTGGAAAACAGACTCAAAACTGGAAGAAATTAGATAAGAATCTACATGAATATCTTCTCAATCTTGTTGAAAGTGGAGTCAAGTGAGTTTTTTGTTGACAGTGGTTCTGATGTAACAGATGTTAATGGAGTCGGCAGGTCTCATGATAATAGTGGTTAACTTATTGAAACTTTTGCCTGAAATTGTGTACATTATTTGTTTTTCTTTTTAGATTTATTTACAGAAAACATTGAGGCAGTTTTGATTAGGAGTCACTACATGTACAGTCCAACATACCCTAATGGTCACCTCCCACCGACGATCATTCCTTGACAAAGGTCACTTTCAATTCCCTCCATTGTATTCCCTATGTTTTTTACCTCTTACCAGCGGTAACCTCTCTTTTCTGGTCAGTGGTTGCAATTTTTTACGAAAACGGTCATTATTACCTCTGTAACGGCCAGTTTTTGATGGTGGAGTGCATGTACAGTTCTTTTTCAGTGATCGAGCGATATTTTACGGTTTGTTACTTATCAAGTAATAGCAATAATGTATATTCATGGTAAATGTGAAGAATACACAAAATATTTAGATTTGCAGACATTTACATTAATAAAAATGTTGCCTTACTGGTACTCAGTGGTCAAATACATGTACCAACTGAAAGCCTGTGAGTCAGACCCTCTGAACAACAGCCACCTTTCTACAACAGCCAGTTTTGGCTGTTCCAGATGTTGGCCATTGTAGAGTGGTTGCACTGCAATTTAGAGTTTTAATGGAAATTATCCCTTATTATCACCAATTTACTTGTTTCCCAGTTAAGAAGGTTAAAGGCAACTAAAGAAGGATAGGATCTGCCTTTCATATTCTGTGCCCAAGGTGTCATGGCCTCTTAACAGCCACTACTCAAACAGTCACAAGGCTGCGCAGTATGGTAAACCTTTTAACAAAATATTCCTCTTATCTAGACTTAAGAAAATTGGAGCTGCGGCACAACAAAACCAACAAAGTGGCATGTTCACCAGGCAAAGACTCAGATCAGCCTGGGCTGAGTCTTTTTTCACTTAAGGAGTAGCTAAGGGTCTATGCTACTTCCATGCCAACAGCAAAGACTCTGACTAAACATGCCAGATGCCCAGAGGCCGTATTCATAAAGCCACTTAAGTGGTTGCTATGCTGTTGCTAAGGCTAAATTTCTTCGAAGGAGATTCTCTACAACTATGAAATTTGCTCTGGAGGAACAGTCTGAAAAGACTGTTCCTCCAGACCAAATTGCATAGCTGTAGGGAATCTCCTTTATAGATATTTAGCCTTAGCAACAGCATAGCAACGACTTAAGTGGCTTTATGAATACGGCCCCAGGCTGCTGTGAGTCTTCCCATGGCGTGCATGCTACTCATTTAATGCTCTATTGTAGGTCAGTTTCCAGCAAACCAGCCTTTGCCAAGGAAGAAGACATTCAGATCTTACTGCAAAGATTAAAAACAAGGTAAGCCAAAAGAAGTCAGAGAAGCAAAAAGATTTTGTTCATCCATGATCAGGTTAATCAATGAAGGCTACATTGTTGGAGCAATCATAAACAAGCTTTCATAGCTAGTATTGTTTATTGCCTCAAGAGCACGGTGAAATTTTAAAAAAATGGGCCAGATGAGACTATATACACCAGTTATTGCCCCTTACATGATGAAAAACACTGTATATCACCTAAGTTAGTCAGTAAAAATATATACTGACACAAAAAAGAAACGTCCGATTTCTAAGGTTCTGTATCTTTTAAACCAGTAAAGTTGTATCCATAAAAAATAAATCAAAATGTGTCCCGAGCGTCTGGCACACATAAAGTTGCAACCATTTTAATTTTTCTCCATAGCCACAAGCTTTACCGAAGTTAATATCAAAACATTCATCGAAACCTGAAACGTTTTGCGTAAAACGAGTGTTAGAAACATCGACATACGAAAACTCAACTTTCAAAAACAAAACCCGCTTATTAAATGAACGAGAAAGTAGCCAAAAGTCTTCGATTTATGAAATTTTCTCCCTTTTAATTAAATTTATAACGATTTTAGAACTTCCGTATCTCCATAACCGTTCATCATTTTGACACTGTTTTTGTTTCAATTGACTATACTTGTGTACAATAATGACAACATGCATCAGAAAATGAAAATTAAGGCTGAAATCTGAAATCCCGGCGCACTAAAATTTGGTTTTATTACCCCACCTTTTACAGAAAAGTAATCGAGTAATTTTGTAACCAAACTTTTGCAATGCTGAATGATACTATTTCAATGCTATTGATGGCTAATAATGAATTCTGAAGAAGTCGTGTGCCATTGACTTCCAAACTGATGGACCAACAAGGTAATGTTTGCGTGTATCTACGCACTGTCATGATCGACGTTTTGTGACGTCACTTTACGTGACAGATTTATGCCAGTGGTTGTTACAATTTAGAATACATCCAGCACCCATAATATCTCAGCAGTGTGTCTGCTCAGTAATGCTAGGATGAGCTGTGATGGTTAAAATTGGAAGAACACACAAGATACTGATTTTGTGACTTTCGAAATTTGGATACTGGCGCTTGCGACATTGTCATTGTCGCCGATCTTCATTTAAAGGATTTCCGTTCAACGCACACCATTGCTGAATAATCAACATTATTGAAACAAAATATTTGAATGAAATGTCTGTGTGCATTTGGAATTCAGAGACACAATTGTAAAGCCGACGTTTTTTGTTTGTGTCAGTTTATGTCAGAAATTGGCTTGTTAGATTTGCTTTTGCATGGGGATTCTTCATACCATACCGCAAATTAACCTATTGCATTCTGGGTATTTTTGTTGTCTGCTGAAATTGTCGTTTGCATTAAAGATCAAGAATATTTTGACAATATTGGTCTAACTAACTCCTGTAGAAATGATGTCTAGGCAGCAAACAGTTTGGATCTCAGATCAGGTCCCTATTTTTGGGGCCTGATCTGGATCCAAACTGTTTGCCCAGATACCCCTAAAGGAGTATCCCGAATGGAATGGGTTAATACTGAACCAATATCAGCCCTTATGCCTTAGTTGTTTAGCAAATATGGGAGTCTTGGGTGAATGAAAAATACCTTGTAACAATGTCCTTACATCAGTAGCTGTATATTGGAGGGTTATAAAAGTTACGGCACATAAATAAGCGGCTAATTGTATATACCAGCACCAAAGACAACTTGGCAGCGTTGTCATGGTCAGGGAAAAACATGGAAAATGAATTTTTTGTCCAGGTCGGAGAAAAATCGAGGAATTTTGTGGTTGGTCAGGGAAATTAGGTTAAGACTTGAAAAGTCAGGGAATTTGAAAATTTGTGGCTATGGAAGTCTTCAGAAAGCATACTTATTCTTTTCAAGGGTGTACTTTTTAGTGAGATAGTCTGGACACATCCCCCTTCTCATTGGCAGCTGCCCTTAAAAGAAAGAGAGATCTCAGGAGCAAATTCTTTCTTTTTAAGAGTAGTCCCAATTTTTGAGTGATACATAATAATAGCACTGTTAAAGGAAAAAGCAAAATCAACTTTTGGATATGTAAAAGAGCATGGAAAACTGTAAAATGTCTGGAAAAATCTGGGAAAGTTCATGGAATTTTGAAGTGGAGGTTAAGTGGCAACCTGCAGCCAGTCTTTTAATCCATGCAGTCTTTGTTTTGTGTCTTCAGATTCCTTATGGACCATACATGTCAGTGAAAACAGTAAAAGCTCTGATCTGACTGCAGGGGTGCACAGGCTGATCTGAATCTTTGCTGTTGCCGTAAATGCCTTTTTGTCATGTCATGGCTTATTTTGATTTTCTGTTTTAAGATTGAAAGGAAAACTAAATAACCTGAAAGCACCAAAGACTAAATATGGAGATTATTGTCATCTTAGATCAAACTTGGTAGGTTGCTTATTATTTAACATCAGTTTATACAGATGAATGGGTATACTTTCAGGGGAAGCAACACTGCCATTTTCTTTTTTGCCTTCATACTCGATATGGGTCAACTATTGATGGGAAATAATCGGCTCCTGTCAAAATGGCTGAAGCAGTGAAGGTCTACCCATATTCCTGAAAAAGTTTATCTTCCATTTTTCTCCTAGATATTTGGGCACCCTAAGTGGTTAACCTCCTGTTGTATTTGTTAATTAACACCATGTGACTCCTTTAAATGGCAGTTTTAATCAGGGCCATCAGTAGAAATACACGTAAATTTGAAGAGTATTTATTACAAGCTTACTTTGATGCAAGCGGAACTGAGTTAGCGGTTTGTAGTAAGTCACTCAGCAAATTAAGCTGAATCAATACACTTTTAAGGGAAGCAACCCAGCCAATTCTTTTTGATTCCCTTCTCAATGGGGGTCAATTCTTAAAGGAAAGAATTTGCTCCAATAGGAGCAAATTCTTTCCTTGAAGAGTGGACCCCACCTTTTAAGAGCTTCATCTCTAGAAAAGCAAATAGTCACATAAAATACGGAATTTAATGACTTGAGAACAGTTATTTTTTTGAGAAAACCTAAAGTTTCTGTTGTAAGAATTTCAGTTTATAAAATCATTAAAAAATTGGTTGAGCATAGCAAACACTGTTCAAAATGGCAGAAAAACATAGATGTACACCCATTCACCTTAAATGTTTTCTGTTCAAAGGCCAGGCTGACAGATGAGTTGAAGCTGATGAAAGACCAGGAATTACAGCTAGAGAAAGCTATCAGGCAAGAAGAAAGGTAGGTGACTTTAGTACCAGAAAAGTGTTACAGCCTTGCTATTCAACTGGTATGATAATAAGGTTCTATATCAGTTAAACTGAGCAAGTCTGACTTACTGGCAAATATTTACTTTTCAAGCATAGTTACAGAAGTCTATACCTGAAAATTCTCAAAATTAGGACGCATAAAATAATTACTGTCATCGTCCTAAAGATGGTTAGACGGGCACTTGGCGCCAAGTGCGTGCACCTATGGTTATGTACTGCTGAGCCACTTGAGGAACATCATTAGGAGAATTGAACTGAGCTGAACTGAAATCCTAAAGATGGAACAAATTGCTTTTTACAATGCAGTAATGAGTCAAGAGATGCAAATGTAATCGTGAGCAGTATGAACCCTGCTGGGAGCAGTCTGATCTGGATCTGCACTGTTTACTCAGACATGTCTGTCCCATCACTTAGAAATTTAGGATACAAGTGATTTTAGGTTTAAAGATTAATTCCAATGTTTTTGCATATAAAACTGCCATTTTATCTTATTTCTTCACAGTATGTTTTGGTTTCACAAAATAATCTTGAACTGTGTATTATCACTGTTGAATAAATAAAACAAGAAGGCCAAGATGGCCATATATAGCTCACTTGATGTTAACTGTCTCCTTAAATGAACTGGACAGGAACGAGACTAGTTAAAACCACTTACTGTAACAGTATTAAAGTAACATCTTTGCCATCCATTTGATTGCTATATTAAGAAGATTACCCCTTGATGGCAGGTTTTGGTGAGTGTATGAAGGCTGCAGTAGGGTGAGACACACTGAAGACATCTTCTATTGAATGTTTATAAAGTTGTTTGATCAGATACCAAACATTCCTAGCCTTTGAAATCCTATCATGACCCCCTCATGACACCTTTGTGAGGGGTACATATCCATGTCAGTTACTGGCAAAAGTAGTACTGGCTAACCGCTTTGGAGGTCTAAGCCTGCCCAGGAATAGTGTGGTTAGGTAAACTGACCATTCCAACATGAGCCTATAGGCTGGGGGAATGTTGGAGCATGACAGTGACAGTAACCATGGTAAGACTTGATAAAATGTGTAGTCTGATCAACATCTGCGTGCACATGCTAAAAAATACCTTTTCACATGACACATACTTTGGTTTTTTTACATTCAGACTTATAGAGAGTTTAGAGGCCAATGAATGTGGTGATGAAATTGACACAGAATTACTTGTCAAGGTAAGAGCTGATGTGGACATATACATTATACCAGATTACTTCTGTTATAAGTCAAGAGTTTTTCCTTCCAAAACAATCCCAAAAATCTAGATCCATCTTGTAAGATCTAGATATTTGGGATTGTTTGAAGAGAAAACCACCCTTCCAAAACAATCCCAAAAATCTAGATCCATCTTGTAAGATGGATCTAGATATTTGGGATTGTTTGAAGAGAAAACCACCCTTCCAAAACAATCCCAAAAATCTAGATCCATCTTATAAGATGGATCTAGATATTTGGGATTGTTTTTGAAAAGAAAACTCCATTTCGTAGCTGAATTATATAAAATGGCTTTAGATACATGTGCTTGAGGCATTTTAGAGATGGACAAATCCATCTTATAACCAAATAAATATGCTACTCAAGGGCAACATCCTAAGTCAGTAGGCATTAGACTTACTTCATCAGCATGTAACAGTGGCATAGCTAGAAGGAGGTCTGGAAGCACAGGCTTCGACATATTTCCACCTGAGCTTGAGTTGAATGGGTACACTTTCAAGAGAAGCAGCTTCGCATTTTTGCCTCCCTTTTCCATGAAGGTCAACTCTTAAATGAAAGAATTTGCTCCTCTAGGAGCAAATTCTTTCCTTTAAGGGTAGACTCTATTCAAGAAAGGAAGCAAAGAGAAAGTTACCAAAGTTGTGCCCTTTGTCAAAATGGCAGAAGGGGCAGATTTTTTTCATATTAAGGTGATCTCCCTTGGAGGTGTATGCATTCAGCTATATTTCTCAGAAAATGCTGGCCTCAACAAAATATAAGGTCTAACTAAGGCCCCTGTGTGACATATTGATCAAAGCACACCTTTTTCTGACATTTATTTTAGCATAACAAAAATGATTTTTTTTCTTAAGTATCTAAACAAGATGGCATTCACCAAATATAATTTCTAACTAGAAATGTTTTTCAGAGAAAAACTGATGTCCCCCCACCAGCCCGTTTCCAATCCCCCCTTATGAATAAAAAACCTGTGCAATTAAAATACTAGGCAAGTTTGGAGAAAATCCATCCACTGGTTCTAAAGATATCCTTCATAGATTACTATGTCCTTGCAAATGAAGTCAAAGTCACCAAAATCTAATCAGCTATGAAAGTTGACCCAGTGATGTATCCATACAAGTTTGGTGAAATTCCATCCACTGGTTCAGGACAAATAGTGAGTACAAGAAATTATCATCTAAGTCCGCCAGTGACCTTGAAAATGAGGTCAAGTCACCAAAATTTAATCAGCTCTTAAACTTGTCCCAATAATGTATCCATGCAAGTTTGGTGAAATTCCATCCATTGGTTCAAGAGATATAGTGGGTACTAGAAAATGTCATCTAAGCCCTCCAGTGACCTTGCAAGTGAGGTCAAGGTCACCAAAATCTGTGCTCTTAAACCTGTCCCAATCATGTATCCATGCAAGTTTGGTGAAATTCTATCCATTGGTTCAAGAGATATCATGGGTACAAGAAACTGTCATCTAAGTCCTCCAGTGACCTTAAAAATGAGGTCAAGGTCACCAAAATCTAATCAGCTCTTAAGCTTGACCCAATGATGTATCTACGCAAGTTTGGTGAAATTCCGTTTATTGGTTCAGGAGATATAGTGGTTACAAGAAATTGTCATCTTAGTCATTCAGTGACCTTGAAAATGAGGTCAAGGTCACCAAAATTGTCTCAGCTCTTAAACCTGTCCCAATGATGTATCCATGCAAGTTTTGTGAAATTCGATCCATTGGTTCAAGAGATATGGTGGGTACAAGAAATTGTCAGCTAAGTCCTGCAGAGACCTTGAAAATGAGGTCAAGGTCACCAAAATATAATCAGCTCTTAAACTTGTCCCAATGATATATCCATGCAAGTTTGGAGAAATTCTACCCATTGGTTCAGGAGATATTGTGCATACCAGAAATTTTCACGCCATTTAAGTCCTCCTGTGACCTTGAAAATGAGGTCAAGGTCACCAAAATCTAATCAGCTCTTAAGCTTGTCCCGATGATATATCCATGCAAGTTTGGTGAAATTCCATCCATTGGTTCAGGAGATATTGTGCATACAAGAAATTTTCACACCATTTAAGTTCTCCTGTGACCTTGAAAATGAGGTCAAGGTCACCAAAATCTAATCAGCTCTTGAGCTTGTCCCAATGATATATACATGCAAGTTTGGTGAAATTCCATCCATTGATTCAAGAGATATTGTGCATACAAGAGTGGGACACCGACGCCGACGCACCGGGAACTGCACTGAAAACAATATGTCCCCCCTCACCTTTGGTGGGGGGACATAATTGACCATAGTTTGTCATATAGACTGACAATTGACAGGGCTCTCGATCACCGAAATTTGGGGCCGAAATTCGGCCTCATTCCCAATGCCAAAAAGTATGTTTTTTTCCCAATTCCAGATGAAAAATTCCCAATCTGACTAAGCCTATTTGGTCCAAGAATACTCCAGTTGCATCAATGCAAAATGTATTAAAAACCACTTAAAACTAAAAATGTTAACATAATTTATAACTTTAAAAATCGGGAAGCGATTACATTTTCAATCACGATCGTCATGTTTTGTTACTGCAAAGTGGTACCGGGTTTTATCATGTACTGTTAGAGGCGGGTGATAATCTCCGGTATTCCCGGTATCCATGTCCCGGTATTCATGGGGTACATGGGTTTGACAGGGCATAGATTCAAAATTACTGCACAGAATTTCATAAACTTGGTGTCATTTGAAAGGCAATACACCAATCTATAATATGAAATAAAATTTGGTTCATATTTATTTTATTTTCTTCTATTTATTTGCAACTAAAGTCCCGGTATCCGGATTTTGTTGTCCCGGTATCCATGGGGTAGGCATGTTTAACTTCAAATAAAATTCAAACTACTGGACCGAATTTAGCAAATTAAATATCAGATAAAAGATAATGTTTTAGTCTAAACACTACATTTAAACTTTATAAATGAAGCTGTGTTATTTTACAGAAATAATGTTTCAAAGTCCCGGTATCGGTATTTTTTGTCCCGGTATCCATGTGGTAGCTATTATTTGCCTCATATTAAACATAAACTACTGAACCGAATTTCAAAAGTTAAATATCAATGTACAGACAATGTTTTTATCTTAATGAAACATTAGAATTTTTTTAAAATTTACCAGTTTATTTGGTAGCAGTAATGCTTCAAAGTCCCGGTATCCGCTCTTTTCATTCCCGGTATCCATTGGTATGCTGTATGTGACGTGAAATAAGATCATAATTTCCGAGTTAAAATTAATTAAAATTGCATTAACAGAACTATTTTTGTAATAAATAAAGGTTCAAATAGATTCAACGTGCCTCAGCAGCCGTATACCACCAACATCCTGATATTCGGATAATGGTAAGGCACAGACCGACCGTGCTTGCAGCAGGTGCGGGATGGTGGTTGTTTAGATTTTTTTTTGTTCTCTCATCTATCCGGTTCATTCTTTTTCTTTCTCCCTCTGTCTAGGAGACGGTATGATATAGACTGAAAATTGTCTCAAAGAGCCGTTATATCCAAAACAATAATTTATCAACCTCAAGGACAACATACCTCCCCCCCACTCCCAACAGCCCTCCCGCCCACACACGAACACATACCCCACTACAACACACACACACACACACACACACACACACACACAAATCGAACAGGTATATGTTTTTCCTATGAAAGCACACATTCAGGGTAAACGATATATAGTCATCACAGAACTTGGAAATTTTTAGAAAAAAAAAATTCAAACAAGTTTTTCGGCGTTTTTTAAAACCCAAAGTTCTGACCGTACTTGATCATTTATCTTTTTTGGTAGTTTGACGGCACACAGCGCTGAATCGACACAAACCTACTGATACTTCAAGCAATTTTTGATCCATGGGTCTGTATTATCGTTTTTAATAGATTTAAGATGGTATTACCAAAATTGAGTAGATGAAGAAGAAGGAAAAAAAACGTTTTCCCATGTCTCTTCATATTAAAGCTGCTCGTTTCACGCCTCGTTAACCATCGGCGTGAGTCGCCATGCCTCATTACATGTATAATTGAGTATTTCACAGTTTTACAACTCCATTTTAAGGCAGTGGAGAAAGAAAAATGAAGACAAATTTTGAATTAGGAAAAAAAAAACATACTAAAAAATATTTTATATAATGTTTTGAAAATAGTCAACGTTTTCGGCATCATGTATATGCCGCAGTTGAATATGTTATGATGCTAAATTGGAATAAATTATGATAGTAAAATGTGTTTGAATTTAATGTTGTAAGACTCTCATATAATACTGTAGTATATACCATATTAATTCAGCATGATCGTGATTATATCAATAACAGTATCAAATTATATTCCATTGTTCTATGATAGGCTATTCCAGATTTTTTTTTTTTTTTTTTTTTTTTTGCTCTCAGAACGATTTTTGTCGATATATTTTATTTACATATTATTTAATTACCGTATAATTTATCTGACAAGTTTTTTTTTTATGAACAGCGAATGTCAAGGCGATCAACGTAAATAGTAAGACAAACAGGTCTGGGCTGAACAGTGCAGATCCAGATCAGACTGCTCCTGGAGAGCAGTCTGACCTGGGTCTACACTGCTTGCCTTTCCATTAGCACTTCATGGGTACTCCATTTGTGGGTAAATTAGGTTCGTTCATCTTGTAGGATGCTGTTTTCTTCGTATGTAATATGGATAATAAATATGATATTTTAACATGTTATGTAGTATTTGGGCTGCTTTTACGTTTTGCAGGAATAAAAAAAAGCCGAACTGCCTACCCTATGAAATTATCCTTGTTCGACAACTGTAAACATAATATTTTTATGCTCTACCTAACATGGATTGCATTAAGATTGGGATTCTGATCAGCTTGCGTATCCACTCATGCTGGTCAGTTTCTTGGCTTTTGGTTGTCTGGAAAATAAAAGAATCTCATGAAACCGCTAGCCGATGAAGGTCTCCTGTTCGCAGTTTCCATTCAATATATCCAATGATTACCATTCATGATACAAGTCATGCCAGTCCATTTGTTGATACACTGTTGAAGCACGTTAAATTGTTTTGGATATAACGGCTCTTTGAGACAATAATCAGTCTATATCATACCGTCTCCTAGACAGACGGAGAAAGAAAAAGAATGGACCAGATAGATGAGAGTATAAAAAAATCTAAAATAACCACCATCCCGCACCTGCTGCAAACACGGTCGGTCCGTGCCCTACCAGGATGTTGGTGGTATACGGCTGCTGAAGCACGTTGAATCTATCTTAACCTTTATTTATTACAAAATTAGTTCTGTTAATGCAATTTTAATTAATTTTAACTCGGAAATTATGATCTTATTTCACGTCACATACATCATACCAATGGATACCGGGAATGAAAAGAGCGGATACCGGGACTTTGAAGCATTATTGCTACCAAATAAACAGGTAAATTTTGTAAAATTCTAATGTTTCTTTAAGATATAAACATTGCCTGTACACTGATACTCTACTTTTGAAATTCGGTTCAGTAGTTTAGGTTTTATATAAGGCAAATGATAGCTACCACATGGATACCGGGACAAAAAATACCGATACCGGGACTTTGAAACATTATTTCTGCAAAATAACACAGCTAAATTTACAAACTTTAGATGTAGTGTTTAGACTAAAACATTATCTTTTATCTGATATTTACTATGCTAAATTCGGTCCAGAAGTTTGGATTTTATTTGAAGTTAGACATGCCTACCCCATGGATACCGGGACAACAAAATCCGGATACCGGGACTTTAGTTGCAAATAAATAGAAGAAAATAAAATAAATTTGTCCAAAATTTATTTCATATTATAGATTGGTGTATTGTTTTTCAAATGACACCAAGTTTATGAAATTCTGTGCAGTAGTTTTGAATCTATACCCTGCCAAACCCATGTACCCCCCATGAATACGGGACATGGATACCGGGAATACCGGAGATTATCATGCGCCACTGTTAGAGTTGTCATGTACTGTTAGAGTTAGTTCCCTTTCATTAGAGGGCGAATCGCCTAGCGATTTTCGCTGCAATATGTTAATATTTTCTTTGCTTCAAGGGCCAATATTGTTGTGGTGAACAATATTTTGACTTATTCTTTAATTTAAAGCCTTCCAATGCTAAAATTTGATCGGAGTTTTCACCTTTGGTGGATGATTCTGCTGTTTTTGTGTTTCGTACCTGAATCGATTTTCACAAACATTTTCGGCCATATCCAAAATCATAAACAGGATTACCGGGACATTCAAGAGTTAGTATAGTGATAGTGACATACTGTGGATGTTTTGTACTTGCAGGACTGAAAGTCTTGCCATGTTCTGCATTGTGACAGGCCACTTTCTCTCAACCTGACATTATGCTTAGTTCACAGGTGCTTCATTTACTGTTGTTATATTGAAACACTTTTTTTTCTAGGTCCCAGTCTTTTCTCCAATTTGAGAGTGGCAAGATAGGGAAGTTGCCAGTTCAAAGGAAAGAAAGAACAACTCAACACACACAAATAGTTTTGTTATTATCTATATCCCAACTATTTTGATAAAGTTTATTATGATTCACTATCTGCTAGATCTATGTCTGCTTACTGACTGGATTCCTCTGAAAATATAACAATACCATATGTAAGTTGTGTTGGTTTGACAATGAACACTTCACACATAAAACAATGAAAATTTTCCCAATTTTAGACAAAATGACGCTATTTTTCCCAATTCTAAAGGCCCCGGCCCCATTCCCAAAAAGGGGTGTGAGAGCCCTGATTGATATTGTGAACACTTTGATTAAATCATCATAGCAGAAGGGGAAACGTGGTGGTTGAAGTATTAGCTAAACCAACAAAAATTTGATAGCTTGTGTTTATTTAATATTTAAAATATATCTGTAATTGCATACACAAATGTGCTTAAATTTGGGATACCTAAAACCATTAATTTTCCATTTTTCCCAAATGGAAAATTAATGTTTTTTTAAAGTGTCCCAATATTTATGTATATTAGGGAAGTGTTGTTGTAACAGAACAATTCTTTATGTTTTCAGGTACCAGAAGATATTCTTAATCTTCCTAAGATGGACGCCAGTGTCACTTAAATGCAAAAACCAAGTTATTCAGAGTACCTTTAGCATAACAAATTTATTATTTAAAGATTTGTAAAGTGTTCCAGTATAACCAATTGTGTTATATTTTGTTGAAAAAATGAGAAGAGCTCGGCAGTGCATTTCCCAGCAAGAAATAGCAGTGTTTTTCATATAATGCGCTTGAAAAAGTAACTTCACCTTACAGATAACAACATCATTTGTGTTGAACAGATGGGCTTAGGACACCAGCAAGGACAAACATCATAATATGTAACTAGTGTGTGACTATAACACCAGATCTAATTGAGTTTTGGTGATAATGTTAAGATGACTAGTAGTCCTTGGCTATGCTATTGTATGCTGAGAACCACATCACTGACACTGGAGGCCTGTAGTAGTTGTTTTATAGAGAAGTGAGAAGAGCAAGCTCAGAATACCGTACATGGATTTATTTGGATGTAAGACAGGTGTGTTCCCCTCCAAAACAATTCCAAAAATCTGAATCAGTCTTACAAGAGGGATTCATATTTTTGGGGTGTTTTTTTGTTGCGAGAGAAAACTTCATATTATTGTAGAATTACACAAGACTGATTCAGGTCTTTTGAGTCATTATGGAGTGCAGAAAAACATCTTATAACAGAGTGAAAGGGTATTTCCAAAATCCACATGTCTGTATCTGTAAATCTGAGTGGAGCTGGAGAAATTGATCAGCAGCTCCAACTATAGTTGGAATTCATTCGCAAGCTGGAGTAGACAGACTTGAAAGAAAAACAATCTCAGTCATTGAAGGTGTTGAACTTGTTGTTTGAAAGTGACGTCAGCCTGGATCTTGTTGTTCAAAGTATCCCTAGCTGAACAAAGTTGTTAAGGATTCCTTGAGTCTTCTAGTATACATAAAATCAAGTGTGCTAAAATTTTGTGCCGAAGAAAAAATGAGAGGAGCTTTTGCAACTCCTCTTATTTTCTTGGCAAAAATGGCATTGTTTTTGCATACAATAGGTTGAAAAACCCAATGTCTCATTAACTAATGACATCACTAGCTTTGAACAACTGGGCCCTGATGCTTTATTATGTCTCTCTCCTTTAGGGTCTGGAGACATATTGTTTTTCCCCTGGCGTCTGTCCGTCTGTCTGTCCGTCTGTCTGTCACAAATCGTGTCCGTTCTATAACTTGAAAACCGCTCAAGCTATATTGGTGAAACTTCATATAAATATCAATCAACATGAGACGACGTGCAGAATGCAAGAATGGTAACTCTGGCATTTATACTTTTTGAGTTATTTCCCTTGAAACTTTGTCCATCACAAAATTGCGTCTCAGTCGAGTCCGTCTATAACTTTAAACCCATTCAAGCTATATTCATGAAAGTTCATACAAATATCAATCAACATCAGACGACGTGCAGAATGCACTCTGGCGTTTATACTTTTTGAGTTATTTCCCTTGGAACTTTGTCCATCACAAAATTGCATCTCAGTCGAGTCCGGCTATTACTTTAAAACCATTCAAGCTATATTCATAAAAGTTCATACAATTATCAATCAACAGCAGACGACATGCAGAATGCAAGAACCATAACTTTAGCATTTATACTATTTGAGTTATTTCCCTTAGAACTTTGTCAGTCACAAAATCGTGTCTCAGTCGTGTCTGCTCTATAACTTGAAAACCATTCAAGCTATATTCACGAAACTTCATACAAATATAAATATCAATCAACATTAGAAGAATTGCATAGTGCAAGAACCATAACTCTTGCATTTATACTTCTTGAGTTATTTCCCTTGGACCTTTGTCAGTCACAAAATCGTGTCTCAATCGCTTTATTACTTGAAAACCGGACAAGCTATATTCACGAAACTTCATACAAATGTCAGTCAACACTAGACAACCTGCAGAGCTCAGCATTTATACTATTTGAGTTATTTCCCTTGGAACTTTGTCATTCACAAAATCGTGTCTCAGTCGTCTAAGCTCTATAACTTGATAACCGTTTAAGCTATATTCATGAAACTTCATACAAATATCAGTCAACATATAAATAGACGACGTGCAGAGCACTGTAACTCTTGCATTTATATTTTTTGACAAAAACTAAATATGAATATCAGTCAACATTACATGACATGCAGAGCATAACAACTATAACTCTTGCATTTATACATTTTACTTATTATGAATCCCTGCTTCAGGGTAGGGAAACATATTGTTTTTCCCTTGGCATCTTAATGACTGACCCTTTTGACATCAGAAAGGGGGGAGACATCTGTTTTTTTGTAGAAAAACAATTCTAGTTATTATTGATGCTATATTAGTATCAAAATTAATGGGTACACACCTATTTCTTCTCGCCATTTCTTCAAATGATGAATACTCTTTGACTGCCTGTTTGCTGTTTTTGGCCGATGAACCCCTTCCAAGAGGAGTATAGCCTTAAAGGAAAGAATTTGCTTCTAGGGGAATTGACTCAAACTAACTCATAACTTTTGATAATGTATTTTTTTCCATCTTTGATGAAGTTTGTCAAAATGTGACATGTTTTAAATTTAAACTGTAGTAAAACAAATTAAGATTTAAAAAAAAAAAATAACTCAAAAATTTGCTTTCCATGTTAAAAAATATGTAGGCAATAAGGAATGGCCCACTGGACTCAGCTCATGAAAGTCATTAAAATGTTATTACCACCTTTTACCTATCACTTTAAGTACATTCTGTTTTGAAGCGATTTCATATGTATTGTAAGACTAGTCTGTCCAACGATGTTACCCTATAAAGGTTCAGAAAGAATAAAATCTGAATGTTATAACAACCTGGGCCAAGGTGTTCAAAAGACGACATGGTTAATTAACTAGATGTTGAAATTTCAAATGTATGCAAAACACTTCCATTTTTTGCGAAAAATGTTAGGACTTTTGCAATGCAAAAGCTTCTCACATTTTTTGGCAAAATATAGTGAGCCACTCGATTTTAAGTGTACTATAAGACTAAAGGAATCCTTGACTAACAAATTTGTTAAGCTAATGATGGTTTGAACAACTAGGCCCAGATTTATATGCAGGTGGTAGTCAGTATATGTTATGCCAACTTTCCATACTTCAACCTATTCTCACTGGTTGTCTTCAATGACCTGTTCTATCCATTTTTGAAATGTTGAGACTCTTGTATAGATTCCCGCAAACCGTGGATTCCCACATCCTTCACCAGCTGATACAACACCAGTTATCTGGTACTCCCCTTCTTCACCAGTCCTACAGATGAGTGGGGAACCAGAATCACCCTGAAAAATTGGGTCAAGGGAAATAACTTGGCGGTGTATCTTTATATCTCATTGGACTCTAATAGTAGACTGCAAGTAAATTAACACACTAGTCTGAAGAACAGTCTTCATAGTTTCCGATGGGATGGGATGGGACAAGTTTGTTTAGAAACATTAGGGTGAATGGGTGCACTTTTGAGGGAAACGTCTCTTTCATTTTGCACTTTTGCCTCCCCAGGGCTCGAAAAATACAGTCGTTTGTTCATATTTACAAGTGCCTAATGCTGCAGTACAAGTGAAAGTTCAGAATTTTTCCAATGTTTATTATCAAATTCACTATAACATCTGACACATTTGATGATGAAGGATGAGTAAAGCTTCTATGAATTTGCAAGCCTTGCCTCCCTACTCAGCAGGAGTTGACTCTTTAAGAGAGTCTTTGCTGTATAATTACAGTTCACTCATCCCCTAATTTTTGTGTCTTTAGAGCATAGCATGTCAGGGAGCAGACAGTGTTAAAATACTGGCATTTCAATTCCAGTGCCACCATGATCTTCACCATTGATTGTCATAATTTTTCTTTCGACTGCAAAAAACAACAACTCCAAAATCTATATCTGTCTTACAAGATGGGTCTATATTTTTGGGATTGTTTTGGAAGAGAGAAGTAGAGCAAAATTACACTGACTGACTGATTTGTTGCTTTACGTCCAAGGTAAACAACTATGGTCATGTCGGGACGGTCAGTTAACCTTACCACACTATTCTTGGGCAGGCTTAGACCTCCTAAGCGCACATATTTTCGCCAGTAACTGACAACTGCCCTTCTTGAATCAGCTGAAGGAGAAACGATAGTATGTTGCCAGACTGGGTATCGAACCCAGGACCTCTGACTTTTAAGTCAGGTGACCTAGTGACTGGGCTACGTGGCCCGGCACAAAATTACACAAGACTGGTTTAGATATTTTGGAAAAACCCTGTCTTATATCCAGTTTAATTTGATAGATTTGATTTCATTGTTTTGAGCCTTTAACAACTTACCATACAAGCATCTGCTACTAGCCCATCATTTCTGTCACTTTTTCTTACTCCACCAGCACACACTATGGATTCATCAACAACAACATGTAGCTTGGCGTTATCTTTTAGAGCCAGACCTTTATATTCTGGTGCACATTCCTCGTTGCTGACTATGTAGACCTTTGCCTTTAAGGGAATGTACATTCCCCAGCCATATGGTTCTTTAATAGAAGAAAAACTGTTGATTCAGTGGTCTAGATAAGAGAGTAGTTGATGATAGAGATATGTTTTTGCGATGTTGAAACGTAAGTTGTGATCCTTTACCTGAGTGATTAGTCTCCCTAAGCTGGCTGACCTCCCTATTTTGAGCTGAGGGAGAAATGAAAACGTACATGACATATAAGGAAATCCAAAATTTTGGATCAAAACTTCTCCCTAAAGTACAGAAAATGTTGCAAAACTTCTACCTTTCTGAAAGCTCTAGGCTGCCCCAGCTGGGAATCAGGGTGAAGTTGTATAGTTGAGGGGTCACAATATGTTTTTATGGGGATTTAACAAATGGTCCCTAAATATCATCAAATAGTCCTCTTATCTAGAGCTCTGTAATTAGAGTGAAAACACCAAGTACTGGGACAAATATGTTGAAGGAAACCATGTAGACCCAAATCAGCTGCTTTCTTATACCAGACCCAGATCTGAGGGATGATCTGAGTTTACACTGTTTGCTTAGGCATATCTGTCCGAGTATATGGAACTATTCATTAGGAAAGTTAAATAATTTGCCAACATCTCAATGAAGAAGCATGTATTGATTATTCAGTTCTGTGTTATTACTCAGTATTTGCTTGTGTGCCCAAATTGCTTCAAAGTGAGGAAAATATGAGCCGCGACACGAGAAAACCAACAAAGTGGTTGTGCGCCCAGCGCAGACTCAGATCAGCCTGGGCATCCGCCCAGTCTGATCAGAGTCTTCGCTGTCCGCATGGAGGTAGCTTAGTCCCTTAGCTACCCTTTAAGCGCTTAGAAAGAATCTGATCAGAATGGGTGGATGCCCAGGCTGATCTGAGTCTGCACAGGGCGCACAACCACATTGTTGGTTTTCTCGCATCGCGGCTCATATTATTTTGTACCTCAGGGTCAGATTGAGGCATATTTCATGATTTCTGTGGACATTTCTTTTATACACTTTCACACAACTAAATGAATATATTTGTATTTGCAAACAGTGTTGATCCAAATGAGGTCACCGTGGTGGCTTAGAATAAGCTGCCTCATCTAAAGCTGCACTGTTTGCCCTCTGTGGATATTCTTTCTCATATAAAGGACCAAATTGAAACTAGAAGCAGAGAAAAAAAGAAATTATTCCAATACAACAAATCTTACCACTTTGGATCTGTCCCCAACCCCCGACCTGGCAGTGTAGATTCTCGTCCAGATTGTTCAGATCGTTAAGTCCCATGATGCTCACATACTGCGACATCTTTGCTGGCTCCGATAACTTCACCAAAGCAATGTCATTGGACAACAGAGCTAGAAATAAAAGTTAACAAGGAAAATATGTTAGACTCTTGAAACAACTCTTATCACTGCCAAATTATTATATCTAAGCCTTAAAGCACCAAAAGCAAAAGACAAAAGTCATATCTGCAGAAATATAAAAAAAAATTACGTCTGCAAAGTTCCAAAAATTATGTCCCCCCACCATGCAGGGGGAGGGGGGGGGGACATATTGTTTTTGGTGTGGATCCTGTCAGCATCAGCTTGTCTGCACTATATCTCCTGAACAGATACATGCATTTTAACCAAACTTGCACAGATATATCACTGGGTGGGGGGTGGGGGTGGGGTGGGGGAAACTGATTAGATTTTGGTCACCTTGATCTTATTTTCAAGGTCACAGGAGGTCAAAGAATGGTGAAAATAGCTTGTCTGCATCATATCTCCTGAAGGAATTGGTGGATTTTTACCAAACTGGCACATATATATCACTGGTAGATGCAAATAACATTAGATTTTGGTGACCTTGATCCCATTTCCAAGGTCACAGGAGGTCAAAGAGGGTTGAAAAATGCCTTGTCTGCACCATATCTCCTGAAGGAATTGATGGAATTTTACTGAATGGCACAGGTATATCACTGGTAGATGGCAAAGAAGTGATTAGATTTTGGTGACCTTGACCCCATTTTCAAGGTCACAGGAGGTCAAAGAGTGTTGAAAAATGCCATGTCCGCACCATATCTCTTGAATGGATGGATGGATTTGAACCAAACCTGCACAGATATATAATTGGGAAATGCAAAAGAACTGATTATAATTTGGTGACCTTGACCCTATTTTCAAAGTCACAGGAGATCAAAGAATGTCGTAAAATGGCTTGTCTGCTCCATATCTCCTGAACGGATGGATAGATTTGAATTAAACTGTCTCAGATTCGTACATCACTGGGAGATGGAAAAAAAGTGATTAAATTTTGGTAACCTTGACCCTATTTCAAGGTCACAGGAGGTCTTAACTTGGCTGCATTTAGGGAAAGTGCAGGTGGGGGGACATCTGTTTTTGTCAAAAAACAATTCTAGTTTTATTTTATCATACTGAGAATTCAAAGACTATCGGGCAATATTTGTAGATCCAGATGAGGCCACTCATGATTTGCCACCTCATCTTCTCAATTTCCACTTTTTTTTCATTTTTGACACTTTAAATGCTATATTTATGTTCCAGTTTTGAATTTAGATGACGTCTTTTACATGTACGGTAGTATTGAAAGTGGTATCGCACTTGTTAAAATATGGGGTTTGCATTATATGCCATTCTGTCTGCACAGTTTGGTTAGCATCTTTTGGACATTCAGCATGGCTTGAAAATCAGCTTGATCAAATAATAGTGCTTTAGAGATAACAAATGTCCCTCCCACCAAGGCATTTTCCAAAGTGTCATTGCTATAAGTAAGTAAGTAAGGTCTTTATTGGCTATGTTGGCTTAATTACCATGAAAAGAAGGTCAGAATCACCAAACATAACTCATTGGCACCTCAAAATTATTCAGACTAAGTTTAGTTATAACCTGTCAAATATACCATCGCAAGTTTTCCTGTGGCCTTGATATTGGACTGATATTATTCTTAAATCTTGTATTTTTTTAGTTCTAATAAAATCATTTATCATATGATGTCGCATCTGAGAGTGTAATAAAGCCATGCATTAAATGCGATAATCCACTAGTGGATTAAATATGCAAATTACGTCGTAACGTTTTACGTTGACGTCCATAAAAACGTCGCGTTTTCTAATGGCGAAATCGTGACGTTTTAGTGCATATTCTGTTGATAAAATGCGATTTTAGTGTCATATGATAAATAGAATCTTGCATTTGTGCTCCTCTATTATTGAATTTATTAAACTCGTTGGGGAAAACCGATAAGATGCTCGAAGCCTCGCATCTTATCTTTTTCCCCAACTCGTTTAATAAATTCAATAATACACGAACACTCATGTAAGATCCTCTATTACCACCTCATTGGTTGTCATAACAAGTGCCAAACATAATGAGCACTAGTGATAATGAGCGCAGGTGGCTGTGCAACTTAATCCATTAATACTAAGTGTCCTATATAGGGAACTTTTGCAGACAGTGTAGATTCAGATCAAAAGCTGCAGAACGTGGCATCTGATTAGCACTTTGACTGTTTGTATAAAAGGAATTTCTGGGGAAAAACCTTAAAAATCAGTGTAGAGCCAGATCAGGTGCTTGATTTCTAAATTAAAAAAATAAACCTGAATTCAATTCAAAACCCCTATACTGGAATGGACCTGTCAGAACCGTTAGACAGCAGCCAGACATGAGTGGGATATACATGCATATAGGGAAATCCCAAGCCAGAATGTGCATTCACACAGACTGACCAGAGCCCACCTTCCTACTCCCTTACATGTCTTGTTAGGCTGAAATCCTGGGTGCACATGAAATGATTCAACTTTCGCCACTTGTTCGCCTTTATCCAGTGCAAACTGGTTGTGCTCGCCCAGAACGATCTCCCAGTCTCCGGTAGTACCCATGCTGGCAAAAAGCCTGAAAAGAAAATTGAGCAGAATAATGTGAAAAAGACATTGGGGCATTGGGTCATGTGCGAAGAACCAGTCCTCAGAGCAGTCTATGCATTTGCGAAGATAGATAGGAGTTTCCATTCATGCTTTATAGGTCCTCCATGATTTATAATTTTGTGTTCATGGTCGCGAACAGCGAAAACTGCATGGACAGGCAGATGATCTGAGTCTTTGCCATGTGACGCGCAATAGTACTCAATTCTATTTCGGAATGTTGGTCGCTAAGATACAACTATCCGAATAGGTCAGGCCACAGATACCTTGGGTAAGTCATTTTTTGCGTGTATGAACACCTTGACCGTTACCCTTGATAAGAAAACCTGTATCAACACTTCTGGAAAAAACATATTCACTATCAATTCTATCTTTATACAAAAGGTTTTAATGCTATCATGAATATGGTATTTTTTAAACCCTTGTCCAGAAGTGGCCGGGCCGCGTAGCGCAATCGGTAGGGCACCTGACTCATAAGTGAGGTCCTGGGTTCGAAATCCGGTCTGACCACATACTTTCGTTTCTCCTTCCGCTGATTCAAGAAGGGCAGTTACTGGCGAAAGTATGTGCACTTAGTACTGGTTAGCCGCTTAGGAGGTCTAAGCCTGCCCAGGAATAGTGTGGTTAGGTTAACCAGTGACCGTCCCGACATGACCATAGTTGTTAACCGTGGACGTTAAGCAACAAATCAATCAATCAGTTGTCCAGAAGTGTAAAAAACAAGTTTTATGATTAAGGGTAGTGGTCAAGATGTTCTAACACGCAAAAATTACTGACTCCCAGTTATCTGTGGGTCAGGCTCGGAAAAGCCCACACACTTTCAATGCATATGTAGGTAATTTCTAAGAAACAACATATTTGCTGTCACTGCGGCTTCTGCGTCTATATCGGCGCTTATGCAAATGTTTAATGAATAAGCTTATTCGGCATGGTGCTGAGGTGAGCTGTGCTATCATATGACAGAGCTTATTCAAGTCTTCAAAGTGACAGCGCTTATTCAAGCCTTCAAAGTTCTAGATGTACGGGGTAGTTGCCTTGATTGTGAACAGGAAGGTTACTGAGGTTATTGCCAAAATCGTTCTTTGTACCCGCGGCATAACGGATGTTTAAAAGGGCCAGTGGCGGCAGGGGATCGGTAGGCCCGCGATTTTCAGACCACATAAAACTGCGCCAAAATGGCATTCCTTGCAGAAACTGGAGCAAGAGCACACGCGTCTCGTGCGGACAACATAATTTTTGGACGTCACGTGAACAGAAATTTAGCCATGTGCGTCCTTTAAATAGCCATCTCAAATTGCAACAACAACAACAACAGCTTGTGCTTCAGCTCAAACCGATCTGTCTCTTAGCTTTTCACTTTCGCCTGGACTCAAAGCTATATATGCATACATTATCACTTGACGTTGCTGTTATTCAGTGGATAAACTCGTCATAAAAATCGTATGACCACACTCACTCGTAATAACACTTTGTCGCGTACACGTAACGTCATTGACTACGTCCGTGTCAGCAATGCGTTTTCTCATTGAAATAATGTTTATTTTGAGGACGATAAAATCCCATTTCAAAGGGGCATATGATAAACATAATCTTACTTTCCTGGTCCGAAGTTCATATGAAATGTGCCCCGTGCCAACCGGGGGTATAAATAGTTGGATGCTTAAGCTTGTAGCAGGTGGTGAAACCCCACTATACAAGCAACCGTCCGTTATATAGTTGGTTTAAACAATATTTTATTCGAATAAGTTGCTATACAATTGTACATAATATTATATAGTACAGGGTCTGATAGAAAGCTGAAGCTTATTTAAATCATCTCCTGAAACAATATGAACACAGCAATTAACATACGTGAATGGTGGAAAGAAAACAAGTAAATCAGGTGAAAGAAATGAAAACAAAAAATGTTTAAAACAGAGAATACCACATGGCTAAACACATATCCGTAGCCAGCAAGTACTCTTCGCAGGCTTTTGTGCCCCGAAGCTCCACGGGGACCAGGTGCCCATGGTCTGTGTGGGAGAACCTATGTACAGACAAGCCTTTCGCAGACACCTGTCCCCGCGGAGCTTCGGCAGGCACATGTATACGAGTAGCACTTGCCAGTTATGCCGTTATATAGTTCATACAGTTTAACTGATCAAATTTAAATGATCAAATCTTCCGTACAAACAGATCCAACGTGCTAATTTAAATAAACCCCATTTGGAAATTTATTAGATATTTAAGTAGACATCAAACGCGAATTCTATCCTTTCGATCTTTACTATTTCATGATACTAACATGCTTCATTTGTTTGTGTATCTTTCTGTGCTCGTGGGTCGCACACGGGACGAAGATTATGACCTCATCTGTGTATAATGCACCAGTCATTTGCAACCACGGCCCCCCTGGGGCCGGGGAATAGCGGAGATATTGACTTTTCACTCTGCAAAGCCCTGGTATATGCCCTGCACTGTGGGGACATTATTTATGTCAAATCCCTGGTAAAGGTCTCCGCCCCCAGGGGATCATATAAGTTTAACAAGAGTTGGCACAAGACAACAAAGCGCGCCTTATGGGTGCCTGACTCTCACAGTCACAAAGACCTACAAATATATCAGGTCATTCTGTATTCAGTATCAAAGCCATCAGGCTGTAGATCCACACTGGTAAATCTTCTTGGTAAAACCCTCAAGTATATTCACACAGGTTTAGTCATCTGCAGTGTCAGACTGAGCCATTATCCCAGGTATATGATGAATACATACTAAATACAACTCAAAATATGAAGCAAAAGCACTGAATGATTAAATTTATGTCTGAGTGACCTCAAATTCCCAAAGAAGATGTTAATCTATAAATAGTTTTGGAGGCACAAAGCAAAATCAATGAACCATGAAATATAGGTCACAGTGATCTATAAATAATATAAGGTTATTCTCCATGTCAGGCTGATCCACTATGCCAGATATGATGTTAATCCATCAAACAGTGCTTGAAATATAAGACAAAATCACTGGACCATGAACAAAGGTCAAGGGCACAGGAGTCTGCATGGTAGCTTTGCAGCTGCTGCAATTATAGGGATATGCTATTTGACCAAGTATCAAGTCTCTTATGTCAAAGGTTTCATCAAAACTAAAAAATTTTGCCTTAAAAACAGTGCCAAACAGCAAAGTCAGTCAACCGTAACATATAGGTCAAGGACATACAATTGTGTCATGCAGCTGCTGCAGTCATATGGATGTATATATGTACCATGTATGATGATTGTAGCTGCTGGAGTTTGTAAAATGCAGTGTTGAACATCGAGTTAAACGCAATTGTTAACATCGGTTAACCTGATCACGGATGCCGACGCTAAGGTTAACGCAGACGCTGACGCTAACGCATACTCAGACTACGACGCCGGGGGTATAGCATAAGCTCTCCTTTGCTTTGCAAAGGCGCGCTAAAAATCAATATTCTGACAATTTCATTAAAAACACTCCATTTTTCTCACCGTTTTGGCGGGAATCAAAAGCCCGGCGTATCCACGGCACTGCCGGGACACCTCTTATGTAAAAACACTGTACTTAAGCCCCGCTATGCCCCCGCTATCCCAGGCCCCATGGGGGCGGTGGTTGCAAATGACTGGTGCATAACAAGTGTCTTGTATATGTGTCACTTTTCCAAACTCGAGCACGTTGCACTTTAAAATTAGAAAGAAATTTGTCTCAACAGAAAAATAATAAACAATTTGTCTTCTGTAGCAATTGTCTGCTACGTTTTGTTTGCATATGCCTTAAAGTTTCAAATCATTTAACAAATCTTATATGTTTCTACCTCTTCTTACCTATATACATAAATTTTTTATCATTTGGACGTATACACAATACTTTTAACATTTGGTCGCTTTTGAACTTGTCATATATAGAAATGTTTTATATTGTTGACGTTTAGACGCTGTATGCCCTTACCAGGGTTGAGCGTCTATAAATAATCTAACATTCATTCATTCATATGAAATGACCACTCGTGTATGCATGATTTTATCAGCGTAGCGCAATCGGTAGGGCACCTGACTCATAAAACCGGTCTGGCCACATACTTTCGTTTCTCCTTCCGCTGATTCAAGAAGGGCAGTTGCCAGTTACTGGCGAAAGTATGTGCACTTAGTACTGGTTAACCGCTTAGGAGGTCTAAGCCTGCCCAGGAATAGTGTGGTTAGGTTAACTGACCGTCCCGACATGACCATTTCTGTTTACCGTGAACGTTAAGCAACAAATCAATCAATCAATCTTCCATCCTCCCTTAACATTTGACCTAAATGTGAATTATTTGGTTAACCTTTTGCAATATCACAGCCGCAAGCCAAGGGTACTATGTCCACTTTGTTCCTTACGTAAGAAACAAAACGGACTTAGTACCATTGGCTTACGATGATGGCGATATAATGGGTATAATATTTCCGTAAGGTTCATTTCAGAGTTCAGTTGTCCATAGCCTGGTTGGCTGAAAGTTGTTGTTAGCCTAGGATTTGTGGAGCCCCGGTAGCTCAGTAGGTTAAGCGCAGGCCTATTAATCTAGCTGTCCCGGGTTCTAGCCCCGATGTAGACTGGAATCTTTTCAATCGTAAGCGGGGTTCCATTGCACAGAGCCTTTCATCATCATCTACCCATCGTCATGATATGACTGAAATACTGTTAAAAAGGACGTAAAATCGCAAATCATCCATCCATCCTAGGGTTTGGTAAGTGTGCTATCACATAAATTGGTGGTGAATGGTGTGCACATAGTCATAAAAGTGTGCGCCTTATGGACAGCGTAACTTACCCCATACAATGAGCCGCCGTGAGAACCCACTGTGGTTGGATGAGGGCACCCCCGCATATATGTTTCATATGGGACTGTTCTGTAAAAGGGAACGGCTTAAGATAGTGTAGGGAGACCAAGAATGGCCATTCTCCACGTGCCATAGTTCTGCCATTAACTACACGGCGTTCAATCTCTATATCGCGGGCTTCTGTGAGAGAAGCAGTGCATATTGCGCTGCAGAAAACTGAAAAAGGGAGAGAAAAAAAGCAAGTGAGCAACACTTTATGTGGCACCCTAGCATAAATTTACACATGCATGTCTAATGATTTAAGTGAAAAAAAAACAAAACAAAAAACAAAAAAACAAAAAAAAACAGTGAATTTACTGTGATTATTTTAGCTGATTTCTGTCCGACAAAAGTAAAAGTTTTATTCTGCCATTCACAGTCTATACTGGCGTGCGACCAGTGGTGGCCGCGTACCAGTGGTGGCCGTTTGCATTTTGCACGCGCAATTACGTATTTGATCCGTCTCAGATTTGGCCATTTGGTAAAAGGAAACAAAAGGAACTCCCACTAAAAAGACTGGTTAAATTATCTCCCCGGAAGGCATAAGGTTAATAATTTCCCAAAGCTACCCTCATACCAACATTATTGCCTTGCCGGGGATCACAACCCTTGATACACACATAATTAAATACAGAAATAAACATGAACAAATTGCTTTATGAATGATTAGCTATGACGAAAAAGGTATAACCTACAACCAGCCTGCAAAAAAGCGTCTAAATTCTTGTAAATGACAGCACACGTGTACCCATTATTTATGTTTGTTTTCGACGTAATGTAGCGTGCGCCTACGAAATGACTACGTCAGAGTTTTAAAGTCCGTTTCATTCTATCTGTGCTGAACGCGCTAAAACTATTAAACTCTGACAAAGACCACAGACTTACAATGACATATCAAAGTTTAAATCCACAACAAGGTTTTGAAAAATGCATCATTCAACGCATGACATTCGTGACGGCCATCACTGGTACGCCACGCTCGTATTTCAATGCGTTTTGGTGACCTAGTTTGAGGATCTGCCACAGGCACAAGTTATAGTCTATTTAAAAAAATAAATCAGTATTATAACGACAGTTACCCCTAGTTTATTAGTAAACCAAACTATAGAATCACTAATCACTATATGTCCGTTACAAGATAAAAAGAGTAACAAAAAAACGGCCACCACTGGTCGCCTGCCAGTATATGCTTTTATACTAGGTTTCATGTAGTATCGATCAGCTCAAACTATTATAGCTGATAAATTAATGTACACTGTCTTACAAATCTAATGATGTATTGTTTAAAGAAATTGAATGATATTTAGTTCGGTTGTTTTAACTACTACCCTATAGGCCTACCAACAACTCATGGAGGCAAGCCCGGACCCAGATCACCACATACTGGTGGGGCTCTGGATGACTTGTGGGGCTGGGAGGTGCCGCTTTGTATGTGTGTGTGGAGGGTTTGGGTGGGTGGGGGAGTGACTTGAAATTATATGACAGAATTAGGTATCAGTTGAGAATGTGCGTTTTGCCTTGAAAAAAATATGTTGTGATATCTCATTAGAATCGCCTACCGAGGCGATTCTAATGAGATGTCACAACATATATTTTTATATAAATCTAACCACATGGGCTGTCATCAGTTGCGCCTTATTATCTAGAAGCCTACATATTATTCACAACACAGAGGCCCAGATGGCGGGGCTGAAGCTACAAAGCCCACCCCCTGGATCCGGGGCTGGCCGAGGAAACGGTTAAGTTTTATTTAGCCTACCTTGTTTACTCTTGTTACATGTATTTCTGGCGGTAAAATGTAGCATTCAGGACCCAGTTGTTCAAAGCATCGTTTTCTTAACGAATTCGTTAGTCAAGATTTCGTCTTCTAGTGCACACAGAATCAAATGTCCTTAAAGTTTTTGCTGAAAAATGAGACAAGCCTTTGCAGTGCAAAAAAACGCCTCACATTTTTTCAGCAAAAAAAAAAAAAAAAAAAAAAAAAAAAAATAAATAAATAAATAAAAAATAGATAAATAAAATAAAAATCCGAACACTAGACCTAGTGATTCAAAGCATCATTAGCTTAACGAAGTTGTTAGTCAAGGATTCGTTAAGTCTTGTACATCTATGAATAAAATCAAGTGCGCTAATACTTTTTTCCGTAAAAAGAATTATGCTTTTACACCCATTTTTTCGGCAAAAAAGGAATTATTTTTGCGTATAATACAATATAATTCAAATGTATGTTTGAAAATTTAACGCCTCGTTAATTAACGACGTGCTAGTTTCGAACAACCGGGCCCAGATGTATTATGGTAGTTTTTTTTTTTCAACAATAACTGAAATGCTGAGTATCCCCAATGAAACGGTGATGTCTAGAAAAGTGAGAGAAAATGTAAAATAGTAAAATAATTTATGTGAACTTACAAAATGCCTTTAAAATCATTTTAAAACAGCGGACATATCCAGCGAATACTTTTGCGGAAAAAAGGAAATGTTGACCGTCGTTCCGTATTTAAGTGCGGGTCTTTGGCACCTCAGTCATTGTCGCCTATTTAACGCTTTTGTCTTTTTTTCGAATATACGGAGGTTGAATGTGAAAATGAAGTGATAAGAATGATTCAAGTGGAAAAACAAGAAAAATATACCCTGTATGATTACGAACAGCGAAGACTATGATCATACTCCACAACGCGCAGTCTGATCAGTCTTCTCTGTTTGCATATAAAACATAATTATGGGTCCTGAAGAGGCTGAACAGGGAATAGCGAAGACTACGAGCGTGACTATGCGAGTTGGTCTGGGTCTTCGCTATTTTCATATGGTAATAACCACCATTTCTTGTGTCCCAATTTTGTTGTCCTCAACAAAATTGAGCCGCAACACGAGAAAACCAACAATGTGGTTGTGCGCATAGCGCAGACTCAGATCAGCCTGGGCATCCACCCAGTCAGATCAGATTTTTCTCTAAGCGCTTAAAGGTTAGCTAAGGGTCTTAACTACCTCCATGCGGACAGCGAAGACTCTGATCAGACTGGGCGGATGGCTGCACTACCACTTTGTTGGTTTTCTCGTGTCGCGGCTCAAATAGAAGTCACTATCCTCATCACCTTTCGTCTGTCCGAAAAATAATTCACTTACTCCACAGATTTGAAATTTTGTATTTTATGTAACGTTACGCGAGTTGAGGCAAGCTGTCTTGCCTAGCGGCATGGCTGCCCGAGCATGGCTGGTCTCCAGCTAATGTCCCCGAGTACGCGTATCTGTTGCCATCGTAAACAATTTCTCGATGTCATGCATGAATTATCCATTTGTGTTAGATCTGCTCTGTCTCGTCGATATTCCAGAGTAGGTAGGCCTAACACTTTTAATCTTTCACTATATGATAAACCTTGCAAAGATTTTACCAGCCGTGTTCCTCTCCTCTGCACATTTTCAATAGTTATGTTATCTTTCTTGTACAGGGGTGACCAGATTGGTGATGAATATTCTGTCATTTCCATAAATGTCTTTAAGTTTAAGCTTGAGCTTGAGAAGTAATGGGGGGTCGGGGGGGGGGCTAAGCCTCCCCCCAGAAGTTGAGATATTTAAAAAAAATGAAGACTGAAAGAAGAATTCTGACCCCCCCCCACCCAATATGCCAAAATATATGACCCCCCCCCCCTGCTCAATGGCTTTTTGATTCCCCCCCCCCCCCCCCCCCCCCCCCCCCCCAGTACATCACCAAAAATATCTAACCCCCCTAAATGTACCCCCCTTGATAATAAATGACTCCTCCCTAAAATTGGCAAAAGTACTAGAATCATAAGTTTGAAGTCGTGTTAAAATCTTTGAAACACTGATAAATTCGAAGTTTTCCGACTCCCAAGTCCGAGCAACAAGGCTGACAAAACGGAGTACGCCAACTGCGATTACCGCGTACGGTTATCACGAGACACGCACCCTAACAAAACAAGAGGTCCTAAAGGTCAAGGTTATGTTTTTATGTTTACAGTTTTACACAAGCACTCAAAACTTTCATTGTATTTGCATACATTTTGTAATTAGGTGATGTATTGACCGAAATTTCGCTTCAGTGCGGATGATTAATCAAATATTTGCCTTTTTATCATCGAGATATCAGCTGTCAAGGAATTAAAGTTGTGTATCTTTCAGTAAAATACTTGTTCAGCACTTGCTGTTAAAAAAGTACAGAATAAACGTGCCAAGGTAAAGGCAATAACGCGGTTCAAAGTACTTCTCAAGAACTGCCAAAGGTGGCTCTAAGAGCCACATTTTCATCAGAACTAGCACCTTAATGTGACAAGATGGCTAAGCTCTTGAACAAAGCGCTGCTTCAAAAGATTTTGTGTGCAGGATTTCGACAAGGGTCAAGCCTTGAAATAGGTGGACTGATAAGCAAAAGAGGAGCAGCAGGTTTTAGAGGTCTTGCAGGCTGCAGTTTCCAGCAACACAGAAGATATGCTCAGACTGCCGCGGCTACAGCAAATACTAAACCAGGTAGGTACAGTACTTATAATTTCAAAACAAAAATGATCTTGCCACAGTGCTGCAGGTTAGACAGGTTAACAGGGATAAATCATCGTGTATATTTCTCCATAAAAATCATGTTTAGTAGATTAGGCCCTTCATTAGAACCATCTCATTGACAAATTTATATAAAATAGCCTGAAGTAATAACTGTCATCATTTCAGACTTACCTCCAGAACTACATATGGGGCGGGGTTTTAAGATTATTTCCAAGATAATTTTTCTTAATCTTATCATCTCAATGAGATATGTTTATCTTAACCCAACTTTGGTGGACTTACGGGCACTTTTTCACAGAAAAAGTGAGTGGCGTTTACTGGAAGAATTTTCAGCTCACTTGAGCCAGAGGCTGCGGGGGAGCTTGTAGTATAGGCAGGCTCTGCTGTCATTGTCCATCTGTCATCAGGCAACAATTTCAAACCACTTCTCCTCTGAAACCACTGGGCCAATTGTGACCAAATTCCATATATAGCCTAAAAAAAGCCTTTTTAACATGTTTAATCTAAAATATTTCTGTACTGTGAAATTATTTTTTGCAGACATGTTTTGCTACCAGTGTGAGCAGACCAAGTCAAGGAAGGGCTGTGTTACAGTAGGGGTCTGCGGGAAATCTCCCCAGGTTGCAGCCCTCCAAGATCTTCTTCTTTATGTCTGCCAAGGCCTTGCTGTCTGTGCCAACAGAGCCATCAATATGGGAGTTTATGCCTCAGAGGAAACAAATGATTTCATTCTAAAAGCATTTTTCAGGTATGACCCATGCTTTTGTTTGTACAGTAAAAATTGTAAGTATTCGGACAGTTTGGTTTGAGCAAGGAGTGCAGACCCAGATCAGACTGCTCCTAAAGAGCAGTCTGATCAGGGTCTACATTGCTTGCCATTCCATCTTCATCTTCTGGACACTACTGCATTGTAGAACAAAACTGTTCCAGAATTAGGACTGTTACAGTGACTGTTTTTGGTGTCCAAATTTTAAGAATTTTACAGTAACGTCTTAAAAATACACTACAGTTTAGTTATTAAACAGAGATCTTCAGCTCACAACAGATTAAAACAGATCTTAATTGGCCTCACAACATACAGTTTATACATGTGTAGATATGCTTGCCATGATGAAAAAGAATTGCACAAGTTTATTGACACAATGTGCCAGCAATGAAAACAGTTGACTTTGCAAACATTGTAGATCAAGAATTCACACAATGTGCCTACAATGAAAACAGTTGACTTTGCAAACAGTGTAGATCAAGAAGAGAAGGGGGTGGGGGAGTGGAACAACAATTTACAGCAGAAGTAATAGTTACCGGATGAGTGCGAGGGGTGTATGAATTGGAAAGACCTGAGCACGGGGAAATGGGAACACCGAGCGGCTTTAGCCGCGAGGTGTTTTCATTTGCCCGTGCTCAGGTCTTTCCAATTCATGCACCACGAGCACGAATCCGGTAACTAACTTACATTTCGACACAGTAATGCTATCAGCTCCAAACTGATCTCTCGTGCAGTTTATGAATCCGTCGAATGTAGCTGTAAACATTGTACAGAAGTAGAAGTAAAAATTGTCTGTGTATCTGGATTTAACCTGCCCGTAAAAGTGGTAAGAACTTTTAATATACTGCAGAATTTCAAATTTTAAAGTCACCATTATTGGTTAGATAAATGTTTTCTGATATTTCTACACCGTTTAAAAAAACGGACATATTTGGCCATGCGCTGTCAGTCCGTCCGTCCGTAAACATTCTTATGCCCGCCATATATAGCACAGTCACTGTTCAAAATTTTATTAGAATATGTATAAGGTCAGGGCGATGTGTCGCGTACAATAATGGTTGCCCCCTCCCCTCCCCTTTTTTTAGCTCACCTGAGCCAGCGGCTCCGGGGGAGCTTATAGGATGGTAAGGCTCCGTCGTCGTCCGTCCGTCGTCCGTCCGTCCGTCCACAATTTCAAATGACTTCTCCTCTGAAACCGCTGGGCCGATTGTAACCAAATTTCATATAGAGCCTCCTGGGACCTTAGGAACGAAAAGTTGTTCAAACGGTCCTGGTCACATGACCAACATGGCTGCCATGCCCGTATATGGTAAAAACCTGAAAAAATCTTCTTCTCCAGAACCAACAGGCCGATGGCCTTGAAACTTGGTATGTAGCATCGGGTACGCGAGTACTACCAAGATTGTTCAAATTATGACCTTGGGTTGACCTTGACCTTTTTTATGGTAAGGTCAAATTTGCTTCCTTATGGTTTTATATGGCAAGTTGCTACAACATAAGATATCTTGCAAACTGTTCAAGATTTTGGGCTAAAAATTGGTATCTACAGTCATCTTAATGAGTACATGAAGATTTACGAGTACAAGAGGTCAAGGTCATTCTTTGACCTTTGACCCTGAACTCTCATATTTTGACAAGTTCTAACAATCTCCTCAAAAGCCACTCAGCCAATTGAAACCAAATTTCATATAGAGCCTGCAGAGGTTGAGGGAACAAAAATTTATTCCTACCGTCCAGGTCACATGACCAACATGGCCACCACTCCCGTATATGGTAAAAACCTTTAAAAATCTTCTTCTCCAGAACAAGTTGACCGATGGCCTTGAGTTTTGGTATGTAGCATTGGGTACTTGAGTACTATCAAGATTGTTCAAATTATGACCATGTGTTGACCTTGACCTTTTTTTACGGCAAGGTCAAATTTGGGAAAATGCTAGAACATGAGATTTCATGATAAATTTTTAAGATTTTAGCCTAAAAATTGGTATATACCGTCAACTTAATGACTACATGAAGATTTGTGAGTACAATAGGTCAAGGTCATTTTTTGACCTTTGACCCAGAACCCTAGTATTTTTAGCTCACCTGAGCCAGCGGCTCCGGGGGAGCTTATAGGATGGTAAGGCTCCGTCGTCGTCCGTCCGTCCGTCGTCCGTCCGTCCACAATTTCAAATGACTTCTCCTCTGAAACCGCTGGGCCGATTGTAACCAAATTTCATATAGAGCCTCCTGGGACCTTAGGAACGAAAAGTTGTTCAAACGGTCCTGGTCACATGACCAACATGGCCGCCAAGCCCATATATGGTAAAAACCTGAAAAAATCTTCTTCTCCAGAACTAAAAGGCCGATGGCCTTGAAACTTGATATGTAGCATCGGGTACGCGAGTACTACCAAGATTGTTCAAATTATGACCTTGGGTTGACCTTGACCTTTTTTACGGTAAGGTCAAATTTGCTTCCTTATGCTTTTATATGGCAAGATGCTACAACATAAGATATCTTGCAAACTGTTGAAGATTTTGGGCTAAAAATTGGTATCTACAGTCATCTTAATGACTACATGAAGATTTACGAGTACAAGAGGTCAAGGTCATTCTTTGACCTTTGACCCTGAACTCTCATATTTTGATAAGTTCTAACAATCTCCTCAAAAGCCACTGGGCCAATTGAAACCAAATTTCATATAAAGCCTTCAGGGCTTGAGGGAACAAAAATGTATTCCTACCGTCCAGGTCACATGACCAACATGGCCACTACGCCCATATATGGTAAAAACCTTTAAAAATCTTCTTCTCCAGAACCAGTTGACTGATGGCCTTGAGACTTGGTATGTAGCATTGGGTACTTGAGTACTATCAAGAGTGTTCAAATTTTGACCTTGTGTTGACCTTGACCTTTTTTACGGCATGGTCAAATATGGGAAAATGCTAGAACATGAGATTTCATGATAAGTTTTGAAGATTTTGGCATAAAAACTGGTATATACAGTCATCTCAATGGGTACCAGAAGATTTGTGATAACAAGACGTCAAGGTCATTCTTTGACCTTTGACCCAGAACTCTCATATTTTGATAGTTTCAAACAATCTCCTCAAAAACCACCGGGCCAATTGGGACCAAATTTTTATAGAGCCTCCAGGGGTCGAGGAATGAAAAAGAATTCTAACGGTCTTGGTCACATGACCAACATGGCCACTATGCCCATATATGGTAAAAACCTTTAAAAATCTTCTTCTCCAGAACCAATTGACCGATGGCCTTGAGACTTGGTATGTAGCATTGGGTACTTGAGTATTATCAAGATTGTTCAAATTATGACCTTGTGTTGACCGTGACTTTTTTTACAGCAAGGTCAAATATGGGAAAATGCTAGAACATAAGATTTCATGGAAAGTTTTGAAGATTTTGGCCTAAAAATTGGTATATACAGTTGTCTTAATGAGGTCATGAAGAATTATGAGTACAAGAGGTCAAGGTCATTTCTTGACCTTTGATCCAGATCGCTCATATTTTGACATTTTTAACTATTTCCGCAAAAGCCAAAGGGCCAATTGTAAACACATTTCATATAGAGCCTCCAGGGGTTGATTAAATAAAAATTTGTTCAAACAGTCCAGGTCACATGACCAACATGGCCGCCACTACCACTTATGGTATAATTCTTTAATATTTTTCTTCTCCAGAACCAATACACCTATGGCCTTGAGACTTGGTAAGTAGCATGGAGTACTAGAGTACCACCAAGACTGTTCAAATGGTGACCTTGGGTTTACCTTGACCTTTTTTGCGGCATGGTCAAATATGGGAAAATGCTAAAACATAAGATTTCATGGAAAGTTTTGAAGATTTTGGCCTAAAAATGGTATATATGGTTGTCTTAATGAGTACATGAAGATTTATGAGTACAAGCGGTCATGGTCATTCTTTGACTTTTGACCCAAGACTCATATTTGACCCAAGACTCATATTTTGACAATTTCAGACATGATAAGAAAAAGCCACCTTGTCAATTGCCCAGGTGAGCGATTCAGGGCCTCATGGCCCTCTTGTTTTTAGTTTTCGAGTTATGTCCAAAGGTCAGGGCGACGTATCGCGTATAATAATGGTTGCCTTCCCCTTCCTAGTTTTTGAGTTATGTCTCTTGATCATGTTGATTAGTTTTTTTCCAGATTAGTCTTGTGCACGCCACCATAACTACATAACTGAATGGGATATTTTGATGAAACTTCATGGCAATGTGTATGAGGTTCCGACCAAGTTTCGCGTATAAAAGTGGTTGGTCTCCCCTCCTTTGTTTTGGAGCTACGACCCTTTGTAAAAATGGACTTTTGGAGACCAATCAGAAGAATGAAGAACAGATCAGCCTGCATAGTCACACATTTTGAGTCGTGACTTCCTCGTATGGATGAAACATTTGAAGACCTTGTTCTTTCTGCGCAGATGCTGATCCGATTTTTGGTTGTTCTCATAAGGCAAAAACATTTCCTTCTCATATTTCTCATTATGATTACATGTGGCGTCGCGTGGAAAGGACCCATTAGCACATGCATACGTTAGAACAGCAAAATCAATGTTCAGCTCAAATAAGCTAGCGCATCGCTGTCGGTTGATCAGCGTCTTCATTTTTATTCATATGGGCAAGATTCGGGTAAGACAGCGCAGTTGCGCAGTCCGCGTCCCTCTCGGAAAGGTGGGTTTTGTAAATACTCTAACCAATCTGCGCAGCGGAGCAGACTGTTCGAAGTGTCTGCTGCCAAATACATGTACATTTCCCAGGGTCCGTAAATTGTTTTGCGAACAAGGTACTATGATCAGACTGGCATTATGCGCAGGCTGATCAGAGTAACCTGTTTGCAACAATCAAAAGGTATATTTTCACATGACACTAATCATTTTAAGTCAGCTAATCATGTGAACTAGAATTTGCACGGACCCAGGTGTTTCTTTGAGGAACCACCTGGGCACGAGCCTTTTTGTATGGGAGTCTATGGAGAAAACATCTCACGGTTATGCAATCTTAGGGTGTTCAAGTTGGTTACTAACCCGAAGGAAACAAAGGAAGCGAAGTGTAATTATTAGAAGACTGATTTAGATAATTATGACCTCATTTTTATGTTTTCACGTTGGCCGTCCGTGTGTCTGTCCGTCCGTCGTACGTACGTCCGTCCGTCTGTCCGTCCGCACTTTGTTTCCGTTCGATAACTTAAGTATTTATCAACGGATTTCCTTCAAATTTTGCATATGCGTTTGTACTGAGAATGTCTCGCTTGGGATTGTTAATGGGCAAATTAAATAGTTAATTTTTTACAGAGTTATGGCACTTGTCAATGTACAAAAAACGGTTTCTGGCCTCTAGTTCCTATACTACTTGGAGTATTATGATGAAACTTCACGAACATGATCGAAGTAACAAAAGCTTTTTATGAGCACAGGAATTTTATCATAGGGGGTTATCTGCCCCTGCCCTGGGACTACCCCTGCGAGGAATTCAAGAAATCATTCTAGAACAGTTCTTGAACTAGTTTCAGAATTGTTCTTGAACATTAAATGGCCGTTCTAGAACTTGAAGTTCAAGAACTACTTCAAGAACTTGTTCTAGAACAATTTCTCTGAAGTTCTTGAAGTAGTTCTTGAACTTCAAGTTCTAGAACGGCTATTTAATGTTCAAGAACAATTCTAGAACTAGTTCAAGAACTGTTCTACAATGATTTCTTGAATTCCTCACAAGGGTAGCAATTCAACCAAAGTGAATGCACATCCAGTTCACAATGCATGCCATTTATATTTTATGATATACAATGTCAGGAGTGTCCAACTATAATGATGGACAGAATGTCTCTAGGCCCTCTGCTTCACAGGCAGATCCCATAAAAACAAATTATATTGTTTTGATATTTTCCTGTTGTATTCTTTAATAACATTCTGAAAAATCATAACTAAATGGTGTTCAGTGTGTTGTTGTCAAATTGTAATTAAAATTGCCAAATTGTAAGTTCTGTATAGGTGGAAACCTAGAGGGTACATTCCACTAAATATTCATGAGGACTTGCCCCGCCTATTTCGGGGAGAGCATTAGGTCTACATTGTAAGAGAGATGACGTCATCTGTCAATCATGCATGTTAGATTTCTTGCAGTATAAAAAAAGACCAACAAATGATAGTTACAAAAAGGCATATTTAATTGAGAAATATTTTACCAGAAGGAGATGGGGTTGATTTTGGTAACTGATCCCCTAGGAAAAAAGTATGCTCTTTTTTGGTGTACGAATCGATGGTTGCCATACTCAGCCTAGCTTAGCGGCTCACTGAGATGGGAAGGCAGTGGATGTTTTCATTTCAAATTGATAGGCTAGGATGACACTTTAAAGCAAGACAGGTTTGGAAAACTTTGTATGTACAGTTTTGTAATAAAATGACCAGATGTTAACATTGTCGTCTATGGAAAATAAATGGTGGAATGCAACCTAAAGCGCATTAAGTCAGATTGACCTTGGCCTTGTTTCTTTCTTTCGGTTTCGCTTTAGATGCATATCTAGATATATGTGTCCCTTTGACCATTAAAAGTACATTCTTCTGTTTGTTATCCATAGTGAGATTGTTGTTGTAATTGATGATTTGATGCTTTAGGCCTAGGATCATCAGCAAAATTGAAAACAACATTTTTCTCCATGTACAATCCAGTGGTGGTGGTTGGGGGGGGGGGGGGGGGGGGGTTGGAATGCTACTATATTATTGTACTATAAGTTTTGATGGTAAATTATTTCACATTAGTCCAATTTCACATTACCCGGTTAGAGAAAAAGCATCTGGAACACCTGGAAACATTTAAAAGCCCATAAAAGCATGATATATGCGATTCTGCGAAATACAGAAAGCGTCACTTTTCGGAGACTTTTGAATGTAAATAAGTATTTTTTGAGGAAAAATATAATTTTAACCAAACATTTACCTTAAATTCATATCAACCTTGTTTCTCTGCTTCTTTTGGTGTACAGATTTGGACTATTAAACCAGTTTTACTGCATTTATGTCTTAAACAGCCTCAAAATACCACAATTTTAACCATATTGAGGGGGTATATATAGAAAATAGCCAATAAATGCTTATGTGTAACAGATTCAACCACATTTTCTTGTTTTTATTATTAAGAGAAGTATTAAGGCTCCTATGAAAAGATAAATGTTTCCATAGATATAAAAGAATAGCAACAAAATCATTATTAATTTTCATTAATCCTTAAAATCATCAGTTTCAGTCATTTCGCTACAGAAACCTCAGTCGACATAGTGAAACTGTCCTAAATGGTACATTTCTTTACGGATTCATTTGAAACTTGGAGATCACAATGAAAATGTATCAAACTAACATTCAAACTATTCAGTTTATGCCATATTACAAAAAGTTAGTTTGGTTTAGGGTACATTCCACTAAATATTCATGAGGACTTGCCCCGCCTATTTCGGGGAGAGCATTAGGTCTACATTGTAAGAGAGATGACGTCATCTGTCAATCATGCATGTTAGATTTCTTGCAGTATAAAAAAGACCAACAAATGATAGTTACAAAAAGGCATATTTAATTGAGAAATATTTTACCAGAAGGAGATGGGGTTGATTTTGGTAACTGATCCCCTAGGAAAAAAGTATGCTCTTTTTTGGTGTACGAATCGATGGTTGCCATACTCAGCCTAGCTTAGCGGCTCACTGAGATGGGAAGGCAGTGGATGTTTTCATTTCAAATTGATAGGCTAGGATGACACTTTAAAGCAAGACAGGTTTGGAAAACTTTGCATGTACAGTTTTGTAATAAAATGACCAGATGTTAACATTGTCATCTATGGAAAATAAATGGTGGAATGCAACCTAGATGGTGTTTATTGTTTTCTTGTCTACTTAAGATATTTTGAATAAATAATTGTTTGGAAGTAATTAATTCAAATAACTAGAATTTTTGACTTAAATTTAAAGGGAGGCTACTTTAACTTCAGTTCTAGTACAGTTCTAGAACCAACAAGTCAGTTCAAGAAATGTGGTAGTTCTAGCATTTTTATTCTTTCACTTTTGTGACTTTGTGACAACTGTTCAAGAACCCTTTGAATGTTGGCTAACAGTTCTAGACTTTGCAAATCAGTTTCAGAACTGGTTTAGTTCTAGAATAAATGCTCTAGTTACAGATCTCATAGTTTTAGAACCAGAATTCAAAACAATTCTGGTTCCAGAACCACAGTTCAAGAACAGTTGTTTTATTAGTTCAAGAACAGTTCTAAAGGTTCAACAAAAGTTCTTGAACATTTAAGATCTTGATATTAGTTCTAGAACAAATTTCACAGGGGACCAGTGTTCAAGAACAATTCAGGTTCCAGAACCACAGTTCAAGAACTGTTTTATCAGTTCTAGAACAGTTCTAAAGGTTCAACGAAAGTTCTTGAACGTTCAAGAAAATTATGTTAGTTCTTTAACAAATTTCGCAGGGGTATATACATGTATAAAATCATGAAAAATTCCATATAAAATCAGAGTTTGAAGCAATTTTTCTGAAACTTTCAGCAAAAGATCAAAGTGATGAAAGCCTCCAGTGATGCTCAAATTTACCCCATGGGAGTTATCTCCCCCTGTCCCCGACTATATACATGCATAAATCTGGAAAAATCAGTGTGTGAAAAAGGTTTGCAGTGGCGGGGTATTATGCAGCTGTTTGCGATGCTTTTATTGAAGAAAACGTTGTAGTCATTTATTGTTGTACTCTAAAAAAATATCACCCAAACATCCCTTATTGGGAGTAACGATGTGCATCTATAAGGAAATAATCATTTCTTATTTTAGCACATTAACGAATGTTAACTTTGACGCTGAACGATTCCAAGTGTACATAATGGAGGCTGTTGGGCGGCGAGAAGAAATTAAGGACTTGTACATAGCGGCTTGCAAGAAAGCCAACAAACCAGTTGATGAAGATCTGTTTCAAGGACCAGTGACCTGGATGCCAGAGCAACCCTACTCAGACCTGCTATATTTAGAATCAGAAGGTATAGATGCTTTCATTTGTAGTTAAAAAAACTTGTGTACTTACCGGTAGTAGCAGTGTTATGATGAGAGGATGCCATTTGCCCATCTGAACTCACTGATGGCCCTTTCAGAATGAAGGACCCAGGTGACCCTTAGAAATCCATCAGTTTTGCTTCTATTTCATGAAGTGAAGTCCCTTTAAAATTTACATAGGGCCTTTGAAACACAACTTAAGGGCAATTTTTTTATAGTCTTTGGAGTACCATAAAAAAATATCCGTAGTTTTTGTGAGCAAAATGTTGAAGATTCCTTTAAGAGTAGACCCCTACTTTGTAAGTTTTTCTTTACCCAAGAAAGCAAACAGGAAATCACAAAAGTTGTCTCCCTTTGAAAAAATGGTGTAAAAACAAAGAAGTATACCCATACAGCTTAAGGTATATGAATACACATCCAAGAGTGATCATTTTGATCTTATTTACAGTGCTCCAGATAAGGAATGTAACATTTTAGGGATAATTATCATTATTGCCCCATAAAAACATATTTTGTGACCCATCATTAGAACCGTCTCGTTGAGACGGTTCTAATGAGGGGTCACAACATATGTTTTCATTCAGAAATAAGAAAAATCATCTTTGAATTATCCTCAATACCCCTCTTATCTGGAGCTCTGTTGTTTACCTCCCTTTTGTTGGGGGGTGGGGACTTGTAAAGGAACGAATTTACTTTCCTTTCTCCGTTGAAGGAAGGGAGCCAATTACTATTCTCTAGAAGTTGTCTCTCGTGTAATAGTCATGGCTACTGTACACCATGCAGGAACATCTATACATCTTACTATTTTTGAGAACTTGTCATCTCACTATAAACCCGGATCAGAGCCATAGATAAGAGGGAGTATATGGTGATAATTAAGGATAATTTTTGTTATTTCTACATAGAAACATATGTTGTGACCCCTCATCTGAACCGTCTCGATGAGACGGTTCAGATGAGGGGTCACAACATATGTTTCAGTGAGAAAAAAAAATTATCCCTCAATTATCGTCAAATACCCCTCTTATCTAGAGCTCTGCTCTGGATGCATTTATATATACTACTTCCTATATCCTAGACCATAGAAAATCAAACATGCATGCAATGCAATGAAAATGCTATAAAAACTATTGAGGGATTATATTGGTGTATTTCAAAAAGATCTTGAGGATTTAGCATGTGTGAGAAGATCAAAACATACTGCAAGGACCCAAAATATAATGGCAGAAGTTCTAGCAAATTTTGAGGTAGACAGATTAGAATGCTGTCTAAGGTTTTGTCCTGTTTGTTATTCGATCAGCAATGTTCTGAGTCATTGGAGGCTAGTAAAGTCAACCTCTTAAATCCACGTTTTTTTGCCATTTTTACAAAAGGAAACAGTTTTTGTGATAAGTGCACCGGGCCGGGTAGCGCAATCGGTAGGGCACCTGACTCGTAAGTCAGAGGTCCTGGGTTCGAATCCCGGTCTGGCCACAGACTTTCGTTTCTCCTTCCGCTGATTCAAGAAGGGCAGTTGTCAGTTACTGGCGAAAGTATGTGCTCTTAGTACTGGTTAACCGCTTAGGAGGTCTAAGCCTGCCCAGGAATAGTGTGGTTAGGTTAACTGACCGTCCCGACATGACCTTAGTTGTTTACCGTGGACGTTAAGCATCAAATCAACCAAAAATGCACCCATTAAGTTTAAAGTAATATGTAAATGTTGGCTCAATATTAAGGGTTGTTGTACCATTTCACAAGAAAATCTGACTTATGGTGAATGAATACACTCTTCTTGGAAGCAACTTTTGCCTCTTCTAAATTTGGTCAGCTCAAAGGAAAGAATGTGATGCTAGAGGAGCTGGGGCCATATTCATAAAGCCACTTAAGTCGTTGCTATGCGGTTGCTAAGGCTAAATATCTATAAAGGAGATTCCCTACAACTATGAAATTTGGTCTGGAGGAACAGTCTTTGTAAGACTGTTCCTCCAGAGCAAATTTCATAGTTGTAGGGAATCTCCTTCAAAGAAATTTAGCCTTAGCAACAGCATAGCAACCACTTAAGTCGTTTTATGAATACAACCCCTGGTTCTTTTCTTTTAGAGTACATCTCTTTTTGGAGAGTTTCATTGTTCAAGGAGCCTGGGGTAACTTAGTGGGACTGGTTATGGGCTGGCCTGCTGATCTTGGGATCTTTTGATTCACGCTGAAGGCAGATTCCTTCCGTTGTAAACAGAGTTCCATTGCACACAGCCTCTCATTATCACCCTCTCATCATGATCCTGATATGGCTGTAATACTGTTGAATAGGATACAAAATTGCAAGTGTTGAATAGGACACAAAATTGCAAGTCATCCATCCATCATTCTGGGTATCTGCTTGGTCCTATGTTTTTTCCGGTCACTAAAACAGTGTATAGGTCTTGGATTTTATATGAAAAAAATGTGAAGACCCTGATCAGGTTGTACTGATACATGTATATTGTTGTCTTACACTGCACCAGTGCCTTTTGTGTTAGCAGTACCATAGCTTTAGTGAAAATCTTATGTAGTTAAAACTGATGTTTTTCATCTTACATATCCACAAAGTCATTGAAGGAATTGCTTAGACTTTTCAGAGGGGCTTAGTTATATACCAAAGAAAAGCATAATTGAGCCGCAACACAAGAAAACCAACAAAGTGGTTGTGCATCCATCGAAGACTCAGATCAGCCTGGGCAGCTGCCTGATTTGACTCTTCACTAAGTGCTTAAAAAGGGTAGCTAAGGGTCTAAGCTGGCTTCATGCGGAGAGCCAGGACTCTGATCAGACTGGGCGGATGCCCAGGCTGATCTGAGCCTGCACAGGGTGCACAACCACTTTGTTGGTTTTGTCGTGTCGCAGCTCATATGTTTTAGCACAATATTGCTCATTAGCATTTGAAAACTGAAATGTGAGAAAAAAGTTCCTCTTCATTTTAATCAAGAAGATTTAAAACGTGATAAAGGTCTTGACCTTGAGTTCACTGTGAAAACCTATTTCACTGAGGTGTGAAACATAAATATGGTGTTTAATGAATATGTGACCAGCAAAGCCTCTGACTAGCCTATACTTTTGTGCAGTCTGGTCAGAGCCTTTGCTTGCTGTTTGCTTACACCTCAGACTTTCCAAAATTTAATAGTCTGACTCTGGAATGAAGGCCTGACAGCACTGCACCCACTTTGACTAGATTGAGTCTGGATGTTCAGATTTGCCATAGGCTGGTTTTTGCATGCTCCAGCTCATTTATAAGGTACTCAATAATACAGACCATAATTTACATACTATTAACAGACATAATTTTTCTTGCACTTGAATAAGCATTGGAGCATGTTATTATCGTAATTTCCTAAACTGTTCTGACATCTTAAAGTGTATCAGTAGACATCCATTGTTTTCCACCATTTGAGCCCTGACACGAGAAAACCAACAAAGTGGTTGTGCGCCCAGCCCAGACTCAGATCAGCCTGGGCATCGGCCCAGTCTGATCAGAGTCGTCCCTGTCCACATGAAGGTAGTTTAGACCCTTAGCTACCATATAAGTGAAGACCTTAGTGAAGACTGTGACCAGACTGGGAGTATGCATTGGCCCAGTCTGATCAGAGTCGTCCCTGTCCACATGAAGGTAGTTTAGACCCTTAGCTACCATATAAGTGCTTAGCGAAGACTGTGACCAGACTGGGCGTATGCCCAGACTGATGTGAGTCTGCGCTGGGCGCACAACCACTTTGTTGGTTTTCTTGTGTCACTGCTCATTTTTAAGAAACAAAAAAACTTTTAAGACTTCCTGTTTGCTTTCCTAGACAAACATCACAAAGAAGAGACTACTCTTCCTCTTCATTGAGAAGGGAGGCAAAATGAAAGTAACAGAGTTGCTTCCCCTCAGCTGAAGTTAATTTTGCTGTTCGGTTTTATGCCAAAAAGATGTTGGCAGAAAGGCAAACTGTGCAGACTGGTTCAAACTGCTTATGAAGTAGCAGCCTGAACAAGGTCTACACTGTTTCCTGAGGCAGTTATGTCACAGGTTTAAAGGTATAACCCAGGTTTCAAGGTATGTCCCAGGTTTAAAGGTACGTCCCAGGTTTAAAGGTAATAATGGTTGTGACTTACATATTTTGTTTGCCCTAGAACAAGCATGGGAAAATGTTAGATAGTCAAGCTGAATCACAGTGATTCAGGGTTTTACATATGGACAACTCTCAAATTATAATTAGGCACCTGTTGCTAAATACTTTGCTGTAAAATTTACTACAAACAACAGGGATTAAGGGCATACCTTCCAACTTTCCCCCATAAATAGTGAGTCTTCCTACTTTTGGGAGACATCCATGTTATGCCAAAAATTGCTAAATTTCCCTGTTTTAAGGGCATCTCCCTATTGTTTGTTTGAATTTTAAAATTTTTCCTTTAAATAGTGTAAAATTTCCAGAGATCTCCCCCAGGGCTGGAAAATTCTTAAATTGTCACTTGTCCTGCATCACAAGATGTAAAGTGAAATTAATAAGTTAACTTGGCTGTACTGAGAAATTCTTCTCATCCTGTAGCTTGAGGCACTCGCCTTGGTGAGCAGACGAGTGGATTTTTCCAGCCCTGTCCCCCATGAAATTGTTATGACTTTCGGAAGGTGTACAGTTTTGCTTAAAACTGTGTGAAAAATTGTCATATTCAGGCTGTTTGTCCAATGAGATTTTCAAAAGTTTACAGGTATGATTAAGGCTTGCATTCATGAAAGAGCACCCCTCCAGTGGAAGACAACTAGCAGTTTAAAAAAACAAACAAACAAGTACTCAAATATGAATATTGCTTTAAAAAAAAGTTACGGTAAGTAAATCACATTAAGTTTTAGTATGGTAATTTGCTATTCTTTGTCTTTGCAGGAAGGAAGGTTGGTGTCCTTGAAAACCAGGCTGAGTACGGAACTGATATAAATGGTGTGCGCTACATGACCATATATGGCATTAAAGGGATGGCAGCATATGCTGCTCATGCCATAGCGCTCGGAGAACGGGACCCATGGGTGTCAAAATTTATTTATCAGGTGGGTTACATGTCATTGTGTATAGATGAAATTGATATCTGTTAGTCATGCCTGGTAAACATGCAGTTACATACCCACCTGGGAATTTAAAATTCAAGTTTCTCCAAATAGTTAGGCAAAATATAACAATGGTCTTTGACTTGTATGTATATAAAAGTATATTTGTGCTCAATATTTGATATGGAGTGAAAGAACTCTGGGTTTGAGGTTATAAAACTTGAGAATAATCTCAAACTCAAAATAAAGCACACTGATTGGTTGCTTCCGAGCACGTGCTCGGAAGCAGCCAATCAGTGTGCTTTATTTTGAATTTGAGAATGTACACAAGTTTTATAACCTGGGCCTGGTGTAGTATCACATTGGATGGACATACGGCACCAAGTGCGTGCAACTATGGTTACGTACCGCTGAGCCACTTGGGGAAAGTCGTTAGGAGAATTGAACTGAACTGAACGGAGTACATTACAAAACTCCTAGAAGTGACCAAACTGAAAGGACTACGTGCGTTAAGGCCATTTTTTGGCCCCCATCTGAGGTCAAAATATGAAAGTCGAGATAAAAGTATTTCATTGCATGATATCATTAGACCAATACTTCTAGTGTTTCATTTCAGTTTCAGTTTGAATCTTGCTGTGCATTAAGTATGGAAAAATGGCTTCTGAAACAGGCTAAAACCATGGAATTTGTCATTTTTGCTCAATTTTTAGTCATTCAGTTTACAAATAAGAATAGAGCACAACCTTTAACCAACAAATCCTTTTAACATATGATGTATATTGCTACAATTCACATCATATTGAAAGATTTTGTTGGTTAATGATTGTGCTCATATTTAATTCTTAAAAAAACTGAATTGTGCAGACAGCCATTTACCTATAGTGTGCCTGTAATAAACATGGCGAAATGTATACCTGGCTTAAGTGTACATTCAAAGGCATAAGAAAACTGAATTGTGCAGACAGCCATTTACCTATAGTGTGCCTGTAATAAACATGGCGAAATGTATACCTGGCTTAAGTGTACATTCAAAGGCATAAGAACTAGGATTGAAATGTGATTTTAAGTAAACCTTCACAAACTGAATTACCCTAAAATGTTACCATTTTTCAACAAATTACTGTAAATATCCTAAAAATGTTGCATTGATTGAATTACCCTAAAAGTGGACCTTTAACAGTTCAGCAGCTATCCAAAAGCAGCATTTTAGTAAATAAAAAATACTCTAGCCTCTGAGCAAACTGTTCCAAATAAAGTAGGAAGCTATCTATTTTATTCATTAACCTTAATAAACCTAAGATTCTGCATGTAAATTCATTGAAAATGATTTGTTATGATGCATACTGACAGATGCCAAGCAGAAATTGACTGATTTTGAAGTCAGCCAGCAAATAGTTTGAAATATTGCCATTTAGACCCACAAAACTGAGAGACACATTTCAGCACAAACATAGGCTGAAATGGACAGCAAAACGTTTTTATTATCATGTGACACCATATTTATGATAGTAATCTAATCTCTAATAAAAATCATAAATAAGTTCCTTCAAGGGCAGAGACTGAAGGTGAATCAGAGAACAAGTGAGCAGGGGATTAAGTATACCCCTGCCACTGCCTCTGCCTAATCAAAACAATTATTAACAGAAAACTTTAATGCAAATCCAATATAAGTTTTGGTGTCTGTGACCTTGACCTTAGGGCAGCAGTGAAAATGATGTCAACTAAACAATTTCAATTTTGCTCTACATGTTGATCAAGAGGTTCTAGTCTTGTATTCCTACACTAGTAATAGCAATTATTTACAACAAATGCCTAAGCCCTAATTATTGATCACTGGTCCAATCCAGAGGCCCAACCTTGAGACTATTATATATCCCTGGACAAAACAACTCCTACAGAGATGTCATGAACCAAATATGAAAAGAAGCTGACATGCTGTATACGAGATAAGAGCAACAAAAAAAATAACGCAAAACTTTGAACGAAAAATTTACAGACGAACAGACGAATGAAAAATATACTAACAAATGGCCTAAAAGACAAAATTTATATATCCCATAATAGTTTGTATGCCGGATGTTTAATTTAAGACTCATTCAAAAAGAAAAATACAAGTACATGCTACAAACATATATATATACACACAACAATGTAATTTTCCTTGTACAGAGAATGGCCTAAGGGTCATAACCTTTGACCCCATTTTGTCCCCATATATAATGTCTGTTACCAATTTCCTTTTCAGTTTCATTTAGGGGAATAACACAGCTATTATTCATACCAATATGAGTCACTTTGGTTGGGGGCCATTTTTGGGCCTTAATGCACGTAGTCCTTTGGGTCTGGCCACCTTCAGGAGTTTGATGATAACTCAGGGTTGCTACGGTCAGGGAAAAACATCTGGAAAATGAATTTATTTCCAGGTCAGGGAAAAGTCAGGGAATTTTGTGGTTGGTCAGGGAAATTTAGAAAGAACTAGAAAAGTCAGGAAAAACTCAGGGAAATAAAAATAAATGGCTATGGCCGTCTTTAGAAAATATACTTATTCTGCTCATGGGGAAAAGAAGTACTTTCTAGAGAGATAGCATAGGCACATTTCCCTTCTCATTGGGGGCTATTCTTAAAGGAAAACAATTTGCTCCCTCCAGGGATCAAATTGTTTCCTTAAAGAGTAGCTCCCAGTATTTGATGTGACACAATAAATATTTGTAAAATTAATGTTCGGATCCGTAAAAAGGGTATGGAGAACTGTAAAATGTCAGGTGAAAATCAGGGAAAAGTCAGGGAATACTGAAGTGGAGGATAAGTGGCAACCCTGGATAACTCCATCAGTTTATCTTTCACAAAGTTGAAATTTTGTAGCAACATGCTTTACATTCATGTGAGTTGTAGTTGTAGAGTACCAGTGCTCCAGATACATGTAAGAAAGGGTAACAGGGATAATTTAGGGATAATTTTCCACATTTCTCAATAAAAACAAATGTTGTGACCCCTCATTAGAACCGTCTCAGCATATTACCCTCATTAGAACCGTCTCGCTGAGACGCTTCAAGAAAGGGTCGCGGGGCCGGGTAGCGCAATCGGTAGGGCACCTGACTCGTAAGTCAGAGGTCCTGGGTTCGAATCCCGTTCTGGCCACAGACTTTCGTTTCTCCTTCCGCTGATTCAAGAAGGGCAGTTGTCAGTTACTGGCGAAAGTATGTGCACTTAGTACTGGTTAACCACGTAGAAGATCTAAGCCTGCCCAGGAATAGTGTGGTTAGGTTAACTGACCGTCCCGACATGACCTTAGTTGTTTACCGTGGACGTTAAGCATCAAATCAATCAATCAATCAAGGAAGGGTCACAACATGTGTTTTCATTGAGAAATAAGAAATATTATCTTTGAATTATCCTCAATACCCCCATTTATCAGGTGCGTTGTAGTATTGTTATGTTTTGGCAGTCTATTTAATGGCTGGTACATTAGCAATTTGAGGAAATTTGAAACGTTAATTTGCAGGTGCACAATGCACTTGTGTGTTTACCAGGTGCAATATTTCAGTCTTTACCAAACTTATCCCAATCATGCTAAATATTTGGATATGTGTACTTTAGCCAGAAACTGTAATTATTGTAAAACATTGTGTAAACAGATTTGGGGCAGAATGGGAAATGGTGCAGATCCTGGTCTGACTGCTCTGAAAGGCAAAGTCTCGATTTGGGTCACAGTTTTATCTCTGACACTGGTGTATCCCAATGCTGTCTTGTAAATATATACTGTATAATAGGTATTCTCACTCACCAAGTATTGTTTATTTGAGAACTTCTCCTGCTGAAATGTATGTTCCCAGAACCAATTTTATTGTCAGACCACCTTCAATCAAGTATTAATGCATTCTGTGACTGTGGTCCTAATTTTCTCATGCAAATTGTTCTTTTTATAAGGCAAGATATCAAAATAGCAGACTGTTTACCTGTTAATGTCACAAGAAAGCATTCAGAATCTTCACTGTGACACTTGGTTGATAACAAACTACACACTTGTGGTCTTGTCTCTGCTGTACAGGAACAAAACAGATGAAACAACAAAATTGAACAAATTACTTAGAGAAAATAAATCTGTTGAATTAATGGATTTAGAATCAAGTTAAATTACTGTATGTAAGAATAACAATCTAATGCACTTATGTATGTAACACGACGTCTGATTGGATAATGTCAAAAATTTGCGACAATATATTCTGCGATATACTGTCGCAAACCCGACCTCATTAAGAAAAGTCACTTCTTACTGGCTGATGTATGGTTTTATGCTGTTGAAAGGGCTCACTGTGGGTGTAAAGTAGTAGACTTTGAAAGGCGAAATATGATAGAGTGCATTAGAGTGGGGATGAAACTGTATGGAAAATTGTCATTTGGGGAGGTAAATCGTCGGTTTTAAGGTTGGAAATTTCGTTTTACGGCTCCGCTTGCGCGTTGCCATAAAACAAAATTTCCGACCATAAAACCAACGATTTACCTCTCGCGTCTCCATAAAAAGAAATTTCGACCATAAAAACGACGATTTACCTCCCCAAATGACAATTTTGAATACAATTATCCCCTAATTCAACTACTTACTTTTTGGTGTTTAATGTTCATGCACCCTTGATGACTGTACTGTATGTCTGCGGTTACAAGGTAAGGGTTTTCCCCTCAAAAAAATCCCAAAAATCTAGATCTACCTTACAAGATGATCTAGGTTTTTGGGATTGTTTTAGAAGGTGAAAATCTATCTTGTAGCAAAAATTTCTTAATCATACTGATTTAGATATTTGGGGTATTTCAAAAAAAAAAAAAAAACACGGCAGAGCTCCAGATAAGAAGGGGTAACAGGGATAATTGAAAGATTAATTTTCTTATTTCTCAACGAAAACATATGTTGTGACCCCTCATTTGAACCGTCTCGATGAGACGGTTCTAATGATGGGTCACAAAATATGTTTTCATGGAAAAATAGTGATAATCATCTCAAAATTATCTCTGTTACCCCCTCTTATCTGGAGCACTGCAGTCATGCAAAAATAACACCATTTTTATAGCCATATAAATATGGTATGTGCAAGAGAATATTCTTTTACAGACACTGGATTTTCTAACATTTGGTGACAAGAAAGAAAGGCATGACTTGACGAAAAACCTTCAACTGGCTCTGAAAGTAGGGGAGACAAATATGCGAGTCCTTGAGATGTTGGACAGAGGTCACAGACGGAACTTCGGAACTCCTTCTCCTACCAAACTTCACACTATGCCAAAACCAGGAAAGGTAATGATGAATCAGCAGATCTGTTTTAAACATGCATTTTTAGCTCACTTGAGCACGAAGTGCTCAGGGTGAGCTTTTGGGATACCGTGATGTCCGTCGTCCGTGCAAAAGTTGACGGCCGGACATCCGGACGGACGTCCGTCCTTCCGGATGTCCGGCCGTCAACTTTTGCTTGTGTACACTCTAGCGGGCACAGTTTTGATCCAATCTTTCTGAAAGTTTGTCAGAATGTTTATCTCCATAAAATCTAGGCCAAGTTCGAAACTGGGTCATGTCGGGTCAAAAACTAGGTCACTAGGTCAATGCTTAGAAAAACCTTGTGTACGCTCTAGAGCCCACAGTTTTCATCCAAAGTTCATGAAACTTTGTCAGAATGTTTATCCTCGTAATATTTAGGACAAGTTTGAAACTGGGTCACGTCCAGTCAAAAACTAGGTCACTAGGTCAAATCAAAGAAAAACCTTGTGTACGCTCTAGAGGACACAGTTTTGATCCAAGCTTTATGAAACATTGTCAGAATGTTTAACTCCATAATCTCTAGACCAAGTTCGAAACTGGGTCATGTCGGGTCAAAAACTAGGTCACTAGGTCAAATCTTAGAAAAACTTTGTGTACACTCTAGAAGGCACAGTTTTCAACCAAAGATCATGAAACTGTGTCAGAATGTTTATCCTTATTATATGTAGTATAAATAAGAAACTAGGTCATGTCAGAACAAAAACTAGGTCACTAGGTCAAATCATAGAAAAACCTTGTGTACGCTCTAGAGGACACAGTTTTGATCCAATCTTTATGAAACTTTGTCAGAATGTTTATCTCCATAAACTCTAGGCCAAGTTTGAAAGGAGGTCATGTCCGGTCAAAAACTAGGTCACTAGGTCAAACTAGGTCAAATCTTAGAAAAACATTGCGTACACACTAGAAGGCATTGTTTTGATCCAATCTTCATGAAACTATGTCAAAATGTTTATTGTCCATATATCTAAGCCCCCTATTAAACTGAGTCAGGTCGGGTCAAAAACTAGGTCACTAGGTCAAATCTTAGAAAAACTTTGTGTACACCCTAGAGGGTACAGTTTTGATCCAATCTTCATGAAACTCTGTCAGAATGTTTATCTTTATGAAATCTAATCAAGTTTGAAACTGGGTCATGTCGGGTCAAAAACTAGGTCACTAGGTCAATTATAAGGAAAACCTTGTATAAGCTCCAGAGGGCACAGTTTTGATCCAATCTCAATGAAACTTTGTCAGAATGTTTATTCTTACAATATCCAGGCCAAGTTTGAAACTGGGTCATGTCGGGTCAAAAACTAGGTCAAATATTAGGAAAACCCTGTGTATGCTCTAGAGGTCACAGTTTGGATCCCAACCTAATGAAATTTTGTCAGAATGTTTATCCTCACAATATCTAGGCCAAGTTTGGAACTGGGTCAAGTAAGGTCAAAAACTAGGTCAGATCTTAGAAAAACCTTGTGTACACTCTAGAGGACACAGTTTTGATCCAATCTTTTTGAAACTTTGTCAGAATGTTTATCATCACAATATTTAGGCCAAGTTTGAAAGTAGATCATGTCGTAACAAAAACCACGTCACTAGGTCAGATATAAGAACGACCTTGTGTACAAGGGCACAGTTTTGATCCAATCTTCATGGACCTTTGTCAGAATGTTTATCCTCATGATATCCAGGCCAAGTTTGAAACTGGTTCATCTCAGGTCAAAAACTAGGTCACTAGGTCAAATTTTAGAAAAACTTTATGCACACCCTAGAGGGCACATTTTTGATCCAGTCTTCATGAACTTTTGTCAGAATGTTTATCTCCATAAAATCTAGGTCAAGTTCGAAACTGGGTCATGTCGGGTCAAAAGCTAGGTCACTAGGTCAAATCTAAGTTAAGTTATGCTGCAAGAATAAGAACTAACATTGCAATGATGCCAGCCACAAACGCCTTGGAATACATTAGTTTCACCACAGTGAGATAATGATGCTACCCTTCTATCGTCTGTTTTTGCTTAGTTCAGTCTAGTTCAAACCCATCAAAGGAACTCAACATGAATGGGAACTTTTCGGAGAAGGAACTCAACATGAACAGGAACTTTTCGGAGAAGCGACTCACCTGAGCCTTACAGTATTGGTGTTAGCTGCCTCTGTCATCCATCCATAAACATTTTCAAACATCGGGCAGACTAAACTCAAATTTCATATGGAGCCTGCACATGGGTCAAAGGATTGAAAGTTCTTCAAATGATCTTGGTCACATGACCAAGGTGGCCACCATTCCCATGTATGGTAAAAACTCTTATAAATCTTCACCAGAGCCAGTGAACTGATTAATGCTCAGGTGAGCGATTCAGGGCCACCATGGCCCTCTTGTTCTAGGAAAGCAATCTTGGTGATAGCTTTACAACATTCATACACAAGGGCGTAGCTACGTATATGGCAAATACGCAAGTGCGTATTGAAATTTTGTCAAAATTGACAAAATTTCAAAACGCACCTGCATATTTGCATGCTGAAAATTTATAAATTAGACAAGATTTCAATACCAATTACCAAAGTGGCTGAAATAGTAGCTTTCCCTTCAAGAAGTAGAGAATAAAACATGGTTGTGCGTATTATGAAATTGCCTCTAGTTACGCCCCTGATACAAATAATACAGTGTGAATGGTCACTTCTCAGTCCTGTAACATCCAGTTCTTGGATTTCCCTCGGTGCAGTCTCCGTAAATTCGGAATGGACTGACTTGAGAATAATTACTTGTTTGAGAAAATCTGAAGTTTCTGTGAAGTTGCTGTAAATCTTGTAAAAGTTTGAGTTTTAAATTTCAGTCATTTTATTCCATTTAGTTATGAAAGATTTAACTTTGACATGTTAATATTGATCCTATGTAAATAATTGACATGCTTTTTAACTTGTTTTGACCAGTTTATATGAAAAATAAACCAAAACAGATTTTCCATGATATTTCTGAGGGATAAAATGATTGAATGTTTAGAACAGTAACCATGTAAAATACATTTTCAGTGCATTTTAGTGTCTGGCCATGACATCAAAGATCTTCACACAATACTGATTGAAGCAGAGAAACATGGAATAGATGTGTATACACATGGAGAAATGATGCCTGCTCACGGATATCCTAAACTTAGGGAATTCAAGGTATGGGTATTGTCAGACATCCTAAACTTAGGGAATTCAAGGTATGGGTATTGTTAGACATCCTAAACTTAGGGAACTCAAGGTACATGTATTTGTATTGTCAGACCTCCTAAACTTAGGGAATTCAAGGTATGGGTATTGTCAGACATCCTAAACCCAGGGAATTCAAGGTATGGGTGTTAGACATCCTAAACTCAGGGAATTCAATGTATTTGTATTGTCAGACATCCTAAACTTAGGGAATTCAAGGTATGGGTATTGTCAGACATCATAAACTTAGGGAATTCAAGGTATGGGTATTGTCAGACATCCTGAGCTTAGGGAATTCAAGGTATGGGTATTGTCAGGCAGAATGATGTCCCCATTTCCAAATTTTACTGTGAGCTGGGTATCAGTATTGTTCAAACTATCACTGTAGCAAAGCAGAAGGCAGTGACAGGTTTTTCATGACTAATCAGGCTTTGCTTATTTGTGGGTTTTATTTGCTGGCATGTACACAAAGAAATCTACAAAAATGAAATTCATTCCTGTAATAACATGCTCACATTGCTTATAAAAATAATCCGTACACAACAAAACCAACAAAGTGGCATGTGTGCGCAGCAAAGACTGAGATCAGTCTGGGCATCTGCCCAGTCTGATCAGAGTCTTCCCTTTGCACTTGAAGGGCAGCTAAGGGTCTAAGCTACCTTCATGCTGACAGGGAAGACTGATCAGACTGGGTGGATACCCAGGCTGATCTAAGTCTTTGCTGGGTGCACATGCCACTTTGTTGGTTTTGTCATGTTGTGGCTAAAATCCTCTCCTAGTGCATTCTTTGAGACTGCTGTAGAAAAGCAGTCTTAAGGTGATTAGGTACACCTCTAAGTTTTTCCACCTTTTAACCAAGAACAACACCATTTGCAACTTTCTCTTTGCTGCCCTGGATGACAAAGCCCTTCCAATAAGGGATCTACAGTCAACTATCAATATCTCAAACACTGATATCTCGAAGTACCCTTTTATATCAAAGAATAAAGTTTGGATACATTTTCCGAGTTTATTTACATTTCAACACCTTTTATCTCAAACTACTGATATGTCAAAGTAAATTTTCTGGGACCAGAAAATTTACTTTGACATATCAGTAGTTTTGGCTGAACCGCGACTTTGAGATATCGAGAGTTGACTTTACTCTTAAAGGAAAGATTTGCTTCTGGGGCAGCAAGTTCATTCCTTAAGAGTTTCCTTATCTAAAACTAGTGATATGTCAAAGTAAATTTTCTGGGACCAGAAAATTTACTTTGACATATCAATAGTTTTGGACTAACCTCGACTTTGAGATATAGAGAGTTGACTGTACTCTTAAAGGAAAGATTTGCTTCTGGGGCAGCAAGTTCATTCCTTAAGAGTTTCCTTATCTAAAACTACTGATATGTCAAAGTAATTTTTCTGGGACCAGAAAATTTACTTTGACATATCAATAGTTTTGGACGAACCCTCGACTTTGAGATATAGAGAGTTGACTGTACTCTTAAAGGAAAGATTTGCTTCTGAGGCAGGAAGTTTCATGCTAAAGTTGGCGTTTTCTGGTAAGGGTGGTATAAACGTTAGACAACTTTCTTTGCCTAAAATCTTTAAAAATTGGTCTTCTTAAAGTGTCCATAGGCCTACCAGTTGTTAAAAAGTCTATATGCGAATAATTATAAAAAGCAGTTCAGTAATCATGTTTTGTGATAAAATGTGGCTTGATGTGCATACCTATCGAGTCAGTTAAATGGCTAAAAGTAAAGAGAACAATTTTATGAAAAATGACAAATCGGCCAAAAATGAAAAAAAGTGGCTTGATGTGCATATAAATCGAACCAGATAAATGGCTAAAAGTAAAGAGAACAATTTTATGAAAAATTACAAATCAGCCACAAAATGAAATTTCCTTTTCTGGTTCCCCATCTAGCAATACTGTATAAACAAAAGGCGGGATAATGAATGGGAATCCATGGCTGTACATTGTTTTTTACCAGTTTATGATATCGAAAGTAGGTCATTTTATTGCCAACCAAAATTACTCAAATGATTTTCAAAACTTTGTTTATGTGAAATTCAAGGCTGATTCAGTTGCTTATAATTGGCTAAGAACAGTCATATGCAATGACGAAACTGTAGTGAGAATCTTGCAGCAATAGCTTTCGATAAAATTTTTCGTAACTGATAGAGCTATGGGGCCTTAAAACTCATGGCTATTTGATACAAAATTTATTAAACTTACCTAAAATTAGTTTTATAAATTTCGTATCAAATTTCCCTCATGTAAGACCATTTATGTTTATTCTAAAATTAGATTCATTACCATATTTATTTGATTATAAGCCGAGGGTTTTCTCCCCTCCAAAACAGGCTCAAAAATTTAGATCTCTGCTTTTGGGATTGTTTTGGAATGTAAAAAGTATTAATTCAACTGGGCCAGGTTGTTCAAAACTTATGACTTTGTTAGTTAACAAGAAGTTAAATTTTCAAACGTAATATGTGTGAAAACACTGCCATTTTTTGCCAAAAATTGTCACAATTTTCAGCAAAAAATATTACCGCATTTGATTTTGTTAGTACTGAAAGACCAGAGCTCTAGATAAGAGGGAGTATTTAGTGATAATTAGGGATAATTTTTGTAAATTCTGCATAAAAACATATGTTATGACCCCTCATCTGAACCGTCTCGGCGAGACTGTTCAGATGAGGGGTCACAACATATGGTTTCAATGAGAAATAAAAAAAATTATCCCTCAATTATCATCAAATACCCCTCTTATCTAGAGCTCTGAAAGACTTAATGAATCCTGGACTAACAACTTCATTAAGCTAACAATGCTCTGAACAACTTGGCCCAGATTTATATATTTAGGGTTAATTTTTAGGGGGAAACCCCTTATGCCCCCCTCCCTCACCCCCACCCCCTTATCTTATAGCCTAGTGAATATGCTATAACCAAGATTCAGTTTAACAGCAAAATCTTGGCAGAGATTAAAAGAAAGATAAAGAGGGCAGTGCATCTTTTCTTCTTCAGAGTTTAGCAGGACATTTCGGTGGAGCTTGGCAGACACAAAGAATCGATTTTGCAATGTTTCCTGGTCCAGTTGTCATTACCACCAACTGTGTCATAGAGCCATTGAAGTCATACAAAGACAGACTGTACACACTGAATGAGACTGGGCTTTCCGGTATCAAACATCTCAGCTTATATGATGCTGAAGAGATGCTTAAGCTTATGCAGGTAACTTTATGGTTAGTCTATGAGGGACGGTCAAAAAAGTGTAGAGCTGAATTGTCTTTTATTGACTCACTTTAACCCTCATTAGTGCCAAAGATGCAGAAGACAAAATTTACCAGTAAATCTGCAAAACTAAAAAAAAAAATGTTTCATTCTGTCTTATTGATAATTCAAATCATAGAGGGCAAACAGTGTAGATGGAAATGCATCTGCACTGTTTGCAAATTCAATTATTTATGCATTTGGCTCTTTAAAGATTAATGATTTTTTTTTCTTAAGAGTATTTAGATGTATCTGACAGGTTGAGGTGATGTGCTAGTAAAAATTAATTTTAAGGTTCAATATATTGACAACATAAGAAAACAGACTCTGTAATTTTGAGAATTTTTTTATCATCCCTCATATGATTATAAGATTCCTGTTAGGCCAGCCACCCTTTCAACAGAAACTTTTGCAAACAATGCTGACCCAGAAAATATCATTCATATTGATCCAGCTCATCTGGTATTGTGATTTGCTGTTCTGTAAGTTGGAGTTTATGAATCTAAACATTATTGTAGCCAAAGCATATTAAGTTTGGAGAGGCATATAGCTTTTCATCATTCCTTCCATTTACTAGTCCATTCATGCAATCATCCTTCACATAATACGTTAAATTTTAGCTTGAAGTTTTGCATTGAACCTTTACGACTGCTCATATTTTAATTGTGACTGGGGCATTGTGTTAGCCCTCACTCATTTGCTCTGGTATTTCGTATAAAAATGTACATTCAAATTCAGATCAGGCCCCAAGGTTGTAAAACTTTTTTGTGCTCAACTCAGATGAGCATGAAGTTTTCTCTGCTGATAAATATGAAAATGCCATATTCATAAGCAGACAAAGTTTCATACTCAGCTCAATTGAGCAAGAAAAACAACTGTACTTATAAGTAATTTGCTATTTATTAGCAGGTAAAATTTCATCCTTAGCTGAGTTGAGCATGAAAAAATTTATAACCTTGGGGCCAGGTCTAGTTTGTTTGCAGTAACCAAGGGCAGATTTACTGTACCATAAAATTAAAATATATGGGACACAAAGATAGTCATTGTCCTAGAAAATGAAACAGTTCGGTTTTACATGCAGTAATGGAATGGCAAGCAGTGTATTTTCTGATCTGATTGCTCCTGTGAGAGCTGACTGATCTGGGTCTGCACCCTTTGCTCAGATCTATCTGTTCCAATTCTTAGAATTTTTACTATTTCTTTTTTATGTTACAGCATGCAAACTCTTCACCAGGATTCACTGAAGCATCAGTGAAAAAGTTCCACGGGCGTGAGCTTGATGTTGGATTTGGTAGGGAGGTCATTTTGGACAATGCTGCAGCGGTATGTATTACCCTATTACTGTCAGCATATTAAAATTTGCGAGTTATTATACCCCCAGCATACAAAGTATGTTGAGGGGTTTATAGTTTTCATCTTTTCAGGTATTCCTTTGTCTGTGCATCTGTTCTATAAAAGATTGCTTTAAAGTCTTGTTTCAAGTTTGTATCTTTTAAAGATTGAGGCCTGTAAACATTAAAGTTTGTGTTATAAAGGTAAAGGGGTACTCTTTCAGGGAAAGCAACTCTGCCATTTTCATTTTTACTCTGAAATGGGACAACTCTGAAAGGAAATAATTTGCTCCCCTTGGAGCAAATTCTTTCCTTCAAGAGTAGACCCCATTTTGAAAAGGATTGGTCATTGAGGGAAGCAAACAGGAAGTCACAAAAGTTGTTCCCCTTTGTGAAAATGGCGGACAAACAAGGTGGTGTACCCATACACCTTATTCTGCTTGTGACTTATTGTTGCATATTTTATGGAAATTTTTGCCACCAGTGCACACTCAGATCAGACTTGTTTCCTAGAATATGGTTGTTGATCCAATTACATTGACCAGAGGTTCTGTTACAGGCACTCCAACTGATCAGGTACACGTTTCATCGCTTCTTAATTCCTAATGGCACATAATCATAATTCATATTGTGTAACTCAATCTTAGACATCATATAGTAATGCCAGAAGCAATCTGTAAGTTACAGAATTTAAAAGACAAGTCAAAATGGGCTGCAAAGTAGGTTCTGTAGGACGTCATTTCTGACTACTGCACAATGCCTAACAAATGTTAATATTGCATCCACTGACAAGAAAGAACCTTTTATCTAAGAATGATATGGGCTGATTGATTGATTTAATGCTTAGCTTCCACGGTAAACAGCTATGGTCATGGCGGGACGGTCAGTTAACCTGACCACACTATTCCTGGGCAGGCTTAGACCTCCTAAGCGGTTAACCAGTACTAAGTGCACATACTTTCGACAGTAACTGACAACTGGCCTTCTTGAATCAGTGGAAGGAGAAACGAAAGTATGTGGCCAGACCGGGTTTAGACATGGGCTGTAAGGCACCAAAAGTATAGGTAAATAAATAAATTTACTTGACTTTTAATTACAGGTTCTAGAGGCAGTGAAAACAGGAGAACTTCAGAGAGTGTTTTTGATTGGTGGATGTGATGGATCAGAACACAAAAGGAACTACTTCACAAATCTCGCTACATCTTTACCCCCTCAGACACTTATACTGACCATGGGCTGTGCTAAATATAGAATCAATCTCCATGACTATGGTACCCTTGGCACCACTGGAATTCCCCGTCTGCTTGACATGGGTCAGTGTAACGACAGTTTCGGAGCAGTGATGGTTGCTAAGGCTTTAGCAGATGCCCTGGACACGGATATCAATAGCTTACCGCTTTCAATATCACTGTCTTGGTTTGAGCAGAAAGCTGTGGCAGTTTTACTAAGCTTGTTAAGTCTTGGGGTGAGAAATATCCGTCTTGGACCAGTTATGCCTGCCTTTATGACTCCGAAGGTAAGACAGATCTTGGAAGACGTGTACAATATTACGCCAGTGGATATCCGTCATCCAGAGACTGACAGGGATGCCATGATGCCGTTGAATATGGATGAAGTGGTCTAAGAGCAGTAAATGCTCCCATATCATGTTGATCAAACTGTTGTGTTTGTTCAGTAGTTTTATTTGTGCTAATATTCAAGATTTTGACTAGTCGTGAATGAAAGTCACTTGTATTTTTCTTCTATCTGGCAATGCATTGAAGCTTTATAGTAGAATGGCAAACAGAACAGACCTTGATCAGACTGCTCTAAGGAGCAGTCTGATCTTTGTCTGCACTGCTTTCTTTGGCACTTTCCCCCCAGTGTTTGGGGCTATCTAGGTATTCACAAGTTATAGATAATATACATAGAAATACATTGTACATCACAAATTTATCATTCATGAACAAGTTTGCTCATAAATAAAGTAGCAATTTAACTGTACAATTAAGAAGTCACACAGCTAGTAATGAACAGGTGTTCTATCTACTGTGTGTGTGTGTGGTAGTGCTGAGGGAGGAGATGGGATGGGGTGCAAGGGAGGCTGAACAGTCTATAGGTTTGATGCCACATGTAATTCTGAGATTTCTTTTTATTCACCATAACTGTGTTGTGGCCCGTCACACACTGATAATTGATGGATGGCTTGGCGGTTTAATGTCCTTTTAAACTGTATTTCAGTCATATTGGGATGACGGGAGGGTGATTGTGAAGGGCTTTATGCAGTGAATTGCCCTTCAGGTTCAGACAGAATCTTGCCTTCAGTGAGACTCAAACCTGCAACCCAGTGGTGTGAAGTGGAGTGTTACCACTCGGTCACATGGATGCTTCCTGATCATTAGAACTGGATAAGCAAGGAAGTTCTAATGTGGGGCTACATTTCCATCACAAAAGTACCATAGCAAGCAGTGTTGACCCTGATCAGACTGCTCCTTTTGGAGCAGTCTGATCAGGGTCTGCACTGTTTGCCCAGACCTGTCTGTCCCATTACTGAGAAGTCTTAGAGTAAGTGTTCTTTTATATTGTTGCATGATAAACATTGAATTTGTTGACAGTTATGCTGTAAATTAAATAACCAGTTTCAAACTGGCATAGAATGTAGTTGAGATTATATAATGCATATAATAGATCTTATAAACTGTACAGTACCTATATTTGGTGAGATTTCCCCTCCTCTATAATCACTTCATATTAATAGCCATGAGACATAGTGTTCTCCCCAGAAATTTCAGAAGGCATGTCGCTTTTAGCACAAAAATCAGATTTTGACTTGCTGATCGATTTTTAAAATCCTTAATATAGCAATGTTTTGTCAAAATTAGCCTAGATTTACATTATAAATAATTAATTGATGATCATTAATGCATTTAAAACAACTTTACTGGCTGAGAAATGAAAATTGTAGCACTTTAATACATTTTCACTGGAAATTAAGGCATGTTGCACAGGTAATTTGAAGAGGAAGGCATGTTGCAAGCGACATGCCTTAATGGTATGGGGAGATCCCATGATATTATTAAGTGGAATCTATATGGGCCACACTGGAAGAGTACGCATTTTGGGACAGCAGCATTTGCATTTTTACATTGCTGCATACTTAGATGACAGCTCTTTCAAAAGATTTACAGGAAAAACACAGGACCCTTATTAGACTGATTGGATAGTATGCAAAAATTTTCGTGGGTTCAGATTTTCATTGTTTTGGATCTAAAACAGGCATTTTCATGATTTTTAATTTTCACAGTCAGCAAATATCTATATGGAGGAAAATCAAATAACTTGTATACCAAGAAACTTTAAACTGTTGAACAAGTAGTGGGAACAAAAAATCTTTATTTTTATTAAAGTTGCATAAGACAATTTGTGTCATTAGGTATCTCATATTTTACCAAACATTCAAACTGCAAGCTCATGAAATATCCAATTAACAAAAGAATGGTTATTTTGCGTGGCATTGGGTCAGTGAGGTCATTTATTAGACAACAGTTAATGTAAACTCCTTTACTGTATTGATCACGTATTGGGCTATACATTCCTACCATATACACTGCTAAATAGGTAGTAGACCCCATGACGATAGGAAGTCTGCCCCAGCAATTATCCTAACTATTGGTACAGAAATGCATACTAGTGGACCCATGGTAATAGCTCAGATGACCAAATGGGAGTAAACATTTTGAGAGTAGACTTTAGGTGTTTTGGGAGGGGACATTTGGGAAGTAATGGTTGGGGCACTACCTTGTTGTTTGTTTGCTTAGTATGGCCCATATATGAGCCGTGGCACGTCAAAACGAACAATGTGGTTGTGTGCCCAGAGCAGACTCAGATCAGCCTGAGCATCCGCCCAGTCTGATCAGGGTCTTTGCTGTCCGCATGGCGTAGCTTAGACCTTTAGCCACCCTTTAAGTGCTTAGCTAAGAGTCTGATCAGACTAGGCAGTTGCCCAGGCTGATCTGAGTCTTGCTGGGCGCACAACATTATTGTTGGTTTTTTCGTGTCACGGCTCAATTATTTTCTGTTGTTGCAAGTAATCTCATTACATTAATCATATTAAACAATCATTAGGATTCTCAGTGATTTTGTTATTTACATAGAATCACAAAGCTTGAAAACGATAGGCATGTATATCCATACCGTGTGTAAATTTCACTTACAATACATGTATTTACTTTATAATGTGCAGTATTTCTTTCTACGCACAATTAATGCATAATTTATATTAGTGCCGTATTTGTGAATTCATAGTTGTCTGGTTGTCAGCTTCATAAATCTGGTGCCTGTTTCATGAAACATCATAAGCCTAAGATTTTCATGAGTGCCATGCATCCTGTATGGAACTTACGGAAATCTTATACTTGAGATGTATAGTGAAACAGGAACCATGAGTTTAGCATGTTTATTTTGTAGTTTTTGTGGAATTGAGAGCCACTTAAGTTAGGTATGGGAGATTTGATTAGTATGGCTATTGCAATATTTGCTAGAAAGCTCATTCCATGGGCAGAGTATTGTATGTGACATAAGATGGTCAGATTAGCATGTATTGCTGTTCATGTCATGACTACAGTTTGTATCAGGTGTTTTATACAGCACATTAATTTTCTTTTTCATGTGTGGCTTGTTTGACTTGAAAGAGAGATGTTAATGTGCACCATAGCTTTTTATGCAATTATAATTTTTTAGCCTTCTTAAAAGAGACCAACATAAAAATCTGAATCTGATGATGGATGCAGCATAAAACTTCTTAATCTGATTGATGGATGAACGACTTGGAATTTTACGGCCTTTCAAAAGGATTTCAGTCATATCAGCCAAAGGAAGCATGATAATAAAAACAATGGAATTCAGTTTACCGTTGAAGACAGTTCTGCTGCCAGTGGGTTTCAGACCCAGACCGCTAGCTTAGCGAGCCAGCACTTAACCCACAGAGCTACTAAGGCTCCTAGTTGTAATTAATCTCATTCCAGTCACCTATTATATACAGTCGAACTTCGATGGCTCGAACTCGCCGGGACCACCGAAAAAAGTTCGACCGATCGGTAGTTCGAGCCATTGAAGACCAGCTCAACATGATCCAACTTTATGTATTATGTTTTTTTATCATAACTACGAAAACTTCCTGTATTTTGATCGGTCACTCTTTGAACCTTTGCACTTTCAGGTAGAAAAACAAAACAACACAGAATTTTAATTACAATATAAAAAGATCAAGATAAGCATGGACATAGCAAACCTGATGACCAATACTTGTAATCGGTAGGATCTACATTTAGTCCGGTCATTTAACTTGGAATTTTTTACAAGGAAATAGGTGCGAGCCATCGGTGTTTTTTTACATAGAAAGTGGTTTCTAGGGACCAGACTTGGGGTTCGAGCGTTCGAGCCATCGTTGTTCGAGCCAAGTGTGGCATGTTTAGTTAAAATGAATACGGATTTTGCCGGGACTGGAAAGTCAGTTCGACCGAAACATGGTGTTCGAGCCTTCCGAGTTCGAGCCAGTGAAGTTCGACTGTAGATTTGAGAATCAACTGGAATTGCATGGTCAATTGTTGCTGTCTGAGATTACCTGGAGACTGACCAGTCTGAGATGATGCCTGGTGTAGTCTGGGTCTTTGCTGTTGGCGTATAGCTGCATGATTTTGTCTGGCATGTGGCTAGCAGAATGTGAGACATAGGTATTACTTTTCTGTCATTGTCATTGGTGTGAACTTTCGTTTTCTAGTTTAGCTGTATTTTGTGAGAATTTGCAGACAGGTGAGACTATAAGTATTTTTCATGGGTGTGAGGTGTTGACAGAAAAATCTGTCACGAGGGTCACTGTTTGGCATCACTCGGCTGTCTAGTGATGCCGAAGAGTGATCCCGAGTGACAGATTTTTCTATCGCCTCCTCACACCCATGAAAGAGACTTTTTTTTTCGCACACCACGTTTATTTTAACTTTAGAACTTGTTAAAATGCATAATTTTAATACATAATTTTAGTGCTTGAGAGATCTCTATTTGATTTTGAAAGAAGGCGCCGCTTTCAAAGACTGCCATTCGGTTCTTCACGTAAACATCTGGGGTGCATAAACAGATGTCATTGTTGCTGTCTTAGTGTAAAGATCTAAAACACCACCGTCACTTGACGATTCAGATACGTGACCTCCAATACAACCAATGCATTGATTGCTGCATGATTTTTATCCGGTCCTGGGTGAGATAACATGGGTGAAATAAGATTTGTAGGTACAGGGGAAACACGTGGATATCCTTATCCGTTGTGTAAGAAAATGCATTCTGTAGAATTCTTATTTGTGCCATGGCTTTATTGGTGCCTTTATGTGTTGTTGCTGTATTTACTATAAATATTCAGACAGAAACAACAGAGAAAACTGAACAAACCCAGATGAGACTGCTTCTCAGAAACAGTCTAATGTGGGTTGAACTTTTTGCTCAGTGGATTTATAAAACACAGCTGCATACCTCTAAGATCATCACTTTTTACAAAATGAGTAAATCAGGCAACGTATATTTGTATTCGGAAATGAATGTATATGTTTCAAACATCAATGAAAGTATACTTTTCACTTCAAATCAGCCTTTGCATAATTTGGCCAGTTTTCAAATTCTTCATAAATGTGGTGATCATGGAGATCAACTTAACTTAAAATAAACTTCATTTCTCGAAAATTGTAAATGGTTTGTTATCATAAGCTGCTGTGAAAGTAAATGTAATATCATTAGGGTTGAATTACAGTCTTTGATTTTGAAAATAAAAGCACTTTCATGAATTTTTCAAATTTTGAAGGTGTGGTGATCGTGGAGATAAGCAGTTGGGGAAAAAGATCCCACTACACATACTTAAGCACATTCAAAGTATAGACAAAGCTGAAGTGTTTAAATATTTATAGTAAATATCATACTTTAATTTTTGTTTTACCTTTTAAATGTTGACGTTCATTAATGATTTTAAGGTGTATAGGTACACCATCATGTTTTTTTTCCAGCCATTTTTACAAGGGGAATAACTTTTGTGACTTCCTGTTTTGCTGCTCTGGATGGTTAAGCTCTTCCAAAATGGGGTCTGCTCTTAAAGGGAAAAATTTGCTCCTATTCATTCCTTTAAGAGTTGACTTACAATGAGGAGATAGGGAAAAAACCCACGGAAAAAACCCTGAAAATGGCAGAGTTGCTTCCCCTGAAAGTGTACCTATGCACCTGAATTATAAAGTGCTATATATATATATCCATCATTTACCTCTACAATTCTATGTATATACTGTCCAGTTATTATACATTGTTTAGATTAATATTAAAGATTCTGAATTTATAAGACTTCTTTCTGTCTTCTGATTTTAAACTAGTTGTCCAATTTAAAGTAAACCGAGCTTCACTGAAATCGTTTCAGTGTATATTAACTAGAGCACTGCTGATCCTGTGGAAAATGAGTGTAGCAACTTTGGTTTAAATTATGCCTTAACATGCAGGAGGGTATTATTTAACTGTAGTTGAGAATGCATTTTTCCCTCGCAAAGACATCATGCAGTATGCAGCATGTCCAGTTGTGCTTTCTTCTTAAGATGTACATCACATGTACTGTGTTTTTTGCCATTTTTACAAGAGGACACTTGTTTTATGACTTCTTTTTTGCTTCAATAGATGAGGAAGCCCTTACAAAATGGGATCAACTCTTATCAGAATTTGGTCCTGTGGAGAGGGGGGGGGGGGGGGGGGGGGGGCAAATTCAAATTCTTTCCTTTTACTCTTAAAAGAACATGGTCCTGGGGGGGGGGGGCAAATTCTTTCCTTTAAGAGTTGACACCCATTGAGAAGTGACGCTAAAATAAAAATGGCTCGATAAATTTTTTAACACCAGAAAAAACATTTTTTGCTTCTTTCGACAATTTTCTTAATCGTTTTTGGGTATTTGATTATCTATGTAAAAAGAATAAAAAAAATCCTAGAAATATGTTTTACAACAAAATTTGATAAACAGAGAAATAAAAAATCCCAGAATTATTATAAAACTCCGGAGGTAAAACATGTAAAAATTTCCACCTGCAGAATGGTATTCTGTTTATAAATTGATATATCTGCTTTCTGTTGGCATTTCATTCCGGTCAAGGTCAACATCACTGCATCAGTAACAATGTGTTTTATCATATGAAGTCGCATCTGAGAGTGTAATAAAGCCATGCATTAAAAACGATAATCCACTAGTGGATTAAATATGCAAATTACGTCGTAACGTTATGCGTTGACGTCCATAAAACGTTGCCTTTTCTAGTGGTGAAATCGTGACGTTTTAGTGCAAAATTTGCTTATAAAATGTGATTTTAGTGTCATATGATAAACAGAATCTTTCATTCGTGCTCCTGTATTATTGAATTTATTAAACTCCTTGAGGAAACTGATAAGATGCTCGGCAAGCCTCGCATCTTATCTTTTTCCCAAACTCGTTTAATAAATTCAGTAATACATGACCACTCATGTAAGATCCTCTATATAATGGATACATTTCACTTTTATATTAACATGCCACAACCAAGTTAATTACACTGATAAGATTTTATGGTTTTCTGAAACTCTGCATTACAAACACCTAAACAAAACAAATGAGATAAGACTGAATTCTTCTTGGATGTTCTTCTAATGCTTCAATGCATTGGAGCTGGCATCATATAGTCCCTGCATCTGGACAGATGAATTGGTGTTTTATGGCCTTTCCACGGCCTTCCATTTTTTTTCTGGCAAATGGGTAACTGAGATGAGATGATGGTGACAGTATCCAAATGCTAAGCAAAACACAACTTTAGCCAGACTTGAAGCTCTAGATTACAAAGACTCAGGCCTGGTTGTTCAAAACTAACACTGTTCTTCCATTCCACTGTATGCAGACTATCATTGCATTTTTGCTGAAAAACGTGAGGAGCTTTTGCACTGCCCTTAGCTCAAGGGGTATTCATCTGTGGTGTGTCATCTTTTAGGAAACTGTCCAGCTTTATCCCTTGATCTTGATAGATAATGAAGAATCACACCTGTAAAGATATATTTTAGCAAATAAATTAAACTTTCATTATTGAGCAACTTGTGCAAGGGTGTTTGCAGAAAGATCTAAACACAGAGCTCCAGATAAGAAGGGGTAACAGGGATAATTCAAAGATAATTTTTCTTATTTCTAATCGAAAACATACATAGTGACCCCTCATTAGAACCGTCTCGGCGAGACGGTTCTAATGAAGGGTCACAATGTATGTTTTAATGGAAAAATAAGGAAAATTATCCCTGAATTATCCCTGTTACCCCTTCTTATCTGGAGCTCTGATTAATTTAACAGCCATTGGAGAATAGGAGGAACTTCCCACCTTGTCAAGAAACAACAACTAAGGCAATTTGGCCACATCTCAAGGTCTTCTAGCTTAGCAAAGACAATTCTACATGGCAGAGTGAAACGCAGAAGAGGTACACAAAAGAAGAGGTGGGAAGACAATATTAAACAAGTGATGTTGGTTTTTCAGCTGATATGTCAAGATGACGTCACTTTATACAATGCTGGACATTTACGTAAAAAATCAAATGTCATTCAATGATAGCATGGGTTTCTATCAAATTAAAGAGAAACCTAAAAATGCTTACATATACATTTTAAGAAGCTGTATGTTTAAATGGACATTAAGTCCAAAGATATGCAAGAAAAAAGTATTTATCATGGGTGTGAGGAGAGCAGATAGAGGGAGGCAAGCCCTGTGGTGCTGAAAAGTGAGCCTTATGAGGAGAGCGGATAGAGGGAGGCAAGCCCTGTGGTGCTGAAAAGTGAGCCTTATGATTGATTTTTCTATTCTCACCTAACACCCATGATAGATACTTATAAACTCCGTGCTTTGTCACAAAGTGGCTCCTTTACTACTTCCTATCCTAAAGCAGAAAAGTAACACCACTGCAGCCAATGATACTGTTAAAAGCATTACCATTGTCTTGCTATCATGGATGTGAGTTGCAGATAGAAAAATCTATCATGTAGGTTATTATCTGGCACCATAAGGCTTGCCTAGGGATGCTGAACAGTGATCCCAAGTGACGTATTTTTCAATCTATGCCTCACACATGCAATAGATACTTTTTCTTGCATACCTTTTAATTTTAAATGCAGATCTTGTTAATAGACATAATTTTAGCATTTGTAAGGTTTACAATTTGAAGAGGCCAATCCTATTAAGGGCAGACATTTGGTTCTTCACATTAATGATGTCATTTTGCTGTCTTCTTGATGTCATGGTCTGAACAAGAGGCCCAAATGGGCCTGATATCGCTCACTTGGCTTTTGTATCCGAATGGTCCCCATTCTGATACAAAATTGGTCCAATTCCTGAGATTTTCTCAATTTCACATTTTGCTACTTTTAGTAACAGAGGCCAACTTGTCTGGTCTTTATATATTTACTTTTGAAACACCTCAAGGCAAGAATCATTTTGCCACAAATTTCATCAAAATCCATTCAGGGGTTACTGAGATATTGTCAGTTTCATGTTTTGTGCTATTTTTAGTAACGGCAGATGGCGGCCATCTTAGAATGCCAAAATGCAAAAAATTGAAAAGCTTTCATGCAAGGACCATTTTGACACAAAATTGGTCCAGTTCCATTGTAATTTTCTAATTTTCAAATTTTGCTATTTTAAGTAACAGAGGCCAACTTGACGGGTCAATATTTGTTAATTTGTGAAACACATCAAAGCAAGAATCATTTTGCCACAAATTTCGTCTCAATCGCTTCAGCGGTTAATGAGATGTTGTCATTTTCAAGTTTTGTGCTATTTTTAGTAACGGCAGATGGGGGCCATCTTGGAATGCCAAAATGCAGAAAATCGAAAAAGCTTATTGAAATGATCATTCTGACAGAAAATTAGTCCAATTCCACTGAGATTTTCTTATTTTCACATTTTTCTATTTTTAGTAACAAAGGTTATTATGACTTGTCTATATTTAGTTACTTTTGAAACATCTAAATGCAAAAATCATTTTGACACAAATTTCGTCTCAATCGCTTCAGTGGTTACTGAGATATTGTCATTTTCATGTTTTGTGCTATTTTTAGTAACGGCAGGTGGTGGCCATCTTGGAATGCCAAATTGCAATTAATCGAAATGGCTTCATGTAAGGAACATTCTGACACAAAATTGGTCCAATTCCACTCAAAGGTTCTTGAGTAATTGTCATTTTATGTTTGTGCTATTTTTAGTAACGGCAGATGTCGGCCATCTTGGAAGCCAAATTGCAATTAATAGAAATGGCTTCATGCAAGGAACATTCTGACACAAAATTGGTGGAATTCCATTCAAGGGTTCTTGAGTAATTGTCATTTTTATGATTGTGCTATTTTTAGTAACGGCAGATGTCGGCCATCTTGGAAAGCCATGCAAGGAACATTCTGACACAAAATTGGTCCAATTCCATTCACGGGTTCTTGAGTAATTGTCATTTTTATGTTTGTGCTATTTTTAATAACGGCCCCCATGGTGGCCATCTTGGATAGTCAACTGGCACAAAATTGAAATAATTCCTTTTAAGGACCATTGCTGACCAAGTCTGACCACAATCGATTGCGTTTTCTTGAGATACTGACATTTGAGCAAAATCGGTCTTGTAAACGCTAAGTAGGTCACTGTGACCTAATTCCGCTATAGATTTTTTTCATTTTTACAATTTTTAATCCCAAGGTCCCATTAATGTTCCACGCAAACTTTTGGCCAAATATACCAAATGGTTCTGGAGTAGAAGTTGATTTTGTTGTTTTTGCTATTTTTAGTAACGGCGGCCATCTTGGATTCTTGATCTGACCCAATTTTACAATTTTGAAACCCTGCAGTCTGGTCATGCTCCATGTGAAATTTGAAACCCATGGGTGCAGTGGTTTTAGAGAAGAAGTTGTTTGAAGTCATTTGAATATGTCGTTTTTTGACATTGGCATTTGAGCAAAATTACAGTCGTAAACAGAAAGTAGGTCACTGTGACAAAACTCCGTTACAGATTTTTTTCATTTTTATAATTTTGAATACCAAGATTTCATTGATGTTCCATGCCAAAATTCAGACAAATATACCCAGTGGTTCTGGAGAAGAAGTTTATTTTATTGTTTTTGCTATTTTTAGTAAGGGCGGCCATCTTGGATTTTGAACCTGACCCAATTTTACAATTCTGAGACCCTGGAGTCAGGTCATGCTCCATGTGAAATTTGAGAACCATGGGACCAGTAGTTTTACAGAAGAAGATGTTTGAATATTTGTTTTTAGGTGTTGACGGACACATTCCGTGACGACGCACGACGCACGCCGGACGCATTTGTATGACAATAGCTCACTATGGCCCTTCGGGCCAGGTGAGCTAAAAATCAAAGTCACTTCATGAACCAGATATGTGACCCCCTATACAACCAATGAATTGATTGCATGTGATTTTTTTGCCAGCCCAGGGTGAGATTACATGGGTGAAATAAGACTTGTCGGTATGGGTGAATCTTGTGGATATCCTTATCTGGTGTGTAAACATACAAGAATTCCACAGAATATGGTGTCTCACCTATTAGCACATTATCACAAACAATACTAAACGAGAAAACTTGACAAAAGTTTATGCCTCTGCCGACACAGGAAAAGTAATACATATTCCCAATCCTGCTAGTTACAGATGAGACAAAGACTTACCAGCTGCTGTTGCTGCATTCAAGGAGTCAAGATCTGTTGCAGATCTGTGTGGTTTGACATAAAGATTGGTATCACAGAGTTGTAATATTTCATCTGGAAGGCCTTCTGCTTCATTGCCTGAAATAAAATTGGGGGAAAATATAATTTATAATAACATTGGGACAAAACAGGTTGAGCAAACAGTGATGATCCTGACCAGACCATTCCTGGGCGGTTTGATCAAGATTTACAGTTTGCCATGACCAGACTGCTCCTGAGAAGCAGTCTGATCAGGATCTGCACTGTTTGCTATGACCAGACTGCTCCTTAGAAGCAGTCTGATCAGGATCTGCACTGTTTGCCATGACCAGACTGCTCCTAAGAAGCAGTCTGATTAGGGTCTGCACTGTTTGCCATTCAGCCTGCACATTTTGAGCATGTTGGATAAATTAAATCAACTAGTTCAAATCTAAGGTAATTACATGTTAAGTGTAAAATTTGGAATGGCCACTTTTGTAAGAACTTTTTATCTTTTATATAGCTGAAATTTTGGTACTGATAACTTCAAATGAGCAAACACATGACAATACTGACAAAGTGGCATGTGCACCACATGAAGACTCATCAGCTTGGACATCTGCTCAGTCTGATCTTAGCCTTGGCTGTTTGCTTACAGGATAGCTTAGAGTCTGAGCTGGCTCCATTGGGACAATTGGGACAGCAAAGACTCTGATCAGACTGTCCAGATGCCCTGGCTGATCTGAGTCTTCGCTGGGTGCACATACCACCTTGTTGGTTTTGTCTTGTGGCGGCTCAAATATATGTAGGTCAATTTGTAGGTCAATTAGAGTTGTTATAATTTTGCTGTCTTTTTGCAGAAGCTTGAAATTATAATTTTCTGTTGGAAATGGAATTGCATCTGTCATTTCTGTCAACTGTTGGGGAAATTTTCTCAACCTACCAGATTTATTCAGATATAAGACAGGTTTTTTTTCTCCTCCAATATAAACCCAAAAATCTGATCCAACATATAAGATGGATAACGATTTTTGGAGCTGTTCTTGTTGGGAAAAATCTTGAGGCAGAATTATACAAGACTGATGTAGGTATTTGCGGTAGTTCTGGGGCCGTATTTTTAAAACGACTTAAGTCATTGCTATGCTGTTGCTAAGGCTAATTTTCTATGAAGGAGATTCCCTACAGCTATGAAATTTGCTCTGGAGGAATAATCTTTTTAGACTGTTCCTCCAGAGCAAATTTTCTTAGTTGTAGGGAATCTCCTTCTTAGAAATTCGGCCCTAGCAACAGAATAGCAACCACTTAAGTCGTTTTATAAATACGGCCCCTGGAGCTGACATCTTATAGCTGAATTACTTCTAGTACTCACCAATGGTTAGTAAAGTTGGTTTATTCACGACAATATCTTCTATGTCTTTGGTTTTAGCACCAGTAAAATCACAGGCTGTCCCAATAACACAACCACCATTTGATCTCCAACGCTGAAAGCATTAAGACTACTGTAAAAATTCTAAAGCTTGGGACACCTAAAAATAATTACCATTATTGTCCTAAAAGTGCAACAGTTTGGTTTTACAATGCAGTTATGTATTCCAAAGATGCAGCCGGAATGCCAAACAGTGAAGACCTTGATCAGACTGCTCCTGTGGAGCAGTCTGATCTAGGCCTGCACTGTTTGCTCACACGCATCTGTCCCAATACTTAGAATTTTTATGGTAATTTCAACATATATAAGTCTTTGACTTCTGCAGAATGCTGTGTTTTGACTGTATCCTCATGACAAAAACAAAGCTAATCTAAAAGCGGAAAACTCAACAAACATTTATACCACTTTACACACATTTTCATCATACATTTACACCCCTGGCAGAACAGCAATACCTATATCTTGCTTATGCTAATGGAAAGAGAGACAAAAACAGACTGTCCCCTGTATGCAAGAAGCTGCTATTAAACTCCAGGGCCTGGTTGTTCAATACTAATGGCATTGTTAGTTAATGTTTGTTAAAATTTCAAAAGTTAATATCTCGAATATGCCAGCATTTTTGTTGAAAAAATATGAGCTCCAAAAAAATTATATTTAATTTAAGCACCTGTTGGGTGGTCTCCTACAGTGATTTTTGGGCAGGACTAGCTTATTTCCAGACCATCAAATGGGATAATTAAAAACAGTCTAGAAATGTGTCCATAGTATATGCTCCCACCTAGTGCCTGAGTAAGATGGTGCCTTGATTAAGTTACTGGCACTTGTATACTAGTCAAAAGTTCTAACCGACCACTTAGTTTTTATCATTTTTCCTCAATGCTATTCGCAATCTCACAATTCAGATTACAGCCACAGATAGGCGAATATGTCGGTAAACCTTACCACTAAAAGGTTAAGCATTATTCAGTGCACTGTATCCAGGAGTCACAGATGAGTACGGGTACCTCCATTTTCAAAATTAACAAGAATTTGCATTGAGTGGTGGGGTATGTTTTAACATTTTGACCCAAAGCGGCCACTGTCATGCAGGAACAGTGTTCATTTTTGCATAAATCTGTTTATTCAGACATTTGCTTTAGTAATGAAGTTGTTTTGCTCACGTAAATTGGATATTTCAAAACTGATTTTTCACAAATTGTAACGAAATGCTTAATTTTGTGAATTTTAAAAATGGGGGTACTTCTGTTCATCGGCATATTCTGGATGTAATATTAAGAATTTTGTAACACCTTTTGATGCCTGAGTTGACTGATATATCTACCTATTTAGGGATGTAAATAGAACTGTAAGATTGTTTAGGGCTCTGAAGAAATTCGATGAAACGTAAGTGGTCGGTTAGAAGTTTTGGCTAGTATATGATAACTAGGTTCACAGACGCAGACTTGTATAATAGCAACAGGAAAATCAAGGGACCATGAAATATAGGTCAAAGTGACGTACCGTATTTGCTGTAATAAGTGCACATGCTCTAATAAGCGCACACCTAGTGCATTTTGGAGAAGCATCCTTCACATCTTATTAAGTGCACATAGTTTCTGGGTATTTTCTTCCTTTTCAGTTGAAACTGTTTGCTTTAACATTGTATTTCATCTGTTCAGAGACAACATTACTTTCACCAAGTAATCTGACCTATATATTAAGCTAGTTTGAGGCACACATACATGCACACACAGACAGGGTAAACACTATATGAGCCACGACACAACAAAACCAACAATGTGGTTGTGCGCCCAGCGCAGACTCAGATCAGCCTGGGCATCCGCCCAGTCTGATCAGTCTTCGCTGTCCACATGGAGTTAGCTTAGACCCTTAGCTACCTTTTAAGCGCAAAGCGAAGACTCTGATCAGGCTGGGCGCACAACCACATTGTTGGTTTTCTTGTGTCGCGGCTCATACGCCTTTTAGCCATTTCATGGCATAGGCATAAAAACACCAAGAAGTCCGCTTAAACCAGACAAATCTTGGTCTGGGTGATCTGTGGTTAAGTCCTTAGTATAAACCCTGAAAGTATATTATTCTTATTTTTTTGTATCATTCTACTAGCCACTCAACTCCATGCCTATCTAAAGAATAAAGAGTGTAATAATACCTCAACGAACTTCAGTGCAGACTGGTCACTACCAACAGCTTTCAAATTAATTATCTCAGTGACCCCAGAACTGGCTTTACTGACAAGTGGAGTCATAGGACAGCTGAAAAATGGTAAACTAGTCAACAGTGCTCCAGATAAGAAGGGGTGAACATGAATAATTTAGAGATAAATTTTCCATATTTCTCCATAAAACTTATGTTGTGACCCTTCAATAGAACCATCTCACCAAGATGGTTCTAATGTGGGGTCACAAAATATGTTTTGTTGAGAATTAAGAAAAATTACCTTTGAGTTATCCTCAATACCTCTAATCAGGAGAGTAGCCCCGGTAGCTCAGTTGGTTAAGCGCTGGCCTACTGATCTAGCGGTCGCCAGTTCGAGCCCCGCCAGAGGCGGAGTTCTTTCCACCGTAAACGGGGTTCCATTGCACACAGCCTTTCATTATCACAAGCCCATCGTCCTGATATGACTGAAATACTGTTAAAAAGGACGTAAAATCGCAAGACATCCATCCATCCATCTAATCAGGAGCTAATGAAAAATGTGCTGCACAACAAGAACAAGAATTTTTACAGGATAAGGTGTCTAGCCTGTCTACAAAATGTCAAACAAGACCTGTCCCCGTACAGGATAGCTCGCCTGCAGTGCCTTGCCCATCCCATAAAAAACTTTGACGTAAAACTTTAAAGTGTGACGCAAATGCCCACGTCCAAGTGACAACAATAGCTCTCTGTACTTTCGTACAGGTGAGCTAAAAACAGTGTTAAAGCGGAAAACATGATGCATTTTAGGCTGCCACCAACAACACTAGAAAAGTAATACCTATGTCATGCTTCTGCTAGTGGCAGGTACGACAAAATTTGTTTAAAGTGTAAGGGCACACCTCCAAGTTTTTCTACCATTTTTACATAGGGAGACAACTTTTGTATGTGCCTGTTTGTTTCCCTGGATGACAAACTCCTTCCAAAATGAGTTCTACTCTATGGAGCAAATTCTTTCCTTCAAGAGTTGACTGTAGAGTTGACCCCTCACTGAGAAGGGAGGCAAAAAAATAAAATGGCAGAAATTGCTTCCCCTGAAAATGTACCTATTCAGCCTAAAGTCATGTGACCACATAGTAGTGCTGTATGTATACAGTAGAACTTCAATGGCTCGAACAGGCTTGGGACCATGAAAATTAGTTCCAGCCAAAGGTAGCTCCAGCCTATATAGATTGACCTCTAGGGACCCAAGATGGGTTTTAGCCAAACCGGGTAAACGAGCCATCAGGGTTCGAGCCATTGAAGTTCTACTGTACATTGTCTCCAAGGGAGATCAGTCTGATACAGGAATGTGTGCCTTCTTTCTACACTGTTCCAAATAAGGAAGGGTAACAGGGATAAATTTGAGCTAAATTTCCATATTTCTCCATAAAAATTTATCTTGTCACCCCACAGTAGAACCATCCCTGACTATTATAATGGGGGCATAAAAATCTACATCCCTCTTATAAATTGGATATTTTTTTTTTGAAGGGGAAACCCCCATCTTATAATCAAATAAATAGAGAATACCATGTTAGTGTCTTTTGATATTAAGTTTATCAGGCGAGACCAGAAACAGCGTAGGAATGGCGAGGCTTGCCGAGCCAGTCCGACATGTTTCTGGTCGAGCCTGATAAACTTGATATCAAAAGACACTTACCTGGTTTTCTATTTATCATGCATCATGAAGCTGTTACGGCGTGAAGAGCGGCAAACAAGTGATAAGCAGACGCAATTTTATTCGAACTTGCTGACGTCGCGAATGCATTGTGACTTAAGTCGGTGACGTCAATTAACGAATCGAACGCTGATATCACGGCCAACGTCAGTGTGTAGCCAATCGTCTTTAGAGATCGCTTCTTAAGGCATGACCTGATAACATTCGCGCAAGCGCAGTTTTACAGTGACATGATATCACATCATGTTATCATTCCCCTGTTATCAGGTGAATGATGCAGCAGATGCATGATAAATATGCAGACCTGTTTACTCTCAGACTTCGACATGTGTAGTCAGGAAGGCAGCTAAGCGTATTTTGCAGTACTTCTGTGTAGTCCAGGCATGTGATAGTTGGATGGGGTGGGGTGTTGAATTGGGGGGGGGGGGGGGGGCTTGGAGAGTACGGGCTATATTTTGATTTTTTTCGAAAAAAATTGAGACAGTGGTTTCTAGCCAAGTCTGTAAATCAGTCTTTAATAGGTATGGGTAAAGCAGAAATGAGGAATAGAGATGAGGATGGCAACTGATTCATCTTTGGTAAGGGCCTGGGTTCATTCTCTTTTCTATCCTACCTGTCTACTTAGGTGCTCGGACATTTCGGCCACGGACATTTCGGCCACGGACGTTTCGGCCTGGGACAGTTTGGCCACGGACATTTCGGCCACAGAAATTGTCAAGGGTGGACATTTCGGCCTTTATCCAAAACTTACTTTTTATGATTAAATTAAGTACTCATATGAATAACTTAAAGCTAGTTTTAATGAAGTCCAATGATTTGTTGTTGTTCTCTTGATGTTTTATGGACCTTCAACATCTTTCAGGTCATTTTGAGCATTTCAAGGCAAAAAACACTGTGAACAACTATTTCAGCTACTCGAACTAGGGCCTTATATGATATTTGGTTAGGTGTTTTGTTAGGTTATGGCCCTTAAATACTTTTAAAGTCATTTTGAGCATTATCTGGCACATATGCGATCCCCACTCATGGGCTAGTGTGGCCTTTATCATTGATGTGATGCCTATAATAACTTTATATGCAAACATATGGCTGATGAATCTGTGGTGCACCCATTTTTGACTTCAAGAGATATGATTTGAGTTATTATGAGCCCAATCACACATTTTTGTGTCATGTGTGCAGAAAACCATCTATGTAACTTTAAATGGTTTACAGTAGAAATATTTTCATTTCCCCATTTTTTTTTCAGATTTGGCCGAAACGTCCATGGCCGAAATGTCCGTGGCCGAACTGTCCATGGCCGAACTGTCCTAGGCCGAAATGTACGTGGCTGAAACGTCCATGGCCGAAATGTCCTACATTCGTCTACTTATTAAGCCCTTTTGGCTTGTCCCTAATAGACTGCAGTGAAATGTTTAGACACACCTCAATAATCTCTGTCAGTAGATGATTTTATCTTCACAGGATAAAATTTTACATTTGTAATCTGTTGTTTGATCACCTTTTGATCGCGAAAACACATGACAATACAGTGTAGCTGACAAAACAGTCAGCTATGAAGATATAAAATCAATAGACCATGACTAATATTGCCATTGTTTATTTTTTCTTGATGGTTGTTGACTGACAGTTGCAGCCTGACATAATTTGATTGTTTGTTCACGCTGAACCGCACAGCTGAACCGGTAGTAAGACGGTTAATTAGGGGCCAAAACGTCCAAATATGGCCCTATATCACAGGAAAAGGACTAAAAAACTGGATTGGCAATCTTGCGTAGTTTCAGATGGTCAAAACGTAGAGCGTATTTTTAAGCCAAAACGCGTAGAAAATACGCCAAAATCGTAGTTGTAAACAGGTCTGAATATGGTATGTCCTACAATGTGATAAAGACCTTACCTTTGATGTTTATGAATCAGAACACAATCTACCCCAAAGAAATATGAAGACCTCAATATATTACCCATGTTCATAGGGTCCTGAAAATAAATGGAATATTTAGTCAGTTATTAAATTATTTTTTTTCTTTCAAAACAATTCCGAAAGTCAAGATTCATCTTCATATAATGGATTGCTTTGAAAGAAAACCCCCCACAAAAAACACACCTTACAGATGAATAACAGACTGATTTACAAGTTCAGGGTTGCCACTTATTCTCCACTTCAAAATTCCCTGATTTTTCCCTGCTATTTTTATAGTTTTTCATACCCTTTTACTTAGCAAAAAGTAGATTTTACTTCTTACTTTCACAATGCTAACTGTATCATTTGAAAATTGGGGGTTCTCTTAAAGAAAAGAATTTGCTCCTTGCTTTTAGAGTAGCACCCAATGAGGAGAGAAATGTGCATGAACTGTCTCTTTAGAAAGTACATCCTTTTCCTTCAGCAGAGTATGTGTGTTTTCTGAAAAATACCGTAGCCACTAATTTTCAAATTCCCTGGCTTTTCAAGTCCTTTCCAAATTTCTCTGACCAATCACGAAATTCCCAAATTGTTCCGTGACCTGAAAAAACCACACAATTTGCCAGATGTTTTTCCCTGACAACAGCGACCTTGATGTTGCAAATAATTCTGGAGGTCATATATAGTTGGAACGCAAACCCTCAAAAAGCGATGATTGTATTTACAACGGTGGATCCTTCCACGTAAAAAATAGGCCCTAAAAATGGCGAACATGGTTCTTGACGAAATTTCCCATTATTCTCAAATGTATATAGAGGCATTGATTATACTAAAATGATTAGACACATAAAAATGTTTTGCTAACTAGTATAAAGCAGGCTTTCTCAACAAAATTCAGGGCCAAAATTGCTCGAAATGCTAAAATATTCATTGTCAAAGTACAACACTCTATCTTGATTCTACCGAAAACTTGCATCAACATAAAGTATAATTTACAGAAAGATGAGACTTTCTCCAATCGAAAAATTTATTATTTCTTCTTTTTGCATGTGAAATTTCAAGCAATATCGTTTTGGAACATTTTTAAATTGCAAAATAAAAGATGGCATCTGTAGTTTTAACGCTCAGGAAACGGTCTCGCATGTGATATGAGCACCAGCAATACTTGCCGGACAGCCACAATTTAGAAAGAAAATTGAGGTCGACAGCTTGTCAAACATTAGCTCAGATTGCTAAATACTTGAAGAGGAGAAAAAATACGGAGTTTAGTTAGCTAAAATAGACTACAAACTGGTAGAACGTACCTTACCTGACTGCTGACCTGATTGGCATTGTACAAATCTGACGTTCTTCCACTCAAATTTGTGAAAATAATATCCTTTTCTAATATTATTTATCTTTCAAACAGTCATCTGTTTTCTGTCAAAACGTTATTAGGTCAATGTTGTGACGTAATAAAACAAATGACGTATATTGCCTCGAGCTAGATTGCCAGCCCGCATGCCATGTAAACAGATTATAAGTCGAACATGAAATGCACCAGTACGAAGTAAAGAGTTTCTTTCTTGTTGTTTTGTTTGTCTAGTTTTCGAAAAATTTACGATCTGATTTTATAATTTGCTCAACAATTACAGAGAACCGCGACACGAGAAAATCAACAAAGTGGTTGTGCGCCCAGCGCAAACTCAGATCAGCCTCAGCATCCGGCTAGTCTGCACAGAGTCTTCCCTAAGCACTTTAAGGGTAGCTAAGGGTCTAAACTACCTGCAGACAGCAAAGACTCTGATCAGACTGGGCGGATGCCCAGGATTATCTTAGTCTGCGCTGGGCGCACAACCACATTGTTGATTTTCTTGCATCGCTGCTCAAGTTACTTTGAAAGAAACAAGCCAGGTGGGGATGGAAGGAGGCGGTTGGTGACGAGGGTAGGGGTGGGTGGGGGCCAGGGAAGTGGGGGAATTCATCTTGACTGATGCCTGGAGTGATGTATAGGTCCCAAGCATGACTTGAGCAGTCGTTGTTGTGACAGCATATTCTCTCTCTCTCTCTCTCTCTGCCCGATTTGGCTTCATTGTTGTTACACACACTGAGATTTATTGCTATCATTTGAATCTTACCAAGAGCTGAGCCGCAACAGGGAAAGAGGAATCTTGTCGGATATGATAACAGCAAAATCTGCTTAGTCTAACAAGACTGCTTCAAGATACAAAACTGTATATATAAGCGAATAGCAAAACCCTGATTGGCTTGCATGCAAACACTTTCCGTTCTGAATTAAGTTACGAAGAGCATTTCGTGTGTTCGATGATGAGCCTGAAAATGTGTCGGGGTGTGCGGATGTGGGAGGTGTGGGGAAAATTTGGAGGCTTGCTACGAGTCATCCGACGTTTGGCACGTGGCACAAAAACAGCCATTTATTCCGTGGAAGCAAAGTACTGTACATGAACTTAAACTGTGTACGAATCGCTCCACTTTGGCAAATTCCACATCCCGAATAAGCGTAAAGACCATTGACAGTATACTTAAACAATCTGCTTGAAAGTTGAAAATAGCTATCTTAGTCTTTGCTTGTTGCAGGTCACCCATGTACTGACTGACCCTCAGAAAATACTACAGTAAGGGAAAAAGTGAAAACCTTTCCGCACGTCACCACATTTGGTAGCTTAGAGTGTTCAGATGAGAATCTGAAGGCCGCTAGCTCAATTCCTATCATTGCCTAATGAATGTATTTCAACTGTTGTCCTATTCAATTCGGAAATCGACTGCCCAATTAGCTAATTTCAGGACGCAGAGTATGAAGAATAACCCCAGAGCTGAGTGTAAAGTGTACTGGATTGCCCTTTACATGAGCCTTCGGGAAAATTCGTACATGCAAAAATATCAAATCTTCTGGTGACCTGCAAGTTACCCGGGCCTGCTTGTCAACCGGACAATTACAATGTTATAATTCTAGTCGGCATACAAATGAAAAATGAACATATTAAGCATTGGAAGGAACTGAAAAGATATTGAGAGTGTACATGTGGGCCTAGGGCCACCGGATACACTTTCAGGGGAAGCATCTCGGCAATAATATTGTTGATTTCCTACCTTTCCAGTGGGAGTAAACTCTTTAAGGAAAGTATTAGCTCCTTTGGGAGCAAAGAATTTTTTCAGGAAAACTAGAAGGAAATTGATAAAGTTGTGTATTGATAATAAGTATACGATAATTTGTGCCAGTTATCCATGAAAACGTGTTGCGGCTGTATACAGAACCGCCTCGTCAAGACTACTCTAATGTGAGGCAGCATCAGTCATTTTAATAGAGAAATAGGAAAACACGATCTAAATTATTAATTAATGTTTTTGTTGTTTGTTTATATGTGACTGCATAACCGAAAGGGTTCGTAATTGGATAAATAAATGTTCTATTCTATTCTATTATCTTATGTAGATCTACCCGTGTACCTGCAGATTTGTAAATGTTGCCCCACCACCAAGAAAACGCACTCAGATGCCTGACGAGTTTCTCAAACTTATACAGGCAATGCAAAAACATCGCATGCATATGAACAGTGCACTGCTAACCCTTCTCAAAGGCGTAACTGCCTGTACGCTAATAGCCAGGTGCGTATTGTAATTTTGTCAAATAGACAAAATTTCAACAGGTATCGCCATATTTGATGATGCTGGTATTTGTAAATTGAACAAGATTTCAATAGTAGCGGCAAGCAGACACGACTATATAAAGTATCTATGGGGCCCACATCTTATTCTTGCTCTCAAAGGATAAACATAATTGTGCGTAAAGTGTAATAACCCCTACACTCCTGCTTCTAACCGTCCCACGAAAGGGGGTGGGAGGGCATTCCTCATCCCTCCCAGGTTACTCACATACAACCGTTTATTTGACTTTTGAAATCAAGCGCGTGATTTGCTAATTAAAAAAAGAAATAACCGTTAAATAACCGTTCAATTATGAGGGGAAGGCTAATCCTGAACGATAGCATGAACTGTACCTAAATGAACATCAATTGCTGATTAAGTCCGTCTTTTAAGCCATGATTATACAACTTCTAATCGATTCAAAATCACGTCATAAGCTTGTGTTTACGATTTGCTAGAGCATAGAGGTGAGAGTTGACATTATTGTATCTGACAATAAAATATGAATAAAATGTATTTGCTTGACTGTTTTATTCGGTCTTGGTTGAAGATTAATCAGTGAGAGGTGTTACGTTTCTACGGACAGGCCGAATTGTGAGTTTGTTAATTTGGCAGTGAACACTTAGCGCGTAAGGCTGGCATGATTTTGACGCCATTTAATTTTTCGGTTTGTTTTCAAACCGGGTGGTCATATGTTATTTTGCAATTTTAAAATGTTCCAAAACCAAATTTTCTGAAATTTCACATAATAGTAGAATATATATCAATATTTATCATGGCATAGGTCTGCGTTTTGGAGAAAGTCGAATAAGCTGTTAATCGTAATTTTTTGTTCACATGTTTGACGCTGACGTAAAGGGCACTGTTTCGTCAATAATTACACAGGCGGAAAAGGATGTCCTGGAATTATTTTAGCAGAAAAATTCAATAATGGAAGTCAGAAAAGTGCTCTTAAAATTTCAACCGGTTGGGCGATTTGATTAATCTGTATGGTGGCGTTAAAGTACAATGGGGTTCGTCGATAGCCATTTTGATGGCGACAATTTCGAACAAAAATCCGTTGCTATGTGCTTGATTATATCCCTACTCCTTGGAGCTGCGTTCCAACTGATATCCGAGTAAATATGGTAACAGCTGAGATCTACAGTAGCTAACTTTTGGGGAGAAGTTCGGGCTATGGCACATATAGAATGTGCAGCAGTATTAGACATAAGAAAATAGTTGTCTATTGTTGATTATCTTAAATAAAGATATGATGGTAGAATGTAGCTATTAGTACAAGAACAGGGTGTCTCTCAATCAGTTTACAACAATCAACTTCCTTGCTGACATCATAACAATTAGCCTCGTTTAAGAATTTAAATTGATTTTTCGGAGTTCACCATGTGATGAAGCCAGTGGGTGAAGCTAAAATTCCAATACGCATGCAAAGCTTCTTGTAGAATTTTAGTGACAACCACAGGCTTATTCACACTATGAACGCTGAAAAATCAAATTTCTTTCTATGCCATTTTCATGGTAATTTATAGTGTAAAATTGGCAAAATATTGATCAAGGAAAAGCTAGTAACAACGTTTAGCCATTATGATAAACAGCCATCTCCATGACATGGCGTCAATCGAATGTTACGCGGACCAATCAAGACATTTGTTTACCTTATATATTGTTTGACGACGTCACATGATCAACTGTTGTTCATCGGTGTAGGAAGCTAAATGCTCTATAAGGTTTACTTACGGGACTCAGTGGCAAGTGTAAATATTGAACAATAAAATAAGTCCAACATACCTTAACTGTGTAAGGAAGTAACCAAAATGATGGATAATTCTGCTCAGTTACCATGTAATTCCTAAATAGAATAAAGACATTTTCTAATTCAGAAATCAAACTACAAACTTGTCTTAAGCGGTCACCTAAGGGGAATGTTAATAGAGGTGACCACATTATGCAGGTTTGACTGTAAATCTATAAGATCAGTTTATATGTGAGCCCCAACAGGACAAAACAAACAAAAGCATGTGAGCCCAGCTAAGACTCAGATCAGCCTGGGCATCCAGCCAGTCTGATCTGACTTCGCCATGCACTTAAAGGATAGCTAAGGGTCTAAGCTCGCTCTATGCAGACAGTGAAGACTCTGACCAGACTGTGCGGATGCCATGGCTTATCTGAGTCTTTGCTTGGTGCATATGCCACTTTGTTGGTTTTGTAATCTCACAACCCGTTTGTAGCTATCATATTTAAGGCAAATAGATATATTTTCAGGGGAAGCAACTCATACCATTTTCCGATCTGCCCCTGTTCTCAATGAGGTCAATTGATTGATTGATTGATTTGATGCTTAACGTCCACGGTAAACAGCTTTGGTCATGTCGGGACGGTCATTTAACCTAACTACACTATTCCTGGGCAGGCTTAGACCTCCTAAGCGGTTAACCAGTACTAAGTGCACATACTTTAGCCAGTAACTGACAACTGCCCTTCTTGAATCAGCGGAAGGAGAAAGGAAAGTATGTGGCCAGACCGGGTTTCGAACCCAGGACCTCTGACTTATGAGTCAGGTGCCCTACCTATTGCGCTACGCGGCCCGGCTCAATGACGTCAATCATCCCTTTGAGGTCAATCATCCCTTTGAGGAAAGAATTTGCTCCCCTATGATGGCTGGATAACTTGCGATTTTACATCCTTTTCAACAGTAGTTCAGTCATATCAGGATGATGGGAGGGTGATAAGGAAAGGCTGTGTGCAACTGAACTCTGTTTATGGTTGACTACGACTTCTGTCTCCAATCAGACTCAAACCCAGTACAGCAAGATCAGCAGGCCAGTGTTTAACCTACCATGGCTCATTTTGAATAGGGCCTCTTTGTCCAAAGAAGCAGCCAGGTAGTCAAAAAGTGTTTCCTTTTGTAAATACGGCGGAAAAAACATAGAGATATACCTATTTACCTTATCATATTTAACAGAGAGCCCATTTGTACAAACAGCTCAGGCCTAGATCATATTACACCCAAGAAGCAATTAGACAGGCACCTGTACTGCTGCCCAACAGACACAGGCTTACAGCACATATATCATCTTCACAAGACAACAGTACTAAAACCACTCTGTTCCTTACGTAACCTTGGCTGACCACCTACAATAGAACTTCAATGGCTTGAACAGGGTTGGGACCATGTCATTTAGTTCCAGCCAAGGGTAGTGTTAGTTTCTATTTAAACCCAGGAGTGAATTCTCCCCAGGCAACGTTAACAAGCCATCAGGGTTCGAGCCACTGAAGTTCTAGAATATGTATTTGCAGCAGTGCCTCCTCTTGGCTGCAGCAAGCTGTTCTCCTTGTTGCTTATTATTTTTAGACCAATCAGATCTTCTGCAAAATACAGTTGTCCCAAAATTTCCCATAATTGTTCCAAAACACTGATGAATTGGTGGAGTCTCGACTGTCTGCTCTTTTTTGGCAATTGTTCATGGTAAACAAGATACTTTTCTATCCACAAGGAGGCCTGTTATGAGAAAAATGATTTGCTGCGGATAATTTGACTGAATGTGATGGAAGCTGTCCGCACAAAATGAAATGGCCAAGTGGGATATTTCATTTACGAATAGGCTGTCAGCCAAGGATACATAAGGAGAACAAACAACCATGGAAATTGAAGTAAAAAAAAAATAATGTAAAGGAAACTTGACAATGAAATGCCAATTTTAATTTTGAACAAAGTTTAATTCATGCTTCTTTTACCATTTTTAAGGTGCTTATATTTAAGACACTGCGATTGTTATTGTTGTATAACTTTGGACATCACAGGCCTATGACCTGTCTTCCAAACCTATCCTTCCAATAAGATTTAGTGTACCCTAATATTGGGACACATAGAAACCATTAATATTCCATTTGGGACAATTAATGGTTTTAGGTGTCTCAATACTTAAGCACTTAAAGGGTAGCACTATATGAGGAGGATTAACTTCAACAGTGTCATTCTTGGATGGACACTTGGTGCCAGGTGTGTGCACCGCTGAGCCACTTGGGGAACATTGCTAGGAGAACTGAAAAGAACAGAACAGTGTCATTCTGTCTCTTGATCACATAGTGTCACCACCTCCAGTCAGCCAATAAAATAATCAGTCCTGGTAATTCTGGTCCACTGATTGGTTGAATAAATTTTAACACCTTTACCTGTACAGGTAAACTGCTATGAGATGGGAACCAGACCCCCTGGCAGAGAAGTCCTGTCTTTAAGGATATTTTATACCACCTGATGTACTTATGATGCAGCATAAGGTTATCAGTTAATAGTCATGACTTATTGACTGCTGCTGTATGATAAGGTACCTAACTGAATTTGCCAATAGGGAATACCCAGTCTGATCAGAGTCTTCCTTCACATGTACCAGGTGCACATCCTTGGGAATCATAAAACATAGCCAGTGACCACTCTTTAAAACCATCTCAGTGACACCAATTTAGAGAGGGATCACAAAATTAGGGGAAAACTGTACTCAAAATTGTCATTTAGGGAAGCAAATCGTCGGTTTTATGGTCGGAAATTGCGTTTTAAGGCGACGCACCAGCGGAGCCGAAAAATGCAATTTCCGACCATAAAACCGACAATTTACCTCCCCAAATGACAATTTTCAATACAGTTATCCCCATTTTCACATTTTCATATTTAAAAGTGTGCGACAATGCATCGATAGCAAACGTTTTCAGCAACGTAAAACCAGACGCCAACCAATGAGAAGCAACGTTACGTAATGACGTCCGGTTAGCGACAGTAAATCACAGAATATACTGTCGCAAATTTTTGACGTTATCCAATCAGACGTCGCTTTATATTTGTAAGTGCACTAGAATATGTTTTTATGGAAACTGACAAATCATCTCCAAATTATCATCAAAACCTCTCTTATCAGGACCACTGATTAGAGAGGTCTTAAAGTCAAGGGCACAACTCTGAAGTTACCTTATATCTTCTTCCTTCAAAGATACATAATCTATTTCTGGCTTTGACACATCCAGACAGACACCCTGAAAAGTAACACATCTAAACTGTATGTTTGTTTTTGAAGCAAAGTTTGATGTCTCCCCTCCCCCCCCCCCCCCCCCCCCCCCCCCAACCCCACCCCCCTACTTCATCACTCCCTCTGCCCACCCCCTTCTTTATAGATAAACTTACAGAGAGAGACATAAATCCATCACAAAATGAAACGGTAAGCAACTCTGCTACTTTTATCATCCTTCTCAATGGGGATCAAGGCTTAAGATAAGATAAGAATAATCTATAGTTGGGCAAGTTTACAACAAATCAACATTAAGCTCTGAGCAAGCTTTTGAACCGACTTATGAACCAAATGCTTACATGGGAGAATCTATTCCCCTAGGAGTAAGTTCATTTATCATATGACGTTGCATCAGAGAGTGTAATAAATCCATGCATTAAAATCGATAATCCACTAGTGGTCGTATCGTTATGCGTTGACGTCCATAAAAACGTCGCTTTTTCTAATGGGGAAATCATGACGTTTTAATGCAAAATTTGCTAATAAAATGCAATTTTAGTGGCATATGATAAACAGAATCTTGCATTCGTGCTCCTGTATTATTGAATTTATTAAACTCGTTGGGAAAAGCGATAAGATGCTCAGCATAGCCTCGCATCTTATCTTTTTCCCCAACTCGTTTAATAAATTCAATAATACATGAGCACTCATGTAAGATCCTCTATTTCTTTAACAGTAGCTCCATTTTTGAAGGACTACATCATCAAGGCAAGCAAAAACTGTTTCCCTTGGAAATAAGAGCTGTCACAAGACAGGGAAGCAACCTGTAGGCCACATCATGCCATGTTAATCAGTGCATCTTTGAAAATCCTTTGAAAATAGTTAAACCTGTCTATAAAGCCACCTCTATTAAGCAAACACCTGTCTTAACAGGCAAAAACCTCATATCCCAAAGTAGCATTTTCAGTGTAACTCGACCTGTATTAAGCAGTTTTGGCCCTTCCCTAGGGTCCTTGCTTAAGACATGTTTGACCAAAATCTAGTATGATGTCAAATACCTTACATTGAACTCACTGACCTCTTCTTCAAGGCAGGGTGTCTTTAACTTCTGCACCACTAGAACAGTCACATAACAAATACAGTCCTTGTGACTGATCAATGATAATGTGTGTATCACTACCTACCTGCCTTCCCTATCATCTTTAAATGGGAAGGCTTAATGATAAGCCTGGAAAACAAATTATCTTCGGGTGATAGTACCATATTTCTCCAGTTATAAGGTGGAGGTTTTTTTTCTTCCAAAACGACCCCAAAAAATCTAGATCTGTCTTTTTAAAACAACCCCAAAAACCTAGATCTGTCTTTTAAAACCCCAAAAATTTAGATCTGTCTTTTAAAACAATCCCTAAAATCTAGATCTGTCTTTTAAAACAGACCTAGATTAACCCTGAAAATCTACACCTGTCTCTCAAAAACAATCCTAAAAATCTAGTTCTGTCTTTTAAGACAAATCTAGATTTTTGGGGTTGTTTTAAAAGACAGATCTAGATTTTTGGGAAGGGTTGTTTTTGAGACAGAATAGGCCTGTGTTTTGGAAAGACAGATCAAGATTTTTCAGGTTGTTATTAAAGACAGATATAGATGTTTGGAACTGTCTTGGAAAGATAGATATTTGGGGTCATTCTAAAAAGGGGAAAACCCTGTTTTATAGCCAAATAAATATGGTACAACTCCTGGCCTTTTAAGCATTGTTGCATAAGGGATACATAACACTTTAACATTGGCAAAATGTGGTGCAGGGCTCAGCCTAGAGAGTGATTTGGGAGAAATAGTCTCCCTTAGCTGACTGACTTCTCCCTATTTTGAGCTGAAGGAGAAGTGAAAATGTATAGGACATATTGGGAAATCCAAAATTTGAGCCAAAACATCTCCCCAAAGTCCTGAAAATGTTGCAAAACTTCCTGTCTGAAAGCTCTAGGCTGACCCCTGGTGGTGTTGCCCAAATTAGTACCTGATGTGGTCTGTCTCCTGCCAGTTGGTTCAATAAATATTTTGGCAACATAACAACTTTTACATGTGCTTTGCTACATAGTTCTATTATCTCATTCACACCTTCTGTATTTGTATTTTTCTGAAAATTAAAAGAACATGGAATTTATTTTTTAAACCAATTAAAACACTGCAATTATGATGCAAAGCCATTCTTTTCTTGTCAAATCCGTTTCAGATACATATCAGAGCTCTAGATAGGAGGGAGTATTTGATGATAATTGAGGATAATTTTCCTTATTTTTCATTGAAACCATATGTTGTGACCCCTCATCTGAACCGTCTCAATGAGGGGTCACAACATATGTTTTATGCAGAATTAACGAAAAATTATCTGTAATTATCACCAAATACTCCCTCTTATCTAGAGCTCTGACATATATAACAAAAATTCCACATAATGCAGTGTCTCGCCTGTCAGTACACTATCCAAAAGCAGTGCTTAATACGAAAACACGACAAAATATACTGAGCAAAAGTGAAAAGGCTACATTATGGATGACAGTTTGTGACTCACACAATGATAGTTTTTTGCCTGTATATACTAATTTTAGTTGTGCAAGACATTCAGCAAGAGAATGTCTATAAAATTCTGAGTCTGATACTCTTCATAACAGAGTTATCTTACCTTCTTCAATTTTAGCAAGTTTTGTAATACACCAAATATGCGCATGCGCAGATGCACATTTCTTTGCTGATCTAAAACGTTACATCCAGAGTGATAGAAAAAGCAAGAAATGACTCATAATTGTTATTTAGAAAAACTAGGAAGTTGAAGCTTTGTTTTTCAAAATTATAAGTCATCTCCCTTTGCATTAAAACTATAGCAAATCTCAACATTTGACTATTCTTTCTGAGCAACTTTTTTCTCGTTCTTATAATGCAATAAATCATGCTTTTTACCTTTCATTTATTATAAGCAAAACTGTGACAATATGTGCGGAAACCGCAAATTAATTTCTTATGGGAATTTCCATTATTCAGGATTTCTTATTGTGTTTTCGAAGAATAGCGACATTTCAACACTAATTTTCAAAGACAAGACAACTCTTATTGATCTGTACTTTCTCTTGCGGTATGTTTGGTACACTGGCTGTTCACCTAAGGTAAAATAAAGACAACTGTATCATGAACTTTTGTTTAAATCAAGTTTAAAATGCCTGATCTACTGTTCCGTATTAATATGTTCAGCAGAAAATCGGACCCCTGTTCACTTTGAAATGTGTTTGTTTTATCTGAAACAACTTTACAGCTATCCACTGGTATCATGGCCTTACACATGCATTCAACTTTAAAATGCATTCTTATTCATGAACCGTTTGTGGCTCCACAAAACACAAACTTTGAAGATAAATCAATTGTAGCGTTTTCATTTTTGTTCAGTATATTATGCCACCAAGACACCAGAAAAGTATTATGTATGTCTCGCTTCTATTAGTTGCAGGTGAGACAGAAATGTCTATGGACTACAGCATAACAGTTTTCAAAACAAAACACATGTATGAAGCAAGGCACATTGGCAGCACTTTTTTAGATACAGCTTTCAAAGTTTAAATAATCTCAACCTTTACATGGGTTTAAAATATGTTAATCAGATAATGCTTCTAAATGTTTTAATATTACTTGTAATATGAACAGTGAGAAAAATCCAACATCCCAAAAGCTACAACATTTATACAACAATAACGTAACTTTGAGATCAAATTACGCTTGAAAATGTTTTCTCATTTTTTTTTATCAACACCTAAAGTACCAAATATAAAATTAGCAAAGTTTGCAAACACCTTAGATCCAGATGAGCTACCTCATCTGGATCTACACTGTTTGCTCTTTATTGTTTTTAAAGTTCTCAATATGACAAAGCTTTTATGAAACCTTTCTTGAAATTTAGCATATGTGAATTTTTTCATCTGCTTTCATTGCCCTTTTAGGGATCAGAGAAAACAAAAGAGCGCACAACAAACTTTACATCTCCAAAATTTCAAAAAATGTTTCGTCTGAGCTATATCATACTGAGAATTCAGAGACTAGCAGCAAACAGTGTAGTTCCGGATGAGGTGGCTCACTGAGCCACCTCATTTGGATCTATGCTGTTTGCAAATTTGACTATTTTCACTTTTGGAACTTTAATTATTAAATGTATAGAACATACAGGCAAAGGCAAAAGAGGTGCAGAAACCTTTCCCTAAAATCAGGAAAAGTTCTCCCTCAATCAGATCTCTAGCTTGACACATGTACCTGACTTACCAGAGCGCCAGATAAAGAGGGGTTATGGAGGATATTTCAAAGGTAATTTTTCTTATTTCTCAACGAAAACATATGTTGTGACCCCTCATTAGAACCGTCTCGATGAGACGGTTCTAATGATGAGTCACAAAATATGTTTTTATGGAGAAATATGGATAATTATCCCTAAATTATCTCTGCTACCCCTTCTTATCTGGACCACTTACTTTGATATAAAGTCTGTATGGTTGTCTTCTTTTAGCCTGAAGGGCAAGTTTGACTGGATGGACTCCGAACAGAACTTCTCCCATGATCTTTGGTACACCCTGCCCCTTCAACTGTTCCCTTTTTATCCTGACAAGAAAATCAATGTAAAGATGGGCTGAACAATTAACTTTTATAAATCCAAAACAGTTGAATTTGCCAACAGCATAGATCAAGATAAGGCTGCTCGTAATGAGCTACCACATCTGGTGAGGGGATCTTTACTGTTTGCTCTCTAGTCTTTGAGTCCCCAGTATGACAGAGATTAGACAAAACATTCTTTTTATGCCCCCAACTTCGGAGAAGTTGAGGGGGCATATTGGTTTGGGCCTGTCCGTCCGTCTGTCCGTCAGTCCGTCCGTAACGCTTTTGGCAGCTGGGAAACTCAAGAACCACATATGCTACGATCTTGAAATTTTATATGTGGCATGTACATGAAAAATAAGCGAACCCGTTTTATTTCTTTTTTCCGCAGGTCACGTATTTCCAGAGTTAAGCCCCTTTTTCGACTTAGTCTATGGAACCTTGTGAACAAAATATCTTGAGAACCCCTGATGCTAGGACCGTGTAATTTTGCAGGAAGACATTGCCCAAGGTGTAGATGATCTGATTAACTTTTGAAAAAAATTTGTTCATTTTTGACCGAGTTATGCCCCTTTTTCAACTTAGTGCATTGTAAGCCTATTGAACCTTGTGAACAAAATATCTTGAGAACCCCTGAAGCTAGGATCGTGTAATTTTGCAGGAAGATATAGCCCAAAGTGTAGATGACCTGATTAACTTTTGAAAAAAATTCGTGAATTTTTGACCGAGTTATGCCCCTTTTTTGACTTAGTGCATTGTAAGCCTATGAAACTTTGTGAACAAAATATCTCGAGAACCCCTGATACTAGGATCATGATTTTTTTGCAGGAAGATATTGCCCAAGGTGTAGATGGCCTGATTTAACTTTTGAAAAAAAAATCATAAATTTTTGACCAGGTTAAGCTCTTTTTCGACTTAGTGCATTGAAGCCCATGGTACAAAGGTACCCTAACATATGGTCAAGAATGGTAAAAGATAGGAACTTGAAACTTTCTACACATGATCAGTATGGAAAATAAGCGAACACGTGTTTTTCTTTTTTCCGCCGGTCATGTATTTCCTGAGTTATGCCCCTTTTTCGACTTAGCCTGTTGAACCTTGTGAACAAAATATCTCAAGAACCCCTGATGCTAGGATCATGGCTTTTTGCAGGATGACATTGCTCAAGGTGTAGATGACCTGATTAACTTTTGAAAAAAAATTGTGAATTTTTGACAGAGTTATGCCCCTTTTCAACTTAGTGCATTGTTAGCTTATGTTTACAAAATATCTCGAGAACTCCTGATGCTAGGATAATAATTTTTTTGCATGAAGATATTGCCCAAGGTGTGGATCACATGATTAACTTCCGATTTTTTTTTTTTAATTTTTCACTGAGTAAACCCCTTTTTCGACTTAGTGCATTGACGCCTATGGTACAAAGGTACAAGTATTATGGGATGAACCTTCTTCAGAGACAAGCATATGGTTGGGGGCATAGTGTTTCATAAACACATTTTCTAGTTTTATATTCTGTAGGAGTGAAATTTGTCGTCTGCTTTTTTTTGCAATTTTTCAAAAGGAGAAAACTTTTGTCAATTTCCGTTTGCTTCTCTAAGCAATAAAAATTTTCCATGTAAGGATATTTAAGGAATGAATTTCATTTTTCTGATGTTAATTGAAGTATAAACTACATTGGGTTGCATGCAAAGTAAGTGAACCCGAAGGGTTTTATGTAAACTTTGCTATCGACCCAATGTAGTTTATACTTCAATAAATACCAGAAAAATTAAGTTCATTGCTTATAATTACATTCTTTTCTATCTATTTTTTTAACACAAATTTGCGTTAGGGGCTACAGTTGCAGCAGAATAACATTTATACGCCCTTTTTCTAATGAAAGCGGAACAGCGTCAATGACGTAACAATCAATGTCATAGTGTCACCTACGTCCAATCAAATTGGAGAACAGTGGTTTATTTTGCATCACTTAACGTCCCATGAACTGATGTAGTTATTGAAGTATAAACTACATAACATTTTAATGGTCTACCATAGGGCTTTTTAATAAATGCACGGATAATGTAAATATACAAGGATATACTCTTGAAGGCAAAAACTTGTTCCTAGGGGATAGCAGTCACCTATGTACAATGGCCAACAACTGCAAAAATTCTAAATACATGTATTTGGACAAACTGGGCTGAGCAAACAGTGTAGACTCAGATTACACACTGTTTGCCATTTCATCTGCATTTTTAGACATTTTACTACACTGAAGACCTAAACGGTCCATCTTAGTACAGTAATGGTAATTAGGGGTGACTATTGCAGGCCAAAATGACTATTGCAATACTATTACTATTGCAGAAATCCCTATTGCAATACTATTACTATTGCAGGTTACTTTTGCAATGCATTGCAATAACTATTAGAGAAAGCATTCTTATCCAGAAATTCTGCTTTTATGTACAAAATCTTGTTTCTTCACATAAGCTTGTGGCTAAAAAGCATTATGTAATGACTGTCATTTCACAATGTGCACAACATGACAACAAAATACAAGAAAATGTTATATTTTCCATTCTTTGAAATCCAATACAAGCTAAAACACATCCTTTCCTATTATTTTTTTAGTTAAAAATACTTCCTTCAAGAAAAAGATGCATGTCTAGAAACCATTGAAACTATTGCGATATTGGAAACACTATTGCCGATAGTATTGACATTGCAGCTTTCCCTATCGATAGTGACTATTGCCAGTGTCACTATTGCGATATATCGATAGTCCAATGTATTGTTACACCCCTAATGGTAATTATTTTCAGAGTCCTAATTTTAGAAATTTTATGGTATACGTCTTCCCAATAGTGGCTCTAAGGGGATAATTTAGGGATAATTATTCACATTGCTCAATAAACATAAAAACATATTTTGTGACCCATCATTAGAACCGTCTCGTTAAGACGCTTCTAATGATGGGTCACAACATATGTTTTTGTTGAGAAATAAGAAAAATTATCTTTGAATTATCCTCAATACCCCCTCTTATCTGGAGCTCTGGACTGGCTTTGCAGAAAGTCTGCACCATAAGGATGTAAGGGCGAGGCCTGTATGCAGAGAGTTTGTGGAGGGTGTGAATGCACCTCCCCTCTACTTGGGCGAAATATTTCAAAATATTGCAGTTTTCTGCCAGAACTGAGTTAACATCTCTGAAATTGGCCTAAAAATCTTGGGTTTCTTAACCTTGGCACCCCCTTTTAAATTTTCCTGAAATTCGCAAATTCCTTTTTAAAAGTCTGCATACTGGCCTGCCCTAAGGGCTACTTACTTTTTATGAAAATTATTACCCAGGTCTTGTTCATCACGTGGGGCAGTACTGTAGTTCTGTGTAACATGCTCTACTGAAACTTTGGTCGCTCCCTTGTTATGGTATCTGCATCTTAGCCCTGCAGCCCTCAGCACTGAATCAAGATAGTTTCTTCTCATTTTTCTGTGAAGAAAAAACGCAGTGCTCTAGATAAGAGGGCGTATTTGATGATAATTAAGGATAATTTTTTTTATTTCTCATCGAAACCATATGTTGTGACCCCTCATCTGAACCGTCTCGTCGAGACGGTTCAGATGAGGGGTCACAACATACGTTTTAATGCAAATTCAATTCAATTCAATTCTTTATTCAGATTGCCAAATACATTTTAGCGCATCTACAACATATCATAGAAACAAGACAATGATCTAATCACATTTAATGCAGAATTAACAAAAATTATCCCTAATTATCACCAAATACTCCCTCTTATCTAGAGCTCTGAAACGTAAACTTAAAATTTGAGCCTGTAAGTCATGAATGATGTCCCCATGCAGAATCTGTTGCAGGGAAGTGCACATCATTAAATCACTCATTATCAGCAAACACAATCTAAAACCAAAGTCATGCCAGTCTGTCAAAATAGCTAGTCAAAATACTGTAATTTTGAACATTTACTGATTAATTGATTTATTGTTTAACGTCCATGGTAAACAGCTATGGTCATGTCGGGACGGTCAGTTAACCTAAACACACTATTCCTGGGCAGGCTTAGACCTCCTAAGCGGTTAACCAGTACTAAGTGCACATATTTTCGCCAGTAACTGACAACTGCCCTTCTTGAATCAGCGGAAGGAGAAACGAAAGTATGTGGCCAGACTGGGTATCGAACCCAGGACCTCTGACTTATGAGTCAGGTGCCCTACCGATTGCGCTAAGCGGCCCGGCTAATACTGATGTTACAAGCATCTCTATAAAAAGTTACAGGCACTTCTTTCATACATCTGGAATGTTTGATTACACACAGTTCATGGTGGATTTTTTAAGGCTATGATTCATGCAAAATTAATTTCATATTTTTTTTATATACTGGTATGCAAAATTATTTTTATCTGCATTTACTTTTTATTGTTTTCTAGATAATACTCAGATATACAGGCCAACTTCGATATCTCGAATCCCAAGGGAATGGAGAACCCACTTCGAGTTTTCCGAAGTTCGAGATAGGCAAATTGTGACGTCACCAAAATTTTTGTTCTATACATGTACAATATCTTATCTTTCGTAGAGTCAGTATTTCTACAAAACGTGTGCAGCACGAACGTTGTAAAACTGTTTCTACTGAAAACGGGATTGTTACTAATAGCCCGCATCAAAGAGCACCGCTCAATACTGTTCAATCAATTAAATTTCAAAGGCGCCTAATTGACCGAACTTTCCAATCGAACGCACCTGACCTGTGACGTATACGCGGTACAAGGTCAATTAACTTACACACAAAAACAGCTGATCAACAAAACAATGTCTGCATCGTTTCACGCAATCATTGGATAATTATTGGAGAATTTGGGATAATTGATTGAACTGCGATCATTTAAAGACAATTGTTCGGTAAATCGTTCTTTTTCATTGTTATTGTTCGATGTTTGTACCAATTCGCTTAAAGACAAAAATATGCAGGTTTTTCATTACTGCCAAACGTCTACACAAAATGGCCGTCATTTTTTTTCCGTCGTATCGGCGATCTTTTTCTGAATACATATACTGAGAGAAATAAATTTAGCAATTTTTCCAAAGGGTTGTGAAACTTTCTGTAGGGATAGAATTCCCAGGTTGTTGATTGCATACAGTTAGTTTAAGTTAGGAGACTGCGATTACATCAAACTTGGACGAAAAAGGTGACTTAACGCACGTTTGACGTCACTTTAAATGAATTCACTCTTTGTGCGGGCTGACAAAAAATCAAGCAAGGAAAATTGTCAAAATGCTTTTGAAAGGTTTTAACCGGGTCCTTGAACAAGAAAACCGTAAATGGGTTTGCAAATAAACGCATAAGATGCCGGCAACGGGGCACGTTAGTTTGGCGTTAACTTAACGAAAAATTCAACAGCCATTTTAGACATTATCAATTGACGTTTCGACTCGAATCTTTTTGCGCTTTATGACTGTCAACTTGGGGAACATTATCATGCAAGAAGATTACCCCAGGTAATTCACTTGTTTTAATGCAACGACCAGAACTTGTCAAGATTTGAATGGAGGCGTCAAGTTTACGTTATGATGGAAATTAAAAAATTATATGGATATGCAATGACCCTTATGCGCACTTAGAGAAGAGAAACTTTAAGTTCAATATTGCTGATGTCAAGAAGATATTTAATGGGTTTAAAAACTGACCTCAGAATGGCGTAACTGTCGAACCTGGTGTGGTTAAATCTGCGGGAATGGCGCCAACTCAATGTCTGGACGTGGAAAAGGAGGAAAGGGGCTGGGAAAAGGAGGCGCAAAGAGACACAGGAAAGTTTTGCGTGACAATATCCAGGGAATCACCAAGCCAGCTATACAGCAACGAATTGCTTGAAAGTGTTCTGGTCATTTAGAGGCCATGCCATTGCAGTTTGGTTCAAGATTTTTGAATAATTCGTTAACAGTGACTTTTGCTCAGTCTCAATTGCTTTCTGAATGCCAATTTTGACGGCGTCATAAGCACATTTACGTTTATCATGGTAACAATCTTTTAGCACATAACACTGTGTACTTGTTCACAATTGTTAACACCGCCGCAAATTGGCTCTGGTGTAAGATTTGAAGATGAAACAGCGCCTGAAAAAAGAAGAATTGCATTAAAGATTTATGGCATTTTTTTGGTTAAACCCTTGGGTACAAATGCGACGCAATTCTGCTCTATAGATAAACTTTCGACCTTAAGTTTTGGGTTTCTGGTACCCAAAATGATACCTTACACAGCGGAAACAATACAATTTTCCCACTTTTTAAATAAGTCTTAATTATACGCTGATTTGTCAAAAGCTGCTAAATTTATTTCCCTCAATATATTTTGACTTCAACACAAACAGTGGTAAAACACATGGAAAGTGTCGGAGGGGAATCAAAAATCACTTCGATACAGCAGTGTTTTCGTTATAAGCGAGTTCGACACAACGGAGGTCGAAATGCAATATTATATAGGGGGGAATGTTCGGGAATGGGGGATCACTTCGACACTAGCAGGGTTTTCGAGATAAGCAAGTTTGACACAACGAAGTTGGCCTGTATATGCAGTCCATCCTGTAAAAAGAGTTGATTACACAAGCTCTGTACCTTGTAGTGCAACAAAAATGCCTAAAATGATTAAAAAAAAGCATAATTTTGTTAACATTGATGTTTCCTCTATGATTCTAGAGTCCTTTAAGAGTAGGCATCATTTCAAAAGCTACCTTATCCAAAGAATCAAACAGGAATTTGTGAAAATTAATATATCATTATTTTCTAAAAAGAGGCAGAATCAGAATTGTTTACTGATGATACGTCCAGGGACAATCATTCACAAAGTGGCGTTTATTAGAGCAGGGGTGTTTATTAGAGCAGAAGTGTTTATTAGGATTAATATGGTATGCCATTTATTTGTAAAAGCCAGAGCTCTAGATAAGAGGGGTATTTGATTATGATTGAGGGATAATTTTCTTTATTTCTCATTGAAACCATATGGTGTGACCCCTCATCTGAACCGGCTCGTCGAGACGGTTCAGATGTGGGGTAACAATGTATGTTTTTATCCAGAGGTAACAAAAATTATCCCTAATTATCACCAAATACTCCCTCTTATCTAGGGCTCTGAAAAGCACTAATTGTTTGTTATGATGACAGACAGGAATAGTTCTATAGATTGAATCTTTTACAGCTCCAGATAAGAAGGGGTATTAACATGATTAAGGAAAAATTCAAAGATAATTTTTCTTATTTCTCAATGAAAACATATGTTGTGACCCCTCATTAGAACTGTCTCGATGAGACACTTCTAATGACGGGTCACAAAATATGTTATGGAAAAATATGGATAATTATCCCTGTTACATCTTCTTATACAGAGCTCCGTCTCTGCCATTGCTAATGGAAGTAGATATATTGGCACAGTAGACCTAATCAGGGTGGACATGTAGGCACCGTTTTTTTTTATATCTGTAATTCTGTTTTAGGGCCGTTTCAAGAATATTCCACTGATGTCCAGCTGTTTGTTAAGCAAAGGTGGGCGACATTCTGAGCTCCAAGAGAAAAATATATCTGACCTTTCATAGCAGAACTTGGCTTCCTTACTTGTGGGAGGGTGAAGGCTTGAACCACAGCTGGGACAGACCTAATGTTTAAGAGACAGCACTCTTAGTGACTATGCCACAAAGCCTGACAAAGGCCCTGCTGAAACGGCAGACCAAATGGGAGCTAACCTATGACCAGAAACAGTAGACCAAATGGGAGCTGACCTATGACCATCTATCTTTATATGACGACTCGGTTATATCTGACCATTATGTTGTTGTGTTCGGTGCTGAATTTAAAATAAAATAAAAGGCCATCGGTCAAGTGTCACCCGATGTTTGAAATGTGTCACAAACTGCAGCCCTTTATTCTGTTTTAGAGTAACTGTTTGGCCAAAAACAGGAAATATGTGTATTACAGAACCTGGTAACCAAATAATAATTGAAGCATAAGCAAAGACATATACCCAATTACTGGGCCTCTACGAGGTTATTGAATACTTAAGTTCAGAACTGGGCATATATGTGTAAAATCAGGTAACTGAAACTTAAGGCCCTTACAGAATGCCCAAAACATCAAGACTGTATACCCAATAACAAAATAACAAAGGCCATAATCCTCCTAATATGAATCTGATGAAAAATGAACAATGCATTTATGAAAATTCAGCCCAATAATATGAATAGTTGTTGAGTTATCCCTTTACCTTTAAGTAAAAGTCTGTTATCTATGAAAGGGGAATAACTCTATCACTTATAAATTTAGCATATCCTAACAATAATCAGAATAATGAATTTACCAAATGCTAATAGCTTACCGAATTTCAGCTCTCTCGGTCAAACGGTTCAAAAGTTGGAAAAATGCCAAAAACGAAAAAGGGCCATAACTTTGTAAAATATATGACAACTGAAATTGCAAAATCACATGCACATCTTCAGATCATGATGAAATATTCTGCATAATTTCAAGTCAATCTGATAAAAGATGTGGCAGGAGTTGCGGGGAAAGGTCTGAGTCAGCATGGGCCATAACTCCACCAAAAATGGCCGAAACAAAAATAAAAAACCACATGCACATTTTCATATCATAAGAATATATTTTGTAAAATTTCAAATCAATCCGATGAAAGACATAGGAGGAGTTGCGGGGACAAGATTTTGGAAGGATGGACGGACTGACACATGGACGGACGAGGGTCATTTCTATAGTCCCCCTCCACTTACGTCAGGTGACAATTAGTATTAACTAGAAAATTGTGTCTGTAAGACACTAATGATGCCCCCATGCAGCGTCTGTCACAGGACCTGTGTACATCTCTAAAGCACCTATTAAGCATAAACGCTATTTACAAAGAATTCACCGGAAACATTACACAAAATTCATACCCTACCATGCAAAAATGCAGCCCAAAATGACTAAGTTTTAAAGGCCATTATTCCTTCAAAAATTCTTTTTTCATCAAAAACCAACATGCACATCCTTATTATGTCCACAACATGTCTACAATGTCCGAAAAACAGCCACTGAAAATAGTGGAAGGAGCTGATTATTATACAAAGTTCTCACCCTACAATGCAAACATAATAAAATGACTAAGTTCAAAAGGCAGAGCTCCAGATAACTTTTTTCAGCAGAAAGTTGCTGAATCCTCACTTTTCGACTAGGGAGTTTGTCTGCAATATCTGGTAGTTTTTTTCACTCCCATTTTTTTTTCAGGGAGTTTTTTTGGTGGTTAGACTGCCATTAGATATTAGAATAAAGTCAACATTTTAAAACAGAGTTCCAGATGCAACATGTCTGGGGTTTTTAATACCTTTCTCATCAATGTCAACGCACGAACTCAGCAGGCCAAAAATAATGTGTTTTAACAGCTCTGCTGATGATATCTCTGGCGGATCAGATCGCTGGAAAAACTTAGAAAGCGACTTCTGAATGGATTTTGACATGCATGCGAGCAGCCACGATGAAATTGCCGGAAATAAATATTGAAGACTGTGTCTCAATCTATTATGTGTAAAATGTAGCAGTCTGTCTATTTGCTCTGAACCCCGTCAATGACGCAAAAACATGGACTGGGTCACCCAATTTTTAATCCGGTTATGTACTATTTTTTCAGATATGTAGTTACCCGTCTGCCGGATATTTAATTACGTCACAGAGCACTTTCTGCATTGAACCGTCACATTAATCGCGGGTAAAGTTAGGATATTTCATGCGAATAAGTTCGGCAGTTATTCATTTACGAGTTTGCAGACATACCCATATGGCCATGCGCAAAATACAAGGCGTTTGTTGACGCTTCCATTTCACAAACGATGCATCAACCAGTACTTTAAAGACGTTTCCCCGACGCATCAAACAGGAATGGAATGCGTTTTTACCTTTTTTTCATGCGCCAAAAACGCCCTTTATCTGGAGCTCTGAAAAGGCCATAATTCTGTCAAAATCAGGGCTGTGGAAATAGCCAAATTTTCTACTTGTCCATTGACAAGTAAACAGACAAAATTAACTTGTCCAAACAAATATTTACTTGCCCAGAAAAAAGGTACACCAGAAATAAGGAAAGAATAATGAATACAGGAAGAGTTGAACTTGATGACGGTTATTGGCTAACTGTCACAAGGTTTTGAATTAAAATGTATGTTGTTGGCACCTGTTAGAATTGCCTCAAAAGTTCATGAGAATTTCAGAAAATATAAAAAATATCTAAGAAATACCCTGAAATACTTCAACTGATGACACTGAATACTTGTCCCAGGGCAAGTAAACTGAAATTTCTCACTCGTCCAGAGTGAAACGAGACAAGTAGGACAAGTCGGGCATAGTATTTCCACAGCCCTGGTCAAAATTAATTCTAGCTCCAAGAAAACCCCACATGCACATCTTTAATATGTCCACAGCATGTATGCACATGAATGCACAATTTGAGTGCGATCTATTGAAAACTCTTGGACAAGTTGATTACACAAACTCCATACCCTACAATGCAAAAATTTGCCTAAAATGACTAAGTTCAAAGGCCTTAATCCAGTCAAAATTAATTTTAACTCCAACAAAACACCAGCATATCCTCAATATGTTCACAACATGTATGCAAGGTTTTAAAAAGATCCATTTAAAACTCTGGGATGAGTTGATTACACAAACACCATACAATACTAGGGCTTCTACGTTTACACGGATAAACGGTAACGGTTCGTGTATATGTGCTAGACGTTTACAAAATTCACACATCGTTTAACCGAACCTGAACACCCGGTAAACCACCAACAGGTTATAATATCTTATACAGTCATCAGTAGTTAATCTTAATGTATTTGACGGCGTCCTCGGAAACGTCTATTTAATCTTTATTTTCTAACTTCTGTGTACCTTACCTTATGCAAAGCATGACATGTACACGGTTTGCCAGAAAATTGTTACGTCATAATCGGCAGGGAATTTTATAAGGTACAAATCAAAGGCAAGGTTTTGTCTGCCGACAACACGTGTTGTGCAATAAAAAAAAAACCAAGGGCTGTGGGCTGACAGCATAGCTCGCCTGAATAGGTGCTTTCCCATCACAAAGTTGCTTTGGAAGTGTGGACTTCTATGCATAAAACTTCAGGCAAGCATGTACATAATGACAACACATTTATAAACAAAAGCTTTCTAAGAAATAAGTCTTAAAATAAAATTAAAATAAAAAAATCAACATGAAATTTCAAAGTCCATGAGCTTGAGGTCAAAGAACTAAGAGGTAGAAGTGGGGGGTGAGTGTGGGGAGTGGAGGGGGGCTAGTAGGATGTAACAAAACCTTGAGCCATTATCTAACATGTCCAAGTATTAGTATCAACTGAGTCCATCGTGGCACTGTGATATTATGTCTTCATAAATATAAAACTTTAACCAAAATCTTTAAGACAAAATTCTAAGTCGATGACCTTGACTTCAAGGTCATCCAGTGGGGTAAGTATATAGTGTTTTGTAAAAACTCAAAAAAGTGTCTAACATCAGTTCAAGTGTAAACTTAATCTCTGCCAAGCATTATGAATCAGTATGCAATTAGAAAACTTTAATAAAATACAAATATCCAAAGTCCCTGACCTTGACAAGGTCACTGAGCGGGGTTGGGGTAGTACTCGGCAAAACTTTGGACTTATATCTAACTTCATCACTGAGTTCAGGAGATATGAGTCTTTAAAAGACTTTAGGCCGAGGATATCGGCAAGACCGTCGTGCGGATAAGAATCCTTATCGGCAAGACGGTCGTGCGGATAAGAATCCTTATCGGCAAGACGGTCGTGCGGATAAGAATTCTTATCCGCACGACGGCGATCAGATACTCCATTACAGATGCTATGGTCTTTCTTACAATGGTTTCATACAACACCGTGTCAGCAATTCATATGGAGGATGTTAAATAACTTTAAAAATGGTATAAAAGCATCTTATGGCCATCTTTTAAGTTGTTAAAACGTCTGAGAACCGGCACCCAGCTTTACCGCTAACCGGGGCAATCTTATTTTGGGCATATTCCAGTTCGATGTGCACAGGTTGTATCGTTTATACATATGTATGTTAAAACGTATTCAGTCAGAGTGACAGTATGAGTTAGCACTGAAAAATTGGTTTAATTACATTTTTTAATTTAAAGAAATTTTATTTGTTCTGCTTATGTACAAATCCTGAGATTTCAAAAAATAAATAAATAAACAACAACTAATAAGTGCAACCCAACAATTGTTATATCTGACAATATTTATCAGACAAGTCAGAACTGACTTTGACCGACAAGTTATTAAAAGAAAGTTAGGCATGATTTATCAGACTAACTGTCTTTAACTTGTCGGTCAAGGTCAAAGATTTATTTCACTTGTTGGACAAGGGCAAAGATTTTTTGACTCATTTTATATCAGTTAAGTCTGCTACAATAAATTTGATTTTGCTCGATAATACATTTACAGTATGTAATGCTATTTATTAATAGGTTTCGATATTTTCCTAAAACGATTTATTAGTCTAGATTTCTTTCAGTAATTTGTCAGTCAAAATCAAAGATTAGTTTCTATTGCTAATTCAAATCAATGGTTTATTTCAACAATTTTTATATTGGTAACACATATTATAAATTTAAAATGATTGGAATGAGACGGAATTAGGCCGTAAACACAATATTGACAAAAACTTTGCTGGGAAAAAAAAGTCTGACACAAGCAGGTCACAATAAAATATTTTCCTGATTCAGCTTGTCTGTCAAGGTCAAAGATTTGTTTGAAATAAGTTAATGTCAGTAAACAAAATAAACTATTAATTGGCAAATGTTTTATGCGACAAATGATTTTTTTTATTTAAATAAAAAAAAAAAAAAAAAAAAAAATACCACGTGGAGTCTTGAACCCGGGGCGCAGGTTTACAAGGCCGCGCACATTGCCACTGCGCTACGGCCGCTGATAGTCTGAATATAGATTGTTTTAGACCTATAATCTAAATTACTTAATGTCAAATGTTCAATATACAGCTGTTGTCATACCCACATCGGACTGTGTATTACTGTAATAAACTTGTTTTAAGCGTTAACCTGATCATCCGACCCGATAAAAAGCATTCAGCAACTGATGTTGAAATATATAATTCGCCTTTTCGCAATTATTCGCCGGCTCTATGTTCGACAGTCAAAAGGCTTCCATGATGAAATATAAGAAAAATAATTGAAATTAACATTGTGTGTAGTGACTCAAATACTAAAGAACAATTATTTAAAAACAGAAATGAAATAATATTATTATACCATAATAACAATTCTCAGAATGAATGCAACTTTATCTATAGAATATCTGACCACCGTCGTGCGGATAAGGATTCTTCTCGGCACGACCGTCTTGCGGATAAGAATTCTTATCGGCAAGACCGTCGTGCGGATAAGGATTCTTATCCGCAAGACGGTCGTGCCAATAGTCACTCCCAAGACTTTAACCAAAACATCCAATCAATAAAAAGACAATTTTCTAAGTCTATGACCTTGACATCAAGGTCACTGAGGGGGGTGGGGGTAGTACCTTGGAAAACTTTGGACCAATATCTAACTACAGTGCAAGTATCAAAGGAATCCATCCATGGGTTAAGGAGATATTGAGCTTTATAAAACTTTAACCAAAACATCCAGTCCAAAAATACTCCCAATTTTCTAAGTCCATGACCTTGACATCAAGGTCATGGAGTGGGGTGGGGGTGGTAGCCTGTTAAACTTTGGACTAATATCTACCTACAGTGCAAGTATAAAAAGAATCCATCCATGGGTTAAGGAGATATAGGTCTTTAAAAAACTTTAACCAAAACATCCAATCCGGACGCCGACGTGGACGCCGACACCGGGGTGACAACAATAGCTCTTCCTGAACTTTCGTTCAGGCAAGTTAAAAAGGACTACCTCGGTACCTGTGTTTCACAGTGTCATATTTGATAGGGCCGAAGCCCGTCGGGGTCTTTTAATTAAAGAACAACTCTATTAGTATGAGTGATGTATTTTGATGCTTACTATGTAACTATGTGTAACTAACGCCATAAGCGATGTAACGTCATTAATATTACAATTAGGTCAATAATGGATACATACAAGGATATTACACACAGGATAATACCGCAAAGGTGAGATAATGGCAGCTTGTAACATTGACAGTAATTATCAAATAACGGGATAATTATGTCCGATGTTTTATAAATCTAATCCATGTAATTATCAAATACGGTGGAAATAATTGCTGTCATCGGAAATTGGTCAGTAGTAAATACGTTTTTTATTACCGTCGGTTACTGTAAACTTAGAGTTGACCCCCGAAAATGACATCGCATTATTGGATGACACTGTGATAACATAATTATGATAATCATAAGGTATTGGGGGGGCATCTCATAGGTGTCCAATACTAAGAATATAATTTCAACGGTAATGGTCGTTTAAACGGAATCGTTTCGTTTTCTAGCGCTCGTGTAAACGTTTACAATATTTTGTAAACGTAGAAGCTCTATACAATGCAAAAATTTGCCTAAAATGACTAAGTTCAAAGGCCATAATTCTGTAAAAATTACTTCTAGCTCCAACAAAAATCGACATGCACATCTTCAATATGGCCACAATATGTATGCAAAGTTTCAAAAAGATCCACTGAAAACTTACACAAACTCTATACCATAAAGTGTGAAGAATGGATTGACAGACGGATATCTTAATGCCCCCTGACTATCATCACAGGGGCATAACAAAAAAAAAAAAAACAAGACGCTGAATGGAAGTCATACTCACCTGATGTTACAGGGGCAGACATAATGGCCATTACACATTGGAAGCAAAAAATATGCCCGCATTCATTCAGTCATCAAAGGAATGATGAGAAATGACCAAGCCAAAAGGAAACGGGCCGAAACGATCGGGGTCCGAAAGAAAAAAGGGGCCGAAACCCCCCGTTTTCGCATTGGGATTAGTCAGTTGAGAAAATAGTTGAAGAAGTGGAATGATAGACTGGCATAAACAGCAAAAATTGCATAAAATTCTCATATTTGAAAGTCTTACATGAAAACCTTCCTTTAAATTCAGCGTTGATCACCCAAACTACATGGGCGCAGACATTTTGTGTCGCGCCGGGATTGGCTGTCCACACGATAGTCGTGCCTCTTCTTGTTATTGATAACTCCCTTCACTATTTGGAGAACCACACGTCCGGGGTACCTAAATATTGGAAAGACGCAAAAAGACCCGGAAAGACGCAAAAAGACCCGGAAAGGCGCAAAAAGACGCAAAAAGACCCGGAAAGACGCAAAAAGACGGCAAAAAGACCCCCCAAAATATATTGTATTATGTTTTAGTTTTCAAAAAATGGCTTACCAATGTGGTTCTCCATAATGCAAGCAAGGGGCCCCAAAACCTTGTGCTTAACTGATTTCTACCAATACAGGCCTATGTAAGCAGCAAAAAGACCACCCAATTTGTATTAAGATTTGAAAAAAAAGTATGGAGTAATATTTAAACCTTTTGCAATATTTTATTTTTACATACTATAGAAAAAAGACGCTCAGATCAGCGGCAAAATGGTCCAAAGGAGACAGCGAAAAGACGCAGAGAGATGACAAAATGACAAAAAAAAAAACACGCACACACAAAAACTTTCATGACAGGAAAAAGACCAACCAAAATAATTCTCTTGAAAAATAAAAAAAATATACATGTATATAACAAATGAATTTCTTTCATTATCGTTTCTAGTGTTTGACACTACAGAACAAATGCTCAGAGCGAGGAGAAAAAGTCCATTGGAGATGGCAAAAAGGCACAGAGAGTTAGCAAAAAGACCTATAAAGTCAGCAAAAAGAGCGACTAAAACAGTTTAAAATTCAGAAAAAATATATGAATGTTTTTTTAAAATATTTCCAATATCTTCATTTCTTTATATACTAGATACTACCAGGAAGGTGCAGAGCGACGGCAAAAAGTCTAATAGAGGTAGCAAAAAGACGCAGAGAGACGGCAAAAAGACGCAGAGAAACAGCAAAAAGACGCAGAGAGACGGCAAAAAGACGCAGAGAGACGGCAAAAGACGCAGAGAGACGGCATAAAGACGCAGAGACACAGCAAAAAGACGCAGAGAGACGACAAAAAGACGCAGAGAGACGGCACAAAGACGCAGAGAAACAGCAAAAAAGACGCAGAGAGCGGCAAAAAGACACAGAGAGACGGCATAAAGACGCAGAGAAACAGCAAAAAAGACGCAGAGAGACGACAAAAAGACGCAGAGAGACGGCATAAAGACGCAGAGAAACAGCAAAATGACGCATAGAGCGGCAAAAAGACGCAGAGAGACGGCATAAAGACGCAGAGAGACGACAAAAGACGCAGAGAAACAGCAAAAAGACGCAGAGAGACGACAAAAAGACGCAGAGACGGCAAAACACGCTGAGAGAAGACAAAAAGACGCAGAGAGACGGCAAAAAGACGCAGAGAGACGTGCAAAAAGTCACAGAGAGACGGCAAAAGATGGCAAAAAGACCTATAATGGCAGCAAAAAGACCAACCAAAATAATTAAAAGTTTAGAATCAGTATTATCTAATAACAATTTCATGCTCTAGTATTACATTCTACAGGAAAAAGACGAGAAGCGAAGACAAACTGTACAAAAGAGTCAGCAAAGTGCAGAAAGTGAGTGAGTGAAATGGGTTTTACGGCACAGCAACACAAAAAGGCTATTTCGCGCCGAGAAGGCTATAAAAGAGAGACGGCAAAAAGACCTATAAAGGCAGCAAAAAGACCAACCCACATGCATAAACCACGACACGAGAAAACCAGCAAAGTGGTTATGCGGCCAGCGCAGACTCATATCTGCCTGGGTATCGCTAAGCACTTAAAGGGTAGCTAAGGGTCTAAACTACCTCCATGCGGACAGCGAAGACTCTGATCAGACTGGGCCGATGCCCAGGCTGATCTGAATCTACGCTGGGCGCACAACCACTTTGTTGGTTTTGTTGTGTCGCGGCTCATATGTGATATGTTGCATATTTGTTCACAAATGCACATTATTGTTATTATTATATTTTTATTGTCATTATTATTATCATCGAATAGCGTGTGCCAAGACAAGCACATATTATGTCCGAAACCATTTTGGATAGATGTATGCCTTTTGCGTTTATTTTTCACAACAGTATTTCAGTCATTCTAAGATGTTGAGGAAGTTATAATAAAATACTCTGTGCAGTAGAACCCCGTTCTTGTCAGGCATGAATACATGTTTTCAGGATTCGAATATTATTTTTCATTTTATAATTCTTATTAACATAATATATTTGCCTCGCCTACCTACAACATGCATTAAAATATAAGCCCAGTGCGCATATACAGATAAGCACACGGCTGTCACTGATCTGGTTCTGCGCATGCACTTTATTTTTCATGTGACTTCTCGAGGATAATTATTTTATTTTTATTTTATTTCAATTATTTATTTATTTTTTGTGTGTCTTTTTTCATGTCTCAAAAGTGTTTTCTTAAAGTAAAACAATTAAAGCCTTTAAACGTTTAAGGAAGTAATAATTGCATTAAAGACACCTTCTTCGCAGAAACAACATCACACCTTTGAGTAATCGATCACGCAAAACATAATCGATATAATCACACCTACTCTAATCGATACGTGTGTCGATAATTCAGTCAGAGTTTTTCTGGTCTGTATATTGAAAAAAGTTTACTAAACACCAGATAAAGCAGACCGTGATCAAAAGGATTTTAATACATAAATATTTTCCTGTTTTAATGGCCAAACCTGTCCCAAAAACTGAGTTTTCTTGAGCTCGTTATCTCAAAACTGAGGAGTTTTGATCACATATTAATATTATTATTTTTTCTTTTCTTTTCTTTTTTCAAAATAACAAAATAAGGAAGGAAAAGAAAAATAAAGTTTTCCTAACAATAAGTCCTAGTCACACCTCCACGTGGTACCATCTGGAAACTGCATATTCAGAACTCAGAGAGATTTTTTAAATGCAGGCCGACGTGACAGGGCGAGGAAGTATATGCTACTATCTTTCACCCGTTTAAGAAGATCATGAAATACTGAAACCTTTGCATATTGGTCTTTTTGCCTTTTTTGTTCCATTTTTGCTGTCTTTTGGCAACTAAACCTGGACAGTCTTCATTTGTAAATATTGAAGCGAAGCAAATAACTAATTCACATTAACTATTTCAATATTTTAACAGAATTTGGTTGGCCTTTTTGCTGCTTTTAAGGGTCTTTTTGCCATCTGTTTCTGTGCCTTTCTGCTGTCTTCTAAGGACTTTTTGCCGTGTCTCTAGGTCTTTTTGCTAGCGTCTTTCTACTGTTCCTCTGTGTCATTGAGCTTCTTTGTCACAAATAATAGATAAAAAGATACTGTAAAAGTTCATAATACTGTTTGTATATTCAAACAAAGTTTACCTGGTCCTTTTGTTGCGTTTATAGGGCTTTTTGCCATCTCTCGTTGTCTTTTTGCTGTCACAAAAGCCCAAATACAAATAATAAAAATAGAGGGAACCTAATGAGTTTGAATCAGCATGTATATATTAAATACATGTATGAAGATCTAGTGAATGAATTTTACATGTCCCAGGAATATTTAATAGGTCTTTCCGCAGACTTGTATTCAAAGTAAAATACATGTATGTATAAATAAAACAAATCAGTTAAAAATTAGGTTCAAGACGTCTTTTTTCTTGTATTTTTTGTCATCTATTTCTTGATATTGAAATCAGTAAAACTATATTTTACGGGGTCTTTTTGCTATTTTTCCGGGTCTTTTTGCCGTCTTTTTGCGTCTTTCCGGGTCTTTTTGCGCCTTTCCGGGTCTTTTTGCGTCTTTCCGGGTCTTTCCGGTATTTAGGCCCTCCCCCCCCCCCCCCCCCCCCGACACGTCGTTGTTTGTTTTAATCCTTGTACCCCACCTTATTCGCAAGTTAACCGAAAACGAACGTGCTGCCAACAAACCTGAACGTTTGCCACGTAAGGCAAAGCAGAGTCCTCTGGAGACTGATCCTCACTGTTGGAACTCTTCACGTTGTGGGAATTTATGTTCAGTTCCACATCAATCCAATACACAGTTCCGAGAATAGCCGCCAAGCTCCGCCTGCTTAGTTACTGTTACTACGTCTCACAAGCTTACACAAAGATGGCGGAAAAACAAATGACAAATGTAAGTGCCTGCTTAATGTTGGGGATCTATGGCAAGAATCAGCCTCCTCGTGGCCTACACATGCCAGTTGGCGCATCATGCATTTCCGATGCGTTCTGTTCTTGCAAAGCAGGGTAAAATTTATTAAAAGTGGTGTTAGTTTGTTTTCTTTCTACAGGTGTACATCCCTTCATTAACTGAAAGGTAAAAACACGGACTTATATTGGTATTGACCACGTGCGATTTGTTTGTGAGACTATGTCACGTGCTAAGTTGTCGTTGCATTGGCCAGATATATGATATCGTGTGATTTTGTGTGACATTCTGGGCGTAGCTCGGAACTGTGTATTATAGTCCGGTCTCGTGGTACCTAGGGTTCCATGGTACCAAGGTAAACTGGATCTGGCTTTGGAATGAAACTTAAACCATGTGCTGGGCCTTGATATTACCATACTGATCAAGTAGGGGGATGCTACTTTGTACTACAAAATAATTCATAAGATAATTAGGATAAATATCTGAATAAATATCAAATAAAGTAAAAAATTGGAAAATGTGGTTTCTCAACTTTTCCAGCCACCACCAGTACTATAAAATTGTTGATACTTAATGTCAGCAATAATTCTTAATTGAATGGTTCAACATACCCTTCCCTTAAAAATGCAAATAGAAATTACAACTCGAATTTATTTTTGGAGTGATTGATATATGGGCTGCCATTAAGCCTTAAAACTGAAAATAGCACAAATTTACATAAGTCATTTTGATAGGAAATCAGCAAACTGGCTGCAACTGTTCCAGGCATCCTTTCTCCTCCAAATACCTTTAAAGTTACTCTTACAAATAATTTTTGCTTGGTGAAACTACAGTATAAGATATCCACACCAAGGGCAAAAACCTACGTCATCCGACGCGTCATTAATTGATCAAACAACACATATTCGGACAAGCATCTATTCGGAATAGACCAACAAGTCTCTTTATGTTGATACTTTTCGAGAAAAGACTGCGTTGCACCATATGCATTCGAAGAAAAGGACTACATTTCATCATGGAAGTTATTCCATAAAATGTTGTAGAATTCGTAAAGACTTTGACTAAATACGTCACAATATAAGGTAAAGCATGTTTGGTCGAACTGTTTGCAAAATCAACTAAATGTCAGAATCTGGCTTCCATGTAGTAAGGGTATTCTTTCATCACAGTACCCAGTGGGTTTTGGAGATTTTTAAATTTACAAGATTTACGGGGAAATTCCGAAAACTGGACCATTCGAAATGGTGTAATTTTGATAATACGCCACTCACGTAGGTTGTTAGAGGTGCACACAGTCCAAATAAATATTATACACCTTGTGTCATAATAGAGGAAATTTTAAATATGCCATTTCCAGATTTCAAATGGTCAAAAACACCTTTATTGAAAGTTTTATGAGTTCCAATAAGACTGATAATAACCATGAATATCTTGCCTGAAACAGTGTGAATTATTGATATTTTTGTAATGTAAATTATTGATATTTTTGTAATGTAAGCTTTGGGGGGGGGGGGTGCGGTATCAATAAGGTGGGTTTTCTGCATCCTACCAAAGTTTAATTTTTTTAACTGATGTTATAATCCAATGTGTCTAGTTTATTGAACTATATGTGACTTTGGTCGGAAAGCCCTAGTTACTGAGATATGGCTCCACAGAAGTGGGTGGGGTAATTCAACGTGGTTTTAGCTGGTCTTGTAAAATGGTCTCATTTAGTAGAAGAGTACAACAGACAGACAGTGTTTGATAAAATGATTAACAGAACATCTAAAATGTATTTCCATATCATTTTATTTGGTTTCATTTGAACACAGGTTGTCAAAAAAGACTTCCTTTGACTTTCAGCATTTTTTGATATTTTTGTGCTCTATTTTCAATATTTCTTGGCATCAAAGCTAAATAAACAGACCAGTAATCATCAAACTCATGTCTAGGAAGCACCTTGACCAGTACCAGTCGATGATGTGACCAGAATTTCACAATGACCTAGTTTTCATGGTTGACTGAACACATAAACTTGCTTAGAAGATGGTTATATTCAATTTTATGACCTAGAATTAGCAACTTTTGTCAAATTAATATCTTAACTGCTATATTATGCCCCACACCTCTGCCACTAAAGGTGAGAGAATACATACTGGCTTCAGGTCACATGATCAACATGACCACAATGCCCAAATATGGTAAAAACCTTTAAAATTAATCTTTTTTCTTAAAAACCAGTTGACCAATGGCCATGACACTTGGTAAGTAGCATCAGGTACTCAAGTTCTTCCAATATTGTTCAAATGATGACCTTGGATTGACCTTGACCTTTTTATACGGCAAGGTCAAATATTGGAAAATGCTAGAACGTAAGATTTCATGGGAAGTTTTGAAGATTTTGGCTTAAAAATTGGTATATACAGTTGACTTAATGACATGGCCACAACATGGCCACAATGCCAATATATGGTGAAAACCTTTAAAAGTCTTCTTCTTAAGAACCATGAAATTATATATTTTCTAGCATTTTCCCATATTTGACCATGCCGCAAAAAAAGGCCAAGGTAAACCCAAGGTCATCATATGAACGGTCTTGGTAGTACTCTAGTACTCCATCCTACTTACCAAGTTTCAAGGCCATAGGTGTATTTTGGTTCTGGAGAAGAAAAATATTAAAGGTTTATACCATAAATGGGTATGACGGCCACGTTGGTCATGTGACCTGGACCGCCGTTTGAACGAATTTGAGTTCAATCAACCCCTGGAGGCTCTGTATGAAATGTGTTTACAATAATTATTGGCCCTTTAGCTTTCGAGGAAATGTCTATATATGTCAAAATATGAGAGACATGGGTCAAAGGTCAAAGAATGACCTTGACCTCTTGTACTCATAATTCTTCAAGATCTCATTAAGACAACTGCATATACAAATTTTTAAGCCAAAATCTTCAAACCTCCCCATGAAATATTATGTTCTAGCATTTTCCCATATTTGACCTTGCCGTAGAAAAAGGTCAAGGTCAATTCAAGGTCAGCATTTGAACAATCTTAGAAGAACTTGAGTACCTTATGCTAATTACGAAGTCTCAAGGCTATTGGTAAACTGGTTCTTAACAAGAAGATTTTAAAAGGTTTATGCCATATATTGGCATTGTGGCTATGTCATTAAGTCAACTGTATATACCAATTTTTAAGCCAAAATCTTCAAAACTTCCCATGAAATCTTATGTTCTAGCATTTTCCAATATTTGACCTTGCCGTATAAAAAGGGTCAAGGTCAATCCAAGGTCATCATTTGAACAATCTTGGAAGAACTTGAGTACCCGATGCTACTTACCAACTGTTTTTTTAAGAAGAAGATTTTCAAAGGTTTTTACCATATATGGGCATTGTGGCCATGTTGATCATGTAACCTGAACCCAGTATGTATTCTCTCACCTTTAGTAGCAGGGGGTGGGGCATAATATAGCAGTTAAGATATTAATTTGACAAAAGTTGCTAATTCTAGGTCATAAAATTGAATATAACCATCTTCTAAGCAAGTTTATGTGTTCAGTCAACCATGAAAACTAGGTCATTGTGAAATTCTGGTCACATCATCCAATGGTACTGGTCAAGGTGCTTCCTAGACATGAGTTTGATGATTACTGGTCTGTTTATTTAGCAATGATGCCAAGAAATAGTGAAAATATAGAAAAATGCTGAACGCCATAGGAAGTCTTTTTTTACCACATATATTCAAATTGAACCAAATAAAATGATATGGCTATACATTTTAGATGTTCTGTTAATAATTTTATCAAACACTGTCTGTCTGTTGTACCCTTCTACCAAATGAGACCATTTTTATAAGACCAGCTAAAACCACGTTAAATTACCCCACCCACTTCTGTGGACCCATAGCTCAGTAACTAGGACTTTCCGACCAAAGTCACATATGGTGCAATAAACTAGACACACTGGAATATACCATCAGTCAAAAAAATAAAACTTTGGTAGGATGCAGAAAACCCACCTTATTGATACCCCCCCCCCCCTCCTTTGATAGCTTTCTGTTGGCCTTGGTATCATTAGAATGTATTCTGACAGGAAAATAGTTAGCATGACTTTGTTCGAGTCCTGCTTGAAAATACTTTCGTGCACCAATCTATGCAGTGTTGCACACAGCATGTGTTGTCTCACTTTAGTCATTAAGTACCTTGGTACCATGGAATTTCTGGCTATATATAATAGAATTTCCAGTACCCCCCCCCCCCCCCCCCCCCCCCCCAACACACACACAAACACACCACCACCACCACCACCACCACCACCCAAAAGAAAAAGTGACTCTCACAAGTTTTGTAAAAGGATCAAATGAATTTTCTTCAAACATGTATTCTCGAACATCTGCCAATGCTGACATATGTAAGTAACAAATGTTGTTTTTTTTGTCAGAAGCTACACTGCAGAGAACACATGTTGAGTCAACCCGATGCTAATTGAACCTCGCATAATTTGCCTGCAGTCATAAACTTAAAAAATAGAGCTGCCATTTCAATTGCCATTAAGTCGAAGCCTGCATTTTGCCACACTACCAATTCGGAAGTTTTCAGTGTTTACGTTTATTTCTCGCTTGCTTCCAGTTGCATTTTACTGCTCCAGGTGCTATCAATCCGATTTTCAACCATACTTTTCCACGGCTCTTTAGAAAACATAGTCTCTAAAAGTTCTGATGCATCTGGTTATTTATAATGTTCCAAGTTGTCTTTCACATAAACAAACCAGCTGTTGCATATTTACTATCTTAAAGTAAAATTTGACGTTATGTAATATACCTTTCTATAGGACTGTTCCAAAGAAAATTTCGAAGATACCTAAGATTCTCTTATGTAATACCGCTTCCAATGGCAGCTGCATGTCCAGACAACCAATGAGCCGTGACACGAGAAAACCAACAAAGTGGTTGTGCGCCCAGCGCAGACTCAGACGAGCCTGGGCATCAACCCAGTATGATCAGAGTATTCCCTAAGTGCTTAAAGGGTAGCTAAGGGTCTAAGCTACCTCCATGCGGACAGTGAAGGCTCTGATCAGACTGGGCGGATGCCTAGGCTGATCTGAGTCTGCGTTGGGCGCACAGCCACATTGTTGGTTTTGTCGTGTCGCGGCTCAAATATACTGCGGAATCCGCTGTTCTTTCAGGAAGATGCACAACATGTTTTAAAAATGTTTATGGCATTGTTTAAGTCTTTTAAATTCCGACTTTGTTCAAATAAGTATATCTAATCCATTGATAAGACGAGGCAAAACATACGCAGACCACTTTTGGATTACTACCGTTTTCTCCGTGCAAACCAGCACCCATTAATAAGTAAGCACGCCTTCGGACAGATGCAAAACGATCTTCCAATCCATAGTATTAGAGTGGCCGGACCTGGACCTAGAGTCTCTCTTAATTCCCAAACAATACATCCCCCAACAACCTCTATTGCTTTACCATACATCGAGAACGTTTCATTTGGGTTCCAGATGTCAGAATCGACTGGACTATTTAATATGGTCTTTGTGTCACTAATAATGTGCCTCTCTAGACTAGCATAAAATCCTTGACTGGACAACATTGATTGAAGGTCAATAACCGAGCGTGACAAGAACAACAGGTCATCCGCAATCGTAGGGACTCCACAAATGCAGACCAACACCACTAGACCATAACAAATCCAGGAGAAGTCGTGATATGCATCTTATAGCAAGCAGACAAAATAATGCCACCTTGTCTAACACCCTGAGACTCAAGAAACGGCATGCCAAACCAATTGACAACTGATGACATGCCTTTGTACGGGTCTTGGTTTAAACATATTTATTTCAGTTTTTTTTACAACATGGATATACAATGCAACATGATTTTAGGATTATAACGAAAGCACATTGCTTATTTAGTTTTTCTCCTAGCGTATGTAAATTTACAAGTATGATGGCAGAAAAGTAGTTGTAAGTGAAAACAACTATAGAAATGTACAATAAAGTCAAACATACACAGTCACACAAACGAACGCACACTCACGTGCGCACTTAAATACTAGAAAAGAATAACTAGAAACAGTGCTCCAAGCGAAATACATGGATGAACGGCATCACATGTAAGTGGACCTCATGGCATGCGCAAACATTAGATACTCTAATCAGCCTGTGCATCCAGACAGTTCTGACACACTCCTCCAAGTTTCCATGAAAACGTAAATTCCAAAGGCTACATGAGCACTCTAGTCCGCATATAAATTTACCGCCTTACCACATCCACGCGCAGGGCCAATTCTCATGGGATGCCGCCAAAATCTTTATAGAAAAACGTAAAAAATGCAGTGAGATGGGAAGTAGGTAACATTACAGTTAGAGAGAGAGAGAGAGAGAGAGAGAGAGAGAGAGAGAGAGAGCAAATTTTGAATTGGTTAGGCTAGATACACAACTTAGCTGTACAATTCATATAGGTGTTGGTCGACTTCAGTCATTCTGCTGCTCATCTACTGTTGTTTATGCTTTAGATCTACCACAGTTGATTTTTAACAGGTGGTTTAGATACATTCAGTTGATACCTTTGGATTAAAACCTTTTTGTCTCATGTATGTATTTGTCTCAGAGAGGCGCCGTAGTCGAGTGGTTAGAGTGGCTCGGTTATTGTGCAGAAAGTCACCGGAAGGTCATGAGTTTGCAACTCACCGTCGCCATCCGACGACTGGAAAACTTTCTCTGTCAACCCAGCAGTAAATGGGGACCTTTTTGAATTAGGGAAGGATAAGGCAGCGAAAGGAGAGAGATGGGCTCCGCCTTTCATCAGCTGTGCCCATGATACAGTGGGTCTCTAACCCCCACTGCCCCTACGGCTATTAGGCTATGGGAAACCTTTATCTTTTATGTATTTGTGCACAGCTGCAAAGAGATCGGATTTGATCTCATCTATTACTGTACAAAAAAGTGTCTAAACTAACTTGACAATATTGAGAAATTGTAGCGAAGAGCTCGTTTCTTTGAGCACGATATAAGGATATAAGTAACAGTTGATAAGAAAATGTTCAGCGTTTTCGACACTTCCACAGCGGCATAAGGGGGTATCGGTAATACGTTTCAAAAACAGCTCATGATTCAGAGAGCTACATCTCGTGAGTAATCGTGTATGTAGGATTTGCAATTTCCTTTCACCAAAATAGAAGTACTTCGGAATTGAGATCTTCGCTACTTTAAGATTTTGCTTAAAATACTGAACGGAATCGCTGTTTCTGCTATCGGAAGGTAGAGCGTTCCACTCTCTTACTACTGATGGAAGGAATGACGAATAGTATTGAGAGGTTCGAGCCGGGATTGTTTGAATATCATTTGCATTACGTAGATTATAACTAGAACCTTGGCCAACAGAAGCAGGAACCAATTATTATAGATATGGCGGTGATACACTGTAGTACATTTTATAAAATAGTGTCAGTTTGTGTATTCTCCTTCTTGTTTCAAGAGTATCCCAGCCTATTTCCTGGTAAAGAGTCTCAATAGAAATAAGTTTTGTAGTGCCAGTGGCAATTCTGGCTGCTTCTGTTTTTTTTTTCGAACTCTTGTTTTTCATAATTACTACATTATCGAAAATGACATCTCCATATTCTAAAATTGGCCTTATAAATGTGAGATAAATGGTTTCGAGAGACTTCCTGTCCAGTTCAAACTTCAGCTTTCTCAATTCATTGGTCCTATTCCAAGCATTTTCTTAGATGTAACTAATATGCCACGAGCAGTCATTGCTAAGGTATACTCCGAGGTGTTTATGTGTTTCAACTTCAGTAGTTTTTTGTTTAAGCATGAAAAGAACAGGACGAGCCTGTTGAGATACTTTACGGGAAATTAGAAGAGTTTCTGTTTTCAACGGATTGAAAGTTACTAGCCATGTTTTTGTCCATTTGTTTTTTTTTCGAGGTCAGTGTTCAAGAGTTGTGCTGTCCATTCGGGATTTTCAACGATTATATACAGACTATTGTCACCTGCAAAAAGACGAATGCTAGATCCAATGTCATTGACAATGTCATTAATAAAGAGTAAGAATAAAAGCGCCCCCAGTACGGATCCTTGGGGAACGCGTGCAAGAATAGAGTTCCACTGCGAATTAGCACCAGGAAGAACCACCCTTTGTCTATTGTCCAGATATGAAGCAAATCATAAGAGAAGAGTTACTGAGATACCAGCAGCTTCTAGTTTGAGTAAGAGACCTTTGTGCCAAACATGGTCGAACGCCTTACTATTATCGCAGAAAATGACCCTAACCTCTTTTCCGGAGTCAAGAGCCTGGCAGAAGGTATCATATAAGTAAATAAATTGATTCACAGTTGAGTCGCCAGGAATAAATCCAGACTGAGGGGGTGTTAGAATCTAATTATCTAAGAAATGATTGTAGACATGTGTGAAAACAACTCTTTCGAGCACTTTGTCAGGTGTACACAACAAAGAAACAGGTCGATAATTAAATGGGGTAGAACGATCACCATTTTTATAAACTGGACAAACGTTGGCAAATTTCCAGCATTCTGGGAAAATACCTGTCTGAACAGATTGTTTAAATAGTGAACACAAGGGTATAGATAACTCAGTTGCTAGTTCACGAAATACACGATTATTTCTGCCATCAGGACTTGTGGTCTTTCCTAAAGGCAAAGATTTCAAGACGGATTCAATATCGGCCGGTGTGATAGTTATTGTGGACAGACTCGATTCTACATCATATGGGGTTATTACTGGGAGCTCTACGTCTTTGTCGTCTATAATTGTTTGGTCCTGAAAATAGTCGTTTAAGATATTAGCCTTGTCCAAATCATCTGAGTAAATAGTTCCATCCTTTTCAAGTGGAGGTATACTTGTCTCATGTCCGCCAGAAATGATATTTTTCAACGTAGACCACCGGTCACGAGACGTTAGAGATTCTGATTTAAATCTATTAACAATAACATTTCTACAGTGTTGTTGTACGAATCTTGACCAGTCAGTCCAGATTTATAAAGCTTCCGAAGCAAGGATCTAAAAATAGTAACGTTGCAGTAGTAGCAGATGTGCCCTTCTGAAGTTGACTTTGTAGTTCTCCAACACCACCTACGCTGTCTGTAAGAGATACTTTTCCAGGACCTTACCGATCGGACTAGTGGCGCAGGGCCGTCGCCGCCAATAAAAATGGTCCGGCCACTCTTTGAATGGCTGTAGATGCGTTTTGACTGCACTCCGAGGGCATTTTTCTGTTAAAAAAGTCTGCCATTTTCTAAAAAAAAGCACATTGTTTCGTGATTTTTGGTATCTGTTAGTTTTATTTTTCAAAATAAATTCATAACGGTAGTTTCATTACATATAAACAATTTTGTTTCAAAAAGCCAACATAGAATTACCCCTCTGCAATTAACTGAAGTGTCTTTGACGGACCGTCCCACCAGGCTAACCAGTTAACAAGTTAATTCAATCAAAAGGTTTCTGTTTTAAGATCGCAATGTTTGTTCAAGAAGTGATCAATACCTCTCAACACACCCTAAAGCGGGTCATTTAATGGCACTGGGTCGGATTTAACCCGTGTGTCGTCGATAATTATGAGAACAGAACGTATGTATTCCATTTTGTATAGTTTGCGTGAGAACAATTATTACAAGGCTGATTGGATTCAATGTATTCGAAGTATTCTTATTAGCTGTTGACTTCCACAAATTTGGACATCACAAAATGTTGAAATTCCAAACTGGCTGACATGTCATGTAAAGCAAAAATTAAAAGATCTTTTTATAAATGATTGTTTTTACAATGTGAAAGATCTACTGATTATCGAATTTATAAACATTTGTTTACAGGCGAAAGCTATTCAAGTAAATCGTCTTTTAATGAAATAAAACAGATGTTATCTTTTAGAACTTGAAATTATAAATTACCTGTTGAATACGGAAGATGGAAGAAAATTGATTTTGATAGGCGGCTGTGTAAACTCTGGAAAAACAGACGTAGGTGATGAGTTTCATTATATTTTGAATTGTAAGTATTTTCGGTCTTTCAGAAAGAAATACATTAATCAGTATTGCTACAAGCATCCTAACATTTTAGAATTTTCTCAACTCATGAATGGCCAAAAATACAGTTGAATTAAAAAAAAAATACGGAATTAATTAAGATTATTACTCAACTGTTTGTGTTTTGACTTCCCACTACCATTATTTGTATTAAACAGGCTAATATCTATTAAGTATTCTAAATATCAAGTTTGTAATACATGTTATAACTGTAAAGAGCACATAAATATATAGTTTATATTGGTTACTAGTAGTAGTATGTTGATTGTCATGTTTGTTAAAACTATTTCGAGCATATATACAAGATTTGAAGCAAGTATTGAACATGCTTGCTAATGTATTGATTGTATATTATGTTGTTCCTCATGATGTTATACCATGTTATAACCTGAGAGAAATAAAGAATGAATGCTATGTCACTACCTATGTGAGAAAGAGTATTTCCTTGATGAAATAGCAGCGTCACTTGACTGTTGCATAATAGGATTATGACACTTAATAAACAAGGATATTTGTTTTTAAGGTGGAATAGGACAAAACCAAAATTTTCAGCTTTCGTGTAAAAATAACAATAATCAAGAAGTTCGGCATTTTCTAATTTACCATATGATTTTCTTTTAAGTGTGAAACAAATACTTCTTTTCTTGTGACGTCATGAAAATGTGAGGGGATGACGTCTTTTTACGCAAAATCGATAGCGCTCGATTACATATATTTTTCGCATTTGTTTTACTCTTCGTAAGGATATTGTAATAAATTTCAGACCAAAGTGCGAGCCGTCAAGAGGCCTTTACAAATGTGTTATTACTTCTTCCAAATATTTCCGCATTTTATATTGATTTAGGCAAATATGACCTTTCATTAGCTACTGCATATTGCTGAATTTCACATAAAAGCTTAGATAGAGAAAAAAACGTCTCCGAAAAATATATCTAAAAATTTGATATGTGTTAATGATGTATGTTTACATGTAATTTTTGAAATAATTATAAGTTTTCTCCGAGTAAATTTTTCACAAAGTAGATATGTTTAACTATACCCCCTGTTCCGATGATGTCGCTTCTTTCAACATCAAAGAGAGATAATTCTAAACATGTTTTTCAGCAAATATTTAGTTTCTAGTAAAACATATACTATCCTTTCTAAAGAATATGACTGCATCAAAAACGAAAAAACTGAACTAATATCTTATTCCGTTTTCCAGGGACGAAGGTTTCAACACGCCAGGGGTTCATTTTTGCCATGACATTCGTTTTGCGTTACGTGACGTCTCTTTTATTGAATTCTAACGAACCTCATTTTTCGCGACGTCAATTACTTCCGAAAAAGCAAAACCGGGAAAAATGAGCCCCTGGCCTGTTTCAACTCTTCTGTTAAGAAAACGGAATGAGATATTTCTTCATTTTTTTCGCATTTCATTTTGACTAACTCTAGACTAACTCGACATTGTTTTATCGGAATTAAAAGATACGTCGGAAGCAGTTCTTAGCGCCAAGTTTAGTTTGACGCTAAAACAATCGACGTTATCTGAAGAGGGGGTATAGTTTAAAGAATCTACTTAAGAAATATTTACACGTTAAATTCTTTATATCATTTCATCAATATTTCAACTGCACATTTCAGTAAAAGATATCAAAATTTGAGATATATTTTTCGGAGACGTTTTTTTCTCTATTTCAATTTTTACGCGAAAAACAGTAAATTTTAACAGCTAATGAAAATCGATGCTTACATCAATTCACTCGTAATGCGTAGAGATTGGGCAGAAAGTATAGCACAGCTTTTATGGATCTCTTGATGACACGTACTTTGGTATGGGATTTATTTCAATACCTCAACGGACTGCAGAGCAAGGTTGATTAAAGTGGATATCTGAGAGCTATAAATTTTGCGTAAAAACGTCAAACTATCACATTTTCGAGACGTCATTACAAAAGAAATTGTTTGTTTCTTGCTCAGAAGAAATTCATTTAGTCAGTCACAAATGACAGAAGTTTTTGATGATATGTTATTTGACTGAAAATTTCGGTTTTGTCCTATTCCACCTTAAGCACGTTATTTATATCATCGTGAGGATGTAAGGCATGTAGGTAGCAAGTTGTTTTGAATTTGGATATGCATATCGATCAAAATATAAATTGATATTGGCGGAGTTCGTTCTTTTTGTATTTTCTTCACCTGTCAATAAAGCATTATATGTCTGTTAATGCATATATCATTTTTCAAACAATTTTTAGACGTAACATAACTAGATCCAGTTCACATTCGAAAAAATAATATTATTTTGCTCGAATGTGAAAACTATAACTATTTAAGGAGTTTAATATTTCACAAAATTCGACCGTTGCATCCTCTTAGTTTAAACATGATACTTTATGGTAAACCGGCTTTATTTAATGAGTTTTTTATTCTTTTTCAGGTCTTAATACTATTCTCATTACAAAACACTCATTAATATGAAGCATAACGTATGTCTTTTATAAGGTGACTGGGTACACCTCCATGTTTTACCCAATGTTTACAAGGGAACCACTTTTTGTGACGTCTTGTTTGCTTCCCTGGGCAACGAAGCCCTTCGAAAACGAGGCTTAATCTTGGGAAAGGACTTTCTTTAAGGGGAACAAATTCTTTCCCACAAGAGTTGACACACTGCGAAGAGAGGCACAATTTTAAATAGCCCATTCGCCTTAAGTTGAGAGAATGCAGGGGTGAAGAAATTCTGTCGATTTCAATCGTTCCTGCGTCTCAGTGGAAAACAGGTATTAAAGGAAAACAAGCTAGTTCTGACGAAATGCCGTCAGAGAAGTCAAGCCACATTGTGACAGTCCATCTCTGGGACGACATTTATGTATCAGCAATGTAAAACATTGCACTGCTTGGGCTGTTCTTAGAGATGGAGTCGTTAGTTTTCAGAGAGGTAATACTTGTTACAGTCGAGACAAATACTTAAGTCCTTTATTATTATTATTTATTTTGGTCTATTGATGGGGATTCTATGGCCCAAATTTTCATATTTTGGCCACATTCTAAAAACTATAATGCAGTGAACTGAATAGTTACAAATAAATTAACTGTATAAAAGTAGCAGAAAATGCGAAATCAGTGGACATTGAAATATGGGTCAAAATAACCTGGTAATATCGGTAATTGCACATTGCTGATGTACTAAAGTATCAAGTTGCTACCGTAACAGGCAATCTATTCATCTGTCTCTTACAAAAATCTATATCCGAGTCTAACAAGATTCGGGACGTACATACGCACACGATCAAGTACACATACGCAGACAATCTGAATACAGTATACAGTGACTGACTAGAATTTTAGGGTAATCGGGCACTAGAGGCACGTAGCGATTAGCTTATTAGATAATGGACGTTAATCATTCTTTTGTAGTACCACTCTGTCTTTAGACAAAAAAAATGCAGAATTGCCGGGGATTTCCATGTGCACCTGGGTGGCACGGAATATGCCTAATATGTTTTAAGCATTTGATCAGAACACAGGAATTTGACTTTTTAGTTTGAGTTTCATATGAAAATTCCATCAAAATGACGTACAACAGCAAATGATCGTCTAAACACTTCTTAAAAGTTACGTACAGAGGAAAGGGTATTTATATTATAAAACTTCACCGCAAAGGGTGGGGTATGATACCCTGATCAAATCAGATTTCCTGTACAGCACAGGCACTTGTTTCTCAAGAGGAGCCATAAGAGTAAAGGCATTTTTGTGTTGCAAGAGAGGCAATTATAGTGGGGATATGTTGATATGAAACAAGTGCTGTACAGGTAAAACTATGAAAAAAAAATTCAATCAGTTGACTAGAATTCCCGAACATGCATTTTCTTTTAGGAGCTACTAAAGGGTATCGTGTATGTTATTCTGCTGCACAATAATAGTATATGGCTCAAATAATGATTTTCGACAAATAAGTACTTCATGTTAAAACCGAAAATTGATTTATATACATATATAGTTCGTTTCGGTAAAACACATGCATTCTGGTGCGTTCCCGTATTTTCGTGTTTTTACATAATTTGTTAGTGTGATTTGACATTGCGTATTATATATCATTTGTCTTCATCTTTAGACGTACATTCTACCGCTAAGAGGGCATTTATGGGATTTTAACTCCCAACGCGGGTATTCTATCGCTGGTACAGATTACACATTTTAACTACTTTGAATTCGACTTTTTGTATTTATAGTCTCAACTAGATCAGACTTACGTATTTTCTTAGTGGGTTTGAAATGATTACACTTCTTATCTATTCTCCATTCTCGTTCCGATATTTCTACGGATTGAATCCAAAGTACTCATTAGTCAAGCCGCAAGATGGCTTGACTATATATTAATATGGGTCCAAGTTTTTTATGTGATGCGTTTGGTGTTTTAATTGCTTACTGATGAATAAAGAATCGATTATACGAGAAAGAAAACTTAAAACCTGTCTGTTAACAGTCTCATGTAGATAACAATTATAAATTGAAACGTGGGACTAGACCCAGATGCGCAAGTAATAAAGGAAATGAGTACTTTGGATTCAGTCCGTAGAAATACCGGAACGAGAATGGAGAATATAGATAAGAAGTGTAACGCGCACCCGCATCCGCGTAAACCGCACTGGAATTTTATGAATGGCTGAACATGTATGTTGCAGCAAAATAAATAATGTTAAGGCATTGAAATAGTTACATATAGGACTAATCATTTCAAACCCATTTAGAAAATACGTAAGTCTGATCTAGTTGAGACTATAAATACAAAAAGTCGAATTCAAAGTAGGTAAAATGTGTAATCTGTACCAGCGATAGAATACCCGCGTTGGGAGTTAAAATCCCATAAATGCCCTCTTAGCGGTAGAATGTACGTCTAAAGATGAAGACAAATGATATATAGTACGCAATGTCCAACCACACTAACAAAATACGTAAATACACGAAAATACGGGAACCCACCAGAATGCACGTGTTTTACCGAAACGAACTATATATAAATAAATATGGTTTTCCAATACAGATACTCCATTTTTGGGGTTTTAACATGAAGTGCTTATTTGGCGAAAATCATTATTTGAGCCATATACTATTATTGTGCAGCAGAATAACATAACGATACCCTTTAGTAGCTCCTAAAAGAAAATGCATGTTCGGGAATTCTAGTCAACTCATTTTTTTTTTCATAGCTTTACCTGTACAGCACTTGTTTCATATAAACACATCCCCACTATTATTGCCTCTCTTGCAACACAAAAATGCCCTTACTCTTATGGCTCCTTTTGAGAAACAAGTGTCTGTGCTGTACAGGAAATCTGATTTGATCAGGGTATCATATCCCACCCTTTGCGGTGCAGTTTTATAATATAAATACCCTTTCCTCTGTACGCAACGTTTAAGAAGTGTTTAGACGATCATTTTCTGTTGTACGTCATTTTGATGAAATTTTCATATGAAACTCAAACTAAAAAGTCAAATTCCTGTGTTCTGATCAAATGCTTAAAACATATTAGGCATATTCCGTGCCACCCAGGTACACATGGAAATTCCCGGAAATTCTGCATTTTTTGTCTAAAGACAGAGTGGTACTACAAAAGAATGATTAACGTCCATTATCTAATAAGCTAATCGCTACGTGCCTCTAGTGCCCGATTACCCTAAAATTCTAGTCAGTCACTGTATACTGTATTCAGATTGTCTGCGTATGTGTACTTGATCGTGTGTGTATGTACGTCTCCAATCTTGTTAGACTCGGATATAGATTTTTGTAAGAGATAGATGAATAGATTGCCTGTTACGGTAGCAACTTGATACTTTGGTACATCAGCAATGTGCAATTACCGATATTACCAGGTTATTTTGACCCATATTTCAACGTCCACTGATTTCGCAATTTTTTGCTACCTTTATACAGTCAATATATTTGTAACTATTTAGTGCACTGCATTGTAGGTTTTAGAATGTGACCAAAAAATGAAAATTTGGGCCATAAAATCCCCATCAATATACCAAAATAAATAATAATAATAAAGGACTTAAGTATTTGTCTCGACTGTAACAAGTTTAAGCTCTCTGAAAACTAACGACTTCATCTTTAAGAACAGCCCAAGCAGTGCAATGTTTTACATTGCTGATACATAAATGTCCCAGAGATGGACTGTCACAATGTGGCTTGACTTCTCTGACGGCATTTCGTCAGAACTAGCTTGTTTCCTTTAATACTTGCGCATCTAGATCTAGTCGAACGTTTCAATTAATAATTGTAATCTACATGAGACTGTTAACAGACAGGTTTTAAGCTTTCTTTCTCGTATAATCGATTCTTTATTCATCAGTAAGCAATTAAAACACCAAACGCATCACATAAACAAGAATTCCGCGGAATGCGGTGTCTCGCCTGCTAGCGCTTTGTCATAAAACAGAGCTAAATCAGCAAAGATGTATGCATGAACCAAGTTTCTTGGCTCTAGCCCTAGTTTCTGAGAAAGACCTAAAAGTGAAAACTTGACAAAAAATTGCAAAGTCAGTCAACCGTAAAATGTAGGTCAAGACTCAATATTGATGATGGATTTGAGATTTACTCTTCCGGACGTAAGCATGAACCAAGTTTCATGGCTCTAGCCCTTATAAATTCTGAGAAAATGACCTTAACATGGAAACTTGACGAAAAATAGCAAAATCAGTCAACCGTGAAATGTAGGTCAATACTCAATATTGATGATGGGTTTGAGATCTACTCTTCCAGATGTATGCATGAACCAAGTTTCATGGCTCTAGCCATTATAGTTCCTGAGAAAATGACCTAAACGCAAAAACCTGATGAAAAACTGCAAAGTCAGTCAACCGTAAAATAAAGGTCAAGACTCAGTATTGATGATGACTTTGAGCTCTACTTTTCCAGATGTATGCATGAACCAAGTTTCATGGCTCTAGCCATTATAGTTCCTGAGAAATTGACCTAAACGCAAAAACCCGATGAAAAATTGCAAAGTCAGTCAACCGTAAAATGTAGGTCAAGACTCAGTATTGATGACGGCTTTGAGATCTACTCTTCAAGATGTATGCATGAATCAAGTTTCATGGCTCTAGCCCTTATAGTTTCTGAGAAACTGACCTAAACGCAAAAACCCGATGAAAGTTTACGCCGCCGACGACGACGACACCGGAAAAGCAATACCTATGTCTCGCCTCTGCTTCGCAGGCGAGACAAAAACTTGGACTAATATTAATATATAGTCAAGCCGTCTTGCGGCTTGACTAAAAATTCATGTCCAGCTATCGACATCATAGAGGCGGAAATAGCCGAAGATTATCCGTTTCCGTGAAAAGGTGTGAACTGACTTACCTGTCCAATATTTTACATTAAAAGTATAGGAAAAAATATTTTAAACCCATATAAATCCATATTCTATAAAAGTTACAATTTTTTTCCTGTTATATTCAGACAGGGAATTTTAATACCTCTGTGTTGGTATAAATTTTATAAAATTATTCTGTTATCTTCTTGCTTCCCTATAGGTATAAAGAGTCTGGGTAGCAGCTAGGCAAGAGAGATGGGCAGAGTTGGCTGAAACGCAGTGTTTCTCATTTTTAACAATCAAAAACATTTTTTCTATTAAAATGTGATCTTTTTTCCTGTTATAAATACTCCTATTGCTTTCTTAGCTTTACATTGATGTATAATTCATAAATGTGAGTTTTGATCTTGCTTCCAAATCCTTCAGAAAATCAAGTTCCACGGCTTTTCATCAAAAGAGAAGAACAAGCATCGAAATTTTCTAAGTCCGCATATAAGCATGTAGGTGCTGGATTCTTATAGTAATATTTATCTCTTACATCTTACTTATTTACTATTTATTTATTTAAGAAACCAATATTAGAACATTTCTTATATTAATTTTTATTTTCATCTTTATTTATTTCATCCTTTTTTTCTGAGTTAAAGCGACGCATCAAAGGCAACCCGAATAAGCAGGCTAAATAAAAGAACGTAACGCGGGACTGCCAATCCCTTTTCGACTAGGACCTTTAAACATTTTGATTAGACAACAATTTTAATTGTAAATGACTTAATGTAATCTACTAACCACTATTATGCTTGAAAAAAGATATATTTTTTCTTTATTTCTGTTTAGTTTATGAGTGAATATGCTCATCAATGCCTAAAAAATGGTGAGCGTCCAGCTTGATAAGCGCTTATCTGCCCATCCTCACAGTAAAGTATTTTTGCTGTGTACAATTAAAAAAATCAGAAAAAAATCTAAAGAATCTCCGCACGCAAGGTTCAGATCAGCCTGGGCATCGGCGCAGCCTGATCAGAGTCTCATTAGCGCTTTATGTTTAGCATGCCGAAGCCTGATAAGCACCAGTTTGCAAAGTGTGTTAATTTGCTTAATACAAATAACTAAATAATATCTTAGTTGAAGTTTCAGATCAGCATGCACTTCGGCGCAGCCTGATCTGTCTCGCAAGGGCATTGTGGACTTTGTGCTGACTGCTGCAGGCAGAGACTGCCAAGGTATAAAAGACTGACCGTCTTCAAATTCAAGTGGCAAATGCCTCAAGCGCACTGAATTAATTTTTTTCACAATCTGAATAACATAAAGCACTTTCATTAAACTGATGACATAACTGTTTCAAAGCAAATATCATTCCTTCCGTATATAAAAATTGATTTCAGTAAACCTGCATATCTAAAAATCTCTTTAAAACACAAATGTGAATTTTCAAGAGTGTATGCTAAACAAGAGCGTCGGATAAGGAACGGCATGGCAGGCCATCACCGGTCCAATATTAATGCTTTCTAGCGTAAATGCGAAAGAAATGAAGACAAAGAGAGAGAGAGAGAGAGAGAGAGAGAGAGAGAGAAAGAGAGAGAGAGAGAAAACCGGGCACTTTCACAGCTCGCAGTTTTGCACAGCCATAACAGGTGTCATGTTGGATCTCATGTTAATTGCTTCAGGCAAAAAAGATTACCGATGACAGCTGTAAACGGGTGTCAAAGAAGATGTACTTTCGCACCTACCTGATTATCATCAAGCTGTAGCTTATAAGATAATACTCTAAATTATGGCTAAAGAAAGTCGGATGTCAAGCCCAATCGTGTTAAAATGTATCTAACGACATGTAGGAGCAGGAGTCTTCCAGATCAGCGTGTGCATCCGTGCAGCCTGATCAGACTTTTCCCTTTTCACGAATACAATGTACGAATCCCATGAAGAGTAATGGTTTTGATTAGTCTCGACTGACGCGCCGATTGACTCTAATATTTACAATACTTAAATGGTGTAAGATACCTTTCAAGAGAAGCTATGAGCTAATTTTGAGCAGTTAGTGAGAGATCGGCACGCCTTTCACAGTTTTCAGACCAGTAATTGGTTGTCGGCAAAATCTCATTAAAATAATTTGAAAATAGAACAATGTCACAAAAAAAAAAAAAAAAAAACTAAAGGAGCTCGCTGCAATTAATTTAACAGAACAAAATATGTCATTTTGTCATGTAAATCAAAGAATCTACCGATTCACAGTTTACGTGTTAATTTAATAGAACTTTATTGTGTACACGTATGGGGAAAGTAAATGAATAAATAAATAAAAGTTTCAAACAAGTTTCAACCGTATTTCTCTAGTCATTTAGCACCGTGATGACTGTTTACCCAGTTACCTAGGCGACTAATACTGACTGCAGTAGTAGAAAAAAAAGAAGGGTAATGCATTTCACTTTTAAAAAGGACTAATCTATCTATCTATCTATCTATCTATCTATCTATCTATCTATCTATCATGGTTATTCACTACGGACGGCGAAAAATATGCGGAAAAGGGGTAAATATTTTGTTTACTAATAGTTGCTTTGTTGTACATGTATGTCATACCTACATTTGTAAAAAAATGTCGGTATTTTCCGCACATTCTTATCTTTATCTCGTCAAATATGCACACAGTTTAAGCATTAATTAGCAGCACGGAAAACCACCTTTGAAATTTCAGTCCAAAGCGTAAGATATTACATGTTTCTATAGCATATAATGACAAAATATGCTTCGAATTATAACATGCTGGTAAAAATAGCAAGCTCATGAGTGGGTTAACGAGCACCCGAGAAACCAACAAACTGGCATGTCAGCCAGGCGTAGACACAGACCAGTTGCATATACGACTTTTACTGTACCATCACGATAATTGAATAAAATCTACTCTTGTCAAATATGTCAGTCGAGAAACATACTTGACTGCGTTAACCAGTTGAGCAACGTCATGAGAAAACCGGTTTTATCATGCAAGCAGTAAAGGCGCAGATCAGACTGCGCATCTGATAGCACAACTGGTGTTCGCTGCTTAAAAAGTTTAATATCTTCTGTAATTACATACAGGGGGACACGAAATGAGCCATTGCATGACATTTCCTACTATTATACATGGGCGCCCAGCCAAGACTCAGATCAGCCTGCGAATCCGCGCAGTATGAACTGAGTCTTCGCTATGAGCAATTTGGATAGCTACAAACAGAAAGCTTCTTCAGGCGGTCATTGAAGACTATCGTCACACTGTGTGCATTTGCAGTCCGATCTGAGCCTTCATTGAGCGCACACGTGAAATTGTAGGAAATGTCATGCGCTCGATCAAATTACAATCGGAGCACCATTGGAATAACAATAACGTGCGCACAGCAATGTCGCAAAAGATCTAAACACAAATTGTAAGTGCAAAATAAAAACGGATATAATAACGCAAACTACGCACGGTTATATAAATTAAATAATATTCTTGAATTTTAAAGTTAACAATTGACTTCGTAAATTGATCAATTTCAAATTGCCCAGTCCTATATAAAACAGGTAGATTCTATATTATAGGTAATTCGATCGGCTTATAGCTTAATGCCACAAGGGAAAGTACAGGTAAATCAGCCCGCTGAAGGTATATCCTATCGATGATATGTCAGCGGTCAACGGGGAAATGACTGCGATTAAGGATTAGGCTTATTTTACGGAAATGACACGCTTAATTCCCTTGATCAAACACCTAAAAATGTCTTCGTATGTCCTTGGATCAAATTCCGACCGTTGTTAATAGGTTATTGTTTTACTTTGAAACTGATGCAAAAATTCAAAATTGAGTCCCTTTAAAACATAACTGAAAGTCATGGAGCCTACATTTGCCGTGATTCAACTTCGTCGCTGCCAATATAATTATGAGTTTAATTATTCATTGCCATTTTAATGCATTAAACAAAATATTCATTTGCAGCGGACATAAAAGTACAATGGTACAATAGGGTCATTAACTGATCAGTGAGTGAACTCGAGTTTAACGTCCCACCAACATATAGGCCATACGGAGACTGGACCTCGGTTTAAAGTCTCAACTGAAAGACCGTAGAAGCGAACCTGTGACTCCTGGATTGGTCGCAGGCTCGATCCACTACGCTACGGACGTTTCTCATACACTGATCAATATGTATATAAGGTGTGTCTGCTCCCTCAACTGGCATTGTAAACCATACATGCTCTTTATAGATTGGGAGCCCCGGTAGCTCAGTGGGTTAAGCGCTGGCCTGCTGGCCTAGCGGTCCTGAGTTCGATTCCTGCAGGAGGAGGAAATCTTTCAACCGTAAACGGTGTTGCACACACCTTTTATTATATTCGTGTCTTCCTCATATCGTGACCTGTATCTTTCATTTTCATAAACCCATCGTCCCGACATGACTGAAATACTGTTGAAAAGGACGTAAAATCGTAACCCATCCATCCATCCATCCATCCAGCCAGCCATCTATGTTTACTCATTTACAATATGCATTCGCTGTTAATCAATCCGACTTGGTTCAAATATAAGGCTTTTAGGAGAATAAATGTCAGTTCACAGGGAAGCAACTCTGCTGTATCCAGTTTTGCCTCCCTTGTCAATGGGCGTCAACTCATGAAGGAAAGAATATACTCTCCTATGAGAAAATTCTTCCTGTAAGTGAAGACACCATTTTAAAAGGCACCGTCGTCCAGATCACAAAATATATCTCCCTTTGCAAAAATGGCGGCATACATGGAGGTTTAGCCATACACCTTAAGCGGTCTGGGGGTAACCCATTTATGCCTGGTGGATCCTTCTACCCTTACAGATTGGATAAGTCCATTCACCATTTTAGGGGTGTCTGGATTATTTATTTTATCACATTTGACAGAAATTGATGTGAATTAAATGCAAACAGTGTAGACCCTGACCAGACGCCGCGTTCTGCGGCGTCTGATCTGGGTCTGCACTGTTTGGCTATGTCCTTTTAAGGGACGCTAAGCATTAATGGTTAATTGTGTTTTGAATGCTTTGTTGTATACTATTGTCTGTCCACACATAGATAGTTCGCCTCAGAATTGACAGGATGGTCATTCCACAGGTATCCCATATCAGACTCGTAAAATGCGTACACATCTACTCCAAAAGTTGGTTCCCCTGGCGCCCAGAACGACACATCAATTTGATTGGTATTTACGTTTGCAACTATTAAACGTTGAAGGTTTCTGCTTATAGCGAGCATTTTTCCGAACTCGAAGTCTGCGGAATTTGTGACGTAGAATAGTTGAGCTCCGTCATCTAAACACAGCTGCAGAGCCTTGCCTCGAATTCTCCTATCAGTTGATACTCTGTACGCTAATTTCAGGCTAATATCATATGTATACCCCGTTGCAACAGGTATACACACGATTTCAATGCTCCAGGCTCCATATTCTGCGCAAGTCATAGTGTTGAAATGGGTTGAAGTCACATCTTGGACTGGTTTGTATCCACTCTCACAAGTAATGATAATTTTATCGTTTACTTTATATGGACCAACGGACGATTCCACCGCTTTTGCTCCCCGATAAATAGCTGACGGTTCAGGACAATGCTTGAAGCAATGCGGCGTTAACCATAATCCGTCCTTATTACAAACTAGTTGTACACCTTCGAAATTCGGTTCACGATAATATCCATAAATGCACTCGTAGTCGACTTTGTCGCCCACGACATATATATGTGGAGATTCTAGCTTCAACTTTGCATTTTGAAGAAACCACAGCAAACTGTATCTTACAGAACATTTGAAATCAGGAATTGTCCATTCCCCATTTTCTTTGCAGGTTATTGTCGAGTGCCCCACTTTTGTGTAGACTGGAGAACAGAAATACACAGATTTTGACAAATTTGTCGATACTGTCGACGAAATCTGGGTGTCGTTGAAATCAGGTGCTCTAAGGCATTCCGTTACCTGACATGACTGAGTACCAACTTCGTCAGTGAAGCATCTTGACCTATTGTCACATGGTCTGGAGGCGCATGCGTCAACAACGGACATATCCCAAGTCATGATATCGCTGGTCAAACACAGTTTGTGTAGCCCTTGTGTGCTGTCTATTGTAACAATTTGTTTAGTACGCAGTGTGCAAAAATGCATTTGCCAGTGATACATAATAGACAAACACCTCGTTCTACGCATACATTCCTCTCCACATTGATATAACGTGACGTCCACAAACGACGTAAAAGAACTGTCTTCTGTACACCAGTCTTTATTTAAATCCCCAGCACCTTGAACTTGTCGTTTCATTGGTGAATTGTGGCCGCTGGCACAGGTTAAAGTTACCATCAATACAAAGAGTAACATGTTAGGATATATTTTTACAGCATCTCCAAGACAATAGCATTTAAACTTTTTTTCTATTACAATACACACATGTCCAGTCTTAAAGGTGTTGGAGTCAATAATAGAAATGGTAAGATAAACACAATCAAGCCTAGCTATAGTATAACACTGCTGTTAGGCGCATACATGTACTTGTATACACCATATTGATACAAAATTTCAGCTTTCAAAAAGATAAGCCGGTAGAGTAATCACACAGCTCCTGAAAGTAGCCAAACTTTAAATTCGGTTTGGCCTTTTTCAAGAGTATTGTGTTAACGTCATCCTTTGTTTTTACTTCAAAGCAAACCGCGTACACAAATTCAAGTCGAATACGATTGTTTTATTTTCGCGCTCTTATTTGCAAAAGCTTAAATTTTGACTTCCACGAAATTCACTGTTTTGTTGTTATGATGCTGAAGGCTGTTACAGCAGAATCACATCGCATTTCCGCGGTATCTCTGTCTCTGAATTAAAATCCAACAGTCATACACATTGTCATTGATATCTCCATCTTTAAACTAAAATCAAACAGTCAAACAGTGCAGCTTTAGCACGCGACAAACCGCGGATTCACATTTCTTCGTTAGATCGCGACTAATCTCGGACTAATACTGTCATCTTAAGGCCGCAATTAACCGTGGACTGATATTGTCACCTTTAGATCGCGCGACTAACAAGGAAGCAGTTTTCTACGAGCAAAATAATTAGCAGCATGCCTTGACTGGCGTACACAGTCCTCAGCTTGTGTGAAGTAGATAACGCAGAACGTGCCTTTGTGCCATAGAGCTAAGCAAAAGCCTTCATAGTCAGCCTGTAGATTTTATAGAGTCGATAGACTGATGGCGCCAACATACAGCAAATTAAGGCCCTTACTGGAATATGCGAGCTCGAATGAGGGTATGTTGCTCGTCTTTGCGGTAAGGACCATTTATCGCACCCAAGATACTATAATAATATTGATCAATTGATCAGAAAAAAAAACTTTAAAATCACGTGTTCGATTTCTACTTAAGATGTATGGATAGAGGGAGAGTCGGGTAAATTCGGACACTGACATTGTTTTCTTTATATGTCAGTTGTTTTGGAACTAAAATATTAACTGGCCAAACAGTGAAAATCCAGATGAGACGGCTCATCATTATGAGCCGTCTCATCTGGATTTTAAACAGTGAAAATCCAGATGAGACGGCTCATCATTATGAGCCGTCTCATCTGGATTTTCACTGTTTGCAATTGTATGTTCGAATTTACCCGCCTGTGCGAAGTTACCCGACTCTCCCCTACACAACGAAAAGAAATGCACCTTTCCCATAGGCGGGAAGAAAGTATTGCGCCATACTATGAATGAATGACTTATTTAGCAGTAAGTTAATCTGTATATGGGCTTGGTATATGCCGTTTGCATCTCTGTCGGAGTTCTGCGGGGACTGGTGCATCTTTTACAAAGGCTAAACAGCCGAGCAGCGTGGCGCAGTCGGTAGCGTGTCTGACTCAAGAGCCAGAGGTCCTGCGTTCGATATCTGGTCCGGCCACTTACTTCCTTCGTGTAGATTGATTCTTCCACTTCCGCTTATTCAATAAGGGCAGTTGTCAGTTACTGGCGAAAGTATGTGCACTTAGTACTGGTTAACCGCTTACGAGATCTAAGCCTGCCCAGGAATAGTGTGGTTAGATTAACTGACCGTCCCTACATGACCTTAGTTGTTTACCGTGGACGTTAAGCATCAAATCAACCACAGAACCAACAATTTGGTTTCTCTTCCAAAACAATGTCAAAGATCTAGATCCGTCTTACAAGACAGATCTGGATCTTTGAGATTGTTTTGGAAGGTGAAACCTCCGTTTTATAGGCGAATATATACGGTAGCTGAAAAAAAATTCAAGCTTCACGCTGAGCTTACTACTCCAATATTAATAATTATTGTCCATCGGGGTTCTGAACTCAATTAGTCTCGGACAAGCCAACCGTGCGAAGCTTAGCATATGAGTTCAGAGTTCACACACAGCTTGAGCATTGTCTTTGCACTTCACCTACTCCACAAACAACCTGGCAAGGCAAACACGAAGTACAAGATTATCAAGTAACGAAAAACGAATGTGACAAAACAAGGGCTTGCTTAGGTCCATGCTTTGTGTGTTTTGTTTTACGTGTTCTTTTAATTATTAAATATGCATCTAAAATGGCTGACACTGCAAAGTGTTACACAAACAACTTTTGTATAGGACCCAAGAAGATCAACCTGAACATCCGGTATGCAGCAAACACTGGCAGCAAAGAAGGAGATACGGTATAGAATGAAGGTTTCATAACATCATGTATAACAATGAAATCAGGAAAACAGTAAAATATTGAAGTATAATGATATATGGGTGGGGTGTTTATCATAAATGATTTTTATGCGCCTTTATACTATATAGCACTGTCCCTTTGTTCATATGATATAATAAACCATTAAAAGTTTTTATTTTAAATAAATCGTATGAACCTAAATGGAATGTATATGCTCAAGGAGTTGATGGTTTAATAATAATAATGATGATAACATAATGATAAAAACTGAACTAATACCTAGAAAAATTATATAAGGTGAAGCTGTCTCTTCATTGTATCTGTGTTTGGCACTAGGAGATTAGAAGGGTGTACACGTTCCTGTGTCATGCGCTTACAAAAAGTAATTGGCTTTTTCAAAACTGAACAAACTCTGCCTTTAACGATGGAGTGGTAGGGTTTAATTTGGCGAAATTTAAAACTCGGCATTGGGGCGTCCTGCTTACAACTTACATAAGGTTAAAGTAGGAGCATGGCCTACTCTGCTTACAGTGTATGCGGGTATGGGCTGTTTGTATATTTTCCTTCCTCTGTTCTATCTCTTATCTGTTCTATCTCTCTCTCTCTCTCTCTTTGGGAGACAGAACGATACAAACGAAAATTCTGGCTAAAAAGGACGTTTAACGCGGTTTTACGACTTTTCAACGGTATTTCAGTCATATCGAGTCAATGGAATGGCGAAAATGAAAGCTGTATACAATAGAACCCCATTGTACACTTGAAAAGCATTCCCCTCCAGCGGGAATCGTTTAAACATATTTTATTGTTTCTCTGTTACAATTAACATACAAGCAAATACAGACAGTACAAGCTTAGGGGTTGGAACGGAAGCCAAATGCTTATCGAGTTCCTCTCCCTAGGATTCGAAGCCGGTCCACTAGCTTAGCAGGGTAGCGCTTAACCTTCGTAGCTATCAGGCCGCCTGCCTGCGTAAATAGTGTATTGCCAGAGTCTGCTCGAGCTATCATTCCGCTAGAGCTCAAATATGTGGATAATTACGATATCAACAATGATTCTGCTAGTAATCAATAGATTGAAGTAGTCCTTATCAAGATAAGGTTTCATCTGATATTTCTTCAAAAAACGAGTAAGTACTTCTTAAAGTCTGGACCTTCAATAATTAAATGGAGAACCAGTCGATATGCATGTCTGGTCTACGAGAAAAGGTAATAAACAAGACCTGTCGCCAGACTAGCCCCGAGGTTATAACACTTTTTATCATGCTCAGCTGAGACTGTGCTCAAATTTTAATTTTTAAATAAATGCCAAATACTAAATCCAACTTGTTTTATGCGTTCCAAATGAGAAATTATGTGACAGAAATAGGATTCATTTAATATGGGTTTGATTTTCATGCTAATCTGGGTTGACATGAAAAAAAAGTTTTATAACCTTGGGGCCTGAATTCAAGCTTGCTTATCACAAAAATATTGTCAATGACCTTGACCTCTAGATCATAGGCAGTATTGGGGATGAAACTGGATAAATTGTTGGACCAATATCTATGCTGTGTACTTAATCCAAGAAAGGAACTGTTTTCGGCAGGTGCTCTTTTTTCTTATTTATACCGCAGATTTCTTATTGTACATTAAGTAAGCCAGTGAAACGATGCGCTTTGGAGGTGGGGGGGGGGGGGGAGGGGCGAGTCAATATTTGGGATGACAAAACGTAATTTGCATGCACAATGGCCATAGCAACAGCCATGTTAACTACCGCCATCATCATTATATCTCTGTGCGACAGTGGAAAGTCCAGTCCATATATGCTCCTCCACTCGTACCGTTGCAGGACCCCCTGTAGCTCAGTGGGTTAAGCGCTTACCGACAAAGCTAGCGGTCCGGGTTCGAATCCCACTGCAGGCGGTATTTTTTTCAACCGTAAACAGGGCTCTTTTGTTAAGTCCTTTCTTTATCAACCTTCCATTGGCTCGATATGACTAAAACCACAAGTCATCTCTCCATCGAACAGTTGTGAAAGAATATGTTATGTTCACATACACATACACACTACACAGCATTCGTAACAAAGACAAAATGTAAGAGACTATAATTGTAATAATAATAATAATAATAAACAACAAGAGCTCCGCAAGCGGGGCAATATACGCCCGTTACTGATTGTTTGCACCGTTTCATCCTTGTCTAGATTGCTATTAAGCTTATCAAGATATTCCAAACATTAGGGTTCTCAAAAGAAAACCTTAAAGAATAATCAAAGGGATGTAACTTAAACCAGAGGACCATTGGTCCTGTAGCTCACCTGAGTCCATTCATCCTTAGCACTCAAGAGTAAGAAACACTGAAGTAAGTTGTACAATTCGGCCTAATTTCAACTTTGACTGAGTTGTTATGCTTGTCCTAGTAAATATTAGCAAGTTTGATGAAGTTACAATAAAAAAAAAACATGTTTGTAAAACTTTTTGCCTAAATATTGCAGTAACACAGAAATAAATGCCAATTTGCACTTTTCCCAATACAAGTCTATGGAAACTTTAAAATGCCATAGTAATGAAACCATGTGGGCAACAATAATAAAAACAATATTTACGTGGTGGCTAATGTCATGAACATGCATGCAAAGAATCAGCTTTATCCCCCTATATGGTTTTTGAGGAAAAGATTTTTGAATATTTTTTTCAAAAATATTTCCTTAATATTGCCATGGCAACAAATCAAATTCGGCAATTTGGACAAAATTAATAGGAATCATTGAGGACTACTCAAGCAACATTTCTGTAGATAAAAAATCCAAAAATAACTGCAGGGAGATAGCAAAAACTGCAGCTTTCCATTTTTCCCATTATATTTCAATGGAAACTATAAGTTGTCATACCAACCTATCCGCTAAAGCAATTGCCATAAAAAAATGTAATTCTATAGAGGCCTGTACAAAGATCCGTTCTGTAAAGTTTGAGCTTTATCGGCCACATAGTTTCTGCAAAAATGATTTTTTTTTTCTATTTTTAACATTCGGTTGCAATGGCAATCAGTCAAATTTTGCAATTTATATAAATTTCATGTGGTTGATAGAGGACTACTCAAGGAATATTTCTGTAAAAGTTTTGTCAAAATATCTGCAGTCACATAGCAATAAAAGCAAATTTTCAATTTTCCCATTATAAGTCAATGGAAACTTTAAGTTGCCATAGCAACCAAACTGCTGGAGCAATTGCCAAGAAAAACAGTATTTTTATAGACAGTAGTACCTAGATCCTTTCTGTGAAGTTTGAGCTTTATTGGTTATATAGTTTCTGAGAAGATAATTTTTGAATATATTTTCTATTTTTAACCATTCGGTTGCCATGGCAACCAACCCAATTGTGCAATTTACATAAATTTCATGTGTTTGATAGAGGACTACTCAAGCAACATTTCTGTAAAAGTTTTGTCAAAATATCTGCAGTCACATAGCAATAAATGCAAATTTTCAATTTTCCCATTATAAGTCAATGGCAACTTTAAGTTGCCATAGCAATCAAACTGCTGGAGCAATTGTCAAGAAAAACAGTATTTTTATAGACAGTTGTACCTATATCCTTTCTGTGCAGTTTGAGCTTTATTGGTTGTATAGTTTCTGAGGAGATGATTTTTGAATATCTTTTCTATTTTTAACCTTTCGGTTGCCATAGCAACCAGACTAATTGTGCAATTTACATAAATTTCATGTGGTTGATAGAGAACTACTCAAGAAACATTTCTGAAAAAGTTTTGTCAAAATATCTGCAGTGACATAGCAATAAATGCAAATTTTCAATTTTTCCCATACAAGTCAATGGCAACTTTAAGTTGCCATAGCAACCAAAGTTCAGAAGCGATTTGGATAAAAAACAGTATTATTGGTTCCCCCTGCCTATAGATGCTATATATGAAATTTGGTAACAATGGGCCTTGTAGTTTCAGAGGAGATGTCGTTTGAAAATATTGACGGACGACGGACGGACGACGGACGGACGACGGACGACGGATGCCTGCCTATACTATAAGCTCACCTGTGAGCCTTCGGCTCAGGTGAGCTAAAAAGAAAATAAGGAAGAGGAAGCAATTATTTTTAATTAGACATACTGTCTCAACCTATTACACATTGCTATACAGTTTCGTCAAGATATTCCATACGGTTACCTAGTAATGACTTGCCCAAGAATAGTCATAGAAATTAATCAAACGGATGTAACTCCATAAATAAGGAAGGGGGAGCAATAATTCTTATATAAGACACACAGCCTCAACCTAATACACATTGCTATAATTTTCAATCAAGATATTCTGTATGGTTGCCTACTTACAGCTTGCACAAGAATAGCCTTAGAAAATATTTAAAGGGAGGTTACTCCAAAAATAAGTAAGGGGAGGTAATCGTTCTATTATGTGGCATATCGTGTGAATCTAATATACATTACTATTATAGTCCAAAGGGTTAGTTAGATATGAGGTGTACAAATATAGTCTAACAAAATAATCAAAGGGAGGTAACTCAAAAAACTAAGTAAAGGGGAGTAACCATTCTTGTATGAGACACGTTGTCTTAACCTTATATACATTGTTATACAGTTTCATCATGATATTCAAAAGAGTAATCAAGTTATGGAATGCTAAAGAATTGCCATACAAACTGCCATATACGAGTTTTTTTCAAAGGGCTGTAACTCCGCTAAAATTATCGGAGCAAAATTTCCATATAATATGCGCTACTCCACATCGTAGTCTTACTATTTACAAAGTTTCAGTTTAATTGGATGAAAACTATAGGAGTTATCCGGAAACGAACACCCCAAAAAATCTAAATAAAGGGCTGTAACTCCGTTAAAAATCATTGGAGCGTAACCTTAAAATGATATGCGCTGGTCCACCTTATAGTCTTACTATATACCAAGTTTCAGCTCGATCGGATGTAAACTGTAGGAGGAGTTATCCGGAAACGAAAAGTTTACGCCGGACGGACGGACGGACGGACGCCAGCGCCATAACATAATACGTCCCGTTTTTTCAAACGGGCGTATAAAAAAGGGTATCTAAGATATAACACTATATTTGTTCTTTGCCCATATAATTCGCGCTTCTTATAGACCATAATTAAAAAATGCTGTCTTTTGTACATTCAATGCGATTGCGCTGTGCTGTCTGCATTTATGTTAGTAGTAATTATAGTTCACTTTGCTGTTTTTTCTATTTATCTATTTTTTCACGAGGCCTGATATTGCGCCAGCGAAATGTCCTAACCTCAGATTTACACATGAGCAGTTTGGTCTGTACATGCGCATTTTAAATTTGCCATCTTAAGAGAGGTTACGAGTATGTCACGACACGGCGCAAATGTAATCAGGAAGACCAATTTACCAGGGCCACGGAAAACAGACCTTTCTGCTTTGATTCATGTCAGTCTGTTCAATCACTTTTTTGAGATTTCGCATTCACAATACAGATACAAAGGAAGCAAACAGCGAAGACTCAGATAAGACTGCGCATATGCGCCGTCTGATTTGAGTCTTTTCTGTTCGCAGAAATTCGAAGGACCCTTTTCCCCACGAAACTGCTCAGTTTCCAGGAGCAAAGATGAAGACAGTAAAGACGTTTATTCAATTTTCAATAGAATGATAGACTTGTTTCCTTAATCGTTTGATTGTTTGGAACCTCTGAAAGCCAAAGACATCTGATATCACTTTTGTCATTGTCGGCGGTAGACTATTGGATTTTTGTGGAGCTACAAGTTGCTTTTTGGTATATTATTGCCTAAAAATAAGACTTTTATGTCCCAGAATGTATTCTAAGAAACTTGAAAGTAATCTGTGTTTGCTGTGTTTAGAAATAGGCGGAAGATTCTTTTAAAGCAGCTAGTCATATTTCGGTGCGTTTCTTTCATATTATGAAATATACTCTGAGAAAGTTTCATGCAAAAATGGTGATAACAAGAACGGTGCAGTTCTGTGACGCGACAAGTAGATCAGGGGCCATATTTATAAAACAACTTAAGTGGTTGATATGCTGTTGCTAATGCTAAATTTCTATAAAGCAGACTCCCTACAACTATGAAATTTGCTCTGGAGGAACAGTCTTTGTAAGACTGTTCCTCCAGAGCACATTTCATAGTTGTAGGGAATCTCCTTCATAGAAATTTGGCCTTAGCACACATACTTTCGTTTCTCCTTCCGCTGATTCAAGAAGGGCAGTTGTCAGTTACTGGCGAAAGTATGTGCACTTAGTACTGGTTAACCGCTTAGGAGGTCTAAGCCTGTCCAGGAAAAGTGTGGTTAGGTTAACTGACCGTCCCGACATGACCATAGTTGTTTACCGTGGACGTTAAGCAAGAAATCAATCAATCAATCAATTGGCCTTAGCAACAGCATAGCAACCACTTAAGTCGTTTTATGAATACGGCCCCAGACTTTTTATATTTCATAATTTTTCCTTAGAAAGATACATGCAATTAGCTGTTTGTTTAATTAGGTACTCAGCAAACTGTTCGTTGTAACGTTAAATGTCGCTTTTAGGTGTAACTGGACTGTTATCTTGATAAAACTTTTGTATTCTTGAGTATATTCTAAGAATCACTGCATGCATCTAGTTGTATTCAGAATTCTGTGTCGATTCAGTCAAATATCTTCAGTAGGTAGTGTGACCATGGATTTACGTACGCCTTCCTGATATTACCAGAAGCAGTGGAAGGAGAATATTGTAAGTTTCAATTTTGTTTCAGTTTAACCTAATCCTAAGGTGCAATGTTACACGTTCAAGGGTGGCAACTCTGCTACTTTCAATTTTGTATCTCTTTTCTCAGTTAGGGTCATTTATTATGGGAAAGCATTTGCCCCGTGCTTTCTTTTAATAACTGCTTTCTTTTAATAAATGACCTAGTTCAGGAAAACAAACAGGAAGTCAAAAAAGTCGCCTGCCTTTGTAAAAATGGCGGCAAAACAAAGAGGTGTAGCCATTCACCTTATGAATCTGCCGCGGGAAGAAAGTCTACTTGTACCACGAACACGAAGCTCTAACTAAAAAAAGGATTTCAACTAAAAGTCACAATAGAAAAAGACATAGTCCCGGCTCATCAGAACCGTGGTCTCTCATAAGGGTGACGGTACGAATTTATTTCTCATAAACCTTAATACAAACATTGTGGAAAATAAAACACCTTTCCTGCAAATCGTGGCTTTTTAGACTATAGATCCTTCAAGCTGATGTAAAGCAAAGAAAAACAATACGTCATCATACATTTCAGGAAGCTGTGTAAACTCAAACCCAACAACCGGCTGCGGAACTGCTATTTTCTGAAAAACACTCAAAAGGTTTAGGTTTGCAGAACAAAATATTGGTAGACTTTAGATAATTCCTGTGTCTAGTTTTACACGTTCAACTTCTGAATTAAGTAAAAAAAATAATAGCAGGACCAGCAAATGACAGTAGCTGATGTTTTCTTTGTACCAAAGCTTTTGAGTACCCATAAAATGATGACTTAATAGGTACTTTTACTCCATATACATGGTTCTGTGAATGAAAAAATCGTTGCAAACCTTTATTAGAAGAGCCCCACAGTTTGGCCACTACGGCATTACATATGCTTACAGCTGAAGCGAAATAATAACGATGATATCCCAGAATTATCATTTGATTTTGATTTGATGCTTAACGTCCACGGTAAACAACTAAGGTCATGTCGGGACGGTCAGTTAACCTAACCACACTATTCCTGGGCTGGCTTAGACATCCTAAGCGGTTAACCAGTACTAAGTGCACATACTTTCGCCAGTAACTGACAACTTCCCTTCTTGAATCAACGGAAGGAGAAACGAAAGTATGTGACCAGACCGGGAGTCGAACCCAGGACCTCTGACTAACGAGTCAGGTGCCCTACCGATTGCGCTACCCGGCCCGGCCCAGAATTATCAATAGACGTGCTTAATCTGGAGTTCTTGTATTGGTGTATCAAATGCATGGAGAATTTCAGGTGCATTTGATACACCTGCATGTTTTTTAAACAATTTTGCAAAAGGCGATAACTTTTGTGAGTTCCTTTTTCTTCTCGAAAAAGAGTCTACTCTTAAAGGACTTGCTCCTCTGGGAGCAAATTTTTTCCTTTAAGAGTTGGCCCCCATTGAGAAGGGAGGCAAATATAAGAATGGAAGAGTTGCTTTCCCTGAAAGTATCCAATCACCTTAAGTCAAATTCCACTGCCAAGAATGTTCTTTAATCAGGCGTGCAATCTTTGCTTAACTATTGTCATAAACACAGACATTCTCTGACAATTTAGCAGATTTTATTGGTTCTGTAAAAAGGGCTTGTGTAATAAAAGCGTTTTACGAACACGTCTAACTAAATTTGAAAACTCTTCCTTTCAAGTTTTGAATAAGCATGCTTATCTGTTATTATCATATGTTTATTCTTCTTGTCCTTTGTCTTTGAAATGCCGATTTGTTACGTAAGAGATTTCATAGGAATGGTTAGCTGCAGAATATTTATATAGTATATGTGAATATATAGTATACGGGTTGAAAACAATGTGTTGTATCGTGAAACACATGAATATACAAAATGGATGGATGATATGCGATTTCACGTCCTTGTCAACAGTAAGGACGATGAACGGTTGATAGTGAAAGGCCGTATGCAATGGAGCCCGTTTATGGTTAAAACTTTTCTGCCTTCAACGGTATTCGAATCCAGGACAGCTGGCTTAGCAGGCCAGGGCTTAACCATTTAGCTGCCGAATATACATGAATTGTGTTATAAAATGATATTCGTTGATAATGATAACATACATAGCCTCTGTTACTAGCAAACATTTTTATTAGTCTGTTGTGCCTCTATTTTTATAAGCTCTCGGCACTCTCTGGGCTTGTCGCCGGATATCAGAGCTCCAGATTTGAAGGGATAACAGGGATAAGTTAGGGATATTTTCCATATTCTCGACGGGAAGGTTCTAATCAGAGGTCACAACAGTTGCGACCCCTCATTAGAACCGTCTCGTCGAGATGATTCTTATTAAGTGTCACAACAAACATTTTTATTGAGAAATTTATCTCTGAATCGTCCTTAAACCACAACTTAACAGAAGGTCTTAATATTTGTCCAAATACATAAAGCAGGATATTATTGGCTGTGAAGGAGGTGGGTGGGTGTTGGATAGAGGGAAGAGTTCGGGGTTAGGACAGTGTAAATTTGGAATGGCAATTTTGAGCTGGCAACCTTTCAGCGCTTATATTTACTGAATAGAAATGCAAAGGTTCATGTCCCGTATTTATGCGGCTATAAACGGTGTTTTTTTCCATTTCTAGAATAATCCCAAATATCTAAATCAGTCTTAAGAAATTCTGCTATGAGATGCACGGGGTTTCCCTTCTAAAACAATGCCCCAAATCTTGGCTCCGTCTTATTAGATGAATCTAGATTTTTTCGGATTGTTTTAGAAGGAAAAACAACAATTTATAACAGTAGAAATACGCCGGTGTAACGAAGTAAAGTGACCCCCATAGAATAACGACCCCCCGGTCATTATTCTTTAAAGAATAGTGACTCCCCGGTGATAATATTATGACTCCCCGGTCATAATATTATGACTCCCACACACGAAATAAATCGACCCCTCGCGGAGAATTGTGACCCCCATAGAATAACGACCCCCGGTCATTATTCTTTAAAAAAAGTGCCCCCCACCACCACCGATCATAGAATTATTACACTCTACGCGAAGTTAAATGACAACCTACGAAAAAGAAAAGAACGTCACCCCGTCTCACAACCCCTCCTCACAACCATCCCATACAAAAATAATAAACAAAATAAATAAAGAAAGAAAAATAAAGCCATTCAGAGTATACTGTACGCACCTATGGCTCATACGATTTCAGTAACCCATCAAAGCCTAGTGTCCTTAAAAAGGGACATAGGCAAAGTGCAGATCAAGATCAGACGCAGCAGAAATGCGCGTCTGATCATTGTCTTCATTGTTTGCATAACATTTACAGCAATTTCTATGAAATGAAATACAAGAGGGCCATAAGGACCTGAATCGCTCCCCAGAGTAAAAAAATCAACGATCAAACTAGTGTCATCGCTTGAACAAACCTGCTACTATATGAATCCCGACATCCCGGATATCATATTTTCAATATTATTAGATGTTTGGGAGAATAATTTTAAAGGTTTGTAACACGTGGGCATAACTGGCATCTCGGTCATGTGACCAGAACCGTTTAAGCAAACTGTTGTTTCCCTGACTCATGGAGGTTGCTTCAATCTGCTCAGTCGTTTCGATTAACAGAGCCGTCTGAAGCTGTTGAAATACGATCAAAGAATGGCCTTGACCTCTGGTACTAATGAACAAGTATTACAAATAATAAAATAATTAGTTAGTGGTCGATTAGGTTGGGATTAATATTTTATAGCTATCATCGAGTGGTTAACGGGTGTCAGTATCTTTTAGGAACGGAGTTATTTTTCTATAGAACAATGACCGCCGGAGGTCGTTATTCTATTGGTTCCTTATAGAATAACGACTCCCCGGTCATTTTTCTTTAAAGAATAGTGACCCCTACCCCGTCATAATATTATAACGCCGGGGTCATAACATTATTATATTTTAACGCCCCCCCCCCCCCACACACACACACACCACACACACGCATCCTGCCTAACACCATCAACAAGTATTTCCAATAATAAGACTTGCAGTAATTAATAGTCAGTTAGTGGTCGATTAGGTGGGGATGAATATCTTAAAGCTATCATCAAGGGGGTTAGCGTGAGTCAGTATGTTTCAGAAACGGAATCACTTTTTCTATAGAATAATGACTGGGGGTCGTTATTCTATTAGTTCTCCATAGACTTACGACCTCTGACCCCGGTCATTATTCTTTAAAGAATTGTGACCCCCGGTCTTAATATTATGACTTCCCGAATATAACATTATGATATTATGACACCCCACCCCCAACACACACATACCCTTTACAAACACACACCCTTCCCATGCGAAGTTAAATGACTCCACACGAGGAATTGTGACCGCCTAGAATAACGACCGCCGTCACTTTTTTAAGAAAATTGACCACGGCCATTATTTTTTAAAGAAAAGTACCCTGGTCATAATATTATGACACCTCTACGCAAAGTTAAATGACGACACTCGAAGAAATTGCATATAAAGGGGTCAAAAGTTACAATTCGGTATACTTTAAAATTTTCTTTCAAAAGGTGTTGCTCTGAATTCCCTATAAATAGCACTTTTTTCATTTTTCAAGCACTTAGACTATGATATTTTTATAACTGAATGACACTGAAAAATAAGCAAAGTTTTACTTCCCCCCAACCCCCGTGCCTCAGCAAGCCACTTTGCATGTATGCGTGGTGTTCTAATATATACATTACATGTGAGTTGCATGCCTAGGCAAAGGGGAGGGGGAGATAGTATACAGCTAAAAAATGAAAAGTGGGTGGGGTAATTATACCATCTGCTCTTAGAATAAGGCTAGCATACTATTCATTTACAGATTATTGCATACTATGAGCAGCTGTAGTATTTTCTTCGTTGTAAGCATATTTAACACAAAAAATCAGTAAATAAGAAAAATCGAAAAATATATTTGGAAGACTGAAAATGTCATGTACATGTACCCCTCTCAAGAAAGGCAGTGAGAGTAAGTGTGCAGACGTGATAATTTTTCAGAATCAACAGCGAAACCTCTACATAGTGCATAAGTCTACCTGTTAATGCTAAAATCTGATATTACATTAACACCATAAGTCAAACTAAACACATTGCCATTTATCTTAATTTGTGACATTACCTTTAATTTTTGAGGTGGGGACCTATATCTTGCTTGCGATACATTGTTTTTATGTGGCTAACATTTGTTTCCAGTTATTTGAAAGTTTACCCACAAATGACAAAGTTACTGGTCATACACGACATTCTCTTTGTCAGAGTCATATAGCAGGACACCATTATCTTTGAATGATCTATGTGGTCTTGACCTTCTAGCTAGGTACCCAGGACTTGCGTGCAACACATCGTCTTGACATTTATGCCAAGTTATTTTAAAATCAATCATTAAACAAGAGAGTTGTAACAGACCGGACACAACATCCTGTATGCCATAAGCATATATGAAGACACACATTGTTTCATGGGGAGACATAATATTTTGACCGAGGTGGGGGTGGGGGTGACTATTCTTTAAAGAAAAATGACCGGGAGTCACTATTTTATAGATATCATCAGGGGGTCATTATTTTTCAAAGGGAGTCAGTATTTTATAGAAAAGGAGCACTTTTTCTGAAGAATAATGACCGGGGGGTCGTTATTCTATGGAGGTCACTTTACTTCGTTACACCGGCAATACTACGCACTCTATACATACGACTGTTTATGCTTTACATGTTGGCATAATCTGACGCACGTCCAAACCTTGCTACCGAATTAATAACATTCTTTTGCTTAAATAGTTAAGACTGCATATTGTAAATGTACAGTGCGTTGTAAAGGTTTGTTCGTCACATGTATTTTGTAATGTTTGAATTACGAATACGATGATAAGCATATCCAGTCAGAAACAAGTTAAATCATTTAACCGGAAACTTGATATTGTTTACGACTAATGCCGAGACATTTCCATATTTGTAGTTTTATTATTGTAGACATAAAGCAACTCCTCTGAGTGCTATTATTTATGCTGAAGGAATGTAAAGTTGTTTTTGTTTCTAGTGTATGGTGTATGTCTTTCATACATGTTAAACGTCGATAAAATCTCTATCTTAAGGTGTAAGAACAATCTCATATGAACATAATGTTATTTGCTTCCCTGGTTTTCACTGGACTTCTCTTAAAGTTGTATGGTTACACCTCTGTGTTTTGCTGTCAGTTTGACAAAGGGAAACAACTTTTTGACTACCTGTTTGCTTCTTTGGACAACAGAGACCTTCGGAGAGCGAATTCTTTCATTTAAGAGTTGACCCCATTTAAAAGGGAGGCCAAAATGAAAATAATACAGTTGCTTTTTCTGGAAGTATTCCCATTTGCTTATTCTGTTAGAGACCAAACCCTCTTCTCACACATTGGACAAGAATATCCCTTTCTGGAGATGTCTGAGATTCTTCTATCTCGGACTGCTAGCTCAGCCTAGGCTCAGAAAGCTGTCTTAAAATGTCAAGCATTGCTATAGTACAGCCCAATTAATTACACACTTAAATTCAACAAATTCACTTGCTGCTATATGTCATGTAAATTGCATTGCGAATGAAACTGGCAGGTAATGATGTCACTGTAGATTTCTGAGTAGCCGCCGGTCCTGAAAAATGCATGCACAAGATGGAATTAACACATATATCAGACTATTAACAGGAACTTAGCTTGCAGTTTAAAGGAATGGTCCCAACAAGCAGTTAGGTAATTCAATGAATAGTCTGCTTTATAAACTACAATGGGTGAGAAAAATAATCTATGATGGGGTTGAGGCCTCAACAAGGAATTCTCAGGCTCGTTTTCAGATTATTTAAGTCTTATGCTCGGCAAGCCTCGCATAAGACTAGATAATCTGAAAACGAGCCTGAGATTTCCTTGTCTCGGCCTCAACCCCATCATAGATTCTAGTAGTCTTTAAGAATAAATCCCTGTCAGAAGGGAGACAAATATAATGTACATCCAGATATAATGTACATACTGGAAATGCATGTATCTATAATATCTTGTTAGGCATGTGCGTAATGACCATCCCCAATATAGACGAAGTTTGGTCAAGGTTTAAACATGCACAATTTATGAGCAAATGCTTTCCTTTAAGACTTGACCCCCACTGACAAGGAAAGCAAAAACTGAAGTGATAGAGTTCCTCCCTCCTGACAATGTATTCATTCGTAAAACATACGCATAAACGACACACTGACCGAGAACTTTTGAATTGCATATTTGTTATTCATAGAAGTATCGAAAAGACACTGCTAAAATATTTAAAGGAAATATTTTGAGCAGTGTATACCAAAAACAAAACTTCCAAACTGGAACTGTATATCACACCCTTGCAGACATATTAGAGTAATTTACTTGATGTGGCTTTATCAAGAATTTTAGACAATGTGATTATAGGGCTAGATCCAGACGAACTTTCAACGAAAAAGAATGGAGTTGAGCATGTTTATTTGATTAAACGTGCCTATAAATGCTCTCGTTTATCAAAGAAACAGGAAAAATCCTTTAACAATGAAATATAGGAAATAGCACTTGATATACATTTGTAGTTTTGTAGACATTAACCCAAGCAGATGCACAGGACACATATTGTCGTACAGACTTCAAAGTATATCTCCAGTCAACACACAGCGTAAAAACAACGAGGGATCGACGTCATCGCAATGACGTTGCATCGGTTGAAATCACGTTTTACGTTACATCGACGTTGTTTAAGCATATCGTCACACCTCCAAGTTTGTTTATAAAGGGAAACAACTTTTGGGACTTCCTGTTTGCTTCCTTGCCAAAGTAATGGAGCAAATTCTTTCCTATAAGAGACCCTTTGAGAAGGAAAGGAAGTATGCTAATTGTAGAGTTGCTTCTCCTGAAATTGTGTCCATTCACCTTAAATGATGTTTACCCACTGGAAATATTGTAAGACATTTTGAAATAACTAATTCGTAGCGTTTTTTTTTTTTATCTTTTTAACATACGAGGGGCATTTCAGAAATAATGCAAATGATCTCTTGGTATCCTGTTCGTTGATATTTATTAGTACTTCTGTAAATCGTTACAAAGGTAAATTTACGTGCTTTAGAATGGTGTGCATTTAAAGAATTTCTAGTTCACTCATGCATGACAGAACATGCTTATACGTCATAAGGGTCTTGATACTGAAAATTATACATTTTCATTAAAGGCTCTTGTGTTCTTTCGCTGTTTATTCAATGAGAAACTGACATAAATGAAGAAATACGTAATGCTGATTTTGTAATTATGAAACAAGAAAGTTATTCAGAAGTCATTTACAGATCTACACAAGTTACATCATAAACGAGCATCTTTCTCTATGCGGTTAAAAAAGCAAAGTTATTATAAATGCATTATATCAACAATATTTTATTATTTATTTTCATACATTTATTTTCAACAAATGACGGGTATTTTATTAGTAAAGTGATAAGCTCACTTTCTTTCGCTATGATTGGCATCATATGACTGATGAAACTGTTCCAGACAAGTGCAAACTCCACACCAAAAGTTGCAAAGTAGCAGCAGTTGACTGCTATTTTAATAAATATTCTGTATGCCATCTAGCGAAAATCAATTAGAGATATTAGTCAAAATACTCTTTGAGTATTTTGCGCCATGGGTAGGCCTCTTAATACCCCACGCATATGCGTTTCATCTTAAAATCATATAATCTTATACAAAAATCTGGTTATCTTTCTTCCAAGACTTGGAGCGAATGAAAAACACAAAAATTCCCGAATTTTTGTTCCATAGTATCATGACCAACATTTCAGCCATAGAAAATATGTAGAGCTATATGTATCAAGTCGATGGATGAAATCAGGGGTTGCAAGTTAAGATAATACATGTTAGTCATAGGTAGGGCCTTGAATTAATCTGCGCGTGTAGATTGTATCAAAATATCATAAAAATTGGCTGGAAATATGAATAATAAGGGTCCGTTCCGGTCCGACCCGGTAATTAGGTCCGTTCCGGTAAATTTACGCACTGAGTACAGCCAGAACTACTTTTTTACTACGAAAGACTTTTCGCACCATAGAATCAGTTTTTTCTCAAGCCATCGGCATTTGCGTTTCTCGCGTTCTGCTTAACTCTATCGATCATTACAGCGTTAAAGTGAAAAACATATTTAAAACTAAATGCAAAGTGCAAATAATAACATTTTTAATGTAACTAAATCTTCTGACAGGTGAATAACAATTCCATGACATATGCTGTCTTCCATACAGAGATCAAGTCAAGTTTTGGCGCCAACAATGATTTTATTAGACTTCGTCTAAAAAGAAACTCAAATGAAATGCACCCGCAGACAAACAGACCTCCGATACCTCAAATATTAGGGTACAGGAAAGAGAAATTGAACGATAGAATTTGTCAGATGGATGTGTTAATCAACATGATAGAAAAAAACAAAACAAAAACAAGTTGCTAGTTTGTTACCCAGAGAGAGAGAGAGAGAGAGAGAGAGAGAGAGAGAGAGGGAGGGTGTTTAATTGTAAATTTATTGTGAACTAATTTTTGCCTGTCTTATTGATTCAGTCACACTTGTTTACAATTTTAAGCGGCAGTCCACTTTGAATATATACGACTACATAATCTTTACATAAATAGTATCGCAACAACAGTCATGCGCAAATCTTTTCACTATTGTATTACGAGGGTCATCCAGAAGTCCTGCGAACGCTGATATAACTTTATGATAATCATATCACAGTATACACTACTAAGAAATGGCATGATTTTAAATGCAAAGATCTAAAGAATACGGCGGTAATATTGCACAACCTCGACGTCTTTTACAAGAGGTAAGGAAAAGGAAAAGAAAATTCCTGCACATCTCTTGATATTCTTTCTTTTTCCAAAATTAACGATGATCATTTGCATTCCAAAGTGATTATCTCATTTTAAGAATCCAAAAGAGGAACAGTTACCATTTTGCAATACGAAATTAATCTGGTCGCTTGGCAACGAACGATTATTTCATAAATTTCACAAATCATAGTGCAGATTATATTTTATTTTTGTCTTTTGAGAGCAGACGATTTATTCTGGGAAATCAGATTTTTTATTGGTTTAGACACACTTATTCTAGATCGACCCTTTTTAATCACTTGGACCTTTTCTGATACTTATCAGACTGTGAATCGACTGCCTAATTACAGAATATTTTCCTCTGGGTTTCGCCACCAGATATTGTCAGGGTCAATGATGAGGCTTGAGTAGCCGAAATTTCGAAGTATGGCTCATCTTCCTTCTTTTGAATGAGATATCTGCCCTTGAAGGAACTCTTAAAGATTTTGATTTTAATTTTGGATGTTTCCCACTGGATTTCGAAAGCTGAAAATGAGATAGAGCGGGACCCGCGATTTATGATTTATTCAAGTTATACCACTTATATACATATCAATTTAGGATACAGCTCATCTCATATGAACGTATTTTCTTGAAATGTTCATTTTATACGATACTTTAGGTGCCCTGAAAACATGATGAAGTTACATGGATCAATTATTACAGCATAACGTTCAACACTATCATATATTTGGTATCATACACTTACATTCCACACACAAGCGTTTGAACTAAGCTACGAGACCTTAAATGGACTTCCTAAGTCAAAGCTGCAACCTAAATGTTAGTGTTGCCTAGAAACGGGAGTTGCAAGGTCCGGAAGTTCCTGAAAATTGCTTAATGGAGATTAGGTTCCCGCTATGGAATATGGATCTCTTGGGTCGCTGCTAATAACCATTTTTGTGAATGGCTGTCGTTTGCAGGACGTCTTGGATGACCCTCGTATTTTATTAATTCATGACGGTCAACTACGTTACCAGTTATAATTTTTCAAAGAAACATCTGTCTGTTGTGTTTAAATTACACGTAATATGATCTTAGATACCATTGATACTTATCCATTAACCTTTACTGTCTGGATGCTTGTAAAAGGACAAATCAGAATAGACACTAATAAAGCAAACAATTGAGCCGCGACACGAGAAAACCAACAATATGGTTGTTCGCCCCTCGCAGGCTCAGATCAACCTTGGCATCCGCCAAGTCTGATCAGACACTTCGCTTAGCCCTTAAAGGGTAGCTAAGGGTCTAAGCTACTTCCATGCGGACAGCGAAGACTCTGATCAGATTGGGCGGATGCCCAGGCTGATCTGGGTCTGCGCTGGGCGCACAACCAGTTTGCTGGTTTTCACGTGTAGCGGCTCAGTCATTATCACGACTGTAAGATTAAACGACACGGCAAACAAATATATTACGTCTTTGTTTAGAAACGGTTCTCTTTATTTCATTTGATTAGCTTTGTTTATTGAAAAGACCTGTGATCTATAACAAAAACTCGATGCCATATTGGCTGTATTTCATAACCGTTGATATATAGTTCTCCTTTTATGTATTTTTGTTCGATTCATTGTAATCATGGCAAAAACAACAACTCCGTTTTGAATTCAGAAATGTCTGTAGACATTTTGAAAGGTGCGCCGATCTGGCAGCCTTAACAATTGAGTGATTTGACAGAAGTATTGTGGTTGTGGTGGTCTGTTGTGGTTCCACAATGTTACTTGTTCTTATGTTCGCTTGTCTGTGGCCTTCTAGCAATATGCTCATCAGTATAGCTGCCCATTTTGCTTTCTATTTTGTTTTGTAATTTAAACATAGGAAATAGAAAATAAGTAAAAGTTAAAGTAGAAGTTACTGCTACTGTTTCAAGTTGTCCATGTCCGTGCTTTTGTTTACCTCCTGTGTGATTGGTGATTTTAACTGGGGTAGATGATTCAGCGTAAGAGATGTTCATTCAGTTAACCGTGCGACTCATTCGTGATACTTGTGATAAACAGAAGCTAACAGATTCGCCTAGGTTCGCATAATACCGAAATTACCCAACTCGTTTCATAAATTTCATATTAAATGACCACTCATGTAAGATCCTCACATTATACTTTTTCCGTTTTGGTTTTGAGGGCAGTATCTGGGATCTGATTGTATAAGTTACTGATCATTGCCAAAAGTTTTACTATGCTTCACTGGTACTTTTAACCTGTTGTCAAAGGGAAACTTACTCTTAATGGGCAAAATTTTCATATTCCTCTCTGAGGGCAGTTTTTCATCCAACTACAGCCCCTTGTGTGACGGGAGACAAATACATTCTGATCAGTGATTTTTCTTTGATGTGTATCTATAAACTTTGGAAATGCATAACTAAACTTGGTGGGTACTTCATGTTTTCCCGTCATTTTTACAAAAGGTAGAAACTTTTTGTGACTTCTTCTTTGCATCCCCAGAGAACGAAGTCCTTCCAGAATGAAGCCTACTCTTAAAAGAAAAAATATCTCCCCTTGAAGCATTTTTTTTCTGTAAGAATTGACCCCCCTCAAGAAGGAAGGCAAACATTAGAAAGGTCGAGTAACTTATAAGACTGATGAAATAAAGCTCACTGATTGGCTGCTTCCGAGCATGTGCTCGGAAGCAGCCAATCAGAGTGCTTTATTTTGAGTTTGAGAATGTACTCATTGACAAGTTTTATAACCTCGGGGCCTGGCTTCTACAAGCTGTACTGCATCTATATGCCTTACAGATTGCAGCTTGTTTGTGAATGTTATGCCACGTAGCTGTATCTTAACTTCATCAATAGTTTTCATTTCGCATCCAATATCGCCTTTTCATTTAGTTGTACAGATATTGCGTGACCACATTAGTTCTTGATGTAATAGAATCAGCCTCACAACATCCTGAGATATTAGTAATTCTTAGGATAATGAAACCTTAGTCTGTCACTAAATAGTTTGTGACATTAGAGCCAACGACAGATGTGTTTGCGTCTTTTATTAAATATTCCGTCTTTTTCTACAATCATTATTGCGTAAGTAAAACGTACGTTTACTATCATGGCTACTTCCAGAGAAGTGTCTGATAAAATAAAGGTTGTCTGTACTTTGCCAGATACTGTTTCATTTTCAGGTCGACACAGTTTGTCCGTCTTTATCGTAAGACCTGTTGCTTGTAAACTTTGTCCTTCGCTGAAATTGTCTGCTATTTAGCTCGTCGGTTCCCTTCGTAAGTTTATGCTAAAAGAGCTCTTGCGTCTGTCGAAGCCTTGTGTGAGCAACTCTATAGAGGCTTCAATAGTTTTTTTTCGATCTTAACATATTTATGTAATGCAGACTGTAGCCGTCAAACCCGCTCATTCTCGATAAAATCAATGCAAATATGACATGTGCATTAATTTCATCGAGAATGTGCTGCTCCGTTTTATCGCTTGTGATCCTCTCTCTTGATTCCTCTTCTTTCGGTGTCTTGGGTGAATGTATTTGTGATTTTGGGTTTCTCAAGGTATTTTCATTTATAGTCTAGTCTTTAGGTCTGATGGTACATCAATACATTGAGAGTAACGCCCTATCAATTATTTGTTCCAACTCTTTCTCCAACTGTAAGGGAGCTTATTCTCAAATGTTTGACTATGCATAAGGTGCATGTATATTGGATGCTTTCATTCATGATAGGGTATACATGTATACATATATCGCACGTACAGTATTGGGACCATGATAGGTATGTAAGTGAAATTTTTCAACCTAAAAAAAAGTAAACTACCCTGTGATTCTTTTCATAATTTTGTCCGCCCCTGTGTTTATCTCATAATTTTGTCAAACATTTTAATTCAGGCTACTTTTCATTTTTATTTGTTCAACCTGATAGTTTATGAAAGAGTTGGAAAAACATTTTTAAGACATTACTCTTAATGCATTAAGTATCTTCAGACATATATGTATCTTTAATATTTATGGTTAATTCTTAGTCTTTTGCTCCGCAAAGTTTAATTTGATCTTTTCTGATAAAAATATTCTTTATCATTATCAATTTATGCATTTTGGGAATCTAAAGTGTGAAAAACAACATCAATATGCAATTGCTTAGTTTTGGGAAGATATTTTGCATCTTATGCAGATTTATGTTTTTCAGCACTAAGTAGTAATTATTACCACCTTAAATTTACTCTCTTTAGCATATTTCGGCCTAATGCCTTCTTCAGTCAAACAAAATGCACTACAGGACCTAGTTTACAAGTGTTTTTTTTTTGGCTTAAATGAAGAATGCCTTAGGCTGAAAGATTTTAAAGATAGTAACCTTATTTAAATTGTTCGTCGTTTGATTTGTTTAAATTTGTATACACGTTTTGAAAGCCTAAACCATGGCAGTCATTTATCTTACGAGTTGATGTCACTTGTATGCTATCGCTTTGGAATAACTCCCTCTACCCTTTCAGTCATTTTTTTTAAAACTTTAAAAAATGAATTCTCTGCCATTTGAATGGGCTTAACCATTTAACAGTAGCCAGAAATAAACAACCTGGAACAAATTATTTCGCTACAATTTTGCATAACCTATTCCGGACAAAAATCAGAGACCTTGAATTTGTGAACGCTCGTCAAAATACAGATCAGATTATGTTTAATCATCCATTTATCAATTAGTTGTCAAGGCCCAGTGATTCAAGGCGAACATTTACATATAGCTGTACGGACAAATCTAACGAAATGTGCTCGACAGTTTCAAAGAACTTGAAAGCTTGGAGAGAAAGAAACTAGAGTCAATAAGTATGAATTATTTTAGGTCCAGACAGCATCGGAACAGACAATTAAAAAAAGTTACTCATATTATGAGATTAAAATGCATGGATACACTATTTCTTACGGATAAATAACTCTCTGTATTTCATTTGATTAGGGCCGCATAATGTATCAAGTTGATCTATGATACCTACACGTTCCTTGATGGGTTAATATCTTTGCAGTTAAAACTTTGTCTCGTGAACTTTGACCCAAGGTGTTGTTTTCCAAGAACATTGTTTTATTCGACTGTGGAATGCAAATAGGATCGGATGCAATGGCAAGCACGATTTTTGTAGATGTTCTTAAACCTTGTATTTCTTTTCTTAGATGGTAAATGGATACACTTCTAGATAAAGCAACTTTGCCATTTTTATATTTGCCCCTCCGGTCAATGGCGGTCAGCTCTTCAAGGAGAGGATTTGCTCCTTTAGAGGCTTATTCTTGAGAAAGCTCAAAACTGACTCCATGAGAAAAAGAGAGAGAAAGATACAACAATTAAAACAAAAACAAAAAACAAAACAACAACAACAACAAACAAACAACAACAAAAAAAAAACAGGGAGATGTAACCATTAATCTTCAATAACAATGTTCACCCTATCAAAACGTCTCTCACCATTATGTCTCTCTGGTTTCCTATATTATTTATTCGCTATAATGCATGTTGGGAAGAAACACAATTTTAGCTAATTCTATACCTAGATCTGAGTATATACCTTGATCGCAGCATAAAAACAGGCAGTTTATAAGACTCAGTCCTGACGGTCCCTCTAGAATACGAAAGTCTCACCCTAGGGGTTGGAATTTCAACCATGTACGAGGCTTGTCGAGTCCCCGGTTGAAATGCCGACCCTGTGGGTGAGATGTCCCTATCCTAAAGGGCTGGTTCAAGATAGATTATCTTTCTTTCAGGTTTAGCAAATCGGATTAAGGTTAATTAAACCTCTAAACCAATTATCTGAAGTAAGTTTTAGCATCCTAGTAGGTTAATTGGGTCTTTGGGTTCAAAAAGTAGCCAGGAAACACGATCTTGTAACTAGTATTTCTTACAGAAGCCAAAAAACAAAATGCAGCTTAGCCTTTTAGGCGGGTGGTAATGTTTCAAACCGACCTCCACGGAGGTATATTGACCAACAATTTGACATTTTTCGGTGGTCAGTTTGAGGGCTTTCTGTTAACAATTTTCGCGGTTTATGGACGGGTCACATACATGATTTTTCTGGTAGAAAAGGTATTTCAGAAATCGGAGAATGTCATGCTATCAGGTTTTTACAGTTGTATGTTGAGACCAAATGATATGGAGCAGTTTTAAGCGCAATTATGTGATATTGGGAAAGTCCTGCAAAGGTAAATCGGCTGTAAGAGTGCTTTTTTTAGGCGTATTGTGAAATCTTATCAATTCGTATGGCACGTAACATATATAGTTGCGTTCAAAACACCCTTTAAAGAAATGCATGCTTTTGTTTCTATGCCCTTACCGATAGTTGTCGACGGACACTTTGAAAATCATGCGGTCGATTTACTGATGGAAATTAACATGAGGAAATCTATTCAGCCAAATGCATATTCAATTTTCAGAAACAAGGTATGGGTGTGGAGGGATTTGAAAGCAGCTAAGTTCTAAACCAAACCAGATAATATTGGTCATGTCAGATGGTCTTTTTTATGGTCAAATGTTAGCACAACAGTGATTTGTCTCTTTCTTATTGTTGTAAAATCAGACCTGTAACCCTGATTCGCTCATGAACATAAAACAAATCGCCAGGCAAACTGTCATGTATTATGTGATTTATGTTTGTCTGATTTTTTTTTCTTTCTTTCTTACGTAAATAATCCTTGGTATTGTTTTTCGATAAAGCCGAAATTCTACAATGCTTCTTTTAAAAACTCTGATTATGAAACAGGCAAAATTTACATACTTTATGGGTTCGATAATATAAAGGACAGACACCATAAAATATATAATCAACATGCCTCCTCGGATATTAATTTGAAACATAACCACTCATGCTGTTACGTCGCGAGCGTCGATGTGCTAGGTTTTTGTAACCTCAGTTTTTACTTGAGACACGACACGACAAAACCAACAAAGTGGCATGTGCGCCCAGCGAAGACTCAGATCAGCCTGGGCATCCGCCCAGTCTGATCAGAGTTTTCGCTGTCCGTACGGAGGTAGCTAAGACCCTTAGCTAACTTTAAAAGCAAGGTAAAGACTCTGTTCAGGGTGGGCGGCTGCCCAGACTGATCTGAGTCTTCGCTGGGCGCACATGTCACTTTGTTGGGTTTGTCGTGTCGCGGCTCATTTCATGATGCCAGGAAAGTATTGTGGTCTGCAATGAAATGTCGTCCTGGTTGCTTGCATATTCATTTTCTCAATTAAACATTGAAAATGAACTGTTGCTGAGCGCTGGGCGCACAACCACATTGTTGGTTTTGTCGTGTCGCGGCTCAATTATGTGAAAGTGGGAGAAATATAATATCCTATATGTTTTCTGTTTGGGTGAGAAATTGCATTTTTTCACAGGGGGGTTTCTATAATGAAAAAAAAAAAAAAAAAAGAAAACAAGTCAGCCGTGATCCTTAAAATAAGTTTTGCCATGGTATTTATTTCTTCAAGATTTTGCACAATATTCTATGTATTTCTTGTAATAAAATTTAAAATTACATTCTGTTTTACCAGATCATGTCAGGGACACTGATAGGCTTAAATAGCCGAAACTTCGTAGTATGGCCTATGTTCCTTCTTCCGAATGTGTTCTTTGCTCTTGAAGGGACTATTTTAGATTTTAAGTATTTTGCAAGTCCTTGCTAGACAGGCAATATCAAGAAGAATAATAAAAAGGTATAACTGAATGTCTTTTTAATCTGTCTATTAACGTTTATACCTAGACTTTTTCTTCTTCAAACGAAATAATGTTGTACAAACTGCTTGAAATGACTTGTGTAGGGCAGTACAATACATAGTAGTCAGTGTTCTGGGCAGTAGATAAAATAGTGTCGGGGTAATGGGCAATATGTCATCGCCTAAAGTCTATTCAAATGTCATGGGCTGTTTTTTTTTTGTTTTCTTTTCTTTTTTATGTTTGGTCCATCGGGTCTGTGATAGCAAATTTATAAGCGAGTTCTAGTGCTGCGGTTCAGACAAGAGTTGCACAATTCACGTATAGATTTCCTTTAATTTACAGTATTCCACATTTAACTGCGGCTGCAATATATCTCTTAGAAGATTCCGATACTCTCTCTGAGTGCGGTATAAAATTAGAGGCAGACATATTAGGCACCGCGGTCATATAACTTAATAAAAGTATGCTGATATTGTATTACACGTTTAAATAAAATCTAAATGAGAAAACGTCTTCATATATGTACATATCCATTCACCATGTGGGTCATAAGCGCAAACAAACAAGTCAAGTAAAAGAATTATTCAAGACGTGGTTAATTGAAATATTAAAGAGATCCTTCAAGAGTAGAGGACACATTCGAAAGAAGGAATATGGGCCATACGTCGAAATTTCGGCTAATCGAACCTCGTCAGTGACCCTGACATGATTCGGGGACAGAAGTCAGAAAAACAAATACTGCAATTTCTTAATATTAATAAGGCAGTCAGTTCATAGACTGATGAGCATAAAAAGATCAAAATGAAGAAATTGCGATGATCTAGAATATGTGTTTAAACCAATCATTTTTTTTTATTTCTCAGAATATATCCTCTGATCTCCAAGTACAAAAATAAAATAACTTATGTTATAAATGTTTCTTCATTTTTGTCCAGTTTTATACATTTACCATTTTTCTGTCGCAAACCTCATACAGCGTCCATTCAGGCGCGGCGTCATGTAGTCTTCGAAAGTGACTTAAACGTTTTAGCGTAACGGCAAACCTCTTTGAAACTACGGCAGCCTTTTATAAACAGAGAATTTCACAGAGTGTCAGTTTCATATAAAATGGATGAAACCAATATAATGTTATTTCCTTGAGTTTCATATTAATCAAAATAAAAAAATGCATTTAACTTGCTAAGTATTAAAATGTTCTGCTGATAAAATGAACACTATTTCATGGATATAGACCGTGGAAATGATCCACTATGTCTGCGAAAAAATAAGACCTTAAACTCTGAATCAAACGGTTTTAATCAGAGGTTGTAACCTGACGCGTCGTTTGTTGACAAGAAAAGTCTGCGTTGCTTAAAATATTATGACCTTTGCACATTAAGTCTGAAACGTCTGGCATTTATAGCCGGAAAATATGCTTTTATGGTCTTCCTCTATTGACATTTCGAAATTAAATACAGTTATTTGTGTCATACAGAAATTGGATTGCATGAGAACAGAAATACCATACTTTAACACGGCCAGGCAACGTATATACATGTAATAGAGAATTAATCATTTGAGAACTAATTGTAAGTATGAGAAAATGACGCTTTTTCCATTGTATGAATTTCAGGTAGCTTCTTGCTTATAATTTGAGAGGAGCATGGCATACACTGATACCAGCTCCTCTCGAATCATAAGTGCGATGGCGGCATAGATCTGTTACCATAGCAACTATGGAGTAATCAAGTGCTGTGCTTAGCACCATGGCAGAAAGACATCTGAATGACGCCGTTTAGTCATTTATATGTCTTCTAAGTTGCTACGGTAAAAGATATATGACGTCATCGGTCTGCACCATCGTATACAGTATGCAATGCTCCGCCAATTTTTCATTGACATTACAAACTGAATTTTTTTCAACAGAAACTTCAGATTTTCTCAGACAAATAATTATTCTCAAGTCATTTAATACTGTGCTTTACACGGTCAGGCAACAAAAAAATCGTTAATTGGTAACTTCACCTAAAAGTAACGTCAATGATTTGCCAAATACGCCGAGTTCTGTGAGGTTATTCTAGTTTTTGTCTTCGAAGACGCTAGATTGTTTTCAATTGGCACTTTTTGACGAAAGCTACACAGTATGCATGACGTTTGTTTTTGAATCCTAAGGTGTACGCCATCTCGCAATTTTTCGAGGAGTTCAAAGGTTCTAATGCTGTTCAAATACCTTAATCAACTTTTCAAATATTTATTAAACGGCGTTGAAAAAAAACTGCTTAGTATCTTTTGTTTCGTTTTTGTCGCACCTGCTTTAGCAAGGTGCGATATAGGAGTTCACTTTTCCGTCCGTCCGTCCGTCAGTCATTCCGTCCGTCCGTCCGTACGTCCATCCGTCAACAATTACGTCGACCCTAAGCTCTCTAGCATTTAAGTCCATTTCTCGCAAAGTATGATACCTACAATCATCAAACCTGGCATAAAGCTTCTTCTTAGGATGTTCTTGAGGGCTATTGCTATTATTTTTACCCTTACCCTGTATTTTATGCTCTGCTGACTTTGTGAAACAGGCCACCAACATTTACGTCGACCCTAGCGTCGACCCTAGCATTTAAGTCCATTTCTCGCAAACTATGATACCTACAATCATCAAACCTGGCATAAAGCTTCTTCTTAGAGTGTGAGGGCTGTTGCTCTTATTTATACCTTCACTTTTATTTTATGCCCTGCTGACTTTGTAAAACCGTCCCTCAACAATTACGTCAACCCTAGCGTTTAAGTAGATATCTCGCAAATTATGATACCTACAATCATCAAACCTGGCATAAAGCTTCTTCTGACCTATATTTCATGCAGTGTTAAACCCCAAAATATATATCGGCCCTGGCACTTTAGTCCTTTCGTCTGAAAGTATGATACCTGTAGTCATCACACCTGGCATAAAGTTTCTTCTTAGAATGTTCACGAGGGATGTTGCAGTTATTCTTACCCTTTGCCTATATTTCATGCTCTTCTGACTTAGTAAAATTTTACATCCGAAATTGTGTTGACCCTAGCATTTTTGTCCATTTTTCATAAAGTTCTTTTAACTATATAGTCTTTACTACTGTGGAAACGCAATGCAGGTGCGACATAGCATTCCGCGGAATTCTTGTTATTAGCTTTTCATTCCCTGTGACGCCGTTTTACACTATAACAGAATTTTGGCTGACAACCGTCAAACTAATATACATTTCACCGTACATCTATATGCTAGAAGAAGTTTATTCAGCCAAACATGGAATCAATACATGGAAATCAGACAGCTGTATGAAAGCCTGTAAAGGCATTTGCTTCCATATTGAGATTTCACTATTGTAGAAATTAGTTCACGCCCACGAAAAGTATTACTTACACTGAATGAATGCAATTTGTTTTCGTTCCTATTGTTCAAAAACAAAATTGAGACGCGACACGAGAAAACCAACACGAGAAAACCAACTCATCGGCCCAGTCTGATCAGAGACTTCGCTAAGTTCTTAAAGGGTAGCTAAGGGTCTGAGCTACCTCCATGCGGACAGCGAAGACTATGATCAGACTGGGCGAATGCCCAGGCTGATCTGAGTCTGTGCTGGGCGCACAACCACTTTGTTGGTTTTCTCGTGGCGCGGCTCAAATAGCATATGCTTCTTCGATTGAAAGTATTCGACGAAGCCATATTACCCTCTGACGCAATCAGTGACTCGAAATGACATAACAAAAATAAGCTAAGCGAGGTTCTTCATGCAAATTTACAAGCACAGCTCCACTTTCATTTGGTAAGCTCCTTTCAAACAATACAAGGAGAGATGGAAGCGCCAGGCTGCTTGTCAAGGGTTCGCATGTTCGGGCCCTTTCTCCATAAACTGTAAATCGAGGTACCCGTCTCCGTGTACGGTAGGTCCTACCTCACTTAAGGATGAAATAAAGTGAAGCTATTCCAATGAAGCTTTCACCCCAGACAGTGATGAATTTCCGACATGTGTATTATCGCATCACTAACAAGGAAAATGCAAGATAGATATTTTACAGATAATAACGAATAATGTACACAATCGCAAGACTGTGCAAGTCTACAGACACGTCCGTACATTCCCTAGCACTTGTACACGCGCTTTTTTCTTGTTGGGTTCCATTGCGCATAACCTTTTATTATCACCCTTCCATCGTCCTGATATAAGGCCCAACTTGGAAAATATGGACGGATGGATTTGCAATTTTAACAGTATTTCAGTCATATCAGAATCTGGGTCTGCACTGTTCGCTCAAACTTATCTCTCACAATACTTCGAATATTTTTGGCAATGACATCCCTTGTGGAAATTTCGTTTCATTACATTTGTATCCTCACAGACGGTGATTTAGATGTCGACTTTCCACTTTTTATTGGATAAATATAGACTTGTCAAGTCAGCCTTGTCATCTTTTCTACATTCTCCCGCTGAGGATCCAGACAGGGAAAAGTCAATTTTCTAAAACAACTGTACAAGATCAGTTTTATTGTCGTTTAAACAGTTGCAAATACTATCTAAATGGGCACACAAGATTGAAAAGAGTTGGTATCCATCGGAATTTAGTGTTTGCCCCTGATAATAATCCTATCTCAAAACATTGGAAATTTCAAATTTTCAGTAGATTTACAGGTGTAGACTTGTCACTTATTCATGAGGACCGTATTCACCATTAAATATACTGAAGGCCTGAAATCGAAATATAAGACCAGGATCAGATTATTATCTGGGACAAACACTAAGCCGGTTAGAGGCTACGAAGAGAAATCTTCGCAATTAAGAACCCTCCGCTCGCTTCAGGTTCTTAACTGCGCCTCTAACCTATTCATGGCGGAAAAGCAGGGAAAGAATATCCAGAAATCTTTAATTCTATACAAACAGCACCAAATGGGGAGAGAATAAAGGCAGCACTAAACTGCACAAAAAGAAGGCCAGAGAATGTGGAAAGCTAATGAACGTCTCTAGAGAGTGTAAGCTAGCGTCAACAAGACTTACTCGTTTTCGAGGACAAACAGAAGACATATATAACCACCAACTCTAATAAACAAACATAAACTAAAACTGAAGCTTCGCATTCCAAAAGTTAGTAATAATATTATCTGGGGCTTGAAGCCGTTGTTTGGCACATTAGCTCTCGCCCATTCTTCTGCCATGTCTCATCAGATATTTAGTGGCTGGTCCGCGTGGAGGCTTAATAGCTTATCAATGAATGATCACAGGAAGCTTAAAAATCAAGAATAAAAACAGTGATAATACTAAAATGAAGACTCAACAGAAACACCGACACTGGTCGGAGAAAAGAAATCCGGCAGTGTTACCCCGGAGAACCAGACCATAGACTGAAGAAACACACACAAAAACTAGTACTCTAAGGTCCGAACCGCCAGCATGCAATAAAAGACGGAAAGTAAAAGTAAAGCTATTAACCTGCAATAGGGCTGAAATAAGCATGCAGTCTTTCGCATAACAATCATGTCAAGTCCAATCCTTTTTCAACGGATGGAGCTAGAGTAAAAGGAAGTTCATTGTAAGACTTGACCGAAAGCTAACTTTCTGAAACCAGAAAAAATGGAGGCCGAATTCATCGTCGCGATATTACTGAAAAATTAAACAATATTTTCAAATGTGACTTGATTAACTGCCATGTATGTAGCTTGTCGCATAACATCAATTCCTCAAGATTCGTATCGAGAGGCACTCAAAATTATTGCGGGTTTTCTCTTAGGGCAATAATCACGCCAGGATCAAACCTGTTGAAGCATTATTTAACTCTCGATGAGATCGTGAGACCTTACCAATAAGTGATTTTCGGAAAAAGTGGGCTTTGTAACGAAAAAAACCCACACATTTTTATGTTTAATGGAATATGAACTTTCCACAAAATCAGAAAACCCTGAAAATTAAACGATAATTAAAGCTTTTTGCAAGATAAAGCAGCTCTAGCATAGATCAAGCCTAACTTATCTGATCATATGAGTTGACACTAATCGATATTATCTGTGGCGAGAAATGCATTAGATTGAATAGGAAACCAATGGTTCACAGAAAATCGTAAACATATTAATTAATACTGAATTTATATGCATACAGATTCATAATATTCAATTTAAGTGCTATCCTTTACAAATTTTTTCATAATTTTACGTTAATATTAAATTGGGGGATTTTTAGGTTGAAAATGTGACCCTCTTAATGCAATACTTATATAGTAAACAGCACTGAAAATGCAGAGGGTATCCTTCTTTTATTCCAAATATCATTTTCAAATATAAAATTGCATAAAATATGCATACGGATTCCATATCTGCAATAAATTTTCTTTCTAATGTTATAACTTTTATTGGGAAGAAATGAAAATTAATTGGGGGATTTTAAGGGTAGTTACAAACTTAATTGTTTGAAATTGTCACAAATGCACCCGAATCTATTTTTAGAAATCGTGGACTAAGCGTGAAGCTATACCTGTCCGAATTCCCCCTGGCTATTATAGCTTTAGTGCACAAATTTTTATCAGATCTTTATAATCGATTTGCAATATTGCTATATCGACGCATGAATACTGAAAATAATATTTTGATAATCTATTTAGTATCATTATGGCTAATCTGCAAGTGACGCTCTGGATCCCTGACCAGACTGCGAATTAACTGCTGTGTACCGATTCTTTCACTGTGTCAAACACACACACACTACCAATATTAAATTTCCTGATTAAATATGCAGAAAGACATCATTTGATCAATTTGCAAAAACAAATGAGTACATTTTCTTCCTTGTGACAGTAATATATTCACTTTCCGTTTGCTTTCTCTAAAAAAAAAAGAAAAAAAAAAGATTTGAAGAAAATTTTTCTTTATGTATTTGCACTTGAACATGTGATTATATTTTTATGATTTAAACTTGTTTTTGCTATCAATGTATTTTCTAAAAGTGTCATTTCTGTCCTGTTTGTATTATTCATACTTTTTATCAAAATATAGTCGTCCAGTTTTATAAATTCTGGCGAAATATCTAACCACGGGAATATTTAAAATAAAACCAAAAAGCGGCTTAACTGCATATAAATGAATAAATAAATAATATTGACACAGAAATGTGCAGGCTAATCTATGACGCACATTTTTTGTTCGTATTCTTTAATTAATTGCTATTCCCTGGAATAGATAGTAGTTTTAGTAATTCACAGTTTGTCTCCCGATGATTGAAATAAGAAGTGGCATCAAAATTATTCTCTTTGCCAAAAAGGCGCCGAATTGAAAGAAATAAAAGAGCGAAGCGCTTCATTATTCAATAAAACCTATTTGACGTAACAAACTCTTTTTATACTTAAATTTAATGCTAATTTTACTGTCATAACTTTGTTTTTACGACACGCACGCAGCCGGTTCCGTGCAGCCGGTTCCGTGTCTTCACAATATATCTACAAAACATCTCCTTTTGAGCCAACATCGCATACTGAAAACTTAAAAAGTTTTGTGATCTGACTAGAAAATATAAAAAAATTCAGCGAGAGTATATCGCTGCCTGTTATTACACGTCTTGAAGATAGTACAATTTGATTATTGTAAACCATTCAGTTCCTTTGAAAACTTAAAGGGTCGTCTAATGAGGACTATGATCAGTTTGCGCGAATAGAATGGGCACTTATCAGAGATTGCATAAAATGCAATATCATATATTATAAAACTATTGTGTCACCTACTAATGGTTATGATCAGTTTGCGCGAAAAAGCTTTTTCTTCTTCATATCAAAACCGTAAAATGTATTTGTGTGCCAATAGCGCAGATCAAGACTAGTCTGGTGAGAAACGTTGTGTTGTAACTGCAAACAATCTGACCAGTCTGCTTTTTCTCTCAAACTGTTTCAGAACATCTTACTATCATATGAAGATAATGTAGTTTTGTTTACAGATTAGAGACCGATCAGTGTGCGCAGTCTTTGTAATTATCCGCGCAAAACTGAGAACAGATTGCCGGCTTTAAATAGTTTGAGCACATGCACAAGCTGATTTGGGCACACGCTTTAAAAGTTTTGAGAAATATTCTGATCATTTTGCGAACAAACAAACAAATAATCTGCAACTTTATTTTTCTATCAGTCTATCTTTAACTGTAAGTGCAATACCCTTATTATTTATGACAGCTTGGTCCAGTTTATCTCGGATTTTATGACCGATAATTGATATATCCAAATGTAATAAACATGAACGCCGCGCCGCGTGACATTAACCATTCGTCATCAACAGATTATGACAGTCTTAACGCAAATATCGTTGCTTAATTACAAAAATGTTATTGTATTTTATTTATCCTTCTTTTAAATATTTATGTTTTTTTTTTGAATATGCTATGTTTGAACAGGAAAAGAATGAAAATAATCAGCCTGCACATCAGCTATTGCTGATCAATTTTCGCATCTGGTCAAGTTGTTAATCAACAGTTTATAAGCTATTCAGATAAGCCTGCACGAACTGATAAGACCAGAGTTGTTGATTCGTTTGCGCGGTCGCAATGTCTTATTGGGTAAATACATAACTATCGGAATCTAAATTATTCCAAAATTCCAAAGAATAATATTCACCAAGACCTGTGATCGTAACCTATGCTGATGCGCAAACTGATCAGACTTATCAGCAAAGAACCGGATAAGCGTAGCAAAATACACAGTCTGGTCCGAACCATCACTATTCGCATAAACATTTAAGATTCCCGATAAGAGATTAGTTTGAGTAAATTGATAAACGCTAATCCGGACTGGTACTGTAATTATCTTAAAAGTTTAGAGCAGTTGAATTTATCACGCATTATAGAGGAATTGGCCGAAGGGCAAATTTTGCAGACTCAGATCTAGCTGATTTTCAGAAACAGTCTAATCGGGGTCTACGCTATTTGCTGGTGTAATTCTGCCAAAATATAAGGGGTGTATGTTGTACGATAAATATATATTTCTTTGTCATGCGGAAGAGATTTTTTATATGAAAAAATAAATAAATGAAAAGTAATTATTATTATTATGATTTCGTATGTGACGATGATATAGGCAAATTAGTCAATACTACATCCAGTAAATGATGTTTATTCCCTGCTCATTTATACTCGTGTTGTACATAGTTTGTTTTACCTTTTACCATTTTAAACAAGTCTCTTATAACTCAACGTGAGTGGTTTTATACATTTTATTCCAAAAATGTTTATAGTGTGTTGTTTTAAAAATGTCTTAAATGTATGAAAATGAGACTTTAGTAAACCATTTGTCTGTCTGTCTGTCTGTCAGGCTCTGCTACTTCTAGTAATATTGGCCTTTAATCCGCTATCGGAAAGGTGATAAACCATAGGTAAAATCGATTAGCTGCACACACAATGGCCCAATAAATCGAGTCAAGTAAGATAATCCCTGCGATTACCTGTACAAATAGTCAATTTGGGTTGTCTTTCCAAAATTATCGGGTTTATCGGATTTTCCAAATGAATGAATAAGTTGGACTTGGGTACAAAAGTTAATTGGTATGGTACTTTTGTAACTTAGATGACGGAATTAATTGTTACACACTGCTTTTCCTTGGCAATACTTTCAAATTTAAAAGTTTGGGAATCTGAAAGCAATTATTTGCATTTTTTTCTGGCATGACCATAAACTGGGAAATTGAAGAGCTTTAAAAACCAGCATATCTCCCGAACTGGAAGAAATATTTTGTTGAAAATTTCAGAATTTGCTTGATTTATGAAACAGTTTCAAATGATGTATAAGCCATTTTCGGGGTTTGGCCTATTCTAGTGTGTCAGAGAGCGTGTGGGATGGGCCTTATTCTTTCTCGCACAGTCAAGATTCAGAAAAGGTATGCATTAGTCATACTGTCACCAACTCACCAACTCATGGCTCCGATTTACACCATAGATACATGTAGTTAAAATTGCTGTTAAGTTTAAAAAGATTTACAATGTTATGCAGTCTGTCTTCTGCGAGAAGCAGTCACTTAAGGAATTGTTGTTATAGATCAGCAGTCTAAACACTAGACAAAGCTAATCGAATTGAGAAATTGAAATCTGTTTCTTTGAGTGAATGAAAATATGTCTATCTTTGCACTTTCAATAAGTTCCGAGTAGGTTAGATCCGTTGGAAGCAAGGAACGCACAAAAGAAACGAACAAAAAGCCAGACTCGGTTTAACTGAATCTGTTCATGACCAGTAGTGAAATGTTTGACATTGGCCTAGTCCCTCAGTACCGGCTTAAGCAGAACTCTATTTTCTAAATGACTCTCAATGTATTACTCAATGTTCTCAAATGACCAGATTATTGACAACCTTCACTACGTAGTACAGATGTTAAATGGTCGTAAAATTTGCACTTAACACCAGAACCTTTATTTTATCAGCAACAGTAGCACTGTACATTGAAAGATCAAAAGGACAGTTTTGTTGTGATATGGCACTTGCCTACTTCTAATCGACAAATACTGGTTCTAATTTAAATTAAAGGAATGTCTGCAGTTTTGTAGACATGGTATAGGATTTGTAATTTTCAGTTAGTACAACATTTTGGAATTGCTGAACACTAATATTTTTAAAATTAAGTGGCAGGACCTCCTAATACTCTGTTGTCTAGACTAGAGAGCTGGAAGTATTCACGGATTGAAAGTATTGACTTCTATTAGCCCATCCTCCACGTGATTTTCCATGTGATTCCTAGTAAGGTCTTGACACAGCAATCTCTCACGAATGGAGTTGCTTACACCCGTTGAAAAGTTACAAACTGTAAAATTTTACGACTGTTAAACGTGTTAGACGTTAGTTTTTGGACTGGCAAGGAATAAGAAAACTCTGACTGTAATTATTACAAAAATAAACGGAAACACGTATTTCCGACTAAAATTCCAAAGACTGACATTCATAAGTAGCTTCTCAGTGATGGCGAGCAACACTTGAGTACAGTCTTTGAGTCGCACCTTAAGAAAAAGTACTTAATTGCATAGCCTTAAAAGTGTGACCTGGATCCAGTTCACGTTTTTAACCCATGCAGTTAAGTACTTTTTCTCGTGAGTACGTAACTGCAAAGTCTTAAACGCGTGAACTGGATCCAGTTCACGTTTTTAACCTGTGCAGTTAAGTATTTTTTCTCGTGAGTACGTAACTGCATAGTCTTAAAAGCTTGAACTGGATCCAGTTCACGTTTTTAACCTGTGCAGTTAAGTACTAATTCTCGTGAGTACGTAAATGCATAGTCTTATAAGCGTGAACTGGATCCACTTCACGTTTTTAGGCTATGTAGTTAAGTACTTTTTCTCATGCAGAGACCAAGCAGAATAAATCTCTTTCACTACAAAGTCGCGACATGGCAGGAAAACATGCAGTTGTATCTGATAATCTAAATAGCTTTATAATATATTGCAAGAATCAGATTCAATGAAGAAATATGCTGTGGTAACAAATCAACAGTTAGGTCAATAAACAAAGCTAATCGAGTTAAATATGGAGATGTATTTCTTCGAATAGTTGAAAAATGTGTCTGTCCTTGCAGTGTAATCCCATGAATAACATTTTGTCTGTGGATATAGTGATTATGTCTGCGCAAAGGTTAGCAAATCAGATGTTAGTTTATCAGGAATACCGGTTCTCGAGTCTTTCAATCCAACGATACTCCGGAAAAGAAACTTTATATGCGACATGCAGGAGACGGTCATTCGTTGAAACGAAAACCACATCATCCTGATAAGGACGAAAAATACATGTTGTGACGTTTCACACTAACATCTGCTAATGTCGCGACGGTCATCGCAAAATCTTATCAGACCCTGTGAATGCCAAGTTTTGGATAAATTCATGCTATAAGACAGGGTAAGGCATTGACTATTGCATCATGTAATCTTACCTGACCCTGTGAATGCCCAGTTTCGGATAATTCCTTGCTATAAGTCAGGGTAAAGCATTGACTATTGCATCATGGAATCTTACCAGACCCTGTGCATATCCAGTTTCGGATAATTCCTTGCTATAAGTCAGGGTAAAGCATTGACTATTGAAACATGGAATCTTACCAAACCCTGTGCATGCCCAGTTTCGGATAATTCCTTGCTTTAAGACAGGGTAAAGCATTGACTATTGCATCATGGAATCTTACCAGACCCTGTGCATGCCCAGTTTCGGATAATTCCTTGCTATAAGTCAGGGTAAAGCATTGACTATTGCATCATGGAATCTTACCAGACTCTGTGAATGCCCAGTTTCGGATAATTCCTTGCTATAAGACATGGTAAATCATTGACTATTGCATCATGGAATCTTACCAGACTCTGTGAATGCCCAGTTTCGGATAATTCCTTGCTATAAGACATGGTTAAGCATTGACTATTGCATCATGGAATCTTACTACACCCTGTGAATGCCCAGGTTCGGGTAATTTCTTGATATAGGACAGGGTAAAGCATTGACTATTGCATCATGGAAGCCTGTTTGTAAAGTCGATTGCTATGGAACTCGCAGTGCACAATATCACCGAGCCTGCTATACACAAGAGAGGTAGTGTTTAAAACATCATTATTCAAGAAGAATAAGATTACCGACTTTAATTGACAGTTTAATTTTAACGTTCCGGTCCAAAATGGTCTAAAATTCTACTTAATTTCATTAAAAGAGTTCTTAACGTGCTAACTGTCTTCATGCTTTAGACTTGACTTGTATACGAGAATTAAAGTTGTTTAAGGCTGAGATAAACCGCTTATAAGAAAACGAACTTCAGCAAGGGACGACCTAAGCGGGTATCTCTTATAACACTGAACTCCAACCTCAACTTGAAAAAGGTCATAAGTGGTCCCAATATAGCCAGTTTCGAATATACTTAAATGGAACGCTCCAAAACAAGGTTTGACCCCACTCCAAAATGAGTCAGTGTGAGCCAGCCTCCAAATACTGCCCTGTAGGGTCAGTTCAGGTAAATTCGGACAGCAGGTAAATTTGGACGGTGACATTGTTTTCTTACATATCAGTTGTTTGGAATTAAAACAAAATTAACTGAGCAAACAGTGAAAATCCTGATGAGACAGCTCATAATGAGCCGTCTCATCTGGATTTTCACTGTTTGCAATGATACGTCAGAATTTACTCGCTGTCCGAAGTTACCCGACTCGACCCTAGTGTACAAGTACCAGACCAATGGTCTTACCCATCACTTAAAAAAGTATTGACCTAATAAGGACAACTGCCCGACTCTTAACCAAATCTACTGTTCCGTATCAAGAGCTCTTGTTGGCTTAAGAATTTGTTCATACTCATTCTCTTAAATATGCATATAAACATGCCCTGTTTCGAAAATATTCAGCCCAGTGCTAAACTATAAAATAATGCAGATTATAACGTTAACGATGTTTTCAATATTTGAGCATTTGTTGTAATATAATTTATTACACCCGTGTGAGGCTCAAATTCTTTAAAATGGGATCGATCGTAGTTAAACTGACTTTTAACATGAAATTGTTCTGATCCATCAAATTCAGCTTCCAAAAGGCCAGGTCTAAAGGAAGCATTTTCGGCGATAAAACTCTGCAGAATGATACAATTGTACAAGCTGATATGATTGTGCAGGCTGATATGTCTGTGCATATAATAAATGTGTAGGCTGGTACGACTCTGTGTAGGTAGACACTGTGTAGGCTGGTATGACTCGGTGTAGGCTTATAGTACTGTGGAAGCTGATATGACTGTAAGGCTGATACGAATTCGTGTAGGCTGATATGAGTATGTAGGTGATGTCACGCTGTTTATGCTGAGATAACTGTGCAAGTTTTGCTACAGGACATAAATTCGGGTTTGTCTGGAACAAAATGAAACCACATGAGCTTGGTAAAGGTCACTAAATTGATAAAACAGGATCAGATGATGAAATCTCGTCAATGTAGCAACTGAAAAAGCCTCTTGTAGTAAATAAAAATATAATTTTAAAATTATCAACTATAGAGTTGTTTATATATAGAAAACTTATGACATATGCAATGAGGCGAAGCCAAGTAATGACTGTCGCTAAGAATATGCGCTGTTTGCATTTTACATAAATATACACATGACTACATAATCACTACACACATTAACAAAGCATATCTCGCAGAACTAACGCAGAAATTACTCACAAAACTATCAAAGTTAACAACATATTTTCTTTATAACTAATACATAATTAGAAAGATAATATACTAAACTTTCACATACACGGAAAGACATAGTTGCAATGTATCTTTTTATATAAGAAAATATCAGAACTTGGCGATCCTAGTTATAAATAGTTATAAATATAGAAAACTTATGGCATATGCAACGAGGCCAAGCCAAGGCATCGACAAAAATATGTTAGACACGTCAAAAAATTGCGATTATGACGACAGAGGACAACTCTAGTGACGGACAGCAAAACAGCCAAAACTCGCAACCGTGAAACCGAAAGACAAAACATTGATTCCAAGACCGCTACAGTTAAAGTTTCTCCAAGGGTCAAAGTCTAGTCACTCAGCTTTACTAGCATTAGTTTTCACTGATACAACACGCTATAATTCCTCTGTGTACATTATCGTATTGTTATCGATAAATCCTCCTTGATCTGACAACACAGCTTCATGAGACATAAAGCTCAAAGAGTCGATCAACAATAATTTGTCAATTTACCAATAGGATTTACAGTAACTGATTGTCGTTGTGAGAGTCTCATCATAGCAGATATAACAGCACAGCTAGCTAGCAAATGGCGATTACAAACTGAAGCATTTGCTCAACTCTTTAGAATGTGAAGCAAGTGTCTTCAAGTAAAGAGCGAATATGGAGCAACTTACTTTGTCTATGGAAAACAGTAGGTCTGAATTTATGCATTCTCTCTCAATACAACAGGCACCAAGCCCTAAAAATATGTATAGTGACTGAAATATACAACGTGGATCACTAACAAACAGAAATACAAAACACATGAAAAAGTTCAGTGTCTGTAACTAGGGCATGTATCTGAGCACTAAACTCTAATATTGTCCTTCCACAAGGTGTTTGGCATCACTATAAAGAAAACAGATTGCTCTTTTATCTGTTGCATGCTATTATAATAAGTTAACACGTATGTAAAAAATAGCTATGTGCCAGTGATGGAACTTTTTGGACCATCCCCCTAATGCAACACCGCCCACGCCCCCTGACACCCACGGGATCGAGCCTTTCTGAGCCACTCCAGCAGAACAACACACTCCACAAAGTTTTGTTTTCAACTGCCTTTGTTCTGCTTGCAAAGCAAATACCATATTAAATTTCCATCTCCTCTTTTTTCCATTCATTGTAATCTGTACGCTCATCTGTCTCAGCCAACAGACCTTGAGATGGAATCAAACCAACTTAGTTTCTTTTTTTTGGTCAGAAGTCCGTCGTGTATTTATAAGCTGCTTGGATTTTCTGGTGTTTCATGGTCTTTGTTCAGATATTCAGTAACCTTCGGTAGCATCTCATCTATGAGACTGGATTGTTTTTGTCTAACTCTGCTATCAATATCCACGTTTCACGAGTGTACAGAAATATGCATTTGACAAGGGAACGCGTCACTTCCACCATAGATCTAATAAAAGACATATAGAGCTATAAAAGACATATAGCTATTTAACTCTGCAAACAGACTTCAGATTTGTTTGGGCTGTAGTGGCTTGAATAAATCTTATTTTTTGAAACGGTTATTTGATACGACAGCTCTGGTATCTGAAACTTATCACCGTTCCTAATTTCTATCCTTAACGGGCACATAAAAAGGACAAGAAACCTCAGCTGCCACAGTCCATAGCATAAATATATACGAGCCGCGACACGACAAAACCAACAAAGTAGCAAATGCGCACGGCGAAGACTCAGATCAGCCTTGACATGCGCCCAGTCTAATCAGAACCTTTGCCGTGGGCTTCAAGGGTAGGTAAGAGGCTAAGCTACCTTCATGCCGACAGCGAAGACTCTGATACGACTTGGCGGCTGTACAGGCGGACCTGAGTCTTCGCTGGGCGCACATACCACTTTGTTGGTTTTGTCATGGCGTGGCTAGGAAAAGCTCCTGTCTGAGTAGGAAACTCATACTTCAGCGTGTTCCGCAAATTACGGACAAAATGTAGTAATGAGTATCTTCAAGAGAGCCATGGCACAAGAAAACCAACAAATTGGCATATGCAGCCAACGAAGACTAGGATCAGCCTTGCCAGCCACCCAGGCTGATCAGAGTCAAGGTAGATAGGTGTCCAAGCTAGCTGCATGCGGACAGCGTGGACTCTGATCAGACTGGGCGGATGCCCAGTCTGGTCTGAGTCTTCGCTGGGCGCACATGCCACTTTGTTGATTTTGTCGTGTCGCGGCTCAAGAAGATTCAATTAGCCTCTCAGACATAACATTTGTAAATAATCATTACTATTTCGAGGAAACGGCGTTATATTTAATGTTGTACAATGATGTAAACTGTCAGTTTCCACCACGTTGATTGGATAAGTATAGGCCTTTCAAACAACGGATAAGGCAAGTCAGACTGATTTCAGGCAATACAAATAAATAAAAAATCTGAATAAGGTGAATGGATCCGTACAGTTTCGAGGCGGGGGGGGGGGGGGGGGGGGTGGAGGGAGGGGGGGGGGGGGGGTTGAGCAATTATGCGATATTTATTTTTGTCTCCCTTCTAAATAGTGTTAACTCTTTAAATAAAGAGTTTGGTCCCCTCGGAGCAACTTCTTTCTTTTAAGTTTTGACCTAATTTTTGGAGGCCTTCTTTGTGCATGGAAGCAAACAGAAAGTCAGAAAAATTGTTACCGAACGTACAAATGGTAAGCAAAAGATGACGGTATAGCCATAGACCGTACAAAGAAAACATTTCGCACGAGGAAATTTGCTGTTATGTATTTGTTCATATGTACTTTCGTTCAGTGTTAGTTTTCTCGTATTTTATTGTATCTGTCATTCATTGTACTTCCTCGCACCTTCTATCGCATTCAATTTGGTAAAGGAACATTTGAGCTGCGCCAGGACAAAACCAATTAAGTGGAATGTGCGCCCAGCGAAGACTCAGATCAGCCTGGGCATCCGCCCGGTCAGATCAGAGTCTTCGCTGTCCGCATGGAGCTAGTTTAGACCCTTAGCTAGCCTTCTAGCGTGTAGCGAAAACGGGCGGATGTCCAGGCTGATCTGAGTCTTCGCTGGGCGCACATGCCACTTTGTAGGTATTGTCGTGTTGCGGCTCATCGATACTTCTTTCATTGCGAGTTTGGTCCTTTTTTAATTTTTTTCTATGCCATCTGTTTTCCCTGTTGCTCCATCTTTCTTATCCCATTATTTCAAGCATCTATAAAATCTTTAATCAGTCTGCTTGGAACACAACGGATTGACGAGACATGCACCTCTAGATGACCGCGGACTTAGCCGTGGACCAATATTGGCCACGAAACGTCAAATGGGAGGGAAAATTCGTGAGCCCACAGGGACTTGAATCCAGGGCCTCCAACTTCCCATGCGACCACTCTGCCAACTGAGCAATCGAGCCACATGGTCGACCTTTGACACTTCCACGCCCTACTATAGGGTAAACACTTTTATGGTTGAACAAAGTGGCACTGGAAAGGTCGTTTTCTTCCTTATTCATTCATAACAACTTCATCTATTACAATTTATTTTAATTTGGCATGGTGTTTTACTGTATAGCATGCTATAATCACAATTCAATGTCAGTGGTTTGAAATCCAAGCGAACGCAGAGGCAAGGTTCTACAATGCGACGAACAACTTCCTCAACCTTTGTAGCACAACAACAAACATCAATTTACCTTAGAATCTAGACAGCACCGAAGCAGACAATTCAAAATAACACCAAATAAAGCGTACATCATGAGATTGAAGTGCATGAATAGACTTTCCTTTACAGAAATGAATCTGAGTAGTTCATTTGACTAGATCGGTTTAATGAATTAATGGTGATCTACGACACCGACGCATTTCTTGATTGCCTAAGATCTTTTCAGTTAAAACAGTCTCGTGAACTTTGACCTATGTTATCATTGTCAGTTCGTACCGACGTTGTGTGACATGAATATAGAGTCAGAGACAGTAAATAACATTTATATGGACAGTACGAATGGCTTTTAAAACGGTTGAAGCAAATAATGGAACTTACCGGAGTAAATATTAGAATCTCAAATGTAAGGGTCTCCTTTTTCCTAAAACGATACATTTCCTTTCCAGGCGTTATCAAGTTAAACCGAATTCTTTTTGGATATACTTGTTCAGCGATCAGATCGTTTTTCACCAAATTAGTTCCTCAATAGTTAGGATCCTCAATTCGTTGATGCAAACAAGGCGGTATGAACGCTCGTGGTTATTTGTGTCTTTATAGAGGCACCAAGTCTCTTAATTAAATTGGTTCGCGATTCCTCATGTTCGTTTGAATTATTATAGAAAAATGAAAATTAGATTATCTTCACTGTAGCTGGTGTTTAGTTCTGTGTGACGGCCGTAAAGAGTATTCCCGTACTGCTTCGTAGTGCAGATGTGCATATCATGGGGTTCATTCTGAGTCAGTCTATCTGATATAAACTTACAGTAGTTACATCTAAATGTTCGAAACTACTGCTAGAGTATATTTGCTCGGACAGTTTCCCGAGTTGGGCTGGTCACTTGATGACTGGCAACTGTATGAAATCTGGGTGTAACTTTCGTTTGTTGTCGCCGGTGCGGCCCCATGCAGACGTTTAAGAAAGAAACACGGGCATGTTTGGAGGCGGGGGATGGGGAGGGGAGGGGGCGTATCGGCTCAGCCATATGAACGATCCTTTGTCCTTTTTTCCTGACATTCCTTTTCAGAACTTAAAAGACTATCTAACTTCCGTGTATTTATGGCTGAGCCGTTGTTTACCTTATGTTTACAACTATAATTACAGTGTTTTAAAACAACTATACATATAGAAGTCATCATTTACATATTGTGTAAATGCATTATCTTTAGAGTAGCATGTGATGCATTGTTTATTTTTTTGCAGATCAGTTTGTTTTTAAACGGTTGCTTTTGTATCCAAAATTTAAAAAATAATAATAATAAAACTAAGATGTCCGCTTTTCGTAAGCATTTTATGAGCAGTTACGTTTGTCACATCCCTTCAATTAGTACAAAACTACATACGAAACTACATACATACTAAACTACGATTCAGTCTTTGAATCGACTGTCCAGTTAAAATTAAGAAATTACAGCATGCTTTTCTCTTGTTTCGTCTCCAGATATTGTAAGTGTCACTGACGAGGCTTTATTAGCCGAAACTACGTAGTCTGGCCCATGTTCCTTCTTCTGAAAGTATTCTCTGCTCTTGAAGGAACTCTCTAAGATTTTAATAGTTTTTACCTTTAACACCTAAAGCGCCAATAATGAAAATATTTGAAAATGCAACATCAAAGATCCCAATGAGGTGGCTCCCGATCTTCTACACTATTTTCCCTCTAGCTTTTGGATTCTCAATATGACATAGCTTGAACGAAAGATGATTTGAAATTTTGCAGACGTGAATTTGTCATTTGCTTTTTTGCACTTTAAAGCTTAGACTGCTAAACGTGACTATAGTCGTTTTAGAGCGGTAAGTCACTTTGAGAGCCTGTCAGGTATCCTAGACACCCCACCAGTTGTAGTTGTCCTATGCAGGAGGAAATAGCTTTCTAAATAAAGTAGTTTTACCGACATCACAGGTATTTTAGCTTTTTTTTTAAACTCCGAAAATATGTCAAAATTATGATATTTTCAACAGCAGCTTTCTGTGTGGAACCCTTTCTTGGTTGCTCTCGATTTTCTTGAAACTAGACTGAGTCCAACGATACTTTTTCTATTGATAAATGATCAACAATAACACCGGGACTAAGGCAAGCAATCCCTTTTTTCCTACGAAGCAAACATTTAGCGCTGATGTCTTGTACCTTTTTATGTACATGTATGTTAAAAGGTTCCCTGTTAAATCACGTGACTTTGAAATACGGAGACCTTGAGAACTTCCGGAACATGGCACCATATTGGCCTAATCGGTCGAAGTTTTGGCTTCCTTCTCAGGTAGGGATATCCCCTTTTCAAAACTAGGTGAATTCCTTTTCAGCACTCTAAGGGCTAACTAAAGAATGCACATAAGCAGAAAAAAGACAAGGCGATTACATTTAGTCACACATTTACATAAACCGTGTAACCTATTAATGGCTAGTGAACTCTGCTGCCTCAACTTTGGACATATCCATTTAAAATATAAGGTGTGTCTCATTGAATGTTATCTTTTTTCTTCAGAAATTTCCGTTGTGCGGCGTCTGATCTGGTCGGGACTGTTTGCAAATGTCTCCTTTGTGGGACGCTAGGCACTAATGGTCTGGAGCCGAAATGCAAACTTTCCTATAAAATTCCCGCGAGTACAAACCAGCCAAAGGTTGTATAATCAATACATGGAAATCAGACAATTTTATGACTGCTGTAAACGAATTTGCTTCCATATCGAGATTTCATTATCAAAGAAATTAGTTCTCTCCTACGAGAGGTATTACTTACACTGAATGAATGCAATTTGTTTTTGTTCCTCTTGTTCATGAACAGACAGCATATGCTTCTTCGATTGAAATGTAACGTGATACTACACGAGTTTCCAAAACAGTAACTGACTCGAAATAATTGGTATTATTTATAGGTCATTTGACCAAGGACGTTTTACGTTTGTTTGGCTCTTTTCAGAAGATGAAACTTGGCTTGCTTTGGCGATGCATCAGAACTATGTGGAGATTGAGTGCACGGAATAAGTTGACAGGTCCAAAATAGTTTACTGCTTACCGTCCTAAGGCGGTTCGCCTATTGCAGTAAGACATTGTAAGACTTGAGTCTCTTATCGATAATGTTTTTCAATGTTGTAGTTTGTGCTTCTGTTTCCTTCTTCTTTCAGGGTTTTGGTTGGATTTGAATTGTGGGTTTTCATATAAATATATATTTAAGGTTTCTAAGCTGAAGAAATGCAGTTACCCTAGTTTGGTTTCTTTATTTGTAGCACAGAAATATTTTCAAGAGTGACAAGTCTTTGGGTCTGTGGTATGGACTAACCCCTAAACCGTAACTTGACTTCATCAAGATTGACATTCCCATTATCGTCATCAGGTGTAGTAATATAACTTCATAACATTTGCATCCACTACATGATTTCAGGGGCGTAATGAAGGGACATTTTAGAAAACCACCATAAAAATCTTAATATTGGGACGAATAGGTCGGATCAAATCAGACTCTGATCAGGATCTTTCTGTCATTCTTTCTGCAGCTAGTGGAGTAATGATTATTGCATTGTGAAACCAAATTGTTCTATTATTAGTACAATAACGGTGATCATTTTCGGTGTCCAACTTTGTAGAATGTTTACGGTGTTTCTTTTTCGTCAACTTTCACTGTGTAATAAAGATGGTACTGATGTGTGCGTGGTCTTCATGGAGAATTTGAGAGACGACCATTTCATTAACTTTGCCAAAGTAATGGACACTTTATTGTTACTCTTGTTTCTTTCTTATTTACTTCTTTTAAGAGAAAACATATGCAAATTAAAAATATAAAGAATAGAAAATATCCGCTATGTTCACTTTCGACAGTGCCACCATAACTGGACGCCATTCGAACGTTTAACGGCCTATTCGCCACTTTATCAACGATGCGAATAACGTAATGTCACGTCGTCCAACTTATTAAGTCAGTTGGTCCAAACTGCTTCATCTATGGAAAGTCTGTCGAAAATGTAAATATTATAAGATATGCGCATGAATGCTTTCTGTTCTGTCATATTTTTTTGACTAATTCCGCGGAAACGAATTTAGAATGCTTTGCTTTAGAATCCCACAGGGAACAGAAATGTATTATCACTAGCAGTAGAAACATCGAAACCAAATATCGGTTTGTTTTATCCAAAACATGTGCAAATGCATTTTATAAACGAAGTCAGAGGCTCGATGATAAAAAGATCGATTTTAACTGACATTTTAAAATTTATTCCCTTCCGAACATGTTCTGAAATTAATCCTTATTCAATGTAAAAAGGGTTAATTGTGTTTTAAAGCCATAATGATCAGGCCATGACCTGTGAGTAAACATTGAACATCAAAGCTTCTTATTATTGTCTTTTACAACCGATAATGTTGATTAGTAATGCATGCACATTTAAAGCCGTTTCCTTTATGATTAATTGTTTTGGTGTAAATCGCAAAAAAAGACAAAAGCAGATGCAAGGATGGTGCGACGGTGTCGGCGAAAGTGCGACATTGTGCATCCTCCTGGCATTGGCTGTATGAGATAGCACAAGGATCTTCTGTAATAAGCCGTCCGAACGGATGATGTCATGCGAATACGATTGCATACATGCCCATAGATGATTTAACATTTAAATCTTATTCTCCAGAACCGAATGACTGATGGTATTGAAACTCAGACTATAGCATTTGGTACTCGCGTACTTTCAAAATTTCGGACACATGTAAAAAGACGTAACACCACTCCATCAGTACTCGCGTACTTTCAACATTTCGGACACATGCGATGTCACGTTTGTCTAAATGATGATCCTAGGTCGACCTTTTTTTCAGAAAAGTAAAATTTGCTGCTGTGAGGGTCTGGATGTGCTTTAATAATATAAATACTATATTATAGTTATTATTTCAATATGATAGTACAAATATATGTCCATTGAATTCATTTCATATAAGCAATTAAAAAAACAACAAAACACACACACACACACACACACACACACACACACACATGGACACTTTTTCCCATATGGCGAAATGGGTAAAAAGCCATGGGAAAAAATAAACTTCTGAATTGAGCACACACACATGGACACTTTTTCCCATATGGCGAAATGGTAAAAAGCCATGGGAAAAAATAAACTTCTGAATTGAGCCATACATTTTTTATTGCAGTATATATGGCTTTATGTAAAGATTTCCGACTTAATACAACCATTTACTTTTTCTTATTTTTACCATAAGGAAAGATTCCTATTTGAAATAATGGAAAAGAATCCTTAGGATCTTTAACAATCCCATGGGGATTTTTTTCCCATGCTATATACAAAATTCAATTGCCATGGGATCTTTTAAAGTTTGAGTAGTTTTTTGAAACCCAAGACTACTACATTAGTTTGACATAAGACATATAGAGATTAATGCCTCTGATCTGTATTAGTGTTTTTAAATGATTTTAAAGGTAGGTTCCTGTACTTTGGAATGCATCATAATTTTGACGAACTTTCATCCAAGTTGTTGGAAAGCACTTATAAAACAGAATTTATAAGTTTCGCTAAAAAGTGTAAATCAAAAAAATATTAGAAAAGTTGTTTTGCAAGGGATTTCCTAACTCTGCTTCGCACACCAGTTAGCGCTATTTTTAGTTCGTGCCAAAAATAGATAACGCAGCTGATGTCATGCTGCATTGCATTTTGGGATAGTTTTAACCCATCCGCCATGCCAGGACCTCTAAGAGAGCTCACGGCAAGGGAAAATTGACCTTTGAAGAATGGCATCAGAAATTGCGCAGTTATAGACATAATAAACATAATTATTTTTAGAGCTGGAATTCCAACGAAAGAAAATAAACCAAAAGGGAAAACGACTATTTTCTTCAACATCTGACGAGTTTCTCAGTAGCAAAAATATCAGAAAAATAAGAGAATTCAATACTGCTCAGAAAAAGACGAAATTATTTTGTGGACATAATTGACATTGCTAGCCCAGGAACCTACCTTTAAGTATCTAGGAAGACTAGAACGTCAAGTGAATTTTGGAAAAACGGTGTTGCAAATAAACGGGTGGCTGTTTAATAGATATATCAGAAAGTATTGAAGCCTGCGGTATAAAAATTGGCATAAATTATACGAGTATAGTCCATTAAATGAGTAAATGAAAATCTATGCGTACAAAGGGTCAAGGTAATATTATATATATGTAATCTGTAATTCTATTGTAGACCGGGTTTCTGCGGTTTATATCCTCGTAACTACGAGTGTTATGCTTGTGGTAAACACTCTGTGTATTGGCACATATAGTTCCGAGCAAACAGTGCAGACCCAGATGAGTCTGGCCAGCGTCTACACTGTTTGCCATTCCATTTGCATCTTTTGGAAGTATAACTGCATTGTAAAACCAAACTGTTTTGTTTAAAGGAAAATTAGGTAATTTTTTCAGGTGTTCCAATCTTTAGGATTTTACAGTATGAGTTTGGCGAAGTACCTGACAGGCACGCAAAGCTGGAAGGGTTTTGATACTTCTTTATTATCAAATGAGTTGTGGGAGAAATGACGCACGAACTTACTGTCAGAACTGTCTAGACGTATGTTTCCTTGTTAAAGGGTGATGCCATTATGAGCTTTCTTTCACCAAAGCTTGAATAAAATACTAACATACTACTACTTTATCATATGACGTCGCTTTTGAGAGTGTAATAAAGCCATGCATTAAAAACGATAATCCACTAGTGGATTAAATATGCAAATTACGTCGTAACGTTATGCGTTGACGTCCATAAACACGTTGCGTTTTCTAATGGCGAAATCGTGACGTTTTAGTGCAAAATCTGCTAAAAATATGATTTTAGGGTCATATGATAAATAGAATCTTGCATTCGTGCCCATGTATTATTGAATTTATTAAACTCGTTGAGGAAAAACGATAAGATGCTCGGCAAAGCCTCGCATCTTATCTTTTCCCCCAACTCGTTTAATAAATTCAATAAAACATGAGCACTCATGTAAGATCCTCTATATAAAGTGCCATGACATGCTGCTGCTACTGGGGCAGCCCTAGTTACTGTGTCTCTGGTCAAATACACTTTCGTACTCCTCAAATCTTTTCAATACTTAGTTAAACTCCGTTCATTAATTCTGAAACTGGGTTTTTCGCTGCTCATACTTTTATAATCTAACCAATCCAGGTAAAACTGTACATAGTGACAATGCTAGACTTCCGCCGATTTCTCATCCATGTGTCGTATGACTCTGTCCTTCGTAGGATGCTGGGCTTACCTGCACAAAACTGCAAATAACAGATTTTCAGTCCGAGACTAGGTCCATCGGACAGGTTAATAACGCCCTTAAATACCATATAAAGGGGTTGCTATTAATAGTTTTGTGTACGGGTGGGGTTAGTATTCTTACACATGCTCTGCGCGTGCGAAATCAGTCAGCGTGACAACAAGCTTGTCATCCAGATAATTTTGTCTCGATTTGAAATTGATTACACCGCATTAGTTCATACTAGACAAGGTTTTCAGTGTTTCATCATAGTATCGCCACTGGCAAACAACGTCTAAACGACATCACATGAGCGTCAGTGCGACGTAATGATGTTCACTGGCGTCAGTGCGACGCAGATATTTCAGCTTTCCGAAGTATGTAATACAGTTCTAAAGTTCCAAAACATTATTACCAAAGTTGTGTTAAAATTGCTAAGTTAAATACAAAGACAAAAGGAACAAACCGTGCGTCTCTCAAACTTATTAAAGCTCCCCTTAATCAGTCTATTCCTTCTCCTTCCCCAACCCACCACCACCACCACTCTAAATAAATAATAAAATTATCTTACCCAAACTCCATATAAACACTCCCCTCAATTAGTTTACCATACAGACTCCTACCCCTTGACATGACCCTTCCCAAACACACACCTCTTAATGCAATCTACCACCCAAACCGCCACCCCAGTCTCTAGACACACTCTACAGTCACCACCGCCACCCCCCCCTCCCCACTTCTTTTCAACAAACTATTCCCTCGATTAGTCTACCACTCCGACCTCTGCCCTGCGACAGGAACATCTAATACGCAAGGACTACTACATGTACATCGTCGAACCTTACGGCTTGCGCAGGGTGCAGACTGAAGTCGAAGTCAACCTCACGATACCGAGTTTAAGTGAAAAGTTAAGACACAAAAAAGAGACTATTTTTTCGCGATGGACATCATATATTTGACTTGCGTCATGTGAAAAGGATATTAGGTCATGTGCATACTGTTAATACTCAACTTTACAGGCTGCTCACTTTTTTTATATCACCCAAAAATGTAGACTCTGATTTGACTGCACGATCTGAGGCTTCCCTGTTCGTACAAGTGTACCTTTTCACAAGCGTGCAAATCTTTTACTTCCAAGAACTGTATTCATAGACATTGACGTACAAAGGTGAAACCGCACGCATGCATGCGTGCATGCGATATTTTCTTCCGGATATACGCGAAAGCTTATCTGAGCTTTTGCTTTTCGCACATCTGATGTGTGTGGCCACAGAGGCACATAACAAAGTCTCTAGCTGACTGGTTGGAGATTTTTCTGTTCGCAGATACATTATGCCACATTTTTGCGTGAAACGTCACCATGAGAAAAATGATAGAAAGGAAGAAATAAATAAGTGTAGGGACGATTATGGGCCTGAAGTTCGCTTCCGAGTCGGATGACACAAGTGTCCCGTTCATGCGTATACTACTTTTGACAAACTAATACAAGTGTCCAAAATATGGTAAAGAAACTGGGTCTGATTTGTAATCCTAAAATCCAGAGTTGTCAAAACTGAAAAATGTAGCTTATGTACTAGTGGACTAGTGGACTAGTACAACTAAGGCGACTAAGACTAAAGACTAAACGCTATGCCAAAAACTAACGATGGCGGATTGTCTGACAAGTTTGCGAAAACGAAAGTCCCGACTTCAGAAACCTTTGGTGGCATATATAAGGTCTCTAAGTTCGTGAACAAAGTTTTCCAGTTTCTTTCTTGAATAGTAATCAAATAATAAATCATAATCCCTTCTTTTCAAATAAAGCAAAAAAGGAAAACGAGCTGGATCCGCCACGCTTTGTTATTTATTTAACCGTGTCCAATCACGTGTTTTTCACCGTTGCGCATAGTTGTACATCTTTACTAAAATGAGTTGTTGTTATTCATTTGTGTGATTGACATTTGGGTTGAAAATGGCTGAACAAGCCAGTGGAACAAGCATGAGTAGGATGAAAATTCGAGTGGAAAAGTCCTCCGAGGGCGAGAAAGCCTTGGAGTGTTTTCTACCTCTAGTGGGTTGACTGGGCAGTCGGGTCGGGCGATGGTGATGGGTAGCTTTCAGTACTGGTGCGTCCTACTTATTTGGATTATTTTGGGGCAAGGACCGGCAGTGCTTGCTATCTTGCAGTAGATACGGGAAGGGTTGTTTGGACGTTTTTTTTCTCATCTATCCTTTCTCCTTTCTCGCCTACTCTCTGGGAGACGGCTCGATATAGACTGAAATACTATCTCAAAGGGCCGTGAAAACCTAAACGACCAAACAACTAATTACCTCCCGTTGTCATTGTCGTAAACAAAGAAATATTTTTTTTTTAAAAATCCTACAACTACATATAGTACCCTGGTGCAATGGTATGAGAGTCGGACCTGTATATGGGCTCCGGCTGAAAGCAAATATTTTTAAATATCTTAACGCGTTACAGCTCTTTATTTTCCTTCTCTCTCCTCCTCCTCCCCCCCCCCCCCCCCCCCCCCCCCCAAAAAAAAAAAAAAAAAAAAAAAGGGAAAACGAAATTATCAATGGAATGGTTTCATTAGTTTTCATCACCTCCAGAGCCTTCAATTTTTCTCATTGTTTTGCAAAATTTCGTACCATGCGGGGCAAATCGGATATTTTGCCAATTTTAGTAAGCTCCTAACAGTGTAGAGCCTATATAAATATACTGCGATAGTGACCTAGCATACACATTTTCCCCAATGCCTCCAACAACGGGTCCTTCCCAGCGGCTCCGCGGAACGAATCCATAATAGAACCGTCTGGGTGCCCGAGTCCGTCTGTCATCTGTGTCAAATTCAAAGATAGTGTGCACGTTGTTCCTGGGATCGGTATCCGACCTAGCCGCCCCAAAACGTGCCTGAGTACGATCGATTGATTGGGGCCTCGGTTTAAATTATTATCTGGAATAGAAGAAGAGCGAAACGTCGAAAATTATGACAAGAACGCTCATACGAACGGCTAAGCAATGCTTTGTGTAAAGCGCTCAATAGACTTACAAGACCAGCACCACTATCCGAGGTATAGGTCCAAATGCAACATAATTGCATGTAAAACACTTCGAAGAAAGCTTCAGAATAGAATAGAATGACGACATTAGGAGAATAAGTTGCAGAGTTCTAGATGCGAGTGGGCAATGGGTGACAATTTTTGTCAGATCTGCTAATAAACCCCTCATCCGAACCGCCTCAACGAGGCTGGATGAGGGACCACAAGCCTGTCAGTTCATCTGCCGTCACACTGTGTCTGGGCAGGCTTAGACATACTAAGCGGTTAACCTGGTTACCAATACTGAGTGCACATACTTCCGCCAGTAACAGACAACTACCCTTGCCGGCAGCCCGCTAGCGCAGTCGGCAGCGCGTCAGACTGCAGGTCAAGGGCTCCTGAGATCGATTCCCAGACAGGCCACATAACGCTCGTGGAGACTGATCATGAAATATTTTCTACGGTCATTCATTCCCTTCTGTTGATTCAAGAAGGGCAGTTGTCATTTACTGGCGAAAGTATGTGAACTAAGTACTGGTTAAACGTTTAGGAGATCTAATTAAAATCTTAAAGAGCTTCTCCGAGAGCAGAGAACACATTCGAAAGAAGGAACATGGGCCATACCATGGAACAGTGTCATGGAATAGTTTGAGTAGGTTAACTGACCGCCTAGACATGACCTTAGCTGTTTACTTGGCCGTAAATGTTCAACAAAACAAACAAACTCACAACTGCCCTTAAGTCAGCGGAAGGGAGAGAATGAGCGTAGAAAATATTTCATGACCAATCTTCACGACTGTTCAGGGGCCGGGCTTTGGAATCGAACTCGCGACCGCTTGATCTGCAGACCGACGTGCTGCCGACTGCGCTAGACGGCTCGGTAGGACACATGTCAAATTCTGAGGGTACCAAACTCTTTGCATAGGGTAAAGGTGATTTCTAGAATCTCCACATGTAACGCCTTTCGTGCCTGAACTGGTCCTCCATGTGTGAACGAGACCTTGGCATGTAAATGGGCGGTTCATCAATGAAAACAACGAAAACAACAAAAAATAAAACAGGTAATGTGAATTGAATCTCCTCCAGTGACCGGGTCCTCCATGGTCGGAAAGGATTCATCACGAGTGAACGAAACCGTTATAGGTGAACCAAACAAGAAGATGTAAACTTGATCTGCACGTGTGAATATGTATTCTACGTCTGACAGGGCCTCCATGTATGAACATTTCTGCATGTTAGAAGGGCTTCTCCAGGTGTGGACGAGATACCCACATATAAACGGGACGGGACGTGTGAACGAGATAGGTACATATGCACGTATGAAAGGGACACCCACCTGTGAAAAGGTGCTGCACGCTAGATGGAGACGTTCGCGGGTCCTGTATTTTTCAAAGATCCAGCACGTAAAACGGGACATGCAGTCTGATTATCCAAGTATGCAAGGGATCGCCACAGCCGAACGGACAATCCATGGTTGAACGGGCTCTGCGCCTGTGAAGTGTAAACGGGACCTCCGCAGCCTGTAAATGGATCTTCCACAAGTAAAGGACCTCCACATGTGTATCGGACCGCTACATGTGAACGGGGCCTGCACAAGTGAACGACGTCTGCAAGGCTGTACCTGCGAAAGGGAACTACATATGCGAACGGGATGTCCATATAGGAACGGGGCTTGCATTTTTCAATGGATCCTCTACGTGTTAATGGGACTGTCCATGTGTGAACGAAACGTGAATGTATAAACAGGACCTCATTCCGATGTAACATTTAGGCTCAGATGCGCAATACGTGAATATTATACAAGTTTCTATCACAAATATGTTTGGACTGTATTGACAAGTTTCAAGGAAACATAGCGAGTTGCGACTCTAGACTGACGCTAGATGAATCCCCTCCCAAGGAAAAATTGCTATACAAGATTTTATCACAAATATGTTTGAACTGTATTGACAGGTTTCAAGGAAACAAAGCGAGTTGCGACTCTAGGCTAACCCTAGATAAATAAAATAAAATTCACGTGTCTTGTCTAAGTAATGCAGTAGACAACTTTTAAATGAAGGGACCGTTTGCATTTTAAAATTGTCCAGGGGTAGCAAGTTTTTCATTTTAAAATGGTTCCTAACTGGCTAAGTAATGACTTTCATCAGACTGCCACTGTTTGGTGTGATGGACTTTCGAATAGGGACAAACTACATCTTCAAGACTAAAATGCTTGCAACAGATCGGCGCGGAGAGTTGGGGAGGGCGGAGGGGTTGGGTGTCCTGTGGGATTATAATTTTCTCTGCCTCGTCTTTGTCTCAACCCTATCTTTCCTTTCTACTATCGCGTTGTGAGACGGCTCGACGTAACTCAAATATTATTACTCAGTAAAACAAACAACAAACCATCAAACCAAATGCCGATTCAAGTATTGGCATCAAGCCAGTTATATTTTTATTATTTACTGTCACTCAACGTTCAGGACCGCCGTGCAGTGCAAAGTTAATGTTGACGTCGGCTTAACGAAAGCACTCGTACATCGCATAATCTATCTATCACATTTTGAAGTCATACAGGCAACAGCTCTAGCAAAAGAGAGAGCAGTTATCGCTTTGGGATCGGCCATGTCGTGACGTTACACTTGAACGTTTTGAAGTTGGAGTGATAGAAGTTACGTTTAACAAATAAGAGTCAATGTTTTACCCTAAGGTGAATGGGTATACTTTCAAAGGAAACAACTCTGCCATTTTCATTTTTTGCCTCCCTTTTCAACGAGAGTCAAGTGTTAAACAGAATAACTTGCCCCCCTCCCCCCCCCCCCCCCACGTGCAGAAAAGTTCTTTCCTTTAAGCGCAGACCCCATTTTAATGGAATGTATCTTCCAGGAAAGCAAATAGGAAGTCACTAACATTGTTGTTGTTCCCCTTTCCAAAAATGGCGGAAAAACATCAACGTGTACTCTTTTACCTACATATTTTTTTCAGGTGACCTTTAGCCTTTCTTACTTATTGTTGAGGATTGGGGAAATGTTGAGTACAAGTTCTAAACATAATTCACACTGAGGTTCAAACTTTCCACGCGTCTCGTATTGTTACAAAAATTCATGGCTTCCACTCGTCTCTGTAGGCCTCGTTTTAATTTAGCCATATACCTAAATCTTGGACCACTGCTCACACCGGGTAGGCGGCAATCGAAAACGCTCTTAACAATCGATTAACGCGGGTCAAAAACCGTTAGAAACAGCGTTTTTGATTGCAAATTGGGGACAATTTGCAATCGAAAACGCTGTTTCTAATGGTTTTTGACCCGCGTTTGTCGACTGCATGTCATTGATGAGCGTTTTCGATTGCCTCCTACCCGGTGTGCTGCTGGTGTAATATTAAAATTTGAACCTGTTGAAAAAATGACCCAACTGGCCACTTTTCAATGTTGAATATCGACCCGTAGAGCATGTTTCAGTGTTGAAAATTGACCTGGGCCAAGTTTGAACATTGAGAATTGACGCGTGGGGTCATGTTTTCACGGGGTCAAAATTTAATGTTATCCGGCTCAAGAACCTCGGGGCGAATACCCCATCATTTAAAGTTTACATACAAATCAGTTTTCCCGATTCAATATGATTTATATTTGATGTGACGCAAAGGATGTAAATTTTTATCAGGTTTGGCAACGTCAAAATCTACAGTCACATAGTACGCTTCAATGGATATATATATAGCCGTTCACTATTCTAAACAGTGAGTTTAGTCTTTAGTCAATAGCCGATAGCAGCATTAGTTGTACTAGTCCAGTACAACTAAGGCGACTAAGACTAAAGACTAAACGCTATGCTAAAAACTAACGATGGCGGATTGTCTGACAAGTTTGCGAAAACGAAATTCCCGACTTCAGAAACCTCTGGTGGCATATATAAGGTCTCTAAATTCGTGAACAAAGTTTTCCAGTTTCTTTCTTGAATAGTAATCAAATAATAAATCATAATCCCTTCTTTTCAAATAAAGCAAAAAAGGAAAACGAGCTAGATCCGCCACGCTTTGTTATTTATTTAACCGTGTCCAATCACGTGTATTTCACCGTTGCGCATAGTTGTACATCTTTACTAAAATGAGTTGTTGTTATTCATTTGTGTGATTGACATTTGGGTTGAAAATGGCTGAACAAGCCAGTGGAACAAGCATGAGTAGGATGAAAATTCGAGTGGAAAAGTCCTCCGAGGGCGAGAAAGCCTTGGAGTGTTTTCTACCTCTAGTGGGTTGACTGGGCGGTCGGGTCGGGCGATGGTGAGGGGTAGCTTTCAGTACTGGTGCGTCCTACTTATTTGGATTATTTTGGGGCAAGGACCGGCAGTGCTTGCTATCTTGCAGTAGATACGGGAAGGGTTGTTTGGACGTTTTTTTCTCATCTGTCCTTTCTCCTTTCTCGCCTACTCTCTGGGAGACGGCTCGATATAGACTGAAATACTATCTCAAAGGGCCGTGAAAACCTAAACGACCAAACAACTAATTACCTCCCGCTGTCATTGTCGTAAACAAAGAAATATTTTTAAAAAAAAAATCCTACAACTACATGTAGTACCCTGGTGCAATGGTATGAGAGTCGGACCTGTATATGGGCTCCGGCTGAAAGCAAATATTTTTAAAAATCTTAACGCGTTACAGCTCTTTATTTTCCTTCTCTCTCCTCCTCCCCCCCCCCCCCACCCAAAAAAAAAGGAAAACGAAATTATCAATGGAATGGTTTCATTAGTTTTCATCACCTCCAGAGCCTTCATTTTTTCTCATTGTTTTGCAAAATTTCATAGCATGCGGGGCAAATCGGATATTTTGCCAATTCTAGTAAGCTCCTAACAGTGTAGAGCCTATATAAATATACTGCGATAGTGACCTAGCATACACATTTTTCCCCAATGCCTCCAACAACGGGTCCTTCCCAGCGGCCCCGCGGAACGAATCCATAATAGAACCGTCTGGGTGCCCGAGTCCGTCTGTCATCTGTGTCAAATTCAAAGATAGTGTGCACGTTGTTCCTGGGATAGGTATCCGACCTAGCCGCCCCAAAACGTGCCTGAGTACGATCGATTGATTGGGGCCTCGGTTTAAATTATTATCTGGAATAGAAGAAGAGCGAAACGTCGGAATTTATGACTAGAACGCTCATACGAACGGCTAAGCAATGCTTTGTGTAAAGCGCTCAGTAGACTTACAAGACCAGCACCACTATCCGAGGTATAGGTCCAAATGCAACATAATTGCATGTCAAACACTTCGGAGAAAGCTTCAGAATAGAATAGAATGACGACATTAGGAGAATAAGTTGCAGAGTTCTAGATGCGAGTGGACAATGGGTGACAATTTTTGTCAGATCTGCTAATAAACCCCTCATCCGAACCGCCTCAACGAGGCTGGATGAGGGACCACAAGCCTGTCAGTTCATCTGCCGTCACACTGTGTCTGGGCAGGCTTAGACATACTAAGCGGTTAACCTGGCTACCAATACTGAGTGCACATACTTCCGCCAGTAAGAGACAACTACCCTTGCTGGCAGCCCGCTAGCGCAGTCGGCAGCGCGTCAGACTGCAGGTCAAGGGGTCCTGAGATCGATTCCCAGACAGGCCACATAACGCTCGTGGAGACTGATCATGAAATATTTTCTACGGTCATTCATTCCCTTCTGCTGATTCAAGAAGGGCAGTTGTCATTTACTGGCGAAAGTATGTGAACTAAGTACTGGTTAAACGTTTAGGAGATCTAATTAAAATCTTAAAGAGCTTCTTCGAGAGCAGAGAACACATTCGAAAGAAGGAACATGGGCCATACCATGGAACAGTGTCATGGAATAGTTTGAGTAAGTTAACTGACCGCCTAGACATGACCTTAGCTGTTTACTTGGCCGTAAATGCTCAACAAAACAAACTCACAACTGCCCTTAAGTCAGCGGAAGGGAGAGAGTGAGCGTAGAAAATATTTCATGACCAATCTTCACGACTGTTCAGGGGCCGAGCTTTGGAATCGAACTCGCGACCGCTTGATCTGCAGACCGACGTGCTGCCGACTGCGCTAGACGGCTCGGTAGGACACATGTCAAATTCTGAGGGTACAAACTCTCTGCATAGGGTAAAGGTGATTTCTAGAATCTCCACATGTAACGCCTTTCGTGCCTGAACTGGTCCTCCATGTGTGAACGAGACCTTGGCATGTAAATGGGCGGTTCATCAATGAAAACAACGAAAACAACAAAAAATAAAATCGGTAATGTGAATTGAATCTCCTCCAGTGACCGGGTCCTCCATGGTCGGAAAGGATTCACCACGAGTGAACGAAACCGTTATAGGTGAACCAAACAAGAAGATGTAAACTTGATCTGCACGTGCGAACATGTACCTGTATTCTACGTCTGACAGGGCCTCCATGTATGAACATTTCTGCTTGTTAGAATGGCTTCTCCAGGTGTGGACGAGATACCCACATATAAACGGAACGGGACGTGTGAACGAGATAGGTACATATGTACGTATGAACGGGACACCCATCTGTGAAAAGGTGCTGCACGCTAGATGGAGACCTTCGCGGGTCCTGTATTTTTCAAAGATCCAGCACGTAAAACGGGACATGCAGTCTGATTATCCAAGTATCCAAGGGATCGCCACAGGCGAACGGACAATCCATGGTTGAACGGGCTCTGCGCCTGTGAAGTGTAAACGGGACCTCCACGTGTTAACGGGATCCGCATGTGAGAAAGGAACCTTCATTTGTGAACGGGTCGTCCATATGTGAGCAGGAACTGCATTTGCGAACAGGACCGCCACCTGTAAATGGATCTTCCACAAGTGAACGGACCTCCACATGTGTATTGGACCGCTACATGTGAACGGGGCCTGCACAAGTGAACGACATCTGCAAGGCTGTACCTGCGAAAGGGAACTACATATGCGAACGGGATGTCCATATAGGAACCGGGCTTGCATTTTTCAACGGATCCTCTACGTGTTAATGGGACTGTCCATGTGTGAACGAAACGTGAATGTATGAACAGGACCTCATTCCGATGTAACATTTAGCCTCAGATGCGCAATACGTGAATATTATACAAGTTTCTATCACAAATATGTTTGGACTGTATTGACAAGTTTCAAGGAAACATAGCGAGTTGCGACTCTAGACTGACGCTAGATGAATCCCCCTCCCAAGGAAATAATGCTATACAAGATTCTGTCACAAATATGTTTGGACTGTATTGACAGGTTTCAAGGAAACAAAGCGAGTTGCGACTCTAGACTAACCCTAGATAAACTAGAAAATGTGTTTATGAAACACTATGCCCCCAACCATATGCTTGTCTCTAGAGAAGGTTCATCCAATAATGCTTGTACCTTTGTACCATAGGCTTACAATGCACTAAGTCGAAAAAGGGGCTTAACTCAGTCAAAAATTTACGAATTGTTTTTGAAAGTTAATCAGGTCATCTACACCTTGGGCAATATCAACCTGCAAAAATCATGATCCTAGCGTCAGGGGTTCTCCAGATATTTTGTTCACAAGCTTCTATAGGCAAATAATGCACTAAGTTGAAAAAGGGGCATAACTCAATCCAAAATTTACAAATTATTTTCAAAAGTTAATCAGGTCATCTACACCACAGGCAGTATCTTCCTGCATAAAATCATGCTCCTAGCATCAGGTGTTCTTGAGATATTTTGTTCACAAGGTTCCATAGGCTTACAATGCACTAAGTCGAAAAAGGGGCATAACTCAATCAAAAATTCATGATTTCTTTTCAAAAGTTAATCAGATCATCTACACCACAGGCAGTATCTTCCTGCAAAAGATCATGCTCCTAACAATGCACTAAGTCGAAAAAGGGGCATAACTTTGTCAAAAATTCACAAATTTGTTTCAAAAGTTAATCAGGTCATCTACACCTTAGGCATTCTCATCCTGCAAAACCTCATGATCCTAGCATCAGGGGTTCTTGAGATATTTTGTTCACAAGTTTCCACAGGCTAAGTCGAAAAAGGGGCATAACTCTGGAAATACATGACCGGCGGAAAAAAGGGCATAGCTTTGTCAAAAATTCACGAATTTGTTTCAAAAGTTAATCAGGTCATCTACACCTTGGGCATTCTCATCCTGCAAAACCTCATGATCCTAGCATCAGGGGTTCTTGAGATATTTTGTTCACAAGGTTCCACAGGCTAAGTCGTAAAAGGGGCATAATTCTGGAAATACATTGCCAGCGGAAAAATAAAAAAATACAGGTCTGCTTATTTTCCATACTGATCATGTGTATAAAGTTTCAAGTTCCTAGCTCTTATTGTTCTTGACTATATGTAAGGGTACCTTTGTACCATAGGCCTCAATGCACTAAGTCGAAAAAGGGGAATAACTCAATCAAAAATTCACAAATTTTTTTCAAAAGTTAATCAGGTCATCTACACCGCAGGCAGTATCTTCCTGCAAATAATCATGCTCCTAGCTTTAGGGGTTCTTGAGATATTTTGTTCACAAGGTTCCATCAGCTTACAATGCACTAAGTCGAAAAAGGGGCATAACTCGGTCAAAAATTCACGAATTTGTTTCAAAAGTTAATCAGGTCATCTACACCTTGGGCATTCTCATCTTGCAAAACCTCATGATCCTAGCATCAGGGGTTCTTGAGATATTTTGTTCTCAAGGTTCCACAGGCTAAGTCGAAAAAGGGGCATAACTCTGGAAATACATTGCCGGCGGAAAAATAAAAAAAATAGGGGTCTGCTTATTTTCCATACTGATCATGTGTATAAAGTTTCAAGTTCCTAGCTCTTATTATTCTTGACTATATGTAAAGGTACCTTTGTACCATAGGCCTCAATGCACTAAGTCGAAAAAGGGGAATAACTCAATCAAAAATTCACGAATTTTTTTCAAAAGTTAATCAGGTCATCTACACCACAGGCAGTATCTTCCTGCAAATAATCATGCTCCTAGCTTCAGGGGTTCTTGAGATATTTTGTTCACAAGGTTCCATAGGCTTACAATGCACTAAGTCGAAAAAGGGGCATAACTCGGTCAAAAATTCACGAATTTGTTTCAAAAATTAATCAGGTCATCTAAACCTTGGGCATTCCCATCTTGCAAAGCCTCATGATCCTAGCATCAGGGGTTCTTGAGATATTTTGTTCACAAGGTTCCACAGGCTAAGTCGAAAAAGGGGCATAACTCTGGAAATACATTGCCGGCGGAAAAATAAAAAAATACGGGTCTGCTTATTTTCCATACTGATCATGTGTATAAAGTTTCAAGTTCCTAGCTCTTATTGTTCTTGACTATATGTAAGGGTACCTTTGTACCATAGGCCTCAATGCACTAAGTCGAAAAAGGGGAATAACTCGATCAAAAATTCACGAATTATTTTCAAAAGTTAATCAGGTCATCTACACCACAGGCAGTATCTTCCTGCAAAAAATCATGCTCCTAGCTTCAGGGGTTTTTGAGATATTTTGTTCACAAGGTTCCATAGGCTTACAATGCACTAAGTGGAAAAAGGGGCATAACTCGGTCAAAAATTCACGAATTTGTTTCAAAAGTTAATCAGGTCATCTACACCTTGGGCATTCTCATCCTGCAAAACCTCATGATCCTAGCATCAGGGGTTCTTGAGATATTTTGTTCACAAGGTTCCGCAGGCTAAGTCGAAAAAGGGGCATAACTCTTGAAATATGTGACCCGCGGAAAAAAGAAAAAACACATGTTCGCTTATTTTTCATACTGATCATGTGTATACAGTTTCAAGCTCCTAGCTCTCACGGTTCTTGATATGACAGATGGACAGACGGACAGACGGACAGGCCCAAACCAATATGCCCCCACAATTTCTCCGAAATTGGGGGCATAAAAAGAAAAAACACGTGCTCGCTTATTTTTCATACTGATCATGTGTATAAAGTTTCAAGCTCCTAGCTCTTATGGTTCTTGAGATAGAGGACAGACGGACAGACGGACAGACGGACAGACGGACGGACGGACAGACGGACAGACGGACAGGCCCAAACCAATATGCCCCCACAATTTCTCCGAAATTGGGGGCATAATAAAATAAAATTCACGTGTCTTGTCTAAGTAATGCAGAAGACAACTTTTAAATGAAGGGACCATTTGCCTTTTAAAATTGTCCAGGGGTAGCAAGTTTTTCATTTTAAAATGGTTCCTAACTGGCTAAGTAATGACTTTCATCAGACTGCCACTGTTTGGTGTGATGGACTTTCGAATAGGGACAAACTACATCTTCAAGACTAAAATGCTTGCAACAGATCGGCGCGGAGAGTTGGGGAGGGCGGAGGGGTTGGGTGTCCTTTGGGATTATAATTTTCTCTGCCTCGTCTTTGTCTCAACCCTATCTTTCCTTTCTACTATCGCGTTGTGAGACGGCTCGGCGTAACTCAGTAAAACAAACAACAAACCATCAAACCAAATGCCGATTCAAGTATTGGCATCAAGCCAGTTATATTTTAGGTTTTCATTATTTACTGTCACTCAACGTTCAGGACCGCCGTGCAGTGCAAAGTTAATGTTGACGTCGGCTTAACGAAAGCACTCGTACATCGCATAATCTATCTATCACATTTTGAAGTCATACAGGCAACAGCTCTAGCAAAAGAGAGAGCAGTTATCGCTTTGGGCTCGGCCATGTCGTGACGTTACACTTAAACGTTTTGAAGTTGGAGTGATAGAAGTTACGTTTAACAAATAAGAGTCAATGTTTTACCCTAAGGTGAATGGGTATACTTTCAAAGGAAACAACTCTGCCATTTTCATTTTTTGCCTCCCTTTTCAACGAGAGTCAAGTGTTAAACAGAATAACTTGCCCCCCCTCCCCCCCGTCTCCCCCCCCCCCCCCCCCACGTGCAGAAAAGTTCTTTCCTTTAAGCGCAGACCCCATTTTAATGGAATTTATCTTCCAGGAAAGCAAATAGGAAGTCACTAACATTGTTGTTGTTCCCCTTTCCAAAAATGGCGGAAAAACATCAACTTGTACTCTTTTACCTACATATTTTTTTCAGGTCACCTTTAGCCTTTCTTACTTATTGTTGAGGATTGGGGAAATGTTGAGTACAAGTTCTAAACATAATTCGCACTGAGGTTCAAACTTCCCACGCGTCTCGTATTGTTACAAAAAGTCCAGGCTTCCACTTGTCTCTGTAGGCCTCGTTTTAATTTAGCCATATACCTAAATCTTGGGCCACCGCTCACACCGGGTAGGCGGCAATCGAAAACGCTCTTAACAATCGATTAACGCGGGTCAAAAACCGTTAGAAACAGCGTTTTCGATTGCAAAATGGGGACAATTTGCAATCGAAAACGCTGTTTCTAATGGTTTTTGACCCGCGTTTGTCGACTGCATGAGCGTTTTCGATTGCCTCCTACCCGGTGTGCTGCTGGTGTAATATTAAAATTTGAACCTGTTGAAAAAATGACCCAACTGGCCACTTTTCAATGTTGAATATCGACCCGTAGAGCATGTTTCAGTGTTGAAAATTGACCTGGGCCAAGTTTGAACATTGAGAATTGACGCGTGGGGTCATGTTTTCACGGGGTCAAAATTTAATGTTATCCGGCTCAAGAACCTCGGGGCGAATACCCCATCATTTAAAGTTTACATTGTAGTATACAAATCAGTTTTCCCGATTCAATATGATTTATATTTGATGTGACGCAAAGGATGTAAATTTTTATCAGGTTTGGCAACGTCGAATTCTACAGTCACATTGGACGCTTCATAGCCGTTCACTATTCTAAACAGTGAGTTTAGTCTTTAGTCAATAGCCGATAGCAGCATTAGTTGTACTAGTCCAGTAATAACTTGGTATTTTGTCTGTATTAAAAAAGAAGCCGAACTTCAAATCTTTTTATTTTTTGTCTTATTCCTGTGACTTTGTTGGAAGGTTGGTTGGTTGATTTGATGCTTAACGTCCACGATAAACAACTAAGGTCATGTCGGGACGGTCAGTTAACCTAACCACACTATTACTGGGCAGGCTTAGACCTCCTAAGCGGTTAACCAGTACTAAGTGCACATACTTTCGCCAGTAACTGACAACTGCCCTTCTTGAATCAGCGGAAGGAGAAACGAAAGTATGCGGCCAGACCGGGATTCGAACCCAGGACCTCTGATTTACGAGTCAGGTGCCCTACCGATTGCGCTACCCGGCCCGGCTTGTTGGAAGGACAAAAGTTATTACCCAAATGACCAGTGTGATATCCACGTGGAACGTATCTGAATATGTATGACTTTAGGCTGTCAATTTTCATCAAATGGTCTTAGTTTGCGGACAGGTTTTTGAAATTTGCTGTTTCATGCAAGTAACTGCATCATTAGACGTCAGGCTAAGATACATGAGACCTTTATGAGAAATTGGCGGAAGTCGAGCTTTATCACTATGCACAGTCTTACGTGGATTGATTAGATTATTAAAGTATGAACAGCGAAAACCCAGGTTCAGAATTAATGAACGGAGTTTAATACTTTGTTAACATGCAGTCTGGTATACTCTCCTCTCTCCAAGTTAAGAATTTCTCATCCTTCTGGTTAAAAAAATCATGGATCAGCTTCTTAGTACAATTTAAAGATGTCCTAGCACTTTTCCACGGACAGCTCCATCTTAAAAAGTAACAACTATTGATAACGTCATGTGCGACGTCATGACGCCAACGTTTCCTATTTTAACGTTGCACGTAAAATGGTGATGTCTCTGTCATTTTGATGTAAACAGTGTATTGATATCTGTATTATTAAACAAGAGGTAATAATTTTAAAGTGTATCAGATATTATGAAACACCCTGTTGAACTGTTAAAAAGACGTATCACCACTTCAAATCTCTCTCTCTCATAAAAAAAACATCTCTCTCTCTCATCAAAAAAAAAAAAAAAAAAAAAAACACGTGTCTTGTTCATGCTTTCTGTTCCTCCTGACGTACCTTGTTTAAGTTTTCATCAAATGAAACAACGAAGTGTTTCTTTCCCATGAGCGTTTCGGTAGTACTAAGGAAGTCCAAAGGTGGTCAGATATGAACATTTTGTTGCACCACCACTGAACTGCTTAGCAATGAAACTATCAGAAAACAGTTTTTGAAACAGTTTGTCAGTTTTTGCACTTGCACTGCAAGAGAATTGATTGATTACTGTTTTCATAGCACAGAGAATTTCAGAAGTTAAAACTTCTTCATAAGTAACAAACTTTTTCAAGGTGCTGTTGGTACAACCAAGTCTTCTCTTCTTTGGACTTTTGGCTCCGAGTTTGATTCCTCTGTTTCAGTACTAGATTGCTCCTTTTTACCCCCCCCCCCCCCCCCAAAAAAAAAAAAAGAAAAAAAGAACCAAACAAAGGCTTAACTTCTTCCTTCAAACACTACTGGACAAAGCACCCCTTCATCTTCTTGTAATATTGCATGCGTATGTATGTATAGGAATAAAGTCACACCCTACTCGTTTCTTAAATTAGTTATTATTGGTTATTTTAGTAAACATGGTTGCTAAGTTTGCATATTATGCTTTCGGAAAACCCATTTATTACTTACCTTGGAGAACTGATATATTTCTATTGCGATTAATTCCGTAAAATGTCTCTGATCCATGCCGTTCCGTTTTAGAACCTTTTCTGCAAAATAGCAATAGCCATACCGAATTATCAAACTGCCCATTTTCCGTTTGGGGGGGAGGGGACTACGGGTATAAAGTGGCTCAAAGATTTCAATTCACTATATAGTCGTTCTTCCTATAGCCTTTTCCGGGGAAGGGGGAAACTCTCTGACAGCAATCATTCTTGTATGTAACTCGCTTTTGTATCCTCATACACATGGCCATAGAGTTTCATCAATATGTTCCAAACCGTAACCTAGGTAATATAGCATAAACACTAATTAAGGGGAACTCCGAAACTAACTTACTTTTTCCAACCATTTTAGTTAATCAAATCTCGGATATTTCGATGTTTCGAAGTGTACCCCTTCCTAAAGCAAGACAAAAGTTGGAAAAATAAATCTTATCTGTTGCCTCCTGGTCGCCGCCAAGAGGTAGAAGAGAGATTTGAACAAGTAACCTTCTCCTTTCTGAATTTAAACTGTTCAATGAAAAGTCATGTGCACTGGTTCACAACCATTTAACTGAAATTTAAGGAAAATTTCACTCTAGGAAATTCTACATTGAAGTCACAGATTTTGCATGTTCCTTCTGACAATGTGCATGGAGATAGAGAGAAAACTCAGATACTGTTTTAGTAAGCCTTTATTTAAACATGAAATTAAAAATTTAACGTTGTTTTTTAGAATTAAGGAAGGATTGTACTCTTGGGCTTTGTTTGCCTTTGTTAGTTAAAATGTTTCAAGGTAAAAACTTAAAGCTGCCATTCCAAATGTGAAACGAGCAGTAAAATTTATTAAAATTGTAATCAGTTAGAGTATCTAAAGTATTGACTCAATGAAGGCGAAATTTTAGTTTCAACAATATTTTATTTATCAAATTTTAGTACATGTACATAGTATAGAAAATATTGACCAGGATTTGAAATTTTGACTTATCCTACCTGTCCCCGGATTTGGTAAAAAGTCGCACAATCATACGGATATTTTCGGGAAAATTTCGCGCGCGCGCACAAACGTATGCTTAAGAAAGTCGCACCAACGTAGGGCAATTGGTTTAAGGTATAGTCGCGCAACCGTTCTGCATTTCACCCGTCATATCTATGTATCTGTGGAATATGTCAGTAAAAAGGCCTTACTACGGCTGAGGCCATCATATCGGAAACAACCACATTTGTTGGGGTCAATGGGGTAATGAGAGAGCAAACATTTTTATACGCGGCATGCCGTCTTTATCTCACACATAATGCAATGAAGTTTCATAGGTTATTGAGTTATGTCGCGCACAAGATAAAGTTACCGACGGACGGATAGCCGGATAACGCCATTTCGAAACGGGCGTATTGATATAAAACAAGAAATACTAGATGGAAGAAAGCAGTCGCTTATACAGGAAGGTGTTTTTCCATGAGATGACAGCCTATTTGAATAAATGAAAGTGGGAGAAAGTATGTTTCTCGCAGTGATTTATAGATGTTGAAGTCATTCGTTCATTTTGTTCACTCTTAAACAAATGGTGAGCTTCTTGTCAAAAATGTTTGTTTTCTGATTGTAGGGGTACACTTTAACAATCATGCTGTATCTTCAGTTTTAGGGATATACTGTAAAAATTCTAAATATCGGGGCTGACAGTTCTCAGCAAATAGCGTAGATCCAGGTCTGACTGCTCCTTAAGAGCGCATTACTACATTAAATTGTATAACAAAACTGTCCCATTTTAGGACAGTTATAATATTTATTTTTATGTCCCAATTTTTGGAATATTTAAGATAGCACCGCTGCCATGGTCCGCTTAGCAACAGAGCCTGAAATTAGAAATCAACAGCAATAAGGTGATATGCCTGCAAAGCAAACACTACTGGAACATGAATGCAAATGACTAGTTAGCTAGTGCTGGGGCTTATATAACCTTACATGCTTTTTGAAACTGAATATCGGCTCTAGGGGTAACGTATATTATAGGTCCTCGATAGAAAATAACGAACACATAAGTTAGGCAGGCTACTCCTCACACACTCTAGTCTTTGCATGCTTCTTCCATGTTGGGCGTAATAAAGCCTGATGTAAATTATGACCGCTATGAACGATTCGTTGAATTTGCAGCGGCCTGTACATGTATTCTCGTGGATATCAATGTTCTACATTAAATTGGACATGTTTGGTCTTGTTAACTTTATCATATTATTCTATGATTTCCTGTTAGTCCAGACAGAGACAAAACTCCGTTCCTGAATATGTTAACAAATCTCACACTGCCTCTATGGAAATAAGCCTACTACTGTCAGCGTTAAGCCAGTTTGGAAAACGTCGTGTATTTTGACTGCATGATTGCAGATTAGTTTCTCACTGCTTCTTTTCGAGACATAATTGAGCCGCGACACGAGAAAACCAACAATGTGGTTGTGCGCCCAGCGCAGACTCACACCAGCCTAGGCATCCGTCCAGTCTAGTCAGAGTCTTCGTTGTGTGCTTAAAGCGTAGCTAAGGGTCTAAGCTACCTCCATGCGGACAGCGAAAACTCTGATCAGACTGGGCGGATGCCCAGACTGATCTGAGTCTTCGCTGGGCGCCCAACCACTTTGTTGGTTTTCTCGTGTCGCGGCTCATTAGTATTATTGTCTTATTTGATTGATCGCCCTATTTTTGCCATACTTTTGGACAGTGTACTTGAGCAAGCACTGTAGATCCAGATGAGATGCAGGCTACTTTTATTTTTGATATCCTGACATGATTGAAAGTCTTGCTATACTGCGAAGATAAAACGTTCAATTGCAGAAATGGTTGTGATGTCCAAATATCAAATGTAATTATGGTAGGCCTCGTCATATCTGACTCTAAAGACAAGATTATCACGAGAGCAAACCGATATGAGTCAATAACAAATATTGATAGCAGCCAGTAATCGGTGGATTAAACTTTTGACACCAATCACAAATGGCCAATTGGGTGAAGATTCTGGCGAAATTATTCATCTGGAAATGCAACATTACACTTAATTATGATTGTGATTGCTCTTAGCTGTACGCATGATTTACTGTATACCAAACATCCGAAATAAGGTATCTTAGAAAAGATCTAAGAATAAGACATCGTAGAGCAAAATCAAATACATGTAGTTCTCTAATTAAAGACATAGGCCCACAGAAGTTGTCGTTTACTGAAGAAAATGGTCATTTACATACTTCCTGCAACAGTGAAGTGAAGTTTTTCCTATATCAGAGGATTCGAAGTGAGCTGAAAATTCGAGATGTTTAAAAATGCTGCGATATATCTAAAAGAAATTCCACGTTTTGTTGGTTCAATTCTGACTGACACATAGAACCCGAAAGTGCGAAAGCCGCGGCATCCCAACAGGATACATTGGACATGTGGAAACAGATAGGACTCATATCAACATCAGCATTATTTATACGAGACTGAGCAGAGTTCTTGTCTCTCCTCTGACTCTGTATATTGTTCATGCGGACATGACCTCTGATCAGGCGACGGAAACACTCTTCACATTCGCCGTACAGCACCTCAAAACCTGACACGGGTCATATATAATTGTTATCGATAAATCCTACTTGATCTGTTGGAACAGCCTATTGGAACACAGAGATCCGGGAGTTAATCAACAATAATTAGTCATTTATCCAATTTAAAGGGCAGTCTTTGTCATTGTGGGAATCGCATCGTAGTAGATGTTTTGACTGAGCGAGTTGGTGAAGTGGCAAATACCAAAGGCGTAGCTACCTATACGGCAAATACGCAAGTGCGTATTGAAATTTTGTCAAAATTGACAAAATTTCAAAACGCACCTGCATATTTGCATGCTGAATATTTATAAATTAGACAAGATTTCAATACCAATTACCAAAGTTGCTGAAATACTAGCTTTCCCTTCAAGAAGTAGAGAATAAAACATGGTTGTGCGTATTATGAAATTGCCCCTAGTTACGCCCCTGAATACCTTCGTTTAAGTAACGTGTACTTCTGAATTGCCTACCTTGCCGGTATGCTTTTCCAGTACCTGGAGTATCTTGTCAGCGTATTTGCGCGTAGACTTAGGAGTTAACAAAATAACATATCAATTGTTGATGAGTTAAAATATCATAAAACAAGAATTAGAGAACAATCATGACTTTTTCTTAGATGCTCCATACACAATCTCGTAGCAAATAAGCAAATAGAAAATAAAAGCTACCCTGTCTTCCATGTAAAGCATGCTACTGGCAGAACTTCTAGGATATTTGAAACTAACGACCAAAATGGAGCTGTCCGGGCCGATATGCCTGGTAACGTGACAGTAGACATGTAATAACCTCTAACTATTGAGTGATACAGTTGATGTTAATTATGTTAGAACTTGCAGTGATATGTTGGTATCTGCTCAAAACGTATTTGCTTAAAAATGTAAGGTCTAATAGCTGCATGACACAGCAGCCTTAATTGCGTCGCATGAAAAGATACCTTAAGCATGGCCATATGTTATTGCAGTCTGATCAGAGTCTTTCTTATTCGCATTCTCCGTCGATGAATCCTGGCGAATGTGTAAATGGAAAAGTGATTTTTCTTGAAGGTTTATTGTACACACTTGGCTTCACGCGACGCCAATCAGTCATGATAAACGTGAGGCATGACCATATGTAGTCTCTGTTGCTGCGAGTAGGTATAGCTGCATGTACCTGGTTAAGGACCAATAATATGTGATGTGGTTTCCGAAACAAAGTACGTTCTGGATCCTTCGGTAACATATCATCTCAAAAATTTGATTCGGCAGTAAAACTACTGACTAAGACTGAGGAATATAAAGGAAAGAACTTGGAGCTGAAAAGATGACCTTTTCCTTTCATATATCGATAAGTGTTGTAAGAGAATATTCATCATGTGCGATACAAGGAGCCTTCGTCGCTAAAATTGACCAAATACGCTTGAAGTGTGCAACTGTTTCTAAAATCTGTCAATAACCTTGATGACGCTATAACTAATAAAAACGTCTATTAAAGTTGATGCTTCGTCGTGTCATTAAATCAGCGATGTGTGGCTACGGAACTTATGACAATTATACCAAAACCGAGCCACATTTTAGTCTGATAGAATTTATCAGTCACCTGAGGAATATTTTTATAAGTGAGCAGGCAAAGCATTTGTATAATCATGAATATTGACTGGAAGAAGGCAGCTGCTATCGCCATTGCCAGTTTTCAAATCCCGCGGCTACGAAAACATTCAAAACATTATTGAACGTGTTATACACAAGAGAGGTTGTGTTTAAAACGCCATTATTCAAATAGAATAAGATTACTGACTTAATTGACAGTTTAATTTTAACGCGCCGGTCCAAAATGGTCTGAAATTCTACTTAATTTCATTAAAAGAGTTCTTAATGTGCTAGCTAACTTTATGCTTTAAACTTGACTTGTATTCGAGAGTTAAAGCTTTTAGAGGCTGAAAGCTGCGAGCGACACTGGAGATGCTTGGCGCATGTGAGAGAAGGAAAACTGCCTGCGCATTTGGGTCAACAATAATTTGAGACGCGACACGTTAAAAATAACAAAGTGGTTGTGAGCCCATCGCAGACTCAGATCAGCCTGGGCATCCACCCAGTCCGCTCAGACTCTTGCCTAAGCGCTTAAAGGGTAGCTAAGGGTATAAGCTACCTCCATGCGACCAGCGAAGACTCTGATCAGACCGGGCGGATGCCCAGGCAGATTTGAGTCTGCGCTGGGCGCACAACCACTTTGTTGGTTTTGCCGTGTCGCGGCTCAATTAATGCTTGTATGTTCATATGATTCTACGAAACGATTATCTGTACGAAAAGCAAGAGAACTAGCCACAACCTATCGAAGTGATTTATGGCATGTAAAAACCAGCCACTAGACTCAGACCAATCTAAGAATCTGTGCAGACTAATCATTATCTTTGCAATTAACTATTCGGTTTCTCAAGATTCTTAAAATCGCATGACACGATTGAAAACGTCCGTGGACAGTCAAGATTTGCATAGGCACTTTTCTTTGATCATGCCAGAATGTGACCAAAACAGGTCATGGGACAAAACTATGTGGTCTTCACATATGTGAAGCAGAGAAAAAGAGTTCATACCCAAATGAAAGTGTTTTCATGGTTATATGAAATTATATTTACGCGGATTGCATCGACGTCTGTTTTTTTTTTCGATTTTGAGCATCTTCGATGAAACAGTGACTCTTGCAAAATACGAAAAACAAATGAACTGTGGCAACAAAGAGTATCGCAAACTGAAGTCTAAGTTTATGAATGGAACATGTTAAACAAGTACTTTCTAAATCTTTAGTAGGTAAAATTCACCCTCTCTGTCTGTCTCTCTCTGCACAGATATTACCTTGCCAGTCAGCTTATATTTCTATTATTTTATTGACATGCCCAGTTAATAAGAGAGAGAAAGGAGAAGGGAGGCAGGAACATGATTGGAGACTCGGCTACCGGTCCCTATATTTTTTCTGACCTGATTCTTGGGTAAACAAAGCATATAAGGTAAAGAAAATCAAGAAATATAAAACGTATGACTCGGAGGTTCTGATTTAGGCATAGAATGCTGTAAAAAGGAGGCAACTTTCTTTAAAACGAGCTTTAGAGCTTTAATGCAAACAGTGTAGACCATTGTCAGACGCCGCCAGAACGCCGCCTCTTGCGGCGTCTGATAATGGTCTACACCGTTTGCCTTTGTCCTTTTTATACAATACCAGGTATGGATACACATTCGGGGGGAGCGACTTTTCGATTTATGTTTTTTTGCCACCAATTCCAATGGGAGTCAACTCTCCTAGGAGATACTTCTTTCCTTTTAGAGTGAAACTCATTTGGAAGAGGTACATCTTCCATGTATGCAAATAAGAAGATGTACAAGTTGTTGAAATCAAGCATGTCCAGGCCCAAAGGTAATTAAACTTCCTTTCATGCTCAATTTAGCTGAGCAAGAAAATTCAACCCCATATCAGAAAAAAATCCTATGTAGTTTGCAGAGATGTTTATTGTTTCCAGTGCTTGCTCTTCACATACTTGCTCTGTTTGGAACGCAGAAAAAAGTTTGGTTTAGTATTTTAAATTTTATTCAAAATTAAACTTTTACCACCCTCTCGGCTGAGCATGAAAAGAAAGTTCTGTAACCTCTGAGCCTGTTTGCAAACATGTTTCAGATCAGTTCAAAACCGTAAAATAATATGTTATTGCATTAACAATCTCTCAATGTTAAACAGTTGTTGCAAAACAATTTATTGCACCCACGAGCGGGTAAGATTCTTTAAAAAGAAATCGATCGTCGTTAAACTGACTTTTAACATGAAATGCTTTTGCCAAACGTATGAGCCTATTGGGATGCAAACCTGCTTTGCTTTTTGATCTCTAGTTTTAACGGGCACTTTTCCTAAAATATTCAAGGATAGAAATCAGTCTGATATAAGAAAAAAACTTCATGTTTTAGATACCGGGAAGTCATGTTAAAACATTTCGCTCTTAATCGAGCTATCTTCCAAATGAAAGGAAGGGAGAGAAAAAAGGTGAGACAGAAAAGAGTGTCAGCCAGTTATCCTTGTTGTCATGTCTGAAGTCAATAGGCCTATCAGAAGGACACCCAAGTGCCGTAAGTGTCAGGGATCTTTGCTGAAAGGCGTGTTTCTTTTCACTAAATGCATTCCTTGAGAGGCAGTCAAGGGAGATTCTTAGCCGTCTCTGTTTGCAGAAGCGTGTCGTAGTTCACTTGCTTTGTGGCTTCTCGGATGACTTCAGACCATTTCGAATAGTTTCTCAAGTGTCTCAGCTTTGCTAGTAGTAGTCAATCGCACTGTTATTTCTCCATATCTATCATCATACTTTTATCGATAATCCGCCTTAATTTGGCGACACAGCTTTGTGAGACATAAAGCTCTAGGAGTCAATCAACAATAATTTGTCGTTTTACCAATAGTTTGTCTTTTTGAGAACCTCATGATATTAAATGAACATAATAGGTATCGCACGTAAGCAAAGGACGCAAGTAAGCAAGATACGGTTACAAACTAAAGCCTTTGCCGATCTGTCATTGACACGATTTATAAAATTGGGAAATGCATTTTGGAAGGGCTTAATAATAGATAGTGAGTGAGTGAACTCGCGTTTAACATCCCACCAGCATATAGGTCATATGGAGACAGACCTCTGTTTAGGGTTAAAGGTCTCATCCGAAAGACCGGAGAAGCCGGGAATCGGACCCGTGACCCCTGGATTAGTAGTCACGCGCCTTATCCACTGCATTACCGCTCTCCTAATAGATAGCGATGACCAGGGTGTACTCCAAGATACCGCATTTCTTCCCTTATAAGACGGGCTTTCTTTCCTTTCAAAACAATCAAAAAATCTAGATCCGTCTTACAAGACGGATCTAGATTTTTGGATTGTTTTAGAAGGAAAAACCCATTTCAAAGCAGAATTACATAAGACTGAATTAGGGTTTTTGGTCTTTATAGGAGGAAACCCCCTGTTACCGCCGAATAAATACGGTGAGAAAGAAAAAAAAATGTGAATTTCACAGGACAAAACGGAAAAAAGGACATTTGTTACAACGAAGAACCCTGAACTGCTGCATCTGAAGAAGCACCTTAAAACGACCATTAATAAGAATTCTTGAGGTTTAACTCAATTTGTATTCTCACTCAATTCACTACAATGCCTTGAAAATCGAGTTCCGCTTAGGCCGGCATTAGGGGGCGTATGCAGCCTTGTAAACGACATTTCTATTATATATAGTGATTCAATAAAACCGAGACTTGGGTGTTCATTCATGTATGTATTCTTAGTTTTTAAGCGCAACCTGCATAGGTTCTATGAACAACACATTATCTTAAACTTTGAGACTCGATATACACTAAGAGGCAAAAGAAAACAAACAATTCATAGTTGATGTATCGTGAATCTAGTGCATTGTTTTAACCCTATACAAAGCGCATGGAGAGGAAAACCTGTAACATCTCAATAGCATTGTCATCATGTAAATCAAACGTAAAAAAACCCCGAAACTTTTATATACTGAACAACGGCCAACTGATAAATGCCATTGTCATATGAACTGCGTCACGACAAAACCAACAATGTGGTTGTGCGCCCAGTGCAGACTCAGATCAGCCTGGGCACCCACCCAGTTTGATCAGACGCTTCTTTAAGTGCTCGAAAGATAGCGAAGGATCTTAGCTACCTCCATGCGGACAGCGAAGACTCTGATCAGACTGGGCGGATGCCCAGGCTGATCTGAGTCTGCGCTGGGCGCACAACCACATTTTTGGTTTTGCCGTGTCGCGGCTCATATGTTAGTGTCTTAAAGAGTCGTAAATATTTGTAGTTGGACATAACTCCACTTAAAGGCTTTATTTGATTTTATTTAACCAATCATACAAAAAAATGAGATCAGTTCCAATACTAGGAGCTAATGATAAAAACAAAAGAAAAAATATCATTATTTTCATACTTGGATGTGATTTTATAGAGAGTTTGCTATGAAAACATAAATCAATACCTAAAAAAATATGAAGTTCAGAAAAATATTAATTGGTATAAACGTTCATACCATTACAGTCAAATGTCATCAATCAGAAAAAAAAAACTAAAAAGGAAAGGCAACAAGGGTTTTACCAATGTGAAGCACCCACTGAGATAGAAAAATAATCCGATCGATAAAAGGCTATGCCCAAGACAAAAACTGCTCATAAACGTTTGTTTCTTTGCATTTGGTCGACATACTGTAAAAAAAAATAAATAAATAAATGAAAAAAACAACAACAAGAAATACCGTCAGTTGCAAGTGATCGTCACAAAGTAACTTTCGCCGCGTCACGCAGAAACGTATTTTTGAAAAGAAAAGACTCAACCGTGCAATCTAGCTATTCCTTAGGGTACCCACTTCATGAGTGCGAACAGCAAAGTCTCTGATTAGTCTGCGCGGCTGCTCGCATATGCGATAAGCATCCTTTTTGTGTTGCGACTCAGTTAACGATCATCTCTTCAAACTGATAAAATTAGCCTCTCGGACAGCGCAATTTGTAAATAATCATTACAGAAAATGGGGCACAACGTATATGCAAACATTAAACGCTCAAATCAGCCTGTGCGTCCGCGCAGTCTGAACAGAGAGTTTGCTCTTCGAAGACATGTATGAACCCTTAGAAATCTATAGGCGCTAAAACAAAAACTTTACCCAGGCTACAAGGATGTGCATTCGCTTTTCGCAGCTCATTCCTAAAGAAACGTTAAACCGTAACGCGGCACATTGGATATAGTGCTTTGAAGTGAGCTGTCAGTTTCTACCACGCTGATTGGATAAGTATAGACTTTTCAAGCCATGATTAGGGCATGTCAGACTGTTTCCAGACAATGCAGATCATTCATCGACCAAAATACAACAAAAAAAAAACACTTCTTACATAGAAATTTTGTTACGAAATGAATATATTCCATATGTATTCTCTGTTTGTAGTATTTTTCTTCTTTATGTGTTCTAGCTAGTTGTCTTAGTTTTCTTTCTGTCATCTTGCAGCTTTCTTTCTCAGTATGTCCTACTATAAAATGAGCCACATCATGTGATTTCCAAGAAAGTGGCATTGGTGAAAAACAAAGGCTCTGATCAGACTGCACATAAGTGCAGTCTGATCAGAGCCTGTGCTTGTCACATCAGCCTTCTATAGAAGTGACCCCAGCGACAGAGCCAACAGCTAGGTATCTGACTACCCTATGTCGAACAGGAGGAGGATCTGAATATCATATGACAAAATTGCCACTTAGTTGGAAGTTACATGCCGTGTTTTATATATTCAATATAGAGAGTAACTAACAGTTTTTGCACTCACAAAAGTAGAAGAGAAGGCAATGGTCAGGAACTGACACAATAGATTTCCACATCCTGCCCTAAACACCAAATGTCAAGCAGACAACAAGACGCCACACAAAGCCAAACAAGACAAGCAATAAGCCCATAGGTCAGCTCTTTCCCAGCAGATAGCCGCGAGGCTGTCCTAAATAATGTACAAAAAGTTAAATGCTAATTTAGCCGACAATAATAGTAAAAAAGCACGGGTGCTTTAAACCTGTTTTACATGAGAATAATCCTCGCTGAAACAAAAATGTCTCTGGGGAGTATCTCATGAGCCCGTACTAAGAGACAACAGCACAAAACAATATGAACTGTATATTGATTAATGCTACATGTAACCTTCCGTCATGAACCAGTTTCAGAAATTTCAAGAAAGCTTCTCGTTTTCCAGCAGTTTCAATCGTTTTAAGCGCCGATGGCAAACTCCTGTATAAATACATGTATATCGGCCCGCTATTTTCGAACACACCTAAACTGGCTGCCATTAACGGCTTAAGATAGGTTGACTAATTGTTACCGACATTGGATAGAAAATAAGCGTTCCAGTATCATTATCATTGGCAAATGAAAAGTGTGTATAGCATTCTGTCTTTGGGATGTTTTAGGCGTGGAAACAGTTCCGAAACACCTGTCTAAGATTTTGACATGATGTCGATTTTAACATCATTCGAGAATAATTAAGAATGTATGACCTTTCTCCCAGCAGATGACTGTGTGATTTATTATCTGTTGGAACAATTTAAGTCGACTTTAAGAAATATTTCCAACACGGCATTCGCCGAACACTTTAAATGTATAACAGTCATTCAAATCAATTATTAAAAGGAACCTTTCTACATTCTGGAAAAAAGGTAGAGATTTTATGTTGAAAGTGTGGAATAAAAAAGTGGTAAATCAGAAAGGATCTCATGCTGAACCGGGCAATCCAATGCTCAACCGTGAACCGAGGATTTGTGGAATGACCTGTGTAGGTTGATAAACTTTGCAGAAAATATGTACGAAAGGCTAAATTTCTAATGGTGTTTATCGAAACATGAATAAAATGGAAAACAAAATTATTTTAACCATCAAATAACACACAAAACACAAGTGTTTGCAAAAGGACAGATAAACAGGGAATTTAAACATGCAGGACATTACCAGCAGTGTATAAGAAAGTGAAATGTCACAACCTTTACCTAATTCTATATCCTTTAGATCCCTGTTTAGTTCAGATATTTTCTATACGCTAAACTGTCCATCATGGATAACTTATATTTGACGTTTGTAAACACGTATCAAATAACTCTTTTTATATCATGACAATGTAACAAAATCATAATCAAGCTAGAGAGTGTTATTTTTGTCCACCTGTATGTATCGACTTTGAACACATGTTACCTGGTACTAATTTGATTTCTTGAAAAAAAGTGCCTAAACCTTTAATGAACGGAAGAAGCAGTCTATGTGTGACAGATATCATTCTTACATTTAACAAAATGTTTTTCAGACAGTGCAAAGCTTAACCCGCTATTACATTTGTGTACCTTTTAGATTCCTCTTCTGCAAAATTGGAAATTCTTAGCATGGACTTAAGTACGTTGTCAACAGCGCTTTGGCATGCGAGCGTTTGCTAGGCGTGTTTAACGCCTAATCCAATCTTAATACTGCTGGAGTAAGAGTCATTAGTGAAGGGTTTGATAAAGTACTTGTGTTGTAACAATGCAGAGCGCTGTGGATCAAGTAAAGCTTTAGCAATTACGGGAATATTTTCCTCTAGAGCTTTCTAATCTAGCCAATAAACTCATTCCATAAATGGGATTTTACAAACAGATGCAGAATGCAAACTAATGTTTATCGGGGTCTCTACAGAGAACACTCCGCTGTCCTTCTCGTATGACAAAAAATCATTTATCAGCAATGTTTCCTACACTTCGGACTTTATGATTTTTCCTTTAAAACTGCATTATGCTGAAAGTGCTTGGGCTCTCACAAATACTGATTGTTTTTAAAATTCAGAATCCTATGCCCTATCGTGCATTGGCTCTATTTAATTTTTCAACTCTCGGATTGACCTATGATGAAACAGAGATGAGGACTCGACAGAAACAACGTATTATGACACCTAGAGATCCCTGTGTTGTCAAATAACGCCACTGAAATACCGAAGCGAAAGAAAACCAACAATAATCAAGCAGCAGGCAAGGCAAGCTCCGGCCACAACCAACTTTAGTTAATAGCTTTATGTCGGGCCCATCACTGAGTCTTATGCCTGACCAACCGGCATGTAATTAAAAGGGAAGCAAAGTTATTAACGATGATTGGGTTAACCACTAAACATGCGGACTGCAGCATTGCATTTATGTTATATCCAGTAGGTTCGTAACGTAAACCCGGTTCGAGCCCCCTTTTACCCTTTCCCCAATGAGTTATTGCTCACGTGTCAGAGCGGTGCTTCTATTGTAGTTTATTATCACTGTTGTTATAATTTATCTTTTTATGTGTCTTTGACTCTTTGTACATTATTTAGGATAGCCTCCAGGACATCAGCTGGGAAAGAGCTGATCCTTGTTTTTTTCGCTTGTCTTGTTTCGCTCTGTGTCACAGGGACCAACCGTAACGCCGGAAAAGCGGTCGAAACGCAGGATTTGCGGTATTTTCACGCCGGATTGCGGTATTTTTCGTAGGATTCGCCGCCATTTTTGTTGACAGTTTCCGAGGTGGGTTGAATTTTTTTTATTTATAACGTAAGGAGATTTTGTGTGAGCATTAGAACTAGCCTATCCGGATCTACATAGATGCCTTTAATCGCCAGATCTTCTGTTGGTACATAGATATTGTTGAAATATGCAATCAGTCAAGGAGAAAATTGTTTTGCATGTTCGGCCAAACGGTCAGACAGCATTTGAAGCAAGAGGGTTCGTACTTTTTTTTCAGTTTCCTTAATTTTTGCCAACTGGTGGATGAATTTGCATTTTTTAATATAACTACATAGTAAACAGCCGATTGCTCATGATTTTTTGTCCGAGGAAGCACAGGTCGAAACACAATATGCGAAATTCAAAGTAACGCCGGATAAAGTGGCAACTTCTGGTTTCTCATTTGGCCAGTATTTTCACAGATAAACACATTTAAAAGAGTAAAACGCAGGTAAAATTCTTATGTTAATACAATTTAGCCTTAAGAAAGGCCGCTCCTGACCACCCACATGTAGAACTTGACTAGTCCTACATGTGACCCGAGCTGGCGGTAAGATTACCATTTTATCACTCGGTCAGTGAGGCCGCCATATATTGTAAGCTCCAGTGAGGTCAGCTTAGTGGTTATCTGGTTGATAAAAAGCTGTTCACTTACTTGCCACATTTGCAATGAGGCGTTTGGTGTCATTTTTGTGTTATTATTCCTTTACTGAATGCTACAATATAAGTTTGAAAGGTAATTATGTCGGTGACAAATAAAAGTCATTTCACTTTACTTATATAGTTATCAACTGGAAAAATGGGCTAGCATAAGCTTTGGTATACTGTTGTGGGATTCGCAGAGGGTACCTATTTTCCTAGTTTCCTGACAGACTAAGACTACAATATTATCTAAGTTTGCACCAAAATAAATATCTTAATTTCTGATGTCCGTTGTTGTCCAAAAATGACCATGTCTCATATACATGTACCAAGTTGTACTCCCTAAAATATCCTTGTTCCAAGACTCCTTCCAAAATTATTTTGAGACCTCACTCTTAGCTGATGGTTCTCACGATCGCGGTAGCATTGTGCGTCTGGATACTTCAAGTGACCGATATATCTGATTTGACAATCGAGTTGCACACTTGTGAACATTCTGATTGAAACTATGTCCTTCATGTGCAACCGTATTTCTGTATCACTTTTGAGCTTTTACACAGAAATGTGTTATATATTATAACCTTAAAAGCCAATGTTCCTTTTTCATAATAGCATTTCTGTCAACATGTTCTCTGAAGTTATATTTTGGGTCGTTGGTGGCTGTATGTCGCGATGGTGCTAGGTAGCTTCTAGTGCAGGGGCGTGCTACTGAATTGGAATATAGTAGGACAAGAGGGCTTGCAGCAGATGTGGGAAGGGTGGGCCAGGTTTTTAATGTGTGCGTCTGCTTCTTTACGTCAATCCTATCTTTCATTTTCTAATGCATAATCTCTTGGGAGACCGACTGTTCTTGACTGAAATATTGTGGTTTCCGTCGTTATCACCCAATAGTAGTTGTCAGATACTACTAGCGCGAGCTTTTTTGGTACTGGTTAACCGCTTAAAAGGTTTAAGCCTGCCCAGGAACGGTGTTGACGAATGACCTACTGGCTCAACATGACCTAAGCTGTTGACTGAGTAGTACCACCTGACAAACCGTACAAACAAAAGTTTTGGGTCGCAGATAGTTAGTAGCAGAACAGGAACCGAACAAAGCACCAAGAAGAAAAGAAAAGAAGGCTCTGTAGCTATATTTTATGGCTATCTTCATAGTATATGTGCTGAATCAATGTTTAAACATTGTAATGACCTAATATGGCGAAGAAAGAGCTGACTGCCTTGCATTCAAGGCTTATGTTATGTTGAGTGACTCGTACTTCATTTTAAATGTTATGTTTCCTGTCGGTGCAATTTGGATTGATTTACTGATTGACTGACAGATTGATGGATTAATACTTGCCAGCCAAAAGACACTGCTGAAGCTAACTCTGCAAATAAAGGTTTCACAACATTAGCATATACCGTATAATGGAAAAATTTCGCGTCGCCAAATTTTCGGGGATTCGCCCCAAAAACATAAGGATTAATTTTCGCGGTTTTTATTTTCGCGGATGTGAATATCAACGAAAATAAAAATTGTTTTTGTCCTGTAAAATATGGCTTGACTGAAAAGTCAAGACGTAAAAGGAGAGAGACACGTAAAGAAACTGTAATCACTTTACACTCAACATATTTGTTTAGATAGAATCGGCTCCTTTTGGGTGGATACCAATCCTTATTTCACACAAAAAAACGTAAGATAAACATTTGTACAAATCAATGTTTAGTTCACAGAAACAGTCAACTGAAATATGCGAGCAATTGATAGAATGGCTATTGTTCAGGATAAAAGTAAACGGAACTCACAGTCGGTTAAAAGTAATTCAATTGTACTTGCACAATCAGGGACAAGTGACGGTTAATCAAGTGAAAAAAGTGACAGCATTTTCAAATTATAATTACCTGCTGATTACCAGCTAACGTAATTGCGCCGAAAATAATAGCTCTATATCTACCTACTTTTAAGGTTTTGTGAGGCGCTTTGAATACGGCAAAACATATGTTTGGACGATTCAAATTTCTTATTACTATTTTGTAGAAACATGGAAAATATTTTGCGGAGTCCGACCGCGAAATTTCGCGAAAATTAGGCGACGCGAAAATTTTCCATTATACGGTAGTCTTATGCAGCAATGTATAATCTCTGGCATGTCTACTTTAACTAGAGACTGTGTTTGTGAAAGACAATGCCTTCAACCTTAAGCGTGAACTGAAGGAGCAAAGCTTTACAATGTCTAAATCTGAAAAGGGACACAGTGCTATTAATTTTATGAAAATTTCTCAGAAATTAATCAGATTATCTACATACTGATTCCAAGCTGTATGCCACATGTCACAATCCCATCTCAAATGGTTCTCTAGATGTTTTGTTAAAATTGTGTTTAATCTAAATATGTAAGTCCAAAAGTCAAAAAAACACAATAATATTTTCCTCACCTTTACCAAAATATATGACACATTTCGGACTAATAATATACAAAAAAAAACCCCAAAAAACAGCTTCCTAGAAGTTGAGAAATTATCAAATTCAAGCAAGGGGCATCTCTCCATCATTTTCAAACGAAATTTGCCCAAATGTTAATAAATTCTTCTACATCTGATATTAAAGCGAAATGTTAACATCCTTTCGCAAAGGATTATTCAGATATTGTGCTAATAAGATTTCGATTTTATTTTGATAAAGGGAGGTAACTCTAAAAGTACAAGTTCGACGGCTGAAAAAAATGGGCTTTCACTTTTTTCATGACCTAAACATATATACATTGTAAATTTCAACTTCTACAGCCAGTGGTTCTTGAGCCCATATCTGCATAGGCGACCATCAGGATTAATTAACACATTTATTTATCTTTGCCAAAACTTTTTGTACATCAAGGACTAATTGTTTCCCAAAACTGGGCAAACTGGTGCAGAAGTCGGAAAAATTGCAAATTTGAATACTGAAGGGCCTAACTCAGTCATTTTGAACCAAATTTGCCCAAAGATTAATCAGATCTTGTACATCTCACCACAAAACTGTATACTAAATATCATTATCCTAGCTTTAATACTTCTTTAGATATTATGGTAACGCGACTTTATCTTAATTTTAAGAAAGGGGATGTTACTATAATAAAAGTACTAATCTGACAGAGGAAAACAATATGGGTCCCCTCAGTTTTCATGACATATTGGTATATGGGATTGCGAAACCCTAGGGCATAATGGTACTTGAGCCTAGTAGCTACATCAGTAATGATTGTCAGGGAAATAACTTTCAATTTCCTAGGCGCAATGGTTCTCCAGCTTAGTAGCTGCATCAGGCGTTAAGGACAAGAGGAAGAACTGACGAACAGATAAGGCGACACCAACTTGCCCTTTCAACTTCTTTGAAGTTCTGGGCATAAAAAACGGAATAAGAAATGCCATGGGATTTAACCTGGGGTGAACCGGGTTCAGAGCAGAAAGGAGTACCACAGAACAGCTCTTCAACCTTAGAATCTTGTGTGAAAAGTATCTTAAAAATCAATAAAATCTGTACCATGTCTTCATTAATTTCAAAAAAGCCCCTGGAATAGTATGGCATGCAGCCTCATGGGCCACAATGCGGAAGTACAATATCAGTGCAAATCTAGTTTGCACCGTTGAGCAGCTCTGTGTAAAGGTTACAAGTGCATTCCTGATGAGTGGCAGTGCGAAAGAATGATTCAGAACAACAGTTAGAGTAAGGCAAGGATGTCCTTTGTCACCCACCCTGTTCAACATTTTATCTCGAACTCATCGTGTCTGATGCTCTGGAAGAACATGACGAAAGGTTAGCAAAGGCGGCAGAAATATTACGTATCTGCAGTTTGCAGATGACAAAGACGCTCTAGCTGTGGCAAAGCAGGAACTAGAAGCCCCAGTTGAAAGTCTCGCCAACCGTGCAAAAGGTTTAAGATAGAGATCAGTGATAAGAAGACTAAACTGAAGACAAACAATGCCAATGACATCCAGAGGGAGATCAAGATAAAAGGACAGAAGCTGGGTACTGTAACACGCTTCATATACCTTAGAGCAGTTGTCTCAGATGATGGGTCTAAACAGGAGGTTCTCTCAAGGATTGAACAGGCCACTTCAGCTTTTATAAAGCTGAAGACAATTAGGAGAAATAACGGCCTATCTCTTGGATCAAAGGTAAAACTCCCCTTGTAATTTCCATATTTCTGTATGCCTGTGAGTAGTGGATCTTGACAGCAGAGTCAGAGAAACGCAGGCCTTTGAAATGAGATGCTACCGAAGATTACTAAACATTTCGTACAAGGCCCATATAACCCATGAAGAGGTTCGCAGAAAGATCAAAGCGGCCATTGAAGAATATAATGAACTTCCGGCCCTGGTCAAGAAACGGAAACCAAGGTGGTTTGTACACGTCTCAAGGTCTTCTGGTTTGGCAAAGACGTTTCTACAGGGCGCAATGAAAGAAGAAGCGGTAGACAGAAGAAGAGGTGATGACAATGATATTAAAGAGTGGACAAGAATGGATTTCGCCAGCTCAACTAGGGCAGTTGAAAACAGGACAAGGTGGAAAGGAATAGTTTTGAAGTCATCTGTGGTGCCCAAACGACCTTGTAAGGTAAAGGGATAGAATAGAATAGAACCTGATATTTGTAGTTATTCACAGCTTGGTGAATATATTTCCGTCACCTGGCCTTTCAACCTAAAAGGAATATGAAACTTGCCAGAAGAAGACATGTCTTAAAATAAAAACTGGCGAAAACAAAAATACTCCTGGAAATTTCCACAAAAAAAAATATTGAAAAATTCATGGTGTCTCTCATGGAATGCTGCAGGGAGCAGTCTTGCGCCTAAACTGCATTAACATAAGTATTTTACCTGTGTTTTACCCTTTCAGATATGTTTGTCTGTGAAAATACTGGCCAAATGAGAAACCTCAAGTTACCACATTATCCGGCGTTACTTTGAATTTCGCATATTGTGTCTCAGGCTATGCCTCCTCAGGCAAAAGATCCTATGCAATCGGCTGTTTAAAATGTAGTTTTATTGACAAATGCAAATTCATCCACCAGTTGGTCAAGAATTTAAGGAAACTGAAGAAAGTACGAACCCTCTGGCTTCAAATGCTGTCTGAGCGTTTGGCCGAACATGCAAAACAATTTTCTCCTTGACTGATTGCATATTTCAAAAATATCTGTGTACCAACAGAAGATCTGGCGATTAAAGGCATCTATGTAAATCCGGATAGGCTAGTTCTAATGCTCTCACAAAATCTCCTTACGTTATAAATAAATAGTTTTTTCAACCCACCTCGGAAACTGCCAACAAAAATGGCGGCGAATCCTACGAAAAATACCGCAATCCGGCGTGAAAACACCGCAAATCCTGCGTTTCGACCACTTTTCCGGCGTTACGGTTGGTCCCTGTGTGTGTGCCGTCTTTAGTTTTGGTGTTTAAGGCAGGGTGTGAAGTGCAATTGTGTTAGTTCCTGATCATTGCTTTCCCATCTACTAGATATAATGCAAGGATTTTCAGACTGGTAAGGGTGTTAGCCGTTCGTTGATATATTTAGGGGAAAGGTGTTTTCAAAATAGTCTTTTCCGGGGGGGGGGGGGTCCTCGGTTTTATTGTCGGAAATTTCGTTTTAACGGCGACGCGTCAGTGGAGCCATAAAATGCAATTTGCGACAATAAAACCGACGATTTACCTCCCCAAAGGACAAACTAGTTATCCCCATTCTGATGCACTACTTCACATTTTCAACTTTCAAAGTATACTTCTTTGCACCCATTGCAAGTGCTTTCAGCAGCGTAAAATCAAACGCCAGTCAGTGAGAAGCGACGTTTATAATGACATCGGATTTGCGACAGTATATCACAGAATATACTGTCGCCAATTTTGACGTTAACCAATTAGATGTTATGTTTGTGAGTGCATTACAATTGGTAATCTGTTTGTTTGATGCGGCTCAGATAATAATGAGTAATTGCTGCAAATTGACAGAGTACATTCCAGCAACATATCAATACAACGTAGTTTTGCTAAAAAGGTAATGATAATTTACAAATGTGTTGTCTGAGAGGCTAATAACAGCTTTCTTTGAGATGTTCGTTAGTCATAATTTGAGTGCTTCAAGTGGTATACTTTTTCAAGTAATCCTCTTAAATAAGGAGAGAACTAAACTAGTATAGATACAGGTTGATTACTGTTAAACAGGCCCAGCGGTTCTTAGTAAAAGAACTTGTCTCTAATCCATTTTAATAATGACTTTTTATAGACTTAAACACTAACTATACTTTTTCTCTTATGGTGTAATTATTACCATTTTTAACCGTTTAACTTTGTCGTGTAGTAGGAGGTAGAAGTATGACACTGTTCAAAGATCTCATCAAGTTCTGGCTGACAGCTGCTCGGGTAGAGATAAGCGTCATTGGCTTGTTTCGGTATGATGTCCTGACCCGACAGAACTATCTGCCAAAAGGAAAGGGTATATAACCATATGCCAAGAGCAAAGGCTCAGACCAGTCTGCGCATCCGCACAGTTTGATCAGAGCATTTGCTGTTGGTACACAACAGGCACTGAACATTCTACTTCCTCAACATAAGGTTTATAGGACGTAAAGCTATGTTTTGCGTGTTGAATCTCAAGAAGAGTAACGTTTCAAACCCTTCTGGACGGAAGGCAGGACTTGCAACAGACCCAGTCATACAGAATATGTTACTGTTCTTTTTTGAATCTGACGGATCGCCGTTTTTCAAGTTTCTACAATGCAAAATCCTCTAGGATAGTCTTCAATGGTAAAAATGTTGAACAGTCAGAAATAGGTGAAGCATCACCTGACTAAAGGACTTCTATGATTAAGGCGAGGATTCTCCCCATTAGACCGACACGACAGGTCCGAATTTTCAAAAGTGCAAAGTGTGCATATTTTTCATAGCAGCGCTTCGACAAATGTGTAAACCGTATGAAATCAGATAATTTGTGATTCAGACAAAAAGACATGGGGAGATAATCCAGTCTGACCCTACCTACCCTAAATTCAAGGTTTTCGCATACCTCATTTTTTGAGGTAATAAAAATATTGAAATCAGTCAGTCATTCCATACATTTTTGTCATATATGCATGCTAAATACACGCATATCACAATACAAAGCAATGATTTTCTTCTTGTTATGCTTGACTGGCATTTAAACCTGCAAAACCATATTTATACTTCCGGTCAATGCGGTCAAAAGAGAACGCTTCGCTGTAACTAAAATGCAAGTACTTTCCCCCCGTGATCCAGCTTTTTCTTCAGGCAGCAGACTTATACGATGCAAGTACGCAATATATATGAGTGGGAAGCTGGGTCACTGGGGGGAACGATACTCAGTAAGCCAAAGAAGAAGAATGGTCAACAGTAGCACTGTGATCTTCAAGGATTATATTGTGTACCATGACACATACACATAGGCAAAACTACCCAGTGCTGTCTGTTATGTAAGTAACGTAAGTCAAAAAAGGGTGAACTGTATACAATAAATCATTATTTCAACGATTATTTTGAAGATAATTTACAATTTATCTCAACAATGACGTCAACGTATGTTTAACGTACTTTACATGGACAAAAGCACTTGAAAATTCATTTGTCATGCAAGTTACATGTCATAGTCATAAATGCAAAGCATAAGAGAGTGATCCGTATAACTTTTTAATCATGGGGAAAATTCACGCCTTAAGCATAGAAGTCATTATACAGTACTTTATTTAATCTAGTGAACGAAGCTCACCATTTTTACAATAATGTGGGAATGAAATATTTGCTTAGGAAAGAGTCTTTTTTATTTATATGAATACCTATACTTTATGAAAAGTGAAATAAAGGCAATGATAAGGAACTTATACAGACAGATGCCTTATCCCACCCTCAAAACCAAGAGGGAAAGAAGTATATACATGAATTAATTGACAACAGCCCAAGAAAGTTACGCAGGATTCAGGGTGATGCTTAACCATAAGGATGTTGTTTTGTAATTAGTCAAATCAATTCAAGAAACAATTCAGGATGCTTTTTTCGCGTCGCAGACGCGTATAATTTCGATATTGTTTCACATTTCACAAGATTTCATTGGTCAAATAATGCGTGTGTAAAACTTTAGCCAATAATATCAAAGGTCAATGAATATTTAATCTTCGTTTTTTTTCCGTCGCATGCACGGTGAATGCTAGCACTCTGTCATATATTAATTCAAAATGTTTCTCTTGTTTGTAATTATCGAAAACAGACACAGAGATTCAAAACGTTTTTTTTTGTCGACGAAGATCTACTTTTGATTTCTACTTTCGGTTTAATACGCACTTTAAAAATCGCTTAGGTTGTTTAGTGGTAGAATGCTCGGTGGTTCAGTGGTAGAATGCTTACCTGCCATGCGGGAGGCCCGGGTTCGAATCCCGGCCGCTGCAAGTTTTTTTCTTTAAACGTTCTCCGTTTTATTTTTTATCTAATCTTCTTTGAATTTCAAATTGTACAGTCTGATTTTGAGATAGGTCATTGTCGCTACCCAGTGTCAAAATTACACTTCCATTTAATCTGCGACGATTATCTTTTTCAAAAGCTTTTTCTTGTTTCTTGTCCTTTATGAACTGTTTACTCGTCTTTTATTTGCAAACCTTCCATGGCTGCCAAACCATAGATTAGAAAATTTCAATATTCGAAGGACAATGTGATCTGGAATTGAGAACTGCAAGTTTAAAACGACCGATAGATAAGAAAGCACTAACAAAACCGATGGAATTTAACTTTTGTCACCTGGTTGAACATAACGCGACAGATCGGTTGTTAAGGTAGACGGTTACTAATTAAAAATTTTGGTGGGGCATTCATTTCATTATACCAGCGGAATAACCCAAATGACTATAAAACATTTGGATAAAAATAAAAAAAAATCACCGATTTGTTGTCCTAAAAAACAACTTTTGTATTTATACATACTTTTTTTTACACCTTTTCCATTAACATTCATGTCTCTAGCACATGGACGCACTTTCGTTTCTGCAAATCATATAATCTTTAATATAGGATATTTCAAACAAACTGGTAAGAAAAATTGCAATTATCTTGATAATAAGTATATATTTACATTTTTAAAAAAGATGCAAGAAAATTGAATTTCATGAAAAACGTCATGAAATATTCATTCAATCGATGGGGCATGCTTATGCATATGGTTTTAGTAAAACTAACACTGTATATTACAGAATAAAACAACAACAAAAAACATTTCACCGTTTCGTTTCCTAGAAAAACAATGTTTAAGTTAAAAATATCCCCCCCAAAAGATTGCCCAAAGTCTGCACCTGCTGCAAGCACAGCCGGTCCTTGCCCTGTTATTTATTTTCCTGTTGTTCCGGGTCTACCATAGAGTAATGCCTCAAAATGCGCAGATGGAATTGAAATTGTAAAGACTTTGATCATTCTAGTTCCTAAGGAACAGTCTGATCTCGGTTTCCACTGTTTGCCCAAAAACTTAGGATCTTTATGGTAGATATTGTAAGTGTGTATATACTCCATAGTTGATCGATTTCACCTTGAACAATAACTCTGTTTTGTGTTTTAACATGTCAATACAGAGTTATTCTCTATCTGAAGACCTTAAGATCATTACGATTAAAAAGACAAATCAAACAAAATACATGTACCATCTTTCAGAGATGTGTTTCATAGTATATCTAGACGTACTCTCGAGCGTTTAATAATGAACGATTAAGAAATGATTAAATGAGCCGCGACACGAGAAAACCAACAATGTGGTTGTGCGCCCAGTGCAGACTTAGATCAGCCTTGTGATCCGCCCAGTTAGACCAGACTCTTCGTTAAGTGCTCAAAGGGTAGCTAAGGGTCTAAGCTACCTCCATGCGGACAGCGAAGACTCTGATCAGACTGGGCGGAAGCCAAGGCTGATCTGAGTCTGCGCTGGGCGCACAACCACTTTGTTGGTTTTCTCGTGTCGCGGCTTAAATGAATATGCTTGTTCGTGCTTAATAATCCGGCGGCAGCATCTCCGTTTTCACGTCATGTTTTACCTCGTTTAATCCCCATGTAACATTCTAGTGTTTCGATTCATGAGAGAAGTTGTTGACAAAGCGCTCGCGTTGTTACAATCCAGAGCTCTCATGATGAAGAAGACTTATCGATAACAAGAGGAGTTATCTCTTGAGATTGTGAATACAGTGCCATTAAGTCATTGCATTCAAGAGAAATATAAACATTCCAGGGGAAAACGCGATATTAGGCCAAGTATAGGCTAGTGTAGGCTTCACTCTCTTTCCTCGTAAGACAAAGGCAAAAGTAAGACGCGAAAGAGAAGAAATATGAAGAAACAGAAAAAGCAGATATACTGAAGGGAAAAAGAAACGCAGGGTAAATATTTGAGGTCATTAAATGGTATATAATGGATATGAATATTCTATGAAATATTTTATATAAGTATAACAATCCATTTTTAATCAACAAATTACCCAAGTTTCATTAGATTTTGACTGATAATTCATGAATAATTGAAGCACATTAGACGGTACCCCCCCCCCCCCAATATTGCAAAGTGAAATAGATTAGCTCCTCAGAATCTCGTATGCCCCCCAACCCACCACCAGCAACTCGCGCATCTGTCACATTTCTGATTTTACTGTGCATGAAGTTCATCAGTGCATTTATCCTTCTAATAGGGATATTGTTCCACTCTTCCAGCAAGGCAGTCCTTAGTTGGTCGAGAGTAGCGGGGACATTCCGACGCCCCCTTATCCTCCTGTCGTTCGTCCCACAGATGGAAACAGGGAACAAATCTGGACTGCACGGCGGCCAGTCGAGTGGATTAATGTTATGGTTTGCTAGAAAGTCTTGACAAACTCTGGCTACATGGGGCCGGGCATTATCAGGCTGGAAAATTAGGGGATGCTGTTGCACAAATGGAACTGCAACCGGGCGGAGGATTTCATCCCTATATCTTACGGCGGTTAAATTTTCGGCTAACACAAGCAACGGTGAATTGACCCCGTGAGATATTCCTTCCCAGACCATAACCGAGCCAACTCCAAACATATCCCTCTCAAGAACGCAAGTATCGGCGAAGCGTTCCCCACGACGTCGGTATACACGACGTCGACCGTCCGGACGAAAAAGAGTGGATCGGGACTCATCTATGAAAAAGACCCGTCTCCACTGCCTCATTGGAAATCGTCTGGCAGCATGTACCGCCAACCAAGCCACACGGCGCGCGCGAGGCAGACCAAGGTAAGGACGGCGAGCTCGCATGCCAACCTCGCGCAATCGGTTCCTTATAGTATTTGGGTGAATGTGGCGATTATGATTAAATTTTACTGCCGTATTAATAGCGGTTTCAGTGGCAGTAAGGTGGCGACTACGCAGTCGGGCAAGACGAATAGACCTGTCTTGACGTCGCGTCGTTACGCGTGGACGTCCCGATCGCGGTCGGTCGACAACACTTCCGGTGTGTCTCAGACGACGACGGACAAGACTTTCTATGGTGGAAACATTCACACCGAACTGCATAGCAACCTGCTGTTGCCTTTGACCTTGCATTAACAATGCAACGATCTGACCCCTCTGAACTTCCGTAAGCCGCACCATGATTGCAAGAGATTCAAATTGACTGTAAATAGCGGAAAGCGATATGTATACCTCAAGAGTATCGAGTGGTATGACAAGATATGTTGACGAACTTGTCATCATTATTTTGCACGTGCTTTTTGCTTTTTATCTCTTTCTCTACGTGGCTAGGTACATTACACGGTTGAGCAACTTTAGGCACAGCTTTGAGTGCACATTGACCAAGATACTCGCCTGACCCATTTTCATAATTTTAGGCCAAGCAGTTAAATAGTGTTGCATAGTTTGTTACCCAGCGTTTCTTTTTCCCTTCACTATATAAGCCTGAGATTTCTGGTAATCGCACAAGTGGCATTATTGATATGAAATACAAAGGCAATTGGATCTGTTGAAATATCAGCAAGTGCACAGATTTCCTCTTCAGGCTGTACCGTATGTATGTTTGTAGCATGAAAGAAACCAAATCAAAATTTACTCACTGACTTTAAATTTAAATATGTCCAGAGTAGACACGTTTAAATGTAATCTTATTCAAGATATAAGGAACCGTGTACTTTATTATATCTAGATCTCCATGTCCGCAGCCAAACTGCAGCTGAATCTAGATGAACATAATGTCATTAGCAGGGGACCTGTAGTCTAAAAAACATTACGATTTCGCCATTAGTCTTAGAACACGCGATGATTTTAGGGACGTCAACGCATAAGGTTATGCTGTTATTTGTATATTTAATCCACTAGTGGATTATCGTTTTTAATGCATGGCTTTATCACTCTCCCACATGTGACGCCATATGATAAAATTCGTTATCCCCAGCCCCTAAACTCTTAATGGATATGTTTCAGTAGGAGGTATTATTTTCTTTCAGAAAAGACCCATATTTTTTGGCGACCTAGGAAACAGACAGTCACAAAAGCTGTCTCTCTTTGAAAACATGGCCAGACTATAAGGATATGTGCCACACACCTTAAACACTGATTTAAAACATGAAGAACAGTGTACATCCGAAATAAATCTTTGTATCTAGATACCTAGACAAGTCTCTATGGTGACATCAAGGCGATTTTAATGATCCGACGGCTACTAAATCCAATGATCTGTAATTATCTGCCGCTTTGCTGGGATAAATTGAAATTAAGCTGCCGTTTAAAGAACACGGTAATCTAATTTCTCATCAGAAGAGAGATTTAACAGAATGAATAACATGAGGAAGTCACGAATTGAATGTTGATTTCATGCCATGATAGTTTGTCTATTGTTTTTCTACGGCTTATACCGCGACTCTTGTAGGTCACAAAATGATCAAAGTGCACACAGCGAAATTTAATAAATGAGTTAACGCTTTACACCTTTTGTTAAGACTTTTGTCATTTTTTTCCTGAAAGATGATAATTATAGAAGCCACGAGCTATTCGTCAGTCGAGCTTGTAAGTGATCGTTTATAAGCACTTTCGACCCGGGGCCATCAGCTTCCCCATTGGCGGACATCTGCCATAAAAACGTTGATATTTCCTCTTCCTTAATGCCAACGACCGACTAAATCGAGGTCCCGTGAATAGTCCGTACCCTCGCCAAATCGAGCGCCCAAGACTTCTGCATTAAATCCGTCTCATGTCGCCAAACCCGATAAAAAAGGCATTGGGCATGTCTCGGCAGGCAACGGATATCCCTGTCTGTGCCAAACATACGACGTAATCTACGAGACAGAGCAACCACAGATATCAGGCAAGAGTCGCCTGAAAATTAAATAGCATACGCAGGCGTCAGGCATCCTCCACTGGGCTACCTAAGTCACCTAGGTACGACAACGACGACGGGCAAGGGCCTGAAGAAAGATACGCCCGATTCATCGGGAACGGGAAATATGCCAAAATTAGCTGGGAGAATAGAAAACGAAGTCAGCTAAATGTCATGTCACTATGACAAATCGGTCCCAGTTTAAGACACTGAGATAATTTTACTAATTAAAGGATAGTAAAGTTATTTTAAGTCAACATTTAATTCCAACTCCAATTTGTTTAACCCGAATCAGCACTGAAGCATTGATTTGGGTAGGTTCGCCAACCATGGCAGCCAGAATTCGGGACCGCCGAGGCATCGAAGCATGTATAGATAAGATAAGTATGTTGGAAATGCATTCAACGAGTCCCTTCTCAATCGTAAACGAACAACATATAATTTCAGGTCATTTCTGACTTGGGACAGCCTTGCAGGTAGCCATAAGTTCAGTAAGCTATCAAAGCTTAAAGTGCAAATCGTTATGCGGTAAGCTGCTAAGTATGGGAGCTTCATGAGCACCCTGACTGAAGTATATTTCTATCAGTAAGCTGATGAGCTGGATACGCGCAGATCAAATATTAGTTTTATTAGTCCAATAAGTTGCACGAGTTCTGCAAACACAATGGATAGCTTAAGTTAAACGAACGTCTATTTTAGAAAGAGTTCTGTTAGTATCTGTTATAGTGAACTAATATACGAATATCGAGTACCAGAATAACCCGGTGTAAACTGAATAAGTCGGACAAGTTAGGCAAGTTGTAAAAGCTATATTGTCATAATACCGAAAGTCCGAGTATAACTACAAGCTGAGAGAGTTAAATAAGCTCGATAGACTGGGTGATTTTTTCGAAACGCGACCTCTGACGAGGGACTATATGTTTGAATATGAAACAGAGGAAGTATTGAAAAAATGCATGAATCAAAACCATATCAAATACCTTTATATTGAAAAGGACTCTATCCGAAAAATAGGAGAATCAATTGAGAATTAAAAATTATTTCTCTCAATATGAATAATTTAACCGTATTTCAACGAAGAAACATAAAAAATATAAGACAGCATTTTCTAGACCAAGATAAACTGTTTTATTACCACATTCTCAATAGCCGCTTATAAATCTCCCACGAGAAGCTCAGAAGTGTATTTGATGAATTGATCAAGAATTAACTGTGACACTGATATTAAACACTCATAATAGAATCATATCTTCATAACAGACTCGATCTTTATTTGAATAATAATGAGGAGGTTAAAAGCAGCCACATTTGGCCTCACAAAATGAGGCATTTTATTTTCAGATGAACCGCGACACGAGAAAACCAGCTAGTAGTTCTATCAAATTATTTTCGCGACCAGTCTTATAGAGTTATGTTGTCCCATATTTTTGCAAACAATATCTCCGTTTTCTATAAACTGTGAATACATTACTTCAGTTAACGTGTTAAATCCAACTTTCTCAAACACTCGCTGGGAGAATTTAGAAGTCACATCTGCAAAAATAACGGCACCGTTGAAATCTAAATGCTTTAGTAAATTTATGGCCGCTTTCAAGATTCTGGTAGCGAATCCTTTCCTTCTAAAGTCCCTGTGAGTACATATTTCACCAATATAAACAGCTTCATTTATATTATAATGTTGGAAAATGTTACACCGATTTCTAAGTAGCTGTACAACATTGGACCATATCAAAGGTTTCTCGGTTGTAGCTTCGGTCAAACACTTGTTGTCAACTACCATGTATGTTATCCCGCTTACAATTTCGCCGTTGGTGTCAGAAACAATGGCTAGAGATATATTCTGCTTTATCTGGAAACAAGAAAAATCTTAAAAAATAGATAATCGGCGCAGATTAAATGGAAGTGTGTTTTGTAATATGTCTCTAGGGGAAGAGTTGGCAATAACTTTCATGAATGTGACTCAAGTGAGCTATGTCGGTAGGCACCCGCAACCGTAATTTTGACACTGGGTAGTGACAATAACCTATCTCAAGATTGAGCTGTTCAATTTGAAATTCCAAAATGGACCGCGGTCAATCTTGAGATTGACCTGATTCCAAAACAGTTACCAACATGATACAATATTTGTTTGTGTGTATTAAACCGAAGTAGAAATCGAAATTAGGTCTAAACTGAAAAAAAGAAAGTTTTGAATATCTGCGTCTGTTTTCCATAAAATTTCCATTTTAAATATACAAACGAGAGAAACATTTTGATTTAACATCTGACAGAGTGCTAGCATTACGCAGTGCAGTAAAACGGGAAAAAACGAATATCAAATATTCATCTCAACGACCGTTGATATCATTGGTTAAATTTATTTTGATATACGCGTTATTTGATCAATAAAATTGTGTGAAATGTGGAGCAAAAGTGAAATTATACTCGGCTGCACCCAGAAAAAACCCAGCAAATTAAGGACTAAATTTCTTGACAAGAAAGGTAGTCAAGCATTGATCTTTTAAATCGTATATAAAAGTCAGTTATGAGATAAAATATGATGAAGTAATGTGAAATTGCAGAATCATTTTCTGTGGCTCTGTGAAATGTAATGGCAGGTATCTAAAGACTGTCTAGTTAATATGAAACATAATGATGGGACATGCACATTGTGTTATGTTTGGGCTAGAGAGAGTCATGTTTGTATTTCAGAGATATATATTTTGGTCATGCTACTGGATATAAGAAGTTTAATGCCTAATGCTGCTCGACGTACGTATTCACTTGTCAGTATTGTATCCGGATTATGGGACTTTGAAAGGAGTCGTGGCTACAATGACGATAAAAGGCCTGACTCTAGCAGTTATCAAAGTTGCAAAACAAGAAAAAGTACCAAATATTTTATCTATCGCATTTAGGATATAAAAGCCATGAGCATTTCAAGTCCTTCAAAAGCTTTATTATTCTTTAAAGCAGTAACCTGTGTCATCAGAGCTCTCTCTGCATCAGTATTCCAAGAAAGAGCAACACTTCTTGATACTGGCTCATCAGGTATGAAATGCTTTCTAAAGAATTCCAACATGTCCTTGTGTTGCGCTTCTTGAATAAAAACATACCGGCAACTGTTAGCGGCAAGCTCTTCATCGCAATTTATTTTCTCCAGAACCCTAAATGGTAAACCCAAATAAACATACAAACGAACATGTGAATATGGCTTGCTTTTGTTTAAATAACTAGGTAACAAATACTTCTGTGTGTTCTAATTTTGAAAAAGAAGTTTCGTACGTAACGTCATCAAGTTTGTCCTAATTTAACACGATTATCTTAAGATGATTAAACAGCAAACACACATTATTTATTCTAATGCCATTGCCATTTGTAAAAAAAAACAAAATATTTGCCGCAAGTTTTGTACAAACACTTGTGACTGAGACATTTTTGACTGGAGATTCTAAACAAATCTGCAATTTCCGCAGTGGACAGAAATTAAGAGAAAAATAACAAGTAAAGATAATAGAAAAAAATAACCATAAACAACCGTGCTAGCGTTCTGTTTAGAAACCACTTTCGGTAACACTGTCCTGGGCTCCATATTCATTGCTGTAAGTAAGGCAATAATAAATACTGTAAGAATATTAAGAACATTGTTACACTTCAAATCAGAAGAATAAAGAAACAATAGGAACAGGGGCCGTATTTATAAAAAAAAACTTAAGTCGTTGCTATGCTGTTGCTAAGGCTTAATTTCTATGAAGGAGATTCCCTACAACTATGACATTTGCTGTTGAGGAACAGTCTGAAAAAGACTGTTCCTCCACAGCAAATTTCATAGTTGTAGGGAATCTCTTTCATAGAAATTAAGCCTTAGCAACAGCATAGCAACCACTTAGGTTGTTTTATAAATACGGCCCCAGGATTGGATTGTGGAAGAAAACACACAACAATGACACGACCCTATGACATTATACACCAAGAACAGTTCTGTCAGGAAGGACAGCTTAAGAATACGTGTAACCTCTGAAAAACCTGGACTCGCAAGGAAAGAAAAAATTTACAACCTCCTTTGAAAAGTAGATATTTAATCATTTTGCTCTTAAATTTTCTTATTAGGAAAAAAATAAGTCCTCAAACACTACTCATTGAAATCAAAAAGGCAACAAATAGAAAAAAAGACTTAAATAATATGCAAATAAAATGTTTATGCATTCAAAGTAAATAAAAATAATGCTGATTAATATCGAAGACTTAAGAAAACATTCAAAGCTTTAGAAAAAATATTTAAATGATATCATTCTCTAGAAAACAAAATAGCTTTGACAAAGGAAAAACCTTACTGCTTTCCTTGGTGTTCCTGCATAAAATGCTATTGGAAACAAACTTTAAAGGTGGTATACGCTATTCAAATGTTTATCATAGTAAATTTAACCTGGATTTTCATATCTGATCCAAAACGTATATTTGCGGAGTATGTTAACATGATAAGTTATTCATATCAAGATAAACCTCTGACCTACCGTAATTTTTCGGTCATAAGACGAGGATGTTTCTCTTCCAAAACAATTATTAAAATCTAGATTTTTGGAATTATTTTAGAAGGAAAATCTCATCCCACAGCTGAATTTCACGAGACTGATTTATATATTTGTGGTAATTTTGGAAGGGTAACCTTCCGTCTAATAACTTGATAAATATGTAAAATACCCATTAACCTGAATTGTTCGCTGTTGCCTTTCCTGGATAAGTTCAACCATCTGCCTACGGGCAAATTTTATTTTGTACCGTATTCATGCAACACAACAAGCCTTAAAGATAGTAGTACCATAAACAGTGCTTTGATTTCGTAATATATAAATTAGTTTTACAATTTTAGTGCATGACAACATATATACTTAAGGCCAAGAAGAAAATACAAAAGTGAACAATATAACGCATGAAAGAACCTTGTAAGATAAGGCCCATACTTGACCCCATAAAAACTCCGAATGCAAAAGTTATGCAAAATGCACACAATAGCAAAGTTTCAACTGAAATGTACAAGCACAATTTAAGTCAGTTCGGGCATAAGATATTTGAAGTTTTTTTCTTGAATATACCTATACCCCCAGCTGTTTTTGACGTAAATGATAATTGGGCCGCCATGGCGGCTTTCAAACTATAAGAGCCCGGGCTCCAGCACATTTTATATTTGACATACAGATAAAGTTTTGACATGAAACTATTAAATGAGCTTGAGACCTGGCTCTTTGTCTTTTTTTTGATTTTCGTTCCTGTTAAAATTTGCAACATTTTAGAAAATTTTCCCTATCTCAAAATAAAAATGCCCATATCTCTGCTCATAGCAAAATAAGCATATTTTGTGGGTATTTATTTTCGTAGGACACAAGATTTGGTATATATTTCAATTTTATCATCTGAAATATTTTGTTTAGCGTCTCTGGACATGCAAACTCTAGAGGGTGAGATAATTTGACAATGGTTGCACAGTGCACATATAGTAAGTGGTGACACCGCAATCATTTGCATATCAACAAATCCTTTTATCAAGTGTTTTCAACAACTATTGTTAATAATGTATTTATTTAAGGAAAAGGGCTATTTCATGCAATTTTCCTGAAAATTTATGACACAATAGAGGCATGCCAGAAATCATGCCATAATGAAAACACAGCTGGAAGAAACACATTATTTCTGTATGTCCCCATTTACTAAATTAGTTAACAATAGAAAAAAACGCAATTCAAAGCGAATCTGAACGGGGGCCAAAACAGCCCTTATCATACATATACCAGGTCCTTTGAATTTCCTGTAGATGTATTTTACTATCTTTTCGAGCCGATGGTTAGCTTATACATATTTCAAGTTGTCATACAAAATCATTTTTACTACCAATTTCACGTACTTCTTTTGTCCCATATGTTTGCAAACATTCTCCACTTTTGATAATTATCTGAATAATAAGCAATGCCAATTTCCACCAGGTGTGTGGTTACATATTTAGGGGAAGCAACTCTTCCATTTTCAGTTTTACCTCAGTTTTAAGTTAGGGGAGAGTCAGGTAACTTCGGACAGCGGGTAATTTCGGACACTGACATTGTTTCCTTTATATGTCAGTTGTTTGGAACTAAAACAAAAATTAACAGGCCAAACAGGGAAAATCCTGATGAGGCGGCTCATTATGAGCCGTCTGATCTGGATTTACATTGTTTGCACTTGTATGTCCGAATTTACCTGCCTGTCCGAAGTTACCCGACTCTCCCCTAGGATCAACTCTGAAAGGTAAGACTTCGCTGCCAGGAGGCTTTGTCCTCCAGAGAAGCAAACACCACGTCACAAAAAATTTGTTCCCCTGTCGAAAAAAATTAAAATAGCATGGAAGTGTATGCATACAACAAATATTTGCGGATAGAATCAGATGACAGATTTATAAAAATGGACATATACACCTTTCCTATAAATCGATAAAGTCGCGCACGAGTTATCTACCCAAATAGACTGTGACGTCATCTATAGGAACATCCCATATAATTCAGTACAACTGCAAGCACACATAACATGCATAAAGCAGACGTTTTGTAAATGTGAACTGCAAAAAATACATTGAAAGACCAAATTAAAGTATAATTGCCGTGTTGTCATGAGACATTTTTTTATTTATATATTTTTTTATTTTAATATCATATTGAGAATCCCGACAAGTCGTCATGAAGACCACTTTCATCTACGCCGTGTTTTACATGTTAACATCCCGGCAATACATTCACGTTTGTTCAATATTATATAAATGAGCTACATTTCGTAAGTTTCGTAAATCTGAAAAAGTCTTTACATTTTTCCGACAGGTAAAACGTCAGCATTAAGGTAGTAACTACGCATTATTACCGGGCAGATTATAGCGCTGATATTTATGGTTTCTTGTGCGATACACCGATCTAAAATCCACACCATCCAGAGTTTTCCGTAAGTTTGAACCCGAGGTTGAATTTATATTATTTTTTCCATCTCTTACTTATCTTCGGTATTATTTATTTGACCGTTTCCATTTCACGGTAGGGTGTTCTTAAAGTTGACACGTGTCTAGGTAATACACAATCATATGTGTTTGTTTATTGCGGCAATGCGCGCGATTCGGTGATTACAGAAACGAATTCAATGTTAGCACACTTCGATGTCATTTTTAGCGTGTGTCTACTTTATAATCAGTTAATCGCTCGTTTTGTATCTTTTGTAGTAACGGTCTGAACATCTTCCGCGATTTACTTTCTTTTCCTTATATTTTGGAAGCTGTACTGGTGATACATGCTCTTGATTACGGTAATTTTGTGGCCCGAAATTTTAGTCGGAAATCTTTTACTTTTATGTCAAATTCCCATATGCTATAAGTTATAAAGCTTATTTTCCAACTAAGAAAGAGCTAAATATAGTTGGAACAATATATAGTTGTCTTAATCTTAACCGTTGAATGTTAGTTTTGAATATACGGAAACCCGGCATTTATTTGGTAACACAATGAAAAACAATAGCCTATCCTATAGCTGACGTCATAGGCGTTGCAAGGGACAAAACTCGAACAGACTCTGAATTATAGGAAAGGTGTATATGTCAAATTATTTTTGCGACCAATTTCAAAGAGTTATGCTGTCCCATTCGTTTGCAGTCTATCTCTCCACTCGTATTACAATCTGAATACATTACTTCAGCAAGGGTCTCAAAACCAACTTTATCAAACACCCGCTGAGAGAATTTAGAAGTTGCATCAGCAAACACTACAGCGTCTGTCAAGTCTAAATGCTTTAGAAATGCGATGACCGCTTTTAAAATTTTGGTTGCGAGCCCTTTTCCTCTGAAGTCTTTGTGAGTACATATTTCACAAATATAAATTGCATCGTCTACAATATAATGCTTGAAAATGTTGCAACGGTCCTTAAGTGACCGTAAGATGTTTGACAATTTTACAGGTTTCTCCGCCGTAGCATCGGTTAATGTCGTCTCATCAGTTATGATGTAGGTCATTCCGCTTATCAGTTCTGCGGATGTCTGGGAGACCATGGCAAGAGACAAGTTTTGTTTTATCTGAAAACACGGAAACTGCATTTTTATTCATACACACAGGCTGCCTATCAGGAGAAAGACCATTTCGTTATAAGCCATATCACACAGTGACAAAACTAACTGACGGTGACCCACATATCAATGCAATTACTATGATACGTAAATTTACGTTTGGACATACTCAAATATAGAGGTATCTTCTTTCATAAAATACGGTTAAGATGAATGTTAACACAAATGTATGTGACAATTATTATAATCGTTTTCATATTAGAAAAAAAGTCATGCATTACGAATCCTTCAGCGGGTGAAATGTTGTCAAGAGATATATGAGACACTTATATTTTTGAAAAATAAATCAGTAGCTGCAACAGCCTTCCCACCACCTTTATTTGAAGTCTGTGCAATCTTAAATAAGATATTTACCGGGTTATTTTATGTAGAACTTATTAAAACTCTATTGAAAATAATTAACTCAGATCTTTTTACCGTCATCATAAAGGCTGTCTCCGATTCCGTATTCCATGAGAGACCAATTCCGGCATTTACTGGTTCATGTGGAAAGAAGTGTTTCCGAATGAAATCTAGCATTTCCTTGTGTTGCTGTTCTTGAATGAGGACATATTGGCAACCATCAACAGCTAGATCTTTCTCATTTTGAATCTTTTCTAGGGCCTATAATTAATTACAATAATAATTATAAAAAACAATTATACATGTAGTAACAAACGACACAGTTATAGTATGGTCTAATGTTTGTGCGAGTGATGTCTTATTTACTACAATATTAGCCAAAGCGGTTAAGTACGACATATTATCATATGACGTTGTATCTGAGAGTGTAATAAAGCCTTGCATTCGAATTGATAATCCACTAGTGGATTAAATATGCAAATTGCATCGTAGCGTTATGCGTCGACGTCCATAAAACGTCGCTTTTTCTAATGGGGGAAATCATGACGTTTAGGTCAAAATTTGCTAATAACATGCAATTTTAGTGTCATATGATATACAGAATCTTGCATTCGTGCTCCTGCATTATTGAATTTATTAAACTCGTTGGGGAAAACCGATAAGATGCTCGGCAAAGCCTCGCGTCTTATCTTTTTCCCCAACTCTTTTAATAAATTCAATAATACATGAGCACTCATGTAAGATCCTCTATTACTAAAGCCAAAAGTGTTAAGTACGACATATTAACCAATTCCCCTTTGGAACGGTCAGTTTGAATAGGTCAGACATTATCTGAGAGGCGGGTATAAGAGTTGGCCTTCTGATCAACTTTCATTTTAATACGATACGAACTGCCATTTGTCGAGAGACTTCAGGCATATCAGGTCACGTAAAAACAAAATTATTATACGTATAACCACAGAAGCAATTACTAACCTCTTTGGCTTTTTCTTTGGAAATAGTTTTTGGAAGCACTTTCCTGGGCTCCATAGTCAGTCCTGTGAATGTAATAAAATGCATTCTGATTTGAGGAGTACATGTAATAACAAACATTAATGATGATATGGCGTCATGGGAAATTAAAGTTGAGATCACGTCGTTTGCCTTATATTAACATTACTAATGAATATTTAGTGCCTTTGTGTGCCGTCATTTAACTGAATAGATATGATTTCTTTCAAAACTCATTTTGTCACACTAATCAAATAATACATGTACATCACATATGAAAATGCAAGGATTGTTATAAATGAACGGATACACTCACTAAACATACTTTTAGTTGAAAGAGGTGACCCAGGAAAACATTAAATTTGCCTAAAATTTCCTGAACATCGGACCTAAGAAAACACAGAGATATGAATATGATAGTTGTAAAATATTAGAATAATGTGCTGGGAACCAGCAAATCTGTGAGTGTATGACGTTATAAACTCACACTGAAATTTTTAAATTCAAAATAAATCCGATTTGAAACATATTGAAGGGGAATGATATGAACATTTTTTTTACTTGATAAAAAATGACTGAAGACAAATAAATTGATGAAAGTCAGAATATTTTGATGTAATTAAAGGTTAATATTTTATTATGTGACAGGTACTCTAAAATAGGGCATCCATGACCGCCATTCTGAAATGTGTAAACCTTCATGTCTTTCTTAGTTTCTGTCCGATTTTCATCAAATTGTTAGCAAATATAATCGTTCATCAAGTTCTATAACTTGAACCAGTTTATATTTTAGTGAGTGTTTTCCTGTAATACATGGATGCATAGTTCTATTTTCCGTTTGCTCAGCTAGCCAGCAATTTCATAGTCCATAAAACTTTGTATTCTCCCCTCGAAAGATTCAAAAGTATGCACTGGTGTCGTCTCTGCCTCCGTAACAAAGATGTTTTCGCTGAGATTATTTGCACAAGTCTTAATTTTGTTGCTTTTTAGCGTCGCAGACGCATATAATTTAGCTATTGTCCCACATTTCACAAGATTTCATTGGTCAAATAACCCGTTATGTCAAAATTTAGCCAATAGTATCAAAGGTCAATGAATATCTAATCTTCGTTTTTTCCCGTCGCATGCACTGTGAATACTAGCACTCTGTCATATATTAATTCAAAATGCTTCTTTTGTTTGTAATTATCGAAAACAGACACAGATATTCAAAGCTGTTTTTTTCCGACGAAGATCTACTTTTGATTTCTACTTTCGGTTTAATACTTAATATTGCAGTATAAATAGATAGATAGAAAAATCAATTAGGTTGTGAGCATCAGTGGTTCAGTGGTAGAATGCTCGCCTGCCAATCTGGTAACCCGGGTTCGAATCCCGGCCGCTGCAAGTTTTTTTTTCTTTAAACGTTCCCCGTTTTATTATTTATCTAATCTGTTTTGAATTTCAAATTGAACAGCCCAATTTTGAGATAGGTCATTTATTTATTATCTAATTTTATCCAATCTTTTTTGAATTTCAAATAAGACAGCCTAATTTTGAGATAGGTCATTGTCGCTTCCCAGTGTCAAAATTACGGTTGTGGGCGCCTACCTACATAGCTCACGTGAGTCATATTTAGGAATGTTATTGTCAACTCTTTAACTAGAGACATATTACAAAACATTTTTCCATTTAATCTGCGACGATTACCTTTTTTTTAAGAATTTTCTTGTTTTAAAATCAGTTTCATTCTATTGTTATTATGTCACAATGAAATGCGCGGTAGTACGTAGACCTTCTAACGAAATAAATACCTTGGCAATCTGCTTATGATATCCACAGAAATTGATGCAAGAAAAAATACCCTTTTAAAAAGCGCACATGACCCTGGAGGTGACCTAAACCACACTTTTGACAAGGGCATTTGAACGTTACACTGACCTTGCTTAGGGACATCGATATGTCTTAGATAAAAAAAGTTATATAGAGCAGAACAATATTTATGCAACCAACAATATGTATGTGTATCGTTACGATTGATGAAAAATGATATTCGCGAGTGTCACAGAGTTTGTTGAGATTATAAAATACATTGTGGGGTCAAAAGAACGGAGAGAATGATATGCATACCATATTTCAAAACCAGCAAAAAGAGAGAAGAGAGAAAAATCGGCTGGTAACGAAATGTCAAATTAAATATTTAGACAATTTAAAAAATTCCGCTACTGCACTTACTTGTTAATTTTGATAACATTTAAATTGCGCTTGTGAGTGGGTTAGAATTTATTCAACAAAGTGGCAGGTGCACCCAGCAAAGCCTAAGATCAACCTGGGCATCCTCCAAGTCTGATCAGAGTCTTTTCGCTGTCTGCATGGAGCTAGCTTAGAACCCTAGCTACCCTTTAAACGCAGAGCGAAGACTCTGGTCAAACTGGGTGGCTGCCCAGGTCAATTTGAGTCTTTGCTGGACGCACATTGCCACTTTGTTTGTTTTGTCAACAAATTGGCGTGTACGCCCAGCAAAGCCTCAGATCAACCTGGGCATATTCCAAGTCTGATTAGAGTCTTTTTGCTGTCTACATGGAGCTAGCTTAGAAGCCTAGCTACCCTTTAAGCGCAGAGCAAGGACTCTGATCAAACTTGGTGGCTGCCCAGGCTATAATTTGGGTCTTCGCCGGACGCACATTGCCACTTTGTTTGTTTTGTCTCATCTGAAAGTTTGAATTTTGCATTGAATGCATTTGATGTTCGACCAAATGTTCTCTGGTCAGAACTTATTCTTTTCTACGGCAAACACCTGGGTATTACCGCCTTTAACCGATACAGCTTAAGGCAGGTTAATCTTGTCATTTGAAGGGTTTTTCTTTTAATTCTTAATGCCTCCTTTTTGCGTAATACCGATTCAATTTAACTCTATGGCTTTTCTAACATTGTCGATGTCCCAGTTAGAGTCAAATAAAAAAAAAGTGTTGGAGATATAAGGTAAAATTACAAGACCCTGATATATAGGACACAGTGATCTACGGATAGTGCCAGGTGAGTCGAAGTGTCAGAGTGACCCAGTATCTCATGTATGATACAAATCCATCAATACTGTTGGGTAATCTGGGTGTCTTCTCTTATAGTTTTGGAGGTATCCTTCAAAATCACTGGACCAAATATATATGTCACAGTGATCTAAATCTAGTACGAGGTCGGTCACAGTTTCCAACACGGTCAAATAGCGTTGAATATCCTCTTACTCTATGTAGGTCACTGTGAACTAATTTCATCATGGTTTAGTGATTTTACTGTATAGTTTATGCAAGTTTGAATGGATATGCATCACAGTAGGGATAATCGGCGACTGGACTTGCGGGTCACTGCAATATAAATTTCAAATTCAAGTGATTTTGCCGTATGTCTCCATCACTATTAGTTCATTTGTATCACATATACTCAGCGTCAGTGAAAACGCACTAGTCTTATAATGCCATATATATTCTTCAAATTGATGAGACTACTATACCTACATCATATAATTATTATTTTGAGTTATGTTATTACGCAAATGAGGAAATGGAGCCAAAACATATGCTTGGTCCACTGCTTTTGAATAATGTCTTTAAAATACAAGCGAGAAAATAACCAGGTCATTTTCAGTGTTTGGTTGAAGCACTATCCGAAACATGACGAAAATTCATTGAACAGTGTAAAATTACTGGACCGTGAAATCATAGGGACGAACAATCATAATAACATCGGGTGCATTGTCCGTGAGGTCTTTTGTACCAAGTTTCTAGTTGAAAGTCTCGACGAAACCTGCACAAGGTATAAAATGGAGGTAACTGCTGAGAAGACCAAGCCAACGGCAAACAGCACCAGTGGCATCCAAAGGTTAAGAACAGAAGCTTGGAACAGTTACAAGCTTCAAGTAGCTTGGAGTAATTGTCTCAGATGAAGCCTCAAAATCGGAGGTTCTTGCTAGGTTTGCACAAACCACTGCAGCTTTGGTAAAGCTGAAGCCAATATGGAGAGATAACAACATATCTCTTGGATCAAAGGTGAAATTGATGGGCTCCCTTACATATCCATATTACTGTGTGCCTGTGAGTCATGGACCTTGACAGCAGAGTTATAGAAAAGAATGCAGGCCTTTGAGATGAGAAGCTACCGAAGGTTACTGAACATTTCGCACAAGGAACATGTCACTAATGAGGAAGTTTGCAGAAAGATCCAAGCAGCCATTGGAGAAGATGATCAACTCCTGACCTTGGTCAAGAAACGGAAACTGAGATGGATTGGCCACGTCTCTAGGTCATCTGTCTTAGGAAAGACAATTCCGCAGGGCACAGTGAAGGGAAAAAACAAGAGGTAGAAGAAGAAGAGGTCGAAAGACAACGTTAAAGAGTGGATAGGCATGGACTTTGCTAGCTCAAGTAGGGCAGCTGAGGACAGGACTAGGTAGAAAGGATTGCTGTAAAGTCATCTGTGGTGCCGCAAAGACCTCGCAAGGCTTAGGGAAAGACTAAACTAGACTAACAGTGTCCGAGTGACCCATTATCCTGCGTACGATGCAAGTCCATCAGAAGGTGTTGAAGATATAATGCAAAATCAATGGACTATGTAATGAAGCTCACAACACCCTACAGACCATATCAGGTTAGTCCCAATGTCCGAGTGAATATCTGATTATTGGTTCAAGTGATTCTCGAAACTTAAATGCAAATCATCGGCACGACACAAATCAGGAGGCTACTAAATAATCTTTTGCTATCTACTACTTTGCAAGGTATATTGAAATTAAGTTGCCGGATAAATTATCCGATAATCTAATTTCCCATCAGAAGAGAGATTTAAGAAGATATATAGCATGATATAATCCTGATTTGAATGCCGATTGCATGCCGTGGCTGTAAGTCTATTCTTCTCACTATCCGTTAATTTAATTGTTGACGATGTGCAAAAAAGTTCCGTTAAAGAAAATGATCTTTCTTGTAAGTTGGAACTCCAACAGAAAGATCGGCTTAAACTCATCGCCGGTTCCACGGGACAGAGAGGGGACAAAATTGATCGTGACGTTGCCGTTAACCTAAATGCAATTCGTTTTGTTAAGTTCATGTATTCAAATGTAAATCACATCCGTTTTTATAAACATTGCTCTGATATGTAGCTAATGACTCTCTTGTTTGTCTGGTATTTATCGTTGATATTTCTGCATTATTTCAACTTAAGTTAGGTACATGTATTTCTTTGTTGTATGGTTTGTAAAAAGTAGAAACATTAATTATGAAACATATACCCGATCTTTTTTACAGATGCATCTCGATAACTAGAGAACATGAACATACAAAAATATTTGTGTATTCCATGAATCATTTAGCTACTTATAAGTACCATCTTTTAATCTTTTCAGATAATATTTTTGTTTGGGTAAACGTGGAACTGCACGGAAGCTGATGGCAACGTCGCGATACAATGAACAATTAGATCTATCCTCTGTATCTCCCTTCGTTAAACTGAGCATGTCTATCATCGCAAGGGTGCGATTCCGCTGTATAGTACTATACATTTTCCTGCTTCTTTCAGTACCTTGGATGGACAGTATGCTTTGTCCGTAGGTTCTTTATCTATATGTTTAAATAAAACGTATTTTGATTGTTGTAACTCGCGGAGTCTGTTGGCTGACAATTCGCATCGTGCTTCTCTTGAACCATTCAGCCCAATTATGGTTTGCCCTTGTGATACCGTTTCTCTGTATGGCAGGCGAAACAGCTTTTAAGACCCTTCCTTGCAGTCAAATTTCCATGAGGAATATTGGTAGAGATTTTACAACATTCCTACTGGCCAATAAACTCGGGATCTAGATAGGATGTTGCCGATGATGCAAATAATTTGACTGAATCTGTAAAAAAAAAGAAGATCCATTAATAAATAAATAATTGCTTTTACATCCCAATCATGTCACACAGTATCTTTCAACAAGTTCACTCGCTACCTATCATGTGAACTACTTGCAGAATATAAAAATTGACATTGCATGCCATGTCACTGTTGGTTTCAGAACAGCTGCATTATTGAAGATTTACTAAACATTACTGAAGTACCAAGCTCGACAAGCCCCACGTGTGACTAAATAATCAGAAAACTGGCTTGAGATTTCATTGTCACGGCCTCTGCTTCATCAGAGATAATATGAATTCACGTTCCCTAACAGGGTCTGCAATGTCAGCCAGCAGTATAACTGTCTTTACGCAAATACACAGGTGAATATGGATATTTTGTCGAATTGACAAAATTTCGATACGCACCTGCGTATTTGCATGCTGGCACCTGGTAAATCAGACGAGATTTCAATACCAACTGGAAATGGAGATGAATAAATGAACTATATTCGGGGCTAAAACCCTAGATTTCCCTAAAGGAATATTTTACATGATTGTGCGTTTTTTCCGGCAGTAATATAATAATGACACATCATGGCAAAGTTAAACCAATTTCTTCAACTTTTAGAAATATTAAGTTATCGGTTAAGGTGTCCCAATATTTAGACTGTATACATTAATTATTAAATTTGAATAATTAATGAATGATGTTCATGATCACTGCACAGCAATTATAACTTCCGAAGAATATGCCCACTCTGCATTCCTTGAAGGGAAGAGCATCAAAATAGTTGAAAAAAAATGATTTTGATATTCAGATTCTTTCTTTCTGTTTGTTTCATCGAATAGATTAGAAGTGTTGCTTTGGAGTTTGATGCGTAGGAGTTTAATGAACCAGTTTGTTTGGCCCTAGACGTTTTTGTTAAACGAATTTTCAGCATAAATAGAAATCATGCAATGGGTATGCACTTTTGAAGCTTATTGATGAAGTTATTTGCAGTGACTAAGCTCAGCCCACCTAAGAAGGATGTTAAACACGTACTGATAATGACAATAGTAACAAACAACTTTTAGCTAACATCCAAACTTAACGTAACAAGTATATAGCGTTTGCAATAAGCTTGTCTCACCGCTAACCGCCATTGCCAACCCGACCCGAGGCAATCTTGCAACCTTTCTGAAAGCTTTAGCGAAAATATGGACTTGAACAAAAAATAAAAGTTTCCCGTAATCTTGTGGACGTTGGTGCAGTGTGCATTAGCGGCCTGTTGTATATTTATCTTGCTGTGCCTTTTACTTTCCTTGATTCGACACGGGTACCAATTTGGTACTGGTGTAGCATAGAAATTTTCAGTCGCTGGCCTGACAAGATTCGTACCCGCAGCCTTCTGCGCCATAGTCAAGCGCCTATAACTTAGAGGATAACTGTATTCAAAACTGTCATTTGGGGAGGTAAATCATCGGTTTTATGGTCGGAAATTTCGTTTTACGGCGACGCGCCAACGGAGCCGTAAAACGCAATTTGCGACCATAAAACCGATGATTTATCTCCCCAAATGACAATTTTCATTATAGTTATCCCCATTCTAATGCATTTTTTCACATTTTCACCTTTCAAAGTGTACTTCTTTGCACCCATTGCTAGTGCGTTCAGCAGCGTAAATCAAACGCCAGCCTATGAGAAGCGACGGTTTATAATGACGTCGGTTTGCGACAGTAAATCGCAGAATATACTGTCGCAAATAGTTGACGTTTTCCAATCAGACGTCGCGTTATATTTGTAAGTGCATTAGAATTCTCAACTTTGGTACTTCTGTACATTTTGTAGTGATTAAAATGAGCACGTAGCTGTAGTAGATAACAGCTAGATCATGGTACCTAATGAAGTAGCTTGGTGCAGTGGTAGGCCGCTTGTTTTGCCTGTAAGAGGTCTCTGATGCGTGTCACCTTTTCCAATGTGATTGTTTTTTCTTTTTTTTTCTAACATCTTCCAGGTCTTTTATATTTCTTCTGGATATTCAGATAGGGTCAAGAGAAGCAGTGAAATAATTTGAAAACAAGTCATATTGTTAAAAGGAAAGTTTTAACGTGTGGGTTCAGGTACTGTAAAACACTTATATTTGGCGGTCACTTTATTTTGGCGATATTGGCGGAAAAGAAGAAAATCGCCAAATTAAAATGCCGCCATTATAAGCTCATGATACCGAAAGAAGAAAAAATATTATTGAGCACATGATCCTATTTCCTCTACCAAAATATCAAAGCTAATACACATCACATATATAAGCGAAAAAGAAGATGCTTCCCAAACAACAAGAGGGAGGAAACGGAGTATGAAAATGTTCTCACGATACTCATTAGTATTTCAATTAAGTTGATTAAATCAGAAGGAACACATATGTTTACTTTAAACAATTAACTACCCAAACTGTAACATGACTATAATAATAATTGCTTTTGTTTTAATCACCATGACAATATAGAGCTCGAATAAAGAGCAAAATACGACGTCGGAAGAAATATTTTGTTCTTGAGAATCATAAAACCGCCAAAATAAAAATCCGCCAAAAGGTTCATATTCAAAAACCGCCAAATTTTGCTGCCGCCAAATATAAGTGTTTTACAGTACATAATATTCAGATGTAAGCCAAATATGAAAATTTGAACTAGAAGACAGTACTTGCAGGATCTGATTACTTGAGGGTAATTTAGATCAGACAATGTTTTCTAGTATAGGGTAATAACCAGGTTGATTATGAAAATCTAGATTAGACAGCTCTGTATAAAGGATTTATACTAAAATAGTATAATCGCCTGCCTGAGTTAATTCAGGCTGCTAAGAGACTTTGCTAGGCGCACATGCCACTTTTTTTGTTTTGTCGTATCGCGGCTCTTATCAGCAAATTTGTTTGAAAGTGTGGTGGTTGTGGAGATGAGAGCCGTCTTAAATGTTTTAATGAAGCACAGAAAGCGAGACGGCATGGTATGGGCCTGTGAATGGTATATAGCTGCCGTTGGTGGTTTGGGCAATGAGTTGCAGGCTGATATTCCAGGATTCTTCATATGATAGAGTAAATTTTTAATGGCAGACTAAATTTTGTCCTCGTGACCCGCACAATACACTGCTAAAAATAATAAAAGGAGCACTGTATATTATGTCCTTAAGTCTCTGTATAAAACTCTCTCTATATAGACATTGATGGCTAACCTATTTATTAGTTTTCATGATTGAAAAATAATAAATAGGTTAGCAATCGATGTCTATTTATAGATATTGATGGCTAACCTTTTTGTAGGTTAGCCATCAATGTCTATAGACACTGATGCCTGGCCTTTTTTATAAGTTGTAAATAAAAAGACGTATGAAAATTATGTAGTGCTCTTTTAAATATTTTGGGCAGTATATTTCCATATACGCTCTGACTCCAACTTTATTTCCACTACGCAATTATTTCAATTTAGTATGAGTGTAATATGAGGTTTCTTCAGAGTAAAAGATATTCAAATGACGTAACCTCTGGCAATGTCAGTCTGTGGATACTTCATAAACAACTTTTGAAGGTCTGGATACATATTTGGTCAACTTGAAAATCTGGATACGTTTTTGGTTAACTTGCTGCAATAACGCCGGATTTATATCAAGCTGACCTGAAATATGCTAAACTAATATCAGGTCGAGTCGTTTACTACGCTTACTAAATGTCCATACGTATTTTATTTTCATCGTTTTGTCCCAATAGTATTTAGAATAGCAAATTGTTACACTTTTTCTCAGCAAAAACAGTGTCCCTGCTGTCTCTGGAGTTTTTGAATCGCGGATACTTACGTATCTTTATCATATGATGTTGCATCTGAGAGTGTAATAATGCCATGCATTAAAAACGATAATCCACTAGTGGATTAAATATGCAAATTACGTAGTAACGTTATGCGTTGACGTCCATAAAACGTCGCATTTTCTAATGGGGAAATCGTGACGTTTTAGTGCAAAATTTGCTAATAAAATGCAATTTTAGTGTCATATGATGAATAGAATCCTTCACTCGTGCTCCTGTATAAATGAATTTATTAAACTCGTTGCGGAAACCCGATAAGACGCTCGGCATAGCCTCGCATCTTATCTTTTTCCCCAACTCGTTTAATAAATTCAATAATACATGAGCACTCATGTAAGATCCTCTTTGTCCTTCAAACTCGTATTGCCTGCTGAGTTGTTTAACTTAGGTTGCGTTTTGTCTGTTAAGCGGACTAAATTACATCAACTGAAACGGACAAAATGCAAAATGCGAATATAATTCATCCGCGAAGCGTGTTTTAAGTGTCCTTGTGACATGTGTGAACACCTTAAACGTAGATAAGCTCATGCATCTATAAACCAGCCCAGATTCTTCGCTGTTTATTACCTATTTTTGATTCAAGCGGAAACCCACAGACTGGTCTGTCGTCGCAGTTTTGCTATGGTGTTTTGAGCCGCGACACGACAAATCCAAAGTGGCATGTGCGCCCGGCGAAGAGTCTTCGCCGTCCGCACGAACGGAATTTACACCCTTTTCTACGCTTTCAGCGTAGAGCAAAGACTCTGGTCAGACTATGCGATTGCCAAGTTATGAGTGCACATATCACTTTGTTGGTTTTGTCGAGTCGCGGCTCGAATAATGACATTTTCGTTGTGTCGCGATTAATTCATCGTTATATGAGCCGCGACACGACAAAGCCCAACAAACTGGCATGAGCGCACACTCAGATGAGCATGGTCAGCCACCAAGTCTGATTAGAGTCTTCCGCTTGTGCGCTTATACGGTTGCTAAGGGTCTAAACTAGCTTCATACAGACAGCGAAGACTCTGATCAGACTGGGCGGATGACCAGGCTGATCTGACTCTGCGCTATGCGCACGAACACTTCGTTGGTTTTCTCGTGTCGCGGCTCATTTATTACGTACCGATTGTGCTAGGTGCGGTGCCATCAGTTTTGTTTTAAAAACTGTTTTATGTTCAAAGTAGATGTTAATGTAGTACTTGAAGCATTATTGAAATTGTTAAAATTTCTTTTATGTCTTTGTTTCAGACAGTTTTATTGTCTTTTACACACATTAAAGACAATGTATAACGTACATTAAAGACAATGTATTACACACATTAAGGACAAAATATGTCAGTCTTGAAGTTGATAAACTGTTAGCTCTCAGTGTACTTTAGATTTGCAAAACTTAGACGTTCTGACAAAAAACGAAGACATCGGCGGCCACATAGCCGTACTATACTGAAAATATTGGTGGAACAATGAAATTGAAAACAAAGGATTTTTTCAATGGAATTTTCGAAAATAAAACGTATATTTTTTAAAATTCCATTGCAAAATTTTATTTTATTATTCTTATTATTATTTTTTTTTGTAAAAATACAACGAAGAAAAACTACTAAAATTGTCAATGAATTGTAACAAGGCAAGGGTACCCTGCCAGCGACAGAACGATAGGGTAGGTATTAATTGATAGTCGATTGTAAAATTACAACGTTTTGCAGAGGTAGAACTGATCCATTTTTATAGTCCGAAATTTTGTAAAAAAAAAAAAGAAAAAAAAAAGATATGAAAATGATTTTAGACTTTTTATAACATAACCAAACGAAATTCAAGGTACTGAATTCATTCGATGTACCAAGAACAGGGAGGCAAACATATTACACTATTAACATTATATATAATGACTGGAGAATATAAATAAAGACTTAAAATGATCATGAATCGCTCACCACACACACAGTGTCTAGTTCCATGGCATGTACTCATAAGTGATCAGATATATGCTTATACTCGTATGAAATCTGTTTGGTATAGAAGCTACAGGCGCCACATTTTGTCGAAATCTGCCAAGTTTGTTATATTTCTTTTTATGCATTTAACGTGTCCATTAACACAAGTTAAAGACAATGTATAATACAAAAATTATCGACTTCAAGACTGATATACTTTGTGTGTCTGTAAGCTGAACTTACAGACACAAAAAGTATATCAGTCTTGAAATCGATAATATTAATAATACTCAACCTACAGCATATGAAGCAAAGCAATAAACTAAGGATGATCTGCCAGATCCCACTCTTAACTTTGCAAAAAAAAAAAAAAAAAAATCAATACTTTTGAGGAACATACGAGATGTTGTTTATGGTGTTACCCAAAATGTGCTAGTTGCCGATCAAAACTAGGGGAAATTGCGGAATGGAAAATATCAAATTTTGAGTCAATACTGTATGTTCTTACTGGAAGAACTCTGCATTACGATGGCATTCCTTATAGTTAACTGGTACACCTCTTTGTTTGTCTGTCTATTTTACAAAAAAGCACAACCTTGTGACATGCTGTTAGCTTCCCTGGATGACAAAGCCCTTCCAAACTGGGATCTACATTTGAAGGAAAGAATGAGCTAATTCCCAAGAGGACTAAACTCTTTCGTTTAAGCGTTTACGTTTCCTTGAGAAAGGAGGTAAAATAAAACTAACAGATTTGCTTCCCCTCAAAGTGTACCCATTCACCCTAATAAGTGGTCGGGTCTGGCGAAGGTGCTGGGTAGCTTTCATTGCCGGGGCGATCTACTAATTTAGTTTAGGCCAACTGTGCTTGCAGTAGGTGCGGGTGGCTTTGTTTCTCTCGCCTATCATATCTCTTTTTTCTCCCTCTCTCTCTGTGAGACGGCTCACTACAAACTGAAATACTGTCGTCCCAAAAAGCCGTTAAACCCCAAACCAACGAACCAACCAACTTAATGAGTGCTTGGAAAAACATTGTGGACGCTCTGCGTTTTTAAAACTGCATTAAACACTCAGACGATGGTCATGTCGTTAGATGAGGTGAAAAAAAAAAAAAAAAAAAAAGATATACAGAAAAACTGTTGCAGTGGACAATATATAGTTCCAAAGTTCCAAGCCACACTCAGAATGTCACTCAAAGTCACCAGATAATGTATACCTGGCCAATGCAACGACAAGTTAGCACGTGACAAAGTCACGAACAAAACCCACGTGTTCAATGTTAAACATATTAACTTATTAAGTCCGTGATTTTAACTTACAGCGAATGGAGGTTTGTATATTTGTTAAAAGTAGGCGTGGTTTTCGGAACTATGAGTACATAGTAAATATGGAATTCCATGCACAGCATTTTATAATTTGTTTGCATTCCTTATACATGTTATAACAAGGCAGTAATATTACCATTGGAGTAAATACTGCTGTTGCAGCATCCGAAGTTGTCAGTTATTCCATCTTGTCATTTCTACAAATTATTGGTAATTGACTACCAACACTCTAGCTCTCAAGACGCCCTAGTTGCCGAATTAAGGAGGATTATTGATGACATAAACATAACTACACTATAGAGAATACCGTAAAATTACTAAAAATTCGGACATCTAATATAATTATTGTATAACTCCTAAAACGGTACTGTTTCGTGGTAATGCGTCCAAAAATGCGGATGGAATATCAAACAGTGTAGGCCCTGATCAGACTGCTCCTGTTGGAGCAGTCTGATCTGGGTCTGCACTGTTTGCTAAGAGCCATCTGTCCCAAAACTTACAATTTTTACAATAGTATGCCTCATTGTGGGCATAACATGGAAAAATTTAAGATACCCTTCATGAATAGAATAAACCATGGCCAGCCTCTGCATTTGAGCAATCGACAGAGCTCTTTGACCTAACAATACATATACATTCCATAATAAACATTGTTTGGAACTATTTCTGCCCGCTGGTTAGTGTCTAGTCAGTGTCATTGCTGTTTGTATGCGACCATTCTTGCCATCCCGAGCAGTCTCCATTGAAGCTACAGTCATACATTTCAAATATGTCAGTAAAAAATCCCCTGGGACTAATTAGTCCTTTCATGAAGTTTTACTGATGCAAAGAACGACATGGTAAGATGAGCGTTTGTTCGGTAACTCGGTTCTGTGACTTTATTGGGGTCGACTGAATGCAGTTTAACCCATTAAGACCTAGCGTCTCGTAAACCATAGCAGAGTAGATCCGGATCAGATGGCTGAGAACGAGGTACTTAATTTGCGTCTAAACTGTTTAAGATGTGGATAATGAATAAACCAGAAACCCTTAAATTATGAATGGACTATCCAAATAATGACGGTAGAGCAGTCCACTAAGCATAAAAGTTTAACCCTCAATAAATACCACAGGTTTTGCAATAGGAGATAACGGGAATCCCCGGAGTGACGTCATCGGATGATCACTTGGGTAGATTGGTTGGCAAAAGATAGCGACAGACAGTGGTCTAATATGGGATTTTACTGAAAATTAACCGCTGAAAGTGCGTAAAATGTGCTTTGGAAGGCTTCGAATAAATAGCAACCAATGAAACCTTTGCGGATATTGTCATAATTGCTTGTCTCGCGAAAAAAGAGAGTTATTCAATCACTTAAATTTATTTAATTACTCCGTCTGGACATACATTGACTCGCTCCGGAACCGGACTGTTTCTTTTAGTAACTGTGACTGAAAAAGAAATAAATGAATAAAATAGAAATAAATCGGAAGTACTGAATATCAGTATTTTAACCTTTTTTCGACGATCAAGGAGATTTATATATATAACAGGGGAAATAGGAAATGAAAGACACAATAAAATATAGAAACTAGTATCTAATGAATCTAATGAGAACTAAAGCAAAATTAACAAAAAAGTTATTATCTGAGCTAGGGAAAAGAACATTTAATAAATGAGTAAATAAATTACAATTCATGGTTGCGATTCAAAAGAGGGTGTAATAAAACGGTAAAGGATAATATCAAACAGAGAACCTTCTTTGTTTTGAAATGGCTATCAGTAATAACCACATTATTTAGTCCGAGCTCATGACATCTAAACAACATTCTCGCTCCCTCTCTCTCTCTCTCTAATTGTTTGCCCGTGATATTATATGAAGAGACATATATATTTATATCATAATATCATCGATTGTAATAATTGAGTTTTATTTGTTGTGTTAATTAGCCGAACCGCCAAAAAAGTTTGTTTATTAAATCTGAAATTGTCACAACAGGACATCCGCGGCGTTCTTTGAAATATGATAAATAAAGACATCCCTTATCAAAACACCCGCTGAATACCGGGTACATTCACTTACAAACAATAAACAACCGGTTTAATTTCAGAAAATGTACACCAGATACAGACACCAATATATTTTATAAAAACATCCATGATCAAACGTACATCTCAAAGCACTTCATCATGTGGAACCAATTTCAATGTATTATGGGTGACAATAAAACAATATTTTACACTCAGATACCTACACTTCTCAGCGTCATCATTAAAAGCACATGTATTAAAAAAATGCATCATAATGCGCAAAATACAAGGCATGAATAATTACATATTTTAACATCGACCCCTTAACGTTCAATATAGCCTGATTGACTATCGACTTCTTACCAACCAGCGTGGGGAATCCCCTTGCAATCCTTATCGATGACGTCACCGCGTTATCTCCTATAAGTGGCAGTGAAATGAATACCATTGTATTGCCAACCAGCGTGGGGAATCCCCTTGCAATCCTTATCGATGACGTCACCGCGTTATCTCCTATAAGTGGCAGTGAAATGAATATATTATCATGGACGGACGCTCGGCGCCCCGTTACTGCGGCTATGGATTCGTTCCGCTGAGGTGCGGGGGCAACGTCGATATGAGAATTGAAATACTACTACGAATTTATTGGACGGACACACGGCGCCAAGTGTGTGCAACTATTATATGGTTACCTACCGTTGAGCCACTTGGTTAACGTCGATAAGAGAACTGAACTGAACTGAACTGAACGATTGTATTTACTTTTTGCACTGAATACCATAAACATCTTAATACGAGTGTGATTGGAATAGTATCACTCGAGATATTGTTTATGGTGTTACCTAAAAAGTACCAGTTGCCGGTCAAAACTAAGGCAAAGTGCGAAATAGAAAATGTTTTATGTATAACTAAACATGTCTACATGAGTCTCATACCTACAGTTAATTGCAGGGTGGTTGGGTGGTGCGATGGTGCTGGGTATAACTTTAAGTGCCGGGGCGTCCTACTGATTTTGATAATAGTAGGGCAAAGGCCTACTGTGCTTGCAGTAAGTGCGGGAGGGGGTTGTTTGGACAATTTTTCCCTCTCTCTCCTTTTCTGTCATTTTGGCCCGACTGAAATATGTCTCAAAGGGCCGTTTAACCCCCCAAAAAACCTACCAACCTACAGTTAATTACTGTCCATAATGACTATTAGGACGTCAATCACATCGATCGATGACGTCAATCAAGACCATGTATGGTTAAGAATGCACAATACGATTTTCATCTATTATCTCAAGTTTGTCACTGAGTCCAAATAAAACGACATTTTCTTGTTCATACGAAAGAAAAGGTACATCAGAATGAACCTACCCTAACCTTCGCCAACAAACGACCCTTTTAAATCGTATAAATTTGAAATTCATGTGAATGGTATACCATTTAGCATGCCGCGCCTCAGTCTGATATAAGCGTAAAATTGTTTAGTAGTTAGCTAGATAGTTCTTTTAACATATAAAAGCTAAGCTGCCAGATGAAGTAATGTTACACTATCGATATCATTTACTCGTCTAAGTGAACAATATCTCATACAAGATAGATGCTGTCAAGTCAATGCTGTGGCTGATGTGTGACAGGAATTGATTCCAATGTTGTCAGCTTGCTTTACAAATATAATCTTTGCACTTGTAGCCTGGAGAAAGATCATTCAATACCTATATATTATGACCGTAGAAAACATTAAAGTACCAAAATCATGGTACGAGTATAAATTAATTACATCTTTAGCCTCGTTTTAAATCATAAGGTGGCCATTGCAGCTTAAAACTGAATATTTACATTTTTGGTGTATTTACAAGATAGCCCTACAGTAAACCATTGGAATGTAATGTAGGTTCTATTCTATTCTGTTCTATCCCATAACCTTACTAGGTCGTTGGGGCACCACATGTGACTTCGAAACAATCCCTTTCCACCTTGCCCTGTCTTCAGCTCCCCTAGTTGAGCTGGCAAAATCCATCCTTGTCCACTCTTTAATATTGTCTTTCCACCTCAGTTTCTGTCTGCCTATTCTTCTTTTTCCTTTCACTGTGCCCTGTAGAATCGTCTTTGCTAAGCCAGAAGACCTTGTGACGTGGCCAAACCACCTTAGTTTCCGTTTCTTGACCGGCATCAGGAGTTCATCATATTCTCCAATGCTGCTTGGATCTTCCTGCGAACCTCCTCATTGGTTATATGGTCCTTGTATGAAATATTCAGTAACTTTCGGTAGCATCTCATCTCAAAGGCCTGCGTTCTTTTCTCTACCTCTGCTGTCAAGGTCCACGATTCACGGGCATACAGAAATATAGAAATAACAAGGGAGCGCATAAGTTTCACCTTTGATCCAAGAAATATGTTGTTATCTCTCCAAATTCGTTTCAACTTGGTAAGAGCTGAAGTAGCTTTGCAATCCTTGAGAGAACCTCCTGTTTTATCAGGCTGCTAGAGACTAGTCGGCATCCCAAGACAGCAATCATAATGTCCCTGTGCACAAGAAATCCAACCCCATACTCATGTTTCTCCTCTTTTCCACTGAAATAAACCTTGTGTCCGTCATCTGTTGACATCTCACCAAATTTTTTCCAGCGCATCTCACAGAGCCTCAGTATGTTCCAGTGATACCTGTCCATTGCATGAGTCAGCTCTTCAAGCTTCCCAACTGGCCTCAGAGTCCTCACGTTCGCTGATTATCGACAATTATCGTATTCTGTCGTTGCCAACTTCGTTTAACACCGGCATGCGCCACGGCATGCCGGTGTTAAACGAAGTTGGCAACGACAGAATACGTTGTTTGGTCGGTTTCTCACATACATTTAACAAAGTTGGCAATAACATTTACGATGTTAGTCGCTGTTTCATGGAATTTCCAACAATTTGCCTACATTTGTTATCATTGGTCTAAAACCTAAATTACAGAAATCGTCATAGATATATGCAGCATCTACAAAAAGCATTAGTGAAACACGAGTTGTCTGTTTGATTTTTATACTTCAACCAAAAAAAAAAAAAAAAAAAAGGAAGGGAAGTTCTGAATTAAAAAAAACTTGTCTCACACTGAATCACATAAACGAACTCAAGCAAACCCTGCGGGCATACACAAATTTGACGCTCTTCTTCTCTTGACATTGACATATATTTTTAATAGCTTATATTACCCTCAACGCTTGGCAGTACTGCGTAACCGCAGCTCACAGTTCATGGCTCTCCGTGGTGATTTTGGTAACCAAAGTCTGAAAGTGTCTTCAAACAATAGGGCGTTATTATTGAATCCCCGAAAGACACATGATCATTTATGCACCAGTCATTTGCAACCACGGCCCCCCTGGGGCCGGGGAATAGCGGGGATATTGACTTTTCATCCTGCAAAGCCCTGGTATATGCCCTGCACTGTGGGGACATTTTTTATGTCAAATCCCTGGTAAATGTCTCCCCCCCCCCCCCCCCCCAGGGGATCATATAAATACAAAAATCCATATTCTGACAATGTGTCGCTGTAAATTTCATTAAACTCACTTCAGACAGTGACCTATAAATACACGCTTTTGCAGACATACCCACATGGCCATGCGCAAAATACGAGACGTTTGTTGACGCTTCCGTTTCACAATCGGTTCGTAAACCAGTATTTTAAAGACGTTTTCCCGACGCATCAAACAGGAATGGGATGCGTTTTAACCCTTTATCCATGCGTCAAAAACGCCCTTTATCTGGGGCTCTGTCACTCCACTATTTGCTCCGCTGTTTTGGCGGGAATCAAAAGCCCGGCATATCCACGGCACTGCCGGGACACCTCTTAGGTAAAAACACAGTACTTAAGCCCCGCTATGCCCCTGCTATCCCCGGCCCCATGGGGGCCGTGGTTGCAAATGACTGGTGCATTATTCTAGTTTAGTGTAAATCATATCTTTAAGATTAATCATTAGAGTCGTGAAAAATGTGCTTGCGTAGCATGAGAGTCTGGATGGAGGTAACTTTACGCATTCAGATTGAAGGCCTAATTTTTGTTGATAACTTAAATTTTGTTGATAACTGATCATTCTGCTATAAAACTGTACCAATTACCGATTTTGAGACAAACATTTTATTCATTACTGATTTTAGACCTGAAATTCTATTGAATACTGATTTCGACGTTACTCCAAAGAGACCCTCTGGTCAAAACACCTAACCTCTGAGACTCGGATATCTGAGAAAACCAACCCTTCATTGGCAACTTCGATACGGGTGAAATCTTCTGGAAAGGTCATTAAATGACAAAACAACAACAAAAAAGGCACTGAAAGATTTAATTGTGTTTTAAATCTGTATGCAAATTATTTGCGCTTTCGTGCCACATGGCCATGAAAACTCAACTTCTGTTTGAACTTTCAGATATTTTTATGGCAATTTTTTTCTCTAAAAGGAAAAGTATAATAAAACTTACGTGCACTTCATAATTGATGTCACTGAGTACAGTGCCACGCACCAATTCAGGTAATTTTACACTCAATATGACACGTGACTGGAAAAAAATCTGGCTTACCACATATGAGACCTGCGCATGAATAGGTCAGACTTCACATATGTGCAGTCTGGTCAAGAGATGTGCCACGATATATAATTGATCTGGGTAAATTTGAAAAACAAGCAAAGACTGAATTACGTATTTGTTGAAGGTAGTCTTAAGAGGCGGAATCAGTGGATGCCTTAAGACGGGTTTATGTCGGGCTGCGGATTGATTATGAGTTATTGTCTGTTATGATTGTCTTCAAGGACCGGATTCTTTTCAATATTTAATGAATAGGAATATTAAAACCATATCAATAGGCGTATGAGTGCTGATTATATCGTAAAACAAGCATGTAATACGATAGGGTACTCATAACACAGCATCACTGAGAAGCGGGTTTGAACCTTAAAATGACAAAATGCAGACGACAAAATTGACGTCTGCATTTTTTTTTTCAAAACATTTTTTGTCCAAGTTCAGCATATTGAGAATTCAAGACTAGAGGATAATCAGTGTAGATCCGGATGAGGCGGCTCATGATGAGCAGCCTCATTTAGATCTACGATGTTTGCAAATTCAACCATTTCATTTTTGGCGCTTTAAGGGCTACGATAACATATTTCCTTCAGAAGAATGAATTGAGCTGATCCCTTAGTGTACACACCGGGTAGGCGGCAATCGAAAACGCTCTTAACAGTCTATTAATGCAGATCAAAAACAACGTTTTCGATTGCAAAACAGCGTTTTCGATTGCAAATTGTCGCCAATTTGCAATCGAAAACGCTGTTTCTAACTGTTTTTGATCCGCGTTCGTCGATTGCACGAGCGTTTTCGATTGCCGCCTACCCGGTGTGGTATATATCTAGGTATATATGAGAAGCATTACAAATGAGTCAAGTATTTCCTACCATGGACAAGCATCTCTTGTATTTTAAAAATACAACAAGTAAACAGATTATTAGAAGAAAACTTAGTTTGCAGAAACGTTCAGTCTTTGTTCTGTTCCCAGCAGGCACATGACGTTAAAATGACGTCGTTCTGACGTCGATGCGATGTAATGACGTCGCACCGACGTCAGAACAACGTCATTTTGACGTCGTGTGCCCGCTGGGTTTTATTGATACCTAGCTGCATTAGTGTCGATTTACGAGTGAAACATTCCGGTCAATCGAAAAGATGTCTATGTGACCGATGCTCTCGCTTTGTACGACTGAAGTAGCTGTAAAAGTTGCATAGAATATATTTTTTGTATTTATTCATTTACATTTTGTTAAACAAAATTGAAAACCTGTCCAATTGAAAATAAGAGTAAAAGACGAGAAAACAGTGGATAAAATAGAGATCACTGCATGACAGTAAGTGCCAAAACCCAACTGAAAGAGAACTAATAGGTGCTTTGTTTGCTGTTTGTTTAATGTTTCTGTTTTGTCTCGTGCTCTATATTTAGGGGATAACTGCCTTAAAAATTGTCATTTGGGGAGGTAAATCATCGGTTTTATGGTCGGAAATTTCGTTTTACAACGACGCGCCAGTGGAGCCGTAAAACGCATTTTATGACCATAAAACCGATGATTTACCCCCTCCCCCCCCCCCCCCCCCCCAAATGACTAGCGAAGCCGTAAAACGCAATTTCTGACCATAAAACCGATGATTTACCTCCCCAAATGACAATTTTCAATACAGTTATCCCCATTCTAATGCACTTTTCCACATTTTCACCTTTCATAATGTACTCATTTGCACCAATTCCAAGCGCGGTCAGCAACGTAAAACCAAACGTCAGCCAATGAGAAGCGATGTTACTTAATGACGTCGGGTTTGCGACAGTATATCGCAGAATATACTGTCGCAAATTTTGACGTTATCCAATCAGACGTCGCGTTACATTTGTAAGTGCATTAGAATTAACATTTTGAGTTTGCTCTTACAGCCCTTTCATAATGTTTTACTCATATCGAGCTAGACTGGATCCAAAAATACTTGACTGAGTCCAGACTCCAGTAATAACTCATTGGTCAATAAAACTGAAAATCTAAAATCTAATAAGACAAAGACTAGTGGATCTTCTATAAGAATATGTAGAATCTGTTCCAGTCCTTTCCTTGGTTTGTATCTATTGCAATAGTTTGGGACTTCTAATTTCGAGCCGACATTACTTCAAACGTGGATGAAAACCAAAGACACATGACTGCGCCACCCCAACCCCGCCCGACCTACCCCGTTAGCAGAACTTAGCTTTCTCACATATGGCCAGGGTCAGGCTCGAATCACAGCGTTGAGAGTCTTAGTGCTCAAGAGTCAGCGTTCTTAACAGCTAGGCCACCTCTGGCCACTTGATGTCCTGTATATTTTCATAAGCATTTTCTTAAATTGTATAATATACTTTTATAATTTGCAACATATATTTAATCGTGAAAATGCTCATCAAAGTCAGCTGTGATCTCCAATATTGAACATATCCGGCAGGCCCGGATATAGACCACCACGTCCTGGTGGGGCTCTGGATAACTGGTGGTGCTGGGAGGTGCCGAGGTGTATGCATGTGGTGGGAGGGGGCTTGAAAATATATGACATAATTAGGGATCAATTTGATGAGATCTTTTATGTCATTGTTGCCTTGAAATATATGTTGTGACATCTCATTAGAATCGCCTCGCCGAGGCAATTCTAATGAGATGTCACAACATATATTTTAACCTAACGACATGGATGAATTACCTCAAACTGTCATCAGGTACTCCTTACTATCAGGATGCCTACATATCATACATAGCACAGAGATGCAGATGGCGGGGCTGGAGCCCCAAAGCCCACCCCCCCCCCCCCTGGATCCGGGGCTGAATTAATCCGTGTACATATATATGATTCTATCTTATTTTATCTCATTGGCGAGCTGACTCTATGTCTAATATACTCGTATATGCAAGCAAATTAATTAGAATTAGCTACGATTCAGTTTATTGTATTTTCGTCGAATTTTCATAACCGTATATTCCTCATGAGACACAAGGTAACGAATTCCTAACTTTTACATCCTGGCGCCAAGTTTGTCCATGTCCGTTGAATTCGAAGACGAGAGTGTTGAATCAAAATTTATTGAGTTTCTATTATGTACCCTATTCTCTATTCTATCCCATAACCTTGCAAGGTCGTTGGGGTCCCTTTTTAAAACAATCCCTTTCCACTTTGTCCTGTCTTCAGCTGCCCTCGTTGAGCTGGCAAAGTTCATCCCTATCCATTCTTTAATATCGTCTCCACAACTCTTCTTCTGTCTACCCCTTCTTCGTTTTCCTTTCACTGTGTCCGGTAGAATTGTTTTGTAAACCAGAATACCTTGAGACCTGGCCAAACCACCTTAGTTTCCGTTTGTTGACCATGGTCAGGAGTTCATCATATTCTCCAATGGCTGTTTGGATTTTTCTGCGAACCTCCTTAATTGTTATGGTGTCCTTGCACGAAATATTCAAAAACCTTCGGTAGCACCTCATCTCAAAAGCCTGCCTTCTTTTCTCTAACTCTGCTGTCAAGGTCCACGATTCACAGGCATACAGAAAAATGGAATTACTGAGGTTATTTTTGTTTTGTTTTATTTTTAAATCTTATGAATAACAAAATACCACCGAATTATTTGCTTTTGATTGTCGCAAATTTGAGCTGTTAGCTGTCAGTTTATTGAAGCATAAAAGTGATTATTGTCAATGCGATCACTGTCTAATAAGATTAGGCAGAAAGCTTTTAGCATGTTTAGAAAACTCTTATCGATTTCTAATTTAGAAATGGTTAGCTTAGTTATGAGAAAACCAGGTTTCATGCGTATGCAAAATGCTTATGCCAAGGCCAGCGTGTGTATATGAGAATTCTGATCAGGGCATGTGTAATAATTGATTTATACAGGTTAAATCAGCTGACTGCGCTGGCACATTTCGCTACAGCCTTTTGGCAATACATGGTTTGACACATATTTTTGACTTTCAAAATTCTGGGGTTTGATTAAGTGATCCATTTAACTTCTGTATTTTGTTCACTGCAATGTCCTAATAACTTTCACTGTCAATGATACAGCACTCATAGTTAATAATAATTTACATCCTTTATCAAGAGAGAAATTACGTTTCTTGGCATTTGACCTTCTCATGAAAAGGAAACTAGCCTTGCAGGAAAGAACATGCTCTCTTCCGGGTTTCAGCCATCAATGCCTAAGGTCCCAATTAAAACAGACGTTGGCAAACAGTGTCAACCCAGATTAGTCGCGATGTCTTACCAGGTTATCATGGAGTTCCGCTAGAGAGTACTGGTAACTGTGCAAGTCTGTTTTCAACAAACTGTATACAGTCAGCTCCCGATATCTCAAAGTCGAACTTCATCAGAAACTACTGATATCTAAAAGTAAATTTTCTGGTACCAGAAAATTTACTTTGAGTTTTCAGTAGTTTGAGGTAACTGGAGTAGAAATTTAAATAAAAATACGGAATCCGTCCAAACTAAATTGAATTCCATTGATATCAGAGGCACTTTGAGATATCATTTTTCGAGATATCGTGAGCTGCTTGTATAATTGAAGATTATTAATCTGGCACATTCATAACCAATTTATTAAAGTTTCATGCGTTACCACTTCCTGTAGTAATTTCACAGCTGTTTATAACTTACAAGATAATTACAACATCCTGGATGAAAGGAATAGATAGAACAGTGATTGTGAATAGTTTAATGGCATCGGGAAATATTTCTATGGATGGCAATTGAAAATCAATGGATTATGGTAAAACTTCATGATATTCCGTTGCTGTCAGAAATTATTTGGTTGCAATTTAGCGAATATAAAGGAAATTTTAAAAGGGATTCTGTAAAGGCTTTTATTGCAATAAAAGCCAGATTTATAATAGACACTAAGCTAAAATGCGCTTATAATTGGTCGAGATTGGTTAGTTTTGATCGGCGATAAACGAAAATGCATTGATTTCTTTGTAGAATATTAAAACTAAACATACAGATGTTTCCATTGGTGCCAATAAAAGCGAAGTTCCAGAAAACAGCAATAACGTCAAAATTTGCTTCTGGCGATGAACCAGTTTCAAAAGTGGTGTCTGTTTTAGTTCTGTATTTTGAGAATATTAAAACTATACATACAGATGTTTCCATTGGTGCTAATAAAAGCGAAGTTCCAGAAAACAGCAACGACGGCAAAATTTGCTTCTGGTAAAGAACCAGTTTAAAAAGTGGTGTCTGTTTTTGTTCTGTATTTTGAAAAAACAAAAAGAACTGCTCAGTAGAAGCATCACAAAATGAATTGAGCCACAAAGCGTCAAAACCAACAGAGTGGCATTTGCGCCCAGCGAAGACTCAGATCAGCCTGGGCATCCGCCCAGTCTGATCAGAGTCTCTGCTGTGCGTATAAATGGTAGCTATGGGTCTAAGCTAGCCCCGTGCGAACAACAAAGACTCTGATCAGGCTGGGCGGATGCCCAGGTTGATTTGAGTCTTCGCTTGGCGCACATGCCACTTTGTTGGTTTTGTCGTGTCAAGGCTCAATTACTAGCTTTTTCAGTATGTCACTATCAAAGTGTTTGGTAGTAATATTTTAGACTCGCTTTAAGGGCGAGCTTTAATTTTGCACAATGTCATTTTTATTTGTCTTAAGCAATAGTATATCTTGAATAAACAGATTTTATTGAAAGCACATTTTGGCATATTTGATAGCCAGATTTACAAGTTTGTTTACAACATATCTGGTTGAAATATAAACGGCACGAGAATCAACAATAAAATTCATATGATAAAGGTTATGACGTTGACACATAAAGAGATTACAGGGATTTGAAGTACCGTGTTTCATACAAAAAATCTGATTCCAAGTAGGCACACAATGTTGAATCGTCGCAGACTCAACGCTCAACGTCATGTGCCAGTTGGAGTAATCTTGTTTAGATGCCGATAATTTACTTTATTTTACGTTTCTAACCACTTTCATATGTCCTTCATGCGGGTTCCATGGCCAATAATTACAAGTCAAAACCTGTTAGAACTTTTTATTTCATACACTCTAGAGCAATTAATACATTAAAATACCCCATAGAAATAGACATGGATTGATGAAAAATTGATGGTATTGTGTTTTATTTTCTAATTAATTGAACCTGCACTTTCATCGATGGTTGAAAACATAATTGAAGGTAAATTATGCTCCTTTCTATCAAAACGCTTTACAAAATCACTCACTAGTAATTCCATTTTATGTTCCTAAATTGTACCTGGAATAGCTCCCAGAGCATCGCCGTGTCATGTAATTCAATGTAAACTCATTAACCATTCATTGTAAATTCCTTGGGAATGTTTCATGTCAAAAATTCTATTGACTATTTCATAATAGATACATGCAAACTAGTAAAATGCACAAAATAAGGCACAAAATTTCAAAGTTTGAAATGTCGTAATGTTGTCAAAATAATTGATCGCTTTGAATAATGATCCGTGATGAACAAAATTTCATAGTTTTAAAATGCCGGAATCTTGTTAAAAATATTTATATATATGCTCGCTTTGAATAATGATCCTTGATGGAAAATTTTATTCGCATTCGCACCTGTTCCGTTCTTATGGCTCGTGACGATAGTCGGGGTGTGGGGGATAATGATTTACCCCCGTCGTCTGAACGTCGCGCTTAAATATTGTATGATCAATTAAAGATTTTTAAGCAATAAATTTGAAAATATGCTTTGATGTGGAATGTGTATAACTATTAAAGTTTCAAATCCTGAATCCTCTGACATTACCCTTATGGCGAAAATATACACAATGTGTACGCGGAACGGGCTTCTCTTGGCATTGTTATCATTGGTTAAGATTGAAAAAGGTAATAACATGTTGCTTTTACGTTAGGCATACATAGGTTTAACTATGCATTGACGTACAATTGTCTGAAAAAATTTATTTAGCTCGTATGACATGCTGTTATGTTTATGAGCCGCGACACGGCAAAACCAACAATGTTGTTGTGCGCCCAGCGGAGACTCCGATCAGCCTGGACACTGCCTAGTCTAATCGGACTCTTTGCTAAGCGCTTACAGGGTAGCTAAGTGCTGTTTAATTTATTGTGTTTTCATTTTAACCTTTCTATAATAAAAATTGAAAATAGGTAAAAATAGTTGTTAAATGTATTTCATACAATTTGCTTAGTCTGTTGTAACCCTTGTGTTGGTCTAAATTATTTAGTTCAGTAAAGATAGCTGAGTTGCCACCTATTTGGGAAAGAGCTGCTGACTCAGCTTATCACTTGTAATTTATTGTTTGTTGGTATGTCTTTTTTTAATCTTTCCCTTTGATGTTGGGGATAGGGTTTGGGATCTGATTCAGTCAGTTCCTGAAGTGTAGTTACTCTTTAAATCTTCATGCGGACAGCGAAGACTCTGATCAGACTGGGCGGATGCCCAGGCTGATCTGAGTCTGCGCTTGCCGCAGAACCACTTTGTTGGTTTTCTCGTGTCGCGGCTCTAATATACCTTTTTCTCTGAATCTATGTGAGCTCAATGAGCTCTGGGCTTACAATGCTCACATTCATTTGACACAAGTTACAATTTTTATTACAATGTGTTGTTCTTAACTGAATTCAAGTTAATGTAAAGGGACATACAATTGTCTAGAGGTTGGCAGTGCTCGCTCGGAATATTGATCCTTGATGAATTGCCTGCTACTTTAAAGACTTTGAAGGGTAAAAATGTATAGTCAACTCTCGATATCTTAAAGTCGAGATTCATTCCAAACTTCTGATATCTAAATAAATTTTCTGGTCCCAGAAAATTTACTTTGAGATATCAGTAGCTTGAGATAAAAGGAGCTTAAAAGTTAATAAAAATAGAAAAAGTGTACAAACTATTTCATTTAATATAAGAGATTACTTTGAGATATCAGTGTTCGAGATATCGAGAGTTGACTGTATTTACCAAAATATTGGAACAACTAACCCTACCTCTAACAGACACTGTTCGCTTTAAATGTGACTTAGTCTATTATATGGTTGTCTGTTATCGGGATGAGTGTTATTAATGTTGGAAAATATGTGTATTGTAGACTTAAATCAGAATTCTGCTCGGAACATTTACTTTGTTTTGTCATGGGTTTTTTTTTACGAAAATTTAGAGTAAATGCTCTTAAAAAAAGTTTTGCTTTACCGTTTTGCATACTTTGCAAAGCTTGTTTGTGGGCAGTGGAACAGCTTGAATTAATATTTTTCTATGGCGCGTGACTTTTCGGTGATGTTACAAGAACGTATAGTTTCATGACCTGGTGATAAATGTAGATGAGACTACAGTTAGACAGCAAAATTCAGTCAAGAACCCACAGAAAAAAAAGTTAAACATATGAAAAGTTGGTCGGAAAGTACGCGGTATTTTTATGCTCCCATCTTTCAATGTGCAGCAAACAACACGTATTTTCTTGAGCAAAATCTACATTCTATACCTGTATGTCGGTCAGTTAAATTTAATGAGAAGTGTGTACACAAAATTTTGAGCATTTAAACCAGGTAGGTGTTAGGGCTACTAGCACACTAGAGTTGCATCCTAGATAGCCCTAAAAAGGTCCTTCTTTTTCGTGACCTTTCTCGTGCTGCCTCATCTACAGCCAAACGTGTCAACTCCTTTAAGTGGCCATTATTGTCCCACCCTCCAGAGGCCCAGACCTTGCCCCTTGTGACTTACCTGCTTCCAGAACTGTAAAAAGGCTCGTTGGAAACAAATATAAGACCATATGAGAAATATGAGACATCTGATTTTAGCTGTAAATCAATACCTTAGCAGTAGGTCTACTTCATGGTTTGCAAACGCTCCCACGAAGATGGCAAAAGTGTATAGACATAGGCAGGGAGGTCTTTGAAAAAGGCTAAAAAGCACCTTTGAAATACTTTGAAATACATTGAACTGTTTCTGAAAAAGAGCAAAATGTCCGGGGTATTTTCCGACAATCCTTCATATAGACACATAAGTTTGTTTGGCTTGCAAAGAGACTCTCATCCATGTGGCGTCACAGCCAGCATATATAAAAGCATAATAAAACAAGTTACATTTTCAACCCAATACTAAAATTAAGTTTACTGAATAAAAGGCAAATCACTATTCGCATTCTTCAGCTATTTCGCCGAACTTCTTGTTCCTGCTCAGAAACAAAATGTATCTTTTACAAACTTTAATAAAATATCGAGACATTTAAACAACGACTGCAAGCAGTCATACATTGTCTAGTTTCATCATTCGCCGGTTCCCTCTGAAGGTCTTCAAATCCACGCCCATCGAGCTTTCGTCATCTGTACACACGCGCCAATGTGTTAAACGTCGGTACCTCGTATCAATTTAAAGTATATATATATATTTGATGTATCACATTAGTTTCCAACTGCATTCCTTACTTTTCACTTTCGTAAAATGCTAAAACCTTTTCTAATCAATGCCCTGGTTGAAAGATTGTATTTGTTACAAGACAAGCATGTTTCCCTTGGGCAATTACTGATCGTCCCAGTACGTGAGAAGACTCTGCAATGATAATTATAACAATAATCTCATCAATAAACGGAGTAAACAGCCAAGAAAGTTCATATATAAATTGTACTGTCAGTTTTATACTTTCTCACTCATGTGATGCTCATATGAGATGAGAAGCTACAGCAGCTGTATTGTTTTATTATTTGCTGTATACGTCGGTTGACTATTAATTTAAGCAGGTTTTGTTGAGCTTTGGTGTTGTATTAAGCTAGCCTGTGTAAAAATAGTCATAATGGAGTATGTAAACAAAAGCTGGCATACGTTGCAAGATATGAACGAAAATGAAAATACAAGCTTTTCCCGATATAAATGAAGAAAATATTCTTTTGCTAATGATCAGTCTCCTCAGGTCTACACTATTTGTTCTAGTCTAGTTTAGTCTGTCAGTCGATCGGTCACCATAGATGACTTTACAAGGTTCTTTCTACTCCTGGTCTAAGTTTTACATGCCCTTCTTGTGCTGACGAATTCCATCAAAAACCGCAACACTTCTTTTGTCCTATTCATGCTACTTTACCCAATAAGATCGTTGCTAACCAGAAGGTCTTTCGAGGCATTCAGAACAATGGATAATAAAATGGAATGCGTGAGGTTCACATTTGATCCTATAGCTGTGCTGGTATATGCATCTCTCCGAATTTTCTCTAGGCTCGTTAGGGCTGGTTTTATGTTAAACCTGCAAATTTACTGTTTTTTTTCCTCTGGCTCCTTGTGCCAGATTTAAAGGGTCACTGATGAGGCTTGAATAGCCGAAACCGCGGTATGGCCCAACTTCTTACTTATGAATGTTTTCTTTGCTCTTAAAGGATCTAAACTTTTATCATTATTTACTATCACTGCAGCTGGATGTTGTGCCGTGTGGCGGCCGTAAAAAGTCTCCCCGCACTCATCTATAGTGCAGATTATATTTTCCTTTTGGTCCTTTGGGATCATGGAATATATTCTGAGAAGTCAGAAATGATCATACGTTTAGATTCATTTTCTAAACAAATTTGAAATATTTTGGTATTTTTCGACTTATATCAGTCTTTGAGACGACTGCCATGTTAAACCTGCAAATTTACTGTTTTTTTCCTCTGGCTCCTTGTGCCAGATTTAAAGGGTCACTGATGAGGCTTGAATAGCCGAAACCGCGGTATGGCCCAACTTCTTACTTATGAATGTTTTCTTTGCTCTTAAAGGATCTAAACTTTTATCATTATTTAACATATAATTTGTTTCATCAAATCTGACACACACATATAAAGGAAAAGGGAAAGAAAATTTGGTCACAACGGCCAGTAAATGCTAACTATTTTAAATACATGTTTTATGATAAGGGAAACCATTGGGAAAAATAATCATAGGATTATTGAATGACTTCATAGAATATTGATGATACGGCATATAATCCTAGTGCATTCTAAAGTGTGTAAGATGTCATTTAAAAGCGTTTTACAAATCATTCGGCTAAATCAAATCGAAATTTGCCTTTAAAACAACTACCAAGGGACCAGAGAGATTTGACAGTTGCAATATGTTATCAGACTTACTAGTTAAAATGCAGTCATGCGGTGCCTGTCAGGAAATCTACTTTGCAACCGTGCATAACTGTGCCGCATAGGTCATAAATCAGAGAAGGAAATAACAACAAAGAAAATAACACCCAAAATAAACAGAGAGAGAGGGCTCTTAAGACAAAACCACCAAGAAGGAAATAACAACAAAGAACTCTAGAAGCAGGAGGAAATAACACAAATAATCATGATAGCTGAAGAGAGAGAGAGAGAGAGAGAGAGAGAGAGAGAGAGAGAGATGAAAAGAGAGAGAGAGAGAATCATACAATTAGGAAATGACAATAAATAATCATAAAGAAAGCGCAACCAGAAAGCAAAAAAATCAATAATCGGCTTATCAAATTTTAACTGACATACACATGTATTTTTTTTACTGAATTTTATTATACTTTTACTCTTAACTTTCAATAAAACGATTTTAGAAAATCTCGACTTGAAGACAAATATTTTATGCTGTTACAGTTCGTGAGTTCCGGATCGACAAATCTGTCACTACGGTCCGTGTACGGCATGACGAGGTTTGCCGAGTTTTGCCGAGTAAAGATCTTGAGGAGCATAAGTTTTAATCCAGAAAATGTCATCGTAAACGCAGAGTTTTTATTATTTTTAATGCATAATTTTACCGTTTCAGAGATTTCTGTCCACCGACGTTCAATTTTGTCTGTTTATACGTACATGGCATGAGATTAACTAACATAATATTGGTGTCTTCTTGATGTCAAATTCCGATAAGCAAAGACGCACTTACGGAACTTCTATTCAAACTATGCATGGACTTTTAAGCTGTATTCGATAAGAGTTTCAGCACCAGTAAAACCAGCGATAATCCACGTCTGGTGTACTCTTCCATCAGTACTCAATATAACAATATATATGTGCTTGACCAAACACCGTGAGTCCATATCAGACTAGTTCGTCTCCTTACCTCAAATATAATGATATTTCTGATCCTGGTGGGCACCGGGAACCAATTCCTATAGGGAACCGCGAAATTCAAAAAGGTGCAGGGAAGCTCGGGACTATTATTGTCACATGGTGCTCTTTGATTGGTTAATAATGCTGATGAGGTTGAAAAATATGTTTTCTTGACATGTAGAAATCAGTTTTGTTTGATGTTATGGATATTGTAAAGAAATGAGTATTTTTGATTTGGTCTGTGGAGCCAAAATTAATGACAGGTAATTTGTAGCAAATCTTCTTCGCTTTTCTGTGGGATAGGTAGTTGCTGGCTATCAACATCCTGTAGAGGTAGAAAGTGCAGGGTAAGGTGGTGTTTCTCTTATTTCATCTTCTTTGTCAACATTTTAGTTTGAAATTAGAGCAAATCTGGATAGTGAAGTGACAGTGTATAAAGGGAGGCACACTGTCACAGGCAGTAGTGGTCACTATAGAACTCTATGGAGAAACAATTAGTTCACGCTGCCCTGGTGTTGTAAATTGTAAAAAGAGAAACACACACTGACTCTCATTACATACAAACATTAACCGGTAATGCGTCTGGTATTTTCTTTTCTCTGCTGCCTTCCTTGTTTCCAGGGGATTTTCCTTCAAAATTATTTTATCGTCATTAAGTGTCATGTAGCAACCGTAAAATACTTAGCCTGCAGATGTAGATTATATATTTTCTGGTCGTTTGAGCTTTAAGTCAGTTTTAAAACAGAGCTCCGATAATGCTGGTTGGGACCGGGGGTGGTGGCATGGGCAGGTGGGCAAGGTTGTAACATTGAATAAGAATTTTAGCGAGTGTGATGCAGCCATTCTGAAAAACGCGAACTCAAACTCGTGTGCGTCCTTATGTCAAATGAGACTTGATATCCATTTTTTTTTTAACATTTTTCGATCAGCTGAAATGATGCTGCATGAAAATATTGACGGTAGAATTCAAATAATTTCCAGTAACGCCAACAAATTAAAAATCAATGTGTTTTTCTTGGAAGCTTTTAACTTATCATATTGCATCGTGACAAATATCTTGATTTCTGTTTTATTGCTTTCAAGTAATTATAATCTCTTTTAATATGTATACAGAAAGGGTATTAATAGTTATTAACGCTCCTACATATTTAAGAAGAAACTCATTAAAAAGGTAAAGGTTTCCCATAGCCTAGTGGTCATACGGGCAGTGGGGGTTAGAGGCCAGCTGTATGTTGGGCACAGCATATGAAAGACATAGCCCATCCCTCTCCTTTTGCTGTCCCATCCTTCCCTGATTCGGAAACAGTACCCATTTAGTGCTGGGTTTACTGAGCGAGTTTTCCAGTCGGTATTTGACCTAGGCCAGAATTCGACTCAGGACCTTCTCCATCATAAAACATCGTCTCTAACCACTCGAGCACGGCACCTGTCCTGGAAACTTATAACACCTTTACAAATCAGTAGATCTGCAAATTGATTTACTGGTTCCATCACTCTGCAAGCTGTAACGTAAAAGATTCGAAATGGCCAAAAATATCCTTATTGTTTCATAAAATGTGTTTGAAGATCATTTTATTCGAAACCAAAATGTCCTACTTTCGATATTTAAGCTTCAGTTCATGGTATAAACACAATGGACAGGGCAAATAATTTCATTCCTTTCTGTCATTTTTTTAATATTTCATCGGTCGACAGCGAACAAGAAATATTGCCTTTAAAAGAAAAGATTTATTATTCGACAAAAAAAATACTGTTCGTCCTACATTTTGTCAGTTACATTACTCAAAATATGCATGTCAATCAACATTAACCATCAGTTGCTGTTAAAATATAGCCAAATCTTATAGTCCTTCAAGTCCTCCCAAAGATGTTACACCATTGGTGTAACACCTTTGGAAGGACTAGGAGGACTAAAGCAAAAATTTTAAAGTCTTCTTAGTCCTCCCAAAGGTGTCACATCATTGGCGTCACACCTTAGAGATGACTAGAAGGGCTTTAAAGTTTGGCTGTTTATACATACTCTAAGGAACATCTTGTAAGCGTTGTTAATACCTGTACCGAGTTTCCAAACTGTGTTTTAAGGTATCTCAGTTCAGTTCGTTTGTCTGAGCAAACTGATTACGAGTTTTCACTTTACATCCAGGAACCATAGGTTGTTAATGGGATTGAGGAAAGACCCTAATCATATTGCGTGTACACACACTGATTTGAATCTTTGCTGTTTGCATACCCCATACCTTTTCATGCGACGCCGCTGGTGTAGTCTTTGCATTAGCGGTGTTTTCATCGGAAAGACTTGGTTGTTCAGATTATCTCAAACCGCTATAACTTGCTTGCTTATTGAATTTGCTCATGAGACGTCTGTACTAGGCCGCAAGGCCTGTTGTTGGTCCCAATCAAAAGGAATGAAGAAGGCTAAGTTTAGAGACATAATTCTTGTTTTATTGGGTGTTATAATAATGTTATGCAACATTCCAGTGACACTGCTATTTCATCAAAGGAAATACCCCCATCTCACATAGGTAAATGACATAACAGAGTCATAAAATCATTATAGAGTGGTACCACTTTTTGGCTTACTTTAATTAATTTGTTTCACACCCAAGTGATAAATAACTATCTCATATATTTTCATTTAGCCCATTCTTATTTAAACGTGACCTCTAAGGTTACTTTGATGAACTATCGTTTTTACACACTAAACTTCAGTATTAATAACTGCAAAAATTCGAGCTTGGCTTTAAGATGACCTTTAGGAAGACAATTTTGGCTAGTAATAATAAAGACATCTAAGTGCATTGCAAGCAAGATTAAAAAAAAAAATCCAATAAATAAAGAGTTTATTATCTTCTGTTTATAAATCTCTACGACATATGTTAATACATTCTTACTATACGCCTACGCATCGCTTTTAATAACTTCGAGCGTGTTCCTTGAATTAAGGACCATTTCTGATAATCTCTTCAAACCATGTATCCTTTGCTTTGAAAATAACGCATGAATACAAAGAAGAATTGCTGCACTAGATCGCAGTAATACGATGTTACTGATGCGCTCTGTCCTTAGCTGTACTTATGAAAAGAGCCTCAATTTTAATGCGATAGGTATACTATCAGAGAAGTTATTCTGGTTTTTTTTTAGTTTTGCATCCCTCCCCTCCCTTTCAATGGGAATGGATAACATTATTTTCGATCTCTCTGTCTTCGCTTTCCTCGATTATTACCTGGAGAAAAGAAATCGCACAGTGAATATTAAAAAAAAAGTACTCAAACACCCCTCTATTTCTGACGTTTTAAGCGTGCCTTGTATTTCAAACAATGGGCTGCAAGCAAGGATAAATAAAATGAATACATCAAACCGAAGGATACATTAAATAAAAGTATCACACCATAGGCTATATTTATAGGTTATTGAATTCATATTGTGAAATATTCGGCATGAGTTCATATGGCGAAGGACGCATGAGCATGTGAGTGCTTCTCCGCCATATGAACGAGTGCCGAATGTTTCACAATATAAATTCAATATCCTTTTTATTACATACCTTTGATGTTAATTTTCTAGTTTCATAGAGCCCTCTACATAAGAAATCAAAATATTATATCGGTATATAAATCCACGAATTGCTTTAAATTTGAAATCACAGTATGCAAGTTAGTGTCTTCATAAATACTATAAACCTATGGCGCGAAAGTGAAAATGACGTTTCGGTATCGAATAAACAAACGTTGACTTTATCAAGAACTGGGCGCCATTTTCCAGCTTTACTTTCTACGGCTCTTCCAAAAATGTTCATTATTTTTCGAAGAATATGTTTTAACAGAGTGAAAGATCATAGGTAAAGCATATTAAATTGTCTTTTATTCAATTTATAGATCGAAAACGACAGTTTTGTTGGTTTTTTACCCCTTTTTCAATTGCAGTCCACGACAAAATAGCTGCCAAACTTTTCTTCTCACAAAACAAAAGTAGTTCGGGTGAACGTGACTCCTTAACTCCGTGCAATATGCACTTTTCTTTTATACTTTTCAATGAATTATAGAGATTTCTCGGTGAAATCGAAACTGATAATCTCACTGTTTCAAACAATGAAATTATCCCTTTCGATTTCATTGTTCCAAAAATAGAATTTTCGTTAAATGTTCTCATTCATTTGTTGATAAACTGGTTAAATCTAATCCGGCATGACATAAAATTACTTCATGCATGTTTGCACGTCATTACGATGTTAATGACGTCACTAAAAAATTTTTGAGATCTGTTTTCAAAACGAAATTTCAAGCTATTTTCAGTTGTAAACCTGTTTACAATTAATATCATACCCAGTTAACACGCTGGAAGCATCACATTTGACGCAAAACGGCGACAAAAAAGTTGCATCTCTGTCGTGATGGCTGACGCATTGGAACAAACTGAATTATTGCAATTCTAAAGCATAAAAGAAATAGGAAATTTGACTTTTTCAGTGTAAGATCAAGTTTTATTTCACTCATGAACACCAAAAGTAGTATTTTCACTCGTGGCTTTGCCACTCGTGAAAATACTGCTTTTGGTGTTCATTCGGTGAAATAAAAATCGATCTTGCATTAAAAAGGTCAAATATCCCCTATGACTTCGTGCAATATGCAAAAATATTGCACGGTCACTCTAATGTAAAGTGAATGGGGATCGTTTTAGGTATACGGTACGATTATGACATAGCCAAGGGCATACGAGACGAATATATCAAAACGAAAGGTTATCATAGTCAAGCATAAATATTATAGATAAATGGCCCATCAGCTCATTTCTATGCGAATCATATCTTGGTTTATTGAGTTAGCATGTACATGGCACAATGTGTTCCAGTCATACTTTTAAGTCGTTAAAACTTTATTCCTAGGCGCCAGTAACGGACTCATGTAACTAGTTGCTTGACCCCAGGAGAAAGGCAAACTGAAACATGATTATAATCTTATAAGATTGCAAGGGCTACTCATAAGACTTTGTTTTTGTCAGAGATTTACATGTGTTTACGAAAAGTACTACTGAACACCTCACGTCTCCTACCATACCTGTTATTTTTTACAATAAGATCAGACTACTTCAAACAGACACACAGATAAATAATTCTGTGATGCAGTATGATGATACCTTTAATGATCGCCGCACCTTGTTAATATTCAGTAATACATGTACTTTTGAAGTTAGATTATGGGTATTTGATTAAAAACCCACATTCTGCAGAAACCGTTTGAGCTATTTGTGGCTAAATATTACAGGCCATGCTTTGTTTAATTGATATTTTGTTTACAGATAACAAAGACCGTATGGTAATGACGCTGACACCTTATTTGCGATTTCATCAGCTCAGTTGTGATCCAAGTCTATTTTGTTAAGCCAGCTACAACCCGCTTGAACAGTTGTCCTGAAACGATTTCAGTCTGCCACTGAGAGCCTTGTCGTCATGTAAACGAATCGTAAAGGTTGGGGTATAGCCTATTGAGAAAAACAATCAAAAGTTTAATACTGATTTACACAAAAACCGTTTTGTCCAATATGTTGCACGTTCAAAAAGTGCAAAATGGACGTGTTCACAAAGTGTCATAGTCAATCATTTCATTTGGTAATTTTTACTATACCACATTATTGTACGAGGGTCCTGCTAAAAGTTTTGTCATTAGAGATGGATTTCTTGTCATTCCCCCCTTTACCGAAACCCATTTTTGTAACCTTTTTACCCAGGCGTAGAATGCATTTCAATAGTCTTTTAGGTATCTGTTGGAGACACTGGAATATAGCGCTGCCTAGACATCTTCTGGAGTTGTATTTCTTCCTAAAACGCATTGCTTTAAGTCTTGGAAATAAAAAGAAGTCACATGGACTCAGGTCTAATGAATAGGTGAATGGTTAACATGAACTTTTTCAGACGCTAAGAAGGCCATAACATCCTGACACTTGTGGAAGGAGGGGTTGTCATGAAATCTGGTAGGTAGCATTGCCTAGTGGTCCTTTACCAAGTTTGTTCAAATGGTAGCCCCAGGGTCCTTCATGACCCTGCTCCATGGGGTCTTAGGTTTGAACCATAAAAATACATAGAGAAATATTTAAAAAAAATTCTTCAGACTCACGTGGCTCAGATGCTTGAAATTTATTCTGTAGAATTAACTAGTGGAATTTTACCAACTCAGTTCAAAGGTGGCCCCAGAGTCAACAATGTTTTCTCCTTAGGGTTCCCAATGCCTCGCCGGGCCGGGTAGCGCAATCGGTAGGGCACCTGACTCGTAAGTCAGAGGTCCTGGGTTCGAATCCCGGTCTGGCCACATACTTTCGTTTCTCCTTCCGCTGATTCAAGAAGGGCAGTTGTCAGTTACTGGCGAAAGTATGTGCACTTAGTACTGGTTAACCGCTTAGGAGGTCTAAGCCTGCCCAGGAATAGTGTGGTTAGGTTAACTGACCGTCCCGACATGACCTTAGTTGTTTACCGTGGACGTTAAGCATCAAATCAACCAACCAACCAACCCAATGCCTCTAGGCGTGTTGCGGCATCTGAACTGCACTGTTTTCATATGTCCCCAAAACGGGGTTCCAGTCTTGAAAGGTTTAATGTAAAATATATACGCTGGTGAAATCTAATGTACCGGCGAATATGATATTCATGCATGAAGAATTATTTCCGTACTTTTTCACGATTTCGTTGAAATAAAAGCAGGCAAATCAATCACAGAATGTATGAATAAATGGATAAATAAATGGATAAACAAGTACTGTCACAAGATAGCATAGCTCGCATGTCCTGGCACTTGCCCATCAGAGAGACAAAGTTGCAAGTGCGTTCCCATAGCTTTCGTGGTCAACAAAGAGGGTGATGCTGGCACTGAGTAAAATTCCTCAGCTTATCTAACATTAAGCAAAGTATAAACTGCATGTATTTGCGCCCATGCACTGTAAAACAAAAGACCTTCAGAGTCTGTAAAAGTAATTTTTAAGTCTGCAACCTTGACCTAACGGCCACTGGGGGGGGGGGGGGGGGGGGGGGCGGGGTAGGGTAGTACTGTGTAAAAACTCTTACAGCAAATACGTGAATTCTAAATATCAACCGAATCTGTCCAAGCACTGTGAAAAATCTACGCATTAATAGATAAAAGGTAATAAACAAAATCAGTCCATGACCGTGTCCTCAAGGTTATTAGTGGGTAGGGGAAGTGCAAGGTACAACTAAATTCGTCTATGGGTTAAGAAAATATGAGGCTTTAACAAAATTTAATAAAAAATATCCTGAAGTTTAACTTAAATGTTAATCAAGAATAGCCTTAAGTTTAACTTAAAATTTCTTCTTCTTACACGATCTTGGCCTCAATGTAACAGATGGGGACGCGGGTGGTAACAGTGTAGATTTTAAGTAAATCATTTCATAGTTTTAGGAGGTATGAGTCTTCATAGAAATTTTAATCAAGAGTTTAAGATGAAATGTCTAAGCCAATGACCTTACGGTCACCGAGAGGTATGGGAGTGGTACATGTACTATGTAAAACTTAAGACATTTATCTAACAGCAGTGACAGTATCAGCAAAATCCACCCGGATAGATTAAGGGGATGTGAATATTTAAAAAAAAAAAAAAAAAAAAAAAACATTAACAAAGCATCCACTAATCTAGACATAAACATTCTAAACTTTCACCGAGATGGGTGGGAGTTGTACTACATAAAACTTTAATCATTTATCTAACATCAGTGAAAGTATCAGATAAATCCATCCCGGATATAGGGGATATAGACCTTTTAGCTACCCTTAAAATAAGGTACACAATAAAAGTAATCAGGTGAGATAACTAACATGAAGAAACTGAGAGTTTTTGTCATTCTTCAGGACACTCTGTTTTCAGCCGTTGTATAATCCAAAAATATTAAAACCGTTTTAAATGTTCCCAGAGTTACAGCCCCGATATTAGGCGAATAATATAGTGATCACGGGCGATAACTGACAAAATGCTGATCTTGGCTTATTCTCTAGTTCTGCCGGCGAATAATGTAGTGATCACGGGCGATAACTGACAAAATGCTAATCTTGGCTTATTCTCTAGTTCTGCCAAGAACGATTAAAGTATTTGAACGATTACTCGGTTCCATATAAGAAACGCCATCACCTTAAATAAATAAAAATAGGGCAGATAATTTGGAAAGCCAACAAAGCTAGCGTTGGTATTCTTGCATTCGTGTTATTTTATAATTCTGCTGCGAAGTATCAGTAATTTTTTTCCAACGGTAATAAGGAGCTGAAGAAGCTGAAGGGTATCAGACGTAACGATCTTCCTCAGCTTCCAGGTAATAAAACTTAAGAATAATCTCAAACTCAAAATAAAGCACACTGATTGGCTGCTTCCGAGCATGGAAGCAGCCAATCATTGTGCTTTATTTTGAGTTTGAGAATGTACTCAAGTTTTATAACCTCTTGGCCAGGTGGCTCAGCGGAACTTACCCAACTATTGATTCGTTACGCTGCGCCAGCTGGGGAGCATCATTACGAGAATTGAGACAACAACACATAGACACAACTGAAGGCCATTAAGTGACAGAAGAACTATAAATGTGCCCATAGTCTATCGGACAATTCTTCCATGAGACTAGATGGACATTTATCTTATTCAATAACAAACTGTCTAGAGACTCAAACCGTGCAATGTTTTGACGTGTTCCGTAAGTAACTGACACTTGCAGTTAATGTAAATTGTATTCAGATCGCCTAACAATACACTTAAAATGTTTACTTTCTTCAGTAACTGCTGTCGGAGTGTATTGCATGGGCGTCTAAATTTGTTAAGTAATTGTCCATATGGCGTACTACAGTCCGGGCTTAAGGTCGGGCAAGGGCTTGCTGTGCTTGTAAGTAGGTGCGGGATGGGGATTATTCGACCTTCTATTCTATGAACTGAAATACTGTTTCAAAGGCTCTTAAACTCAAAACAGCCAACTAAACTCATAGCATTAGAATTCATTGCTATGCAAAAGTTTTTTTTAACTTTTAATATTAAATTTAGTTAGTTCAGGCTCATCAGAAACTCATTTCTAATCAAAGAGCATATTGCCAATTGATAAAATGAATCTATTAATAAGGTTTTAAATAATTTAAACTTTCATTAAATTATTTCATTATGTTCTTCAATTAAACAATTATAGAAAAAGTCACCGAAAAAAATGACTTCTGAGGTGTGCGAAGAGCTAAGACTCAGATCAGCCTGCACGTCAGAGTCTTAGGTTTTCGCTGTACAGATTCCTCAGACAGATAGGCAGCTGAAATTGACAGGGAAAATTCTGATTCAACTAGCCAAGCCTGCAGGCCTATGTTAGTATTCGCCACTAGTTTATTACGTAAGGAATTAAATTCCTGGCACCACTCATTTTACAATTTACTAACATCATTAGGAACAAAACATCTATACAAACCCTTTTGACATAGTCTGGGTCCATGAATGGCAGAACTTTCCCAGAACAATTTTGCGGTGCCCGCTGGGAAATACCAACACCCGACAATTATTAATGACATGTGGGTTGAAATAATGAGAACATTAGCGAGGTTGGTTCAAACAATTTTTATAAGCGAGGTTCAATTCACATTATCAGTACGTTGAGCATGGGCTCGAGTTGGTAAAGTAAGGACAAATGATTTGAAATATTTGAAAAGCAACATGCTAAAAAGAGCTTAATGCACACGCCAACAAGCAAGTTTCGAACCGGATGGGGAGTAATCTCAGGCTGGTCTGAGCCTTTCAGATCAGAATAATACTTGCACAAAATAAAGCCTTTAAATTGACATCATGACTACACAGAATGTTCTTAGGGTAGAGTCGGGTAACTCCGGACAACAGATACATTCAGACAGTGTCATTGTGTCCTTTAAATGTCAGTTGTTTGGAATTAAAACAAAAATAACTGGGCAGACAGGCAAAAGCCTGATGAGACTTTACTGTTTGCGAATTTACCCGACTCTACCATAGATGTGCAAGGCTCTGTTTTCAGTCTTGCGGCAATTGTTATTATTATGTAATTAAAACGAAAGGGATTTTTCTGGCAAGTATTTCTAACCAATAATTTTATTAAGGGCTCGTTTTAATCCCTTTCTGATTAGTGCACTAGTACATCCTAATCATTTGGATTTGTCCATTTCTAGCTTTATAGGTTTTTGGTAAATGTTTTCACTTTTGTTGTGTTTGCATAGTAATGCATGTAAGCAGACAGTGTAGACACTTCTCAGACGCCGCGTTTAGCGCTCAAGAGACGTTCTCAGTTAAGTTGGGCCATTAGCTATTAATTTTGTCCTTCGTATTGCCTTTCTTTAAATTACAAAATAACGGTCATATTTACCCTCTGACAAGTTGTCCTCTGTCTAAAGAAGTAGATAAAAGTACCAAGACATGAATGCTTATTGTTAGACATTTTTAACACTGGTTCGAATAATGATACCCTGGTTTAAAATGCGACGTTTTTAAATGTCGCAATATTGCCGTTGCATAGATATGAACGCCGCACGGCTAAAAAAGATAAATCATTGCTGAAAATCGAGTTCCAATATTAAATTCAGGTGATTTCTTACATATTTCCTCGCTTAAACAATATCTAAAGGGTAGTTTTTGCTACGAAATGAGACTGGGAACTAATGTCGCAAATTTTATGTAACCTACGTCACAGCGGTAAATTCGTGATACATGTATCAACTAAAATGGCCCAGCATCATAAAACTTACAAGATCACACGAAGAAATATGTGTTCCTCAATATCTTATATCATTTGTGCAAATTTGCTCAATTTTGTATATTTTACTCGACTTCAAAATACATTACCCCAGCATTTTTCTGTAAGAATGTAACCTTACGTCACGGGCTTTTCTTAAAACTGAGCGACGCAATCGCTCTGAAACTCATGTGCAAAATCCTGCCTAGTAACAGCTACAAGATGGTGTGTTTAGATTTCATGCACTTAAACATTAAATGATATAAAAACGTTAAAATGTGTGCACTGTGACCTACGTCACACGTAACCTACGTCACAACGTCACAAAGACCACGTTTTGAAAGCGTTGACGTCATTTGATTCATAGAAAACCTCTTTCTTCCAAACAAGAAAAGAAAAACATTTTAAACTGAAAACAGCCAAAATAATCAAATGTCAGTAGATTAGTAAATGTGCAATGCTACGCATGTCAAAGAAATCGCATGCGACATCGTCTTTCAACGTATCTTATTAACGTCATAAATACGCCGTTTCTAATTGTTAGGGTATGTCTCTAAGGATGGTTGGTATTCCATAATCTAAAACTATTATCTGAAAATATTTTAAAGATTTGAAGCAGATATAATGAGCATTATGTTCGTGATTTTTTTCTTGAATTCTGGGATGGTTGTATATATGGCCATTTTTGTCCGCGAATGGCTCAGCTTAACTGAGAACGTCTCTTAAACGCCGCGTTTAGCGGCGTTTGAACTGGATCTGCGCTGTTTGCATAGGTCCCAAAACGGGTATCCGGTCTAGAAAGGGTTACAGAACAGAACTTGCTTTCTAGGGTTATTCTTTTCCTAAAGAGTGTTCCTACTTTGGAAGGGCTTAATCATCCAGGAAAATCGAAAAATTTATCCCTTTTGCAAAATATGGCGAAAACATATGGAGCTGCGTCTGTTAGCCTTGCAAATAAGCGTTTTGCAAAACAAAACCAATTACATGTATTGCTGTTAAACGGGATGTATGGGACTGTATTTTAACAAGTGAGTGAATAAATACCTAATTCTGAGAATGGTGAAAATACCTGATTCTGAAAATAGTGAAAATGGAATTGCTTTTTCATTGGCACTACAATTTTATCAATCCATTCTAAAAATAATAACGGTTAACGGCATTGCATAATAGTTGGGATTACATATAGTAGGAGACATTACAAATATGTTGGCTTTTGACTGAGTAAATTGACATACCTCTAAAATTCTAAATATTGGGACGGATAGGTGGAAGCAAACAGAGCATACCCAAGATGAATGACCCTTTAGAAGCAGCCTGGCCCAGAGGTTATGAAACTTTAGTATATTCTCAAACTCAAAATAAAGCGCACTGATTGACTGCTTCCATGCTCGGAAGCAGCCAATAAATGTTCTTTATTTTGAGTTTGAGATTATTCTCAAGTTTTATAACTCTGAACCCTGTTTGCCTTTCTATTTGCATCTTTTGCGGTTCGTAATTCTGATTCGGAGCAACTCTATCGCAAATTACAGTGATCACGGTCAATCTGCCTGCATCAGGTTTTATATTTCCATAATATTTGTACATTGCATGCAATAGAAACTTAAAATGCAAATGAACGATAATCTGATCAATCCAAATTAAAACTGCACAATTATTGCATTAATTGACAATTACAAAGGATGCCTGCTGCATTTCCGTTAATTGTGAATTCATTACTTTTGATGTTAAACTATTGATGAGAGACTGTTTTCATGTGAACAATATGCATATCGAATGCAGCAGAAGTTAGTTCAAGAAATTATTTTTCATGCCATTACCATTTGTTTGTGGTATCTAATTGTGAATAACATCAAGGAAGCATGTCTCAAATGATTTAAAAGAGCTAAAAGTCATTTTAAATAGCAATGCTTTCTTTTTGACGTGACTATCCATGAAATCTTTTCATGATAAGTCAACTTCGGTGAGATTTCAATTAGGAAATAACACAAATATTTTCAGCATCCTGCCCCAACACCAAGACCGAGCTGTTCAAAGCATCGTTATCCTAAAGATATCGTTAAGAGGTAAACTTGTTAAGTGTTTTACGACTTCATAGCCAAATACATTGATAGTTTTAGTTGAAAATACGTGAGAAGCTTTTGCAAAAGCTTCTCACATTTTTCTACAAAAATATTGGTGTATTTGAGGAAAACAATAAAGACGGCTAATAAAGCATTTCTTTGTTTAATTAACAAGCGAAAAGCCAAGAGGTAGGCCTATGCTCTATTCCAGCAGGTGACCGCGAGGCTATAGCCTAAATAATGTACAAAATGTCCACTAGACAAGGTGAAAGCCGACCAACAATTGCAATAATAGTGAGACCGAACAGAAGCAACTTCTGGGATCGACAAGCACTAAATCACTGGGGATGGGGGGCGGGGGAGGGGGGTTGAGCGGTGGTTGGAGACGAATTAACATACCCACAATAATAACCCTCGCCCTGGATTCAAGAATACAACTCTGCTACACAGGGAGCACAGAAAGTGCCCATTGAAATACCCACTATTTGTCTGTATAATTTAGTGCCAAATAAAAGGTAAATATGTTAGAGCCTCAAAAAAGTTTTGACAAGACCATAACGTATACCTTATATGTTCTTCAGATGTAAAGAAAGCATTTGTATTATTACATGCAAGAGAATCTTTCTCTTTTAAACGTCCATTCTTTTGAATAAAACAGTCTTTTTATTTAAATGGCGAGTTAATGTAGTGTAAAGAGTGCGAAATCGTTCAAAAACAAGTAAAACGAAAATGTCTTGACTTCGACCAAAACTTTTTTACCAGATCTTTCTCAATTTCTTTTTCACAATAATTAAAGAATTTTTTATTTAACCGTTTTAAAATTCAGTAATAGTGCAAGAACTGGAGTTAGCTATACAACGAGCTCTAAATAGTCTTTTGGGAAGTTTAGGTAACCAATAATATTTAGATAGTCTCTTTTGGTCGTCCTTCATACTTACCGAAAATTAGTGTCTGAATCGGGCCCATCGGGGTTCAAGCGGTGGACCTCTTTTTTTTCTAGCGTTTCAGTGTCGTTCTCCTCTTTTATCTCAGTATTTAATCCCGATTTTTGTTTTGATCAAAGTCCACCACCCGGACCGAATAACTTGTAACTTTTTTTAACCACAATAGAAGCCAGGGCGAGGGTAATAGCCATGTCGATTAAGCCCCAATCCCGCCCCAAGTAATTTATTAAAGACCGTTCCGAGAAGGTGCTTCTGGTGTGTATATTACTATTATTGCTATTTTTTGTCGGCTTTCTATTTGACTTTTTGTATATTATTTTGAATGACCAGCTAGATGGAAAGAGCAGGGGCCGTATTTATAAAACGACTTAAGTCGTTGCTTTTGCTGTTGCTAAGGCTAAATTTCTATGAAGGAGATTCCCTACAACTATGTTTGCTCTGGAGGAACATTCTGTCCTTAATACCAGGGACCGTATTTATAAAACGACTTAAGTCGTTGCTTTGCTGTTGCTAAGGCTAAATTTCTATGAAGGAGATTCCCTACAACTATGTTTGCTCTGGAGGAACAGTCTATGAAGACTCTTCCTCCAGAGCAAATTTCATAGTTGTAGGGAATCTCCTTCATAGAAATTTAGCCTAAATTTCTATGAAGGAGATTCCCTACAACTATGTTTGCTCTGGAGGAACAGTCTATGAAGACTCTTCCTCCAGAGCAAATTTCATAGTTGTAGGGAATCTCCTTCATAGAAATTTAGCCTTAGCAACAGCAAAAGCAACGACTTAAGTCGTTTTATAAATTTATAAAAGTCGTTAGTAAGTCGTTGCTTTGCTGTTGCTAAGGCTAAATTTCTATGAAGGAGAATCCCTAAAACTATGAAATTTGCTCTGGAGGAAGAGTCTTCCCAGACTGTTCCTCCAGAGCAAACATAGTTGTAGGGAATCTCCTTCATAGAAATTTAGCCTTAGCAACAGCAAAGCAACGACTTAAGTCGTTTTATAAATACGGTCCCTGGTGTGAAGGACAGAATGTGCTAAACGATTCATCTACTTTTACCTAAGATTTGGGTCAGCTATGCTTAGAAACGTTAATTGCCCTCCCATTCCCGCTTCACTTTTACACAACTTGTCTTGTCACTTATCACTGCATGCTTTTCACTTGATTTTCCTGATTGCAAATTACTGCGATTGGCCTGCTTTGAACGATAAAACATACTTTATTATCATTTTTATTTCGCAAAGTCGGCTTCTGAAAGTGTTATACGAATGAAACATTTTATTTTTATTAATACACGAAGTCTCGCTCAGAGCTTCAGTCATAGAATCAACTGTGTTCACGAATCAAGAAGATAAAATAAATTCTTATTTCTACTGATTTCAGCAGATTCTTCGAATCAAAAGTTAATCGTTTAAATATTAATAAGATATGTAAGACTAATAGCCTTTTGAATATTACAGACATTACTTGAAGATATTGTATCTCTAAAACATCATCCGCTTATGAATAAGAGACAATTTAATTGCAAGTAAAACAATAGCCTGTCATTTGATATGCTTAAGAATTAGATAAATATTGGCAGTTTTATGAATCCTTTTCATTAGATGAAAATATAGTGTGTCTATATTTGCTTTAGGTTGGAAAAATCAAATAAAAATTTGATGCTTATTGCTCATAGAAACCATGATTTAGCTTCCTGTGGCATTTGCTGCGGCAAAAATTGTAAAGGTAGGGCTGAGCAAAAGGTTCGGACTCAGATTAAACTGCTCCTTTAGGAGCAGTTTAATCAAGGTCTGAACTGTTTGTCAGTTCATTTACATCTTTTGGACGCACGGGAGCATTGACACAAACAAACTGTTCATTTTTATGACAGTTACGGTAATTATTTAGGTGTTCCAACGTTTTGAATTTTTACTTAAATAAACAAGCCCAGTCCACGTAGGCTCATTCTAGCCAGGTCATGTGTTATTTGTGTGTTTTGTTATTTAACTTCCGCGGTAACAGCTATGGTCATGTCGGGACGGTCAGTTACCCTTACCACACTATTCCTGGGCAGGCTTAGACCTTCTAAGCTGTTAACCAGTACTAAGTGCACCTACTTTCGTCAGCAACTGACAACGTTGTTCGAATTTAAAATCTAGAAGCATTTATTTATGTCTGAACGAATTTTTATGCTCTGACAAGAACGCGCATAACAAAGGCAGAAATACAACAGGGCCCATCGAATATGCGAAAAAGTCAATTTCGGTAAAAAAGATAGAGTTACATAACTTAATCCGTCGGGAAGAAAATTCTTTCTTTCAAGAGTGGACCAACTCCTGGAAGGACTTCGTCATCAAGAAAAACAAGCAGGGTTCGAGGTTATAAAACTTGAGAATAATCTCAAACTCAAAATAAAGCGCACTGATTGGCTGCTTCCGAGCATAAAGCGCACTGATTGGCTGCTTCCGAGCATGTGCTCGGAAGCAGCCAATCAGTGTGCTTTATTTTGAGTTTGAGAATGTACTAAAGTTTTATAACCTCGGGGCAAGGCATCACTTAAGACGTTTCCTTTGAATGTTTTCCCCATTTTGTACAACATAAAACGAAGAACCTGGCCGTCTAAATTTCAACGGTCAACGAAAGAAGTCGTGGTGTGAACGGCGTTGAACCAGCTGCAGATTAGTGTCGATCTGCTACCTGGTCATATGGTTTTGCATTTGACATCTTCTGATTATCCCCATCACTGCACGAACGACAGTGGTAATAAAAGAAGAGACTTGTGATACAATGTATCAGACCTGATCAGTATTTATTTCCTAGTTCTTAATTAGGAATTTCGTTCACTCTTCTCTTTTTCCTAGCAGCCATTTCTCGCCGTAAGCAATACGATGAAGTATATAAATAAAACATAATTGAATAGACGTGAATTAAGAATGCAGAAAGAGGCTTCTATTGTGCCTCAACAGTGTTTTGTCTCGATTTTATACGTTTTTAGTGATTCTTTATAATAGCTTGAAGGCATTGATTAGAAGAAATGATACACAGGTGACTTGAGAAAGTTATATCGGTTTCTTTATAAATCACGCTTTTCTAGTAAGTAATAAGTAAGCCTACGCTGCTATATACAGTTTTTTAAGCACGATCTTATTCTCACATGACAGGCAGGATCACGTTATAAGTAAACAGTAACCACACCTGGTTAATTCTGTTTTCAAGGATGTTACAAAACGAAAAAGAGCTGTTATGAGACAAAAAAGAGTCATAGTTACCAAACGACCTTGTCATCAGGTCGTTTGGTAACTATGACTCTTTTTTGTATCGTAACAGCTCTTTTTCATTATATAACTGCCCTTGTATATACATAGTAAACAAGGATGGTTACTACTCATTACCAGCCGTCACTGATTACCGGTAACGGGGCAGATACTGCCAGCAGTCATTGCTCAGCCCTTTAAATGACAAACTGCTTGTCACTGTCGGTGAGTAGTGACTGCTGGCAGTTTGTTTACTGTAAGCAATGTCAAATGGGATAAGCATAAGGATCATCAGCGTTGAAAAACCTGAGAGATACGATTAAATCGAGATACGATCATCGCAGATACCCTTGCATATGTTTCTTAGATGTTTCTTAGTAAGAACTGTGTCTATTTGTTAAAAATGCCACTAACAACATCTTCATTTGCAATGTCCCTGATTACACCCACAGTAGTCCAAGTAGTCGTCTCTTTTTTCTAATGCTTCGGACTGGCATTAAGTGCTCAAAACAGTTTCAGCGCAGTTGGTTATGATTTTATGTTTCACCTATGCAATGGTGCTGAGTATAACTTTCAGTGCTGAGCCATCCTACTAATTGGGATAATAGTAGGACAAGGGCCTACTGTACTTGAAGTAGGTGCGGGTGGGAGTTGTTTGGATATTTTCCTCTCTTTTCTTTCTCCCTCTCTCTCTGGGAGGAAAATCGATATAGACTAAAATACTGTCTCAAAGAGCAATTAAACCTAAAACAGCCAACCAAGCAACTTGTAGGAGACACCTACACTTACACAAGTTATTTAACTGGAATTAATTATATATTGTATATGCATAACGTTTATTTAAGATGAGTGGGTTCAAGTTCCAGGAAGCACCTCTGCCATTTTCATTTTGGCTATGCTTCTTAATGCAGGTTAGCTTTTGAAGGGAAGATCATAACCCTTTTTGGAAGGGGTTTGTCGCCCAGTAAAGCAAATGGAAACTTCCAAAATTCTATCACTTAATAAAAACGGCGAAAAACATGAAAATGTATATACATCTTCGACCAAAAGTAGCCTTACAACTTTGCAATCCAAGTTGTTTCCTTTGTTGCATTCTCTTTGTCTATTATCATATATATGTTGTTCAGCTTTAATTTGTGGCGTCCTTTGCATTTTTTGGGCAGGTTGGTGTGTGTGTGTGTGGGGGGGGGGGGGGGGGGGGGGGGAGGAAGGTAGCTAGAAGAAAGCCTCGAAGCACAGGCTTTAACATATATCCATCTGAGCATAAGGTAACTGGGAACATCTTCAAGAAAAATAATTTTTCATTTTGCCTTCCTTCTGAATGAGGCCGTTCTTTAAGGAGAGATTTTTCTCCCTTAGGAGTTAACACGCTTCCCTGTCCAGCTGTCCAGGGAAGTTAGGGGCAAGTCACAGAAATTGTTTTCCTTCACTAAAATGATGGAAAAGGGGCAGAGTTTCCACATTAGAGTGATTTTCATAGCAGGTGCATGCATTCAGATTGTAAATGTTTTCTTAAACAAAGTATTAGATCTGGCTGCGCCCCTGTTCGGTGTTTTGGGTGGGTAGTGTTTCGTGATTATGTCTGCATTGTACAGCTGTGAACTGTCACATTTGGATGGAGCTTTTGCATTGCTTGATAAATGGGTGAATGTCTCTTGTATCCAAGTAAAGGTCTACAGCATCTTTCGCATGATTACAAAGCTAGCTCTCCTCTTCGACTACATGGTGCTTTCAGAGAGAATGTTAGCAAACATCGCCTCTCGATTTGTCAAGCCAGCATTTGCAGAGGAGTTGTACTATACTTTGCCGTCAGTATCAACTACATCACAGATTTTATGGGCACTAAAGTCATTATGTTCAGCACCTTTTTGACTCCGATACAATTGTCTATAAATGTGGGCTTATGCTTTTGTTAAAGCATTCGGAGCATAATATTGATTATTTTTATTTCTCAAAAAATAAAAAAAATAAAACGAAAAGAAAAAAAAATCTGTAGATACATACATATAGTGAAATTAGTTTGCGTATTTCGTCGCACATAATCTCTAAAAAGCGTGGCAAAACCAGTTGCTGACTGATATTTGTGTAAGTTTCGTGTGCATATTCCTTCTCTGTGCCCACTGCTTCAGGTCTACATATACACGAGAATAAGGAAAGAATTTATCAGATATTAGATACTACAGGTCATGGCAATAATGGTAGAGTTAGTTTCTTCTTATCATATGTTAAGGTAATGATTTATGATAAAAGTAAAAATCTGCATAAAACCATAAAAAAGTAAGGGATCTCCCTGAAAGTTAGCAGACTTCTTGTTTTTGTTGTTCTTTACAGTGTAGAATACAAAATAGACGTACATGCTGCTTAAAAAAGTGTTTTTATAAGGAAAGATCAAAGGGTAGTTTTCTGCGCAATAATAAAAAAAAATTAACATCGTTATTGAAAATTTACTAAGTACTGAAGGTGCGTTATTGCATAATGAAGAGCGTACTAGCAATTATTTATTCCAACTCTTTCTCAAATTGTAATGTAGACTAGATGAAAACGGTAGATTTTTCTCAAATGTTCAACCATGTACAAGGTAATGTACACTGGATGCATTTATTAAATATAGGGTAGGCAAGCATACCTATGTAACACCTACAGTATAAATAAAACATTACTTACATAATCACTGGTGTGTAGATGAAATTGTTCAACCTTGTTAAAATAGTCTCACCTGTGTGTTTTGACAAAAAAATTTGGACACAGACCGCATCTTTTTTCATCTGCTCAGCCTGATAATGTGTGAAAGAGTTTGAAAAAATAATTGCTAGCTCGCTCTCAATTATGCAACAAGGAACTCTCAGCACCAAGTATATTTTCAATGACAATATTATTTTTTCAGATTATTGCGCACAAAATTACCCTTTGATCTTTCCTTATAAAAACACTTTTTATCATTAACAAATGCTGCATTTTGGGAGTCTGAATTGTGAGAAACAACATAAAGAAGGCATATGCTAAGTTTTGGAAAGATCAGTGGTATTTTGAGTGTTTTATGCAGATTTTTGTCTCTGCCCCTAATCAGTGATTATCACCACCTTAAATAGGTTGATAATGGCAGGACAAAATTCTTGATAGCTAGTAGAAAATTCCCAGCAGTTTTGGTTGGCCAGTTTGCTTGGCAGTACCAGTGTTGCCTCTACTCTGTGGCTGTCTCTGTTTTCTTGAGAACAGAGATGGAGTTCATGTAACTTTTAATTAAGAGCAAAACATCCTTTCATTCTGAATTGGTTATTGTCTTTCCCAAAAAAAATGCGTGGTTGTCGCATTTATTGCATCATTCATAATATATTTCACAACAAGTTTTGGGCATAGTAGTTTGAGATTTTCATTATATGTACTGACATTTTGGTTGCATGATCTGTTATTAAGCCGTCCAAATGCCGGTAGAATATGAATATTGGTCTCTGGGATCCAAAGGCGTAAATCTTTTATGAGCGTTTCCATCTCGTTTATAAAACCAATCCGGATATCTGTATGTTATTTTCATGTTTTAAGCCGTTGGATCCAACGCCAGCAATAACGTGATCATGTTCAGTGAAGTATTGCTGGCTGATATGTGATCTTGCTCCTTAAAGTTTTTTTTTTGTTATTTTGCAAGAACATTTATCTTTATTCTCATATTTTTTGTATAGTTTGGTTTCATCTAATAGTTTCCCTTGGCTGTCTATCGTTATATTTTGTTGTTTTTTATTTGTATTTGAGTTTCTTTTCTCAATTCTATTGCCAGTGTTACTAAAAGTCCCCGTTTAACGATGAATTGTTAGTACATGCTTTCTCGTTTAGACGATCATATCTATTTGAGGTTTTAACATACACTACTTCGTCCTTATCTGGTAGATCACTAGGCACCCCATCCAATCTGATGATGTTTGTGTGCGTGGCACTGGTGTTTTCCCTATTCACAAGAAATATATCATTTGCTGGAACAGTATCGTAATGTAGTTGCATATCTGTATGAATACATGTATAACCAGGTGTAACAGTTTTTATGTGTCAAATATAGTGCTTGGGCTGCGACCAGTTCGACAAGCCCCACTAATTATATCAACTGATTTTCTACATTGTATTTCCATGTAATGTACTTGATCCTTTGTATAAAAGGCATTACTTAACTCTTCAGGTATCAGAGTATTGTTTTGGCGTATAAGTTCTGAGTTTTCCTGTTTCAAATATTCAACAGAGTCGTTGGTTGCTGAAGAGTAAAGAGCTGCTCTATTCACTAGGTATTTTATTCTGTCTTCAAGACTCTGATATCGATTTGAGCTTTGAACTTCAACCTCTTTGATTCTTATCTTTTTATCCCCCGACCGAAAGGTTCGGGGGATATAGCGATGAGCCTGGCGTCCGTCCGTCCGTCCGTCCGTAAACACTTTCTTGTCCGCTCTATATCTTGAATACCCTTTGGAATATTTTCATGATACTTCACAGTTATGTAGAACAGGTCATGACGATGTGTCGCGTACAAGAATGGTAACTCTTGCTATTGTACTTTTTGAATTATCTCCCCTTTGATGATTTTTTGGCAGATTCGTGTCCGCTCTGTAACTTGAATACTCTTTGGAATATTTTCATGATACTTCACAGAAATGTAGAACAGGTCATGACGACGTGTCGCGAACAAGAATGACAACTTTTGCTTTTTTACTTTTTGAGTTATCTCCCCTTGATAGTTTTAGGTGTAATTTTTTGGCAGATTCGTGTCCGCTCTATAACTTTAATACCCTTTGGAATATTTTCATGATACTTCACAGATATGTAGAACAGGTCATGGTGATGTGTCACAAATAAGAATGACAACTCTTGCTTTCTTACTTTTTGAGTTATTTCCCCTTGATGGTGTTAGGTGTGATTTCCTGTCCGCTCTATAACTTGAATACCTTTTGGAATATTTTCATGATACTTCACAGATATGTAGAACAGGTCATGATGATGTGTCGGGAACAAAAATGACAACTCTTGCCTTCTTACTTTTGGAGTTATTTCCCTTTGATGATTTTAGGTGTCCGCTTCATAGCTTTGAATACCTTTTGAAATATTTTCGTGATACTTCACAGATATGCAGAAGAGATCATGACAATTTGTCTCATACATGAATGATAACTCTTGCTTTTATACTTTGTGAGTTATTTCCCTTTGGTAGTTTGAGCTGCTGTTTGAGTCTCTGCTCCATACCTGTATAACCCTGGCCAGCTCCATAATTTGAATAACCGTGTACCTTTTAGAATATTGATGATCATGCTGTGATATCTTATCAGTGTTCCTAACTCTCTCTGACCCCTCCACATTCCCGTGCCCCCCCCCTCCCCCCCCCCCCCCCAAAAAAAAAAAAAAAAAAATATTTTTTTTCTAGATTTGGATTCTTTGCCAAAATTCACTTACTAGAGAGCTCAAAATTAGGTTTGTAGGCTTGTACTTAAGGAGTTATTCACACATTTTGAAAAATGAATGTATCGTATGGTATACATTTGTGTATATGGTAGCTGTTTGAGATATTACCTCGTTTTAGCAGTCAAGCATACTGTTTTAGTCTGAGTGTTAGATAATCATGCATCTGTTAACAGTTAATGTCAATCAGAAGCATAAAAGAACGACAATATATTACTAATATGTGTTTTGAAGTGCACCCTTTTTACCAAGGCCCATGGGGGTCTTCGGTCGGGGGATTTGCCATCTCCTCTGATGGCTATTTTTTAATGAGCCAAACACTGTTGAGCTCTATATGTACAAATTTGGCTTACTTTTACTTTGTGGCAACCAAAGTTAGCAGCTCTTCAGAACCAGATGATTTAATTTCGATTAGTATGATTACTTTCAGTCAGCTAGTATGATTATTGTATGACAAATAGCATAGATTTTACATATGAAATGCGCTACTGATGTGAAGTATATCCCTGACTGGCTATCGTTATAAGTTTCATTGAATAAAAGATTAAGCAGGATTTGTTCGGCTCATAACCGGATACGGTAATCATACACTGCATTTATATTTGATCTATTAATGATATTCTGGCATAACCTTATGCCCTGCTATTTTGTCAGAGTTGAAGTATTTGCCCTGGAGGTTTTATTCGTTCATTTTTTTTTTTTTTCAATTTTAGGGTGTACTTTATGGCTCCTGACCGAAGGGTAAACGACAGCCTGATTTGCAAGACAATAACAGCGTATGGTAACTTGGTATCAGTCGTTTTGTAATTACTCCGTTTAAAGTATCATAAGAAAGATTGTACGCCAGAGGAAACATTGTGGACTGGGACTAACACCACTAAAACTCTCAGATGATACACGGTTAGCAATAAAGCTGACGGAAAGGAAAATACTGCACAAGGAGTTAAAAAATAAAAAAATATGTTCTTTACTTTCACCACTGTTACTGAAGTATAAACGAAAGCAATCTGTAAATTCTAGGGATTCCATCATACAAAATCGCAAATATGGATTTGCTGATATACTATATAAGATAGGCATAATTCTAACATAGACACATTCCGAAATGAAAATTACACCTACATATTTACTCCAATCCGCCCCAAATCCGTACAGCCCACCCTCAGCAAGTCCTCAGACAAATAACTTTTTTTCTCAGATAGTTCAATCCAGTGCTGTACAGGCCGAGATACTGGCAAATAAGTCCCATATCCTTTGTAAAGTGCGAGATTTTAAATTGGACCTATTTTCACATTTAAAGAATTTTCGGGATCCTCGGACTGTTTCTGCGAGTTTATAAGCGGCAATCATGAAGCTGTTTATATGGCAAGGTTACGTTCGTTATGATAAGGTGAATCAATACACTTTTAAGGTAAGCAAACAAACTCACAAAGAGTTTCTTCAAGATCAGGAAACACATTTAAAAGAAGGAACATGCGCCATACTTCGAAGTTGCCATAATCTTGTGACGAAAGCCAGAGAAAGCATACTGTAACTACTTTTCTTTGGCATTGTTACCTCATTTCTCAGTGAGGTTCAACTCTGAAAAGAAAGAATCTTCTCTTGAAGAGCAGATGCCGTTTAAGAAACCGACAGGTCTCAAACAGACTGATTTCAATCCGCCTGAGAACAGCTCCTTTAAATATCACCATAATGCAGGTTTATGCACCAAAATCTGGGAACGATGACAGTGAGGTCAACCACTTCTACCAGCAGCTCCAGGAAATCATAGACCAAACACCAAAGAATGGCATTCTGGTTGTACAAGGGGATTGTGTTAAGTCGGCCATGGAGAAAACCAAAAATGACAAGTCTCCTTTTGAAATAATGGCTGAAAACATAGCGAAATATTCATACGTCTTAATGGCACGGTCGACTGTTAGCCTTCATTAAAAATCGGTATTTGTCGATTTATACACTAACGAAATAATAATCATGATAATGATAAGATTAGAGAACATTTGCAAAAACAGAGTTGTCTCTGGCAGCATGATTTAATATACGACATGCTCTCTCTGGTTGCGCTCCGTGTTAATGTTAGTCTAAACTATAAATATATTCGGCATTTGGGCACTTATAGATAAATTTTCGAAAAGTATAAAGATAGGCAATGATTAGGAATTAATACTATCAAATCCCAAAATCTCCAAAACAAAAAGTGAAAGAAGAACACACACAAAATAACAAAAGTTCACGAAAGACACGCACGGTAAACCTAATGAACAGCCCCTTTCCACACAGGTGCTCATATATCTACCAGAACTGAAAACAGAAGCAACCCATTATATACTTTAAATTACAAAACAAAAAAACAACAACAAGAAAGCAGGATGGGCAGCTATTCAGATGACCATATCGCTCGAGACAATACATCGCGGACATAACAACATAAGAGAGAATTGTTTCAGCACAGTAAATTCTCTATCAGCTTTCTTTCACTGTCATATAATACCATAATTTGATTCTTCGATTGTGACTAGCTAATTAATACGTATATCTTGTAAACGATATATCCGATATATCTTTTTTCATCTACATGTCATACTTCTTGTAAACAAACCAATATATCTCTTTCAGTCCATATGAGTACCATTTGTTTTAATTAGAGCCTCCCAGCTATAACCGAAAACCATGGATCACCTAATAAATCAGATTAAATCACTTTTTAAACCCAACCTCGGCTTCCCCTTACTCAAGTAATTTACCTGAATTCGATTCATCGTATCAAAGTCGCAAGAACGTTGAAATAACATTCAACATCGACATATTTCTACGTTTATAGTTCATGAAATATGGCTTGCTTAAGGGTGATATAAATACTCGTAAGACGTGTTATGTGAGTTTAAATATGCACATGAAAATCATCTTTTATCACAATTGCACAACCCGCAGGTTTGCACTATAATCACTGTGTGAGTCCGTCCGTCCGTTATCAGTTAGCGAAAACCGTTATCAGTTAGCGAAAACGCTTATAACTCTTGAACCGCATGGGATATTTTGACAAAATTTTGCATACTTATACATGTCAACATTGTTAAATGACTCGCATGCATAACAACCTAATTTGATGGATGAGGCTTTGCTGAGCACAAGTTGAAAATTTACGGCCATCTACCGAAAATGCTCATAACTCTTGAACACCGTGGTAAATATGGTTCAAATTTTGTATGCTTATGTATTTTAACATAGTCCAGCCACCGGCATGCAAAACAGTGATGAGACTTCACCGAGCATCAATTTGGCCATTACAGACTACCAATCCAGGGGTCGCAAGATCGAGACCCTGCTTCTCCGGTCTTTCGGATGAGACTTTAAACCGAGGTACCGTCTCCCCATGACCTCGTTGTTGGTGGGACGTTAAACTCGAGTTCACTCACTCACTCAATTTGGCAGGTCGAGCTCTTATATTGAAAATGCTCATAACTCTTGGACAGCTTGGTATATTTGCTTCAAATTTTGTATACTTATGTAATTAACATTGCCCAGCCACTGGTATGCAAAATAGTGACGTGGCTTCACCAAGCATTAATTTGGCCAGTTGAGCTCTTTTATTAAAATGCTCATTACTCTTGGACCACTTGGTATATTTGTTTCAAATTTTGTATACTTATGTAATTTAACACTGCCCAGCTACTGGTATGCTAAACAGTTACGAGGCTTCACCAAGCATCAGTTTGGCCAGTCGAGCTCTTTTTTTGAAAATGCTCATAACTCTTTGACCACTTGGTATATTTGCTTCAAATTTTGTATACTTCTGTAATTTAACATTGCCCAGCCACTGGTATGCAAAACAGTGACAAGGCTTCACCGAGCATCAATTTGGCCGGTCAAGCTCTTTTATTGAAAAAGCTCATAAGTCTTGTGCCGCTTGGTATATTTGCTTCAAATTTTGTATACTTATGTTATTTAACATTACCCAGCCACTGGTATGCAAAACAGTGACGAGGCTTCACCGAGCTTCAATTTGGCCTGTCGAGCTCTTTTATTTAAAATGCCCATAACTCTTGGACTGCTTTGTATATTTGCTTCAAATTTTGCATACTTATGTAATTTAACATTGCCCAGTCACTGGTATGCAAAGTGACGAGGCTTCACCGAGCATTAATTTTGCCGGTAGAGCTCTTTTATTGAAAATGCTCATAACTCTTGGACCGCTTTGTATATTTGCTTCAAATTTTGTATACTCGTGTAATTTAACATTGCCCAGCCACTGGTATGCAAAACAGTGATGAGGCTTCACCGAGAATCAATTTGGCCGGTCGAGCTCTTTTATTGAAAAAGCTCATAAGCCTTGTACCGCTTGGTATATTTGCTTCAAATTTTGTATACTTATGTAATTTAACATTACCCAGCCACTGGTATGCAAGACAGTGATGAGGCTTCACTGAGCTTCAATTTGGCCGGTCGAGCTCTTTTATTAAAAATGCCCATAACTCTTGGACTGCTTGGTATATTTGCTTCAAATTTTGTCTACTTATGTAATTTCACATTGCCCAGCTACTGGTATGCAAAACAGTGACGAGGCTTCACCGAGGATCAATTTTGCCGGTCGAGCTCTTTTATTGAAAATGCTCATAACTCTTGGACCGCTTTGTATATTTGCTTCAAATTTTGTCTACTTATGTAATTTCACATTGCCCAGCTACTGGTATGCAAAACAGTGACGAGGCTTCACCGAGCATCAATTTGGCTGGTCGACCTCTTTTATTGAAAATGCTCATAACTCTTGGACCGCTTGGTATATTTGCTTCAAATTTTGTATACTTATGTAATTTAACATTACCCAGCCACTGGTATGCAAAACAGTGACGAGGCTTCACCGAGCATCAATTTGGCCGTTTGAGCTCTTTTATTGAAAATGGTCATAACTCTTGGACCCCTTGGTATATTTGCTTCAATTTTGTATACTTATGTAATTTAACATTGCCCAGCCACTGGTATGCAAACTTTCTTATTGTACAACCCGCAGGTTTGCACTCTAATCACTGTGTGAGTCCGTCCGTCCGTTATCAGTTAGCGAAAACACTTCATTTTCATACATTCCTTCTGGCACCAGAAACTGATTATTCTACATTCACCACGGATTGTGCACATTACCATAAGTTGATTACCTAATATGTTTGGTCTACATTGTATACTGAACGCCAAAAGAAACGCATACAATAATTGAATCCCAATAAAAACATAATTAAATTTTTTTACTTCATATGCTAGAAAAATCCTCTTAGGTCATTCTTATCAAAGAAAATGGAATTTATTCACGGCAGTTATTCCAAAATGTTCTTCCATGTTACACAGTTATCAAACCTCAAGTTCACATATACACATTGCATAGAGTTAGTAGCGAGTATGGCCTCCATTTGCTGCAACACAAAAGCGACACAGCCTCTTCGTTTGGACCCGCTTAACCTTGTGATTCTAGCCTGGGGTAAAGCATTCCACTCTGCTTGAACGGCTTGACGTAGCGTTCATTGATCCTTTGTCCGAGCTGATCCCATAGCTGCTCGATGGGACTCAGATCCGGAGACATCGCTGGCCACGGTAGAAGATCGATGTTATTCTGCTGACGAAACTGTCTAGTGATTCTGGCAGTGTTCGGCCGCGTGTTGTCTTGCTGGGGAGTCAAACAAGGGTGAGCTGCCATAAAAGAAAGGACAACGGGTCGAAGAACAGCGTCAATGTAGCATTGAGCTGTGACTCCATTGCCACGCCCAGGTCGAACATCAAAGATGACAAGTGGCATCCCTTCTTGGTAACTTATCCCGCCCCATACCATGACGCTGCCCCCCCCCCCCCCCGGTGATTACGCTCTACTATATACGCATCAGTAAAGCGCTCGCCAGTTCTTCGCCAAACCCTGGCACGACCGTTGCTCACTTCTAACTGGAACCGACTTTCGTCGCTGAACAACATGTTTCGCCGTTGGCGTTGAAGCTAGCGTTGATGTTGAAGAGACCACTGCAGACGAACACGTCGATACTGGCAGTTAGTGTCGTGGCGAAGTACGGCCTCCGGCTTCGAAGATTCGCCGCCCTGAGATGACGCCTGACGGTAGAAGCGCTTATTCTTTGGTTGTGTCAGAGTGGCAGGTCAAAATCGCTGGCGAAGATGTGTCAGTCGGATATGCCTGTCTTGGTTGGCGGTCGTAACCCTCGGCCTACCGCTTCGTGGACGGTCGTTAACGCTGTTTGTATGCCGGTAACGAGTTACCAGTCGATTAATGGTTGTGGGAGCAACTCCGAAATTGGCAGCGACAGCACGAACCGTAAGACCAGCGTCAAGTTGTCCCAGCGCACGGTGACGCTGGTTTTTGTTCAGCCTAGGCATTTGCCGTATGTGACAAATGCCGTCTTTTATTACGTTTTTCTGTCAGGTACCGAAATGGCTGTTGACGCGTATTTGACTTTTTTAACCTTATGGATATACTCGGATAGTGCACGTGGAAAACCTGTTTACCATACATGTGTAGCAACGCTTGAGCAAACTTTATTGTGAAGGTCAGTATTTTGATTGACCATAGTCAGACGATAGGCAAGTTCATTAAAGAGAAAATAAAAAAGAAATTTCAATGGGGTGCAGAAATATTCAAAGTTTGATTTGTAGGAGTTTCTTTTGACGTTCAGTATATTTTTTCTATAAACTGTAGAAGCAATTTTAATAACTATTGGAATGAATTTTATTTTTGTGGATTTTGTCGATTTGTAAACTCTGGCTAATCAGTCACAAACTGAATAAAGCCTAGGGTTTTGTGTAAAGTTTGTGAGGGATGAACGACTGCGAATCACTTACAAACTGAACAAAGTCCAAAGGGCTTAAATGTCAAGTTTGTGAATAATTTACCGGCGTTTACACATCCATAAAACCCACAGAAATAAAAATCATATTTCTTATAATTCCAACTTCTGAAAATTGTCCGCCATATTTTATAAACTGCCCTAAAGAAAATATTCAGTTTCTGAGTCGGATTTATCGTTTTCAGTACGCTCTTGACCAAGCAAATTGCGCGAAATAAGCAGTAGAAATTTGAGTTGGAATCATTACTTCTAAACTGTTATGCAAATTTCCCTTGTCTGTCAAAGGAGGGTATCTTTCTCAATACCACAAAGTCTAGTCTTATACGTACAACACATACTCGTACGAAGACAAGTCCAGAAACATGCAGATATCGTTCGCACACTTTCCGCTTAAACAAGTTGGACAGAAGGATGGTTATGACGGCTACAACTTCACAGTTGAACGAAAATTCAAACCCATTTCTAAAACATAATTATTAAAGTTAAAACGCCCTAGACCTACTAAAGTGCTTTCCTTTGTAAGGTCCTATAGCGCCTGGCCCTCCCCCATCACCAAAGCTAACCAAAGCGAGAACATCTGATTGATTGTTTTGGGGTTTAACGGTCCCTTTAGACAGTATTTCAGTTTATATCAAGCCGCTTTCTGGAGCTAGAGAGAGATAGACAGACTCCAAAAACAGCCCCCCAATTCCGCGCCAACTGCAATCACAGTATACTGATGTAAGTCTTCGCTGTTTATATGCTATGATGACCCATTTTCTCGGGTTACAACTATGTTCTCCTTTTAATTTATAAACAAATATTTCTGTTTGGTTTAACTGAGACAAATATTCGATTATCGATAGTCTAACATCAAAAGTATCAGCAACTAAGCGAGGTGCAATTATCTTTCAAGTCATAATTTAATGCAAAACCATTTTTATTATATTTGAAACTGCCATCAGGTTACCATTGATTTTTTTTCTTTAAAAGCAAACAAATTAGAAGGACTGTAGTAAGCGAAAGTTCTGTTCGGGAAGCTCGAACGAGGGCTTTGGAAACGACTCCTGTGTTAATTTAGGAGCAAAGCCGTAACAAATATACATATGACGCCCGTTTTGCGATTGTTTCACCTTTAAAATGCTTAAAGAGAAGACCAAGGCCCTCTTCCCACTCCAGATGATGCAGTTTCACAGACTCATACAATGGCTCTGTGCTTCCAACAGGATATCGAACCGTGAGCTCTTGGATCCGATGAAAACAAACACTTTCACAGTGTCCGAACTCTCTGTACCAGCTCTCCCGGTTTACATAGCTTCGAATCGAGAGTACAAACATTCGCTTATAACCAGTAGTTGGAAATCATTATGTTTTGGGATTTTATCCGGCATGTGCTGCGTCATTTATAGTTATCCAGCTTCGAAAATGTAAAGAGGTAAGTTTGATATAATTGGCTCTTCGGTCTTTTACCTTATTGTTCTGTACAATGTCGTGTATGGGTGGGTAGTAAATGGTACAATATTCAAGTGGCCCCTGGCATGATTCTAATTCCATTTTCAGCCTTTTCTTACATGTTTTATGAAAAATCTTTAAAATAAATGGAAGGCGTTATCAATCTACAGTTTGTCAGTAGTGATAATAGGATGAAAGCTAGGTTTTGCACGACACAAACTCGTGTTAAATTAAGCTGTTCGGAATAAAAATTTCTTCGACGGCAATGAGGTTTTCATTGTACAGGGTAATAAAGTAAAAGACCGAAGAGCGAATTATATCAAACTTACCTCTTTACATCTTCGAAGCTGAAAAACTATAAATGACGCAGCAGATTCCGGATAAAATCTCAAAACATAATGATTTCCGACTACTGGTTATAAGCGAACTCTGTACCCTCGATTCAACGATATCAAAACCGGAAGAGATGGTACAGTCAGTTCAGATACTGTGACTTTACCACGTGGCTGTACGAAAGTAGACCTGGTTGAAGAACATTTCATGAGACTGGGAACCACACTTCAACGATTTAAGGTGAGGTGGGAGTAATTGACAAAACATATGATTTTATTCATACTTCCTTATATAGTACATTTTGAGTCCCTCTTTCAGAAAATGTAATAAAAAAGTGGGGTCGCCGATATCGTTTTTAAGATATCTGACATCGAAAACGTCAAATTTTCCACTTTTTCGAGCCGACGTTATAATGGCGTTCTATGGAAAACGCACTTTTTTGCTCGTCACTCTTGGATAAAAACCTTCATTCTGAGAAAACAAAACACATTGTTTTCTTCAAAAACTAACACAGTATGGCCCAATGATGTAAGTTTACATTAAAGCAATAAAAACAGTAGGTCGCCGACTTAACTTTCGAGCTAATGTGCATAAAATGCCCGGCTTGCCGTCTCTTTAGACTGAAATCTTAACGTTGCGCATGGTGACGTTAACGTAACTTAACTTTTCGCGCCACATATCAACTATTGCTTTTTGTAGGCTGTCGGCAAATTTGTCTGGGACATTCATCACTCATGATTGTCGTCGTCGGGAAAGTGCAAGATGAAGGCAGATGTAATACTTTTCTCTCAATCTCTGCATAAGCCGTCTTAACCAAGTATTTTCTCATTAAAAAAAACGAAAATATTGCCATTATGCCCTCCCATATAGCTGACGCGCACTCGAGTTGCAATACTCTCAGAAACGACGGCTTTAGGACAGGCTTCCGCGTATTGTGACATTTGAACAATTCCCTTGTCCACTTGTCGTTTGTACAGTGTAAGCGAGTCAAGTTTTCCAGTCCCTGACCCGACCCAAGAAAGGACCTTTTATATTTTGCAGCGTTCCAACGACTGGACTTTAGCGATTTTCTCTCTGTTAAAAAATAGGCAGCTTGGATTCACTTTAGTGTCTATGAGAAACAATAAAACGACTCTTTTATGCACACTTGAAACAGAAAGAAGAAGTGAAAACCAGACAAGTGAAAGAAAGGCAAGGAAAAAGAAACGCCACATCGTCTTTAGCTTATTGACAGAGCAGATCGTTGAGTTATCGTATAAACGTCGATAAAAGATTCTGACGACATTGCATCGGCGTTGATACGGCTGTCTGGCGTTGTTCAAAGCTAGGGACAGTCTAAGAACGTTTAATATAACTGAAATTTGGCATGACTTTAGCTGATTAGTATTTTAAGTGTGGGTGGTATGATAACGACTGTCTATGGCTGCTACCATGTTAACTGTAAAGTGCGTGGTCGCAGTGTAGACAGTGATCTGACTACTCTTTGTTCAATTCTGGATTCAATTTCACGAGGCTTTGTTGCCGTATGAAAATTTGTAACAGCTTCCTCCCCACGGAAAGCTAGCTATACATTTTTTTTTCAGTTTCTTCTCTACGACACTTTCTATTCGTATGAAATTTGTAATAAAATTATTGCAACTCAACAGCTGCGAACTCCGTCCTATAAACCGATAAGAAACTGTCAGCTATCCCACAAATAGTCTTCTGCACGGAAAACTAAATTTAATTTAATTTTTTCAGTTTCTTCTCCACGGCACTTTCTTCTCCCTTTAAATTTCGCCCAGCGCTCAGCCTCCTTGCATTTTGTGAGCAGACCATGTAGTGATCACAGAAGCGACTAACGTTGACGCCATCTTGTTTTTATCAAACGGAACGTTTGACGTCATTACGTAACGTTGCAACAGTAACTGCCGCACGGCGGCGCTGAATTACTCCCACCTCACTTTAAGCAATCTTACTGCGTTTTTTTTTTTTTTTTTTTTTTTAATTCTATTTTTTTTTATTTGTTTTTTTTTTCTCCTCGTTTTTATTTCTGACAGAATGGATGCACGGAGACGTAGAATAGAAAGCAACTGATAAGCTTAAAGTTAATAAGATATGCCGGATGGCAAAGTTTTCTTTTTATCTTTTGAGTCACCAGCTGCGAAGATTCAGACCAATCAAATATTAGCCTGCGCCCCTACCTACGTCCTATCCCCCAATATACATGTTTTGTCAGGTATATAATTTCTACAAGTTATATGTTTAAGACATCCTTCGGTGTTAGGACATTCTCTACATATTATTGTCTACTATATGACTTTGTAAATTAGAGCGAGTTTGCTATTTAGAACGGATGCAAGGAGAAGAAATAAAGAAAGCAAATGGTATGTGTTGAGGTCTGCTATGGATCTTGTTTGTTTTATTTCCCACATTTGGGGTGATCGGGTGGTGTGATGGTGCTGTGTGTAACTGCCAGTGCCGGTGTGTCCTACTGATTTGGAACACTGTAGGGCAAGGGCCTACTGTGCTTGCAGTAGGTGTGGGTGGGGGTTGTTTGGTCATTTTTTTCTCGTCCATCATTTCTCCTCTTTCTCCCTTTCTGGGAGACGGCCCGATATAGACTGAAATACTGTCTCAAAGGGCCGTTAAATCCAAATCAATCAATCAATCAATCCGTCAATTATTTCCCACATTGTGGTAGGCCCCTAACCTGTATAGCTGTCTACATTGCTTGTTGTTTTGTTTCTATGTCTAAAAAAAGGAAAAACTAGAAGTTAATATATTTACTATGGATTTCGATGTTTGCTATATTGACGTACAGTTGCTCTGTGTTGAATTAGGTGTGTCTTCTGTTATCAAAGAGACACTTTGCTTTGTGCGTTTTTCCCTCTTTTCTTCTTCTGTCGGTGTCTTGGGTGTGAGTTTTTCCCTCTTTTCTTCTTCTGTCGGTGTCTTGGGTGTGATAATGAGCCTTCCTGGCTATCTACATTAATGATCTGCGGCACGACACAACCAACAAAGTGGCATGTGCGCCTAGCGAAAATATGACTTGGAATGAGAATAACTTTTGTGGATATTATCACTGTCTAGGCCCGGATGTATGACTCAAAATTGTATGCCAAGCTCTTTGGGCTTTATTAAGAATGTTGGCATTTACACATCGATAAAATCTAGAAAAAAATATTCCTATAATGGCTCTTTTTCTTTGCGTCGTCTCTCGTTATTGTAACTCAATTACACAGGAGTCAATGCGTCTAAGTTTTATCAGTTGTTTCAATTTGTAGTAAAGGGTCTGGGTTTAAATAAAATGTCCCAGATAGCATACTGTCTTTCCAGTGTTTGCGACTATTGATAGAAATATTGATATGGTTTTAATGCCGCTTCATTAAACATTCAACAGGAAACAGCTTTGAACGACAATTATAGCGTACAATAGGACTTTATATGGCTTGCAGCTGTCTGCTTAAAATACCTGTCAAGAACGCGAGGAAGCAAGTTTATCGTTCAGCTGTAACACAAGTAACGCATTCTGCTATTTTATATCATAAAAGTCAAAAAGTCTCCACAACCATTTGTTAAAGTTTTTTTTCCTTTTGTTTTAATCAGTCACGTTAGTGGACATCAAAAAGAAGAATCGTCCGAGCTCGATGACCCTCTCCTTTCGCCTTAATATTACTCGTCATGACAACAGACCGAGTAGTTCGACAGGAACACCTCAATGTCGTTTTAACGTGTGTTTTTCCACAAGAAGACGACTTCCGCCTTTTTGTATTGGCTTTCATGTAAGAACACCTCTCCCTACAAACCTGCATAAACGACTCTACTATTAAAGGAAACACTGTGCTGTCCCTATGCAAGTCAGTTCTTTCCATTTAAGAGTTGACCTTCATTTAGAAAATAGGCAAAGCTGTAACGGCAGAATACGGATTTCCTCGGTATTCGGTAGTATCAATTCACGTTATATATTTTTCAGTCCTTTTGGATCAATGAGCTCATTCAGAGGCATTTCAAAAACAGAGGTCTGTTAATACAGGCGCTAGGCTAGGGCGTGTGGCCAGTTCTGCACATTTGTCTACTGGTCATGAATGGACTCAATCGAACTGAGTCTGTTCTTTTGTTTCTTTGGCTTCCTTCCAAAGGATCTAACATCAAGAATTTAAGCAATTTCCCATTTGCCAATATTAAACCCGGAATTAAATGAATACAGCATAATTATTAGTTTGAGAAAATCTGAAGTTTCTGTTAAAAGAGTTTCAGTTTGTAATGTCATTAAAAACTGTATGTCATGCTCCAATACCAAGAACATCATAGATCTGTTACCATAAAAACTAAAAGTTCGTATTAATGTCAAAAGGACGTCACACAGACGTCATTCTGCCAAGGTACTAAACACAACAGTTGATAATTCCATACTTGCTATGGTAACAGATGTATGGCGTCATCAAAGTTATAACTCGAGAGAAGCATGGCATACAGTGTATGCCCTGCTCCTTTCGAATTTTAAGTGCGATGTTACCTGAAATTCTTACAATGGAAAAATGTGATTTTTCTCAAATCTATGATTCATTCTCAAAAAAAGTTTGTTCTCTGTTATATGCATCGCAAACCTAAATTCGAGGGGTCCGTATATGAGCAATTTTTTCCTTGTAAGAGTAGACCCCTTTCGAAAGGGTTTCGTCATCCAGTAAAGCAAACAGAATCTCTCAAAAGATGTTTCGGAAAATTAAGTGGAGTACACAACTTATATGCGCCGGTATGTCTACCGTATTATCTGTTCCCATTTCCGGTTACTTAACTAATATTTCATACTGTTTTGATTTGCTTTGCAAGTGGGAGCCTGATAAAATTTCCATATAGGATAAATAATAACCTTTACTTAAAGTTTAGTAAAAATGAATGCACCACGCATGTTTACTAATTCAATAGTTTCAAACGTAAAATGTTGATAATCGATTACTTTTCTAAAAAAAATAGTATGAGAAATCATATACTGTATGCTTCAACATTTTTGAAATTTATTTGTAGAAGGTAAATTGGATTGCTGCTAGAAATATGATGGATGTTTATGGTTTTATAATGCCTTTCCATCTACTGCTATACTAATATTGGCTGTTTATGTCAAGTATTTGCTTCAGGCTACAAACCAAATGAAATATAAAATAGAAGTTACACTGTTGACGGCACAAAGGATTAATACATTAAAGGCAGTCTGAAGTCTTAAAGTTCTGTCATAAGGTTATAATACCAAATGCTCTTACCACACCCGCAATGTGTGTAGGTCAGTCTGACACTTTTCACTTTTCTGTTTTCGCATCTATTAAGCACTCTTTGACTTTTCATTTTGTAACGTTTTTGTTTTTGACTACATATCCCGTGGGACAAAGGTTAAATTGATGCACCAACTTTTATACCGATATTCCGTATACCTGTGAAAGGTGGGCCTTCACAGGAGTCAGAATTGGAAAGGCAGGCCTTCGAGATCAGGGCCCGGTTGTTCAAAACTAACGACATCCTTAGTTAACGTTTCGTTAAGATTTCAAACGTTAATATTTCAAATACGCCAACATTTTTGTTGAAAAAAAATAAAGCCTTTCACATTTTTCAACAAAAAATATCAGTGTATTTGGTTATAGATTCTTAAAAAACTTAACGGGTTGACCTCTTGACGAGCTCGTTAGGCTAACGATACTTTGAACAACTAGGCCCTGATTTTACATTTATACCAAAGGTTACTGAACATTTTGTACAAAGACCATGTAATTAATTAAGACGCTCTCAGAAATCCAAGCACCACCTAAGATGACCGCGATCAAGAAGTTAAACTATGATGGTCTGGCTATAGGTCAAGGCCTGTTGGCTTAGCCAAGACATTCTACAGGATAGAGTGAAGGAAAAAGAAGAAGAGCAGACATAATAAGAGATGGCAAGCTCAAAGATCAAACATACTTTGGCAGCACAATACAACTGAAAACAAGACAATACTGTTGTTTTGTCGTTGTTTTGCTGTTATTTTGTTGCTACGGGGCTATCTGCGGTCCTCTAACGACCATTCAAGGTTCTGGTCTAAAATAGACTAGACTAGACTACACTAAACGTTCGCATTTCGTGTAACATGTAGTTTTGGTAATGAAATGAAAATCATGGGCTACATTATGACAACGATATTAACATTATAAAGAATATCCAGTCATTAAATTTGGACTTAAAAATAATACACCTCGCGTATATTATTGAAAGTCGATAAATTTTCCTGAATTTGCAAACTGTGTAAATCCAGATGAGGCGGCTCATCAATCTGGATCTACATCGTTTGTCCTCTAGTCTTTGAATTCTCAATATGATATAGATATTTTGCAGATGTAAATTTTGTCGTCTACTTTTTGACCCTTTTTAAAAGGTTTAAACAAGTTTAAATTGAACGATGTCAATAGCAGAAAAAAATAGCTGAAAACATATTTACATTTCAGCAGACGTATTCATGTACATGTACCATTTGAAAATTTATCGTAGAAACTCAGTCAGATTGGTTTTGAATTCGATTTGATAGCAAATATGATAAATGATCGCTATATGAAGTCATTTTATTGGCTACTATTCTAACATTGAGTGCTTGCTTTGTTTTAAAGAAGAAATGATCAGTCACCACATTTCTTGCGATCAATGTAGAATATTCAACTAGCTGCATCTGCGGCATCCTTTGGATCGTGGACCTCTCTGTGCAGGACAGAAATCCTGCGTGCAGGTTAAAGATGTTCGAGGTCAATGGAGGTTAAAGATGCCTTGAAAAGTAATATGGTCTACAAAAATTAAAATCTTAAATCTTAAAGTGTTCCTTCAATAGCAGAGAAAAATACTCAAAAGAAGGAACACGGGCCATACTTCGAAGTGCTCATCAGCGACCCTGACAATACCTGTTGACGAGAGCCAGAGAAATGTATGCTGTAGTTTCTTAATTAAATAAGGCAGTCGATTTAATGGCTGATTATCATCCAAAAGGGTCCAAATGGTCAAAAACCGATGATCTAGAATCTATACCTATCAACATTTCGAATTTTCAGAATATATCCTCTGATCTCAAATGACGAAAATAAATTATAATCTGCACTGTGGATGATGTACGGGAACGTTTTACGGCCACAAAACGGCACAACAACAGCTGCAGTGAAGTCAAATTGAAATTTTAAAAGGGTTCCTTCAAGAGCAGAAAACGTGCTCAAAAGAAGAAATCCATACTGCAACGCTAGCGTTTACATTGTACATCCGTCGGATGAGCAGTGGTAAGTAATAAGAAAGACAACCGTTATTTCAATATATCATTTTTAATGACTACTTTATAGCTAAAGACAGGCCACGTCATTTTTCTTAAACACCTCTCGTATACATCTATATATTCTAGTATTAAGGGATATATGAGCCGCGACACGTGAAAACCAACAATGTGGTTGTGCGCCCAGCGAAGACTCAGATCAGCCTGGGCATCCACCCAGTCTGATCAGAACCTTCGCTTGCGCTTTAAGGGTAGCTACCTCCATGCGGACAGCAAAGACTCTGATCAAACTGGGCGGATGCTTAGATTGATCTGAGTATGCGCTGGGCGCATAACCACTTTGTTGGTTTTGCCGTGTCGCGGCTCAAATCTATTATAGTAAAGTTGTCTAAGCTTTATGCCTCTAAATGCCCTCGCTTGCTTAAATCATCAGAACTCGCTAGCATATCTAATAACATCTAATTAGAATTAGGGTCATCAAAAATGCAAGAGGAAATGTCTTATTTGCCTAAAGGGTGTTTTGTCTGGATTTATAAGGTGACAGAGTGCTTCCAATTCTAGCTTGAAGGCAATGCTTCTTACAAATGACATTCATATCGTGACTGTATCCTTACGCGGTTGATATTCCATTACGAAATTTTATTGTGTATGAATGAGGCCAAGGTCAACACTATACAATCAATTTTTGACTTTTGTTGAGGTTGCTATGAAGTGTTATTGGACAGTAAACGTCGTATTGTCCAACGCGAAGCAGAGGTCAGTATGAATCGTTTACTGTTCACTTACACTTCATGTACCCGAAACAGAAGTCAACAACTGTTTTACTATATAAAGATGATAGTTTTAGTTGAAGGGTCTGCTGTTTTAGTGAATTTAACGTCAGTTTTGGTTGACATTACTACACGCCATTAAGACGTTACGCCAGCAACCATGCACTATTCAGACGTCACGTCACCAACAATGGGACATGAAATAATGTCTACCGCACGTGATCAACATCTGAACTAATGAAATGAGTTTTATTGATAGAGTTTATAATAAACTGGTTTGATTTACTTCTGGTTAACTTCTGATTAGCCTATTCGTCGTTTGTGAAACTTTCGCTGTAACGGGTACACCCATCAGACTGCTATAGCATGTCAATTCCTTTTCACTTGACCTGTCATGTAAACTTGCTCTTCTATTTCCACCTGGAAATGTAAAATTCAAGAAAGCCCCGGATCCAGAGGATGGGCTTTGAGGCTTAAGCGTAAAATTCAAGTAAGCTCCGGATCCAGAGGTTGGCTTTGAGGCTTAAGCCCTGTCACTTGTGGCCCTGTGTCCAATATAATGTAGGAATGCGGGTACTAGTAATAAGGAGCAGCTGATGATCATTTGAGATGATATTCCATAAGGTTAGATTGAAATGTAAGCTAAATGTAGTTGTGATATCTCTTTGTCGCGACTCAGTCATGTTTTCAATATTAGTTGTATGCATAGATTAAACAAAACCAATGAAAACAGCCTAATTGGGTGAAAGTCTTCATAGAAGAAGTCTACGGCCAGGATAAAACTCGAATCGGAGTCAAGTATTACCGGTAATACCCGAGCGAGGTAAAACAGATAGATAAAGGGGGTCCTTGTTAGTAAGGGATAGGCCCAATTACTTTGGCTGTTTGGGTCTAGTCGTTTATATCATAGGCAATGGACAAGTCATTGAATTGCTGGAAGGAAATAAGACGCTTCTACCTCCATGCCTTGGCCTCGATGATCGAGTCTCCCAACCAAACGGGTCAATAAGGGGTGGTAATAAAACAACAAATGTTGTGTTACATGTCCCCTCCAAAAGAAGGAAACTATAAAAGCAAGCACATGTGTGCGTTGAGTTACAAATATTTACCTATTCTTAATTGGCTGTTGCATTTAGCTTACTTATAAGATCAAGTGAAACAATTCTTATTTACAAAAAATAAAATGAATACTGCATAAAACTGGAGAGACAGAGAGAGAGAGTTAAACCCAGTTTCAGATCTTAGCGTTTACTAAGGTACGGTGCATCATCTTTATCGTTACAGATTGTTTAGACCTATTGGGGAATGAAACGCTGTTGCCTAGTTTTAGCTTGCTAATATAAAGATGGCTCATATAAGGACAACTCATACTGACATAAAATGCATTCGTTGCTTGATAAAATGTGCAATGCTCAACAAAAAAAATACACCGTACGTTGTTCAAGACTGTGAAAATTCGAAATAAATTTTGTTACTTATCGTACCTTAATAAGCACTGTGATTTTGGACTGGACATCGCTTTATCGATTTTTTTCTATGTCGGCGATGACAGTTTTAGGAGTAATAAATGCTGAACCAGATTAAAATGTCCTGCTAGCAAATTGAACACTGTGCAAAGGTCTGATGACCTTTCCAATAATAAGTTGAGATGATTTGAGCTCTGACCCCGATTGTGGCCTTTACCTTGGGTGTGGGAGCCTAACCCTTGAGTGGGACCCGCCTTCACATCATGTTTTTTTTTCTATCTGTAAAGTTTCATAAATTTGCTTCAGGAGATCTTAAATTATCACTAGGACACGATTTGAGGCACAATATGAATTCTAACTCCGAGTGTTGCCTTGACCTTCGGCGCAGGAACATAAATCTTGTGCATGACACACCTTATTATTATGCTTTAGCTTTTTGTGAAGTCTTATCAAATTTGCTTCTGTAGTTTTTATAATTAACACTGAGGCACGTTTTGTAACGGACGGACGGACAGACGACCAGATGGACGGATGGACGGTGCGATTTCAATATAACTCCCGAAGTTCCTTCGGTTGCATAACAACTTTCAAAAGCAATCTGCGTTCAGTAACTAGCACCGTCACGTCATTTCTAGAGTGGAAGGATATTTTTGAAGTTACATCCCTATCGAAAATCGATTAATTTTTCTCTTGAACATTTATCAAACTATGAATTCGCAATTACTGGAATAATCAAGCTTTTTTATGAAAAGGCTGAAAACCTCGTCATTTGATATGCAAGTGAACATGATACATATTAATGACTTCACCAAGAGTGTATTTACATGTATTAACAGAACTTTTTCTGTCAAACGGTTGCTAAAAGTTAAATATGAGTCCCATGCTCATTGATCACAGAAACGAATATAAACATAAGAGAAGTGAAGATGTTATCTGCTTGTGGTTGATTTTCCTGCCTCACCATAATTATACCAATCATAAGTTGAACATATTAACTCTGTAAAATATATCTTAAAATACTAACAAAGAAAACAAGAAACTGACAGAGATGCAGATACAGTTGAGTTTATATAATTATTGTAGGAATTTGGATTCTCGGAAATAACTTTTTGTCGTTGCCCCTAATTTGAACCGTCTTGACATGGCCCGAAATTCCCTCAATAAAAAACAATTCGCATTGAGCTATAATGTTAGTGGTATCGTAGTTTGCCCTGTGGAACCGCATAATGTGGCGCCCACTCAGTTGATTCCTAACTGACGTACTAAATACAATACCATAATAATTAAATCATATGAGTACACATTTAATGATTTTATAGTATGACGTCATTTATTTCTTGTTTCATCAATACGCTCTTCAGCTACAGACATAATGAAGATAATATTAGAATTATTAATTATGTATTATATCATCTGCAGTTTCATTGTGGTCTTCAAAGAGACATTAATAGGAATTTATTTGCCTTTCCTAAAACCTCTAAGCGCTGTTGCTCATACAAATGATTCTGGATGGTCATAAAAGAGATATTAGCGGGTAGAGACAAACAAACAATACTAGGCGCGTGTTAATTTCAGAATAATTTAGTTGGAACAGGCAAGAAAAATAACCTTTAAATGCCTGTGGAATTGTGTTTCTCACTATAAGGGGTGTCAGATACGATATGAATTACCAAACAAGTCTCTTTTAATGCAACAGTGAAAACCCTGATTAGACGCCGCGTGATGCGGCGTTTAATCTGAGTTTACACTGCTTGCAAACGTCCCTTTTATGGGACGCTAGAAATTAAACACTTGAGGAATATGGGTATATACATCCTTCCTTTCCCGCCATACATAGGGAAACTTTTGTTACTTCCTGTTTGCTTCTATGGGCAAAAACCCCTCTTTAAAATGGAGTCTACTCTTGTAGAAAAGAAATGGCTCCTACTGGAACAAAATTATTTCCATAAAGACTTGACCTCCATTGTGAAGACAGGCAAAACACAAATGGACAAATGATTCCGCTGAAAGTGTACGCATTGACCTCAACTTCACTTTTCCCATCATCTGGGTAGTCGTTGGGACATCGTTAATGACGTTATGACAGTATGTCTCCATTCCAGTTATTTCTTAGCTACCCCCTTGGATCATGCAAAGTTCATGACCTTTCTCTTTCTGTTTGTCTACCTCGCTTTCTTTATCCATAAAAGGGTAATTGGTACACTTTCAGAGGAAGCTGTTCAGCCATTTTGGTACCTCTCTCAGTGAAGCTCATCTGTAAAAGGGAAAAAATGGCTCCCTTAGGAACCAAATTATTACTTTTAAGAGTAAACCCCATTTTAGAGGGGCATTTTCAAACATGCTTTCGAGCGTTGTGGTCCTTTTTTATCATCGTATATACATAAAACGCATTATTTACTGGCGCTATTCAAGTTCAGGCCATCCATAAAAAAAAATCCCGAGGAAGGCTATGTCGCCACCGCAAAAAAAAAAAAAAAAATTGGGCTACTGTACTAGCTATATTCAACAGACGGAAAGTAGGTCTAGGTCGATAAATCACACAGGCATTGCAGAGATTATATCATGATATGGGCCGCGACGTGAGAAAACCAACAATGTGGTTGTGTACCCAGTGCGGACTTAGATCAGCCCAGTCTGATCAGAGTCTTCGCTGTTCGCATGGAGGTAACTTAGACCCTTAGCTACCCTTTAAATGCTTAGCAATGAGTCTAATTGGAATGGTTGGATGCCTAGGTTGATCTGAGTCTGCACTAGGCGCACAACCACTTTGTTGGTTTTCTCATGTCGTGGCTCATATGTGCTCATTGCTTATGTGAAATTTCCTCACAAAAGTCTTTTTATCTTTGAGAAATGCACCTAAACATAATGAGGAGCCATAAATTTGGCTATGTTCAACATAGCCTGAAAGAAGGTCAAGGTCAGCAAATGCCTGAAAGAAGGTCAAGGTCAGCAAATGACAATGATACTGCAAACATAATGCCATGGTGTATGGTTGTATGTGGTTTCATTACAAACGAAATTTTAGTCTCTGAGAAATGGATCTAAACATAGAGGGTATACGTAAATTAGGCAATGTTCAGCAGAGCGTGAAGAAAGGTCAAGGTCAACAAACAACATTGGTGTTGCATAGATGATTTCATGATGTAAGCCTTAATAAAATTTCTTTACAAAGGTCGTTCAGTACATGAAAAACTTAGATAAACACAGTGGGTAGACGTAAATTTGGCTATGTTCAACAAAGTGTGAGAAGTAGGTCGAGGTCAGATCTCATGAGGTAAGCCTATATGAAGTTTCAACACGATAAGCCTCTTATTCGCTGAAAAATGGGACTAAACGCTGTGGATTAACATTGTTGACAACAACTATGACGACGCCAACACCAATGCCGACGACGCTGCCTGCCGGAAAGTGACCCCTGCATCCTTCCTGCTTGCTAAAGCAGTCGCGACAAAAAAAATTGGTTCTCTATGGTCCTCGCCAAACTAAATTTGCCTAACCCATTTTTATTTGTTGTTTATCTTTGGCTATTCCAGGGAAAATATATATTTCTTTATACTTGTCAATTTAATTTATGTATGAAATTATGTCAACCGTGGTAACTGTTGCTGCTGTAGTCTTTTGAAAGGAGCTTAAACTGCCCGTGTATGATGGCAAACAGTTGGATGGCCTAATCAGACTACTCCTCAGATGTAGTCTGATCTGAGTCTGCACTCTCTGAAATACATTTTAGTTGGTCACTACATTTTCCTTCTGGCACCTGAAAGTTTCTACTTGCCAGTCCACCCATATTAATTTTTTTGGAGGACAGCAAACAATATTTTTAGGACGGCCTTATTAATAGTTCCTCGACATTTGTGATGAATGATAAAACGGAAAATCCTTTATCAAAATAATTTGCGCAGGTGTTTCATTAGACTTTAACAATTAAAAGCGAGGAAATTATGTTTAAGACCATGACTGTTTGACGTTAATATTCATACTGAAAATCAAAGGACTGAGTAGCTCTAAAATGAGAATTCTATTCAGTATTATGGTCGGTTTCAGTGAAAACTCACAGTGAGTGACTACGCGGTATTAGTACCACATGGGCATTCTTTCAGTTGATCCGAATTAAGAAGGGAGCCAAAACCGAAAATAGCATAGTTGCCTCCCTCAAAAGTGTTCCCATTCACCTAGGTCATTCAAAAAAGCCAGATGAACCGGAACACGACAAAACCAACAAAGTGGCATGTGTGCCTATCGAAGACAAAGCTCAGCTAGTCTGATCAGAGTCTTCGCTGTCGGCATGGCGGAAGCTTAGACCCTTAGCTTGCCTTTAAGTGCACAGCAAAGTCTCTGATCAGACTGGATGGATACCCTGGCTGATCTGAGTCTTCGCTGACGAACATGCCACTTTGTTGGGTTTGTCGTGTCGCGGCTTAAATGGCAATGAAGGTAGGAATAAAAAGATGAAATAAAGGAAAGGTCTGCTTTAATTAGTCTAAACCATAGTTTCTAAACACCATTTGAACTAAAAATGTTAATTGTCTCGCCTGAGACTTAGCAGAAGCAAGACATAGGTATCACTTTTCGGGTGTCGTCGTCGTCGTTGGCGGCGGCGAGCCGTAAACTTTGCGTCGAGTTTTCTGGTTCACCTCAGCTTTGTGACAGACAGGAAAAAAGCGCCTTCCGCGATATTCTAAAGAACAGGCTCAACGATAAAAAAGATGTAGAAAATGAAGAAAACGTTTACACTATACTGTGACTGATAAATAAATAAATAAATAAATACGAATGAAAACGCCCCCTCCTCCCAACCACACCTTTCTTATTATGAATGACAACACTCATCATCCCCCTCCTCCTGTCATCAACCCCGCCTCGCCCCCCCCCCCCCCCCCTTCACCAAAACTGAATAAATAGAAAAAGGATTAAAAGCAGACGCGGATTTCTTTTCATTGCCAATGCCATTCCATGACATACAACCTTTCATTATAACTCTTCCATCGTTTGATACATGTATGTTTGAAATACAGTTAAAAAGGCCGTAAGATCAGAGTCTTCGTAGTACGCAAGGAGCTAGCGTAGACCCTTAGCTACCCTTTAAGCGCACAGCGAAGACTGATCAGACTGGGCGGCTGCAAAATATATGCAGTCAGTGCAGACCAGATGGGGTAGTTTGCAATTGAAACACCTCATCAAGCATAACATTATCATTCTTTTTGTGATTTTATCATGTATATATGTATACCTTAGCAAACTATTGCTTCTGTAAAATTTCAAATCGGTAAAAGCCGACTTCTAATATTGTGGGAAGAGCTCCGTAAAAATGGCTCCAATAGACTGCCAGAACATTTAGATCCTGATGAATATATATTAAATAACAATGTATCTTGGGAGTCAAACCATGCAATGTTTTGACATGATCCATAAGAATTCCACACTTACAGTCAGGTTAAATTGCCTCTAAAACACCTCTTATATGGCCAAAATATAAATTTGTTCCCTTGAGTTACGAAAGTCTGACTCGTATTTTCTTAAACGGTACTATCTGCATTGTAGAGGAGGAAGGGTTTGGCGTAGAATTATAATTAAGATGGTTTCAAATAACAAATGAAAAATATTTACAGTAGTTTATGAACATAGCGGAGATATATGGAACTATGCTTACGCCCATCCTTAATTGGTCAAGCCTAAAATGCGCTCGTAAACATCACACTTTTCCATTGTATGATTTTGAGGTAGCATCTCATTTATAATTCGTAATGAGCATGGCATACGCTGCATGCTATGCTCCTCTCGAATTATAAGAGAGATGACGCCATGGATCTGTTACCATAGCAACAATGGAATTATCAATTGTTGGCATAATGACGTCTCGATGACGTCACTAGGACATAAGTATGAACTTTTAGTTGCATTAGTAGCAGATTTATGACGTCATCGGTATCGGAGCATGGCATACAGTGTTTTCCATGCTCCGCCAAATTTTCAGTGACATTACATTTTTTTTTATTTCAACAGAAACTTCAGGTTTTCTCAAACAAATAATTGTTCTCGAATAATTCCATCGTTCGTTAATTGTAGTGACTCTTTGTACAAATGGCGAGAAAATATGCAGGTGCACCGTTAACATTAACACCAGCTACTTTCTGGCATTTCCTGGATATCTTCATCTCTATATTGTTATTTAGTGACTCCTAAAGCAAATGTGAAGGAGCTTTAGAAACGACAACACTCCGGACAAAAGACTGCTCGTTAGCCACTTGCGTAAACGTAGACAGCAACACACAGTGAAAGGTAATTTTGATACATTGTAAACCAATTTCAATTATTGTTATTCATTTTGACAAAGAGCCCAACAACCGTATGTTTGGGTTCAGAGATGGATGAGTTGACCGCCTTACGCGCCCGCCATGCTCTCTCGTGCAACGCAAATTTACAGTCTCGGAATAACAATCCATCTACTGGGTTCGAATATGGGTTGGGATTGGTTAAAAAGTTTAACATAGCTTAGTGGCAGTGGGGGTCAGAGGATCACTATTTTGCCTTCGCTGCTTTATCCTTCCTTCCCTGCTGGGTGGACAGAGAGAGTATTCCAGTCGCGGGTTGACCCAAGCCGGGATTCGAACTCACGACCTTCGGCCTCATAACAGAGCGTCTCTTAACCACTCGACCAGGGCGCCTCTGGTTTGGTTACTTGAAACTAAAACCTAGTGGCTCGATCAAGTTAAAGCTTTCACGTAATACTTTATCGTGTGCTTTCGCTACTGGTTTTCCACTGTCCACTGCGATATCGTCATTGTGGCCAGCTTTATTCATAATCAAACACCTTTGAACTTCTCATAAAGAAGCGTTGGAAAAACATATGGGTCATTTTAGATGACAGCCAAAATGATTAAAAGCATTCGGAAAAAATACTTTTTATATTTGGTCATATTAAACATGTGCAGTTCCCGTGCATATTGTATTACTATTGTTTATATGTTATTGCTCAACGAAAACATAATAAATATGCACATCTCAACCTGCATCTTCTCACTAACCGCGAAGGTAGACCATTTTACCACTTGAGGGACTATGGAGACTAAGATCAATTTAAATTTGAATATCATCTTCACCTGGCGGATTCTGTTACTGAATGCTAGCAATTGCCCTTCGATTAAAACGTGTTTTCATGCTCTAAAGGCGGCCTGAGTCGCTTTCCTTTGCAACAACGCATTCTGAGATACCAGTTAATGAAACTCTAATTGATACTTTTGAAAAATGTCTAGTAAAGTATTTTTGAGCCGCGACACGAGAAAACCAACAAAGTGGTTATGCGCCCAGCGCAGACTCAGATCAGCCTGGGCATCCGCCCAGTCCGATCAGAGTATTTGCTGTCCGCATGGAGGTAGCTTAAACCTCTGGCTACTCTTTAAGCGCTAAGCGAAGTGTCTGATCAGACTGGGCGGATGCCAGGCTGATCTGTGTCTGTGCTGGGTGCATAGCCACTTTGTTTGTTTTCTCGTGTCGCGGCTCAAATAGGTATTTCCCGCTTTCTAATGGCAAGAAGTTTTGATTGCCTGGTAGGAGACATATTCGAATTTGAATAGCCATTTTTCGTTTTCTTATTGCAAGAACTTCTTCCGAATTTTGACTATGAATAGCCATTGTTGCTTCTTATTGCAAGAAGCTCTTTCAAAATTTTCGATTTTGAACAGCCATTTTTTTGGTTTCTTATTCCAAGAAGTCTTTCAAAATTTTCGACTGAGACTTGTCATTTTTCGCTTTTTAGTGCAAGAAGTTCTTTAGAATTTTCGTAGGAAGTTCTGCAAAATTTTCCATTTTGAATAGCCTTTCTTTGGTTTCTTATTGCAAAATGTTCTTCAGAATTTTCGATTCTGAATAGCAAATTTCCGCTTTCTTATTGAAAGAAGTTTTTTTTTTTCAGAGTTTCAATACTGACTTATCATTTCTTCGCTTTCTTATTGCAAGAACTTATGAACTTCTTGCAATAAAAAAGCAAAAGATGGCTATTTAATATCGAACATTAAGTATCTTTTACCAGGCAATGATTAAAAAAATCACTGGAGATAAATTTTAGTCGCATTTAGTAGTAGCGCTGCGTGTATTGCAAAACATAGTGACTCAGACCTTTTCAAGGTCTGTACGTATTGTAATACAAGAAGTTTTAACAAATCAAACGTAAGCGCTATTATGTTTATGACTTGCTACAATTCATGACAAAATAGGCGTAAAATAGCTTTAATATATAAAGCTGGAAGTTTCATTTCTTATTTTTTTCTTATTTTTTTCTTTCTTTATTCAGATTCCATAAGATCATTAAAAAGTCTATGTAGTCATGATAAATCATGATACAGCAAGCGTAAATCGTGACAGAGCAAAATTCAAACTATACAGTTGTCAGTGGTACAATAAGTAGTAAAATTTTCATTGGTTGGTATAGGTCCTTTCAGACAGTATTACATTCTATATTTAAAGCTCTGCCTACTGAGATATAGAAAAGAATCCATACAGTCGAGGATAGGATCGATTAACAGATAAAATCATACATTAGAGATTTTCTTTCCAAACTTGAATGCAACTACCCACACTAAATCGCCAGTCAACCACAATCCAATAGTTCACCTACGATGACGCCGAATTCGCCTTCCCTTTTCCTTCTCATGGCCGCCGTGCGACCTACCGATACGGCTGTTTAAACACAAATCACGTGAATTTATTTGCATTTTCTATCGAATCTCAATTGTATGTCCAATAATTAAACAAATCGTTTATGTTTGTGTGAGGACTATTTGATGAAGTAATGTAACTATATAGATATCAATAATAATTATGGGCCGTAACGTTAGAAAACCTGCGGAAGAGCAAGTCCTGTTAGAGAAAGTTCTTATTAAACATCCATGCATGCTAATCAAAGTTCTCGCTTTTTACACTGCACTTTTTTACACTCGATATTAGATCCTTGTGAACAGAAAAGATTCTGATCTGACTGCGCGGACGCGCAGGCAGCTCTGAATCTTCGCTGTTTGCACGTGCTAAATGTATTAGGCACGTTATCGCGTGCCGCGGCTCAATAGTGAGAAATTGACAACAAAGTTCCATAAAGAGGATCCTGTCAGCCGGATATAGTCAGAATATTGTGACATGTATTGGAGATCAGATGTTAGTTTCAGCCTCTTACAGTAATAATGCCTATTGGATGAATATTATTGATAGCGTTTAATACTATTCAGGAAATCAACTTGTACATTCTTGTAGAGCTTATATATACTCACATGGATAATTCGTATATGGTATTTGTTTTCATATATTCATTTGTAGCGTTGTGTTTATTTTTTGCAACGCCGTGTTTATAACAGACAAATTATCTGAAACTTTGTCCAACTAGAAAGTGGAACTTACATAATGTGATTCAGATTAATACTTGATACATAAATTAAGTGAGTATATTTTTCTGTTTTATTGTGTTCTACATAATAACCAATTTGATTCATATTAGCTGTATTTCTATCTATTTATTTATTTATTCATTCATTTATTCATTTATTGTATTTTATACGTTAATACAGCATTTCTCTATTGTATTAAATTTTAATGTTTTATTCATATGAAGTACAACTTATTGTCTTAGCTCGTAGTTTTGTAATCCATTGATACAATGCATTTGTAATATTAGTATCTTTCCCACATGTGCTCTATAAGAGGTTTGACTATATCTTAATATATATAGTGGCTACATATGAAGGCTATATTGTTTGACTTCAATTATCTGGATAACAAATAATGTCGCATTTGCATAACACATTCGTATTTTTAATTAATCCTCAAATAACAAAATTTTATAACAATGTCTCCCCAATTATTTACTTAATTTAGTTCATCTTAAAAAGTCTGCGGTTGCTGTTAAATGTATTTTCGTATCACTGAAATTCGGATACATCAAAAGACCCTATCCAAGAACAAAATTTCCAGCTAAATGGAAATTAGAAAGTAACCGTTCATTGTTCAAATGCTCCTGATTAACACCACGTGTTAATTTGTTTTTGGACAATATAATAGTATTTTAAGAATATATGATGTTATATACTGTTCCATTTAGATATGATTCGGGCATAGTCAGTCTGTTACTTTTTTTTGTAAAATCATTAAATTCAAGACTGATTAGCTTTGTAAGAAAAAAATAAGGTGGAATATCTTTAAGAAAGGAAATTACAAAATAACCTTTCTTGTTGAACAGCAAGCCTCTTCTGATTTTGATAAAGTCACGCGTTTTACATATAGACATCTTCCATTTACATTTAATATTCAAGGTTATGTATTAATTCGTGTTTATTGAACCGTGTTTAGACCGAATATTTTCTTCTTCTTCTTCTTTTTGCTTAAGTATAATTTAATAGACAAAAAGTAACTTTCTAGCCGAGTGAGACAGCACAGTTTGTCCAAAATCATCCAGCATTACATGATAGTTTAATAATTAATTGCAAGCTAGAAAGCTCCATTTTTACAGATGTTGTGTCTCATTTGACTGGAAATAGAGTCGCTTCTGAATCTGTTTCATTAAAATCCTGATTTGGTAAACACTTACTAAGAGATCAGATTTCTGGAAAAAAGGTACATCTGACGGTGTTTGAACATTTACATTTCGGAGCGTTTTATTTTGAAAAGTCCGCTTATAGACATTTGCGCAGTGCATAGGTTCATATAAGGGAAATCAGCGGCAAGTGTAAATACACTTACCACTGACTTTTCTTAAATGAATCTATTTGGAGCAATTATCTTCATTTGCAAATGAACGATAGTTGCCATTGTATCGTGATGAGAAACTAAATAAGCGTCATAATAACTGACCGATATGATTGTCTATCATTATGTTCAATTGTCGATCGGCTGTGATTACGGCTTTTCGACATCATGGAAAACAAGGCCGGTATTTGTGCACTGTTTCAATAATTTGTCGATTATCATGTTTAAAGAAGCATAAATGGCTTCAAATAAGTCTTAATATAATATGTGTAGATATCCTTTTCGATGTTTATCGGGTGACAAAGCGGTCGTCGCTAAAATTCTCATGATTTCTGGCTCCTACTATAAGCTTCGTCACCCGGCGAACGTCGAAAAGTAGCCATAGAGATCGAGCGATGCTTTGTTAGCCATTTTTTCACAACATACGATATATACATTGTATTTTTGTTATTCTTACGGTAGCGTTTAGATAAGAAATTATGTTTGTACGCTCTATTTCACGATCTCCGTTGCTCTGCCTTTTAAAGTCATAATATTGTAACAATGTTCCTGCAGTAGATAACATCGTTTCAGGCATTATCTAGTATCATAAGTAAGCAGAAAAAGGCAACCGTTTCTTCAGTGTGGCAATATTGGATTGTTTTCCAAGTCATTTACTGTAGTTGTGTACTTGGAGAATTCAAGAAAAAGGAGCTGTTTCTGCGGTAAGACAATATCGGGTTTCTGAACTGCCCCCGCTGTAATATGCACTTAAATCGTGTGAATTCATGTATTTTTTTGATCATCATTATCTCTTTTATAGTAGTAATCGGAACCGCCTCTGTATACATGTAATTGCTCCTTTTAAGGATAATAGTAAGAGGATACTGGCTTATGTAGACACGCAGACAAAGGCGAGACGTCAGTGCTATCTATTTCTGATCAAGTTTTTAAATCTTTAAAGCGCTCCGCCCTCCCACTCCCTCCCCGTCCAAAAAAAAAAAAAAAAAAAGAAAAGCGGACAACAAAAGTGTTGTCCCGAATAAGTTATACTGAGAATTCAATGATTAGGCAAACATCGTAGATCTAGATGAGGCGGCTCGTTGTGAACCGCCTCATATGAACATACGCTGTTTTCAAAAACTTTTTTTCATTTTTTGGTGTTTTAAGTGTTAAATTTAGTAGTCTGCAAAATATTATAGAATATGCCAGCGTCTGAAAAGTAATTTTCGACTATGCAAAAGTACTGAACTGAAACAAAATTTCACTCGCGTGGCAGTCACCGTCTCACGTATTTCTAAAATTGACAAAGACCTCGATCCGCACAACCTTTTTTTTTGGCAAACAGAAAAAATGAAATGGTTTAATAGTAGCAATTTAAACATGATATTTAAAATTTTATTGCGTTTCTTCTGTATTTCTTCACAAGGAAAGTTATTCATGACAATATTAGTCAAAGTCACTCTTTATTGAATTACTTGCATTGGCCTATCTATAGTATATAGTATTTACTGAAGAAATACTGAGTAGTCTTTACACTACAAAAGCTACTCACACTTGGACAGGGTATTTGATGCTGTACTTGCCAGACGAAACGTCTCAATCAGTAAGCTAATAGCACTTTGAAATATTGAGCCCTGACGATGGAATTTATGCTTAATCTGTGTCCATATTTAGCAAAACCCTTTACAAAGATGGCATTTTAAGCAACTTTATAACTGGCCATGAAACTGCATCTTATATTTTATTCTGCAGCGGAAGTTGTCAAAACGTGCCTTGACAGTATGTTGCAACCTGAGAAATTTCAGATCAGTGCAAGCTAAACAGTGACCACTATTTGTATACCTAATTTGTGAATCTTGCAAAACCTTTGTAGCTGGAAGTGAAAAACCCTTAATAGAAATTGTTGATGTGGGGCGGCTAGTTTGGGTCCATCCATCCATGTTCCTTTTTTTGTCGCTATTGATTTGGTCAAAAATAATTGGTTGGTTGGTTGTTTGTTTTGGGTTTAACGGCCCTTTGAGACAATATTTCACTCTATATCGGGCCGTCTCCCTAAGAGAGGGAGAAAAAAAAAAGAGAAATGATAGACGAGAGAAAAAATGTCCAAACAGCCCCCACCCGCACCTACTGCAAGCGCAGTAAGCCCTTGCCCTACTACTATTCCAATAAGTAAGACGCCCCGGCACTGGAAGTTACACACAGCATCTTCGCCCCCCCCCCCCCCCTCCCAAAAAAAAAAAATAATAATAATAATTATTTAGCTGCGACGCGCATAATGGGGTTTGAGCACGTATGTGGATCCAAGGTCTTGCCGCAGCACCGATATCTTAAATAATAAGATTATCAAACGCAAAATGAAGGTTCAGTTTTTAAACATCAACTACTCATGGTCTGATCCGATGATGATGATGATTTAAAATTTAACGACGCGTCAACCCACTGGGTCATTTGCGTCATGAAGGTTGTATCTTACTTAAAATATAAACAGAACTGAAAGGTACGGCACTTTATAAAAATAACTTTGCATTATTTACATGGAAGTAATACATGGTAAAAATGTAGAAAAGGTTTATATTTTGTTAAAAAGGTTAATATCTTTTAAAAAGGATAAGATACTGTCAGTAGGTACATCTTGAACGGTCTGATCCGAAGTTTCATTGTAAGCTAAAGATAGCCTAAGCACCCTTTATATCTGTTTCAGCTTCCACAGAACTGTTGTAGAATTGATAAGGATGATATAAGGGACCCAGTATGGTTTTATTGTGTGAAATTATCGACATGTAGAGTTATTGAATGTTAAATGTTTAATGAAGCTATATTAAAATGATATCAATAATTGGATCAACAATAGATTTGACGGTCCTCGGAAGCCACATACTTTCTGTAGCCGCAGATTTTGAAAATCTGCGGCTACTGAGACAGATTTATGCAGGAAATAGAAACAGTTTGATGTAATTCATTATGACATAATTGCATTTGCAAAAAGCATGTAAGGTAGTTATGGGCGCTTATAACGTTTTAGAACTTTTTACGACCTCTTTCATACTGTCTGGTTTTGAGTGTTTTCTCCGGAGCATTCTCTAAAACATTCTCAGAAAAATCTTCCAGCAAGGTGTTCGAATACACCACGATGTTTTTCAACTATTTTTTAACCCTCTGTTTGCCGTCCCGGAAGACAAAGACTTTACAACAAAATGGGGTCTACTCGAAAAGGAAAGATTTTTTTCCTGGTGTGGTAGGTGGTGGTGGTGGTGGTGGGGTGGGGGCAGATTCTTTCCTTTAAAAGTTGATCCTTTCGGGAGGTGACCAAGAAACTGACAGAGATGCTTTCCCAAAAGTGTACCTTTTTAAGTTATTGCTGACTAACTGTCACTTATTCAAACATGATTGGTATCCTGGCGCCAAGGTTATAAAACTTTTTCCATGCTCAACTCAGCTGAGCATGAAATTTTACCTGCTAATAAATAGTGAATTATTGATAAGTACAGTTGTTTTCTTGCTGAGTTTAGCTGAGTATGAAATTGTCTCTGCTTATGAATATCAAAATGCCACTATAAGTTGGCATTTTCATATATCAGGAGAGAAAATTTCATGCTTAGCTGAGTTAAGCATGAAAAAAAGTTATATAACCTCGACGCCTGGTTTTAATAGTCATGAGTAAACACATGTTGCATAATGAATTATGCATTGACTTTATATCTGCTAAATATTTGCAAAACATCACAAACATTAATCTGTTTTTTTTTGTGTGTGTTTTTTCTTCTTTTTTTGAAGCAATAAAACTCAACGATAACTTCGGGAAAATGTATTTGGTACACTAACATAGCCACTACATCAATGTATAACCCCTGACAACCTACGCCATAAACATGTGACAACATCTAGAAATTACACTGTGTCGTTCAGTCCGGTGTTCTGAATCTTAGAGTAACTTCTACGTATCAAAAGTCCCCTAAAAGTGACAAGCAGCACCAAATTTAATATTAAAACATTTTTTCATTTTCAAACTATCCGTCCATGTATTTTATGCTTACACATTTTAAGTCGTATATAATATCTGTTAATAACAGATGGGATTTTAACATGTAATGCTGCGACGTGAAATACACATGTCTCCAACAAATGTCAGATACGTCCTCTGAAAATCAGTAGTAATTAAATAATCCAGTCACTAGTGACACAGACCATGCTATATTTGACATAAAATTTTGACAGTAACACGACAAGGAATATAGTGCCGTAGCAACACAAAATATTGAGAAAGATAAGCCCGAACAGACCAGAATGACCAAAACTGTATACAGTTTTAACCCTATTGCACTTAGAAAGACCAAAACTGTATAAAGTTTTGGCCTTTCTGGGTGCAATAGGGTTAAAGCTCCAATCAAACCGCTGATAAAGAAGCGGCCAGATTAGGATCTGCAATGTTTTAGTTCCACAAAAGGTTTTATACCTTATCTGATAGGACAGCAACCAATACAAACGTCAAATACATGATTTTTTCCGCCCTTTACACAATGGAAAATAACCATTGTTACTTCTGTAATCTTTCCTGGACAAAGAAGCTTTTCAAAACTGGGTTGTTCTCGTGCAGGAAAAAGCGTCCTTGGGGAGCAATTGTTTTCTAAAAAAAGTTGGCTTACATTTAGAGGTAAAGCAATGAAAGGAAAAAATAAAATTGCTTCAATCTCCTGAAAGTCTATCTAGCTATTCACCTTAAGCGAATTGCAAGGACTGCAACAGAGTATGAGAACAAATGATATTGTAAATAACGTATGTGTTATTTACAAGATCATTTTTCTTATACAGAGTATGAGAACAAATGACCTTGTAAATAACGTGTTATTTACATGATCCTTTGACACATGATCTTGTAAATAACATAAGGTCATTTGTTCTATGAGACAAATGATCCTGTAAATAACATATGTTATTTATAAGATCAATTGACAAATGATCTTGTAAATAGCACGTTATTTATAATATCATTTGTTCTTATACTCTGTTATAAATTCGAAACTGCCTTTCAGAGTGTATCATGAGACGCTACGAATCCCTTGAATGGCACATGCGTAGATGGGCATGCTCCTCGGAGTATTTTCTATTCTTTACTATACTACACATTTCCTTGGTGTGTAGCTCAGATTTGAAGTGGATTACAATTTCTAAAACACACTCTAACCCACTTGACACAACTGTTTTCGGAAAACTAATTCTTGTGTAACGCACGATGAAATAGGCCCCAAGCTTACACCAGAACAATATTCCATTGATTGATATTTATTAAGAAGCAAGTCTCAGAAGGTTTATGTCATGCAATGGTCTGACATGATCCATAAGCCAATGTCGCTTGCAGTTATGAAAATGACTTTCTAGCCACCTTACATAAACACGAAAATGGGTTTTGCTCTCTAGCGTATTTAAGATACGATTAAACATTTCTCAGCTGGAATAAACTTCGAAATAGTTTCCATGCAGTCTATGTAGATATTGGCGTAAAGTTCTGCTTATATGGCTGAACATGAAATAAGGATGAGCAGACTATCTACCAGGATTATAATTAAAACTGAGACTAACTATAATCAGCTAGTAGCCAGTCTGTTTATTTTAAACAGGAAAACTAAATCATAATTAGCTTGTAACCAGTCTGTTCATCCGACTTCAGTTTTTGGTTGATGCGAAGAGCTCAGTAACTTTCGGTATTTACACTACTACTGGCCTTGGTTACAAAGCCTAGTATGGATCCAGTAGGTGCTGGATAGGAGTGATTTTATTTTTGTAACTGTTGTCTGTCGTTGACCCGCGACACGACAAAACCAACACAGTACCATGTGCGCCAAGGGAAGACTCAGATCAGCCTGGACATCCACCCAGTCTGACCAAAGTCTTCCCTGTTGGCATGGCGATAGCTTAAACACTTAGCTACCCTTTTAGCGCATAGCAATGACTCTGATCAGACTGGACGGATGCCCAGACGGATCTGAGACTTCGCTGGTCGCACATGCCACTTTGTTGGTTTTGTCGTGTCGCGCTTAATTATCTTGCACTCTCTGGGAGACAGCTCGATGTTTTCTGAAATCTTTACTGAAATGGCTGCTGTACCCAGCTGAACAGAAAATGTATACAAAAATGCACCTATCTAGATCAAGTATACGATATTTGAAATCTGTTGTGTTTTTCTTTTGTTGAAAAACAGAGAACCAGAGAAAAAGAATAACCTCGCCATCAATGCTGACTGAGACTCCCGTCTGTGCTGACAGACGCAGTACCGTCAAACGTAAGGATACAGATTTGCAAAAAGTCTTTTGACTTTCTTTCTTAATTCCATTTGCATAAAATACTATGTTTAGAAATGTGTATAAATGTATTAATGTTTATGCAAATAAAATAATGTTTAAACCAAACGTAACGGAAACATGGTCTTGCGTCACTTTGGCCACGACGCTAGCAATTTTAACATCATTTATTTGTCATGTCACGGCTCAATCGCTCTCTTGACTGATGCACACTATGATTGGCTACAAACTATGTGTCAAGTGACAGAACTTATTGGACCATCTTAATATGTAGACTGGTTGTACGACTGTGCAGACTATTGGTACATTGGATGGGAATCTATTACAGAGTTCAGCGAGAGCTCAGGATAAGAGTGGCCGACTCTCGTATATGCTGGAAATCTATTAGAAGCCTAATGTATAACCGTATCTTAAGTTGCTGTACAAAAAATCAGTCTAGCTAATTTTTTGTACAGCATCTGTAGATCCGATTATATAAAAAAAAAAGATGCTTAGTGCAAACGCAGTCAGAACAGACCTATATCTTAAGTGTGGGCCTTTTATTTCGCTTACACAATGATGGACATTTAGGAGTCTATGAGAGCCTCTGTCGATCCATCCAAGTTTTGGCCCTAGCTATCAGAAGCGCTGAGATATAACTTTTGAGTGAAGGGCATGGATATCTTTAAAATATGTTTCGTTTCCTTAACAGAAGTGGTAACAAAATATTTGCGGATGCTTAATCTCAATAAACTTCGTAATACTCTCAACATAGCCATAAATATTCTTATGTCCCTAACGTACCATTTATCTTTATTACTGCCTACATAATTTGCGATGAATTCGCGATTCTCTCAGTTGCCTTACTCGAACGCTCAGAGTTTAACGCGACTAAGGGCTTTGCTTTTCGGTGAAGGTAACTGATAGATTCCGCAGGGTTCAAATATGCTGGGGGCCAATTATTCCATTGCCAATCTATTATTCTTACTAAACCGCCTTGTTTCTGGCTTATACGCAAACGCATACAGTGCAAAACCAAACTGTGTGTTTAGGAAATAAGGCAACTGAGAAATCGAGTTTTCATTGCCAGTCAATTCTGTACAGGCAGGAATCTTTAGAGACTTTGCAATATTTATTGCTCTGCCGAAGGTATTACAAGGTTTATTGAGATTAAGCATACAATGATATTGTTTTACTATTTATGCAATGAAACTAATCGTATTTTAAAGCTATCGATATTTATATAAGCGCTCAGAAACGTTATATGTGAAAAAAACAAATCCTGTGGATGCTTAGAGGAGTTAAGCGCAAGTTTGCTTATCACGACACTTAATTATATTGAAGGATAATGCACGAAATACCCACATCAAGGTGGTGGTGGTTTGGTGATGCGGTGGTGCTGCGTATAACTTCCAGTGCCGGAGAATCCTACTGATTTAGATTTTAGTAGGGCAAGGGCCCACTGTGCTTGCAGTAGGTGCGGGTGGGGGTTTTGTTTGGACATATTTTCTCTCGTCTATCATTTCTCTCTTCTTTCTCCCTATCTCTGAGAGACGACCCGGTATAGACTGAAATGCTGTCTCAAAGGGCCGTTAAAACCAAAACAACAATCAACCCAGATAAACTTTTATTGTGCACACTTTATTTTTATTTTACAGGCACTATTATCTGTGTTAATAGCTCAATTTCGTAAAACATTTTGAAAAATAAGTAATTAGTAAATAAAAAGAAAGAAAGAAAACACAGTCATATTTACCGATTACTTATAGATTAAATGCAAAACTATTCATTATTTATATGTAACAATGAGACTGTTTATTTTATGTTAGGGGTGGTCGGGTCGAGCGATGGGACTGTGTAACTTTCAGTTCAGGGGCGTCCTACTAATTTGGATGGTGGGCTGTGCTTGCAGCAGGTGCGGGTTGGGGGTTGTTTGGATTTTGTTCTTTCTCCCTCTCTCTGGGACACGGCTCAATATACAAAATGTAGACTGAGATATTGTCTCAGAGAGCCGTTAAGCCCAAATAAGCCCAAACTAACCAACCAACTAATTATTTAATGATTAGTTGCTATTTTACCAAAAGTCGCAAAAATACGGTAGCTTAAAATAGTAGGTATAATTAGTCCGCTTTACGTGTATAAAGACACTCCAAATGAAGACGTACAAAAATGTCTTGCTTTAAGGCTGTTGAGAGAACGTGTATTCATCACATGTCGGTTATGTTTGGTCTTACGGAGCAAAACAGTAAGCCGCCACAGAACACGAAACTACAAAAGACAGAAAAAGCTTAGTCAGAAATTAGTAACCCCACCCTCAATATTGCCTGAATTACAAATGCTGTTCATACCACAAAAACAAATGCTACAGTATAAAGAATAAACTGAGAAAAAAGGCCGTTGTATATACATACAATAAATGCCTTCAGTAAAGCGGCTCATTAAGATTTCCAAAAGTATGCCTGTAAAAGTTAATAGAAAGATCCAGAGTATGCCAAAATCACAAAACGCAGCCAACCAACGACACCAAGAGGAAGAGAAATAGGACAAACACACACGCACAAACAAACAAATGCACGAGAAGCAGAAAAAACAACTACAGTTAACTGGTTGTGCAAGCAAAACTAAAGATGACAGGTACTTTAGGGATGTAGGAATGACCAGTACTCCAGATAAGAAGGGGTAACACAGGGGCGGATCCAGAAATTTTGGAAAGGGGGTTCAAATTAGCTGAGGGGGTTCGATTTGTGCAGTTTGACCAATTTTTCCTGAAATTCCCCATGAAAATGAAATAATTAAGGCCGAGGAGGGGTTTCTCTTGACCCCCCCCCAACCAACCCTCTCTGGATCCGCCACTGTAACAGGGGTAATTTTCTTTATTTCTATATAAAATATATATTGTGACCCTTAGTAGAATCGCCTCGCCGAGACGGTTCTAATGAGATGTCACAATACATGTTTTCTTTGAGAATAAGAAAACAATATCTCATAAATATCCTCAAACCCCACCTTATTTGGATTTCTGAATAATTATGACTATGTTGAGGGCACTACAAAGTTTATTGAGATTAAGCATCCGATAATATTGTTTTATTTCTTATGCGAAGAAAACTAATCATATTTTATAGCGATTCATTGTCTTGGATCAATACTTATATAAGCGTTCAGAGCTCAACGTAAGCTAACACTTTAGAGGAATCGAATCAGCTGTCTATTTGTCACCCGACGTAGGCGGAGGGGGACTATAGAAATGACCCTCGTCCGTCCGTGTGTGCGTCCGTCCGTCCGTCCGTCCGTCCGTCCGTCCGTCCGAAATCTTGTCCCCGCAACTCCTCCTACATCTTTCATCGGATTGATTTGAAATTTTACAGATTGTATTCTTATGATATGAAGATGTGCATGTGGTTTTTGATTTTTGTTTCGGCCATTTTTTATGGAGTTACAGCCCTTGCTGACTCAGACCTTCCGAAATCTTGTCCCCGCAACTCCTCCTACATCTTTCATCGGATTGATTTGAAATTTTACAGATTGTATTCTTACGATATGAAGATGTGCATGTGGTTTTTAATTTTTGTTTCGGCCATTTTGAACGGAGTTACGGCCCTTGCTGACTTAGACCTTGTCCCAGCAACTCCTGCAATCTTGTCCCCGCAACTCCTCTTACGTCTTTCATCGGATTGATTTGAAATTTTACAGATTGTATTCTTATGATATGAAGATGTGCATGTGGTTTTTTATTTTTGTTTTGGCTATTTTTTATGGAGTTACAGCCCTTGCTTACTCAGACCTTCCGAAATCTCGTCCCCGCAACTCCTCCTACATCTTTCATCGGATTGATTTGAAATTTTACAGATTGTATTCTTACGATATGAAGATGTGCATGTGGTTTTTAATTTTTGTTTCGGCCATTTTGAATGGAGTTACGGCCCTTGCTGACTTAGACCTTGTCCCCACAACTCTTGCAATATCTTGTATCAGATTGACTTGAAATTGTGCAGAATGTTTCATCATGATCTGAAGATGTGCATGTGATTTTGGAATTTCAATAATTATTGTCCTATTTTTTACAAAGTTATGGCCCTTTGTCGTTTTTTGGCATTTTTCCAACTTTTGAACCTGTTGACCGAGAGAGCCGAAATTTGGTATGCTATTAGCATTTGGTAAATTGATTATTCTGATTATTGTTAGGATGTGCTAAATATTAAGTGACAGAGTTATTCCCCTTTCATAGATATAGACATTCACTTAAAGGTAAAGGGATAACTCCAGAACTATTCATATTAATGGACTGAAATTTCATAAATGCATTGTTCATCAGATTCATATAAGCAGGATTATGGCTCTTGTTATTTTGTTACTGGGTATACAGTCTTGATGTTTTGGTCAGTTTGTAAGGGCCTATAGTTTCAGTAACCTGATTTTACACATATATGCCCCGTTCTGAACTTAAGTATTTTATAAAGATGCCCAGTAATTGGGTATATGTCTTTGCTTATGTTCAGTTATCATTTGCTTACCAGGTTCTGTAATATATATATTTTCTGTTTTTGGCCATACATTTACTCTGAAACAGAATAAAGGCTGAAGTTTGTGACACATTTCAAATGTCGGGTGACACTTGGCCGATGGCCTTTTATTGTGGACTTCATTAGGTTTCCCTTAGCCTAATAGCGGTAGGGCAGTGGGGTTAGAGGCCCACTGTATCTAGGCCACAGCAACGGAGGTCGTGAGCCCATTCATCTCCTTTCGCTGCATTATCATTCCCTGATTCGAAGCAGATACCCATTTACTGCTGGGTTGACAGAGTTTTCCTGTCGTCAGATGTCGAAACCCAGGCGCGATCTCACGACGTTCCGGCAATTTTCTGCACCATTGCCGACCGTCTAAAACCAATCGACCACGGCGCCTGTCATTGATTCATTTAAAAATGATGTCTTTTTCCTCGTCATTTTTAAACTTTAAACTAAATTTTGCTAGACTTATGATCATTCCTAACCCTTGGCGAATTTTATATAACTATTTTGTTTAAGATAATTATGAGTTAAATACGTTAGTCCAAATACATTAGTCCAAACCGGATATTAAAGTTAACAAAATCGTGAGTCAGAAGAAAAATCAATATGAGGTCTTGGAATCATATGATGATACCAAGATGATTTTCTCATGCGTGCTAGTGACTATAACATCAGATGGTTTAATTTGGACCAATTCGTGGTCCGCGGCTTTTCCTAATTCGTTACAATTTTTGTTTAAAGTATATCTGACTACCCGCTGTACAGCCGGCCTAACTGTAGTATAACTAGATTATACAACACTCATCAGTACTAGTATTGACCTTGTATATTACGAAATATTTTATGTTAAAACATGTTTGCGTTTTGTTGCAACTGCTGTATAAAACATAGCTAATCATCTGGAAAACATATTAAGTATAAAGGTTACATTTTTCTTAGTATTTCTCTGATTAATCGTTCTATATCACTTTCAGCGCTGAACATATAATTTCTCAAATTGGAGAGGGTCAGTATTTAGCAAGTTGATATGATTGACTACATTTGACGTTTGCTTTACCCATTAATGCCGAGTGGACTCTTCTATCTGTATATATTGGACGAGTCCATTTGTCAATGAAGGGGTGTCAGGCTTAGTTTATTTTTCGATTTTTTGTTTTATTTTGAGGAAAAATACCCATTTGTCTTATGCAAAAGTGTAGACCCTGATTAGACGCCGCATTTGCGGCGTCTGATCCGGGTCTGCACTATTTGCCTATATCCTTTTTTGGGGGGCGCTAGGCATTAATGGGTTAAGTAGACATATACTGGAAAACAGAATCCATATACGGAGAGTCTCATCTTGATCTGCAATGTTTCCTATTTTAACTGCACAACTGTCATACCAAAGCATAAACAAGTAATGAAAATAACGTGTTACGCTGGAATATTAGTTTTTAATGTTTAATGAAGATTGAATAAAATATGAGTGTTTCTTTTGGTACCAGACAGGACAAAGCATAATAATTGATCTGCGAGATGCTTAATGAGGAAGCCATTATTCATTACGTGTTTGGGAAAACAAACAATCTTGTATCATGCACCTCCTTGTACCTTGTACATAGACATAGATTGAAAAAAAACAAAACATGAAGTATCATGAAAACATGAGGTATCATGTACTCTAAAGCATGACTACTTTCTCCAGCTGCTTTACTTCAACTTACATGCTTACCATTTAAGATGAATGGGTACACAATTTAGGATTCGCGGATTTCAACCTCTGCATACAATTTAACGCCAAACTAAGTTTTTCTCAGTGCATAAATTTCATGAGTCCACTAAAGTTTTGAGCCGTACTCTAAAAAGAACCGTCCACAAATAACAGAGATGCAGCTTAGCCTATGGATATGATTAAGGTTTGCTTAGAAATAGATTAAATGAACGGCGGCACGAGAAAACCAACTAAGTGGTTATGCGCCCAGCGCAGACTCAGATCAGCCTGGGCATCCACCCAGTCTAATCAGAGTCTTCGCTGTCCGCATGGAGTTAGCTTAGAGCCTTAGCTACCCTTTAAGCGGACAGCGAAGACTCTGATCAAATTGAGCGAATTCCCAGGCTGATCTGAGCCGGCGCTGGGCGCACAACCAGTTTGTTGGTTTTCTCGTGCTATTGCTCAAAAGGCAATGATCAGGAACTCAGTCAATTTCCATATCCTACCCCAAACACCAAAATGGGAAAGGAAAACAATAAAGACAATACACAAAGCAAACCAAGGTCAGCGACCAAAGAGGTCAGTTTTTTTTTTCATCAGTTTGCCTCTATTCTATTCTAAACACCAAATGAGGGGTCGGACAGGTCGGAGGATGGTGCTGTGCAATTTTCAGTGCCTGGGCGATTACTAATTTGGATTATAATAGGGCAAGGGCCTACTGTGCTTGTAGTAGGTGGAGTGGGGATTGTTTGCACATTTTTCTCTCGCGCTCGTCTATCATTTCTCTTTTCTTTCTCCCTCTATCTGGGAGACGGCTCGATATAGACTGAAATACTGTCTCAAAGGGCTTGTGAATTCCAAAACAAACAACCAACAAAAATACCAAATGGGAAAGGAAAACAATAAAAACGTTACACAGCGCAAACCAAGATCAGCATAGCTCTTTGCGAGGTTATCCTAAATAATGTACAAATTGCAAAGACTGATAGAAAGCCGACAAACAATGACAATAATAGTAAACAACCCACCCCCGGGAATGTATAACTGACCGTTTAAACGGTCAGTTATAAATTCCTGGGGCAGGGTGGTTGTGACATGGGGAGAAGATAGGCTTTAACCTATTTTACACGCGCGTAACCCTTAAAGCGACAAAATAACAGATAAAATATTACATCGGCAAAAATTTCAAATCAAAGTATCGTACTTGTAAGCTGTACGATAATTGATAATTCAAAGACTAGGGAACATCTTCATCAGGGTCTATGCTCTGTGCAAATTCAATTTTCCAGTTTTGACGCTTTTAGCAGGGAGAAATTTACGTTTGTTTCCACAGAGGAAGTTTATTAAGATTTGGTGTAAACATATTTACTATTTCACTGTGACAATTGACATACAAATAAATACAAACAGTACAAGCTTATGGATTGGAACGGAAGCTAAATGCTTATCGAGTTCCTCTCCCTAGTTAAGATTAAATGAGCCGCGACACGACAAAACCAACAATGTGATTGTGCGCCCAGCGCAGACTCAGATCAGCCTGGGCATCCGCCCAGTCTGATCAGAGTCTTCGCTGTCCGCATGGAGGTAGCTTAGATCATGGGCTACCTTTTGAGCACTTAACGAAGAGTCTGGTCAAAGAGGGCGGAAGCCCAGACTTATCTGGGTCTGCGCTGGGCGCACAACCACATTGTTGGTTTTGTCGTGTCGCGGCTCAAATGATAAAAACACAAGTAAGCACGCTTTATAACTCATGATACTTGATCTTTCAAGTTGTCATGTGCAGTAAAAACGTTTTATGAAAATTTATTGCTATCAGGATAAAAAAAACAGTAATCTGGATGAAAGTTTGCGTTTTATTGCATTGTTACACTTTTAATAGTTCCTTTATGGGATTATTTTGAGAAGTTAGGAGAAATCAATGGATTAAACTCGAGTTAACGTTGCATTAACCCTGATGGAATTTGTTTTCTAGGGATTCAGAAATCCTGAAACAAGTGCTTAAATGGGTTAAAAGTATTTGTTTGCAACAGCGAGAAGCTGCAAATTCTTTAAGCTTAAGCATTCTTCTGAGCCATGTTGACGTTCCACCAATTCTTTTTAGCTCAAATGCGTAAGCCGTGTGTTCAATCGCCCGTCGGTGCTCCTCGATCGTTGTTCATAATTTCTGACGAAAAGTAAAGAAACAACCAAGTAAAATTAAGCGTTCATCCAAAGTACTTATATAATTGAGCCACGACACGAGAAAACCAACAAAGTGGTTGTGCGCCCAGGGCAGACTCAGATCGTCATGGGCATTCGCCCAGTTCGACCAGACTCTTCGTTAAGTGCTCAAAGGGTAGCTAATGCTAGTGTCACACCTTGGCGTATCAGCTTGCGTACGTACGGCGTATCCGGATACGTGGCAGTAAGAAAGGAACGCCACAGCAACGCCACAGGAACGAAAGCTTACGTAGCTGATACGCGGCACGATCTCCTCGTACGCCAGTCTGCGGCGATTTTTTCAAACCGGTTTGAAAAAATCGCCACACGTACGTAGCAGCCTAGATACGCCATACATACGTCACACGTACGCCGTAGAAGCGAAAGCAACGCAGCAGTGACGCAGCGGGAACGTAGCATGATCGCATTGTACGCCGTAGGAACGCGTGAGGTGTAACTGTGGCGTACGTATGGCGTATAAAGCGTTGTCACTGCGTACCTACGGCGTATCAGGCGCGTATGAATGGCGTATATTTGCTTCTATGGAGTAACTTGGCGTATGTACTGCGTATGAACTGCGTACGGACTACGCACCATGCGCTGCGTAGGTGTTACGTTGTCGAATATTTGTCGGCGTTGCATGGGTACCTACTACGTCACCACGACGATTGTTATAGTCATGGACTTGGAAGAACCTGAAATGCAAGTAGCTGTCTGGGTCTGTGGGTCTGGTGTGGCTACTTGCGGAAGAAGCAAGACGAAGACAAGTAGCCAGGCTGAGACCTGCCAGAAATGTTGCTTAGGGACATATTGGCAGAAGGAGAAGACGACCCCGGAGATGGTGGGTCAGACCGTGGCTGGATGCTGACAGAAGGTTGCAGTATGGCCAAAACAATCGCCTAATGGAAGAATTGCGATTAGAAGACGCTGCCTCCTTCAAAAACTTCTTGAGAATGGAGCCCGCAATGTTCGACGAGCTCCTGACCAGAATCAGACCAAGAATAGCCAAACAGAATACCTGGTACCGACAAGCCCTTGACCCAGGCCTAAAACTAGCAGTGACCCTGAGATACCTTGCTACCGGAGATACCTATGCATCACTTGCTTATGACTTCCGAGTGAGAGGCAACACCATCAGCGTCTTTGTTCCAGAGGTGTGCAGAGCTATAGTGGAGGAGTATAAGGATGAGGTCATCCCTTGCCCTACAACATCAGAAGAGTGGCGTGCCATAGCAGACGAATTTGAGCGCAAATGACGGTGGCCGAAATTCTGATACAGTGGCTGCAACAGCTCTTTTTCCCCTTCCACTTCTCCTGGAGCTCCCTGGGCGTAACTTCTTTGGCGGCATACTGCTGTGTTGGTTGTTTGACTGCTATTGAAAGAATAACAGCCTGCAGGGAGCTGTTGCGGCCGTAAAACGTCTCCACGTACATCATCCATAGTGCAGATTATATTTTATTTACATCCTTTGAGATCAGAGGATAGATTCTGAGAAATCTAAAATTTGAGATCGATTTAGACTATTATTCTAGAACATCGTCTTTTATATTACTTGGGTCGTTTTGAAATTAATCAGTCTTTGAACCGACTGCCCAATTAAAATTCAGAAATTACTGTATGCTTTTTCTGGTTTCGTCACCAGATATTGTCAGGGTCACTGACGAGGCTTTATTAGCCGAAACTACATAGTCTGGCCCATGTTACTACTTCTGTATGTATTCTCTGCTCTTGAAGGAACTTTTTAAGATTTTAATTATACGAAACTGTTTACGCCGCTAGTACGCAGAAGTACGTTACACGTAAGAATCAAACGCCGTGCCAACGTAACAGTAACGCCATAGCAACGCATTATACGCCACACATACGCCACGCATACACCTCAGTGCGCCGTAGGTTGAAACGAATACAAAACTAGATACGCCACAGGATCGTCGCAGAAACGTCACACATTCGCCCTGTACGTCGCAGGGCTAAAATTTGCATAAAATACGCCACAGTTCTTCGCGATCGACAGGCGTATGTATTTTTTGTGAAATACGCCGCTGATACGCAATAGTGTGACACTAGCATAAGGGACTAAGCTACCTCCATGCGGACAGCGAAGACTCTGATCAGACTGGTCGGATGCCCAGGCTGATCTGAGTCTGCGCTGGGCGCACAGCCACATTGTTGGTTTTCTCGTGTCGCGGCTCAAATACACATGTATATAAAATGCGTTTCATTTTGATCTTCATATAGATCATTTTATATTTCATCATAAAATGTTAAATGGTCTATGTTAGTCAAGAATTTTTTATGCATATAATATATCAATTATAGTATACGTTTTATGTTCCAATGGTATTTAAAAGTTTGAAAAGGCTATATTATCAACTATTGGTAAACTGCACGTACATAAACAATCAAAATGTTCTATATTTACACAAAAATGTTTGGCTCCTCTTTAGCTAGCTATATATGGAGTCCTATTCCAGCTTTGCTTAGATCCTCTGTTGTTCTGGATTATTATTGGCACAATTTGGTGATTATCTAACACCCAATCTTGATGTCCACAGATAAGCTTAAAAGCTTCCTACAAATTCTTATTGATTATTAATTAGCCGACAGACAGCATGTGAGACGAGCACGGGATAAATAACCATATTGCGAAGGTCGAAACAAAACTTTAAATTCATGGAATTGGACAGGATCTTTACTATCGAAGTTCTTCCTCAAAAAAGGTAACGGGCATTTTAGACCCCTGTTTCTAACATTTAAAAGTATCTCTTCACAAGCTGTTTACGATTACCGTAACAAGTTATAACCTTTTTTAACAGTGGACTTGTCCATCCGTATCATTTGAATGAGTCCATTTCTAGTTCTAGGGGTTTCTGGTGGATGTTTGTATTTTTATTTTATTTTGCTTGGCAATACCTGCAAACAAACGGTGTAGACCTTGATCGGGGTCTGCTGTCTTTGCAAATGTCACTAAAACAGGATTCCAGTCTTGAATGGGTTAAGTCTCGGTACTGATATGTATGACCAGACACGGTATCAGGCTGCTACTAAGAAGCAGTTTGATCAGGGTCTGACTTGTTTGCCGTTCAGCTAAGAGTGCTTCGTGATCTCTGATAATGCAATTTACTTATTTTCAATCGAATTTAAACAAAATAGTTCAAAACTTTAGTATACAATGTAGAGAGGACCATGTTCAAATAAGCAAGTCATCCATCCATCAACACCTGCACGGCTAACAGAGGGCTTCATAATAAATTTCGCGGGATCGTTAAAGCTATAAGAAATGCTTATTTGAACATAGTCCGTGCTACATTGAATATTAAATCGTTTTAACGGACGTTTTAACAGTATATGAGCCGCGACACGAGAAAACCAACAAAGTGGTTGTGCGCCCAGCGCTGACTCAGATCAACCTGGGCATCCGCCTAGTCCGCTCAGACTCTTCGCTAAGCGCTTAAAGGGTAGCTAAGGGGCTAAGCTACTCTGATCAGACTGGGCGGATGCCCAGGCTGATCTGAGTCTGTGATGGCGCAGCTCATATATCAAATATATCAAAATGATGGGAGGGTGATAATGAAAGGTTGTAAGTGGAACCCCGTTTAGGATTGGAAAGATTTCGGTCTTCAACGGGTCTCGAGACCGGGACCGATGGATGAGCAGGCCACCGCTTAACACAGTGTGCTACCGGGGCTCCTAGCCGTACTGGTACTATGACCAACGATGCAGATTAGTCTTCATATATGCGCTATGAATTCAAATTTAGGTGACGTGAATGGGTACACAATGAGAATGAGCAATTCTACCATTTTCATTTTGGCTGTCTTCTCAACAGAAGTCAACTCTTAAAGTAAATTAAGAATCTGCTTGTTAACGAGCAAATTCTTTCCTTTAAGGATACACCTCTTTTGAACGAGGGACGCAAATTGGCGGTCACAAAGCTGTTTCAGTAAAGAGGTTTGCCGGTACAGTAAAGAGGTTTGCCAATTCACATAAAGTCATCCCAATGCATACAAGTGTTACAGTCTTTAAATTATTTGCTATTTTGAATTTCTGGTCGTGGTTCTATCTGAAATGTTCGCTTTCATAGCTGTTTATTGGTTTTCTGTCGCAGATAATTTAGACACATGCGTTTTGTCAAGTACCAAAGCACAAATTAACCGTTTCAACCACAGTTTGAAGCATCATCGATAGCATTCTTAAAGATAAGATGGTCCTTTTGTTCTAATAGGGAGTTTAGAGTTTTCGTGTTTAATCCCCGCATCACCGTTTTAAAACAACAACATTCAAAGAGATTAGGAATACCAAGGTCTTCTTTCGGTTTCGGACATCTTTGGAGGATAAAGATTAAAACTATAAAAGCAAAGTAATCATGATAACGCACTCTTCCCACCTACGAGAAAAAAAACCCAAACAACAACAAAAAAATGGTATAAGCGACCATCACATTTTTGTGCATTCATTCACCAGCACATAAAGTGTCACTAGAACTGGAGATCTCCGGAGAATGATTATGTTGACATTGTCCATAAGTCCTTGTCACTTGCAGTGGGAAATTAATGCTTTAACCCAAAATGAATAATTGATATCTTTTATTCCATATAGGCTCACATAAAAGTCCAAATATCACTTAATATTGTGTTGACAATGTCTAAATACACACCAATTCCGGCTGCTGATGGGGAAAAAGAGGAGTACTGACATAATACCCGAAAATCCCGTGGAGTTTTTTTTTTTGATCGATGTTTATACATTTATAGCATGTATACTATTTGCTCCATACGGTTGTAAAATAAATGAAATTGCAAAATGCATTAAAAGCAATGAAAGCTGCTTGTAAAATTTGGAAAAACGAGCGAAAGCAGCAATCAAATGTTTGCAATTAACTTGGAATCGGCATATTTGTTTATTTATAAACATCTTCTTTATAGTTTTCCGAAATATCACAGGAGAAATAATACAGAGAGATAAAGAAGCATAAGCTGACATGGCTCGCCTTGGTCGCTGTTTGCTGTGTTTGCCGTATACTTGAATGTCAACGTTTTGTGGTTCTCGTTTTGCGACTCATTTTCATGGTGTCGGAGAAAGGCTGCCATCTTTGATTGTCGCACTCCCTGGAGATTTTTTGTCATTGTGTTCTGGGATTGTGCAGTTTGCATATCCTAAAAAAAGGCTATAATCAGAACTGTCTTTACACTGATGGCTTCAGAATAGCAATGTGTACAAAATTTTATTTAATCTATAGTATCAAGTCTACGTCATCTATGGAAGGAAATAGGGAACAGCAAATCGCAAAAAAATATTTTCCTTTGTAAAAGTAGCAGAGAAACATGGAGGTGTTATCATACACATTAGTTCCCTGTGTGGTTGCATTTTGTCTTTGTATCACTCATTCTCTACTTCTTTGGGCGTTTTGAAATTCTTTATGAAATTCTAGCCTTTCCCTGAGTATTGTCTTCAAAGCGAAAACTGCAAGTGAATTTCCTGCCCAGCCCACATCTGATGACATATGCATGTGCTATGCTGGTCAATATTTATATGCTTTCCACTGAGACGCCTGGAAATGACACATCAAAGCATAATTGTGGAATATTTTGAGATTCTAGATGGCAACTAAGATAGCACCTTTGAAGATTTTGTATGAATCAATAATTGGCTCGTCTGTTTTAGCAAACGATGTATTTGAGATGCTTTAGTATCTAGTCAACTGCGTATCCTATTCGCATTCAGATACGTACAAGAATATACATGTAATCATTATGATCATTATATATTGTGGGCATATCTAGAAACCTATTCAGATGCTTATCGGGTCGGACTGTGCGCTGTTCGTTTCTCTGAATATATATATATATATGCTCCCGTTGCCGGTAGTCATCTGTGATTAACAAAGTCCGGGTTAGGATGCAGTTTCCATTATATGCCTATATCAATGTTTCTTTGAGGCGATTTTCTTTTTTTTCTCTTTTTGTTTTAAAATCGCATGCGGCTTTGTAATAAAATGCTTTCTTATGAAAATGAATAGACAAGATTTAAATCTTAAGCATGTGAAATAAACCTTAAGGGATTAATAAAACGTTTTCTGTAAATTCAGCACATTAACAATCGATAAATATTCCTGGAATTTTTTAGCTAATTATGTGTCATCGGGATCAAGTTTCTTAAAATTGTGCCTTGACATAGCCTTTATAATCCGCCAGTGCCTAAGACAAAAGCAGTTGTAAGATTTTATACATGTTGCTAGATATGGGGCGCTGATGAGATTTCTGGTGATTTTCACCAGAAAAAAATGGGCTTTTTGAACATCAGTATCAAACATAAAAATTGCTGTCAACAGATACCAGTCTGAATCTGAAAACCATCATTTTCTGTATAGTATACATAGTTAAATGAGTATATCAAAATTTCAATAGATATTATTAAAGATATGATACATGACCAACTTTGCCAGTGAAGCTGAGGCTCGTATGATATCCAGGTATGAGCATGTTAATTCTGCTACGTATCCCTGGGTTCGAGGTTATTAAACCTGAGAATAATCTAAAACTCAAAATAAAGCACACTGATTGGCTGCTTCCGAGCATGTGCTCGGAAGCAGCCAATCAGTGTGCTTTAAGTTTTATAACCTCTGGGCCTGGACTGAAACGTTTTATGCGTCTCACTATCACCAAATATGTCACGTATCATATATGATACATGGGGCAGTGGACCCTCCCGTCCCTCAGTATGCCACTTACATATAATGTGTATTATGATAGCACAAGCACGCGTGCATATGGGACTGCTGAGACATTGGGCGTGGAGGGAGGTTAGTAACTTTCAAAAACATGAAACCGTGTTTCCATTTTTCCATTATGTTTTATAATAAAACCAGGGCTTGGAGTCTCTGTGCCATTAAATCAGAAAATAAATTTAAAACCAGTTTCGGAAAGTTGAGAGCAAAAAATATCAAGAGAAATTCTTAAGTTTATAAAAAGTTTATTTTTGACTAGTTTTTATAGACAAATTTACATGACTACAGTCAGAGGTCCTTATTTAAACTGTAAGCTGACCGAAACCATTCCGGTTAAGTTGAAACAAAACATGTCGAAGTAAGGCTGTGCAAGGGTATGATAAAGCATGAAAACTTTATAAGAAATAAATGTATACTTTATACAAGAAATATTAGATACAGTTAAAAATGAAAAATAAGGAATATTGGGATACAAGGTATCCTGGATTAAGGGGATGGTTTATGCAAATATGCAAACACTGAGTATTTTTAAGAATACATTTCATTATTTTTTAGGGGTATGGGGTTCTCGGGATCCCCTTCCAATGCCGCACAACTTAAGAATAGAATAAATGACAATTTAAGCACTTTTTTTCTCTCTACAGCTGAGAACAATATAATGTTTCCCTATTTGTTCAACATCATGCTGAGAAAAGCTATTGAACTAATTGGTATCAATTTCAACTCGCACAACTATATTAAGGCGTTTTATTAATTTCACAAAGATGCAAATATCACGACAGGAAAGCATCAGGTTTACTTAATGCCTTGCATTTAAAAGTTGAAAAGATCTTGTTCCGATTAATATAACTGGCAGATGTTCGCACAAGAAAAGCGGGCATATAAGATACAGATCTGCCTGAGAAGCACTGAGTTCCGTCTTAAGGTATATGGATACGCCTCTATATTTTTCTGCCAGTTCACAAAGGGAGACAACTTATGTGACTTACTGTTTCCTTCCCTGGATGACGTAGCCCTTATAAATTAGGGTTTTACTCTTAAAGGAAAGCAAATTCTTTTCTTTAATAGTTCATTTCCGATAAAAAGGCGGTCAGACTGAAACTGGCGGAATTGTTCCGACTGAATGTGCATTCATACATCGTATGCATTAAGTGCTAGTGTTTAGGAATCTAACATATTTTCTGAATAAGTTTGTGTGTTGTTCTATACATTGTTCATGGCTTGAATGAAACAGGGTAAAAAAAAAAACATCGGTTTGCTTTTTGAGAGAAAACTTCAGCCTAGTTCATGATTAAACGCAAGGATTTCTACTGGACGAACGTACGGACCCCAGTGTAATAAATTAATACGTCCCGTTTTTCTTCATTTTCGTGTTCCCCGTAAGCTTATGGCCATGTATATGCTGGCAGACATTGTCTATTGAAAATATTCCTTCGGTTGAAATGATAAAGACATTTCAGGAAAATGAATCTAATTATTATCAACTGAAATAGTTTACAGCTTTCGTCTGGCTATTATATTTGTTTTATATTCGCATAGTCTTCCCTGCCTCTATATTGATGACTACAGTTGCATAATTTGTACATATGTCACACCATTCATGAAAGTTCATTCATATACGGTGGCCCTGATTTGGAATTCCGTAATTATTTATATGGCCACTGGCAGCGTTTATCTATTATTTATTCATTACGCACGGTTTATTAGCAAATTAGACGCGTACAAGGAAATGGTGGATTTTCCATGAACAAATATGAAAAACTCAGGCAAGGCTGCAAATATAGAGTTTGGACAAAATCTCAATGATTGCCTTCTGTGTAGATTCAAGATGGCGTTCGGTGTCAAGCAGCGATCTGACTCTGATCCAACATGCGCATTTTAATCTTAAATCATGCTTTCTCGTGACGTTGAACAATTTGTGCTGTAACAGGAAGTATTTATCCAATTTAGAATTCGCCCTTACAGTCTGGCACTAGAATAAATAATGAGCCGGTACACACATAAATGGTTCTTAATATATCAACAAACAGCGTCTGTATGATTCCGTAAATCCTTAGAGCGCAAAAAAGCAGACGACAAAACTTCACTTCTGCAAAATTTAAAAAAATGCTAGTCCAAAACAAAGACTAGAGGGCAAACAGTGCAGATCCAGATGTTCAAGAGCCGCCTCATCATGGATCTACGCTGTTTGCAAATTCAATTATTTTCAGTTTTGGAGCTTTTAATGTTAAAATCCATTGCAGCCTTCAGTTTATGCATAAAGATGGTTCAGGTTCCATAATGGATCCTGTGTTCAAACAGCAAAGGCTCTGTCAAGGTGTCACTGATGCCCGGTCTGGCCTGAGCATTTGTTCTTTGCACATGCCAAAAGCACACTTTTTGCGTGTAGCAGCTCAGTTATAGATCTTAGGAAATAGCTCAGACGGTATTTAAGGCAATGAAAGGCGCATGAAACTAAAGTGATTTCCAATGATAATATAATCAAACCGGAATGCATTCAGGCGCCTTAACTGTTTTCGAGATATAGATTTGTATCACATAAATTTTTAATCGGCTGTGGGCAGAAAGATACATATTTTCAGAGTAGATATAATTTAAAATTCAGTACAAATCGACAAATGCACATTCACTCGCCAAATAGATTGTCATCGGCCATTTTCCATACTTGTAGTGAACTGCTCTTTTAAAAGATATGAGCCGCGACGCGACAAACCCAACAATGAGGTTGTGCGCCCAGCGCAGACTCAGATCAGCCTGGGCATCCGCCAAGTCTGATCAGAGTCTTCGCTGTCTGCATGGAGGTAGCTTAGACCCTTAGCTACCCTTGGAGCACTTAACGAAGAGTCTAGTCAAATTGGGTGGATGCCCAGGCGAATCTGAGTCTGCGCTGGGCGCACAACCACATTGTTGGTTTTCTCGTGTCGCGGCTCATCTATTTTCTGTTAGCTAAATAGTAAACTTAAGATGAATACGTAGGCTTTAAGGGGCATCAACTCTTGCCCATTTTTAGTTTTGTCTCCCCTCTGACAGCAGTTAACTCTTAAAGGAAAAGATTTTCTTCTTCGGGGGCAGTTTTTTCAATTAAGCAATTAAGAGGAGACCACATTTCGGTGAAGGATTTTATTGCTTAGAGAAGCCAATTTGAAGTCATATACAATTTGTCTCCCTCTGAAAACAATAGCGGAGGTCATAGCAGTATTGAGTACACTTACATGTTTAGGTCTTCATCTGGCTGCTTTAGGGCTACATTTGTTATCATCTGACTGCTTTATGGCTATCTGTCTTCATCTGGCTGCTTTATGGATATCTGTCTTTATCTGGCTGCTTTAGGGCTATCTATCTTCATCTGGCTGCTTTAGGGCTACAAGTATCTGTCCTCATTGGCTGCTTTACGCCTATCTGTTTTCATCTGGCTGCTTTAGGGCTATCTGTTTTCATCTGGCTGCTTTAGGGCTATCTGTTTTCATCTGGCTGCTTTAGGGCTATCTGTTTTCATCTGGCTGCTTTAGGGCTACGGGTGTCTGTCTTCTTTGGCTGCTTTATAGCTATATGTCTTCACCTGGCTGCTTTATGGCTATCTGTCTTCACCTGGCTGCTTCAGGGCTATCTGTCTTCATCTGGCTGCTTTAGGACTATCTGATTTGAATCTATACTGTTTCTCCACTGTTTCTTCAAACACTTTTGTCCAGTGACTATATTTGTTTGCTGGACATAGGCAAATAGCTGTTATGTGTGTCTGTTATATTTGCGAGGCACAGAACTGTATTTAATTAATTAAATAGCTAATTATCCTACTTACTTATCAATAAACAATTGCTCATTATAGCTCGCATGACAACAACTACAAGACGTGTTATCTTTAGGTGCAATCTTGCTATAAATTATTAATATTTGCACTCATCATATATTTGAGATGTGACACGCAGAAAAGGGCGCCTATTCCATCTACTACGAACAGAAATAAATAAAACCGACAGTTTAGCTAGACTTGTAGAGTAAGAGGGGTTGATTATTCTACAGAAATAGCGAAAAGCACAAGTTGTAACTAAGCTGCTTATTTAATGGCCGAATGTCTTAGTTTCTCGTTTACGTATAAACGGGAAATTGACAAGTACTAATAAAAGAGGGACTGTTAGTGTGGGCGAATATGCCTTAAAATTTTTGGCATTGGGGCGTCCTCCAGTAGTTGGCTTAAGGCAAAGCCCAGGTATGCTTGCAGTAGATGTGGGATGGAGGTTGGTCCTTTCTCACTCTCACTGTATGAATTAAGCTGAACGGATACGTATCATGTTTTTCCGTCATAGTTTTTCAAATGAAAACACCTTTTGTGGGTGATTTCTTTTGCATGGAGAATGTAGCCCTTTCCGAATAGGGACTACTCTTAAAGGAAAGAATTTGCTCCTACTGTGAGCAAAGTCTTTCCTCTAAGAGAAGCGTCTTGTGAAAAGGGAGAAAAATTCTTCAGTTATAGCCTTATCTCCCCTGACATTGTTCCCATTCACCTCAGACTACTGGTCTTGGCCAGGTTCGTTTATTAGCTCACCTGAGCCGAAGGCTCACAGGTGAGCTTATAGTATAGGCAGGCATCCGTCGTCCGTCGTCCGTCCGTCCGTCCGTCGTCCGTCCGTCAATATTTTCAAACGACATCTCCTCTGAAACTACAAGGCCCATTGTTACCAAATTTCATATATAGCATTTATAGGCAGGGGGAACCAATAATACTGTTTTTTATCCAAATCGCTTCAGAACTTTGGTTGCTATGGCAACTTAAAGTTTCCATTGACTTGTATGGGAAAAATTGAAAATTTTCATTTATTGCTATGTCACTGCAGATATTTTGACAAAACTTTTACAGAAATGTTCCTTGTGTATTCCTCTATCAACCACATGAACTTTATGTAAATTACACAATTTGGCTGGTTGCCATGGCAACCGAATGGTGAAAAAATAGAAAAAATATTCAAAAATCATCTCCTCAGAAACTATGGAACCAATAAAGCTCAAACTTCACAGAAAAGATCTTAGTACTAGCTTCTAGAAAAGTACTGTTTTTCTTGGCAATTGCTCAAGCAGTTTGGTTGCTATGGGAACTGAAAGTTGCAATTGACTTATAATGGCAAAATGGAAAATTTGCATTTATTGCTATGTCACTGCAGATATTTTGACAAAACTTTTACAGAAATGTTCCTTGAGTAGTCCTCTATCAACCACACGAACTTTATGTAAATTGCACAATTTGGCTGGTTGCCATGGCAACCGAATGGTTAAAAAATAGAAAAAATATTCAAAAATCATCTCCTCAGAAACTATGCGACCAATAAAGCTCAAACTTTACAGAAAGGATCTTAGTACTAGCTTCTATAAAAGTACTGTTTTTCTTGGCAATTGCTCTAGCAGTTTGGTTGCTATGGGAACTGAAAGTTGCCATTGACTTCTAATGGCAAAATGGAAAATTTGCATTTATTGCTATGCCACTGCGGATATTTTGACAAAACTTTCATAGAAATGTACCTTGAGTAGTCTTTAACCAGCCATGTTAAATTTATGCAAATTGCGCAATTTGGCTGGTTGCTATTGCAACTGAATGGTTAAAAATAGAAAAATATTAAAAAATCATCTTCGCAGAAACTGTATGGCCCAATAAAGCTCAAACTTTACAGAAAGAACCTTAGTACTAGCCTTTATAGAATTATTGTTTTTCATGGCAATTGCTCCAGCAGTTTGGTTGCTATGGCAACTAAGAGTTTCCATTGACTTATAATGAGGAAAATGGAAATTTGCAATTTTTGCTGTCTAACTAACTGCAGTTATTTAAATTTTGTTCTACAGAAATGTTTCTTGAGTAGTCCTCTATGATTCATATGAATTTTCTCCAAATCGCTGAATTTGATTGGTTGCCATGGCAAAATATAGTGTAAATTTGAAAAAAGGATCTTCTGCTCAGAAGCCATATAGGGGATGAAGCTGATATTGTGCAAACATGTTGATGACAGTAGTTTCTACATAAATTTTATTCTTTTTCTTCCAATCCCATAAGAACTTTGGTTGCTATGGCGATTTATAGTTTCCATTGACTCATAATGGGAAAAGTGAAGCCATGAGGGGGATGAAGCTGATACTTAGCATACATATTAATAATTTTAACCTCTATCTTAAGTATGTTTTATATTATCATTGCCCTTGTGAATTTGTTGCTACGGCAACTTAAAGTTTCCATAGACTTATAATGAGGAAAGTAGACATTTGCTATTTATTTCTGTGTTACTGCAGATATTTTGACAAAACTTCACAGAAATGTTCCTGGAGTAGTCTTCTACCAGCCATATGAATTTTTCCCAATTACCCGATTTTGATTGGTTGCCATTGCAGCTGAAAGGCCAAATTTTCACTTTTTTTTGCCAAAGATCTTCTGAGAAGCCATTAATGGGGGATAAAGCTTATTTTTTTTGCATAAATGTTTGTTATATTATCCTCTACATAAATGGTGTTTTTTTATTGCTGTTGTGCATGGTGTTTTGTTGCTGTAACCTCAATGCCTCAGTGCTCAGGTGAGCGATATAGGGCCATTGGCCCTCTGGTTGTAATTGAGGAATAACTTCTTCCCACTCTAAGACTGAATTATGAATGAATTGCATAATATGTCTTGAGGAGTGTTCTTACAAGATGTTGAAACAAAAAGTCATTTCTTCATTCAATATACTGTTGTGTATTGGCTAAGCTCTGAAGGATTCTGCTATTTACGTAAGTAAATAGGTTACTTTATAAAGTTTAAATAAGAAAAAAACTTGTTCTCAGTGAAAGCCGGCACTGATAAACTTCATATTTTAAAGTTGTCTTCATATTTTAAAGTTGCCTGTTCATGAGTCTATAGCTCAATGCTTCATGTTGTGGTCTACTTGTACAAAAGTTTAAACCTCATGTTTCAAATAATGATAATAGGAGCTCAAATTTTATTATTTATTCATTTATTTATTTTTATCTTGTGCAGTATATCTTGGGTTCCGATATAATGCCTAGTTCAAAGGAACAATAAAGTTCAAAATTTAAAAAGAAAAAAAAGAAGCTTAAACAAATATGTTAACAGTACCGCTACTGTTAAAGCAGAGGTAAATTCAGAGCTAGCCATAATTTCTTTAGAACGGCTTTAAATAACAACGTTTTAAAAATAATCATGTCTTGTTCCAGTTTGCAGAACCTATGATTGTGGCGAAAACAGAGAAAAATATGTTGCGTTTCTAATTTTAATGAAAGTCTATTCGCCACATAAAGTTCAACTCGTAGTTAAAATAATTTGCGTTTGGGGAGAAATAATTTTGTCCTCTTGAAGTTGTAAAAGCGGATGCAAAAATACTTAGTGTTTGCCTCAAATAATAATCAGATCATTGGAAGTTTCAAATCTTAATTTGCATATATTATGACTGGGCAAACCCCTTTATTCTGAGACCTGTACATCCCCTCTTTGTTTCAAGCTTTTGGGGCCCAGCAATACTTAAGAAGACAAAAAGAAATTTGCATCTGTCGTACTAAATTTGATAAAGACACATTAAAAGGTTTATTCCTTTCATGCATTTGTCACTAGAACACTGATTCCAATACAATGCCACCATTAAGCGACTTATGAGTCATATTACAATAAACTGGGATGATCAACAATATCTGAGGCGCGACACGAGAAAACCAACAATGTGGTTGTGCGCCAAGCGCAGACTCAGATCAGCCTGGGCATCCGCCCAGTCTGATCAGAATCTTTGCTTTGCGCTTTAAGGGTAGCTAAGGGTCAAAGCTATTTCCATGCGGACAGCGAATACTCTGATTAGATTGGGCGAATGCCCAGGCTGATCTGAGTCTGCGCTGGGCGCACAACCACTTTGTTGGTTTTCTCGTGTCGTGGCTCAAATTTCTGTTGTTTCGTTTATTTTCTGTTACAGTCGGCACCAAGTCAGGAAGATCTGTTTGTCATAAACCAGTCAATTTTATGTCTCTGTGTCTTGTGGCAAAGCTTATCGCATGAAAACTATCATTATGGTGATAATTTTAGGCTGTGCTGTCTGTAGATTCGCTATGGAAGGATATCTTCAAGTTCATTCCTACTCTAGTCCGGTTCCGCTTGTTTTAAGCTAGTGTTCCATGATGTTATATTTGCTTGAATTACAGATGTTAATAACTGTTGGTAAATTTCACTTACCGTAAGAATTCGAAAAATTAAGACACCTTTAATAATTATTGCAGTTGTCCTAAAATGGAACAGATTGGTTTTACGCATTGGAATAACCTAAATTTTTGCATTTCTAAAGCATAAAAGAAACAGAAAATTTGACTATTTCAGTGAAAGATCGATTTTTATTTCACTCATGAACACCAAAAGTGGTATTGTCTGCTTTTTTGTCCCCCGCCTTTTCGAAGAAAAGCGGAGGGACATAGTTTTCGGCATTCCGTCCTTCCGTCCGTCCGTCCGTCCGTCCTTATTTCCGTCCTTCCGTCCCCCTAAAGTAGTAGGTACCTTGTGTGCGCAACTCCTCCTACAGTTTGCCGATTCTTTCGAAACTTTACAATTGTTTTTGCCATTGTCTGAAGATACGCATGTGGTTTGGATATAATCCTGAGATTATTTTTTGTCACTTTTTCCACAAGTTGAGGCATTTTTAGGCGTTTTTACTATCAAAAGGACTAGATAGTGGTTACCTTGTGTGCACAACTACTCCAACAGTTTTATGTCGATGCCTTTGAAACTTCACAGGTGTTTTAGTCATGGTCAGAAGATATGCATGTGGTTTGGATATAATCCTCACATTATGTTTTATTACTTTTTTTGCAATTTGAACTTAGCCATTTTTCATACATTTTTACTATCAAAGTGAATAGATAGTGGGTACATTGTGTGTGCAACTCCTCCTACAGTTTTATGCCGATTCCTTTGAAACTTCACAGGTGTTTTGATCATGGTCTGAAAATATGCATGTGGTTTGGATATAATCCTCACATTATTTTTTGTTACTTTTTCCACAAGTTGAACTTAGTCATTTTTTAGGCGTTTTTACTATCATAGTGACTAGATAGTGGGTACCTTGTGTGCGCAACTCCGCCTACAGTTTTATGCCGATTCCTTTGAAACTTCACAGGTATTTTGGTCATGGTCAGAAGATATGCATGTGGTTTGGATATAATTCTCACATTATTTTTTATTACTTGTTTTGCAATTTGAACTTAGCCATTTTTCATACATTTTTACTATCAAAGTGAATAGATAGTGGGTACCTTGTTTGTGCAACTCCTCCTACAGTTTTATGCCGATTCCTTTGAAACTTCAAGGTGTTTTGATCATGGTCTGAAGATATGCATGTGGTTTGGATATAATCCTCACATCATTCTTTTTATTACTTTTTTCACATTTTTAGCTCGACTGAACGAAGTTCAGGAAGAGCTATTGTACTACCCCCGGCGTCGGCGTTAGCGTTAGCGTTACCGTTAGCGTCGGCGTTAGCAAAATGTTAAAGTTTTACGTTAAAGTTTTTTTATGTGATGGGCAAGGCGCTGTCAGGCGAGCTATCCTGTCCCTGTGACAGGTCTTGTTAACTTAGTCGCTTTTCCAGCTCAAACACTAAGTGTATATACAGTGGAGACCTAGTTTCCAAGGCGGGGGACATAAATTCGTTGAATTTGCTTGTTGTTATTCATTCGGTGAAATAAAAATCAATCTTACACTGAAAAAGTCAAATATCCTCTATATATACATCACAGATGTACATACATCACAGACCGCCTGAAATGATTTAAAGATATACATTTATCCCAATAAGGTTTTTTGGTCTGGGATGTGAGTGGCTTCTCAACTTCATTGTTTGGTTTAAAATTTTTACTTGTTCTATCTCTTCCAAATATTTTATACCTAGTTGTTTTGGTCTTACTTGATTTCCTCTAAAGACGCTCCATCTACTAGAGTGAAACGATCTCCAGGTCAAACCATATAAACTACACGCACAAAGAATCAGAACATAGCAGACTAATCAAAAGAAAGGTGATCTTTTGTAGTTAAAGAGAAGAGAGCTAGCGCAGTCGGTTTGAATGAATATTCATATCTAAACAATATATGAGCCGCGACACGACAAAACCAACAATGTGGTTGTGCGGCCAGCGCAGACTCGGATCAATCTGGGCATCCGCCCAGTTTGATCAGACTATTCGCTTTGCGCTTAAAGGGTAGCTGAAAGTCTAAGCTACCTCCACGCGGACAGCGAAGACTCTGAACAGACTGGGCGGATGCCCAGGCTGATCTGAGTCTGCGCTAGACGCAGAACCACCTTGTTGGTTTTGTCGTGTCGCGGCTCATATACACATGTTGCTGAGATTTCTCTCGTACATGTAACTTATAAAAATTTAGTTTTAGCAGGGCTTGGTTTAAATTTAAATGCTCGACAATTCGCAGTTAAGGAAACCTGGCATGGGTACAGGCTTTTATCAGCCGATATAATGGAATGCGGTTCCATAGTATTGAATCTTTTGGCAGAAATTGGCTTCCATATCATCGAATCTTTTTCTGAAGAATAAGCGTTTATTATTGGAAAGAGATTAACAATATCTAGCAGTCCCTTGGGCAGTCTTACTCTGATGCTCATTTTCCAGTCTTATCTAATGTGTTTATTTTCCATCAAGGGACTCTATTAGGGGGAAACGAAAGCTATGTTTCCATAGCTACCAATTGAATTACCCCTTATATAGTATATTTAATGCTTTGGACGAGCCGGTCAAAATTGATCGATTCTGTAGAATGATATTTTCATCGATAAAGCCTGAGGTTTTGAAATCGTTCCAATAAGTATGACTAACATGGTAATATAGTTGTCTTATTAGCGTTCATCCCGCATACATTTTTTTTTCTCCTGGGCGTTTTCTTCACCCACGCATGGGCATTTAATTGCATTATTAACACTTACGATAACCGTAATTACACTAAGTATTGTGATCCCTTAAAGTGTATTGTTACACCGCCATATTTCATCGCCATTTTATTAATAAAGGGAATAACTTCCGTTACTTCTTGTTTGCTTCCCTGGTGGACAAATGAGGTCCAACTCTTTCCTGTTAGAGTTGATCCCTATCAAGGAATGAGGCAAACTTTGAATATAGCGATCAAACATGGTTTTTCATGCATTAACGTTTGCAAGGTCCCTCGGGACCTTGCAACGTAAATGCATTGGAAAAAAGTGTTTGATCGGTGTTATTGCATACATTCAACTACATCTATAACGAAAATGTTGGCGCACTATTTTCGGTCTCATCGCCATTACCTTGCTGATTCCTACATGCACTATGCATGTCTATAAAAATCCTCGCTTCAGGCCATGGTCAGCTACCGTGAATGTTTGTGCAACCTTTAGCAGAATTTCACAAGTCATAATCATTTTCATCACATTTTCACTCAATGTCCTCTGCACTTTCATTCTTACAATATCCGAATTTGTATAATTCTAGCCTTAAAATTCTTAAATGGATATCTTCAACTGCAGTCTTGTCGTCGTTTCTGTACTGACGGAGTACATTGCCCTGCAACTTGCATACGAAAAGGCGCCCAGCAGGTCATTAACGGCGCGTGAAAATCGATGTTAATACGTGGTTTTGTGTTCGTTATACATACCTATTAATAGCATCTGGCACCGATACTTATGCAATTATGAAAATGAAAGAGTTGTTTCCACTGAAAAAGAAAACATTATTTAAAGGGGAAATAATTTTGCAGTTTACACTCCTAATGGCGGCCATCCTGGCTATCGGGCCGGAACCAGTTTCAAATGTTTTGTTCTTCCAATCCCTGGAGCAATTTATGAACCCTGGAGGCAACATATGGACTTTGGTTCCAATAACCCCAGCGATCTTTAAGGAGTAATGGTTTAAAAATGTTGAACGGACGACAATGGACTGACGACGACAGAGCCTACTGCCTCTGGAGCGTTTGGCTAAATTAGCTTCATAAGCTATAAAACATACGCATTTGAATCATAAATGACTTAGAAATTAAATAAAATTTAGATCTCTGAAAAATCAGAAAATGCTAAAAATTTAAATGAAAAGATGTCCTAAACGGTTAACGGTATAATATCAGTTTGAAACTGAATGAATAGAACATTACTTGACTTCGTCTCTCGGTGTTAACAAAAGTTCTTTTTTCTTGTACATTAGAAGTCTTGGAAATTGAATTGATTGTTACATACAAACTTGATTTTCATAGCTATTGCTTTGATATTTTAAAGTCTAATGTCTGAGTACTGACTTCTGAAGCAGAAACGTTTGTTCAAAAGATGCGTAAATAATTGTTCTCCCGCTGAAGCAGTCGCAAAATAATTGTCCGCATGTGGCCTTCAACTGCGTTTGGTAATCGCGATAATTTACAGCAAGGAAAATATTGTTAAGCATTATTTTAATCACAGTTATGTGTGTTCACTCTTGGTTTAATTTAACCTGGAGTGAATGAAAGACTATATCCTTATGAATGGATAATAAAATAACTGGTATTCTTTTCCTTTCTAGTAATTCCAATATTCGGGTTAATTAAGAATCATCAGCAGTATCTGTTTCTTCCCAACAGGACAAAATGCCGATAAATCATTATTATAAAGAATTATTACACAATTGATTTCGTACATTTTTTTCTCAGTAATGGACGTGGAATATTAAATTTTCCAAAGTAGAAAGAAAATAATAGTTATATACTGCTAGTGAATTGTGCGAGTTTGTTTAATTTTTTTCCTTGTTTAGAGGGAGGTTGGGCCAGTCTGTAGTGATACTTACTTCTCTTTGGCTTTAACCAAGCATTTAGAAAGAAAATAGTTACACTGCTGATATTCGAACAGACCAGAATGCTCCTAGTCTTATCAGGCTGTATACTGTTTACCATTCCATCTGCATCTCTCGGACGCATTACTGCATTGTAGAACCGAACTGTTCCAATTAAGGAAATTCAAAGTAATTATTGTTAGTGTCCCAGTTTTTAGATTGTCCACGGTATTTATTCTTTAACTGCGAATACGCAACAAACTCGGACTCCAAACGGTGCCTGTTATGTTCTCCGTAGCTGTATCGGTAGCTCCGTTATCATAAGGTCATTCGAAAATCATCATTTCGCAATGAATATCATAAAAACGCCTCACCCCAAAATGAGATCTATTTTAGTAATTCCACATTTCAAGCTGGTTTTATTTGAAATTGTGAAACTAATTAAATTAAAGAAATTACAGGGATTAATGTCATGCGTGACGACCTTTGCACTAAACTGGTCAACGTCAATTCCCCCTTATTTTACTTAAAACGTCTTTAAGTTACAGCCCTTGAAGTCGATCCCATGATTGCCGAGAAAGAAATCCTACAGCAAAAACATAAAATTAAAGTCGTCATGACTTTATGTGCTGTCAGAAAGCTTAAATCATAAACTGGAAAACACAAATCGGAATCTCAAGAAAGTGATTTTATGGAAAATAACGTAATATGAAGTTTTACTCTTCACATGAACAGTATCCGATACAACCATCTTACAGATTAACTTTAAAAGCATCCGTCAACATCAATGGATACTTTTATATCAGCACCAATCGTCTGTTTATCAGCACAGTATATGACGTCAACGTCAATGATTCCATTCTTAGCGGACTCTAAATTTTACATTTTAACTACACGCGGCTCAAGAGTAAACCACTATGAGCCGTAAAATACCGTTTGAGCGAATTTATTGTTGTCGGTTTCGAAGTTTAGTGCAATGTTTTAAATGCCATTTTTGCATTCCAAGAGCGTTTGTTTACCTCGCTTCAATTCAGCAATTGTTGAAATATAGCGGAAGACGGGAACCACGCTATACTCCGATAAGCATTCGGACGGTGCATTATAACCGTTTGGTGAAACTCCCACGTTTTAAAACACCCTTTTGTCTTTGTCGCGTGTATTTACACATTTTAAATTCTAAAATTGTACTGATGATTATCTCATGCATTTGATATATGTATGCAGTTTTATTTATCATTAGTTTTATTTTAGATGACAATAAAACAAATGCAGCATTTAAATTTATGCCAGGTGAGGCGTTTTTAAAGTCCTCGAGTATATTAATCAAGAGAGAGGAAAAAGGATATATTCTCATGTGCGTTGTAGGCGTGAAAATATAAGTACACGTGAAAATTTCCTCTCTTTTTTGTCATACGAGATGCAGATTTTATTTAATTTCTTCAACGAATCTCTCCGCCACTTGTAGTGACGTTTACATTGATCAAGTGTTGGTTATCGAAAGCGTCTAAAAAAGAAATGTAAATATGAGAATGGAAATTTAGTTTTTTAGCGTTCAACAGGTGAAGAAGTCAATGGTCGTCTCTAAAATTCACTAAGAAGTGCTTGGCGCATCATTGAATTTTAGCTCTGACCACTGGCTCCATTACACGATGGAAGCTGAATAATTAAATCTAATTCTTAAGTGTCGACGTTGATATGACAGGGTTCGAGCTTATAAAACTTGAGAATAATCTCAAACTCAAAATAAAGCACACTGATTGGCTGCTTCCGAGCATGTGCTCGGAAGCAGCCAATCAGTGTGCTTTATTTTTAGTTTGAGAATGTATTCAAGTTTTATAACCTCGGGGCCAGATTACGATATTTAAACCCCGAGTGTCCACTGACGTTGCATCGACACTATGATACTTTTCACCTCTGTTTGTTCACTGGGTTTTATCAAATTGTATTTATTCAAAACTAATATAATAATCCATTTGTGTGCTTTCAGGTTCTGAAGGATGCCGTTTACCCCAGCTGACCATAGTCGACCATAATCTGTCGTTCTGCCATCTTACACTCGCTTTGTAAATATGAATTCCTCATTCCGGGAAGTCATGAAGCAGGTGCTTGTTTTCCTAGCGTGTATTGTGTGCTTGGTTGAAGGATGTAAATTTCCCAAATATTTACAGACCGCCTCTGCATGGATGTCTGTCTACAAAGATGGAAATAGTTTCAAAGCTTACGTTAAAGGAAATGTTATAGAAGCTTCTAAGTGCAACTCAGTGGGTACCTGTACAGTATACAAATTAAGGTGCGTCTCGAGTATAACGGAGGACAAATTTGAGGTAGAATACAGTGACGATAACTCACCGCAAAATTATTTATGTATGCAGTTTATTAGACGGACAGACAGCATTATACAAATTAAAGAGTCTGATAAACTGGCTTTTCCAAATCCAGATGCTTGTAATAAATTGACTTTGGATAACTGGCCACTGGTGTCACCAGATAGTTTTTACAAGCAAAGGGTAAAATGTCCTTTTGAAGGCGGATACAATATAGAGATGCAAAAATCAAACAGTCAGTTGTTGTGTCCATCTCGATTGATACCTCCGAGACTAGAGAGCGAATGTGAAAACGGTGATGGGATAACGATTGACTTCCGGTCTAAGGAATGTTTAGACCGACGTCTTAAAATGGATCTAAAGCAGTCACTCTACTGCGCGGCAACATGGACTCATGGGAAATATACTTTTGTCATTATAAGGCCCCAAGCAGACGAATTTAAAGCTTGGTGTTTACGTATTGAAGGAACAGATGACCTTCGCTATATTCAGGAAGGTGATCTATTTTTAGATTTCGTCTGCGACCCAGGTGACGGAAGTGGCCACATTTACGAAACTTCGAATTATTTACATCTTTCTTTTGAAATGCATATTGTTAACACAATATGTGCAGATCAGTCTGAAGTGTGTGATGAAAATCGCCTTTGTGAGCACGAAGTCGGATTTTATTGTCCAAAGGCATGTCGGCGATGTTCAGGAGAACTGAGACCGTGTTCCTTTCCAGAGAAATTTGGAGGTAATTGGCTTGATATTTCTGGCGGGAAACAACAACATGTTAACATTTCATCTTATGCGCTCAGCATCTCAAATGCAGGACGTTTTCAGTGTCTAGAAAAAGAGGGTCATGATTTTACTAACGGTTCAGTAATGTTTCAGACTTTTGGTAATGGCTGTTTCCCGCGGTTTGCATGTTTGGAGCTAACTAAACCGTCAGCAGTTACACTTTCATACCGAATGAGTAACCGTTTACATTGGCCCGTTAAGAGTTTGGATAATTTAGAGGGCTTGAAGCAAGATGTATGTGACAGTGATAATTTTAAAATTAATAGGTATGAAAAACAGATATATGGAAAACAAATTGATGAAAAGCCCATGCATATTCTAATTGATCCTCTTCATCATTTTAGTCAGCATTGCCAGCTAGACGAGTGGATAGGATTTGAAAACAAGCATTTGTATGCCAAAGAAGACGGCGTTTGTGACATGTGTTTGGTATATGACGTGAAAGATCATTCCGATAAAATCATGCAAGTTCCTTTGAACTGTACCGCTAATAAACATGATTATAAACAAAGAGATTTCAAGTGTATAGCTAAATTTCCTGTTGATGAACATACACATGCAGTTGTTACAAGAACGCTTCATGTTCATCAGCAGTTCTTCTGCTGGATTTTTATAAAAGATAAAGACATATTTAGTGGGCTCGGAAGAGTGTTCATAGTAGATCCTTCTCATTGTAATTTAGCTGCAATCGAATCGCTCAAAAATGGAATTCTGACTCCAAAACACACGTATATTTTACCGGGATCCCCTAAACCGTGCCCGTATATAGGGGACGTTGTTCCAATGACACCCGATCCGAAAGAAGTGACTCCTCCTACGAAATTTTCCTCGACAAATGCTCCAAAATCGCACAGCTATAAAGGGGAGAATAGTAAACCAGGACCTATTTATCATGAATATACCACTCCACAATCATTTCAAAGTGGTAATTCACTCGGAGGAGGTGTAACAAGTGTTCATAAGAGGATGGGAATTATAGCATATGTACTTGCCTTTATCATTAATTTGATTATAACTATTTTATGAGAGGTAAAATGGAATTCACCTTTAACTTTACTACTATTTCAGCTTTTTTTCTGTTAACACAGGCACCCAAGCACAAAACACATTTGAAACAATGTTGATTCAACGTCATGACGTTGAATCAACATCGATTCAAAAGTTTTTTTCAACAAAATGTGCCTAATGGAACATGGTAACCATGGCAACCAAACAATCAACAAAGCTGCTGAGGAATTTTCATTTACCGTAAAAAATCCAAGAATCGAGACAGATAGGTTCGCGCAACGAGTGCAGTCCAGATCATTCTGCTCCAAAAGAAGCGGTCTGATCTGGGCATACACCGTTTGCAATTCTTTTGGACGCATTTAACTTGTAGGGCAATGTAGGTAAGTATCTTTGTTGGCTCGATTTTTAGAATTTTTACACAGTCCATTTATATGATTTTATGATTTTATGCTGCTTAATAAAGTACAACATCGTAATGCCTGTGAAACATTGCAGCACCGGTATAGTGAGAAAGGGGGGGGGGGGGGGGGGCAAAACGCCCCCCCCCCACACACACACACTCCCTTACACCCCTTAAGGAAACTTTTTTTACCATTATTTAAGAAACTGACTGATGTAATTCGGAATAAACTTTTCTGCTAATGGAAACAAGGTTGTCCACAAATATGGCACTTAAATCTGGAAATATGGTAGGATTTATACATAATTACAGAATTTATACTTTTAAATATTCTGAGCGTTTCGCCCCTCCATTGAGGCAAAACACCTTTTTGGATGAGACAAAACGCCCAGGGCAACTTGTTATCTTGTTTCAAGATTTTATTATTAGTTTGAGGACAATACTGATTCCTTTGACCGAAAAGAATATTCCAGTTCGATTAAATATTTTATTTGGTACTTATGAAAACGTTTCCTTAAGGTGGGCGTTTTGCCCCCCCCCCCCCCTTTATTGTACACCTTTCACTATGTAACGTGACTCATCCAGTTTCAGAGGCCCATGCATTGATATTTAGTACCATGCAATGTCACCTTGCGTTGTACGCCCACAGTTAGCTGTAGTTTTTCGCAAAAGAACATCGATACATGATTTGTCAGAATTGCCGAACCGTATTGTTATTAGTTGATGTCGCTGGTCTATAAATAAATTTTTAACAAACGCCCATATTGAGATTTCGCGACAGGTAAACATTGATTGACTTTGTCTTGCAAACAGACTGTCGCAAATATTAAGTTCTCTCAGCAAGATGAACTGCAAGAAAATATTCGTTCATCCCGATTTACAGAAAACTGCACAAAATGTTTAAATTCATGATAAACAGCTACAATTAGATGCGCTTCTCCGAAGTATCTGATGATAAGGATTCCTACACTTTGGTATATTCGTTTAAATAACACTTTACTCCCTAACCCATATGGATATTGATATATGGCTATAAAAGGCATGGGCGTTTTTTTTACCCCGCATGGGTGTTTTGCCCCACCTTACCTACCCATAAACTTTTTCAACAACTTTGTTGGTTTTCTCGTGTCGCGGCTCAATTGTCAAAAGTACTGACCTATACAGGCCGACCCTTGAAATACAGATCGATCCTTACTTTTAGATCTTGGTCCGTAAATTCATGGGTGAACTTATATTTAAGATACAGGTCTATCTGTTAATAACGGGTGGACCTCTCCCGTCACTGAAAGTAGATCCATAACTTACGATGGTACCCGTTTATTGCGGGTGGACACGTATCTTACCGGTGCACTTGCAAGTTGAGACGAATATTGCGGGTCGATACGTATTGTTACGGGTCGACTCGTTTCTCAAACACGAGTCTGTCCGTGAGTGTATGGGTCGATCCGTAAATAACAGGTAGATCCGGCGATTTTAAAACAAAACGGGTCCTTTGCCCATACTTCATTTTGGTTTTACTGTTATCGTCTTTGATGAACAGTTCCGGAGGCCAAACCATGTCATTGGTTCCATTGTTTGTAAAGTTGTTCCGTAAAAGGCTCCGGGGAACGCATCCATAACAACAGCCAAAACATAGCAGCTTGGCGCCTTCTACAGTGTCAAAAGACTTTCCCCGAAAACAAATTTTCCATAGACTTCAATGCTTTTCAAGTGTGCGGGGAATTTTGCTGTAGCAAAACTGCTTATCGTATGATACTAATTTTACATGATTAGAAAGAGCAATAACTTTGGCAACATCTAATAATTTTGATTTGAACTCTTATTAATTATTCTCTTAGAAATATGCTTTTATAGGCAATACCAGTACTTTTTCGGCAAATTTTGGACAACGTCACCATTGACGTCAATAGAAAACTGCATTTCTGAAAATTTTATTGAAGTTCAAATACTTGGAGTTTAATTGTGAGTAGGTTTAGGGCAAGCTATTGCAGAAATCTTTCAGGTTTTTAAGCATACAAAAATCATTATGAACATTTGAACACAAGTCTCACAGTAACGTTTCTTGCACACGTCCAAATGCACTAAAGTCAGTGGCATAAATATTATGGGGAAAGACTTTTCACGCAAAGAAATAACTGTATTTGTTGTGTCATGTATATACATATTATATGAAGAAAATACTGTTTAAGCCAAAGAGGTGGCTTAACATATTTGCATACAGGGTGGCCTCCAACCAGTCTGTGAGTTCGTTTAGTCTAGCCCGAGCCTTTATTTTGTGCATATGAAACTCTAATGGTCCCGATTCGGTGTATGTGAACAGTAAAGGCTCCGATCTGGCCCCGAGGTTATAAAACTTGAGTACATTCTCAAACTCAAAATAAAGTACACTGTTTGGCTGCTTCCGAGCACATGCTCGGAAGCAGCCAATCAGTGTGCTTTATTTTGAGTTTGAGATTCTTCTCAAGTTTTATAAAAGTAAAAAGTATGCAAAGACCAGGAACTGAAACAATCAAAATCCAAATCCAGCCCTCAAACCATAGTTGGAAACAACTAAGATTACAAATAATCAAGATACAGAGAACATATGGCCAACCGAGTGAGCAGCTTGTTCCCAAAAGGTGGCCACTCAGCAACCCCAACCGAACCAAAAATAATAATAACATACATAAGGTAAAACATCACAGAAACTCTGACACCAAAAACAGGCAACAAAGAACCACCACAGAACTACCGCCTTGGAACGGTCAGTAATGAATTACTGGGGGGCTTAAATCGATTTTACAGGCCCAACCTCACCCTCAGTTTCTGAAGTGGTACAAAACATTTAGTTGGTTGTTCGGTTCGCATGATAACCCTCTAACTCGTCAATGAATCATCTATCATTTATAACCTCGAACCCAGACTTCGCGAGGGCGCATGATGGTCTGAGATTTTGTTGGCCGTATGAGCCTTATCCGCCATTTTTGCATATTGATTTTAAAATGTGCCACAGTCTTTTATCGAACCAGAGTTTGTCGACGCTTTTACAATTCGCTTGCCTTTGTACATTTTGTCACCCGAATGTATCTTCGAAAAAAATCAGTATAACTAAATATGTTGAATATCTTACACGCTTGTGTTAACAGTATTTGTTGTAATGGAGTCATACCTTCATGAACATATATGATATCTGAAATGTATACATGTATTGTTTCGATTCAATATTTCTGCTGATTCTTCTTTGTATTTTCTCTTATTGTCACCGGACGCTGATGGGTCATTTTAAGATGTATAGATACACTATTATGTTTTAATTCAAATTTTACAAAGGGAAACAACTTTTGTGACTCCCCTTGCTTCCCCAGACAACGACACCCTTCCAACATAGGGTCTACTCTTAACGGAAAGAATTTGCTCCTCGAGAAGCAAACTATTTCCTATTATACAATTATTGACCATTATTGAGGTGAATATGCAGTTTTATTGACCTGCAAACAACATATTGACCGACCCGAATCGGAGGTCAACATGTTTTGTTTGCAGGTCAATAAAACTGCATATTCACCGAAGTAAAGGTCCATAATTGTTTTATTATATGATAATTCTAAATACAGTTCCTTTTAATATTTATTATGGTACTACATATGGTTATCTCGCGATGTTACGCCATTAACATTAACGTACATCAGACGTTACGTCACGAAAATACAATGACGTCAGCGTAAAAGTTATATTCACTGACTGGCCGGTGAATATCGCAAAATATTTACCAGCATGTGACGTCGACTCAGCCAATGAAATTGTGTGTTACATCTTTGTCATATAATAAAACTTTACTTTTCAGAAACTGGATAAAATGTTTTGATTTGAAACAGAAGATTCATTAAATAGCACAGTCAATTTTCGATATCTCGAAATCGAACTTTAGTCAAAAACTACTTATGTCTCAAAGTAAATTTTCTGGTACCAGAAAATTTACTTTGAGATATTAGTAATTTGAGATAACAGGAGTTGAAATGTAAATAAAAATAGGAAATATATTCTTTAATTTAAGAAGATACTTTGAGATATCAGTGGTCGAGATATCGGGGGTTTATTGTATGTGATGTTTATGTATGTGATAATATGTGTATAATTTCTCTTCTTAAATTATTGTATATTAATGTAATTACAATTTAGTAAAAACCTATTTTATTTGATTATGAACCATGGTACATTTTTACTATTGTCAGTCATTTCAATCTTCCCGTTGCTTGTTCGTTCCATATAGACATGCATTAAGTCTTGCTTCAGTCTGACATTTTAGGGTAGAGTCGGGTAATTTTGGACAACGGGTAAATCGGACATACCAGATTTTCACTGTTTGCACAGTTATTTTTGTCTTATTTCCAAATAAATGACATATAAAGGAAACAATGTCACTGTCCAATTTTACCTGCTGTCCGAATATACCTGACTTGACCGTTCTATGGGGGTTTACTCTAAAACGAAAAACAAAATCATGTCCGTGTTTCACTTATTTCTGATATGCTTTATAGTTGAGTTATGTGTACCGATAGATGATAAATATTTACAGTTCGTTTGTCTGCAATGTTTGACTGATTTCTATGAAACTTAGTATTTCAGCATATACTGACAATTTCGTACAAATCATGCTCCTATCTTGTACAAAATGTAGTTTGGCCTAGTTACTGAATCATCATTCTCTTGTCGCAGCTTTTCAGATATGAATCAACTTAAATATATAAGAGACGTCTGATTCGCGTGCAACATTGGCCATGTTTATAACCATGCCAGATTTCGGAGAATACTTATGACCATAATGCTCCATATAGCTGCTTCAATTTTCTTTTTTAAATATTTTTAAATGATATTTAGCAATGAGTCTAACAATTAGAACTGACGTATTCTATGATGTCAGTTAGATAAGTTGAAGGACGATGTCGCATATGATTGTTTTGAACATGAAAAGCATCGTACGTTTTACTAAACAACTGATATTAGACTATTTTCGCTTGTTTCAATACAAATGATTTTTCTTTGCTACTTTTAGAGGAAGGGGGTTTCTGTGGAACGCTGTTGAATCAAATAACGTTGACGCGCGATTAAGGTTACATTCCACGCAAGGTAACACTTTGGCTCATATAAAGGTTCAGTTCATGGAATTCATACACATATTTTGTAGCGGTTACTCGGCAACGTTTTGGACATGAGCTTCAGAGCGATTTCTTGTCTCAGTTTCAAGAAAAGTGCGTGATGTATGTTTACATCCTTAAAAAAACTGGGGTTATGTATTTTGAAGTCGAGTACAAGATACAGCATCAGACATATTTGTGAAAATGATATCAAATACTTGGGAATACATATTTCTAAGAAATAATGAATAGTCTTGTAAGTTTTATGATGCTGTGCCATGCCAATTAATCCTTTTACAGGAAATTTTCCATCGTGACAAGGGTTATTCAACTTCGCGACACAAATTATCAGACTCATTTCTCTTAAAAAAAACTCGTCCCTTCCGATATTGTGTTTAGTGGAGAAATATGAAAAGAACTCAGTTTTAACCTGTGGATAAATTATTTTAGCCACGCTGCAACGGCAACATTTATAAACGTAGCCTTTTTATACCAGGGTGTCAAAATATGGGACAGCGTTAAAAACGACAAACAAAGCGCTTGTTTGTCTGAATCTAAGAGGGGAGGGACATAGACAGATATTTTTTATTTTTTTTTTTTTTTTTTTTTGGGGGGGGGGGGGGGTGTAAAAAAACAACAAAAGACAAGACACAAAATTAATAGCAATTGGCCCAGTTTAACTGAGAATGTCTCATTTTTAAATTAAAATAAACCTATTCGTATGTAGCTTTATATATATCGTTTTTCTTATCATGCCAATACCTCTATATCAAACAAAATGGAGACTTAACTCTAGAAAAGATTTTTGCTCAACGGTCACCTAATGCTAAAATATTGTTTTACCAACGTCGATGCAACGTTGTCTCTCAGTATCTCCCTTAATACCATTTTTAGTACTAGTTGCTTTTCAAAACAACTTGGACCGATTGGGTTATTAATTTCGTTCATAGTTGTGCATAATACGTGTGTATATATATGTATATATGTAAATCCATTTATTTCACAATGTTCAAATTGATTGCTTTGTTTTAAGGTGAGATGCTTGAATAAAAAATATTTACATTTGTTTACAAATGTTGTTTTGTGTCTTATTGAAAGTTCCAGTGAAACAAACTTATCTTTTATTGCTTTGCGTATTTTTCCGTGCTGTCATTCATTAGGATACACTTGTACACTGGGTATAATCGATTCCGCCAATTTTCGCTTCCTGCAGAGACAGTACATCATATTTGGCTTCCGCCGACACTGTCCGTGAACTCTTGCTTCCTGCAGAGACTACTGTCCTCGAGGAATGGCTTCCTGCAGAGACTGTCAGCGTGACTCTGCTTCCTGCCGAGAGCCTCGGCAGGAAGCAGAATCACGCGGACAGTCTCTGCAGGAAGCCATTTATCATGTACAGAAGTCTCGGCAGGAAGCAAGAGATCGCGGACAGTCTCGGTGGAAGCCAAATATGATGTACAGTCTCTGCAGGAAGCGAAAATTGGCGGAATCGATTATACCCTGTGTTGTAGCCTTGTCGAAATGGTAGTCTGGAAACATTTCTTTGTCTTCTACTGGCTTAGCGAAGGCAATTCTACAAGGCACAATGAAAGGAAAAAGAAGAGGAGTAAACAGAGGAAGTGGTTGGAAGACAATAGGAAAGGACTTTACCAGCACAACTATGGCAACTGAAAACAGGACTAGGTGGAATAGGATTACTGCAAAGTTACCCGTGGTGCCCAACGACCTTGCAATGGTTTGGGATAGAGTCGAATACAATGTTTTCCGTAAGGGCTACTCTGACACAGTGCAACGTTAAGATACGTTAATTAAGAAATAGATCAGCTCTAGCAGTGAATTGTTGAGTAATAATTCACTGTTTGGAGGTCAGTTGTAAAGTAGATCATATCACGAGCACGGAGCGCAAGTGATATATCAACTTACAACTGACCGCCAAATCATACTAGTGATTCTGGCCTAATGAATAAGTGCTCTTTTCCGGTGTTCAACTTAGCAGAACTTGTTGTAATGTAACTTTCTAAATCAAGATAAGCAACAATACCGCGTTCAGTTATTCAAATGTTTGTCGCTGTATATTTGAGTAGTAAGCATTTTCATCAGTATTGTTTTTTTTTTATCTTCGCCAAATGTGGGCTTTTTGTATTTTAAAGTTAATCATGGTTCATAACGAAGTCTGTTTTAAAAGTGTCAAAATTTGGCCTTTGTAAGTTCTTATTTTGAGACATATAGCAGTTCAAATCTGATCTTCGGAAGCAGTTATGGAAGTTTTCAGTGAATTGCAAAATCTGACTGTCCGAAATGTTTCTCTGTTTAGACTGGATTAGACAGGATAACGGTTTTCTCCGCTACTAAAGTGCAGGTGGACAACTGTAGTTTAGCTTCAAAGCAAACCGTCTTGTCACAAACTTAACGGTACCTGTCAGCGGTATTATTAACACGTAAATCCCCAAGCACGTGGCAATGCTCTTCAAATGTGAAGTTACAAAATACGGTGAAATCAATCGAATAATGATAGTGAAAAAGGATAAGCAGTCAAGCGCGACTGCGTAAATAATGCGCTTTAAAATGAGATAAGGCATTGTTGTTATTATTATTATTATTTGATAGAAAAGTGCAGAGTTCCTGGTGGTTTAAAACGGCGATGATAGTTTAGCAGTAAGGGGTAAGGATGAAACAATCTGCAAGTAAACGACACCCAGGCAATAAAGATAACATAGTTCGCCGCTCGTGTACATACTGCTAATACTGGTCAATACCCCTACCTGAGCTATCATTTTATTTGAGTCGCGACGTGAGAAAGAAGTACCAATAGCGAATATTAAGAACAGCCTGCGCAGTCTGATCAGAGCAGAGTGTTCGCTATTTGCTGTAGACTTCATTTATTGTTGATCGGGAACGAGGTGGGTTTGCTAACATTGCATATGCACAGGCTAATCCGAGTCTGATCGAATAATCATTATATACGTGCAAAGTGGTTGTCGTCCGAGACAGTCTATAAAAGTATCGACTCAGTCGACAGTCATTAGCTATAGTACTTATTGGTATTACGGCCAAATTTTTGGTCGACGGCCACTTTGCACAACACTGGATCGGTTGCCAGCAAAAGTAAGCAAATTGGTAATATCCCTTTAATGTACTATACTCAGCAGTATAAATTGAAAAAACAGTTTGAAGTTGCAGGGCCCTTTGCTGATGATTTGATTATAACGTAACAATCCAAGGAGAGTCACGAACTTGGCTGGGTTCGATACCCCGACTTCTTCATTATGAATAGAAAGCATTTATATTTTACCCGTCGGGGAAGACGACTCTACTTTTGGAACGCTATTAAAAAGATCCGCGTGTGATGTGTATCTGCGCAATTAACTGTACAGTCTGGTCAGAGCATGCACCGTATGATTCGCCTATCCTGCAACATGTGACTATCATGAGCATGCTGTTGTTACATAGGAAAGAGCTGCTGACTCGGCTTATCACTTGTAATTTATTGTTTGTTGGGATGTCTCTGTCAATCTTTCCCTTTGATGTTGGGGATAGGGTTTGGGATATGATTCAGTCAGTTCCTGAAGTGTAGTTACTGTTAAAATTTGTGTGGGCAACGACGCGGCTTGAATCCAAATGATGTCATTTTCATAGGGTCAACACTTTAAGAAAAGAATTTGCTCCATTCAGAAAGGGATGTAAAAATGAAAATGGCAGTGTTGCTTCCCCGAAAAGTGTGCCTATTCACCTTAAGACGGGTCGATTCCGATATCGACCAATACGGGACATACTTCGGTCCCTTTTCACTTCTAACGTTTGATCAAATACATTATAAGATCAACTCTTAACCAAACAAACTGGCCAAATAATGTGGATCCAGACAATGCGGCTCTTCCCAAATGGATTTGAAGTCTAGTTCGTTTGTTGTGTGCAAAGAACATTTACTGACCGTTCCAAGGCGGTACTTCCGTTGTGGTTCCTCAAGTTGACTTGTTCTTAGGTCCGCTTGTCTGTGGTCTTCTTGCAATATGGTCACCTGTAAAGCTGCCCACTTTGCTTTTTTCTCTCTCTCTCCCTCTCTCTGTTTGTGTGTGATTTATAATAGGTAGAAATAAATGTTACTGTTGTTTTTGATGACCGCCTATTTGTGAAAGAGCTGTTCAAATGAAATAAAAAAAAAAACTGTAAGTTAAAGTAAAGAAACCATAATAAATAAGACGAAGCAACATTGGGCAGAACATCACCTGAAACTGAACCTTTAAACGAATAGGGAATAGGGAAGGTAAAGATCAGCCTGCGCTTCAGCGCAGTCTGATTGCTTAGATAATGTGATACTGGGGAATAAAAGTGAGGATTCAGTTTGATCACTTTACACAGATGTGAACGCCGGGCTGCATACCGTAATGGCATAGCTGCATTTTCAGGCGAGGCCTATCGTATCGCGAGTGTGTTGTCCATAGTCGAAGTCATCAGCTCTGCTGCATGCAGTCATGCATCAAGAGGTAATGTTTTTACTGCTGGGTTGACAAAAATTTTCAGTCGTTGGCCGGGCCGGGTATCGAAGCCGCGACTTTCTGTGCAATAGCTATGCGCTCTAACAAATGGACTATGGCCATACACACAAATCACTAGAAAACTGTGCAGTCAAAAAGTCTGTAACTCTGGTAACACACGTTAGTTGGTTGTTTTGAGTTTAACGGCCCTTTGAGACAGTATTTCAGTCTATATCGGGCCGTCTCCAAAAGAGAGGTAGAAAGAAGAGAGAACAGCCCGCACCCGCACCAACTGCAAGCACAGTAGGCCCTTGCCCCACCATTATCCAAATCAGTAGGACGCCACGGATTGGAAGTCATACCCAGCACCATCGCACAACCCAACCACCCCGGTAACACACATGAGAGTCGTCAGGCTAACAGTAATGCTCTAGCTGCTGTGCACAAAACAAATGTTGGTCTGAGTCACCAATGCCTTCATATGCCCTCTTGCCCTTTTACGCGTCGGTAAAAGGGACGATGAGAAATTAGCGAGCTGCCCAGTCTGGGATTAGACTCTGCATTCGTACATAAATCCCGGGCTCGAGACGCGTTGGAAGCGGGTATCTTTTCAGTCATAAACAGCCTTTCATTATCACAAATCCATCATCCTGATATGGCTGAAATTATGTTAAAAAGGGCGTAAAATCACGATTCATCCACCACCGACATGAATTCATAGGTTTGATTTTCAACACATTAATCTAATAAAGGACGAAGATCCGAATTTGTCAGCCAGTCAAAGCTGCCCGGTGTGTCTCTGCCGTTATATTGTCTTGTGTACTCAATACAAGAGTCACAGGTCTTTGAGATTTTACAGTTATGTCTGTCACTGACCCGTTAATTCGTCCAGAGAAAGTAAACGTTGCAGACGTTCAGATTTTGCGTAATTATAAAAAAATACTGCCATAAAATCCATTTTCATTTCGACATCATGTGTTTGATAGTGGAACGTTCTTCTTCTGTCTGCCGTATATCCCGCCTAGCAGGAGGCGCACCACCATAAAGGCATAAAAGTTTATGAATCTGTCTAATAAAAGTAAATAAAAACACAGCACTGTTTCACAGTGCCAAACAAAGAAAAAAAAAACACCTTTGCAAGTTCAGATACACACTTGTATACAGATACAAGTGTGTATTTACATAAAAAAGCAGCACTGTTTCACAGTGCCAAACAAAGAAAAAAACCACCTTTGCAAGTTCAGATACACACTTGTATACAGATACAAGTGTGTATTTAAATAAAAAAGCAGTACTGTTTCACAGTGCCAAACAAAGAAAAAAAAAACACCTTTGCAAGTCAAGATACACACTTGTATACAGATACAAGTGTGTATTCAAATAAAAAAGCAGTACTGTTTCACAGTGCCAAACAAAGAAAAAAAACCTTTGCAAGTTCAGATACACACTTGTATACAGATACAACGGATACTTATCATTTTACAGAACTACATAAATATACCTACACAAGAATACGTTATATAAGTTCTCATTTAATTTCGTACAAAACTTATTTTCAGACGTTTTTAGCGAAATGAACTTACGATCACTTCATTTCTGAGTGGAAGAATACAGCTGTGAAAGTCATTTTCCAAAATACGCTTGTGACAGCTTTAAATGACTGATAGAATCAGTCATTAAAAATGCTCCTATGTGACAAATTCTTTCCCTTAAGATTATGCAAATATACACGGAATAACACTAGTAGATTTCCATAGACAAATCTGTTATAGATGACAAACTAAGTTACTATAGTGCAAACGCAAATGCAAAATAAACATTTCCGCTGGAGTATCGGCTGCCCATAATTTGACATATGGATTTCCACTTAGTCTCGAAATAATAGATATCATTCGAATAAGGATGCCCGTAACTAAATCTATGAATATCACAGAACAAGGAGAAAAAGCTCGCTTCATCAGTTTCCTGAAAGAAATTAAAAACCTTTCAATAATAGTAGTGACAACACTGATAAATAAATGGTAAAAAAGAAAAGGGCATAAAAATATACCTATTAGAAAAAGAAATCAAGCTGCTTTAATGGCGCTTCCTCTTGTCCTAGCTCAAAGGAAGATTTCAAGAAAAATGCACGAATGAAATCAAAATATGTTTTTTTATTTTAACAAAAATTCGTCAGCATTAAAAAGCTTTCTCATATAAAATTCTGTTTGGATTTATTTCCCCGGTGGGAACTCATTCTTTTTCCATTAAGTGATATTTTGCTTAGAAATCGAGCGAGACGTATAAGTATCACTAGGGAAATTATAAAGTCCTGGCTTTTATCAAAGTCTAATACACGCTTAGTTTAGTGGAAATTTCCTCATTGATGTTGATACATAGACAATCATAGAATTTAGTCGTGCCATGTGAAAACATGCTAGCAGTCAGCTGGCTTCAACCGGGAAGATTCGGGGACGAATCTATATAATTAAGCAGGGGGAAAATGTCAAAGGTCGACCAAGTAGCTCGGTAGCTCAGTTGACAGAGTGCTCGCACGGTAAGCGAGAGGCCTTGGGTTCGAGTCCCGGTCGGGCCACGGTTTTGTTTCCTCCCCTGTGACATTTGGTGGTTCAGTGTGGGTTCACGGGTAGGGCCGCGAGTATCAAAAAGTGCATGCCTCGTTGGTTCCACAGTGGTACCGAACAGATTCGGGGACGAATCTAATGAAGCAGGGGGAAAATGTCAAAATCGACCAAGTGGCTCAGTGGCTCAGTTGGCAGAGTGCTCGCACGGTAAGCGAGAGGCCTTGGGTTTGAGTCCCGGTCGGGCCACGATTTTTTCCTCCCCTGTGACATGTGTTTTAGGGTGATCTAGGTATGAATGTTATTTTTTATAAACATAGATTTCTTCACGATGCAGTCCCGAGTCCACCATACCTACTAGGGAAAAAGTTGAAAGCAGTTCGAACTCAAAAGTCTGGTAACCAACGCAATAGTACGAATCATCATGAGTTTTTCTGAAGCATGGCACCCTAATCATTTTACTCGCAAGACATAGACATTTTTGTCATGCTAGAATAGATAAAGTGAATAATTTGTTGCTGACGTAACTTTTCCATGGCCAAATAAGCATCAAATATATATTTCTTCTTATGGCCGAAGAACAGAACTGAATGTACGGCTAGAAATAATTAGCTTAAATATTATATATATGTTAATGCACTTTCAGTTTAAAATGCAGGAAATATTTTCCGAGAAAGTTTAAAATTCGATAAACAAACTAGTGCGATATTCCGATTACTTTACTTTTCTTTTCATTATTATTGGGACAAGAGGCGTTGCGAAGAGGGTGGTCGCGGGGTTTACTATACTAAGCACGCACAGCATGCGACTCCGATCGTGCACTATCAAATCAGACACTTCCTAGCATTAATAATTTGCTTTTAATAAATTTATGTTTGCATACATTATCACTTACAGGAATGTCGTCCGACATAATTATATTTGCAAAACAATTGCAAAATGTTTGACTCTGCAAAAGTTATGGTCGTTAATGTGGTATACAGTGCATTCATGGGACCAGTCAAAAAAGAAGTGTCGTCCAATTAATATTGAAGATAAATTCCCGAAATTTGGTCATTTGATCAATGTTCCTCTGTAGACTGGCTGTTCAAAACCAATGACTCAAATCCACTGCAAAAGTTTCAGAACATTGTGGTGCCGAATTCGTTTTGATTATATCTCGTATATTCAATATTCTGGCCCATGTTCCTACTTCTGTATGTATTCTCTGCTCTTGAAGGAACTTTTTAAGATTTTAATTTTACCTCACTGCAGCTGGTGTTGTGCCGTGTGGCGGCCGTAAAACGTCTCCCCGTACATCATCCATAGTGCAGATCATATTTTATTTACATCCTTTCAGATCAGAGGATAGATTCTGAGAAATCTAAAATTTGAGGTCGATGAAGACTATTATTCTAGATCATCGTCTTTTATATTATTTGGATCCTTTTGAAACTAAACAGTCTTTGAATCGACTGCCCAATTAAAATTAAGAAATTACAGTATGCTTTTTTTCTGGTTTCGTCACCAGATATTGTCAGGGTCACTGACGAGGCTTTATTAGCCGAAACTACGTAGTCTGGCCCATGTTCCTACTTCTGTTTGTATTCTCTGCTCTTGAAGGAACTTTTTAAGATTTTAATTCAAGTGTTGAGAAATGATAATGATAATAATAACTCGCAGTTTCGAAAGAAGCAATACAATTACAATATTGAGCACGATGTGATGAACTAGAAGACAACCACAAGTATAAGTGCACAGCGAATACTCTAATCAGACTGGGCGGCATGCAGTTCGTCCAGATACAAAATACTATTCATGGGATGTCCTGAAATCTGGTAGTGCACAGTGCGTTCATACGTGAACCCCGATACAGATTTTATTAATGGTGTAGGCCATATGAAACAGTTGAAAACTCGGCCACAAGAGCCATGCAAGAAAATATTAGTGCAAAGCATCACTACGCCTGTATACTCAGTCAAATTCATCTTCTGCGACCGGGGAATGTCGACATTAAATGATTGTAGACACCAGCAAAGTTAGTCTAGAGTAGCATAGTGTTTTCCAGATGATTATGTTTGATTACTTTCTTGTACTATTCTGGTATACAAGTCATGTGGGCAGATTTTTCTAACAAACGTTAAACATATAGGGATACATCATGGTGATGCATTTTAGAGCCGATCAGCGTTTTTTTCTTTCAAACAACAGTTAAGTATTACATGCAACAGATTTTCAATTATCTCCTTTTTAGGCCAAAAACCGAAACAACTGTTTTTGACAGTAGGAAAGGTTCCAAAAATGAGTAGATCTATATAACGGATCCAAACGAAAAAGGACGGCACCAAATGTAGTTATTTTGAAAATGCTTTAGCTCTGAGATCTGGTGTAGAAATTGCCTTTATCATGTTCTTCAAACTGCATATCGAACTTTTTATTTAAACTAGCTGTGAATGGTATGCGAATAGTCAATGAACGAAATACATTGCAGGTCGAACACTTGTCAAACTGGGGCTCGTAGCGGGAAATATCTTTATATCACATATATTATTTTCAATCTTTTAATCAAGTAAAATTCGATTATCATACAACTCTTAAAACGGTTCAGAAAAGTGCTTCCTGTTCCTTACCATGGCAGCAACAATATTTGTTTTTCGACTAAAGCAATTATAATATTAAGTCTATTCTATTCTATCCCATAACCTTACTAGGTCGTTGGGGCACCACAGCTGACTTCAAAACAATCCCTTTCCACCTTGTCCTGTCTTCAGCTGCCCTAGTTGAGCTGGCAAAATCCATTCCAGTCCACTCCTTGATATTGTCTTCCCACCTCTTCTTCTGTCTACCTCTTCTTCTTTTTCCTTTCACTGTGCCCTGAAGAATTGTCTTTGCTAAACCAGAAGACCTTGAGACGTGGCCAAACCACCTTAGTTTCCGTTTCTTGACCAGCGTCAGGAGTTCATCATATTCTCCAATGGCTGCTTGGATCTTCCTGCGAACCTCCTCATTGGTTATATGGTCCTTGTACGAAATGTTCAGTAACCTTCGGTAGCATCTCATCTCAAAGGCCTGCGTTCTTTTCTCTAACTCTGCTGTCAAGGTCCATGATTCACAGGCATACAGAAATATGGAAATGACAAGGGAGCGCATAAGTGTCACCTTTGATCCAAGAGATATGTTGTTATCTCTCCAAATTGGTTTCAGCTTGGCAAGAGCTGAAGTGGCTTGTGCTATCCTTGAGAGAACCTCCTGTTTTGAGCCATCATCTGAGACAACTGCTCCAAGGTATTTGAAGCTGCTTACAGTACCCAGCTTCTGCCCCTTTACCTTGATCTCCCTCTGGATGCCATCTGCGCTGTTTGTCATCAGTTTGGTTTTCTCAGCACTGATCTCCATCTTATACCTTGTGCAGGTCTGGTCGAGACTTTCAACTAGAGCTTCTAGTTCCTGCTCTTCCTCAGCAAGAGCGTCTATGTCATCGGCAAACCGCAGGTTGGTAATATTTCTGCCGCCTATGCTAACCTTTCCGTCATGTTCTTCCAGAGCATCGGACATGATCCGTTCGAGAAAAATGTTGAAGAGGGTGGGTGACAGAAGACATCCTTGTCTTACTCCAACTGTTGTTCTGAACCATTCTCCTGTGCTGCCATTTATCAGGACTGCACTTGTAGCCTTGTCGTATAGCTGCTCAATGGTGCGAACTAGGTTTGCATTGATATTGTACTTCCTCATGGTGGCCCATAATGCTGCATGACATACCCTGTCAAAGGCTTTTTTGAAATCAATGAAGACATGGTACAGATTCTGCTGATGTTGGAGATACTTTTCACACAGGATTCTGAGGTTGAAGATCTGTTCTGTGGTGCTCCTTCCTGCTCGGAACCCAGCCTGTTCCTCAGCGATTATCTCTTCGGCTCGTGGCTTAAGCCTGTTCAAGATAACTTTCAGCATGACTTTGCTTGAATGACTGATGAGGCTGATGGTTCTGTAGTTCTGGCAGAGCTTTAGGTTGCCCTTTTTAGGGAGAATAATAATCAGCGACTGAGTCCATGGGGTAGGCCATTCTCCTGTTCTCCAGATCCTGTTACAGATATCTGTTAAAACATCAATCATGGTCTCCCCTCCAGCTTGAACAAGTTCTGCTGGTATATTATCAACTCCGGCAGATTTTCCTTTCTTCAGTGCTGCTACTGCAATCTCAACTTCCTCACGAAGGATAGGTTGTTGATCTTCATCTGGGGGCTGACTGCAGTCAAGAACCGTATTGTCACCATCAGTCTCATGGTTGTATAATTCTGAGCAATATTCTGTCCATCTGCTGAGAATCTCTTGTTCTTCTGTAAGGCATTTCCCAGACTTGTCCTGGATAGTTGTGGATCTACCCTGTTTCTATGAAGTTAGATCCTTCACCAGCTGGTATGCTTTCTTGCTGTTGTTTTTGTTCAGGCAAGTTTCGATCTCCTCGCACTGACTAGCTATCCAGTCCTCCTTCGCTTTCTTCACTGCCTTCTGAATCCTCTTGTTTGCTTAGGTGACCTATTATAATACTAGGTGACCCACTGTGAACCCCTAAAAGCTAGAAGAAAAACAGAGGTGTTCGGAATGCATCTACATTTCATAACCTTAAAACATACGCCGGGTTGATGCCCGCCAAATGAAAGGACGAGGTTTGGGGGAAAAACGGAAAGCGCCGAGCACGATGCAGGGGGTGGCGTCAATCAGATATGTGACAAGAAAATACAAGAGGCGCGTCTATGAGAGGGCTTCAAATATCAATATAGCAATTAGAAAAAAATATTTGAACAAATAAGAAATAGAGACAAGATAATTATAGATAAGGTGCGTGTGGTGGTATAAAGCGCTGTTGACAGTTTAATACCGGAGTTTGTGCAAATAATTAGACGAGATATCAATCAATTATGTTCTATAAAATATCAATTACCGTAATTATTGCAAAAAATCGAAAAAAAAACAATACATGGCAAACAGTGCAGACCATGATCAGACTGCTCCTAATGAGCAGTCAGATTAAGGTCTCCACTGTTTGCCCACCGCTAGTACTGTTTTGACACGTCCCAGGATACGAAAATGCAACCTTAGTTCCAATTTTACAATGACTACGGTAGTAACTTTTCAGTGGTGTACTATGTAGAGTTATTACGGTAACAGACGATAGACAACAGCCACTTTATCAATAATGCATAAGCTGACATTGTTTAAACGCGGAGCCATTAATGATGCGTAAAATGGAATTTTAATTTGAATCCCAAACAATTCATTTGATCAGAACTTGTTTACAACCAAAAACAGATACGAAAATGGCGACTGAATACAAGATCTGCTTCCGATCAAGTCTATAAATTCTTTGAACAGGCTACGGTTTGGTTCCCCGTAAGATTATTGAGGCGCCATCTACTTTACCCACGTGGGCATTTTTAATTGCTGTCCCACAACGAGGTACGTTACTTGCACATGTACTAGCAATGGCCGTCCTATTTTGTCTATCAAATTCAGGGCTCGGTTGTTCGATAAACACTCCCGCAGCTTTTTTATAAAGATTTTCTGTGCTCCTTATATAGATTAGACGTTTTGTGTGATTGTATAGGCTAAGTATCTGGAAAAGATCTGTTCATTTTACAATCGGGGGTGGTCGGGTGGTGCTATGGTGCTGTGTGTAACTTCAAGTGCCGGGGCGTCCTACAGATTTGGAATGCTGTAGGGCAAATGCCTACTGTACTTGCAGTAGGTGCGGGTGGGGATTGTTTGGATATTTTTTCTCTCGTCTATCATTTCTCCTCTTTCTCCCTCTCTGGGAATCGGTCCGATATAGACTGAAGAACTGTCTTAAAGGGCCGTTAAACCCAAAACAATCAATCAATCAATCTAATGCACTTACAAATATAACGCGACGTCTGATTGGATAATTTCAGAATTTGCGACAGTATATTCTGCGATATACTGTCGCAAACCCGCATCATTAAAAAACGTCGCTTCTTATTGGCTGACGTTTGGTTTTACGCTGCTGAAAGAGCTCGCCTTCTCCTGCTTGTTTTCTATGTATTTGTTCATTTTCTTTCACTACATATGTTTCAAGTATATCTCCACAACAATGTATGCTTGAAAGTTCATATTCGGAAAGCAGATTGACAAGAACAAGTTGTATTTTGTCATAGAAACACGTTTTTTCCATTTTTTTCTTCCCTGTATTTGTTCATTTTCCTTTCACTCCATGTATTCAGTACTGTAATTTCTCAACAACTGTTAAAGGTAGAAGGTTCATATTTGGTGTATGAGTTGATAATGACTTGTGGTATCGTGGAATTGAGAACGGGCCCTTTCCTCTTGTTCTTCCTCTTTCTTTTTTTCTTTCTCTCCACACTTAGGATAGAAAGTTTATAATAACTATACCGTTTGACAGCGACAAATGTTATTGTGGGATAAAAAATTGGTCTTCTCCTGCTTGTTTTTCCCCCGTATTTGTTCATTTTTTCTTTCTTTCTGTGTAGTAAGTACTGTAATTTTTCGCGAACGATTTCTCAGCAAATGCTAAAGGTAGAAGGTCCATATTTGGTATATGAGTTGACAATGATGTGTTGTATCGTGGGATAGAGAACCGGCTTTCTCCAGTTTGTTCATCCTTGTTTTTATTCACTTGTTTTCTCTCTCTAAGCATTCAGTACTGTAATTTTTCGTAAAATATTTCTCAGCAACTGTTCAAGATAGAAAGTTCATATTTGATATATGAGCTGACAATGACGTTTTCTTTTCTTTCAATGTGAATTTCTTTCATTCTCTATTAAAAAGAAAAATAGAATTAGAATATTTGATATTGATTACAAATACTGACATTGAGTTCTCTCTCTCTCTCTCTCTCTCTCTCTCTCTGTGCTCCATATAACGAAAATAACACCATTTTACTAAAGCTCGGCCCGATATAGACTGAAATACTGTCTCAAAGGGCCGTTAAACCCAAAACAATCAATCTATCAATTTACTAAAGCTGTAAAGCGGGGATATAGTCGAATTCCTCGACAGTTCTAGTTCGTTAAAGTTTCAAGCTACAGTGGTCATATTTGAATTATGTTAGCGATGTTGTTTTGTATTGTGAAATTGGATTTAGGACCAGCCTTCTCCACCCTATTCTTTGTAGCTGATCAGTTTTCTTCTCTCTCTTTTTCATGCTTTTAATATTTTTTATAATAGACTTCACCGCAAAGCGTAAGGTAGACTGTTCATTTAAAGTATGCACGTATGCTGCGAACTATTTATTTTTTATCGTAGGGCTAGGAATCAGCCTTTTCCCTCTATATTTTAAGATTGTCTCTCTCTCTACTTTGAATATTGAACGTTCATTTGATCAAATTTAACATTTATGCAAAACGATACAAGTTACAGTAGTCATGTTTGGGTCACAGGTGGAAAGGACTTGTTTAATCGTGGGGTTAAGAACCGCTATTTGAGTGCTTATTCTTTCTTGTTTTTGTTTGACTGACTTTCCCTCGTATTTGGCAAACGGGTTACCAACGTCTTATTTGTCGTGAGACTGAGAACCGTCATTCTCCTGCTTATTTTATCTATGTTTTCTCCATATTTGTTTGTGTTTCTTACCCTCCATAAAACGACTTAAGTGGTTGCAACGCTGTTGCCAAGGCTGAATTTCTATGAAAGAAATTTCCTACAACGATGAAATTTGCTCTGGGGGAACAGTCTGAAAAAGACTGTTCCTCCAGAGCAAATTTCATAGTTGTAGGAAATCTCTTTTATAGAAATTGAGCCTTAGCAACAGCATAGCATCGACTTAAGTCGGTTTATCAATACGGCCCCAGTCTTCTTCTGCTTCTTACCAGGAGGCGCGAGGGAACGAATCCATAACTCGCACCTCCTGGCACCGATTCTGCCCGTGCCCTTTCCAATTCGAAGAAGATAGTAGTCTATTGATTATTCGCAAAGACCAGTCATATACACTCGAGCAGTTTTGGCTTGTCAACTCGAGTAACTAGAGTTACCGACTGAACAGCACGAGTAACTGCAATACGCATGCGCACATATTCGCATTTACTCGACAATCGTAAACCCCACCTAACGACGGGTAGACCAGATTAAAGATGGCGGAATTTGCACTTCCATTTTAAAAGAAGCCGTTGTTTCATGTTTTTCCTACATAATGACACATTGTAATGCCAATAATTTGCCTTTTTCTGTTTAATAGTGAGAATGGGATAAGAACACTCATCAAACTGATGATTATGATTATTTTGCTTGCGTTTTGCCATATTCAGCAGGGCTTACAGGGGGAAAGGGTGTCAGTAACGACTTCAGAATAGTAATTTCCCCTTATAATTTAATTTTTTTGTGAGTTCAGACTCCTGTAAATCTAAAAAAACTGAGTTTTAAAAGAAAAATTGTGAGAATAAGACTCTGGACTTACAGGTAAAAAATCAATGGTCGTCGCCATTTTGCTCTTTACTCGGAGTGTTCGGAACAGCAGTACTCGAGTACCTTTGTACGGATGCGCCAAATTTCGACCCGAGTAACACGAGTTGGCAACTCGGAAATGCCCCAGCAGGCTGCTGTAAGAACAGAATGGGTAAGTGCTGTTGCGGTATGCAACACTAAAGTATACAGCAAATCTCGATGCAGCATTAGGAACATTATCAACAATTATGAGCACAAAAAGGCTTTTATCATAAGTTGGTGTCACGAACCGGTGTCACGAACTGATCAAAATTGGAACACTATTTGAACATTATCAACAATTATGAGCACATAAAGGCTTTTATAATATGCTGGTATCACGAACCGGTATCACGAACTGATCAAAATTGGAACAGTATTACCTTACAAGTGAACCTAAACGGTTTCTTTGTATACCTAAAGGTGACGATCAAAGTACCATAATAGAATTTCTGAAATTGCATGTTCAATGGCCGTCATTGACGCCATTAACCCCACTGCGCAAAGAGCTATCGACACTGCTACATTTGCATAATACCGAAAAAAGTATACCCGTAACGTAAATGTTCGCACAGCAATACTTGAACTCAGGCATTATGGTCCGAATATTTACTGCACTGTCAGAAAATATGATGTGCCAAAAATACAGTAGACAGCAGGTATACTATTTGCTAACTGTTTTATAAAATTCTCTGATAGGGCAAGAGTGACCTGACCAATTTCGTAGATGAAAGCGTCAATTTAAGAAATGGTTGGGCTGTCCGAATATAGACTAGACTAGACGGTAATTCCATTATAGTTTAGGCGACAAATTATTCAGACCATTGGTACAGCGGTAGTTAAAGCTAGGTTAAAAGCTATAAAACTCCGATTGCTAGAATAATTCAATCGACTTGTTACCGGTCGGACCTCCCCGTGGGTATATTGTGATATTGATTCGGGTTGAAAGAATGAATTAGCCAGTAATACAGATAAAGCATATAAACGAGATGATTTTAGGTTATAGATATATTACAGACAAAAAAATAATTATTGATGAAACTTTGTATAAAAACGAAATCTGTCTCTCTCTCTCTCTCTCTCTTTCTGCGATGGGGTGTTCCTATCAACATCAATATATTTCATTTATTTAACATAGGCCTTTCACCTTATCAGGGGTAATATTTTACACAATCGATCCCAGTTTTCCAGCCTCGCATCTTATTAGGGGTAATGCTTAACAAAGTCATACCCGGTTAAATAGCCTCTCTCCTTATACGAGGTAATGTTAAATACAATCGCATCCTGTTATACAGTCTCTCACCTAATTAAGAGCTAAATTTAAACACCATTTTACCCTGTTATTTAGCATGTCACATTATTTATTTAAAGTAATATTAAACACATACGTACCTTATTGCCGCCTCTCACCTTATTAAATATAATACTGAGTAATACAATAACTTCGTACTCGATTATTCAGCCTCTTACCGCATTTATGGTATTGCCTAACATATTCATACCCTGCTATACATGTGACGTTTAAAGTTTTATACATGACCGGCACTTGAAAACATGTCAAGGTCACCAATTTTAATAAATTCTTTGGTCTGTCGCCGTTCTCTATCTCTGAAATTCTCATGTGATAATCTGCTTCAGATGGTGATACCAGTAATTGTTATATCGGTTAAAGTTGAACCAAGATTTATCTCTCACTGGAAAGATCAACAGTTATAACTATGGCAGTAAAGACTTAATCTGATCTTTGATACTTAGATAGTGATAACAAGATCCTGAAACGAAAAAACAAAAAAACGCCAATACTTAAGGCGGATTTGCGGCCGCGACTGTTTTGTTGCTGCATAGATCAATGATAGACAAGATCCAGCCATAACCCCGACCCAATAGATCTACAGCAGGTAGTGCTAACGATATTTTGGAAGTTTTATGTCTCTCGTTTGAAAACTGAACAATTTAGCGGGGAATATCAGTCCGCGAAAAAAAATTCAGCTAGCTACAAGGCATATGATTATGACAGAATTGGTCAGATCACCGCTCTGATAAAATATGATCCACTTCAGATAGTGAATAAAATATCTCGAAAGTTATATGGAAAAAAAGGTTGAGAGTTGCTTAAACTCCCATTTGAAATTGAAAATGGCAGAGTTGCTACTGCCAATAATGCATCCATTCACCTAAGTACTCATGGTACTGAGAAGCAATTATTAGAAAGCATGGACCCTGCACTTCATCTATTTCCCACGAGACGTGCTGATAAAATTTGGCAGATTCCCACACAGTTGAAAACATGATTATTCACGTTTTCAGTCGCCTTCTCTTGACAAATTGTGGTTAATTGTCCGACGCACTGTCTTTTTTCTTGGCAAATATATCATCTCTTGGGTTTTAATTCGAAAATCGAGAAGTCGTGAGAAAATGTCGGACACCATATACATTATATATCAGTAGGTGATTGTCAAAGTATTTTTCTTCAGATTGGTCAATTATTTTATCGTCTAAATTGTATAGGTCACATACGATAATTGTTATTGCAGGACCTTAAACATTAGAGTTTTTTTTTCTTACTCTAGATCAAAGAGCGTGCATCTTTACGGTATCAGTTGTGGCCAAGGATTCGAGTATAGTAGTATTTCATACTTTGTTTTCCACAGAGTCATAAACCCTGGTACGCCAAAACATTCTGAAAATTGACTTTTATATTGTCACATTGTCCACATTTGTTTTCTGTACACAACGCACTTATAATAATTGTTCAACGAACTTTTCTAAGAATCCAGAAAGTCTTGGAGATTATGAATATGCTATCTACTCCAACTGGTTGAACTGTATTGACTGCCCAGTGTTGTGTTGCACATTTCATCACTGGTCATAAATATACCTGATAAAAGCGAGTCTGCTTGTTTCGTTCCTTTTGCTTTTCTGCTTCCAAAAGATTTATCTTTTCAGAGCTTATAGATGGCTGTCTAAATGCATAAAGCAAAATATATTGGCCTAATTTGTAAGCTATAAAAAGGGCAAAAGTTAACCAAGCTGACACACCTTTATCAATACTGAGTACCCATGCATATCAAGGAGTACAAGAAATAGTTTCTACGTCATTATGACAATCTGCTTTTATTTTCGGGAACATACTAAAATCAAATGGGCAAAATGCTTGTGGACATGCAATTTCTAAACAATTCTGCTAAGTAACTGAAGACTCATATCCAAATACACCAAATGATGAAATTTATCAAGTTTAAGAAAAATAGTTATCAGCATATAAAAACATTTCGCCTTCATATCATTTATCCCAGCAGATTCAAAATCAAACATTAACAGTCACGCTCAATGCTACCAGTGTTATGACCACTTGTCTAGTTTTTGAAAACTCTGTTTTCACCATTCTGATTTTAGTTTCACATTTATGAAAATAGATTATAGGTAAAAATGATGTTTTATTTATATTATAGTCTGGCTCGACAGCGTATCTGAGGCTCACAAACTTACAGTATGTTTCCGCTTGCTTTCGTTGCAAGGTCATTACAGGGTCTCGGAGAATTTATTATTCGAAACTGCATAGTATTGCCCATCGTTTGTCTTTAGAATGTGTCTATCGCTCTAAAAGGAACGTATTTTTGTATATTTATTGGAGATTAAAACACATTTATAGTAGACATTTATTCAAAACAATACAAAACTATTGTTGGTTCTGTTAAAATTGTTATCGAAGATCTGGTCATGTTCTTGCTAATTACACCGATGGCTCCTCGGTATTAAACGAAACAACTGATCTATTTAGCTAGTGATGTAACTTACTATATTCGGCTCTTCTCGCGAGCCGCTTTTATACTATTTCTTTAGTTTTTAACTGTACCTCCGTTGCTTATGGTTGAATAAAATCTTTAATATTTTAATCTTTCTCTTCTTGGCAAAATGATTTTACTGTGGCAGTCTCAGTTCTGGTTTTCCAGGACAATTTCAGAGAAAAGTATTGGACTTAAAAAAGTTGGATCCAAGAGTAATAATAATTATGCGACAAACTGCACATACATGCATATAATTAGGTAGCATTTTGTTTTGTGATTTAAAATATTTAATAGAAAATTGGTAAAACTAGATGTATTGTGTACTTTAAGTATTTCGAAAGAGGTTTTTAATGTTGTTAAATTTATGTTCAGTGCCTCTCAGTAAACGGGTACGTCAGCTATCGAAGATAAGCTGTACCATTTTGAACTTTGCGTTTTCTCCCTTTTTTCGGTGTCTTGGGTGATTGCGGTCTTTACTATGCAACTTCATTCAAATTGTCTCCTTTTTAACTGCACGTCAGCGGATGATACCTCAGAGTTATGATGGCTCCTACTTATTTTTTTTTAATTTGTTGGCGCCTGATATTTCCCGAAAATGGTTGGACCCTCCAGTGTTCCACTGGTAGATTTGTTTTGCTTCCAGAGTGCCAGTGTCTGTGTTTCTGTCGATTGTTCATTTTGTGTAATCACAGTGTTAAGTCTTGATTTATATGTTTTCTGTAATGCTTTATTGATGAATTAGAAAATCTGATTAAATCCCTGACAAATAACCTAGAGCAAGGGCTGACTTGTAACAATACTGGTTTAAGCACCCTTACACCCACCTCCAGTAAATTAATAATCGACCTTCCCATGGCAGTTATCTTGTTTTGGTTCATCTTCCTTATTGTTTGCTTTTGGTATATCGGCTTCATGCTTCTCTGTCTTCGAAACTTTGTCGATCATTTACTGCAAGGATCTCGATTAACTCCGATTTAATACAGTTTTGTATGATTTAATAACTTAGAAAGTTTTATGCAGTGCACAGCATGTACTTGTGCTCGCATGTAAGCCCAAATGGATACAATGGAGCAAAACACTGATAGGAAAAGTCGTACTTCACACTATATGGACTTGATTTGTATAAATTCATATACATGTATTTGTAAATTTTCACAGCGTGAAAAACGAATAGAGGTACACAAGAAGAATTCACCCGAAGAATGGAGCCTTCCCAAAATACAATAGAGGTAAAGATCGAAAAAAAAATATATAACAAAATTCCAACAAGCATGTACAATACTGCTAGAACAAAGATAGAGGGACAACAACAGAACAGAGTAGTCAACAAATTCAATTAAATTCTTAAAGACAGCAGTGATACTATATAAGGAGGATTAACTGCCACAGTGTCATTCTGTCTCTAGATCACATAGTGTCGACACGTCCAGTTAGGCAATGAAATTGTTATAACTGGTAATTCTGGTCCACTGATTGGCTGAATAAGTTTTCACACCTTTACCTGTACAGATAACATGCTATTGCTGGGAACCAGACCCCCCCCCCCAGCACAGAAGTCCTGTCTTTAAAGAGTTCCTTCAAGAGCAGAGAATACATTTAAAAGGAGCATGGGCCAAAAGTTTCGCCTACTTGAGAAGCTTCATCGGTGATCCTGGCAAAAGCCAGAGAAAAGCATACTGTAATTTATAAATTTTGATAAGGCAATCGATTCGATCATGATTAGTATCAAAAAGGGTCCAAATGATTAAAAAGCAATGATTTAGAATAGGAGTCTTAACCAATCAAAAAACTTCTAATTTCTCAGAATATACCCTCTAAGCTGAAATGAGAAAAATATATATATTATTATCTGCACCATGGATGATGTATGGAAAGATCCTAATCCTTGGCCTACATTTAGCTTCCTGGCCCATCAGTTAGTAATTTAAACAGTAAAAAGTAAGTAGAATGATAAAACAAAGTATCTGAAGACTAAGAACAGAGAATTAAATTATATTAGACAGAATCATAGGTTAGAGAAGATCACAACTTTCCATTGTATGAGTTTCAGGTAACATCTCACTTATAATTCGAGAAGAGCATGGCATACAACGTATGCCATGCTTCTCTCGAATTGTAAGGGAGATGACGCCATAGATCTGTTACTTCAGCAACTATAGGATTAGCAGTTGTTAAGCTCAGTACCTTGCCAGAATGACATCTGGATTACGTCAAATTGCTATCAATATGAACCCTTAGTTGCTATGGTAACAGTTCTGTGACGTCATTGGTATCGGAGCATGGCAAACAGCGTTGGCATTCTCCGCCAATTTTTCAGTGACATTACTAACTAATATCGTTTCAACAGAATCTTCAGAATTTCACAAAAAAATATATATATATATGTCATTTGATTCCGTGTTTAAGATAAAACCTTGAATTTTCCACCCACTGTTCGATTATTTAGCGTAAGTGCCAATTCCACTATAAAGCCAGTGTTGGTATGGTATGAAATAAGAAACTTTGTTGCTTTACAAATGAAAATACAACACTTTGTGAATGGACCTAAGAATAAAGCTTGAGCAAATAATAGAACTACCGTCAATGTCAATCCCTCAAGGGTCAAAATAGCTGTCATTGACGCCAAATGTCCACTTGTGCCTAGACGTTTGAAAATGTATACCAGAGAACTGTCATTTCCATTATTCTTTAGGTGACAAATCTATCGGGCCAATGGAACAAATGTAGTTTTAACAAGGTTAAAAGCTACATAGTATAATTTAATTGACGACCTAGCGATCAGGTCCTCCCTTTGCGTATATTCAAATATCGACTGAATTTGCCAGTTGTGCAGATAAAAAATAAACATAGGCTGTAGTTGTGCTTACTGATTAACCCAAAAGGCGTATTAGTTTTAACGGGCCCGCCGTGGTTAAACTGGTTGGTGTTTCATCTGCTCCGGAATTTCAGTGTTGCTATTTCTGTGAATACTCATGTTTGTTTTATCTTAGTTTTATTTTTGATTTCTATGTTTTTGAGATCTTATACTTAAGAGCTAGGAATCTTCCACGCAAATCGAACAACTAAGTGTCTTATGAACCGAAGCAGAACCAAGGGCGAGGGTTTATAGACTAAAAACCGGTTTAAGCCCCCCCCCCCTCTCCACCCCAAAGGAATACTCTTGCTGGCCGTCGCAAGGTGGCACTTCTGTTTTGGTTCTTCTTGTTTCATCTGTTGTTTGTTGCTTTGTCGACTATTGATGTATTGTTTGTGATGTTTAGGCCAGCACTAACGTAAAAATAGAAAATATGTCAAAATAGATGTTCAATGTTTTACGTTTAATTTGTTCTTCTTTACCAGTTTGGTGCTTTCGTTGGTCTGTTGTGTGGGTTGTGATAGGTTTCTTGGGTATAACGACTAACTGTCTGTTGAACCAAGGCAGAACTCAAGGACGAGAGTTGGTCGACCACAAACCGGTTAAGCCCCAAGTTATTTCATTACTGGCCGTCCCAAGGTGGCACTTCTGTTTTGGTTTTTCTTGGTTGTTTTATGTTCTGTCTGTTGCTATGTTTGTTATTGAAACATGTATATTGTTTGTGATGTAAAGACTAGCCCGGTGACCACCTACATGGGAAATAGCTGTTTACATGGCTGCCGCTGTTTAGTTCTTTGGTGGTGATTAATTTTGTGTTGTCTTTTCCCACATGGTGTCTTCGGTGGGATCTGGATTCTGGGATTGAACTGTGTCAGCTCCTTAGATTGTCCTATTTACTTTTATTTATTTTTTTTTTATTTATTTATGTGTGTGGGATGTGATAGGTTTATTTATTTATTTATTTTTTTTTTTTTGTAAAAAAAAAAAAAAAAAAAAACACGGAAAAAACAACATCTCAATAACATGGATGCAACACCTTGACATACCCGCTGGAAAACAAGGGTCATTACTTATCAGTGGATATGTTAATGGACAGAACAAGCTATTCTCTCTGAAAGAGACGTCGAGCATTGGCGATGTAAAATAAGCGCGGCCAACACTATATCAGATTATTCCACACTGCGCACTATTAGTTTTTATTATAAAAACACTCTAGTAGTGTGTGCTTTAACGGTTTTACATCTACATAGCTGTGCTCTTACAGAAAACTTTGGCTTTTCAGTCTAAACTTTTGCTGATCTGACAGTCTTGTCATTCTCGAGTATCACTGGAAAAGAAATAGCATTCAAGTAATCTACTAAGAGAGTTTTACGGCATTATAAGCATCATTGTCGAACCGAATGGACGCTAGTAAATTCCTAGTATTCCTCGGCCTTCTCGAGTAAAGTCCGTGTTGACGCTATCGCAACGAGATACAGATGGGAAAACGAACGATCAAAATGGCGTCCAATACACATGCATATAATTGGAATTACAATAAAAAATATAAAATAAACTTAATTATATTGCTGTAAAAAAATACTCAGAGCCAATAAAAACTATTCATTTTTTTTTTGAATTCTGGCTTTCGTGTAAGTGGCTGCGCGGAAATATTGCTGACGTCATTTTGGCAAACGACTAGCTCCGCAAAACACAAACACAAATTGTTTCGCAGTCTTTTATAATGGAGTTAAGGTCCTTAATTCAAATTTAGTAGTTCTGTATGAACATTGCTTTGCATATGGCAAATGACATTTTGCACTTCATGAATATCTAGCGCTAATATCTGTGAGTAAAACAACGACGTCATTTAATCTAAAACTCCCATCAAACGGCTTCAGCTACAGTTTGAAATGCTACATGACTCAAATTACTTCCCTTTGTTAAAAGTGTTAACTTAAAATTTTCGGAAATTTGCTTTTATGTGCACTCAGATGGAATCTCATAGACTTGTCTATTTGAAAGAAAATTGCAAATGAACTTCCCAAAAGAATCCAATAAAATTCTATGCATTTTACCAAAAGATGCAAAAAATCTTCATTTCTTGGTACGAAAATTTGATACTTTACACCGCTTTTTGTTTGAGAGTGCGACATGTCCTTTCAAACCTTTCATCCTTTTTCGCTCTAATGCATGCAACGTGCATAAAATTAAACTCGATTGTCCAAAGTCTATCTTTAAAGAAGAGCTGTTCAATCAATAATATTAACGTGGACCCTTTGTCCGTTTAAAACGATGTAATTTCTTTGTCCTTTGCCCGATTTTACTGAAATTATCGCAAATTATGTTGATATAATTGTATCTATCAGCAGTGCCCAGCATTATACAGATATGTAGACATACGAGAAAAATCAAGACTGCGTTATCTGTTTACTACTTTTTTTGCATTTGTAATTATCAATGTAAATTTTACTGAAATGATTTGCATAAGCATGCCCCATCGGTTTAATGTATTTTTCATCATTTTTGTCATGAAATTCGATTTTTTTTTTGGGGGGGGGGGGGGGGGGCATTTACAAAAATGTAAAAAAAATACTTATTACCAAGATCACTGCATTTTTACCAGTTTGTTTCAAATAGCCTTTATAATAGTTTATATGAGCTGCAGAAATAAAAGTGCATTACTGTACTAGGGATATGCATTTAAATGGGAAATGTGTAAAAAAAGGTATGCAGAAACACAAAATTTTGGTTTTCAGGAAAAACAAAACGGTGAAAAGAAATCTTATCCAAACGTTTTATAACCCTTATGGTTATTTAGCTGCCAGTATTTCTATTAATGATCTTTCTCCATGAAGCAGCATTTCTTGATGGCAAGAGTTGACACAAATTTAGAAGGGAAGTAAAATATGAAAATGGCAAAGTTGTTTCCCTGAATTGTTACACATTTATTTTAAACCATCCCAACCTGTTTTTCACCATATTTGCTTTCACTATGCTCGATTAGAAGTATTTTTCTGTCCTATCAATGACTCTAAGATGATTAATTCTCAGTACAAATAAAAATGGTCTGTTCTTTCTGCCACTTTATATTGCCGGAAATCAGTCGTAATAATAAAAGGAATTAATACTGAATCGAAAATATAGTCTCATTAAATCATCAGCATCAAGCAACCTGTTTGATACAAAAAGTCAACCTTTGAGAGCCAAATAGTCATCAAATTTGAAGAGACAAACATTCACTTAATTATATCTGTGGTGCTGAAGTAAGATGCACTATAGTGCATAAAACTGCAAATTTGCTATTCACAACAATGTATTTGCGGTTTACAAATGCACAAATGACTAAATAGGACGGTCTTCCGTAAATAATAACTTTTCCCTCTGCTACGACGTTTGCCGGAAATGGATTTAGACATTTATATTGAAATTCTCAGCACCGAGCCAGATTGTACTTTTAGAAACTTATATTCTTTTATCTGAAACATCTGTCAAATCGTTTGTCGAGCTTGAACGAAACCTAGTAGGCCTGTTCGATGTACTGGTACTGAGACTAAGTCGTCTCCGCATTATCAGTCAGATTTATTCTAAAGGGTCACAATAAGGAAAGGAGATGGCACAGTATATAAATAGGATCGTTTATGTAAACCAAATATTTCTTTTTCTTTTTTATTTTAATTGATACTAATTTAACTGGTTTTAATTCACTAATTCACTCCTCGTATGAATACTATGAAACTGTGGCACAGTTAATACAACATACAGTACGTACTTTTAGTGCTGATCCAGCATTGCTTTAGTTTTATAATCATTATTATTTGTACACTCACATCAAGAGGTCTAGAAAAGAGTTGACACCTATGACAACCATGAGACTCCCCCAAAAATGCATTCTGCAACTCTCGCCTGAAAAGTTTCACCGAGACTGCTCCAAAGAGGTTCTACAGCATGCCCTCATCAAACCCCAAATCCACCACTAGAACCCTGTCCCATCTGGAGCACTGTGTGCAAAGTACTAAAGTCATGATTTTCAAAACCCTTAAGTTTATTTTTTCAGATGATTACTGGTGCGAGGGAAATGATTATTGCAAATGATGGGATACTTCTAAATACTTAAATGTGGAATCTTTGGGCTAATTTGTATATCAGTCGCAGAGTTTTATCAACATAATTTTCAGTTTAACCACACAATGAAAATTTAACAAAGGTCTAAGACGGTATGTACACATGAGATGTTACTTTCCCTCATTTTAAGGCAGTAGTGATTGGGATGGCTCAAAGAAGTCAGCTACAGGATTGATGAAACCACTTGTTCCTGTCAAGGTCCTGCTATGAGCAACTGGTACCTGACTAGCCAAAGAGATGGCACCCCCTGCAATTTTGATTTATATGCACCCTTCTTTATAGAGCCAAGTTTTATTTTACTTTAGCACAAGCAATCTCATACCACGTTAATGAATCTGTAATTCACAGTTTTTATCGCGCGTTTCTTTAATCTGCTATTGTTTTACGTCACTCCTAACTCGAGTGAGAACCTCACTCACATAGATTTTTGCACTGGGTGTTTTTCGTCTATTATCATTTTTTAGCTTTACCATGGGTTCTTTTGTCACAATCGCCGCTTGAGTCTTATGACTAACGAATTTCACTATTAAGGCCTTTGGCTTTAGAGAAATTTCTCCAACAACTTGCTGGAATGTACGGTGCGTCTATGTATTTCTGCTGGCAGAATGGGGTTCTCAACATACGCTCGTACGTATTGAGCATGTTACACACAAGAGTCTCTCTTGAAGCACTCGGATCCTCTTGAATCCCAGAAATTCTGATATTTTTACATCATGAGTACTATTCCAACTCATCACATTGATTTTTAGAAGATTCTCACTCATCGGTCAGATTCGTAACGGCTTTAGTAAGCTGCTGCACAGAATCATGACGGGGATGCGTTGTTGTAGCAGTCAAGTGTTGGTGCTGCTCATCTGTTGACCTGTTACTTAGAATGGCTGTGATATGAGTGGCAATCTTCTGTTATATGTTAGGTACTTGGAACAGATGAAAAATAAATCTTTCCAGAATGTTGTCATCACGTCAAGGAATCAGTAAGTAGTTCAGAATCACAGCCTGAAGCTTCTTCACTTGAAAATCGTCTTGGTTTTATTGATAGGGTTCCTTTTGTGCTTTTGAGACTGAGATTGGGTCTGATGAATTTGTTTGTGGACTGGTTCTTGCCCTGCTTCGGCTTTCGTACTATTATCTCCAGCCATAATGAGTCATGTTAGCTTTAATAATTTTGAAAACTTGAACAAAGCCTAGATCAGTGTAAGTGAAAATACACAGATAGTAATGTGGAGTAAGGATGTCGTAGTAGTGACGTCACCAGCAATCACGTGACTATTAATGAAATGAAAAATTGGCCTTTCTGTATTAAATAATGTTTTTGAGACATAGATTTACTAAACATATTTGTAGATTTACTAAACATTTTGGAGATAAAAGCTACTAAATAAATAGATTGTTAGTTTATTCCATTACAGCTCTTGGAACTAGTCACATCACGGTGCATGACCATATCGGACGCTATCTGTGAAAACTGGACTCTATCTGTGTATTTCGGAGTCTATTTGCGTTAGTTTAGGATTCTATCCGTCCCAAAATGGAAAAAGAGGTAAGGGTGGGTGTTAATAAACTCTAATATAATTGTAAACAACACATTTTCTTATGGGGCATAAGGTGCACGGAACATCAGACATCCGTGTCTTCCAGTTTCTATTGTTGTTATGCCTAATTCGTATTTACTTTCGAGTCTACAAGCTGGAATGAAGGTCAAGATTTGACAATTTTGAAGAGTGTATCCATTTTGAACGCCGATCAGTTGCGAACGCAATGGAAAGAAAACAGATCGGTTGGATAAAATTGATCTTAATGAATGAATTTAAAATTTTGTAAGGCTCTGAGTTGAAAGAATATCTCCTATTTGAAGAAAATCGGATTTTTTTACCTTTTACAATGACACCGGATGCTATATGCGCCTGGCACAAGACTCTATCAGCGGCTAATCGTCCTTCACGCAGGACTCTATCTGCCAATATCATCGGAAACTATCTGGGCTTCAGAAGCATGGGCCTACTTTTGTCTAGTGATCCGAAAATGGTATCAACACGAGGCAGATTTCTATTTAGATATCGTTCGTGATTGATTGATTGATTCCTCTTCTTTCACACATTTTAAAATTTTTCAGAGGGTTTTGGTCACCTCAAAGCCGAAGAAATGAATCAACGTTTCAATACGCGCGTATACATATTTTTTTGCAGTTGCAGTTATAAGTCATGCTGAAAGTCATCTTGAACAGGCTTAAACCACAAGCCGAAGAGATAATCGCTGAGGAACAGGCTGGGTTCCGAGCGGGAAGGAGCACCACAGAACAGATCTTCAGCCTTAGAGTACTGTGTGATAAGTATCTCCAACATCAGCAGAATCTGTGCAGTGTCTTCATTGATTTAAAAAAAGCCTTTGACAGGGTATGGCATGCAGCCTTATGGTCCACCATGCGGAGGTTCAATGTCGGTGCAGGTCTAGTTCGCACCATTGAGCAGCTGTACGACAAGGCTACAAGTGCAGTCCTGATCAATGGCAGCACAGGAGAATGGTTCAGAACAATAGTAAGACAAGGATGTCTTCTGTCACCCACCCTCTTCAACATTTTTCTCGAACGGATCATGTCTGATACTCTGGAAGAATGTGGCGGGAGGGGGGGATGGCATGGGCGGCAGAGACATTGCCAATCTGCGGTTTGCCGATGACATAGACGCTCTAGCTGAGGAAAAGCAGGAACTAGAGGCGCTAGTTGAAAGTCTCGACCAAACCTGCACAAGGTGTAAGATGGAGATCGGTGCTGAGAGGACCCAACTGATGACGAACAGCGCAGATGGCATCCAGAGGGAGATCAAGGTAAATGGGCAGAAGCTGGGTACTGTGAGCAGCTTCAAATGCCATGGGTCAGTTGTCTCAGATGATGGCTCAAAACAGGAGGTTCTCTCAAGGATTGCACAAGCCATTTCAGCTCTTACCAAACTGAAACCAATTTGGAGATAGCGGCATATCTCTTGGATCAAGGGTGAGACTTATGCGCTCCCTTGTCATTTCCATATTTCTGTATGCCTGTGAATCGTGGGCCTTGACAGCAGAGTTAGAGAAAAGAACGCAGGCCTTTGAAATGAGATGCTACCCAAGGTTACTGAACATTTCGTACAAGGACCATATAACAAATGAGAAGGTTCGCAGGAAGTTCCAAGCAGCCATTGGAGAATATGATGGGCTCCTGACGCTGGTCGAGAGCCGGGGGTCGGGGTGGTTTGGCCACGTCTCAAGGTCTTCTGGTTTAGCACAGATAATTCTTTAGGGCACAGTGAAATGGGAGGGGAAGGGGATGGACGGAGGAGGAGGTGGGAAGACCATATCAAGGAGTGGACAGGAATGGATTTTACCAACTCGGCTAGGGCAGCTGAAGACGGGACAAGGTGGAAAGGAATTGTTTCGAAGTCATCTGTGGTGCACCAACGACCTAGTAAGGTTATGGGATAGAATGGAATAGTTATAAGTACAAACGGTGGTGGACACCTAGAGTTGCGGTTTATTATGAACAGCATCTATAGGTTGGTGTAACTATATGCATGATATTAGGTCAAAGAAACCCATAAATGGAGAGAGCACTGTCAACTTCCTTTACATCTTTTGAGTGAACCGTTGCGGGTGACATGGCCTCATTTTGGCAATCTTCTGTGGACACGAATCGAGCATGCGCCGCATGACTTTTTTCAAATTCGGGACTTAGCCTTCGCCGTTTTGGCTGATGCAACCACAAGTTTGATCTTTTACGACGTTTTTGGCTGAAAAAAAAGAAAACAAACATCACAAGTAAGGTCCGCTGCTCACAAGTATAGTCCGTTACCTTGAGGACAACATCTGTCCGTTGGCATAAAATTACATTATTTTGGAGACACAAATAGAATCCGGAACATTGAAAATAACGGGTGGTGTCCTTTAAACATCAATATTAACGTAAAAATTTTATTTATGCACCTAACGACATGTTTAAATTATCAAGAACATAATTATCTTCGTAAATTAAGGACAAAATACATTACCTACAAATAAAAACATTGAGTTTTTCCTTGTTTTCATGGGCCATGTACGCTCCTGCGCTATCACGCTGCATTTGATTTCACTGATGACAAGCACTGAACATCGCTAGCTGAATAATATCGACGGCAATAATTGGAAAAATAAGGTATGTGTTCCGTTGAAACCATGAAACCCAGAACTTAACACGTTTTGTCCCTTTTTCTTCGACTGAATCGCCGAAGCGTCCATGGCAAGTAACAAATAGAGTCCGTAGCACTCACAGATAGAGTCAAGTAACGCAGATTTTCACAGATAGCGTCCGATATGGTTATGCACCGTGCACATGAAAAACATCAAGACTTAGTATTGTTAAGATCAATGAGGAATGTTTACATTCCTGAGCCTTCATGAATTTTTTGGTGCACATTTATTTGAAATTAGATAATATTACCTATGTACATCATCACATGTCATAATACCATAGTCCTAATCAAATTCAGAGCATTGATTGCACCAGATTTTTGATAATTATGTTGGTTTTTGTACCTCCGAGAAATACTTCTACGCACCCGCCATTGCTAACCGGAAGGTTCAAAACCCCTGAATGCAGGTAGAGACGTTAAAGGGTCGACACATGGCACATACACAAGAGCGGTCACATGCAAAACGCAAATGAAGTTATAGCAAACACTATTTTACTCTCAAGATGATCTGAAATTTATTAGTTAAAATTTCACGGCTATTGGTCTTTTGCGGAACGGAACGGAACTGAACGGAACGGAACATAGACTTTTTACGGAATAAAACGTACTGTTAATTTATAAAATTGACAAGGGAAGTTATCATTGCGCTTTGTTCCGTAAGTTAATATGCAAATTTAGCAACCAATTTTATTATAATAATCAACAATTATTAGTTTGAGAAACCAGGAGGGTGGACGGGTACGGAGGAGCTGGAGGCTAGTAGCGGTTCCAATAGTCAATTTCAAAAGTACATTTGTTTGTGAAATACAGGTTGCATCATGTCGTATGTCAAAACAACGTATACTTCAGCGTCTTTGTGTCAACGGAATCATCGTATCTGCATTGCGGCTTGGAAAACGATTATATTTTGAAACTGAAAGTGAATGGAAACACTGCAAGGGGAGGTAATTCTACCAAAATTAAATTATCTCCCATTTCACTGGAAGCTTCTCTAAAAGTAAAGTCTTTGCTCCGGTGAGGGGCAAATTCTTTCCTGTAAGAGTAACATCATTTTGGATGGTGCTCCTCGTCTATTAACGCAAAAGTCGTTTTGCGTTGTAAACATGGCGGAAACACATGTAGTTATATCCATTTTCTAAAAACCTAACTGATTATTATATGCAACAGTCAACAAACGCATTGTACAAGATAGAGATAAATGAGGATAGTCAACTGAAATTGTATTCATCTATTGTTAGTTTTAGTGGGAATCTTCCAAACTATTTAAATGTGAACCTTAAACAGTCAGTTAGTTCTATAATTACCAAAGGACGAGTTACACTTTACTATTGCAATGTGCCCACTGAAAAGGCCGATTTTCGAAGGTAGGCAGATAACCACAAAAACATGCAGAAATGTTAGCTATATGTTTCTAGTTTATTCTGTACGATTTCATTTTCCCGTATTTTACTGCCTTTTAGCTTAATTTTGCGGTTGAATACATGTACTGTCTGCAACATTTAACATTGAGCCTATGAGAATTTGAACCACCAACGTCCACTATGTATCCAAATTTCACCACTACAACTTTGTTCACATACTTTTTTCTCATATACATATTCATCATTATCGGGTTATATAACAGTGGTTACGAGGGTAGGATTAAACGAAAAATAAACATTTTGGGTAAATTTTCATGTATCCAACACTAGGACTAAAGGATTTATAGCAAATCGCATCAGTATATTTTGTAATTGATAAAAAATAGAGGCATTATTCGACACAACACATCTTTTTCAAAATGTTCATCTACGAGTATGTGTTCCTTATACGCCGAACCAAAATGTTCATCTATGTAGTATGTGTTCTTAATGCCCCCACCAAGGATTCCGTGTATGTGTGTGTGTGGGGGGGGGGGTCGGGGAGGGGGCGCAGCGCTGGGCCTGTGTATAGGTATGGCGTTATATGCATGTGTAAGGCGTTAGACTGAATGTCCTTCATCATCATGCTGTGATATAACCTCTAATGTTATAATGTTGCGACGTGGTCAGATGATGTATCCCTCTGCCTGAAGCCGATGCATTGTAAAATTCTGTGACCTTGAACTTTGATCAACTAACTTTGTATGAAAAGTTACTTGGATGAGCTTTTTCCTTACCTCTTTTGATATCTTTGGGGTAGGACTGATGATATTTGATCAGATCATATTCTTAAAATGTAGAACCTGCAAAGCACACTAAGTCTTTGAACTTTGCGCATCGACCAGGATTTTCACATATCTCAACACGGTTTTTGGATTCGCAACATAATTATAAATAGTTGGTCAGTCAAACGATGCAAAAAAGTCCTCATACTATTTGTAGGCTACTGTGACATATATATAAAAGTTCATTGTTCTTTTCCTTATATATTCATCATTATGTATACATTATACTAAAAACAATGGTTCAGTCAGATATTGCAAATGACGTCATACTATTTGTAGGTCAATGTGACTTGTATTTCATGCTCAAATCAATATTTTATTTCGAATTAATATTTAATTGAATCTTCATCGGACTTGGAATAATAAGTCACTTCAGCGCTGGGTCTCATTTGGTACTAAATTTAGGTCCCTGTGACCTATATTGCTTGGTTCACTGATTTTGTCTAATATTTTAAACATCTGTAGTGTCAATAAATACGTAATATTTCATACGTGTTTAATATTTGATATGATGAAGCTTTCATTATATGTATTAATAGTGAATAATGCTTAAGAAAAGAAGATGGTTGATGACCTTTTCACGCACTTGCCAGAACACAAGCGTGCAAAAGCATTTCGCCAAAAATACATTGGCTTAACAATATCGGTCGGTTATAATCGACTTCCTGTTCATATGTGTCATTATTTTCACGTAAGCAAACGCTTTACATGGTTATTATTGTGTGAATAAACACTTGGAAAATCTTCAGTTCTGAGGTTTCGTAAAAAATCAAATAAAATTTCTCCTCACTAGATGTTTTGAGCCAAAGGTAGTAAATTTGTCAGTTTGGAGGGCTGATATGTCAGCGGAATTGCTGATTATATCGAAAAACCGCAGGCAGTTAGTGTACCCCGTTCAGCACCCCATATGCAATAAACCGGAAGCCAGGTGATTCTTTGTGAAACCGCAAAGTTAAAATTGTGCTTATGTAAACTGCCAAATGTCAAGCTTTTATAAACATAAATTTTATCAAGATCGGTTGTGGGCACAAAAACAGCCAAAGTGTAACCCGTCCTTTAGATTGAGCGCTCATAGACTAAATATTGAAACAGGAAGATATGTCAGACCAAAGATTCCAAGGAATGAAAGGACCTGCAAATTTTGTAATGAAGTTGAATCTGAATCTGATTTTATTTTGTTTTGCGATCACTATGACAGACTGAGGGATGCATTATTTAAGGTATTTAATGTAGAAGAATAAAAACAGTGTTCTAATAATGAATCTGTTCCTATTAGACAATTACTTAACCCTGCAAACAGAGCCGAAGCAATATAAGTAAATATCTCCATAGTGCTACTGAATTACGTGAATAATAATACATTATTATTATTAATTTTTCTGAATAAATATTTCAGTCAAATGCAAATGTCCCTGAAAATAAACTGTCATTTTTTTATGAGTATGATAGTGCATAACTAAAACTCACATTTTCTGTGCTACTTTATAGGCTTATTGATTGTATGACATGTTTGCCATATATACATATGTCAACAAATTTGCTTTGCCTTGAATATATAATATTGTTTGTTTGATATGTATGCTTTGACATGTATGATACCACTGATGTTGTATTCAGTATTTCATTAATAAAGAATAGAATAGAATATATCCATTTTCCTTAAAAAGCTCTCCTAAATTCTTCCACTATTTTTATTTTCGACGCTGTTATGAGTTGTTTTCTTGTCTCTCAAGAACAGTGCTTTCTCTAAGCAGATTAAACAACATACAAGCTACAATGGTCCGTTCTTTCTGTCACATTATATTACCGGAAACCAAACCTAATCACCAATTGAAATTGATACCGAATCGAAAATATTGTCTGATAGCATTATCAGCGTCAATCAAACCTCCTAGATGGCGCTTTAATCAACTGCCAAACTTGAGGAGACAATTATTCTCAGAAATCATTACTATGTGCTGTATGAAGAGGGCTTATATCAAATAAAATTGCAAATCCTCCTTATTTCCCATTCAAAACATGCGTATCTGTCGGGAATAATGGTAAAAGAGAAGAGTTGTATAACCTATAGGGGACTGCGCATGACCCAACTGCCATAAACAAGAATGTTTCTTTCTGTTAACGACATTTACCGGAAATGGTATTAGACATTCCAAAGAAAATGTTATCGGAGTTTGATAGCTCTTATTTTTACCACTTTGTCTCCTCTGAGTCATTCCAATGTAAGCATGTTTGATGAATCAATGTAAGCATGTTTGATGAACTTAGTCTGACTGTTATCGATGATTCCAAAGTAAACACTTTAGGGGTACTCTAATATTTCTCTTCACACTACATATTTGAAAGAATAGTACTATTTTTAATTGACTTAATATTTTCCTTCGGCTCCTTGATTTTAATAACACATGTCATCAATACTACAAAAGCTGCGGCATTCTCAAAGCCAGAATTGTAAAATCGAATACCGTATACATGTACAAAGAGCAAGTGCATGATATTTTTAATTACATGTATAGGCGTGTATAGACACCTATACCGTTGACAAAGTGATTTGAACTAGATTAAGTCAATGCAGAGCAAGTGCATGATACATGTACTTTTAATTATAGGCGGGTATAGTCACTTTTACCGTTGACAAAGTGATTTGAACTAGATTAAGTCCATTCTTATACGACAAAACCAACAAAGTGGCATGTACGCCCAGCGAAGACTCATATCAGCCTGGGCATCCGCCCAGACTGATTAGAGTCTTCGCTGTGCGCTAAAGGGTAGCTGATAGTCTAAACTTGCAACATGCCTACAGCATAGACTCTGATATGACTGAGCGGATTCCCAAGCTGATCTGAGTCTTTGCTGGGCGCACATGCCACTTTGTTGGTTTTGTCATGTCGCAGCTCGTTAATGCCATCGTAATCCCCTCCTGCAGTGAATATAGTGTGGAAGTGTTAAAATTGCTTTTTACACGTTTCTCGCTGTCTAGCTGTGACTCCTCCATTTAACACTATGCATTGATATGTTAATTAATTAACCATAACTGCCTGATGTGAACAAAAACGCATACAAGGAATTTGCAATGCATATAGACTAAGATCAAACTGGTCCTCATGCAAAGTTTTAGCACGATAGACATGATACAGTTATTGACCTTTTGTTGAGGTGGACGTGAAATGTAGGTTAATTTTCCATTTCTGACGTTTAACTACAGATCACATCAGATTTCGATTGACATCACTTTACCATGCGACATTTAGGCGTTACGTCAAAAACCATTGAACATGAATAAATGTCTACCTCACGTGATCAGCCTCTAAACTAATTATATGAATTTTATTTGTAGATTACATAATGATTGTTCTCCTTGTTGCATCTCTTCAATTACTCTTTAAAATAATGTCAGACTTGACCAAGTAAATTTAACTGCAGTCATGACCTTTTTATGTGGAATGTAGTGGCTGTACAGTTTACTCGGAATTTGTGCTAGACTGAGCGGGTTCATCATTATTGGCGTATCAGATAGGTTGTTACCTTGACCGTCATAAGCGACCTACTGACCAGTCTCAAAATGTGCCAAAACGCATGAAACTACTACTATGCCCATGCGCGAACAGCAAAAACTAGAACTACTCTCCACAGCTGAGCAATCCAGCTACAGTTTTGATTTGTGTCTGTATATTCTAGAGAGTGAATAGATGGTGTGTGCGAACAGCAGAGGCTCTGACCAACCTGCGCGGCATGCGCAGGTTGGTGAGAACCTTTGTTGCTCGCATATGCACTAAGTCAAGTTTTGCAAGTGATGGCTGAAATAACACTTGAGATGTTGCTATAATTTAATATATGTCTGGTATTTTTCTTGCGAGTTCTCGTTATTCACGAGAAAACCCGAGGGATTATATGTTTGCCAAAAACTAAGACAGTTTGTCGGAAAATTAACCACAACCTGTCAAGAAGAAGCGACACAAAACGCTGATAATTATATTTTCGACCATGTGGGAATCTGCCAAATTTTATCATTATGTCTCAAGACAACCATATGAACGATATTGATTCAGTCTTAAAATAATAGATGCACTTTGCCTTAAAAAAGAATGCTTGAAATTTATGTTAATTATTCCATAAAAATGTCTGCTTCTTTGCTACCGGATGCTATATGTGAATGGAGTCATGGAAGGCGACACTTTCTTTTGTACTTTTCAATGAATTATAGAGATTTCTCGGTGAAATCGAAACTGGTAATCTCACTGTTTCAAACAGTGAAATTATCACTTTCGATTTCACTGTTTTAGAAATAGGACTTTTGTGAAATAGGCTCAAATTTTTTGTTGATTAATTGTCTAAATCTTATCTGGCTTGACAAAAATTACGTTACGCATGTTTGCACGTCATTACGACGTTAATGACGCCACTTAAGGCGCCAATGTAACATTGTTACTGCACGCGACGTCAGGCCGCCTAAGTCTACTGTAGGCATTCTTGCTTGGCAATTTTTATGAGATCTGTTCATCAAAATGGTATTTAAAGCTATTTTTCAGTTGCAATTTCGTTTACAACCAATATCATACCCAATAAACACGCTGGAAGCATCACATTTGACGCAAAACGGCTAGAAAAAAGTTGTGTTTCTGTCGTGATGGCTGACGCTCTTGAATAAACAGAATTATTGCGATTTTCAAGCATAAAAGAAATAGAAAATTTGACTTTTTCAGTGTAAGAAGAATTTTTATTTCACTCATGAACACCAAAAGTGGTATTTTCACTCGTGGCTTCGCCACTCGTGAAAATACTGCTTTTTAGTGTTCATTCGGTGAAATAAAAATCGATCTTACACTGAAAAAGTCAAATATCCTCTACTTCTTTTATACTTTTCAATGAATTATAGAGATTTCTCGGTGAAATCGAAACGGATAATCTCACTGTTTCAAACAGTGAAATTTTCACTTTCGATTTCACTGTTTCAGAAATAGGATTTTTGTGAAATAGCCTCAAGTTTTTTGTTGATTAATTGGCTAAATCTTATCTGGCTTGACAAAAATTACGTCACGCATGTTTGCACCTCATTACGACGTTAATGACGTCACTTAAAGCACCAACGTAACATTGTTACTGCACGCGACGTCAGGCCGCCTAGGTCTCCTGTAGGCATTCTATCTTGGCAAATTTTTCTTTATTATATACCTTTCAATGATACACCATTTCAACTGCATGTTTTCAGGCCATCTGATACAGACAGCCGTATCAAACTGACGTTTTCTGAATCCGTATCACTATCCCTTAAATCGAAGCTATGTCTGAGTTTCAGCTTCAGGCGCGTCATGTTTTAACGTGCATAGTAGGAACGAGAACCAGTCAAAGGAAACAAGTGACGTAACGTCAACAAACACGTCAAAAAGCGCGCCGTGATAGCCTAGCCGGTAGCGTTTGTCTCACGTTTGCCGCACAGGTTCTAATCCGGGTCGATGCATTAGCGCTGGCAAGTGTGAATGGTTGGCTGTTCCCTAAGGTTTATAATAAACAAATTATTATTATAGTAACTTGATCTGGCGTACTGTATCACGTCTTGTGGATGAGTTCATACCATCGGATCACCCTCGACGCAAGCGTCTCGGGTGATCCGATGATATGAGCTCATCCACTCGACGTAATACAGTACGCCAGATCAAGTTACTATTATAATAATGTGTATGTAGCAAACTTTGTTTCCAACCAACATCATACCCAATAAACACGCTGGAAGCATCACATTTGACGCAAAACGGCTAGAAAAAAAGTTGTGTTTCTGTCATGATGGCTAACGCTCTTGAATAAAAAGAATTATTGCGATTTTCAAGCATAAAAGAAATAGAAAATTTGACTTTTTCAGTGTAAAATGAATTTTTATTTTACTCATGAACACCAAAAGCAGTAGTTTCACTCGTGGCTTCGCCACTCGTGAAAATACTGCTTTTGGTGTTCATTCGGTGAAATAAAAATTGATCTTACACTGAAAAAGTCAAATATCCTCTATTTATACCGACGGTTTCGTCCACTAGTTAACTGCAAATTAAATTCGGGCTCGTTGGTCCTGCTCCACTGAGCTGGTACCCACAGACAGTGAATAGTTGCCAGTAGTCTTTGAAGTACATTTTGTACCGCCTAGGGTTGCCTTCCGGTTTCTGATGGGCTTTTAGTTTCTAAAAAAGTTAGTGTGCCAGAAATGTTAGAATGGACAAGATTTTTCTTTCTGGTGGTTAATAATTACATCGGGACCCAACAAGGCAGCGCTTAAAATGAACACATTTACTTTTATAATCTTGTGTAACGCATTTCATTGTCAAGTTTCTTGTAGCATTTTTATGAAGCTCATATCCCAAAAGAAAAGTGAAGAAAAAACAAACACAATGAAAATGCATTTTCATTTTTGATAAAAGTTTCTTGACACAGCTGCTCTTAAACATTTTTATGACTGCATAAACAGATATATGCCAATATCTGCAAGGAAGCAACTGCCAGTGAGACCACGCTTTCATAGGCTTAACATCAACCCCAGCTGATAGCCCCGGTAGAGAAATTATATGCTCCTGGTATTGGTTGTTTTATACGAGGGACGTTCGAAAAGTTTTGCAAAGGGCCTCATGACTTTGTTTAGGAGCATGCTGGGTACAACTGCTATGCATGTACTGAAAGCACTGTATTTTGTCTTTACAATGATACCAAACTCTATACAAAGACACTTTTCCTTATTGAGTTACGGCGCATTTTAATAGGTCCCAGTCATACCACTGGGCTAATTTTATATGTAAAATCTTTTCAGTGTTAAGCATTCAAATCAAATATCCTTGTAAATACCAAATTAATCTTTGTCATTTGCTTGTCCATCGTTTCCTATAATATCCATACAAATGTAAGAAGGGCGGCAACTGTTATCGATTTATTCCTTGCAAAGCAATGCGCAGTTCTTATGACGTTATTAAATTTAAGAAATATATCAGCTCTAGCAGTGAATTGTTGAGTAATAATTCACAGTTTGGAGGTCAGTTGTAAAGTGGATTATATCACGAGCGCCGAGCGCGAGTGATATATCTTCTTACAACTGACCGACAAACAGTGGTTGGTTGGTTGGTTGATTTGATGTTTAACGTCAACGGTAAACAACTAAGGTCATGTCGGGACGGTCAGTTAACCTAACCACACTATTCCTGGGCAGGCTTAGACCTCCTAAGCGGTTAACCAGTACTAAGTGCACATACTTTCGCCAGTAACTGACAACTGCCCTTCTTGAATCAGTGGAAGGAGAAACGAAAGTATGTGGCCAGACCGGGATTCGAACCCAGGACCTCTGACTTACGAGTCAGGTGCCCTACCGATTGCGCTACCCGGCCCGGCGACAAACAGTGAATTATTACTCAACAATTCACTGCTAGAGCTGAACTATTTCGATTCTAACACTCAATAAAAGCATCGCAAACGACTGCGTGATACCCCGCCACTACAAACCTTTATTACACACCGATTTTTCCAGAATTATTTTTTTTCTCTATATAACCCCAGGGCAGGGGCAACCTAACCCCACTGAACATGGATAAAAATGTTTGTCATGACACTTCATTACTCAGATCACTTATAATAAGCCTCCGATAAATCACTGACCACTCTAGTCAAAAACGATTTCAGTGATTTTAAGCATGTGGCCACAGGGTAGGGGCAGATAACCCCTAAAGGGTCAAATCACCACAAGAAGGTTTTATTGCTTCTTTCATCAGATGTATATTTCTGAAAATCTGTTTCACATGAATTTATATGGATATCATCATTTCATGCATGTATATAGCCTGGGGGGGGGGGCAGGGCAGGGCAGGAGGGACGAGATAACTCACATGGGGTAAATTTGAGCATCACTGGAAGCTTTCATCACTGTGATCGCTTGCTGTAAGTTTCAGAAAAATTGCTTCAAATTCTGATTTTATATGAAATTTTTCATGATTTTATACATGTATATAGCCCCAGGGCAGGGGCAGATAATCCGCGATGATAAAATTTCTGTGCTCATATAAAGCTTTTCTTACTTCGATCATGTTCGTGAAGTTTCATCATGATACTCCAAGTAGTAAAGGAGCTAGAGGCCAGAAACCATTTTTTGTACATTGACAAGTGCCATAACTCTGTCAGAAATTATCGAAATTTGTCCATTAACAATCCCAAGCGAGACATTCTTGATACAAACGCACATGCAAAATTCGAAGGAACTCCGTTGAAAAATACTTAAGTTATCGAACGGAAACGAAGTGCGGACGGACGGACAGACGGACGGACAGACGGACGTACATACTACGGACGGACGGACGGACGGACGGACACACGGACGGCCAACGTGAAAACATAATACCCCGTCGCTAACGTGTGGCGGGGTATAAAAACGCTAAAAAAGTATTCTTTTCATTCAAACTCTCCCAACCTTCCTGCCTGCGCGCTCATGCTCCCGCCCATATTCTTAACTGTATCTAAGGTAAGTATACGTTTTTATGGCGATTTTCGAAAGAAAAAGAGACGTAACACCGTCTAACGTCTCAAAACGTCACAAAATTACGTCAGCAATGCCAGTGACGTCAGCAATTAGTCTCACGCGCTCTGAAACAGTGAATTGTTGCAGAATAAAACACGGCAACTTTCCATTGCTTCTATAGGCGCACTGTGTTAGAATTTACGTTAACGTCATTTTTGAAAGCTTGCAGAGGCTTCATTTTTAGCATTAATTTGAATTTGTTGACAGGTTTTCGTTGACCCATGTAAATGCTCTTGCCGACAATATTTTGAATGCTAATACACTTGTTTTCATTACAAAATCATCAAATTTTAGTAGAAATGGAGTAATTGTTACAGCACAAAGTACGGATAATCCATATTCCCGGCCCTGTACGGAAGCCAGATTACAACTGATTTCCGCGATATTTACAGGACAACATTGTCTGGGCATTTTCTTTAACTAACAAAGATAAAAAGATATCAAAGACTGCTGATCTATAAATTACGGCCTACTAAAGTAAAATGTTGCAGTGCCTTTAGGGTATACCTCTTTCAAAGAAGTTAAAAATGCGTCTTTTTTTAAAAAATGCACCTTGTTTGCAGACTTCTCTTCGCATAATATGGCTTTATGTGTTTTTGCAATCAGAAGTTCTGTCTGTATGGTGGTTACCGAGAAATTACGTCATTTGCAAAACTTTCCGAACGCCCCTCGTATGTTGTTTGTTGCTTGGTCTGTTATTAATATATTGTTTGTGATGTTAAGGCTACCATGGTGACCACCTACATGGGGAATGATTGTTCACCTAGCTGCCGCTGGTGATGTATTTGGTGGTGTTTTAATTTTAAGTTGTCTTTTTTTCTACACGGTGTATTTGGTGGGATCTGGGATTGAGTTGTGTCGGTTCCTGACACTTTTCCTACCTACTTCATTCTGTGTTCTTTATTATTACAAACAAATAATACTGTCTACGTGGCGACATTATCACAACATCCCGGAGGGTCCATAGACGCTTCCGTACGCGACATATTTACGTCTGTATACTTAAACACAGGGTGTAATCGATTCCGCCAATTTTCGCTTCCTGCAGAGACTGTCCGTCATATTTGGCTTCCGTCGAGACTGTCCGCGAACTCTTGCTTCCTGCAGAGACTTCTGTCCTCGTGAAATGGCTTCCTGCCAAGACTGTCCGCATGATTCTGCTTCCTGCCGAGAGCAAGAGTCTCGGTAGGAAGCAGAATCATGCGGACAGTCTCTTCTGCAGGAAGCCATTTATCATGTACAGAAGTCTCGGCAGGAAGCAAGAGATCGCGGACAGTCTCGGCGGAAGCCAAATATGATGTACAGTCTCTGCAGGAAGCGAAAATTAGCGGAATCGATTATACCCTGTGTTAAACCCACTCAACCTGTCTTTAACCGTATTTGTTTCCAGAGCGCCCGGTCAAAAGCACTCTTTTGTCCTCTCCATGACATATAACATTTTCTCTAAGAAGATTTATCATCAAATATAAACTACAGTGGTCTGTTCTTTCTGTCACTTTATATTACCGGAAACCAACCCTAATCATCAATTGGAATGGATACTTAATCGAAAATATAGTCTGATAGAGTTATCAGCGTCAATCAACCTGCTGGATACCGCTTTAATAAAAAGCCAAACTTGGAGAGACGACTGTTCACAGAAATCATTACTGTACACTATATATAGATGGGCTATATTAAATAAAAGTGCAACTGATTCGTATTTTCCCGTCATAACACGTGTCTTTTATAGGATTTCTGATGTGCGATATAAGGGACCTGCGCATCACATATTTGCAATAAACAATAATATTTAGTTTTGTTAAGACACTGACCAGATATGGTCTTGTGTTGGGCTTACCGTGATACAACTACTATTCCCCAACGATAATGTGTTATTGACAAACATGAGCAACTCGAGTAAATGAACTAAACATATAAACATAGGGGTGACATGTAGCAACTGTATTACCGTAGTCCAGTAGCATCATAACGTTTAGCTAGATACTTGTATGTTATCTATTTCTAGAAGAATCCTAGGATCGGAGATCCAAATCCGATTAATTTTCAAAATATAACCAGAGGATTGTCCTTGGACCTTGTTACGAAATGGATCTAATCGTCCACTATGTCGTCGAGATTATTTTAATCCTTTCAATCAGTAGAGCTACAGTTTTTAGGGCAACTGTGGTAATAAAACGTTTACGGAAATTGTGACTACGTTATGCATGGGTTGTTTGTGAATACCTCTCGTGGACAGCATATTGCATGATTTTAAGGTGAATACCTGCACGAGTCTTTTGATTGTGGAAAGCGCTTTGCAAGATTTTAATGTGAGACGCATAGTATTTATACGCCTATCTTTCAATGAAAAGTTAGACGTGGCTGTTTAATTCTTGATGGATGTTATATTGTTGTGTGCCCAGATTCTGTGTTAAGACCTAGAAGGGTAAGATTTTATTATATTTATTTAGAATAGTTTGGCTAAGAATGAAAAATGTGACTTCTGATTGATATGGTATGATTATATGTGTCGACTGATTTGATTTTGTTGGCAGTGATCAGGCTGCGCATGTGTCGACCGATTTTGTTAGTAAGCATGCTGCGCATAATATTTGTATATTAGGAAGTTTTGTAAATTTCGGAAATAGTTTATATCACTGATGTTGGTTGCAATGGTGTGCGTCTATTTGACGTCCAGTGACGTCAGTTGCATTCATGTTATTGCGACGTCAGCACTTTTTATATTAGTTTCACGTATACGTGGCCTATAGAAGTTGATTGATTTGTAATGGAACTAATTTATATACTCGTGACGTCAATTGACGCCATAGCATGCACCGCATTAAGGGTTTTTTCCATAAGTTATAATGGTAGCATTTGGTCATCATGCGTTTGATTTGCCTTCATTAGACGGCGTCATATGGTATAACATCATTGATGTCATGATGTCAGATCAAACGTTATGATCCCAAATGTGTGAGAAACGCTTATTCAGCTATTATCTTCTATGGCAAATGGTATTACGCTTAGTTTAAAGAAATGAATTAAAACATATGCGAGTTAGATTTTGGTCAATCAATTTAATGTAAATAGGACATTGTTTAGATTATTCATGTTTTATGTTTAGATTATTCATGTTTTATGTGGGGTATGTCATGGTAATGCCTGTTGACGTCAGTATACTTCTTGACAATGTTTGACGTCAGATCCTTTGACGCACATGCGTGGTAGGATCTACGTTTCTTCATTGGCGGAAGTGGTAAGCACACTTTTAGCTTTACATCGTGAGCGCGAGTCGTGTCTAGTGACACGGCTGGCGTGTGCACGTTATGCTCGGCATTCGCCGAGGGCGTTGTATGGTATTTCCAAGACAGGCCCACGTCTTGCGTATTGTTATTATGTAGTTACAATGTATTAAGTGTAAGTTCGTTATTTTTAGGCACATCAAGTCCGGCAGTCAGCTGTTAGGGCTTAGAGCCACGTCTCACCTGGAGATTCGATTTACGTCTCCAGGTTAATACCAACCCGGGTAGAGGCAGTTACAACGCCGTTTGTGCAAGGTTCCCAAGCAGAGGCGGGAAGCACAAAATGTAGGCGGAAGTGGTTAGCACAGTTTTGCCAGATTCTGTGATAAGATCTGAAGGTCACATCAAGTGTGGGACAGTGTTCGTCCACTAAGGTGTGTTAATATATATAGACTGGTCCCTGGTACGATCCAGGGAGCGACCAGTATATAATCGTGCACGTGTAATTATAAGTTGGTGTTCCTCAGGATATATGGACTGGCCCATGACATGATCCAGGGAACGACGAAGTGAAGTCTACCAACATAAGGCCTTGTTTTTTTGTATGAGCTCAAACTAACGTTTTTTTGTTCTTTGTGTTTTCCTTTAGTTCATGGCGCTGAGCCGAGTACGGTGTTGACGTCAGACGGTAATCTATTTGCGTATTGTACGCAAATCGATTACAGATTTGAAACAAACACCTTACTTGGGCCAGCGACATGAACTAATATGTGTTGTATATTATTGTAATTGTGACAGTTGTAAATTGTATTGTTGTATATAAAATTTACATTATATATAAACTTAAAAAAAATTCTAACGTTGTTAGAGTTTCCTTGTTAGTGTATTACACTAGTAGATAACCCTTTAACCGGAAGTCACCCTCCGCCGTCCTGGCGACGCATAAGGCTCTACACCCGTGTCGACCGAGTGTAAAACCTTCTGCGTAACATGGTGTCAAGAAGTAACGGGATTTGACTTCTGGTTAATATCTGCCAGTGTAAGACATTGACAATATATACAGAATCTAGGCACAATTTTGTCAGACATTTTTTTTATTATTATTGACTTTCTGATTGTTCTTTTCTAAGGTGACGTAAGGCTGTGAATTTTAGGGGAGCAATTTTGCCACTAAATTCTTTGTAAATGTAACCTACACTCAATTAAGGTCAACTATCCTTATTCCCTGCGTGATGAAGTGCGATAGCCCATGCATTAATTTGTGATAAAATGTAACAGGTTGCATGTCTGAGTGGGGAAACTGAGGTATATAGACCTGAATTGTCTTGGCACGGATGATACATATTTAGTTTTAAGGTCCGTTTGAGTACCTTGGCACTGCTGTTGCATGACAATCTGTTAGTTCATTAATTCAAACGTTTGTACGTAGTGTCGTAACCGTTACTGAGGTCCATTTTATGTCCTGATTTAGTAACGTAGGTCACTCGTAACGTTATGTAATATCGTTACAATGAATTAAACCTAATAGCGGAATCTTAAGTTTGATTTACAGTTGGTATCTTATATGGTTTTGTAAGGTAGGACGTACAGTTGTCGTGTCAGTGTTAATACGTTGCGTTACATACGTTACGTTTGTATATCCGATACGCTAGATCAAGTTGGGCGTAATTGTAATGTGTGTTATTTACGTCATCTAATTACGTCATCTAATAGTGAAAAGTAATTCTCGGCAAAGTCAACGTCAGTTTATGACGTCATTTCCGGTCTGTTATGAACGTAACTTTAATGGCTACGTCCAGATCGCGAGTATACTAATTAATCAACGTTTTAGTTGGATTAGTTTGATATTATTATTGTTAACGTTTTAGTTAACGTGTGTGACTATAAGTGAACATCGGTTTCAGATAAGTTAACGTGAGCATTACGTTAAGCGTCATGGATCAGTTAGTTAAGACGGGAAGGGAGTTAGGTTATGAAGGGCAGGCATTGCAGGAATTTGTAAAGCAACAGCAAGAGACTGAAAGGGCAGAAAGGCACGCGGTAAGGGAACTTGATAAAGAGAAGATCGCGGCGGAGAAAGAAAAGCTTGCGCAGGCCGATAAAGACCGGGAAATTGAGTTAGCTAGGATCGCGCAGGCCGATAAAGACCGGGAAATTGAGTTAGCTAGGATCGCGCAAGCCGAAAAAGATAGGGAAATTGAATTGGCTAGGATCGCGACGGAAGAAGCTAAGATTGCGGCGGATAGGGAAATCGAGATGGCGCGGATTGAAAGTATAGAGCGGCAAGCCGAGAAAGATAGGGAAGCTAGGTTGTCTCAAGTCGAAAGCGATAAGGAAGCAAAGTTGTCGAGCGAGGTCGAGTTAGAAAAGTTGAAGTATAGTTTTGAATTGCAGCAACGCGAGTTAAAGAATCAGATAGATTTGCAGAAGGTAACGTTTAGGGTTGAATTAGAAAAACAGAAGTCTGAAAAGTTAGCGCATGCGCGAGATCCCAAGTTACCGTATTTTGATGAAAGTAAGGACAAAATGGATAGTTACTTATCAAGGTTTGAGAAATACGCGACGGCGAATAAATGGGATAAAAACGTTTGGGCTGCATATTTAAGCGCATTACTTAAAGGTCGCGCGCTTGATGTCTATGATAGATTGTCTGTAGATGATGCAGCAGATTATGACAAGTTGAAAGATGCGTTGTTAAAGAATTTTGATATGACTGAACGCGGATTTAGGAAGAAATTTCGCTATGATAGGCCTGAAAAGTCCGAAACGTTTATTCAGTTTAGTAGTAGACTTAGGTCGTATCTTAATAAATGGTTAAAAATGGCGAAAGTAGACCAGTCTTACGAAGCTGTTTGCGATTTTTTCGCTAGAGATCAGTTTTTAGAATCCTGTAGTAAAGAACTATATGTTCATTTGAAACCGAAAACATTCACGAATCTAGGTGAGATGGCTAGGGAAGCAGATCTATTTGCAGAAGCACGTGGCGGTGTCTACGCTTGTGTTAATAAGGGGCAGCGTGATAGTAAGGGCGTAACTCAGAGTAGATCTGATAATAAGCCGAGTGCGAAGCCAGAGATAAAATGTAGTATTTGTGGTAAGGGACATTTAACATATAAATGTTTTAAGAATCCCGATAGGAAGCAAGCATATAGTGCAGAGGTAGGTGCAAGTGCAAGCGGGTATAGCGGAAGTAAGGGGAGTAGTTATGCACCGAAAGATGAGACACAAAGATCACAGAGTAAGAGCGATACTGTACAGACGAAGGGTAGTAATTCAGATCGTGGCCGTGGTCGGGGTTATTCCCGCGGACGTGGTCGGGGTGGCGGACATCAAATGAGCTTTTGTAAAACTACAATGAATAGGTCTCATGAAATTGAAGGTCTCTATAAGAGTAAGGAAGAAAGTCCATTAATCGATGATAGCATGGATAGGGAAGGTGTCTGTTACTTTTTAAGGTCGCGATTACCAACAGCGCAGGGTACGGTTAATGGTAAGACAGTTGTAGTTTTAAGGGACACAGGTTGTACTGGGTGTGTTGTTCGTAGAAACTTGGTTTCTAATGATCAGTTACTTGGTAGAGAATCTGATGTAACTTTGATTGATGAATCTACCCAAAGGTATCCCTTAGCAATGGTTGACATAGATTGTCCATTTTTCACTGGAAAAACTGAGGCATTGTGCATGGAAGATACATTGTATGACCTGGTTATTGGAAATATTGACGGGTCAAAACTTCCCGATATGTCCCATTTTGCAATGGCGGCAGTGACTAGGTCACAAGCTAAGCAAGGTGAAGAGGTCTATAGGAAACTTAAAGTTCCTGATCAAATTATTGCTAGTGATAAGGAGGCATTGAAGCAGGCCCAAGTTGTTGACCCTAAATTGAATGGCATAAGGCAAAGAGTGGAATCTGGGAATGTGACTATTAGTCGTGGATTGAACCGAGGTGAAACTAAGTTTATCCGAAAGAAAGATTTATTGTATAGGCAGTTTACTAAGGGAAACAAGGTCACTTTGCAACTTATTATCCCTGAAGGTTTTCGTGAAAAGGTGTTAAGATTGGCGCACGAAACCTTAATGTCAGGTCATTTGGGCATAAAGAAAACTATGGATAGAGTGTTGACTGAGTTCTTTTGGCCTGGAGTTTGTGGTGATGTGGCAAGGTTTTGTAAATCTTGTGACATATGTCAAAGGACTATTCAAAAAGGTCGTGTCACTAAGGTTCCTTTAGGAAAGTTGCCACAGATTGACACACCATTTAAACGAGTCGCTGTTGATATAGTTGGACCGATAGAACCTCGTTCTGACAGGAAATCCCGCTATATTTTAACAATGATAGACTATGCGACGAGATATCCCGAGGCGGTAGCGTTACCCGGCATTGAAACGGAACGCGTAGCCGAAGCGTTAGTTGAGATGTTCAGTAGATTAGGAATACCGAGTGAAATGCTAATCGAGCATGATAGTAAGATCACGATTGACGTCATGAGAGAGGTTAGTAGGTTGTTGTCGCTTCAAGATCTGACAACTATTCCTTATCAATCTACTAGTAAAGGACCCGTGGAGAAATTCCATGATACATTGAAGCAGATATTACGTGAAATGTGCGTAGAACGTCCGAATGACTGGGACAGGTATCTCCCAGCATTATTATTCGCAGTAAGGGAAGTTCCGCAAGAGTCATTAGGTTTTTCCCCGTTTGAACTGTTGTATGGACGTAATGTTAGGGGTCCTATGCAAATATTAAAGGAATTGTGGTCTGTAGAGGAAACTGACCAACGTGCGTTATTGACGTATCAGTACGTTATTGATCTAAAAGAACGTTTAGAGAGAACGTGTAAGTTAGCACAGGATATTGTCCGGAAAATGGACGTAAAGCAGAATGCTTATTATGTTAAACGCGTGAGGTCGCGTAAGTTTGACGTCGGAGACAAAGTACTTTTGCTACTCCCGAATGAGTGCAATAAATTGTTACTTCAATGGAACGGGCCATATGAAGTTGTCGAAGTAGTCAATTCAATGAACTACAAGATTAACGTCAAGGGCGTCGTGAATACTTATCCTGCTAACATGATTAAGCAGTACGTTCAACGTCAAAAGAACGTGTCGTCTGCAGTTGTTAATGCACGTGACAATGTTGGATCAGAGGATCACAGTGATCCGAATGTCCAAAGAGTTAACATTTGTACGTCAGAGGACGTATCCCAATATAACTTCATACGTGAAAACGTAAAGCCCGACGACGTAACGTCGATTCAGAAAGCAAACATGGAAGAACACGGTGGCGATAGTAGATTAGAGGCAGAGGCAACGGATCCTGTGGGATCTGTCGTGCGAAGTAGGTGTAATGTCAAAGACAACGTTAATTTTACGTCTGATACACTTAAAGGTGGCGATTTCCACCTAGTGTTCGATCAGACTTACCCATACTTCCCCATTCCATTTGAGGCACGACAGGTACGACACAGAGAATTGATTGACTTTGGGATTAGGTAAATCTGTTGCCAAGATAATTTGGGGGCGGACTACCTTAGTAGGTAGTTTGGCCACGTTATGCATCGCACCGTTGTTGTGTATATAGCTAGTTTTCCAGTTTTGACATAGCCTACGATTCGATCGCATTTCGTACTATTTCAGAAAAGAAACATTGTTATGTTTTTTTCTCCCTAAGGGGAAACCTATGTTACGAAATGGATCTAATCGTCCACTATGTCGTCGAGATTATTTTAATCCTTTCAATCAGTAGAGCTACAGTTTTTAGGGCAACTGTGGTAATAAAACGTTTACGGAAATTGTGACTACGTTATGCATGGGTTGTTTGTGAATACCTCTCGTGGACAGCATATTGCATGATTTTAAGGTGAATACCTGCACGAGTCTTTTGATTGTGGAAAGCGCTTTGCAAGATTTTAATGTGAGACGCATAGTATTTATACGCCTATCTTTCAATGAAAAGTTAGACGTGGCTGTTTAATTCTTGATGGATGTTATATTGTTGTGTGCCCAGATTCTGTGTTAAGACCTAGAAGGGTAAGATTTTATTATATTTATTTAGAATAGTTTGGCTAAGAATGAAAAATGTGACTTCTGATTGATATGGTATGATTATATGTGTCGACTGATTTGATTTTGTTGGCAGTGATCAGGCTGCGCATGTGTCGACCGATTTTGTTAGTAAGCATGCTGCGCATAATATTTGTATATTAGGAAGTTTTGTAAATTTCGGAAATAGTTTATATCACTGATGTTGGTTGCAATGGTGTGCGTCTATTTGACGTCCAGTGACGTCAGTTGCATTCATGTTATTGCGACGTCAGCACTTTTTATATTAGTTTCACGTATACGTGGCCTATAGAAGTTGATTGATTTGTAATGGAACTAATTTATATACTCGTGACGTCAATTGACGCCATAGCATGCACCGCATTAAGGGTTTTTTCCATAAGTTATAATGGTAGCATTTGGTCATCATGCGTTTGATTTGCCTTCATTAGACGGCGTCATATGGTATAACATCATTGATGTCATGATGTCAGATCAAACGTTATGATCCCAAATGTGTGAGAAACGCTTATTCAGCTATTATCTTCTATGGCAAATGGTATTACGCTTAGTTTAAAGAAATGAATTAAAACATATGCGAGTTAGATTTTGGTCAATCAATTTAATGTAAATAGGACATTGTTTAGATTATTCATGTTTTATGTTTAGATTATTCATGTTTTATGTGGGGTATGTCATGGTAATGCCTGTTGACGTCAGTATACTTCTTGACAATGTTTGACGTCAGATCCTTTGACGCACATGCGTGGTAGGATCTACGTTTCTTCATTGGCGGAAGTGGTAAGCACACTTTTAGCTTTACATCGTGAGCGCGAGTCGTGTCTAGTGACACGGCTGGCGTGTGCACGTTATGCTCGGCATTCGCCGAGGGCGTTGTATGGTATTTCCAAGACAGGCCCACGTCTTGCGTATTGTTATTATGTAGTTACAATGTATTAAGTGTAAGTTCGTTATTTTTAGGCACATCAAGTCCGGCAGTCAGCTGTTAGGGCTTAGAGCCACGTCTCACCTGGAGATTCGATTTACGTCTCCAGGTTAATACCAACCCGGGTAGAGGCAGTTACAACGCCGTTTGTGCAAGGTTCCCAAGCAGAGGCGGGAAGCACAAAATGTAGGCGGAAGTGGTTAGCACAGTTTTGCCAGATTCTGTGATAAGATCTGAAGGTCACATCAAGTGTGGGACAGTGTTCGTCCACTAAGGTGTGTTAATATATATAGACTGGTCCCTGGTACGATCCAGGGAGCGACCAGTATATAATCGTGCACGTGTAATTATAAGTTGGTGTTCCTCAGGATATATGGACTGGCCCATGACATGATCCAGGGAACGACGAAGTGAAGTCTACCAACATAAGGCCTTGTTTTTTTGTATGAGCTCAAACTAACGTTTTTTTGTTCTTTGTGTTTTCCTTTAGTTCATGGCGCTGAGCCGAGTACGGTGTTGACGTCAGACGGTAATCTATTTGCGTATTGTACGCAAATCGATTACAGATTTGAAACAAACACCTTACTTGGGCCAGCGACATGAACTAATATGTGTTGTATATTATTGTAATTGTGACAGTTGTAAATTGTATTGTTGTATATAAAATTTACATTATATATAAACTTAAAAAAAATTCTAACGTTGTTAGAGTTTCCTTGTTAGTGTATTACACTAGTAGATAACCCTTTAACCGGAAGTCACCCTCCGCCGTCCTGGCGACGCATAAGGCTCTACACCCGTGTCGACCGAGTGTAAAACCTTCTGCGTAACAGACCTGTCCTGTAACTGATTTTTCATAAATGACCTCCCAGATGCAACCAATGTTCGTATAAAACTTTTCGCAGATGATGGACAAATTTACAGTAGTGTTGATACAGAAAAAAAGGGGGGTGGGGCGAGCGGGCGGGCTAGGATGTATCAAAACCCTGAACCATTATCTAACATCAGTCCAAGTATTAGTATCAACTGAGTCCATCATGGCACTGTGAAATTATGCCTTCATAAATATAAAACTTTAACCAAAATCTTTAAGGCAAAATTCTTAGCTGATGACCTTGATTTTAAGGTCACCCAGTGGGGTAAGTATATAATGTTTTGTAAAAACTCAAAAAAAGTGTCTAACATAAGTTCAAGTGTAAATTAAATCTATGTTAAGCATTATGAATCATTAAGCAATTAGAAAACTTTAATAAAGACCAAAATTCCTAAGTCCCTGACCTTGACATCAAGGTCACTGAGCGGGGCTGGGGTAGTACTCTGTAAAACTTTGGACTAATATCTAACTACAGTGCAAATACAAAAAAGAATTCATCTATGGGTTCAAGAGCTATGTGTCTTTAAAAAACTTTAACCAAAACATCCAATTAATAAAAAGAAAATTTTCTAAGTCCATGACCTTGACATCAAGGTCGCTGAGGGGTGGGGTTAGGTAGTACCTTGGAAAAGTTTGGACCAATATCTAACTACAGTGCAAGTATCAAAGGAATCCAGCCATGGGTTAAGGAGATATTGGGCTTAATAAAATTTTTACCAAAACATCCAGTCAAAAAAAAACTCCAAATTTTCTAAGTCCATGACTTTGACATCAAGGTCACGGAGTGGAATGGGGGTGGTACCCTTTTATCTTTTAAACTTTGGACCTATATCTAACAACAATGCAAGTATCAAAAGAATCCATCCATGGGTTAAGTTAAGGAGATATAGGTCTTTGAAAAACTTTAACCAAAACATCCAATCCGGACGCCGACGCTGACGCCGATGCGGACGCTGACGCGGACGCCGACGCCAGGGTGACAACAATAGCTCTTCCTGAACTTTCGTTCAGGCGAGCTGAAAAAAGGAAATTCTCCAAGAAAACATTTCAAAAGCAGAATGTTGGCTCGTATCTGGGAAATGTTTTTCAACGAAAAGTAATGTCATCATCTGCATATTGGATAACGAAATACAGTTGGCATGCTTAATATTTATATTTATAGTTATATCAAAATCGGTCCATAAAACGGCGCTAGAGGAATGCCAATGTATTTTCTAAACATAGCAACTGTGACATTGACCTTAGAATTCTGTATCACGAACCTGTCCAAGATATTGTCACCCTGAACATTTGGGTGAAGTTATGTCGACATCTGCATTTAAATAAAGGGGCTACAGCGATGACAAAGTGTTTTTTTTTTTTCTAAAAATATCAAATGTGACCTTGACCTTAGATCTCTAATGCTGAAACATGGCCCTGTCTAAGATATTGTCATAATCAATATTTGTGTGAATTTGTATTAAAATGGGTCCATAAATAGAAAAATGCTAGAGCGTGACAAAATTTTCTTCTAAAAATAGCAACTGTAACCTTGACCTTCACTCTACCAACCTGAAACGCGAACTTGTTTTAGGTATTGTCATACCCAATATAGCTGTGATGTTATTTTGGTTAAATCGGTTTATAAATGAAGTCATTACAGCGATGACAAAAGGTGAGATGTACATAAGGCACGGAAATATGGTCATGATATGTATGTCATTTAAGGGGACATCATTCTGCAATAATGACCTGGATCAAACTTCCTTTGTTCCTTTGTGACCAGTGATACCATGCTTTACACATGCGAACAGGTGAATACATTTTACTATTTCATTTATATACGCCCACACCTGTAGTAAACAACAAGTTTACGCTATTGCCTATCAACAATATTTTGGCTGTTCTAACAATCATATGACGCCCTTCAGTGAAACTGCTCAGTTTTTGCATTACTGTTAATGGAAAATATTTTACAAAAGCATCCAAAAACTTGGATTTTTCGTATTCTGTTATGTATAGTTATAGGAATCATTAGGACATAAGTTCAATTGATCGTACTTTCAACGTTTTCGAGAAAATAAGCAAAACCCCGTTTGCACTTGGAAATTCCTGCATCAAATACTGTAGGAGGAGTTGCGGAGACACAAACAGTACTACAAAGTGTGAAATATGGTGAAAAATATATATGTCATTTTAGGGGATATAATTCTGCATAATAACCTGGATCAAAGTTCCATTTCCTTTATGCACCTGTCCAATGCATGTCTGAAATATGTTGCAAGTTTCAAATTCCTGCGTCAAATACTGTAGGAGTAGATGCGGAGACACAAACAGTACATCAAAGTGTGACGGACGGACAAGGGCAAAACTATATGCCCCTCCCCACTTTGTGGTCGGTATTTTGGTGGTTTATACTTTCTTTTGTTGCATTCCTTGGATATCTTCTTCGGTATTTAAGAAATCCATACAAATATCTTAGCCCTGAGTTTGACTGCAATCCCAGTTTAGAATTTTGTTTTATTTTCAATTTGTATAAGATCATTTTCCAGTGCTAGACTTTTAAATGTGCTGAGACTAACTAAGTCTTACATGTGGTTCTAGAACAATAACTTTGTTAATGCCATAATTGTTATTTCCCCCACGTTTTAGTATTTTGAGCCTAGAATGGTTTCGTCTGTATGTCCTGCGTCCATCCATACTTCCTACCCATTCGATAAATTGATCATTTATTCACGGAATTAAAACTTGTGTTTTTGATGATGGATTTACATTGAATTTGGCATTGGTCTTGAGACTCTTTCATGTGGGACTATTTATGGGAGAATTTCGATCATGTGATTTTTGATTGGATTATATAGCACTTGTCACTGTACCAAGTCAACCAACGTTAATTTTGCTTAACACTCCACCGGGGACCTTGGAAGATGTTTGAACATTTGCCTTCATTTTTAAACACATTCGTCATCAACCGGCGTATGTTATAACATGTTTTAGACATTTTTTCTCAATTCCCATAACGATGTTCTTCAGGAGGCCGAATGAATGCAAACTGTTTGCACAGGGAGTTTAAACTACAGTCAAACCTGTCTTAAGAGGTCACCCAATGGAAACACAAAAATTGGCTGCATAAGACAGGTGACCCCTTAATACAGTTTCATTTGCACTGTATGTGGGTTCAAGGGACACCGAAAAGGTAGCCTCTACAGACAGGTGGTTCCTCGATGGAGGTGACCACATAAGCAGGTTTGACCGTATATCAAACTCGTGTAATTATGTTGAAAAAAATGGCCCGGCGTCAGCTGTCTTTAGTTCCTGTGATCCCAGCTGAACGTCTTTTCATCGTCATATATAAAAAATATATTGTCAGTACCTTGTCTGTCGATGCAAATATATGCAAATGCAAACGGCATCCCCAATATTTTCTCAAAGTTGGTGAGAGGTAGAAGATTTTCGAATTGCTCATTCTTAATTTTCATCCTATACATAACAACATCAAAATTTTGCAAAAATGTGAGGCTTTGCATAAAAAAAGTTTCTATACAAAAAAGGACCTAATATATGTCATTTTCACCTCTTAATTACAAGGGAGTCAAAGTTGGCTGTTGGAATTCCCGTATAGTTTAACGTAATAGAACATGTGGCCAATGTATGCTATCCCTAGAACAAAATTTGCATAATTGATTGAAATTTTATTCTGAATCCATTTTTTCTACTTTTTGTTTCACCCATATATTATCAAATTTTAAGACATATACATTTTACTCGCAAAATATATTTATTTACAACATAGTACCACCTGACCAGTGATACCATGCATTACACATGCGGACAGGTGAATACATTTTACTATTTCATTTATATACGCATCGTCATATATAAAAAAATATATTGTCAGTACCTTGTCTGTCGATGCAAATATATGCAAATGCAAACGGCATCCCCAATATTTTCTCAAAGTTGGTGAGAGGTAGAAGATTTTCGAATTGCTCATTCTTAATTTTCATCCTATACATCACAACATCAAAATTTTGCAAAAATGTGAGGCTTTGCATAAAAAAGTTTCTATACAAAAAAGGACCTAATATATGATTTTCACCTCTTAATTACAAGGGAGTCAAAGTTGGCTGTTGGAATTCCCGTATAGTTTAACGTAATAGAACATGTGGCCAATGTATGCTATCCCTAGAACAAAATTTGCATAATTAATTGAAATTTTATTCTGAATCCATTTTTTTCTACTTTTTGTTTCACCCATATATTATAAAATTTTAAGACATATACTTTTACTCGCAAAATAATATAATAGTTCAATATTTATTTACAACATAGTACCACCTGACCAGTGATACTGTCCAGTTAGGCTATTGTGACAGTGACGTCACTGTTTGTTTACTTTTTTGGATTATGTCTATTGTTCAAGGCGGGGATGTTAAGTTTCCATATAAGCGATATAGTTATTAATTACAACTTCTTAAGGTAATTAGAAATTGTGGCCTAGTGGTTAAACAGAGGTACACGTGTAGAAGGTTTGTTGTGTCACACATGAAAACGAAGGTTCGAACCTAGACATCGTTTTTTTTTTTTTTATTACTTTTTTCCTTATCTATTTTTATTATTGTATTTATTTATTTATTTTCATTTCTGTGTATGTTTGTTTCAGCATATGGTGCTGAGGTACTGCTTTGCTAAAATAAATGTACACACCAGTTATATAAGATATATTAGACAAAACGAACAGATGTTGAATGAATATCACGGGGGTTGTCGTGGTCGGGCGATGGGTAACTTTCAGTGCCGGGTGTCCTACAAATTTGGACAATAGTAGGACAAGGGCTTACTGCACTTGCAGTAGGTGCGGATGTGGTCTATTTGGTCATTTTCTCTCCCCCATCAGATCTCTTTTTTTTCTCATTCTCTCTCGGACGACTTGATATAGACTGAAATACTGCCTCCAGGAGCCGTTCAACCCAAAAGAACCAACCAACCGTTAGTATGTTTGGAATAAAACATAAAACAGATCAAAAATGAAATAAGAGGCAGATAAAAGATTAAGATATAAGACTGGAGAACTGAAGGCATCAAATCATAAAGTTTCATTCTAAATAAGAGAAAGAAAAAAAATGTTAATTTGAAACTAACAGGGATTCGAACCTGACACTTTCTGTCTGCGAAGTCGCCACGGTACCTCTACACTACAACACATTGCCTAATAAAAGACGGTCAATTTAATACCTTGTTAAATTCACAGGCTGAACATTTTATGATACGCTACGGTTTCACCTTTTGCAAAATAATGGTTCAGTCTGTTTACATTCTGAGTATCCTAACTGGACAGTACCATGCATTACACATGCGGACAGGTGAATACATTTTACTATTTCATTTATATACGCCCACACCTGTAGTAAACAACAAGTTTACGCTATTGCCTATCAACAATATTTTGGCTGTTCTAACAATCATATGACGCCCTTCAGTGAAACTGCTCAGTTTTTGCATTACTGTTAATGGAAAATATTTTACAAAAGCATCCAAAAACTTGGATTTTTCGTATTCTGTTATGTATAGTTATAGGAATCATTAGGACATTAGTTCAATTGATGGAACTTTCATCGTTTTCGAGAAAATAAGCAAAACCCCGTTTGCACTTGGTAGCAAACGGACTATACACTTTAATGCTGCAAAATGCAAAGTTCCCGTCCAAACGCATGATTGTATAAGCGTGGGACTGTAGTTCTTCACAATGTCATAGCCGTAAATATTTAGAAAATTCGGACACTTTGTTTGTCGTAAAAATGGAACAGCTTGGTTATGCGTTCAAAAGCTGCAGATGATATTGGCAAACAGTGTAGACCCTGATCAGACTGCTCCCTTAGGAGCAGTCTAATATGGGTCTGCACTGTTTGCTCAGACCTACATGCCCCAATATAAAGAGTTTTGACGGTCAAACATATTTTTCCTGATCAATCCCGTGTTGATACAATGATCCTCCGCAATTTTCGAGACAACTGACCAATCTTAAAGCATTACTTTGAACCAGTGATATAATTTACTTTGTCTGGCATTTCTCGCGAGTTCTCGTTATTCAACTGAAAGCCCGAGAGATCAACTGTATGTCAGAAAGCAAGACTGCCAGTTGAAAAATTAACCATAATCTGTCAAGAAAAAGCGACACAAAACGCCGATAATTATATTTTCAGTCATGTGGGAATGTGCCAAAATTTATCATTTTTTCTCATGAGAAACAGATCAAGAAAATGAGTTTAGCTGGATTTCTACAATTGTTTCAGTACTTAACACAAGCACATGACTTTGTAATGACGTCGTATGGGCGTCGATGCGACGTAATGCCGTCGTACTGACATCATCATTGACGTCGATGAGACGTCATTTCGACGTCATATGCCTGCTGGGATAGTTTGAGAACGAGATTAGTGGTAAAGTTGTGGCATGGTGAAAAAAGGCATATAGTCTGCAGACCAAGTACATGGTCGAATACTAATGTACACTGGCAGCCTAGGTATATTTTATGGGCATATCTGATCTTTCAAAGCTCGTAGAAACCCCCATTTTGGCTCAGACTTTATGAACTTTGGCAACATTGTTCTCCTCTATTGGCCCAACTAAACATTAACCCTTTTTTTGACCAGTGGACTTGTCCATTCTTATCATTTAGATAATCCCATTACTAGTTTTAGGGGTTTCTGGTGAATATTTTCACTTTTATTGTACTTTGCATAGAAATTCCTGTAAGCAAACAATGTAGACCCTGATCAGACGCCGCGTTTTGCGGCGTCTGAACTGGGTCTGCACTGTTTGCATAATGTCCCCAAAACGGGTATCCGGTCTAAAAAGGGTTAACCGCTGAGTGACCACCTGTTTGGGAAAGAGCTGCTCATTTGGTTTACCGTGCGTCTTTCGTGAACTTTTTATTCAATTTTTGTGTGTGTACTTCTTTCCCGCTTGGTTTTAAAGCAGCATGTGGGATTTGGTTTTATTAATCTTGATCATTGCCTATCTTTTTACTTTACTGTGAGTAAGCTAGGAAAGCTATTACATTTTACTCTCAATTTCGTTTGGCGTAAGTATTTCGAAAACCGGTATTCAGGGTGGGTGATCACCACAATATGTGTTCCTCCAACGCCTGCAGTTCCAACGGGCTTCGGTCCTCTGCACCGTCTCAATTTGATAGGAGTGAGTTTTTGTGTATGGGTTCCAACTAGGTGCTACATGGCAGAGCCAAGTCAAAAGGTTTACAATTTATATGTGGCGTGCCCTAGACCAACGACGAACAGACAAGAGTCTTGTAATGTTGTACAATGTCTCATATAACCCTGGTTGCTGTTTCCCCATCTGAGTACCTATTCAGTAATTTAATACTAGACAAACAATACGTTTCCATCCACTTTCATACAGACAGATCCCAACTTTAAAAAAAACAAAAACAAAACAAACAAAAAAACAGGTTCACATTTTCCCTAGGTCTGTTATTCATTTGAATGCCCTACATGCCTATATATATGTCCTTCCCACTTTGGCGCAGTTCGGCAGTGCTATCTACCAGGTAATCCATGTATCTCCCTAAAACAGTCATTAGTTTATCTTTAAACTATATAAGCACTCTTTTTCGCACTGTACAAAGTCGTCTAAACCATTTTCCTATACTTTTGTTACTTTTGTTTCAGCTAGCCCCTTTTAGCAACAGATAGATAGATACACTTCCCTTTTTTTTTGTTACAGCTGACCTCTTTCAGGTAGTAAGGTAAGGTAAGGTAGGAGTAAAGGTAAGGGTAGGTAAGGTAAGGTAAGGTAAGGTAAGGGAAGGGTTGGTGGGTGGGGTGGGGTTGTGTTTGGGATGGGATAGGGGTAAGGGTAGGGTAGGGTAGGGTAGGGTAGGGTAGGGTAGGGTAGGGTAGGGTAGGGTAGGGTAGGGTAGGGTAGGGTAGGGTAGGGTAGGGTTAGGGGTAGGGTAGGGTAGGGAGGGTAGGGTAGGGTAGGGTAGGGTAGAGAAAGTTTAGGGGTTAGGAGTTAGGGGTAGGGGAAGGGGCTAGGGTAGGGGGTAGGGTAGCTTCTCAAAATATTTCTGATTTGCTCAGTCAAATAAACTGCAATAGTGACACTCAGTGCACCACCCTGATTCTCAAAATCCATGCCTGAATTCGGTTAAGGTCTCTTTGTCAGGTGTCACTGTTATGCTTTGTCAAAATCATATGAATTCTCAAATCGATATGGAAGCCCCAACTAGCTCAGAGGTTGTCGGAAGAAGGAGGACAAAAAGTGTTCTAAGGGAAGCAACTCATTTTTGACTAAGCGGAAGTGCGTGCGCCTATGACAACAAGACGCCATTGGCGGACTAGGATTACAATCTTCACAAATTTTTCTCATTTAGTATACAATTATGATTCTCCCAGAAGAGCCTGTAATGCAAGATGTTCCTAAAATTATCCAGGTGAGAAACGGTTGCGGGACGACACGTACAACATGGGGAATTTCGAAGTTTCAATGCATTTGCTGATTATTTAGACAAGTGCCCCACGCATTTTCGTAGCGAACCAAAATTCGTACATCTGTATTTTAGTTAAAAACTTGCTGCTGCTTCTACAGCACCGTCATATCTTTATGGTATTAACTGTTTGAAGAGACCTGCTTTTCTTTCTATGTAAAAACAGACTGCAAGAACAACATTTACCTCTATCAATATGAAAAAGAAAGAGGCTAGGGTAAAAAAAAACACAGGTCTGTAAACAGTTCAAAATGTAGGGCAGATGAATTCAATATACAGTTTTTTTAATCATCTCATTTGAAATATGGGTTATGACTCATTTCTTTATCAGATCTTTAAATGTCCCTTGCTTTATAAATCCCTTTATTTTAAATGGGACGATTAATGGTAACGGGTCGTTTCGGCCTTATTCCCGTTCGGCCCTGGGTCGTTTCGGCCTTATTCCCGTTCGGCATGGGTCGTTTCGGCATGGGTCGTTTCGGCCCGATTTCCGGGGTGGGTCGTTTCGGCCCAATTTTAGTGGGTCGTTTCGGCCTGACTTTTTTCCCATAGTTGTAATAGACAAAAATGTGTCTTTATCCCAGTCATATCTATCTATCTATCTGGCCTGCATATATATCATATATCTATCTATCTGTATGGCCTGCGTATGTATGTATGTATGTATGTATGTATGTATGTATGTATGTATGCATGTATGTATCTGGACAGCATATCTATCTATCTATTTATCTATCCGGTTAGGGCGAGACACACCATTGTTACATAATTTGTTTTCCATTTATTATTAATCTCTAATTTTCCTAATTATCTTTATTGGTTGCCAATTAGTAATGTTTGTACTGTCACTGGTTCTTTAATTACCTATTTTCAATGTTTTAACTACCTGTTTGCTTATTAATTCAGAGGTGTGAAAATTATTTCATTGTAAATAAGTTCTTGAAAGGCGGGATTTTAAAGAGAAAAGATTTTTTTAATTGCCAAAGACAAGAAGAGATCGGTTTTTGTCTGGAAGAATTACTTTTACGCGCCGGCGACGAAGTATAAATACTCGGAGAAATTCTCCCCAGCATCACAACCTTGGAAAAAATAGTATTACTTAATAATTAAGGCCGAAACAACTCAACCATAAAATCGGGCCAAAACGACCCACCATTGAAATTGGGCCGAAACGACCCACCCAATTGGGCCGAAATGACTCACCCAGGAAATCGGGCCGAAACGACCCAGGCCGAAGGGGAATAAGGCCGAAATGACCAGGATTCCGATTAATAAACTCTGTAGTGCCTGGTAGCGAAAATGCTATATAAGGTAGCGAAAATGTGTAAGTAGCGAAAATGTCAGAAGTAAGCATGTATAGGTTACATACAGGTAGCGAAATGTAAAGATGCAAAACATACATAAACGGTCATAGGCACTATTTAGGCCTATACTGCTGTACACGCTTGTCAAAAGTTTTAGACTATAGGTTGCAATAAAAATTGCACAGACACAATGAAAGCTGGTTCTTACCATCAGGCTCAGCAATCTGCTGCCAAGGATGAACGTCACTGAAGGTCTCTAATCTAAGTGTCCCTTGTGTGACTATCAAAGGAAAAAATCTCTACACTCAAGGTGTAATCCATATCAGATTGTTTCTGCATGTCCACTATGCTAGATAGAGGATGAGGATATTATACAAATACGTCGTGACATTTGTGGCTTCAGTTGGGACTGCAAGCATTAATGTCTTGCTGGTTCAGCCGTGGTTTCAGGCAGATTCAGGGACAATCTAATGAAGCAGGGGGAAAATATCAAAGGTTGACCATGTGGCTAAAGAGCTCAGTTGTCATATGCTTAAACTTGCTCACCTTTTGCGTATGGCTACCTCTGAAAGGAGAGGGATGTCTTAGTACGTAAAGTATATAGACAATTAGTGTGCCATAAATATACCATAATCCTATTAAACACCACAGGGGTGTTGCATTTTTTGAAAGGGTGCGTTATTTAGAGCATAAAATTAAATTGTAGTAAATTACCTCCAGTAAGCAGTATTAATGTTAATGGGTATTCTTTTAGAGGAATTAACACTATTCTTTTTTGCCTCCCTTCTCAGTAAGGATAGGGTCGACCCTTAAAGGAGAAAATTCACTCTATACCCCATTTCAAAGAGCTACGTAATCCAGAGAAGTATTCTGCAATTTGATATAACATTATTTTCGGAAAAAGAAGCAGGGGCATTTATTAGAGCAGGGGTGTTTTATAGGATCAATAAGATAATGGGATAGAAAATGAGAAAAATGTAACTTTCCATATTTCTTTGATTATAAGACAGGGTTTTTCCTTCCACAACAATCTCACAAATCCAGATCCCTCTTATAAGATGGATCCAGATATTTTGTATTGTTTTAGAAGGGAACCCTATCTTATGGCTGAATTTAAGACTTAGTTATTTTGGGTTATTCTAGAGATCTATGTAAAACCCTATCTGATAGCCGAATAAATATGGCAATAAGAAATAAAGAAAACGTGACCTATCTAGTTGAGCTGAATTCTTCCCTATGACAATTGGCTAAAAGAAATGGTTCTTTTGCATTTTCTGTATTTTCAGCCAAGAGAGCACAAGGCTAAAGTTTGTGTTTGGTAAGTGGATTGAGCCATTTCATAAAGTTAATATATGTAATCAGTAAAAAGGGAAGTAGATCCCAAGGGTAGGAACTAAATGTAAGGCGTAAGGTTAACTATCAGCAAGGCTGTGAATTTCCTTGGGAATTACAGTCAACTCTCGATATCTCAAAGTCTAACTTCAGCCCAAACTACTGATATCTCAAAGTAAATTTTCTGATACCAGAAAATTGACTTTGAGATATCAGTAGTTTGAGGTAATAGGAGTTGAAATTTAAATAAAAATAGGAAATATATTCTTTGATATAGGAAGATACTTTGAGATATCAGTGTTCGAGATATCGGGGGTTGACTTACAGTTCGTAAATTAAATTACAGAAGTTATACCAGAGATACTGCTATCCCATAATATAGTTACCAGAGATACTGCTATCCCATAATATTGTTTAAGTTGCAGTTTTTGTCGCACCTGCAACTTGCAGAAGAGACATATGTATTACTTTTCAGATTTTATTGGTGGTGGTGGTGGCCTAAAACCTTACATGGAGTTTTCTGGTTTAGGTCTGTTTTGTGACAATGCACTGACAGGTGAGACACAGCATTCTGTAGAATTCTTGTTAATCTTCAAGTATGTTTACATAATGTCATCTGTGTCTAACTAAAATATATGACACTTCAGAGAGAGTTTTCCTTTTTCTTTTTTTTTCACCCTTAAATAAAGACCCAGAGTCATTAATTCATGATGGTAATTTTCAGGTTGCTGTAATGCATGCATGTATTAAATTAAAGTATTCATAACCACAAATTTGTGTCCATTAGCCATGAAATGTAGTTTGTGGATTTTTTTTTTAATAAATTAATAGCTTAATTTGTTATTTGATGTTATTATTCTTAATCATATCACTTTATTTTTCTTTCCATCTTGGTATAAGTTTTGGCTTAGTCACTTTAGTGCTGCAGGAAAGAATGAATAACATGCAAGTAAGAGATAATTTTCTTCTTTTTTCCGTAAAAACATAACCTGTGACCCCACATTGGAGCTGTCTCACTGATGGTCTGAGACAGTACCAATGAGGGGTCAGAACTGTCTTACTGAGATTCTAATGAGGGGTCACATTTATCCTCAAAAGCCCATGTTTAATAATCCAGTCTACAATGAACTGTTGTTGTCTAGCAAATTGTCTTTATTGAATCCCTGGCCTATAAATGAGCTGCTACACGACAAAACCAACAAAGTGGTTGTGCACCCATTGCAGACTCAGATCAACCTGGGCATCCGCCCAGTCTGATCAGAGTCTTCTTTGTCGGCATGGAGGTAGCTTAGACCCTTAGCTACCCTTTAAGAGCTTAGCGATTGTCTGATCGGACTGGGCGGATGTCGACTGATCTGAGTCTGCCCTGGGTGCACAACCACTTTGTTGGTTTTGGTTTGTCACAGCTCAAATGTAGATTCTTACTATTTCTGACAGGGCTGATCTGACAGTGGATGACATTGACAGGATCAATGAATCTCTGAATGCTGACCATATTAAAATGTAAGTTCTATATGGTTATTATCATGATCAGGGCTGAGAAAATATACTTTTCTCATCCACTTTTCTGGACAGGTTATCCAAGAGGAAACACTGCAAAAGAATTAAGTTGTTAATGAAACAGTTGGGTCCTCTTAGCACAAGGGCCCCATCCAAAGTAATTCCTGAAATCTGAATTAAATAGTGTTTAAACCTAAGACTTGGTTGATGCTTTTGGGGTGGTTGCCTTTAACAGTTTATAAGTCTCATAAGTCTGTATACTTCCATATTCAGCTTAACAAGCTGTGCAGATGCTGATCAGAAAGCTCCAAAGGAAAGCCTGCTCTGGATCTACACTGCTTGCTGGAATAGGCAAACTTTCAGGGAAAGCATCTCTGTCATTTCATTTATGCTTCCTTTCTCACTGGGGGTCAACTGTTAAAGGAAAGAATTTGCTCCTCAAGGAGAATTTTTTTTTCCTTTAAGAGTTGACTACTTTTAAAGGAAAGAATATGCTCCTCAAAGATTTCTTTCCTTAAAGAGTTGACTGATCTTCCTCAAGGAATTCTTTCCTGTAAGAGTTGAATACTCTGAAAGGAAAGAATTTGCTCCTCAAGGAGCAACTTCTTTCCTTTAAAAGTTGATTTCTTTTGGAAGGATTTTGATGTTCAGGAAAACAAGCAGGAACTCACACAAGCTGTTTTCTTTGAAAAAATATTGTAAAAAAAAAACATAACGAGATATACCATTACACCTTAAGATAAATACTCTAAAATTTTTATCTTTACAGGGTCTTGTCAGACGTGTTTCATCTCGATGACCACAAGACCAACATGAAAACTGGCATCATTATGGATCTGTACTACTACACACTGCAGTTTGCCAGAGAAAATAACTTTACAAAGGAACAAACTTCTGCATTCTTTTCCATAGTGAAGAAAACACATGAAGTTTGCATAGGTATAGTAATTGACCCCCACCCCCTCCCCTACAAATCAATGCTTTGAACCCTTTGAAGAAAAGTGTATAATCTGGGATCCTTAAATTATGGCTCTGAATTATAACTTATATAATTTTAAGGCATGATGGTGAATTCTGGTCATATGAATATGCTTGTAATTGTTTGTTTACTTTGAAAGGAGTTGCTTCCGGCATATATATCTTCATTATTTTGTTTCTAAACTTAGTTCAGTACCATTTGTTCTTAACAAAATGATATCCACATCAACCTAATGTCCTGCTTAGTTCAAACATAATATACCTAACCCTCTGAAGGGCCTTTTTGTTGCATTGTGCATCATATATAAATAAAAGATTTCAAAAACTCATCGTAAGAAAATTACAAGTTATTCAAAACAGCTGTGCTCTATTAACATGCCTGCATTGTACATGTCAGAGGATTTCAAATTTGTTAAAAAAACAAAACAAAAAATAACAACAAAAAAAAAACCCACAAAACAGACCTTGCACTTGAATTTATGACAGTATACATGTACATCAGGCATCTTCTTGGCTTCTAAATTCATTTGTACTTAGCATCTATTTTCTTTTTACAGAAACACCATTTGGAAATGTGGATCAGACTTTTAACTGTTTCAAGGAGCTAGTGTTATGTCATGCTGTCAATGTAAGTTCTGCATTATTGTAAATATTTGGACACCTAAGCACGCCTGGTAAAAAAAAAAATCAAGCGTCTGCAACTGGATAGGTGTTACGTTTATGTTATGATATGTAGGGAAATTGCTTACAACATTTGTCATCATTATGTGATTATATGATCAAAATTTACTGTTCCGGAAATTTCAGAATTTTATCATTGAAACTCACTTTTGCAGAAATCGCAAATGACAGATGGAATGGCAAATAGTGTAGACCTTGATCAGACTGCTCCATTAGGAGCAGTCTGATCTGGGTCTGTACTGTTTGCTCAGGCCTATCTATCCCGTTCATGGTAATTATAAAATTTCACAAGGTCTTGTTTATTTCAGCGCCCACCCCACAGTATAGAACTATTTACTCCTGACCAAGTTAGATTAGTCACAGAGTACACAGTCAACTCCTACTTCAGACACTTTAAAATGTACAAATATGCTTTCACACCATTGGTAAGTAGAAAAAGTACTCAGCCTAGAAGCCAAAATTACATATCAGACGGTGTCATGTTTTGGTATAAAACTATACAACCATGTTAATGAAGTGCTTGGCTAATTATTAGGAAAAGTATAGTAGTTCGAATGATCCATTCAAAATTTGGACAAATCCTTTTGTCCTCTCATCAGATGATATGAGTGGCAGCACAAAGAATGGGGGCTGAACATATAAACAGGCAAAGGTTTAGAAAAGCCAGGGCAACTGGACAGTCTGATCAGAGTCTTTCTAGCTGTTTGCATGCATCAGGTTTGGGCCTCAAGGAATCTAGAGGCACAAAACAATTGCTCTGTCTAGACTTCACAGATTCATATGCTGATTGAAGTCTTCCCCTTTTAGCATAAAGTGGCTCATATGATCTGGCCTCAAGGTTATAAAACCTTATATTTACATTCTTGATGTATTTACTGAAAAGCCCTATAGTAAACCATTAGAACGTAATGTAGTTTACATTCCAATAATTACATTGAGACACGCGACGTCAATGACGTCAGAATAAACAATAGCGCTCTACAACCTGATTGGACATCAGCAACGTCATGACGTCATGCATGCCGTTCTGCTGTTAGCAGAAAAATCTGCGTGTACATGTTTTACTGCTTCAATTTTAGCACTTTTAAAAGATTTTTCATGAAAAAAATTTGATTGAAACGAATGTAAATATAAGCAATGAACTTAATTTTTCTGAGATTTATCGAAGTGTAAACTACATTGGGTCACTAGCAAAGTTTACATGAACCCCTTCGGGGTTCATTCACTTTGCACGTGACCCAATGTAGTTTACACTTCGATAAACCTCAGAAAAATGAAATTCATTTCTTAATTACATGCTCAACTCGGCCGAGCTTGAAATTTTACCTGCTAATAAATAACAAAATACTGATAAGTAGGTTTTCTTGCTCAGTTTAGCTGAGTACAACATTTTCTCTGCTTATGAATATGAAAACGCCAACTCCATATTTTTCAGCAGAGAAAATTTCATGCTCCGCCTAGTTGAGCACGAAAAGAGTTTTATAACATTGGGGCATGGTTATCCATTGTTTGCTTTAGCACTTCTTTTCAGATATTTAGTGTGAAAATATAGAATGTCTAAAAATTCAAGAAATGTGAATGTTTTTAAGCGCTATAAAAACTGAGAATTAGAAAGAAGAAAAAAAAGGGGAAGCAACTCTACTGTTTTCTTATTTGTCTCTCTACTCTTAAAGGAAAGGAAGAGCTGGGTCTTTCCTTTATTAGAGAAGACCCCATTTTGGAAGGGTTTTACCATACATGGAAGCAGACACCTTAAAAAGGTTTTTGACAACTTGATTTTGGTTTGCAGGTTAGACTTGATCTGTCCATCTCCTATGTTGGTGTACCAGAGACTCCACCTCCCTCAGAACGTGAGTAGCTAATTTGCATATCCAGTGCTGCAGATAAGAAGGGGTAACAGGGATAATTTAGGGATGATTAACCATAGTTCTCCATAAAAGCATGTTATGACCCATCATTAGAGCCGTATCACCGAGAAGGTTCTAATGAGGGGTCACAACATATATTTTCCTTGAGAAATAAGAAAAATTATCTTCGAATTATCCTCAGTACCCCCTCTTATCTGAAGCTCTGCATATCTATGAGCCATTTTGCATAAATATGAAATTCCACCTCTAAATTAACTTGTGCATATATGCAGTTAAGATTGGGGTATAATAATGAGTATGTATTCAATTACAATAGCTAATAAACATACTATATTTGACTGGCTGTAAATGATAGATGACCCTTTGTACAGGTTCATTGCCCAGTATTTTTGTCGCACCTGCTTTAGCAGGGTGCGATATAGGCATCCGGTTTTCCGTCAGTCCATCCGTCCGTCCGTTCACAATTTACGTTGACCCTAGCATTTAAGTCCATTCAAAAGTCTTGTTCTCTCGAACCACTGTATCCATGGTTCTCAAATTTCACGTGCAGCATGATCAGACTGCAGGGCTTCAGAATGGTAAAATTCAGGCTCGTTGAAAATCCAAGATGGCCGCAGTTACTAAAAATAGCAAAACCAATAAAATCAACTTTTTTCGCCAGAACCACTTGGTATATTTGGCTGAAATTTTGCATGAAGCATTAGTGGGACCTTGGTGTTCAGAATTATTTAACTGAAAAAAATCTGTATCAGAATTAGGTCACAGTGACCTTATGTCGACCCAGCATAATTTACGTCGACCCTGGCATTTAAGTCCATTGAAATGACTTACTCTCTGAAACTAAGGCACCAATGGTTCTCAAATTTCACCTGCAGCATGATCAGACTGCAGGGCTTCAGAAAGCTAAAAGTCAGCTGGGTCGAGAATCCAAGATGGCCGCTGTTACTAAAATTAGCTGTTACTAAAATTAGCAAAACGAATAAAATCAGCTTTTTCTCCAGAACCACCTGGTATATAAGGTTGAAATTTTAAATGGAGTATTAAAAGGACCATCATTGTCAGAGTTTTCAAAATGAAAATAATCTGTAGTGGAATTAGGTCACACTGACCTATTTTCTGTTTACGAGGCAAATATTGCTAAAATGCATATATCTCAAGAAACGTGAGCAGATTTTAGTTGAATTCAATCAGAATGATCGGCAAATGGAGTTCTTTCAAATTTATGTGACAGGGCAATCGAAGATGGCCGTCATCTGCTGTTACTAAAAACAGCATAAGTTTTGCTAAAATGCAAATATCTCAAGAAACGCTGAGCAGATTTTAGTTGAATTCAATCAGAATGATTGGCAAATGGAGTTCTTTCAAATTTATATGACTGGGCAGTCCAAGATGGCCGTCAGCTGCTGTTACTAAAAATGGCATTAACATGAAAATTCTCAAGAACCTCTGAATGAATTTGAACCAACTTTGTGTCAGAATGGTCCTTGCATGAAGCTATTTCAATTTTTTGCAAATTGACCATCTACAATGGCAGCCTTTCATAGTTTCTATAAATAGAAAAAAGTATGGAACAGCCATTATCCCATGAACTACCAAATGGATTTTGACTAAGTATGTCAAACTGATGCTTTGATTGATTTCTTTATATGAAGGCATACAGCAGGTTCGACATAGTGTTCCGCGGAATCCTTGTTTTTGAAAGGGTCTTGAAAATTGAGTACATGTACTTGATTGCTGTTGAAATTGCTTTCTTGAAAAAACATACCATAAGCCATAAACTCCAATCTAGTTGAATGACCTGATGAATTTTTAAAAGTTAGATGTTATGAAATAAAGTCAGACTAACAAAATAGTGTTCTTTTGTGCTTGTATGTAGCTGTTTTAGCAGAGGCTGATTCTGGTATTATGCCTCAAATGAGATCAACACCTATTCAGAACATATCTAGAGAACCTACAGATGAGGGCTTGTGGAATATTACGAGTATATAATACACACAGGGGTTGGATGTATGATCTTTTGCAACAAAGCAAAATTTTGTGGATTATAGTTCTTTTTTTCTCCACCAATAGCATTGTGCAGTAATAATTCACTGTTTGAAGGTCAGTTGTAAAGTAGATAACATGAGCATGGAGGGTGAGTGGTAAATCTTCTTAGATCTAAAAAGGTGAATTATCACACAACAGCTTATTACCCTAATGTGCTTAAGCAGTGGGACACCTAAAACCATTAATTTTCCATTTGTCCTGAATGGAAAAACAATGATCGTAAGTGTCCCAATATTTAAGCATTTCAGGGTACTTAAGCTGAACTGTAACTCCCAAAAATGCTGAAGTTTTTTTTTTCTTCAAATTCTATGAATCTTCCCATCTCACATGCATGATCCTACCGTCATGCTTCACTGCATGCAGGGATGATAGATATATAGAGACACCTTATACTGATGATCATATAATTTAAGAGACATTTCACCATCTCATAACAATGAACAGCATCAAATGTAATCAAAATCGTCAGTATCTACCAATGACTTGAACAACTAGACCCATACCAAATGAGTTGATGCAGAATAAAACAGGACAATTTTCCATTGCTTCTGTAGGAGCAGTGTTAGAATCCCCCTTTGAAGTAATTTGAATAAGATTCCCACTACATATGATTGGCAAAATATGAAAAGGTACCTCAGGATATGTGTATGTTTAAACAGAAAAGAATTAGATCAGTTTCCTGCACAGCTTGATCACTGTCTTTCATTTCTGGATATACAATCTATGAATTAGGGTAAAGACGGGTAAATTCGGACAGTGGGTAAATCTGGACAGTGACATTGTTTCCTTTATATGTCAGTTGTTTCGTATTAAAACAAAAATAATTGGGAAAACAGTGAAAATCCTGATGAGACGACTCATTATGAGCCGTCTCATCTGGATTTTTACTGTTTGCACTGGTATGTCCGAATTTACCCGCTGTCATGTCCATATTCACCCGCTATCCAAAGTTACCCGACTTGACCCTATTGAAGGAATCTAAAAGTAAAAAGTATCAAATGAAGACTGCCCAGTCTGTAGGGATGGTCAGCCTGTTTTAAGCATTTACAGTTTGCAAATAGTTTACAGCTCCTTTCCCTTTTCATGTGACACCAATCATACGAGCCGCGACACGAAAAAACTAAATGGTTGTGCTCCCAGCAAAGACTAAGATCAGCCTGGGCAGCCACCCAGTCTGATCAGACTCTTCACTATGCGCTTAAAGAGTAGCTTAGGGCATAAGCTACCTCCATGCGGACAGTGAAGACTCTGATCAGACTGGGCGGATGCCCAGGCTGATCTGTGTTTGCGCTGGAAGCACAACCACTTAGTTGGTTTTCTCGTGTCGCAGCTCAATTAGGTTTTATGGAAGAGCAAGCAAGCTTGGGTTGTGGTTTGCAAAATTTTAATTTATCTGATGTTCTGCGAGCGAGGATTATGGAGTAACAGAAACTGAAATGCACAAGACACATAGGCTTCGACTAAAATGTCAATCCAGGCTATGGAAAGGCACTTTGAATTATAATCCACTAGTAGATGCTGCTTAACGCTATATACCCGGTAGGATGGCTCTATAAAAGTGTAGCATTTACCAATGGCAAAATCATGACATTTTGGTATGAAAATTGCAAATGAAATGTGGTTTATTATTTGATATATAGAATCTTGCATCATTTGTGTACCTTTAGTATTGAATTTATTAAACTGGTTTGTAATTGATTAGATGCTTGGTGCACCCACCCATCTGTCTTTTACCCCCACTTGTTTAATTAAATCAGTAATACACGAGTACTTATGCAAGATCATTTTTGTGAATAGTTTTTACAGCCAAGAAAATTGCAAAGTAGTACCAAACTAGTTTCCACTCCAGAAAAGAAATTGATGAGAAAGACTAAAAAATACTGATACCTGTGTAATTTATAGCAAACATACCTTTACCAGTCATATCAAAATTAGTATTTTGAAACAGATTTGACATGCTACATATAGTAAAGCATTTGTATTGCAGATAGTGACCATATGCTCACACCTGGTGATCAGTCAATCACACCTGAACTTTCACCAACAATTGGTGATCAGTCACTCACTGATGGTACAGTGTTGCACTCTGGTTTTCTTATTGATTGCAGTTTGCTTTGCTTTATGAAAAACATATTGTTAATTGGAATTTTAGTGGATGGACCGATAACTTGCAATTTTACATTGTTTTCAGCAGTATTTCAGTCATATCAGGTCAGTGGGAAGGTGATAATGAAAGGCTTTGTGCAATGGAACCCCATTTATGGTTAAAAGGGTTTCCCTCTCTAACTGGAATCAAACTCAGGACCGCTAGATCAGCAAGCCAGCACTTAACCCACTGAGCTTGTTTACGAGATCCTATATAAAACTTGTTTGGAATGAGCAACAAAGAAGCGTTGGACTGTTGAGATTCTATTGAGCGACTTTATTACGTACATAAACAAACATAATGACGTTAACGTTGATCATTGCGGGTACTTGCGTTACATGGCGCTAAATTCGACGTCATTTTAACGTTGATTCACAACAGAGCTACTTACCCACTGATCAAGCTACTGGACTTCCTAGAATTTTGATGAAAACTGAAAATGAAGCTGTGTACATGTCCATGCCTAGCTCTTAATATATTTTTTTGCTGAGTTTTGCTACTGCAGATAAGTGGTATTTTTTATGGCAATTCTCAGATTATTTTTCTTCCTTCGTGAAAAATCATGTTTTAGCTTTAGCTGATCACAGGAACCATCTCAGCAAGGCAGTTCTAAAAGAAGCTAAGATGTACATGCTTTGAAGAGAAATTGTCGCAGAATTATTTTCATAAATCCACGTAAGGTAAATTGGTTCACTAACTTTTTCTACCATTTGTGCAAAGGAAAGAACTTTTGAGACTTCCTGTCTGCTTCCCTGGACATGGTAGTTCTGAAATTGGGTCTTAAATGGGGTTTAGTTTTAAAAAAATTTGGTCCTAGGGGAGCACTTCTTTCCTTTTAAGAGCTGACCTCAATTTAGAAGGGAGGCAGGAAAGAAAATGTAGAGTTGCTTCCCCTGGCAGTGCACCCATTCACCTTAATCTGGAGCTTGGTTTCATTGTTTACTGGTGACCATTTTCAATCTGAGTGTGCATTTTTTTTTGTGTTGTTTAAACTTGTTAATCACTCTGCAATGGTTTTGTTATAAATGAAAAAGACAGAAATGATATAGTTCTACTTATTCTATATGTTCAGCAGAAAGAGGGTTTAGTGCAATGGCAAATGTTAAGAATCAAAGTGAAGCAAGCTTTGTTTTAATGTTACTACATTCTAGGGTCAAAATTGTTTCTACAAAAGTAATTTTCCTGAAGACTTTAATGCATTGGTAAGTTGGTAACTACATGTGGACCATATCAAAATTAAGGTAGATTAAAATCTATTACACTATTGCTTCAAAATCTATTATAGTATCGCCTGAGAGTCTGTTGTAGTTCCTTAATTCCTTTTACAATAGTGCCTCAAAATCTATTGAAGTACTTTAAATTTATTTATACAATCTAGCATGATAATCTATTGTACATAAACATCTTTTACATTAGTGCCTCGCAGTCTGTTGTAATGCCTCAAAATGTGTTACATGCTGTATGAATTTTTTATACTGCCCCAAATTCTGTACTAGTAATGCCTCAGAATCCATAATAATGCGTCAAAATCTTTTGTTTCACATAAAAATCTATTGCAGTTGTGCCTCAGACTGTATTGTAGTGCCCCAAAATCTGTTATATTTTGCCTAGGAATTAGTTGTAGTGCCTCAAAATATCTTACGGTTGTGTCTCAAAATATAATTATAGTTCCTCAAAATCCATTACAGTGCATCTCAGACTCAGTAACAGTTGTACCTCAATTTCCATTGTAGTGCCTAAGAAAGTGTAAGATGTAGTACATGCCTCAAAATATAATTATAGTTCCTCAAAATCCATTACAGTGCATCTCAGACTCAGTAACAGTTGTACCTCAATTTCCATTGTAGTGCCTAAGAAAGTGTAAGATGTAGTACATGCTTCAAAATCTTTTACAGTGCTTCAAAATTCATAAGGCCTCAGAATCAGTTGTTGCACTTCAAAATCTTGTCGTAGTGCCTCAAAACCCAGTATAGTCTTACCTCAGAATCTACTGTAGTACTTCAAAATCCGTAACAAAAGTGCTTTAGAATATATTGTTGTCCAAATTTTTAGCTGATGAGCAGGCAGATCAGACTCTAGATGAAGAGAAAGAGCCAGAAAAAGAGGGAGAGGGAGAAGAACAACCAAAGACGCCTGAGCCAGGTACCTTTTTTTCTTCTGAAAAAATTATCCTGATACTTCTGGCAGAAATGCCATGGCAGAAGTGCTCCTAAGGAGCAGTCTGATCAGGCTCTGCACTGTTTGCATCTCCTGACGGCAGATAGTCTTGCCCATGATCCAGGACAGAAGAGGTCACTGCAGAAATGAGCCATGACTTGACAAAACAAAGTGGCATACTCAGATCAGCCTGGGCATCTGCCCAGTCAGATGGGAGTCTTCACTGTGCTCTTAAAAGGAAACTAAGGGTCTAAGCTACCTACATGCCAACAGAGAAGACACTAATCAGACTTTGGGGATGCTCAGGCTGATCTCTGTCTTCGCTGGGCACATGCCACTTTGTTGTTTTGTTGTGTTGCGGCTCAAATGGTTTAGGCATCTACTTTGTCTAAATATATACAGTAAATGTCATAAACTGACACTCATAAAACCATAAGTATTCTCTTGGTTGGTTTGCATATTCTGAAAGGGTTTGCACAGGCCAGGAAAAAGTCAGGGCGATTCAATTCTTTTAACTGCTACTTTTCTCATTTCTTTAATGTATTCCTTGCTTCAAAAGGATCCTACTTGCAGAATTTATATAAAAGACTAGGATATTGGCAGTTGCAAAGTGTGAAAAAAAATGGCAGTTGCAAAGTGTGAAAAGAAATTTGATGATCATTATGGTACAAAACTGGTTATTTGCCATCAACAGGTAGGTTGTGGTCCTTCCTTAGAGGCAAGATGGCTCTCTTGAGGGCTACAAGATAATTATCTGTCAAAATTACAGAATTGTGATCAGTACCCTCCCTTTTTTTGTTACTTTGTAAATGAGTATATTCTTAAGGTGTGTGGGTACACATTCACATTTTTCTGCCATTTATGCAAATGGGGAACAACTTTTGACTTCCTCATTGCTTCCCTGGGCAAACATACCCTTCTGCAAAAAGGCCTACTCTTATAGAATTTTCTTTTCTATTGGAGTAAACTGTTTCCTGTAAGAGTTGACCCCTATTGAGGCGGGCAACAAAGAATATAATACAGTTGCTTTCCCTGAAAGTATACCTACTCACCTTAAAACACTGAATTAAATGACTTGAGAATAATTATTTGTTTAAGTAAATCTGAAGTTTCTGTTGAAAGAATTTTTGTTCATTGAGAATTTGGTGAAGATGGCATAACTATTTACCATGCTCTGATGCCAACGATGTCATAGATCTGTTACCATAGCGACTTTGAGTTCTTATTGATGTCAAAGTGATGTCATTGAGACATCATTCTGCCAAGATACTAAGCACAACAGCTCTTAATGCCATACATATAGTTGCTATGATTACAGATCTATGAAGTCATTGGTATCAGAGCATAGCAAACAATGTATGCCATGCTCTGCCAAATTTTCAATGATAATTACAAACTGAAATTCTTTCAACAGAAACCTTAGATTTTCTCAAACAAATAATTATTCTGAAGTCATTTAATTCAGTGTTTAAGTGCAATAAATCTTCACTGGAACATTTTAGTGTCGTAAATCTGATACATGTGTTGTCTTTGTTTCCTCCTTCAGAAGAGTCAGCAGCTAGGAAGGAGTTACGAGGAATGATCCAAAACTTTTTATCAGAAGAGATCAAGAAAATGAAATTGTCAGTGGATGATCAGTTAAAAACTACAGAAGAATTATTAAACAAAAAATTAGACTTAGCAGAAGGAGGACCTGGGAAGAAAGTGGGTGGAAGAAATTCTGCAAAAGGCACAAAGAAAAAGTGACATTGACTAGATGTGTAGTTGGAATATTAAACTGTGATATATATATATATACTGTTCACAAAATGTAGGGGATATTAAGTTATTAAAAATCGTATAAATTAGAAAAAATACCAAATCCATCTGAAATGGCAAGTATCCATCAGACAAATATTCAATAAGACATTTTGCGTTACAATTTGGATGGTATACCCTGTCACGTGACCTGCGTGTCATTCGTTTTAGACAGGGGGTCGACACCCAAATTTCACACGAATCTGGTGTGGAAACAGATTGTTTTTAGATTACAAAATTTACACAGAAACACTCGTCATGCTTCATTTAACAAACTGAAAATTGGGTTTACACACTCTTTCAACGAAATAGTGAGTGCAAGCCATAAACATCTAAATTTTTCGGTAACTCGATACACCTGTACGAATTTTGTTTTCTGGTTTTCTTCCCAACATAACAGTTTTGAAGAAGAAAAAAAATCTTTTAGCATACAAAACTTAAAAGTGCATAAAATGGTTAGCTTAGTTGAAAAATTTGAATAAATTTTTGTTCGAATTTACCACATTTTAGTCCTGACCCCCTGTATGAAACAAATTGTATGCAGATCACGTGACAGGATATATCGTCTAAACTTTCATGAAAAGTGTCTTAACAGATATTTATCTTATCAATATTTGGCGTTTCATATGGATATCACATTTGTTGTAGATGCTACAATTTTTCATACCTGAATATCCCCTACTTTTTGTGAACCGTATATAAACTTGTCAGATTAAGTTAACCCCTGTCAATTTGTTTCTGTAATGTCAAGACTTAGCCTCTCAGTACTAGAAATGAATCCACAATAAAATTCAAAACTAACTAAAATTTTAAAATAGAATCTTGACAACTACTGCTAAAAACTTGCATTAAATTTTCAGGAGTACCCATTATACAGAAAAATGATAGGGCATAAAACAGGACCTGTCTTGGCAGAAAATTTGTAAAAGATAGCACAGTGTCAAGATGTGCTCATGCTTCAGCGTAAAAAGTCTTGTATATGTTGATGCACAAACACTTTACTGTAAGTGAAATAGTTTTACATCATGTTTGTGAGAATAATTTAGAAGGAGCTTTACTTCATTTGACCTGATTTGTATGTTCATTATATGTTATTCTTACTGGTGTTAGAAATCATCAAAGACATTCTTTGTATGAGATACAAATTACACGTCATTATTGTTTAAACAAACACGGATTTGTTACATGCTTACATACATATAAACTATTTACAGATTATGAGTTTCAAAAGTACAATGTTTCAAATGAATTTGTGTATCTGATTTCTGCCTTACCGTAATGACCCTAAAATTTCGGCCACTCAAAAATTGGACAATTATTGTTTGAAAATCCATAGAAAGTTGATTTTACACACATTTATGCATCCAAATGATGCTTAGTGAATGGCAAATGTTGTAGACCCTGACCAAACTGCTCCTTCAGGAGCAGTTTGATCTGGGTCTACAATGTTTATTCGGACCTATGTCTGAATATTTAGGGTCATTACGGTAGTTACTGTAAACTGGCTTTCTTTCCAGCTGTACAAACTTTGAAGACTTGAAATGAGATTGGCTTTATAATTGTGTTTGCATTTCATCATTTTCCTTTGAATTTCAAAAGATCTTTGTGAAGTTTCACTGTAGCCTCTCTTTGGATCGGTTAAACACAAAATTTCTCGCGTAACTTTCTGTATCATTTATTGTCTTATCATTATTGCTGTTTCATTATCATCACATTTACTTTTAAAAGCATACAAATAAACATGATGATTTATGCTACTTGATCTTAAATTTGTCTGTCCCTATGTGTACACATAAGCTATACAATCCCTTCCTTTATACACATGTACTATAAAGAAATTTCTCAATGGGAGTACATGCTTGACATTGACATATACTCACTTTAAGAGACTTGTTAATGTTCTTCACTGCAAATAGTGTGAGGTGCTGTGTGCTGGTCGTGAAACGTCTCCCCCATATTTCATCATAGTGCTGATTAATACATATTTTTTGGTCCTTTAAGCTCACTGGGTTATTACATCATTTTGGAAATTGAGATCTGCTAAAGACCGTGCTAGGGGGCATGTCAAGCTGGCACATATAATTACTACTAGACTAGACCAAACTGAGTATTTTCACTTCTTTCCTTGCTTTGAAAGGATCTAACTATTCAGAACATTTACTGTCAATGAAAAATATTGGAGACCATGTATATCTCAGCCAGAAAGTTTTTTGTTGCATATCTAATATGGCAACACATATTGCACAGACAAGAAATTTGAGTCTTCACATGGGTTTAGAGAATTTAAGGTGTAAGGGTATACTTTCAAGGGCAACAACTCTTCGTCATTTTTGCCTTGCTTTCAAAATGGCTTCAGCTCTTACAGGAAAGAATTTGTTTTCAGAGTTGACCCCATTATGAAAGGGCTTCGTCCCCTAGGGAAGCAACAAACAAGAAGTAACAAAAGTTTTCTTTTGTTAAAATGGCAGAAAAAAAAACATAGTGTAACCATACACCTTAGATCATGGAAATATTTTCAAGAAGCGTTAGAGAATACTGAAAAATTGATATGAGCCGCGACACGAGAAAACCAACAGAGTGGTTGTGCGCCAAGCGCAGACTCAGATCAGCCAGGGCATCTGCCTAGTCCGATCAGACTCTTCACTAAGGGCTTAAAGGATAGTTAAGGGTCTAAGCTAGCACCATGCGGACAGCGGAGACTCTGATCAGACTGGGCGGACGCCCAGGCTGATCTGAGTCTGCGCTGGGCGCACAACTACTTTGTTGGTTTTGTCGTGTCAAGGCTCATATGTATTTTACTGTCCTTTCAAGAACATTTCACTTAATTTTGAGCTGGTCGTTAAGCAGATGTGAGCGAAAACCGGGGTTCTCAGGTACAGAAAAAACAACTGAGTTTCTTCAAGCAGAATGGAAAATATTCTTGCTGCAAAAATGTTGACATCCCTTCCCTTGATCCTAATAAGACTATCATGACACCTAGGTATTGCATCCCGATGTAAAAATACATGTAATGTATACTGTTAAAGTGAGGCTGTCTGTAGTCATACCTTTGTTGACTTCCTTTTTTGCTTGCTTAGACGACGATTATGCCCTTTCCAAAAGAGATGTATTCTTTAAGAAAGATTTTGTTCTGGGTGAATTGATCCCCACTGAAAAGAGAGGCAAAAATGAAAATAGATGGTAGAGTTGCTTCCCCTGAAAGTGTCCCCATTCATCTTAAGCAAGCACCAAAGAGAAAGGCTCAAATTGCTTGCTTAAGGTAGATGCTGGATTACTATAGGTTGATTTATACTAATACAGCTACTTTGGGATATGGAATGTTAGCCTATTAAGACTAGTTTTTGCTTCATAGAGGTGGTCATTTTATATTCACTGGTAAGTAGCCCTTCTGCAACCTAGTGGGGCAATATTATCTCACAATTATTTTGTACAGACGAAATCAAAAACATACACCTTACAATATTTGCACATATACTCTGAAGAAAATACTCCTTAGAAACAATACATACCCTCATACTAGGTAAGGAATTCTATTATAATATGATGCGCGTACTACTAATCAACATATTGTGATAAAGCAGCAAGCCTAACTGCTGGACAGAGATGGCTCACTTTATTCTCATGGAAATGGAAACATTGGTATCCTCAAGTCTGACTGCATTCTAAACACATTGAAACACTCATTGAGGGGAAAAGTTACCCTGTAAACTGTTACACTGTAAACTAAGTTAACGTTGTATGATCTGACTGGTCCATCAGCAATCTGATCAAGTCTCTTTTTGTTTACCTGATCAAGGTCTGCTCTGTGTACCATATTTACTCTTAATTTTAATAATCCGCTAACCCTGCTCAAATAAACTCCTCTGCTCTAAAGAATGCCCATTTCTTTTTTCAAATGTAAATATATACCGACAGACCATAATCTCATTAAAACAGACATATTCTCATAAAGTAGACTCAGAATATGTGTGTGAATTGGTATTGTGTATCTACTTTTTAGCTCACCTGAGCCAGCGGCTCCGGGGGAGCTTATAGGATGGTAAGGCTCCGGCGTCCGTCGTCCGTCCGTCGTACGTCGTCCGTCCACAATTTCAAACGGCTTCTCCTCTGAAACCGCTGGGCCAATTGCAACCAAATTTCATATAGAGCCTCCTGGGACCTTAGGAACGAAAAGTTATTCAAACGGTCCTGGTCACATGACCAACATGGCCGCCACGCCCATATATGGTAAAAACCTTTAAAAATCTTCTTCTCCAGAACCAATAGGCCGATGGCCTTGAAATTTGGTATGTAGCATCGGGTACGCGAGTACTACCAAGATTGTTCAAATTATGACCTTGGGTTGACCTTGACCTTTTTTACGGCAAGGTCAAATTTGCTTCCTTGTGCTTTTATATGGCAAAATGCTAGAACATAAGATATCTTGGAAACTGTTGCAGATTTTGGGCTAAAAACCAGTATCTACAGTCATCTTAATGAGTACGTGAAGATTTATGACTTTAAGAGGTCAAGGTCATTCTTTGACCTTTGACGCAGAACTCTCATTTTTTGACAATTTCGAACAATCTCCTCAACAGCCACTGAGCCAATTGAAACCAAATTTCATATAGAGCCTCCAGGGGTTGAGGGAACAAAAATTTATTCATACTGTCCAGGTCACATGACCAACATGGCAGCCACGCCCATATATGGTAAAAACCTTTAAAAATCTTCTTCTCCAGAACCAATTGAACGATGGCCTTGAAACTTGGTATGTGGCATTGGGTACTCGAGTACTACCAAGATTGTTCAAATTATGACCTTGGGTTGACCTTGACCATTTTACTGCAAGGTCAAATATGGGAAAATGCTAGAACATATGATTTCATGGAAAGTTTTGAAGATTAAGGCCTAAAATTGGTAAATGCAGTTTAGTACATGAAGATTTATGAGTGTAAGAGGTCAAGGTCATTCTTTGACCTTTGACCCAGAACTCTCATATTTTGACATTTTCAAACAATCTACTCCAAAGCCACTGGGCCAATTGTAACCAAATTTCATATAGAGCCTCCAGGGGTTGAGGGAATGAAATTTTGTTCAAAAGGTTCAGGTCACATGACCGACATGGCCGCCACGCCCATATATGATAAAAACTTTTAAAAATCTTCTTCTCCAGAACTAGTTGACCGATGGCCTTGAAACTTGGTATGAAGCATGGGGTATTCCAGGTCTATCAAGAGTGTTCAAAATGATAACCTTGGGTTGACCTTGACCATTTTACGGGAAGGTCAAATAAGGGAAAATGCTAGAACATAAGATTTCATGGAAAGTTTTGAAGATTTAGGCCTAAAAATTGGAAAATGCAGTCATCTTAATGAGTACATCAAGATGCATAAGTACAAGAGGTCAAGGTCATTCTTTGACCTTTGACCCTGAATTCTCATAGTTTGACAATTTCAGACTTCTTTTTAAAAGACAATTGTAACCAAATATCATATAGAGCCTTCAGGGGTTGAGGAAACGAAATTCTTCAAATGGTCTGGGTCACATGACCAACATGGCCGCCATGACCATATATGATAAAAACCTTTAAAAATCTTCTTCTCCAGAACCAGTTGACCGATGGCCTTGAAACTTGGTATGTAGCATAGGGTACTCCAGTATTATCTAGATTGTTCAAATTATGACCTTTGCTTGACCTTGACCTTTTTATGGCAAGGTCAAATATGGCAAAATGCTACAACAACAGCTTGACTTTTGACCCTAGACTCATATTTTGACAATTTCAGACATAAGAAAAAGCCACTTTGCCAATTGCTCAGGTGAGCGGATCAGGGCCTCATGGCCCTCTTGTTCTTAGAATTTTGTGTTTGTCTTTATGCAATACATGCTCATGTTAACCACAATTTATTCACATCTGTGGATCACACAGAGTTACAGTATAGTAGTTGGAAACATTTTGGCATATGACTTATTTATTACTCTCTAGCCCCTTAAATAACCTTTTTTTTTTAAATGAAATAACCTTGAGGGGGGGGGTTCAATGGATTAATATGGTGCATATCCTCTTTGCGACTCAGGTCTTGCACATGCTTCATGAAATTTCAGATCTGTATCAGTTTAATTAAGGTTTGCAGTCCCTCGTCTGTATCCTGATAAAGGCCGGAATCTTTTTTTTTCAACTTTAAACAGGGTTTCACTGTATACAGCATTTTCACTCTCCCATCCACCTGATATGACTGAACTACTGTTGAAAAGGACATAAAAATTGCAAGTCATCCCTCCATACATTCTGATCAACTGGTTTAAGGACAAGCACAAAATTATTACCATTTACATTTTTATCTTCAACATTTATTTTCCATTTTATTATAAAGTAACCTCAACAATTAAGGAGCAACAATTTGTTAAAGAAGAAACATTCAAGTTAAGTTAAAACTTTACACAATGTCGTTAAAACACATTTCATTATTGTAATATTAACAATCAGCTTTACATTATTAATATCACATAAGAGTCCAATCTTAATCTACAACTAATGTGTCCATTTAAGCTTTTCTCGACTTAAACATTAGCTGCGCCTTGAGAAAAGGTTCTTACAGCGAAAAGAAAGTAAAAAGCTGCCAACAACAATGCCACCGCCAGAAAAGCAATAACTATGTCTTGGTTCTACTAGTCAAAGGTGGGGCAAAAACACTGAGCAAAACGGTAGGGATACGTAGTCTGATTGGAGTCTAGACTGGTAACACATAAAAGTTCATGGAAGTGTATCACACAAACTACTGGAAAACTCTGATATGATGCAATTTTTTGGCCAGCCATTCACCTGAAACTTTCTGCAGTCCTTGAATAATCTATAGCAAACTTTTGTATTTCGTAAATGTTTACTATCAGCTGATTTTTTGTCGTTTCTGTGGATTTTCATCATCACCAGCCTCTTCAGCTTCGTGAACAACATCTCTAATACCATCAGTCTGAAAGATTAAATAAGCTGCATTATGACAAAAATGGGCTCAGTTGTTTGATACAAAGTCATTGGTTAATGTGACATTAAGACATCACTTGTATAGTATGCTATTAGACTAGTTTAAATAAGCTCAAACTATCGACTATCCGACTATACTAAAAACTATCGGTGAACACTGTTCGTAATGAAGTACGGCAGAAAGAATACCAACAAGAGAGTGTTGACTGGTATTTACATTCTCAGTGCATTTATTGGAAACCCCTTCGATAAACCAGTAGAACGTAATGTAGTTTATACTTCAACAACTACATCGGTTCACGCGACGTTACATGAGTTAAGTGATGTCAAAATAATATATTCACACTGGTCTGGCATTCAACACAGGTAACAAAGACAACGTACATGAAACTTGCTTGTTCCGCTCATCAGGATAAGTTTGTTTCAGAAGTATAGTATCACAGACAATCTGACCCCCGACTCTTGAAATAGGAATCAAAAGTTTTACTGAATTGTTATGCATAGTCAAGAAATGCTTGAAAACAATTTTGGGCTACAAAAACTAGGCAACGAATTGGTGTAGAAACTTATTCAAGCACTGTATTTATACTACACGGAATTTCTTCGAAAATCTGATCTGACTAAGAGGTATAACAAACTGCCGCGTCCGTAAGAATGATAGTTTGAAATTAATCTAAGAAGTATGCGAAAACAATCGAGTTTTATAGTACGTTGCCTTAGTTGCCTATGTTGAATGCCAGACCAGTGTAATATTTTATGAAATAAAGTGTGATATCTGAGCTGTCTGGAATTAAGCCTAAATGATGAGCTGTGAAATATGAAGTATACAATATGAGACGTGAACTCACAAACATACTGCATACGTTCCTATTCACATTTCACACCCTACTTTACAGTTCACACTTTGATAAAGGTCCCGTTTCTTTATCATTGGTATAAAATCATAATATTTCGCGTCAGTTATAATTGGAAACTTTAACAACAGTTTTGTCATTGTAAATGAACTGATTAGCAAGCTTTTAACACATATAACACCATTGAGTTTCACGTAAAAAAGAGTTGAAAGAAGATTTAGGTCATTCTATTATAACTTGGATGATTCATTGAAGCGGTAAAAACACAATGCACAGACAGGGCCCCATGAAGCGGTAAAAATACAATGTACAGACAGAGGGTCCATTGCTAGATAGGGAACCAGAAAAGGCACTGTAATTTGAGGACAGATTTTTCAAGAAGTATTGACAATTATATGGTTTAATATGCACAGTAACCCGAATTTATCACCAGATGTGAACCGCTTTTCACACTGATTCGTGCTTAGATGCATTCGCCACTGGAATTAGATCTACATTGTAGAATTCAAAGTCTATAGTCCTCGTAGTGGTTTAAATGTATGAAAACAAGCAGATGCACATCAACGATTTGATGCCAACATTTACGTTTGATGACAACATGTCTTTTCTACTGGATGCTGGTTCAAAAATGTGAGACAGTAAATGGGGTCGTCCTCCTGTACCTTATATTTTTGCCATATAACAAAGTACGATATATATATTTTCGGGAACAGGCCAACTACATGTAATATTATTCAGGTAAGTTTTTGAATTTTTTAAAGAAACTCGAGGAGTTTTGTTTGTTGAAAGCTGTCCAATCGCGATCATTTACATGAGTAAAACAGTAGTGAAACAATTCAAGACGTAACTCGCAATAAAATTATGTATAAAATTATCTGCTGGGAAAGCATCGGAGCACCCAAGAGTGGAATATGATCTGTAACATATGAAAATATACTTAATATTCAGAACTTAAAACACGACTGGGTTCTATAATTCATAGCTCATAACTGGCATTACACATATCTACATGTATGTAACGTACTATGCAGATAAGTTTCTAAATTCTCAATTAACGTTTTAGAGACCTCGTTGCACTTTTGTGAAATGGTTTATCGTGGGGACTCGCGTCAATGTTGTGATAGTTAATGATCGTGATTAGCAAATTTAAAAGATCCGGTCATTATCCCGCTTTTGTTTATATTAAATCGCTCGATGGGGAACCAGAGAAGGAAATTATACTTTTTGGAGCAATTTGTCATTTTACAAAAAACAAGCTCTCCATACTTTACTCAATATATGCAAATCAACCCACACTTTATCACCAAACGTTGTTGTTGATGCGTTTTTCATAATGATTTGTGTTCAGAAGTTTTACCACAAGCAGGACTATGGAGACTTTTATACTTTCCACTTTGTATGGTACAATTACCAAATATGAGTTGTGAAGGATAAACTGTGACTCATGAAAGTATACTTAATAGTTTTTAGTTTGCATTTATCCTGATCCGTCCGACTCACATATACCGACTCCGACAAATTCTGGGTAAAGGGGTAGATCACCTTATCAACTTTTTTTAATAAAATGTCCTTCGACTGTTTGCCTTTTGTGTTACCTTCTCAGCCTTTTACACGTTGTCATTGTCAAGGACAATGTTATGATCGTGGACATACTGTGGACGTACCGAGTCTGTTATTTTCATTTCTTTAGTGTAACCCTTACTTCCAAAGGATGTAACTGCTTATGTTGTTGTTGTTTCAATTCTCGTAACGACGTACCCCGGGTTGCTCAGCTGTACGTAACCATAGTTGCACACACCCGCCGCCGAGTGTCCGTACTTCCAAAGGATGTAACTGCTTATGTTGTTGTTGTTTCAATTCTCGTAACGACGTACCCCGGGTTGTTCAGCTGTACGTAACCATAGTTGCACACACCCGCCGCCGAGTGTCCGTCAATATCTAACTGTACAGAAGTCGTTCATATTCACTGCAGCTGGTGTTGTGTCGTTTGGCGGCCGTAAAACGTCTCCCCGTATAACACCATATTGGAAGCTTATATTTTCTGTTCCTTTGGGATCATTGAATTCGTTTCGAAACATGTTGAAAATAGAGTTCTGCTTAAGCTGGTGCTAGGGAGAGTGATCGGTGTGCAAATTTCATTACTGGTAATGAACAGATTCAGTTAGACCGAGTCTGCTCTTTTCATTTCTCTCGCGTATTCCTTGCTTCCAAAGAATCTAACTATACACAGCTTATTTACAAGCCCAGCTTTAGTTTTACACATATTTCCTCATATGTTATTTCTGTTATGCCTACAAATGACTCCTCCGTTAGACTCTTGTCTGTCCGTGGGCACCGTGGTCGAGTGTTTTTTTTTTATGGTTCAGAAAGTCGCCGCAAGGTCGTGAGACCGCGCCCTGGTTTCGCTATGCGACGACTGTAAGACACTCTCAGGCAACCCAGCAGTAAATAGGTACCTGCTTCGAATTAGGGAAGGATAAGGCAGCGAAAGGAGGGGAATGGGCTCCGCCTTTCATTTGCTGTGCCTACGATACAGTACAGTGGGCCTCTAACCTCCAATGCCCCTACGGCTAATAGGCTATGGGAACCTTTACCTTTTACGTTAATCAAACGTCAGAACTGTTGAAGATAATTATACACTGCAAAAATAAACGGTAGATTTTACGGTAAAATAACTGGCAACCAGCTGCCAGTCCTCTTACCGTTATTTTTACGGGCGCCCGTAAAAATTGCAGGAATCATCAAGCAGAGTGGGACAGAAAAGAGCAGATGTCGTTTTGGTTAGATAGCCCTTCAACAATACAAAGTTATTTTCGAGTGCGCCAAGTTAAGATAAAACTTCCATTTCGTGATTTCCAACAATGTCTTACAGGCAAAAGCCCGTAAAAATAACGGGAAAAGGACTGGCAGCTGGTTTCCAGTTATTCTACCGTAAAATCTACAGAATTGTTTTACAGTGTACAGGGTAGGAGGACAATCATTCGATTCCATGTACGGTGCTAGTTTCTCTTTGTGGGTTCAAAGATAAAGTCTCGTCATGTCTTTGTAATTGCTTCAAAAGAATAAAAAGGAATGTATCTATTTGTACAGAGGATAGGGCATGGGTTTTACGGCTCTTCAAGAATATTTCACTTCTGTCAAGCAGTTAATCAGAGGTGGGTGAAAAACGGAGAGTCCGGCGAAACACCACCTCACCTTCCGTAGGCAGAACTTGGCTTTCTCCATGTACGCGACCGAGGCTTGAACTCACAGCGGTGAGATACCTAATGTTTGAGCCACAAAGGCCCGTATCTGTACTTCAAAAGGGTAAACATTCAAGCTACTCGTCTAACATCTTGATCAGCCTTTTGAGATATCAAGTTGCTCGAAATGAGCCCTAATAGACAAAGTATTTAGCAGGCTGAAACTTGCACACTGCAGCTTAAACCGACTGTAAACTGTGGATGTAGCCACGGAATAGGCTATCTTGCCAGGCAGCTAGTCGATGGCCCGGTATAGAGAATGGGAATCAAATAAAATGATGCAAATATGTTATACCACTTACACAATTTGGTATGTCCGTATAAAAGACGCTTTGCACTAGAATGTTATCTGCTTTTGCTAATTGTAAATCGGGGCCGTCGATACGTGCGACAGTGATAAGTTAGTTTCATTGTCGGAGCGCCCTACTAAGTGTAATTTGGAAAATGGATGGCAAGGACCGACCGCACTTGCAACAGGTGTGGGCTAGGAGTGTTTTGACCGTACATGTACCTAAACCCTGGTATCTTCTAATTCTTTGTCTTTTCCATTGTGAGACGGCTCCATAAAGACTAAAATGCTGTCTTAAAGCTTGTTTAGCCCCTTTAGGAGCAGCATCAAATAAGCAATGCGATTTCGTGTCAATCCTAGTTTATTATGTATGTTGTAATATGTTTATAGATATTACGAAAACAGAGAAATAAAATGTTTAAACGAAGCCCCAAACAATCAACCAACCAACTCATGGTATACCATTCTTTAAAGAGTTTCGTAGAATATCTATTCACAAGGGTGAAAGTGAAATGTGCACGCTTTTGATGCGCTTGAGTAACTGACTGTCTGAATGGGCGGATTTAGTTTTCATCATCGTTTGGTATTAAAGAATTACTTCATAAATTTGATTATTATTCAATGAATTCTTCGTGTTTTTAGCTCACCAGAGCCGAAGGCTCCGGGGGAGCTTATAGGATAGGCAGTGGTCCGTCGTCGTCGTCTGTCGTCGTCGTCTGTCGTCGTCGTATGTCGTCGTCCGTCAACACTTTTAAACAACATCTCCTCTGAAACCACTTGGCTGATTGGGCCCAAATTTCATCTGTGGCATCCTTGGGATGGGGGATTGAAAGTTTGTGTTTTTTATGAAAATTGGCCTTTTAGTTTGGTTGCTATGGCAACTTAGAGTTCCCATTGACTTATAATGGGGAAAATTGAAAAATGGCATTTTCTGCCAAGCCATTGCAGATATGTTGATAAAACTTTCATAGAAATGTTCCTTGAGATGTCATCTATCAGCTATATGTTTTTTGGCCCACTGCTCCTTTTATTGGTTGCCATGGAAACCGAAATGCAAAAAAATGGAAAAAATACTTAAAAAATTATCCCCTCTGAAGCCACTGGGCCGATAAGGCCCAGATTTCATCTGTAGCATCCTTGGGCTGGGGGATCGAAAGTTTGTGTTTTTTATGATCATGGGCCCTTTAGTTTGGTTGCTATGGCAACTTAGAGTTCCCATTGACTTATAATGGGGAAAATTGAAAAATGGCATTTCCTGCCAAGCCATTGCATATATGTTGATAAAACCTTTCTAGAAATGTTCCTTGAGATGTCTTCTATCAGCTATATGTTTTTTGGCCCACTGCTTCTTTTATTGGTTGCCATGGAAACTGGAATGTAAAAAAAAATGGAAAAAAATACTTAAAAATTATCTTAAGCCACTGGCTTGATAAGGCCCAGATTTCATCTGATAAGGCCAGGATTTCATCTGTAGTATCCTTAGGCTGGATGATTGAAAATTTATTTATGTTTTTTTTTTATAACATCGGCTCTTTAGTTTGGTTGCTGTGGCAACTTAGAAATGCATTGACTTGCAATGGGGAAAACTAAAAAATGGCATTTACTGCAATCAATATATGGAAAATAGTTATATATTTTGTTATCAACTCAACAGACTGTCAGACTGAGACTTTGTAGTTATATATTTTGTATTGGCCTGTACGAATTGACAGCAATTTTGAGCCTATACAAATTTGATAGCAATTTTGAGCTAGAGATCTGGTGAGCTTTGTGGCCCCTGGGCCTCTTGTTACAAATTTGTCTTCACACAAGGCACATAAATGAAGTGAAACTGATTAAACCACAGGCTGCCTATGTCATTAGAGATCAAAATATATTTGGTGTGAATCCGCCACCCGATAGTCTTAGTTCTTAGTATAGTTATAGTTGATAGTCGAGCGCTATTTAAACTAGTCTATTAGGAAATTATAGAATGACCTGCAATGGACAATATTTGTTTACATTTTGCTGAGCATGTCTACAGTAAGTTTAAAGAATAGAAGCTGATGGTGAATCTTCAATGGTTTTATTTCTGTGTCTGATCCGAAAGATTTGGTTAAATTTATGATACTGGACAGCATATCACTGAGTAAACAAATATGAGCCATGACACGACAAAACCAACAATGTGGTTGTGCGTCCAGCGCAGACTCAGATCAGCCTGGGCATCCGCCCAGTCTGATCAGATTCGTCACTAAGTGCTTAAAGGGTAGCTAAGGGTCTAAGCTACCTCCATGCGGACAGCGAAGACTCTGATCAGACTGGGCGGATGCCCAGGCTGATCTGAGTCTGCGCTGGGCGCACAACCACATTGTTGGTTTTGTCGTGTTGCGGCTCAATGTTCTATTGTTTGCTGAACTACAAAAGCTACTCATAATTTTTCAGTGAAAACAATGCTTTGGTTGCTGTAGAAGCCAGAACATGTAACAAATCCATTAGCATATATATCTGTTCAGCTAACCAGCCGTTGAACAACTGGACCTGTCTTTAAGGCATATGCGACCTGCATATGCCAGGATCTGCAAGCTGACATGCAACTGTACAACTTCTCTTACTGTAATCTGAAATGGCACTTTCTGTTGTCTCTGTGAAGGTGACTTGTACAACCAGGCTATTCGCTGATTCCCCTCCCACTGTAAAATGATCCTTGTGCTGCATGCATGGCCCCAGCTCTCCCCTAAAGCTGGGATCACTCTCGAAGTCTTCTCACCAACCTTTGTGGTCATCTGATTAGTAACAACAACCTGCAGAAAGGAGATCTGATATAAATAGGTGTCCAGCTCAGGTTGAATTTGATACATCTCAGCAAGCCAAGAGTACTAAACCACTCTCTTTCTTACTTACCCTTTTGCAAATTGGATTTCCCACACCACCGCCTCACAGTGCAGGGAGTTGTTCTGTTTGGGGCATGCTTTTTTTAGCCCCAATCAGAAGATCTGTTGCAAAACACAGTTATCCCACAACTTTGCATAACTTTCATTAAATCTTGTTAAGTCTTTGTTAAATCTTGCCCCTTTACTCTTATCTGGTCATTGTTTAAGGTAAACACAATATTTTTCTATGTTGTGCGGAAAATGTTTTGTTACAGGTAATTTGATTGCATGTGATGGAAGTTGCTTACATCCAATGAAATGGCCCAGTGGGAAAGTCGATTTATGAATAGGCCATCAGCCGAGGGTATGTTAGGAACAACGTGGATTTAATACCCTTGGCTTGGGAAGCTAGATTTTATAATTTTGGGACAAATTCCATAAAACCTATGTTTTGGCCCCTCAGCAGACTGTCATTAAGGCAGTTCTACTGAGGAGCCACAACATAGGTTTTATGGAGACACTTGTGTTTAATCTCCACAAAACATGATGTGACCCCTCATGAGAAAAGCCTTAGCAAGACAGTTTTAGGGAGAAATATGTCAGACTAAGAACTACAGAAAGTGAGAAGGAGCTCACATATAAGGTTATGCCACTGCCTAATGAAAACAAACTTAATATGAACCTTTAATGTTAATAAAATTTCTGAGTGTATGACCTTGACCTAATGTCATCAGCTGCATCCACATGATGTCAACTTACATGTTTTAACTTATGGAGGTAAACCTTGGCACATATCAATTTTGATGTTACAAGGATCTCTGGAAATGCAACCAACTAAAACCAACTTTCATAACTTTTATCAGCATGAAATGCAAAACTGAGTTTAAACTTTAGTTTGAAAAGATCTAGTATTAAAACTGATCATATGAAAATATCCAGTAACATGGCACCATTATTACATGAATCTGTTTATTCATTCTGTAATGATGTTTAAAGCCTTTTCAAGAAAATTTAACTTATGTCGAGCCAATCCTTCATCAAAAGCAGGCTAAAATCCGAGTGCCTGGAACCACCAGATCCTGATGTTGCATTAACAGAACCTGGCTTTCTCACAAGACCTAGGTATGGCTTTTAACTACAGTCATGCAAGTTTATGTGATTAAAAGTAAGCTCTCTTAACCATGAGGCCATGGAGGCCCAATATTATTTGGTATAGAGTATTCATTAATGCTTGTAAACAATACAGGTCATGTTTCTGATGGTCACTGCAGATCTCTGCAAAGCCTGTGTAAGGAGTTAGAATTGCTGGAACTGTAAATAATTTGACTTCCAACAATGTGGTAACTTTGTCATGTGATTTCAGATCAGCCTTCTCATTTATACATGGTAATCAGAAATCCTCACTGTTGGCTCTAAGACTATGGCTTGGGTCACTTCTATAGATGGCTGATGTGACAAGCTAAGGCTATGATCAGACTGCACTTATGTGCAGTCTGATCAGAGCCTTTGCTTGTCACCAATGCCACATTGTTAAAAATCACATGATGAGGTTTATTTTTTCTTTGTGTAGAATTATTGCACAAGCTGTCTGAATGCATTATAGCGATCAAAGCATAAAACAATTACTACTCACGGCTACATTATGCTGCCTTGCTATTTTCACGAGATTCTGGGCAAGAGTCGTTAACAACCTTGTCCTCAAAGACATATCTTCAAAGTTATGACGGAAATGAAAGGCTATACTGTCAACTAGAACCAATTTCACCTGTAAAAGGATGAGATCCATATTCACTGTAAAGCTATATGTACCAGGAAGTATTTGGTATCAGATAATGGCAGGGATAATTGAGCCTAACAAAGTTATGTGTTGTCCCTAGCCAAGACTTATATCAACCATGGCATCCACCCAGTCTGACCAGTCTTTGATGTTGGCATGGAGGTAGATAATACCCTTAGCTACCCTTTGCTACCCTTTAAGCACACAGCAAAGGATCTGATCAGACTGGGCGGATGCCCAGGCTGTTCTGAGTCTTTGCTGGGTGTATATACCAATATACTTTGTTTTGTTGTGTTGCAGCTCAATTTATTTTAAGGGAGAAGAAGTCTATAAGTTGCAAAGCTTATCTAATCCCGCTGTACGTTTATTGTTTTACTATATTTGTATTGATTCATTGAATAAAATATTGTTTAAACTCAGGTGTATGGGTATATTTCCACATTTTTTCCCATCACTTTGCCACTTAGAAACGACTTAAGTGACTTGTTATTTGCTTCCAAGGGCTATGAAATCCTTGCAACAAGAAGTCTACTCTTACAGTGAAGAATTTGCTTCTAGAGGAGTAAATTCTTTCCAATACGAGCTGACTCCATCAAAAGGGACAAACAAGAGGGCCATGAGGCCCTGAATCACTCACCTGAGTAAAAAGGGACAAACTAGGATCATCATTTGAACAAACCTTACTGTATATGAATCCTAAATGCTGCATTTCCCTGACTTACGGCTGTTCCATATGACATTTTGCTTCAATCAACTCAGTTGCTTCATTTTGCAGGGATGTATGAAGCTGCTGAAATATGAGTGACAGTGGATGAATGACAGTGGTCAAAGGCCAAACAATGAAGTGACCTCTGGTACTCCGAAATCTTACAGTACTTATTTCGTTGATTGGATATACCACAGCTTTCAAAGATGTTATAGCATTTTTTCATATTAACGCTCCAAGAAGCAAATTTGACCTTGCTGTAAAAGTGGTCAAGGTCAATCCAAGATCATCATTTGGATACATTTAATAGAACTTAAATGCCTAATGCTATATATTAACTATATGATCAGAGATTCTAAAACATGTTTTGTAAAGGAATAAAAATAATCAGAAAATCCTGCAATGAGATGATAAATACATTTTCAAGTCAGTATACTTGCATTTTTATGTTCCTTCAGCAACTCTGGCATAATATGAATGGTTGCTAGGAGATGCTGGTAGTCATGACAACTGTAATAATGTATCCTTGACAACATTCTCTCCTCAGTGAACTCCCTTTTAATGGCAGAAAACTCTGCAAGAAAAATTAAGGTTATGTGATAATATATTACTTGTACAAACCGTTGTTTTTACACTTCTTCAGCAACTCAAGCATTATATGGACAGTTGCTAGGAGATGCTGGTAGTCATGACAACTGTTGTTATGTATTCTTGACAATATTCTCTCCACAGTGAACTCCCTTTTAATGGCAGAAAACTCTGCAAGAAAAATCAAGATTACATGATTATATATTACTTGTAGAAACTGACATCTTCAGCAGTTTGAAAGCATACCTAGTCAATCAGTATATTGGTATTGAAGGTAGAGTTATCTTGCTGGCTCAAAATTGTTGTTCACCCTATGAATTCTGGTGACAATAACTCACTGAAGTTAATCAAATTTATGTGGTCCTCATTTATCTAGTTGATTTCGGTCCTGTCTTTAAAACAATTCTCTTTAAAATAATTCTTTTCATCTAGTCAGTCATATACTAAGAGCTCACCTAAGGGGTGCTAAAGGAGGAAGTTTCTGATTGCTCAATCTAACGGTGCCCAGATACTAGTACCCAGCATAGTAAAGCTTAGCCTTGCCAAGAGTGAAGTGTTAAAATATTCATAACTCCTCCAGTGCATGTGGAGACAAATTTCATCACATTTGTTCACAATTAGATTTATTACCCATTTTTCCTTTCCTAGGCAATGTGATGTTTCTACTATGTGAAAGGATATAAGAACAGAGCTCTAGATAAGAGGGCGTATTTGGTGATAATTAGGGATAATTTTTGTTAATTCTGCATAAAAACATATGTTGTGACCCCTCATCTGAACCGTCTCGACGAGACGGTTCAGATGAGGGGTCACAACATATGGTTTCGATGAGAAATAAGAAAAATTATCCTTAATTATCATCAAATACGCCGTCTTATCTAGAGCTCTGTAAGAACCCTCCATGGATCCCAGGAGCTGACAGAAAAATCTGTCATAAGAGCGACTGTTCAGCAGTCAAGTACATTGTAGTGTGAGACTGTTCCACCAGAGTTTTCTATCCCTATCTGATGCTCAAAAGAGATTCCTTTTAATAACTTTTGATTTACCATATTTGATTGAAAACGTATGACTTAAATGCTTAATTTTACTTTTAAAATTTGGAAAGATCCCAATGCCGTTAGTGATCAACATTTGATTCTTTACGTCTACATCTAATGTAAAATAAACCAGTGCCTTTGTATTGATGACCCGATATGTGCACTGACTACACATGATATTATTTTATCCGACCCTAGGTATCACTGGTAACTTAGGTAGAATAAGAAATACTACCTCACATTGATGCGGGTACCATAAAAATTCATTATACTGAGACAACTAGGTCTGAACAAACAGTGCAGACCCAGATCTGACTGCTCCTAAAGGAGCAGTCTCATCAGGGTCTACACTGTTTGCCATACCATCTGCATCTTTGGATGTATTACTGAATTGTAAGAAACATTTTTAGGATCATTTTGCTAATTATTTTATGTGTCCTAAATTCAGATTTTTTACGGTAATTTATCATATGACGTCGCATCTGAGAGTGTAATAAAGCCATGCATTAAAAACGATAATCCACTAGTGGATTGAATATGCAAATTACGTTGTAGCGTTATGCGTTGACGTCCATAAAACATCGCGTTGTCTAATGGCAAAATCGTGACGTTTAAGTGCAATATTTGCTCATAAAGTGCGATTTTAGTGTCCTATGATAAATAGAATCTTGCATTCGTGCTCCTGTATTATTGAATTTATTAAACTCGTTGGGAAAAACCGATAAGATGCTCGGCATAGCCTCGCATCTTATCTTTTTCCCCAACTCGTTTAATAAATTCAATAATACATGAGCACTCATGTAAGATCCTCTATATACTTAACAAATATGCAAGAAAGCCACTTTACAGTATTTGATAACACAAACCTTCTCCATCTTCTGAGCTGGCTATATGATGACAATGTTTGACTGTTGACCTCACAATATCTCTAAGTCTGTCTATGATCAGAGTTCTCTCTACATCAACATACACCACCTCACTGTCCAGACCACCAAACACTGCTGGAATCTGTACATCACAAGCTAGCTGCATACTGAAATAATTTTTTTCTAATCCAAGGCCTGGTTTTTGAAAACCAACAACAACATTAGTTAAAGAAATGTTAAATTTCAAATGTATCATACGCAAAAACAAATCCATTTTTTACTGAAAAACATGTGGGAAGCTTTTGTCCTAGTCAAAGAAGGGGGGTGGTAAATAGACCCAGCTCCTGACAAGGAAATTATCTGAAAACCATTTCAGGACAAATTTCTTATTTTTTGCTTAAAAAAGATGTTGTGACCCCTCATAAGAACTGCCTCGCTGAGGCAGTTCTAACAAAGGGGTCACAACATTTTTTTTTTATATCTTACTGTCTCTAATAAGAATACTCCTCTAAAGAACACCCATTTTTCCAGCAACAAAACTCAAACTGCATCTGAAGTGGAATTCTTTGACTACAGTATACTAAACTGATTTTAATAAATCCTTTATTATTCGTTCAAATAAAAGATGCTACAGACTGACTGCAGTCTAATAGATTACATTGTCATAAAATTGTAGGAAAGAAATTTCTGATAGCTGAATTAATTAGACTCCAGTGATACCCTAGACTGACAGTGTCTTATTAGAATAGAGAAAAAAATAAGGAGGTTTTCCCTTCGGTTGACTAACAGTTATTACTGGAGTCTGGAGCCAGTCTATGGATGGGGTAATACAGCAGAATCTGACCCTAATAAGGGTGTATCATTTATCCTAATATCTTCTTCACCTTTACTAGACAAATTAATGTAGACTGAATTGATACAATTTTCCTTGCATATTACCACAACTGTGTTTTCCCAACACCCGGGATTCCACAAACTTCTGTCAATCTACCCAGCTGTATTCCTCCACCTAGGGCTCTGTCTATCTTCTCTGAGAATGTCACGATACCTGGAGTCTCTTGTTCCAACCTGAACAGACCGACAGCTGATTGTAGTCTACTTCCGAGTCTCTTACTGGGATCAAGATTTTGTATTTCTTTGAGGATATTCTGGCATACATCAAGGCTTAATCCAGTCTCTGGAATGAGAAGAAGCAAAGATATTAACCCTTATTCACCAAAAATGCAAAAACCTAAATTTGCAAACAGCATAGAAGAAGATGAGGAGGCTCATTATATGAGCCGCAACACGAGAAAACATAACAAAGTGGTTGTGTGCACAGTGCAGGCTCAGATCAGCCTGGGTATCCGCCCAGTCTCATCAGGGTCTTCGCTGTCTGCATGAAGGTAGCTTTGACCCTTAGCCACCCTTTAAGCGCTAAGCGAAAATTCTTGTCAGACTGGGCGGCTGCCCAGATTGATCTGAGTCTTTGCTGGGCTTACAACCACTTAGTTGGTTTTCTCATGTCGCGGATCATATTTGCCATATTGGTCATTGAATTCTCAGTATCAATCATACAACTTACATGAAACATTATGGAGTGTTGCAAATGTAAAACTGCATTTTTAGCACTTTATTGTTGTTGTTTTGTCGGTTTCCGTCCATAGTAAACAGCCATGGTCATGTCAGGATGGTCACTTAACCTAACCGGTCTATTCCTGGGCAGGCTTAGGTTCCTAAGTAGTTAACCAGTACCAAGTGCACATATTTTCACCAGTAACTGACAACTGCCCCTCTTGAAGCAGCAGAAGAAGAAACAAAAGTAAGTGACCAGACCAGGGCCCAGTTGTTCAAAGCATCGTTAGCCTAACCAGCTCATTAAGAGGTCAACTCGTTAAGTCTTTTACAACTTTATAGCCAAATACACTGATATTTTTGTTGACAGTATGTGAGAAGCTTTTGCAGTGCAAAAGCTTCTCACATTTTTTCAACCAAAAATATTGGCCTATTTGAGATATTAACGTTTGAAATTTTAACATCTCGTTAACTAAAGACGTTATTAGTTTTGAACAACCCGGCCCAGATCTCAAACCAGGGACCACTGGCTCTTGAGTCAAAAGCGCTATGCGGCCCAGCTTTTTGGCACTTTAAAGGTTAAGAGCTCAAGGCACATGTAGCAGATTGAAATTGAGTCATACTGATGATACACTTTATATTATACCTATCAATGATACACCCTTTGAATTGCCTGTTTTCTGGCCATCTGATACAGAAGGCCTTATCAAACTGACATTTTCTGAATCCGTATCACTATCCCTTAAAACGAGGCTATGTCTGAGTTCCAGCTTCAGGCGTGTCATTTCTTCATAGAAACGAGAACCAGAGAAACGGGATCAGTGACCCGTGATCAGTCAAAAACACGTCAAAAGGCGCGCCTCAATAGCTCAGTCGGTAGCGTTTGTCTCTTGACTAGCTACATACCTCCGCTTTACAGGTTCGAATCTGGGTCGATGCATACGCGCTGGCAAGTATGAATGGTTGGCTGTTCCCTAAGGTATATAATAAACAAATTATTATTATAGTAACTCGATCTGGCGAACTGTATCACGTCTCGTGGATGAGCTCATACCATCGGATCACCCTCGATGCAAGCAACTCAGGTGAATGGATGGTATGAGCTCATCCACTTGACGTGATACAGTATGCCAGATCCAGTTACTATTATAATAATGTGTATGTATCATATCAGGGCAATATTAAAACACAATACAATTTCTCTAAAAGAGAATTACATTAAAAACAAAAAAAAATTCTGTTAAAAGCATTAAAGTATACTGACCCTAAATGCCTTTTTATTTCTTCTACAAATGCAGACAACTTAAATTGTGACATCCTGTTTGCTTCTCCCAGTGACGAAACCCTTCCAATAAGTGGTCTACTCTTGGAAGAAAGAATTCTTTTCTTTTGAAAAGAGCTGGCTGCTACTGAGAAGTTGAAAATGACAGGCAGACCTGCCCCCCCCCCCCCCTTAAGTGTATCCATTCGCTAGATAGTAGTATATATAGCAGTAAGAATTAATATATAGCAATCAGGGCTCTGTTGCTCAAAGCATCGTCAAGGCTGGAAAATTCCACTTGTCCACTCGCCATGACGAGTGGCTTATGCTAAAGGACGAGTGAATTTTTGACTGTTCCCAGTGCAAATTATTGAAATCACCATTTTTGTGGTCTTGTTGGACAGTGCAAATTATTGAAATCACCATTTTTGTGGTCTTGTTGGACGAGTGAAAATTTCAAGAATTTTCCAGTCCTGATCGTTAGCTTTAAGAAGTGAAGTCAAGGATTTGTTAAGTCTTCTAGGACACATAAACTCAAGTGTGTGGACATTTTTTCCTAAAAAAATAAGAGCAGCTTTTGCTAAAAAAGCTGTGTTTTACGTACATTTGAAAATTTAATGTCTCTTCAACTAACTGTTAGTTTGGAACAAATGGACCCAGTTATTTACCTCTTGATACCTGTGATGCATCCACTTTCTCCAGATCTGAGTATGTTTGGTACCCTGCATTGTAAAGCCTTGACTTGTGAAGCGGGGAGATTGACAGAATGCCTACTTCAAAACTCCACTGCATGTAGATATAGCTCAATCAGATGAGTCACAGTGTACCTTCCTTAAAAGCTGTTGTTTACATCTTCCTGTAACGAAATTGGGCATTGCTCAGAGCTCTAGATCAGTGCTGGAAACGGCCAGTGGCCCGGTGGCCAAATGCTCCTAATTTTTGTTTTGAACCACCAGAAATCTCCAAAATATGGCCTTTAGTGGCCCAAATTTATCTGGCAATACTAAATGAATGGAAACTTTAGCTAGTGGATAATTTGGGCCACTGAAAGTTAGGCCTTCTAAGCTTTTGGGCCACCACATTAAACTTGCGATGTTTCCAGCACTGCAGATTAATATTAGCGGTGGGTATCGCCACTGAAAACCGTATCGCGATATATCACGATACACTGGTCTGTATCGGGATATGTATCACGATATATCGCGACTTCCTTTTCCGTTCATACATCCATGTTACTTGCTTTTACTGTGTTGTTTGCTTCTGTCTTTTATAAAAAATGAACATCCCATTCTTTACCTGTTTATTTTAACACACAAAAAAAAAATAACCAGCTCCTGTACTTTAATAAAATGCAACTGTTACAAGTTGACTTACTAACTGACATGACCCTACTCTCCATGCTTCTAGTGCATGACTTCTTTGTTATTCTGCTCTGACCCACTTTTGCCCCAAGGTGAGAATGAAAAAAGCATGCAGATTTTCAACACCGGTTGTCATCAAAGATCAAAGGAATTGACATGTGTCTGAAGTCTAGGTGAATTATTTTATCGGTGACATGAAAAGGAGATATACTAAATAATCGAACAGTAATTGCTGAGTAAATGTTGTAGACCCAGATCAAACAACTCCTTGGAGCAGTATGATCAGGATCTGCAGTGTATGTCAACAAAATAATGAAACTTCCCGTAAGTGAAGATGTACTAAGATATATACACACACAAAAAAATGCTCAAAAGATGTTTGTATATTTAAGTTATGAATGGGATTATGTGTCAAAATGATCATACCGTTGGAGTGATAGGATCAATTGGATACTAACAAAAGGATTAAACTGGACATTATTACATAGAATCATGGTAATTTTTGTTTACATCTGTCTTTGTGTGTGAAGATTATGGAGATAAAAGACATAAGAGGAAGCGAGTCTCCGACAAAAGTAAACAAACAAAACCTGTTTTTAAAGACTATATTCGCTTTAATTTCAGACTCCACTACCTAGATCCGTTTCATGAAAAAAGAATATTTTGGGAAAAAATACTGACGAAATCAAAAGGAAACTGTTAATTAAAAGCATATAAAATGTTTTTCATGAGAATGTCCGGAAACTTCCGTAATTTACCGAGCCTACCGGTATGACCAAAACGTATCATGATTCGAATCGTGGCAATTTTGAATCACGATTTACCGGTATACCAGTAATATCGCGCACCCCTAATTAATATACAGTCGAACCTCGATAATTCGAATTGACAGGGACCACGATATTTTATTCGAATTATCCGTAGTTCGAATTTGCGGATTCGGGGACTTCCGTTCATTTCCGGAAATCACTATTTCGGCGGGTTTTTGTCTGTGAAGCAGAAAGAGACATAATATCGGTCAGATTCGATATTGAATTTCTTTATACTTACAGAACCTCGTAAATTTAAAAATAAATGAAGAAAAACAAAATAAGAATGTGAATTATTTTTATTTACACATACACAAACTGTATAAATAATAAACATACCAAAAACGTTAGTAAATCCATGAACTCCAATGGATGAACAATACGTGCAGCCCGAGAAATTCCCATGCCGGAGTAAGCAGCTGGCAAAGACCAAAGCCCGTCGGCACGGAAACAGGCTTGTGGTGTTCCCCAGTTACTAGCGCAGGCTTGCTTTTAGTCTCGGCCTACAATCACTGTACTTTCACTTTCAGTTTGAGTTTCTGGGAATTAGGCTACTTTCAAAATTGAACCCCTTCATGCGAAAGGCTGTTGAACGACATATAAACTGGGAACAGCGAAAACACAAACTAGTCTGTGAAATCTACGCAGTCTAGCGAGAGCAATCGTTTGTTTCCCTGTGCTAGCAACAAAGACTCTGACCAGAAATGCGCAGGTGCAAACTTCAAATACGATAATCCCTGTCAAATCAGGTGATTAAAGACACCTTTTACTCATCCGATAATATGACCTAATCACGTAACAGTTAATTGGTAGACCAAACAGACGCGCCAGTTACCTGTACAACCAACTGTCAAATTACCGGAGGGTCAAATTTCTAATCCTTCGATGACAATAGCCGTAATCTGCCGGCGTGAATTTAGGGCAAAAATTTTTATTTCGAATAATTGAGGTGTATTTATATTGAATTTCCGTCATCGGGACCAAATTTTCATTTCGAAAAATCCGATTTTTCGAATAAACGAAATTCGAATTTGCGGAAGTGTTTTTGCATAGAATTAATAGGCTTACGATCGGGACCGCGTTTCAACTTCGAAAAAGCCGGTATTTTCGAAAAATCGGCGTTCGAACTATCGAGATTCGACTGTAGATTAAGACTGGCCCCGATAGCTGAAGTAGTAGAGCGTCCGCTTCGGGAACAGGAGGTCATGAGTTCAAAAAATGGTATTGTGAGCTCCCTTAGCTTAAACTGGCCAGTATAAAGGGTAGTCTTAGGAAGATAAAGTTATACAAGTCATCAGGTAGGCATAATTTGTTGGTGGATACCAGCCCCGGATCCAGGGGGTTGGCTTTGGTGCTTTAACCCCACCATCTGGGCCTCTGTGGTATGTATAATATGTACGCCTCCAGATAATAGGGAGTATCTGATAACAGTTAGATAATTTATCCACGTGGTTAGATTAAAATATATGCTGTGACATCCCATTAGAATCGCCTTGGGGAGGCGATCCCAACATATATTTCAAGGTAAAAAGACTAACAAAAATTCTCATAAAATTGATCCCTAATTATGTCATATCCCGCCCCTCCCTAAACCAAACACACGCATCTCGGCACCTTATAGCGCAGCCAGTTATCCAGAGCCCCATCAGTACATGAAGGTCTGGATCCAGGCCTGGATACCTTGTTTGTCGCAAGAAAAGCTCTACAGAGCTTATGTTGTCCGTTTCTAATACGGGACATTAAAGACAGGACTTCCCTGCGGGAGGGTCTGGTTCCCAACACAAAGCAATGTTACCTGTACAAGTAAAGGTGTGAAAATTTAGTCAAACAATCATGGAAACAGAATTAACAGTTATGCTGATTTTATTGGCTGACTGGAGGTGTTGACACCAGTGATCAAGAGACAGAATGGAGCAGAATGACCCTTGTTCTGTTCTGTTTCAACTCTTGTAATGAGGTTCCCCAAGTGGCTCAGCGGTAAGTAACCATAGCTGCACAAACCAGCATGCGTACAGTGTCCGTCCAAAGAATGCATGACCTGTGGAAGTTAATCCTCCTTATTAGTGTTCCCCCCAGAAATGAAAAAGGGCATGGTAAATTTTCTCAGAAAAGGGCACTTTAGCGTGTGGATCTTCGCAAAAAGGGCACTATATATGCTTTCATAAAAAGGTCACTGTTTAACTATCATATTAGGTGACTGATATTAATACTGCTGATAATGAGCAAAATCGTGTATACTTGTAGTTATTCTTGTAATAAATTATCATAGTTATTTTTAGCTGCAGCAGCATCCCTATCTTGAAATGTAGTAAATGGTACAAAGCAAAGTTTAATACTCCACCTTACTAGTCTGCATCTGATGATAATAAATCAAGAATTTCCATCTGCTCTCTGTATTTTTTCTGTTTTTGTGTGTTGTAGTCCTGTTTTTGTATTTTTTTCTTTACATTTTCTATTATCATTTTTTTTTTTTAAGTTCAATAAACACAATAGTCTTTTTCGTTTTAATACCCTAATAATTATTATAAATTATTTCTGATTATTATTATTATTATTTATTTATTTACTTATTCATCTTTTTATTATCATATTGCTGTTATTTTTATCATTATTTCTATATCTGTCTGGCACAGAATCTAGCTTTTAGTAGTAGTATTTCAATTCTCATATCGACATTGTCCCCGCACCTCAGCGGAACGAATCCATAGCCAAAAGCTTATGCTTGTTATTTCATACAGATTTGCCTCCCTTAAATATCAGTTTCAGATATTTACCATGTTTACTTATCCTCTTTCATAAACAAATAAGTTTTTCTGTTTTAAGGTACTCAGAGCTGTTAAATGTTTATATAAACAATGTTCAATTTCTGTTTCTGACAAAAGAAATACTGATGCGCAAGATAGAAATAACAAAACTTATGTGCTTAATTTTTGATACCATAAATTATCAAAGTTAGCATGATATAATTTGCATTTAGGGGAAAAAGTGCCTTACGAAGGAAGCGACAAATGAAGACACCAATCATCCTGCACCTCTATGCAGTCTAATCAGAGATTTGCATCTACTGTCTATGATCTCATTGACTCTGAGCAGAGAAAACTAAAGTCTCCGAATGTATTGCTAATGTTTATTTTATGTAATTGTGAAACAGTACTATCGGCTCCTTTTCCCGTGAGACAGATCTTAGGTCATTTCGTCGGTAATTCTTTGGAACAGCCATGTGTTTTCACGGGTCAGTGAGTTTATTAGTGACCTGAATAAGGTGATTAATGTCAACTGGCATGATGTGTTTGTTTATTGCACAGTCAAAACAATTGATTCTGTGAATACACATATGGATATATCTCCTTACTGGCTGGTGAAGTCTGGGACAAAAAAGGGCATGACACTGGAAAAGGGCATGGCGCTGGAGAAAAGGGCATGGCTCTGGGGAAAAGGGGCATGGTGCAGCGCCAGGCTAAAAGGAGCTGGGGGAAACACTACTTATATAGTACAACTGGCTTTAAATAGGAGGTTTTTTCATGACGCACTTCCGGTCAGTGCTCCAGATAAGCAGCGTATTTGCGTAAATACCGAATAAAATTATTGAAAAACACAATTGACCTTTTCCTGTAAGCGTACCAATACGCAGACAAAATTCCCGGTACGCAAAGACCCAAAAGACAGAAGCGTAACGACGGTGTTATCCAAGGCTGTCATGTGTAAACAAAAGCGCCAGGTGTAATTCCTATGCCGCGTGTTCAACTATCTGTGTTGACCTCACAGATTTACCGCAGCGTTATTTATAGATATACTGGTACTCGTTCTGTACATGGTGCGCGAGAAATGGCGGGAAACAGACTAAAAACAGCAGGAAAGAATTTTAAAGTGCACGTTGTGACAAACCGAAGATATCAAGTCACCGGTTTCCGGGAATTGCAACGACTTGGTCTCGCTTAAATACAGTATAATTATCTTTGACGACCGCTTCTAGCAACTTGAAGCTAAAGGTTGCATTTTCCAAGTTGAAAACTGATTTAACACACGTGTTATGCCCATCGAGCACAGCGCACGTGCGTAATACAAACAGTCAGGAAATGAAAAACGTGCCTCGGAAAAGGCTCATAACTTCGGCAGGCAGCCTAAAAATCTTTTTTTTCTCGTGAAAGATTCTGCAAACTCTTTAATGAGACCGGAGTTGGCCGAGTTGCCCCTCTCGGGTTCATCCCTTTGGCCGTGATATACCGGTAATATAATTTTAATTTGCTGGCAAAGCCACTGTAAAAGTCTCGCCTTCTGACAAGCTGTCAATTATTGCGATGCGATACTTCTAAAGACGTAAACAGACCAATCACGTGAGGCGGTAGATCTAAGACAAAGATACCGTGTTGACCCAATTCGTTTATTGATCAGTGATCAAGAAACTGTGAAGTACTGACACGTGCCGTATGCTACTGCTGCTTAACGACATGCGGTAGTGGGGATTAAGAAGGTGTGAAATTCCAGGTAAATCTGAGGTGGCATTTACGATGATTTTATTGATTTCTGGTTCAAATAAACAGTCCCTCTGTAGCTTTGTCAAAGGTGCGAGCAATGCGTGGCTTCTTCAAAACTTGCAACAACTGACATTTGAGGAGATTTTAAAGAAGTACAGCCGGCAAAAATAATGCGTCCGCGGGAATCCTCGGAAAGCAGTTATTGGCGTCCGGGCCGAAATTTTCGCGTCATGGGACACTGAATTCGGCGTCCCCGAGATCCCTGGACTATATATATAGATAGATACCGATGCAAAATCATGGTGATGCAAAATGTTGAGATTGCAGCACTATTGCTAACTCCAGTTTTACCAAATTGCACAAATAAAAATCAGAATACCCAATTAAAAGTAAAATCAGTGGGTAATGCAAGTTGCATTACCCAATTAAAATTCAGAATACCCAATTAACAAAAAAATCATGGGTAATACCCAATTAACAATAAATTCTTATCTGGAGCCCTGCTTCCGGTTCTATAAATAGACTCGGGATAGCCCTGGCCGTCAACCTGGCCGCAAGTTACTATTGAAAACCAATGTTTCTATGCCAATTTAATGTGGTTAAGTGGTTTTTTTATAATAAATGATAAAAATAAACAGTTTATATTAAAACTATACATGATAAACTACTTTATTATGATTTTTATATATATTAGAATCTTTAAAATGTATTTATTATATTTATTTCATCTTTTTCGATAAAGGTATTCGCTAACTAGTGGAGAGCGTTTCTCTTCTTCTTTTAAATGTTTCGATAAATAATAATGATGATGATAATAATAATAATAATGATGAGAATAAAAATGATAATCCAGTGGCCGACGAGAAATATCGTCAATGTCAGTCTTTAAACAATGAAGGCGACGAGCTGTCCGGAAATTTCTAGGGCTTGCGCAGGAAAATTCCTTCCAAAATATATTTTTTAACCCAGCTCGTAATTAATATACATTTTTTTAAATAATTTATTGTCATTTGTACTTTTTTACATGTCTATTTGTGAAAGCTGATCCCCGGGAAAAGTAATGTGAAAAAGGTGGGTGTCATCGGATTTGGCCGCTCGGTGCTGATTTTCTCCACAGTCCCGAAAAAAAGCGTGATCATGTTTATGAAATAGAAGGTTTTTACTGGTTTTAAATTATGTCAATTAAAATGTAACAAATGTCTTTTAAACATTCAGTTGTGATTGACTAAATAGGCGGTTTCAAAGTGTCTGATTAGATAATCTTTAATTGTTAACCTAACTGACATAATCATATAGGCTTTTAATATACGAGTAAGTAAAATTCTAAGTATTTCACACTTCGTAGATGTATGTGTCCTGTCGGTGTTTTCATGTACATGTATGACACGGGCAAATCCGTCTCAGAATGTGGCCTTACGGGACATAGATTGGAACAGATTAACTCGGCAATGAATTGCCGATGCTCTACTGTTCACAAAGTAATTTATTCTTCTTCTAATTTTAACACAGTATGTTTTTAGTAAATTACATTTAATGCAAGTTAATTTAGTTCTGTTCTCGCGTTTTCATTTTCTCAACTTATATAGCGACAAATCCTGTGAATTTAGCAAGTGCCGTGCCCATTTTACATTCCTCTCTGAATGTGATTGAATTCTTTTCATAATGTTTCATATTTTGTTTACACTTCTGTTTCAAACTTATGAATAAATTTGTTATGACAAGAAATAAATAAGCTATATAAAACAGCATGTTTACCTCTCTTATTTAGAAAAATTCCGGCATTTACCGAAAGAATTTCTACAGGTCTTGGATTATCATGCGCCGTGATAGAATCCCGTATTAAATTAGATCAAATTCTGTGATTTTCTGTCGAAATATTTTGAAAATGGGCGAAAACATATCCTAAAAGATAAGAGTCTCAATATTCTTTTAAAAAAATACGGGTTACTACCACAGAAAAACTGATTTTTGCATGAGTAAATCTGCATTTTATACTGTGAAACATAGTGCTGGCCGATGAATTGACGGCCAGCTCTGTGCGCATGCGCCAGATTTACGTCATAATGGGAATCCCTAAAACCTCCTATAACTAACAAATTACTCGTCCCTAATACCAAATGAATTACAGTAGATCATCACAAGTTTGTTCCTCACCTGTTTACAGGTAGTTTATTTGGTGAACGAATTAATGGGAGTGTACGAAAACAGGCCTAAACCACAGACACTTGGGGTCAGTAGGTGCATTTGGTCGAAAATTGATCTCCTGCAGCTTTTTTCTCACTTATTTTTACAATTTAGTATACCTGAACACCTCCTTAACTGAGATAAATGGTTTGGTCATGTATAGAAAACGTTTGCAATTATCGATATTTGCTCCCTTGGCTTTAAAAAACACAAGATATTGAACTCTGTGCTCATCAATCTTGACCCCTCTCTCGGTAAACAGTGCTGCGCCTTCCGAATTCAACGCAATCATCAAAGATACTTATGTCCCTCAGTTCGCCAGACATTGGCCTTTACGTGGACACCGGCATCATTTCAAACTTCTCTCAAATGCTTGCTATTTCTCACCGAATTTGTAGAAAAATAAGGACAAAAATCTTGATAAGCAGCGCCGGGGACAATGGTTCCATGCCCTAATATCTAGTCACAAATATTGATAGGACAACTTGGGACCAGTTTATGAACCGCAGTTGCGCATGACAGGAGACTGGTTCTCTTTCGAATCACTATACGAGAACTACCGAATGCCTACGGAATTTGAAATTCAGTCTACCTGACGCGCGCATATTTGTAAACATTGTCCCCGGCGCTGCTAATCAAGATTTTTGTCCTTATTTTTCTACAAATTCGGTGAGAAATAGCAAGCATTTGAGAGAAGTTTGAAATGATGCCGGTGTCCACGTAAAGGCCAATGTCTGGCGAACTGAGGGACATAAGTATCTTTGATGATTGCGTTGAATTCGGAAGGCGCAGCACTGTTTACCGAGAGAGGGGTCAAGATTGATGAGCACAGAGTTCAGTATCTTGTGTTTTTTAAAGCCAAGGGAGCAAATATCGCATACATGTGATGTCTCCCGGATCATCCGGGAGTCTCCCGGAAATTCAGCCCATCTCCCGCGCTCCCGGAAAGTATTCAGAATCTCCCGGATGCTGAATTTTCCTGTCATAATTTTTTTCTGAACCGTCCATTTTGCGGTAACTACTTACCCGGCGGCTGTCAAAAGGATTAACTGTCCGTGACCTAATTACCTAACAGGGTGCAATAAATGACGTGTCATTCCGAGGGGTATTCGCTGATCAAACGCAGCGAGGTGTTAAATTGGCTAGCGCACCAGTAAAGGTACCTGTTCTAAGTGTAATAGCAGGTAACTTTAATCGGGAGCATATGACCTTTATTGCGCCACGGCTTTATGCATCGGTCATTGTTTATGTCATTGATTTGCACGAATGCAATAGATGAAAGTGCCGCAAATCGACAATGATTCGATATCGATTTTTTTCAGTAAACATCTCAGATACGTAATGTACAGTCATTATAAATAATTTGCGCAGGCTGATCAGTTCATACTTTCATGAAATCATCACGGGTGCCAGCAATTTTTTTGTTTTATTGAAGTCGGTTCGTTCACTTTAAGAATAGTTTCCCGCGTTTTTCTATCCAGTTCCCGCCGATTCAGATGCATCGTATGTGAAATGAGAACCAGTGTGAATTTATAAATAAAATATGGGAAATCCGCGATCTTCAGCATCTGACTGAGACAGAATTATGCCATTCTACAAGTTTACTGACCCAAATATGCAGCTATATTTGTTCTTAATCTAATATTCAACGAAAATAGACAGCTCTAATGACAGGTATGTTCATTAAAGTGTAGAATATAACTCGGTTTTGAGATAAACAGATTTTGAGTTTTTAACAAGTATCAGCTTTCATCAAAATAACTGGAGCAAATCGGACCCATCATCCAAGATGCAATTTTGGATGTTTATATTGAGGGTTAGGGAAAAGTGGGGAGGGGTGATGGTTTGAGAATGCCAGATATTCAGATTGCTAATTTTTTCTTTTTTTTGCAATTTAGCAATGGAATGGTTTACTGAACAGTACTGTTGAATCACACTGTAAATTAAACTTAGGATGGTAGTGTTATTGCACTGAAATGGCATACTTTTGAGGTTATATTTGAAGTATTGGGTAACTCAAAAGTATAAAAGTTAAACAAATTTACAACTGTACTTTAATTCATGTTGTTTTATTTTAAAACAAGAACCCCCCCCCCACCCCACCCCCACCACCAAAAAAAAACAGTGAAGTACTCGAAACAACGCGTCAAAGTTGCCGTCAAAAAGTCTCCCTGATGGGGAACTCAATCTCCCTGAAATGAAATACAGATCTCCCACATGGTCCCCAAGAGTTCATCACATGTATGATATCGACAATTGCAAACATTTTCTATACATGACTGTAATATCCTTGTATGTATCTATTATTAGGCCTAATTGTTATGTTAATGACGTTACGTCGCTTATGGCGTTAGTTACACATAGTTACAGTATTAGCATCAGAATACATCACTCATACCAATAGAGTTGTTCTTTAATTAAAAGACCCCGACGGGCTTCGGCCCTGTTGGATATGACACTGGCGACGAGAATAAAAGGAAGAGAAGAAGCAGGTGAACTTGAAAATAGAAGACAGACATATGAATATAGAGAATAAGCAGAAAGCATACTCAAAGTGCATGAGACAGAGAGAAAAATTCATATAAAGGAATAGAGGAACAGAGACTGGCCAGGGCAGATAAGACAGAACTAGGAAAGTAATCATAAAAACTATGACAAACTACAGATAGATAAAGATAATTAAGATAAGTATTTATGATATTCAGAAACATTCAGATTTATAAACGAACTGAAGAAAATGATTAAAAATGCTAGATATTCACAAATGGAAGAAACAAACACCACTCGATAGCTATTAGACACTGCGCTAGCAGATATTGTAGAAAGAAGTAGAGATGTTACTGGCAGAAGTAATAAGAGATATTGCCGAGAGAGGCAAAGAAATTGCCGGAAGAGGCAGAGATATTTCCAGAAAAGGCAGAGAGAAATTGCCGGCAGAGGCAAAGAGATATTGCCAGAAGAGACAGAGAGATATTGCCGGAAGAGGCAAAGAGATATTGCTCGGAGAGGCAAAGGGATATTGCCAGATACCAAACCATTTATCTCAGTTAAGGAGGTGTTCAGGTATACTAAATTGTAAAAATAAGTGAGAAAAAAGCTGCAGGAGATCAATTTTCGACCAAATGCACCTACTGACCCCAAGTGTCTGTGGCCTAAACAATCATATTCGGTAGTTTTACCACAGGCGCTTGAAGTTCTATGCTATGAAACATATTTCAATGCCGCTAAACATCTAGGCTATGAGCCATTTTGAAGAAATGGCCAGGTGTGCAAGTATGTGTTCGACTCCATTACGGTCTCCAATTTCCAGTGTATCAACGTCGCTCAGCAACGTCATCAGGTTCTATTACGGGAAAAATGAGGTGATTCTGCCGATAACGATCTTCTTAAATGTACAGCTTCCTACTCTGTCCTATCATCAAACAACGAAATCAACGATCAGACTGTACCGATGTGCAAGCTAATCTGCATCTTTGTTGCTCGGAAAGTCAGTACATGTAGGTCTCAGTCAACATATGAAAATTTTACGCCAACGTTACTGCGTAGTTTTGACGTTGTTGACACGAACGTCATGACGTCATTTTCGTCACGTTTGTTTCAAGTTTTCACTCGTTAGAAACGTTTTGATCGAAATTAGAACAAACCTGATATTGTAAATACATGGAAACGGTGATATACAACGACATTGGTCATATCTAAAAGAGTAATTGAATGATTTCGTTGATGTGTGAATTTCAAAGCGGACAAGCACATGCTCAACTTTGGCGAAGCACAGTAAACCGGAAGCTGGACACCGTAATGGCGTCTGTATTTTCTGGCAAATTTTGAATTCAGGATTACAGCACCGCATTAACCATCACTGAACAAATTTATCATGTTTATAGATACATTTTGAAACGATGTTTACAGGTAAGAAGTTTGCTTTTGTTGGGGTGTTTCTAACTGGCAGTTTTAGCAGTCCAAAAAATCGAGGCATTTTTGCTTGCATACCTGGCCATTTCTTACGAAATGACCTATAGACTGCGTCAAGTATAAAGGGTTTTGAGGGTTTTTTGAGCATAGAACTTCAAGCGCCTGTGGTTTTACCAACGTTAACTAAAGCCAGTAAAATAGCACTTTCGAAGATATTCAGAATCATATCTGAAATAAAAGAAGATGAAACTATTAACGTCGTTTTACTTTCATTTAACCACCTGTTATTCACTAGTTGGACCATGTTGAAGCAGTCTACTTTCGGTTTGATTTGTGACAAAATTTGGCGGGAAATAATGAAGCTGTCTGCCCAGATGTCGTGCAACTTCCGGGGTTTGGTGTTGTGTGGGGTGCCGGGACCTCCGTACCTAAAATCCGTAGCAGATTATTTTTCTGTCCTGTTGAGAGGGAACCAAAAGACTCAAAGTTAGAATAATTGATGTCATATTAAGACATTAAACAATATGAATCTGAGGCACTACCTTTATGTGGACACACTCTTTAAAGCCCTTAATGACCTTTGAGGGGGTAAGGTGTTATCATTGGCACCACCTCAGGGGCGTCGGAAAGATTTTGACATTCGGGCGGCTTTTTTTTTGCCCCGACTCCTGCCCTCTCCCAACCACCCCCCTCCCCCGAAGAAAAAAATCACGTGTATGGAGTATTGCAATGACATGATGTTATAATTCTTTTAGGTATACAAATACAGTGGAAGTACCTCAGGTGAGGACAAGTAAATATGGTGTCAGATCCTTCCGCTCTACTGCGGCTAAAGTGTGGAATTCCTTGCCACAAGAGTTTCGAGAAATAACTAACCTTAATCAATTTCGATCTCAAATTGGTACGTTGAGCGGGGAGATCTGCGCATGCTCGTTCTGCTCTGAGTGTTAAGTTTATGTTGACCCTGTTTATTTTGCAGTTGTTTTAATGTTCCGTTTGTTAAATTTTATGTTGATCCAAATCTTAGCTTCTTTGCACCTTATCCTTTGTTAACAGTTTTTTTTTTTTTGTTGTTTTTTTTTTATTATTATTATTATTTTTAAAACAGCTCAAGGACTCCTGCCATGTAGCTTGTATGTTCTGTGTGGAAGTCCTTGTACAGGGTGTTAAGAAAGTTCGTAGCCATTATTTAAACTTACACTGAAAGCTTAATAATATTATACTTATGGCAAAACTTTGTAAGTGTGACATAGGAAGCACCACCAAAGATATGCAACATATAAATTCTTTTTCGATTTTAAAATGAAAATCTGAATTGCCATGGACTCATCCGCTTCAGGGCTGACAATGGTGAAGGCAAAATTTTGATTTGCATCAGAATTTGGCATCTTAAAAGCTTGGTTATTCAAAACTAACAGAGATATTCAAGATGTAAAATATTAGTATTGCAGGGAATAGTTTCATGATTTATTTCATTTAGTTTTTATTATTTTCCGATGGTTTGCTACGAAATTTCTTACTAAATCAAAAGGGTACCCCCATTCTCAATGGAAACTTTAAATTTTAGGGGGTAGGGATAGAACCTATAGCAGTATTTGTAAACACAGAGGCATTTTGCAGATTTCTTTTAGTCTCTTGTTATTAGATTTGTTCTCACATCGAGCATAATCATTTGATCTGATTTTTCTTTTCATATTTGTTTGCAAAATCACTCTTAACAAATTACTCTTTAGAATTAACTTCAGATTCATTTTTCATTGAATTCTGCACTAAAACCATGTTGTTTTGAAACAAATTAGGTAAGAATATGAAATTGTTTAGAAAACTCTTGAAGCATTATATACTGGGGTACAACCCCATGTACTTAACAATTTTGTTTTGTCATTTTTGATATATTGTTGTCGTACAAATGCTATTTTATCAACACATTTGCATAATTTGATTTTTTGGTGGTAAAATTTCAAATATATAATAATTTACAGATACACCATAAATATTTTTAAAAAAAATTCTTGTGTCCCTTATCTCTAAGACCCACTCCATGAAATAAATGATTTTATGTCAACTTTTGATTTCAAGTTTCGTTTCAGATGTTAATTCATTACCCCTGCCCCTTTGCAAAATATTGGTTTCTCATCTGCTTTTTCATGTCAGTGATTCATCTGTCAAAATGTAGTTGTTGTCTTCAATTCCTTAAAAGCTGTAACTAATAAAGTACAGTTTGGCTTAGTCTCTATCATTTAAGTTAGCTTTAAAATGATGATTCACTGAGGGATAAGAATAAATAACAGTTCAATATTCAACACCTTTATGCGTAAAATCCATAATAAATAGCAGGCCACTTTGACACCTTGGGTATGAAAAGCTAATTTTATTATGGGAAAGTGCGGTTGTTAAAGTTGTTACATTGTGGACCTTTTTATATTGAATAGTTCTTGAAACCTGTGAAGTTTTAAGATTTAATGAATGTAACTTCTGAAGTATAAGCAATGTTGTAATGTCTTCGAACTTTCTTAACACCCTGTAGTATGAACTGTTTCACTTTTTAGCATAACTGGGGATGGGATGCAAAGACGGTGCAGCTAGATTTGCTGGTTATTTACTTATTTTTCTATTTATTTTAATTTGCTTTAATGTCCGTGCCTGCTCTTAACAATCAAATGCTTTGCTCTTAGTAATTTTATGTTTTTTTGTGTAATTGTTATTATATGTTCTGCATGTATATTATCAGTGTTTTTTATGATGTCTTAAGTAATTATAGTGAATGTTTGTATGTTTATGTCTTATTATGTATTATGAGTCTTATTGTTTATAAAATTGTATGCATGTTTAATACTATATGTGCTTCATATCTTATGCTTTAGCTGTTGACCTTTTAGTTTCTGTTTGCTACTTTTGAGTTTTATGCTTATAATTTTTGCTTGAGTTTTAGGGGTCGTAGGATCATGCAGATTTTAGTATAGATTTATTTGGTTAGATAAGGGCATGGGTGATGGTAGGCAGTGAGACTGCTGCAGGCGCTCATGCTCTTTCTCCTCTATTTTAAATTAAAACTGTTACTCAAGTGTATATATCTGCAGATCTGAACTCCTTTAAAATTCTTGATTACTCACTAATATATATATTTTTTTTCCAGTTTTGTTAATGTTTCTTGCAACAGACTTTTTAATAATTCTAAGATAATAGTGTGCTATTTAATATATTGCCTATTTCTTAATGATTTTTATACCCCGCCACACGTTAGTGGCGGGGTATTATGTTTTCCAGCTGGCTGTCCGTGTGTCTGTCCGTCCGTCGTACGTACGTCTGTCCGTCCGTCCGGTCGTCCGTCCGTCCGGTCGTCCGTCCGTCCGTGAGCACTTCGTTTCCGTTCGATAACTTGAGTATTTATTAACGGATTTTATTCATGCATGGCATGTGCATTGGTCTTGGGAAGATCTCGGTTGGGATTGTTAATGGGCAAATTTCGATGTCTTCTTATGGAGTTATTGCCCTTTTCATGGTCTTAAAAACAGTTTTTGGTCTGTAGTTCTTTTACACTTTGAAATATCTTGATGAAATTCCACAGAAATGATCGAAGTAACACAAGCTTTCAGTTATAAGCAGAATTTTGTCCACCTGGATTATCTGCCCCTGCCCTAGGGCTATATACATGTATGAAATAATGAAAAAAAAATGTATAAAATTAGAGTCGAAAGGGATTTTTCTGAAACTTGTAACAATTTATCATACTGATATAAGCTTTATGTCTTGATCAAAATTTTGTCCCCCAGTGGTTATCTGCCCCTGACACATGCTGTATACATGTATGAAATCATGAAAAAATCAATTTAAAATCAGATTTTCGGTATATCTTGATGAAATTTCATAGAAATGATTAAAATAACATAAGCTTTCCGTTACAAGTAGTATTAAGTCCATATAGGTTACCTGCCCCTGCCCCAGAGCTATATACATGTATAAAATTATGAATTCTGTATAAAATCAAAGATTAACAGGATTTTCCTGAAACTTGCAACACATTATCTAGGTAATATGGGGTTCATGTCATGATAAAAAAAATGTATAAAAGATAGAAGACGGGTTATTGGTTTGCAGTGGCGGGGTATTACGCAGTCGTTTACGATGCTTTTATTTAAGCATGTATTACACATAGATAGATTTGTCATATTTGTGAGTCGGTAAATAGCTATACATTGCTAATGTTTTACTGTTATAACATGCTCGACTATAAATAAAATTTGTATTGTATTTGTATTGTATTGTATTGTATTATGTATTTTCGATTTTTATGAAGCTTATGATAGACAACTGAGTTGTTCTTTCTTTTTTTTGTAAACCCGTTAAAATGAAAATCATATGTTCATGAATTTTGGGCCCAGATTCTAGAAACTTAACATTTGCAGGCTAATTTAGTTTATCCGTTTGGCAACACGTATGGGAACATTAACACTTTTTTTACTTGAAACCAATTTTTGGTATATGCAACTAGATCTGCACTAGACCCAGTTCAGATGCCGCAGTACATTTTAACAATTAACTGGATGGCATTATGTGAAAAAGGACTTTGCAATTTAAGTATTGTTAATATTAAAATCATTCTGAACATCAGTTCTGACTGATCAGTGCCTTCACTTTTCTTGCTTTGGGGGGCGTGGCTAGTATCGCACATTACATTACTGGTCATGAACAGACTCAATTAAACCGAGTCCTCTATTTTCTGTTCTTTGATGTATTCCTTGCTTCCATAGGAACTTACTATTCAGAACTTATTTATCTTCACTGCAGCTGGTGTTTGTGCTGTGTGGCGGCCGTAAAACGTCTCCCCGTATATCATCATAGCGCAGATTATATTTTCTGGTCCTTTGGGATCATTGAGTTCATTTGATTTAGTTTGAAAATAGAGTTACGCTGAAGCCGGTGCTAGGGGGCATGGCTGGTGTCGCACATTTCATTACTGGTCATGAACAGACTCAATTAAACCGAGTCTGCTATTTTCTGTTCTTTGATGTATTCCGTGTTTCCAAACGATCTTACTATTCAGAACTTATTTAGATGCTCCCGGATTCAGACATGGTATTAATTTAGCGAAAAGAGAAAACTCTGATCAAGCTTTACGGATGCGCATGTTGATCAGGATGACTCCTTTTCGCACGTGCCATAAGATACATTTTCTCGCAACATTAATTGCATTAGATTTTGAATAGTTTGCCATTGTTTATCTTGATAATCACAATGTGAAGATAATTAGGTGTGAAAGTGTGTCTTATTTAACACCCGTTTACAGTTTTCCTCGTTTTTCCCTAGGCAATTAACGTGTGAACTAACATCACACTTATTGTGACTCCTGAAAACTGCGAGGTGTGGAAGTGTCCTTTTCTACATTTTTTCTCCTTTGCTTCATTTTAAGCTTAAAAGAATCACATACTTGCCTAAAATATTGGGGCGGCAGTCGCCTCCTCTTCCGCCCATGTTCCGACGCCCATGCACCTGGCTGAAGTCTGGTTCAACCTGACACTAGATACAAACGTCGGAGTCAGCAAACCATTTCTGCTTTTTTTGTTTTCATAGCAAAACTTACTCAGGTGGTAATGGCGAAAACCCTTAGAGACCCGTGCAGCTCTTGTGACTCCCATGCTGCTCATAGATTAATTGAAGGACAGTCTGGCAGGTAAGCTAAACTCGTGGAAGACAACTTTACCTGTGTGTGCAAGGTTCTTTTACCTTTTTGTAATGGAAGGCAACTTTTTTCATTTCCGTATTATCTTACAAGGTGGCAAGGCCTGTCCTGGGATATCTGCTTTAGTGGGAGAGCATTTGACCCAATGGGAGCAGGCTCTTTCCTGTGGTTGGTTGGTTGATTTGATGCTTAACGTCCACGGTAAACAACTAAGGTCATGTCGGGACGGTCAGTTAACCTAACCACACTATTCCTGGGCAGGCTTACACCTCCTAAGCCGTTAACCAGTACTAAGTGCCCATATTTTCGCCAGTAACTGACAACTGCCCTTCTTGAATCAGCGGGAGGAGAAACGAAAGTATGTGGCCAGACCGGGTTCTTTCCTGTGGTGGTTGACCTTGGGTTGTGGGGAGCACAGAGATGGGAATGGTGGAGTTGCTTTCCTTGAAAGAGAGACTGCTCTAGTGACTTCCTGTTTGTTTTCTTTGGCATTGTGACCCTTTTGAAGCGCATCAGCTCTGGTGGGAAGGATGGAAGGTGGAGAGTGAGGGGGTGGATGACGAGATTTTATACCCTTGTAACAGTATTTTAGTCATACAAGAACGACAAGAGTATGATAACAAAAGGCTAAGTGCAAAGAAACCCCGTTTCTGAAGGGAAGAACTTTGCTCCAAAGGAAAAATTACCACATTTTTTTTTCTTCTTTTTTTGATATCATATAACACCTTCACTTTACCAAAATAGGGATGGAATTGTCTGATCCACATCCAAAATCAAAAAAGCTTTTCTGGCAGTACGTATTCAAAAATAGTGTTCACTGTTTGTATTTGGATTGGTATAGTAGGTCACCAGAAGCTCTCGCAGACACTGGTCAAAGTGCTGAGTCTACAGATTGTCTAATAACGGTAAAAATATTTCTTCGATAGGAACCACCGTCAGAGATTGTAACAGACAATGGCACGGAAACCTCAATCGTGTTATCTAGGAAACCCACTAAAAGATAAAATATATCATATCATCCGCAAGGTAATAGTCGGACTGGGTGCAAATTATTCATTCTGGTTTATAAATATTGTATCAAACTCAGGGGCGGCAGGCCAATTATACAGACGGAAATGACCAAGCTTTTCTGCTATGTTCATCGTAAAAAAGGATAAATTAAATCTTTACTGGCAGACTGAATGGCGTATTGTTGAAATTACCTCATCAATCACCTATCTAATTCTCAGTTAAGTTGCTGCATGCACGTGGAATATTTACGTTTAGTGCAGAAGCTGATTGGGTTACAACAAACTCATACACTTCTGAATGTCGCATACTCAGAAACACCAATAACGTAGTTGCACATCAATCACTGTCATGGAGCAGGCTGCTACGAGACTATCGTCACATGTCCACAGGATTCAAATAAATTACAAGAGTCTAGAATAAATTAAACAAATTTACATGAAGAAGTTTATGTACATTGTACATAATAAACTTCTAAGATCAGAGATTCTATGTAATATAGTGTAACCTTTTCCACAGAATCTAGTTTATAATGACGGTAAAATGATGGTTCTGTTTTTTCAACTTAATTTTTAGATCCTCAGTGAAACATTCAGATGGATCAGAATAAGATGGCCAACTTGATATTTTTTGGTAATCTCAGTTCGTCGAGGAAAAGATAAACAATAAAGTAAGCAATATAGAAGAAAATGGAGAATTGTAGTTTGTTACATGTATACAGGATTTATCGGTAAAACTCTCTATAGTTTGTTTTTGAAGCTAAACTCTCTCTCTCTCTCTCTCTCTCTCTCTCTCTCTCTCTCTCTGATCTGAGTGTATGTTTTAGCCTATAGTATTACCTGTCATTTATGCTTGCATTGAGATGGGCCGTAATTAATGTTGTTAGAACCTTTGCTTGTATAGTATTTGTTAGCATGAAAATGAGCCGCGACACCACAAAACCTACACAAAGTGGCATAGGCGGACAGCGAAGACTCGGGTCAGCCTAGGCATCCGCCAGTCTGAACTGAGTCTTAGCTGTCCGCATGGAGCTAGCTTAGTCCCTTGGCTACCCTTAAGCGCACAGCAAAGGCTCTAATAAGACGGGGCGTATGCCCAGTCTGTCCTGAGTCTTCACTTTGCGCACACGCCACTTTGTTGGTTTTGTCGTGACACGGCTCATTAAACTTATCATCATCAGGATTGACGATCACCAGTTTTCTTTGCGCAATTCGTCAGTTTCTTACGTGGTTTTAATGAAGAAATCCTGGAAACATCTATTTGTTTTATATATATATTATTCTTTTTTCTGTATTCATTCTAGATTGTGAAATAAAGCTCTCGCAGTGCGTAATTATCAGTAATTCAAGATGCTTTTTGTGATTTTATTGTTGGTTTGATAGTTTTTGTATTAAAATCCTTCTCTGATAACCAAAACTGAAAACATGGCTCCGTGTTTTTAGATCTCCGTGTTGCTTCGAGACCGGTAAAAGTTCAAGGTCAAGGTTCTCCATAGCCTAGAGCCGTATGGGACAGTGGAGGTTACTAATCTTGGACACATCAAATGAAAGGCGGAGCCCATCCCCCCTTTCGCTGCCTTATGCTTCCCTGATTCGAAAAAGGTAACCATTTACTGCTGGGTAGACAGAGAGAGTTTTCAAATCGTCGGATGGCCAAGCCTGGGTTCGTATTTACGACATTCCGGCGACTTTCTGCACCTTAGAAATAGGGAGAGAGTTAAATACGAAAACTTCTAAACTCCCAGTAAAAACACCACCTTAAAGTACTTACGAGCACACATTCTCTGCGCTATAGTCTATAAGCACGCAGTTGGAAATAAAGAAGTTGTCTTGAAAGAATGGAAGTTAACAAGGTTTTTCAATAATTTTATGTGACCTAAAATCCACGAGATCAGCTACTCTGATCATGCGGGATTTTCTTTCTCTCTTTCTTTTTTTTTTACCCAAAATTCATACTTTCAACTTCAAATCTTTTTTAACCATATTTTTATCTATTTGTGTAAACTCCTGATTGACTGACACTAAATCTAAATAATATTTACATGCTTGAGTAGGTGTCCAGAATCCACAACCATGATAGCCCAAAGTCAGGCAATATTCAAGGTCAGAAGGCCTATTTTCGTACTATTTCAGTATTTCGTAACTGCTTATTGAAACCCGGGTTGATTAAGCTTTCTGTACGATTGTTTTATATCAATGCTGATATGCACAGCCTATTACCGGCGTTGGGAATAATCAAGCATGGTGCGGGAACAATAATCAAGCATGGTAATGGTGACATGAAATCCCAGATTGCAAGCCATTGGCAGAGTAGTATTTGTGAGCTACTTCTGACTATGCAGTTGCAAGTCAGATGTTTGGGTACACCTCCATGTTTAAATGGTCATTTTTCAAAGGGGAACAACTTTCATGAGAACCTGGCCCAGAGGTTATAATACTTGAGTACATTCTCAAACTCAAAATAAAGCACACTGATTGGCTGCTTCCAAGCATGTGCTTGGAAGCAGCCAATCAGTGTGCTTTATTTTGAATGTGCTTGGAAACAGTCAATCAGTGTGCTTTATTTTGAGTTTGCGAATGTACTCAAGTTTTATAACCTCGAACCCTGTTTGCTTTCCTGGGCGACAAATCCCTTTCAAAATTTCTTTTACTGTGAAAGGAAACAACTGCTGATGGGAAAATTCTTTCCTTTAACCCATTGCATTCTGGGTATGTTTTGTCGTCTGCTGAAATTGTCGTCAGCATCAAAAATCAAGAATATTTTGACAATATTGGTCTAATTAACTCTTGTAGAAATGATGTCTAGGCAGCAAACAGTGTGGATCTCAGATCAGGCCCCACGTTTGTGGGGCCTGATTTGGATCCAAACTGTTTGCCCAGATACCCCTAAAGGGGTATCCCGAAAGGAATAGGGTTAATAGTTGATCCGCATGGAGAAGAAAGGAGAATGTAAAATGGCAGAGTTGCATTCCTTGGAAACATGCCCATTTATCTAAACCTTATATTTATAAATAATGTAGGTGTTATTTCAGATATGCAACAGAAGGAAAGTCATTAAAATAACACCATATTCTGTGAAGGTTGCTTTAATCGGCTTGTTTTCTAGAAAGATAATGATAAATAAATGCTCAACAAATAGCTGAACTGTTTGCTGCAATATCGACTTTGTGCATTCTTGCGCACTCAGCCTAAGCGCTTACGCATGTGCAAAGATAGTGTCCCAAAATACTAGAGAGTACACCATAGGCATAAACAGCTAACAGACTGTAATAGATATAGGCAATAACAAGTGCACAGCAGAAAGTTAACTATCAGTGTCTGCCAATGTTCTGAACAATGAATTTGAAAATTCTTGGCAAAAGTGAATCAAAAGTGTGCAGTAGGCATATGGGCATTCTGTCGTATTTGCAGAATCAATATGACATCAGGTATTCTACGAACACAGGACAGCAAGAAATTCACACACGAGTTGCACTTGCTCTTGCGCATGCGCAAAGTCATTATCACACTATGCTTTAAAAAGTGCACAGTATTTATTAAGTCAGCATGTTAATATGCTCTACTGCATGTGCAGAGTTAATGTCATATTAGACAGTATATGATAAAAGTACAAATGATACAATAGACAACAGACAGTATTCGTATATGTGCTCTTTAGCATGAACAAAGTAAATGTTACAGAAGGCATTTAACAGGATAGGTATATGGAATTCCACCTACTTCAGTTCGATCTGAATCCGCTTGTATGAATACAGCTCTCATCGATGCCCAATTTGTTGATACATGTATATCGGAAATGCGACTTCGCTGAGAATAGCCATAGGCACTGGTTGGGAATGTACATGTGTGTGACCCGTTGTCCGATCTGTATAGTGGACAAGTCTTTACCTTCAGGATGTATTTGTGTGAATTGTGTTTTATTTTATTAACATTTTACTGTTTGGCTATGAACCACCTGGTAAGAAGAGTGTTTCATTTATCTTTTTCTTCATAATAGTCGACTTTGAAGTTGCCGCTTTCTTTGCTCTTTAACAATATTTAATTCAAATAAATAAATACAAATATGAGCCGCGACGCAAGAAAACCAACAATGTGGTTGTGCGCCAAGCGCAGACTCAGATCAGCCTGGGCATCCGCCAAGTCTTATCAGACTCTCCGCTTGGCACTCAAAGGGTAGCTAAGGGTCTAAGCTACCTTCATGCGGACAGCGAAGATTCTGATCAGACTGGGCGGATGCCCAGGCTGATCTGAGTCTGCGCTGGTCGCACAACCACATTGTTGGTTTTCTCGTGTCGTGGCTCATATGGTAACACAATAAACATACAGCGGGATTAGATAACAAGCTATGCAACTTATACACACATCTTTGCTCTTTGTAGTGAAGATACGGTCGTTTCATAAAAAAATTGCAAAATCTGAAGAAATGCCGACAGTGCACCTTTTGAAATCGAAAGTAGAATAGTTATCTTCTCAAATTAAATGTGACAACAAAGCACACCATAACAATATTCAGAAAATCAAGGTCTGTAGTTATGCTTGTCGAACTAATGTTGAAACTCCCACACCAAATAGTTTAACACAAAAATGAACAATTCTGAAACCTATCCGACATATTGGTATAAAGATGCGTTCACTATACAGCTCGGTATTATGGGTCGTGTACTGTACGCTCCCAACCAGTGATCTGGGTAACTGACTACAAGTATATCAAAAATCTTCTCCGAAAAGTCTCTTCGAAGTATCGGTGACTAAAGATGGAGGAGTTTTACCTATCAGTAGGCACAGGGGGCAAATCTTGTTGAAACAGCGTTGTACGAACGTTGATTCAACGCCATGACAACGTTGTTTTAATGTTGTGCGCCTGCTTGGCTGTTTCTAAGTTTGAAGTAAGTGTTAAGGACCTCTGACGGTTGTAATGTTAATTTGCATATTAAAATAAGTCAAAATCAAACTTTTGATATACCCAAGAATTTCTCTTGAAATTTGTTGCTCTCAGCTTCCCCTAACTGGCTATGAATTTAATTTCTAATTTCTTAGCACATAGACTTCAATTTTTGGTTGAAAAAGCCAAATTTTATAATTAAACGTAATAGCAACAGGAAAAGTTTTATAAAGATACTCCCCCCCCCCCCCCCGCACCCACCCACCGTGCCTCAGCTAGCCACTTTGCATGTATCTGTGTACTATCATAATACACATTATATATGAGTGGCTTGCTGAGGCACAGGGGGGGAAAGATAGTCTACAGCTGAAAAACTGAAAAAGTGGGTGGGTACTTACACCTTTATATCTAAAACTAGGTAATAGTCCTTATTATTGAAAAAAATATTGCATAATATCAGTAACAGTAGTGTGTACCTCAGTTTTAGCATAAATATCAATTAAAATTTCGATATATTGGAAAACCAAAAAAAAAAAATGGACTTATTTTCAGAGACAGAATAATTCATGTTACCCCTCTTGGTAAAATCAGTTTAAGTTAGTCTAGAGGCATGGTAATTTTTTAAAAATTACTGTTAAAATGTCTTTATAGTACACAAGTCTACATATAAATGCCAAATATTTCAATTTTTGCTGCCCGAGGAAGGTGCAATAATTTGTCGAAAAATAGGCAAATATGCATTGATACTGTCAGAGTCCCTTACTAATTCTAAACAGGATAATCAAGTCAAGCGAATCAAGTCAGGCAGTTTGGAACGTATGAGTGGAGTATCTGGCATGATAAGCAATTTAGCTCTGGCAGCATGGATCTGAAAAGAAAAAGTAATAAATCGTAAATTTGAGGTCATCACTCAATGTGAATGCTGTACTTTCAGGGTAAGAAAATCTTCCAATTTCATATTTGCTTCAGTCATATTGAGACTCAATTCTTTAAGAAACAAGTTTGCTACTCTAAACGCAATATCGGAGAAAATTCTTTCTTGTAACAGAGATCTCTTTGGGAGGGGTTTCCAACCAGGAATGCAAAAGGAAGGCGCATAAAGCACGAAGGTATACCTATGCACCCTTTTATATAGCAGGCACATGACGTTGAAATGACGTCGTACTGACGTCGATGCGGCTTAAAGACGTCGCATCAACGTCACTATGACGTCATTTTGACGTCATGTGTCTGCTGGGTATCCCTTACCTGTTCTGAAATGATGAAATTCGTGCTTCTATCAAGCCGATAGACAAGGCTAAAGTTTCTAGAAAACTTAGATACGACGTTGTTACAATACAAAACAAGAGAAACGGTGGGACCGATGGATGCTTCCCGAAGGTGTGCAACAGTGACATGGGTATCCTGGTGTAGGAGTGACTTACTGTGTAAACTTAATGCAATTAAAAATGAGAAAAAAAACATGAAGGTAAAGGAATGAGAAGATGCAAATCTACTCAGTAACACAGCTTTTTCATCGTTGGCAAATAATGGTAAACAGAATGATTAGCCATCACAGTGTTTGTGAAACGTAATCGTTGAAATCTACATAAAAACCGGTCATTATAAACACCAAAACTTCTTGTGATAGGTTAATGGTTCTTGCGCACTGCATTATCTGTCATTGTGAGCTATCTTATTATAATCGTATTCATACCAAATTTAGTACAGACGGACGCGCGTTTCTGTATTTAACTTCTTCAGTGTCTCGAAACCCCAAAAGTGTGAAAGAATGATAGGCAGGTCTCGGCAGGCAACGAGCATCATTTTCCGGGCCACACTTACTGTCGCATTTTGCGGGACACAGTACATGCAGCTGCAGACATCAGGCCCCAAGGTTATAAAACTTTTTTCATGCTCACCTCAGCTGAGCATAAAATTTTCTCTGCTGATAAAAAAGATGAAAATGCCAACATTAGTTGGCATTTTCATGTTCATAAGCGCAGAAAATTTCATACTCAGCTAAATTGAGCAAGAAAACAACTGTAATTTTCAGTAATTTGCTATTTATTAGCAGGTTAAATTTCATGCTCAGCTGAGTTGAGATTATAAAAAGTTTTATAACCTCGGGGCCTGGTAAGAGACGCGCACGTATTACCTCTCTGGCGCAGGTGTCCCACATCGAGTCACCTCAACCCCTGTGTCTCGAGGAAAGCAACAGACAAGGGCATCAGGAAAGGGATGTCCGATGCAGCAAGAACCCGCAAAAAGCCCAAATAACAAAAAAAAAAAAATCGGAGCCAAACTCCGCTAGGGTTCATGTCGCTATGACAAGTCAGTTTTAGTTTGAGAATAATTTTTACCAGATATATATCAAATGAAATAAGGTTATTTTAAATCAGTATTTAAGTAGTGGCTCTAATGCTAGAGAACCAGAATCAACACTGAAACACTGACTTACTGGATTGATGATGACAACATTCTAAGTTTCATTTGATTACCTCGAACAAATTTAGAGATATACTCCGGACAAGGGCAACAAGAAGATGGAAAATAATTCCAAAACTACTTGTGAAAACAATATGGCTCTTGCACTCTGCACCTCTTATCACTGTCCTCTATTAAAATATGTAAAATTTCATTGAGGGTATACCTTTAATACTTTCAGAGATATGCTCTGGACGAGAATGAATGAGAATTAGTTTAAAAAATGAAGGGAAATAACTCCAAAATAAATTGCAAAAGGGTTATGGTTTTTGTGCTCTGCACTTTCTCTTATTTACTTCTTTTAATGTGTGAAATTTTATTTAATTCTCTTCTTTACTTTTAGAGATTTACTCAGGACAAGCAAAGAAGTGAGAAAATTAAGAAGGGATTCCCGAAGTAATTCCCTTATTACCTGTCGTAGGGTTATGGTTCTTATGCTCTGAACTTTCTGTCAGTGCCCTCTATCAAAGTATTAAGTTTCATTTAGTTCACTTTAATACTTACAGAGATATGCTTCGGACAGGCAAAATACTGGGAAAAAACTAGGAAGGGAGCCAACTCCGTAATTATTTGTGACAGGATTATGGTTCTTGCCCTCTGTACTTCCTTTAATTGCCCTCTATCAATGTTCAAAGTTTCATTGAGGTCCCTTTGATACTTTTATAGATGGAAGGGATATATTACCATTTCATATAAAATTAACATGAAATCAGTTTTAAAATTAGAAGAATCTATTCTGATATTTTATAGCAGTTATTTTCATAAGAAATATCTTTTGGGTAAAGTAAAAAGATGCCATAAGTGTAGCTGACACTGCAAGCAACCCTTTGCTGAAATGATCATAGTCCAAAAAAGATCAGGTGATCAGTGATGACATCATTTCTGTTGTGATGTCATAATAGGTGGTTCCCAGCTTAATAAAAATTAAAATGAACCTCATCATAGGCTGGAAAACAGAAGAAATATTTTTACTATTGGAAAACCCACCTCCAAGCAATAAATGATAAAAATAGACAAGAGAGGTCATGAAATATGCAGCAAGTCAGTTTTTAGCTATGAGAAATGGTTTTGGGTACGTAGAGCCTAACATTTTGATATCAAAGGATCTTTAAAGAAAAAAAGTTTCACTAAAACCACTTGCTGGAATGGGTCAACAAGAGAGTAAGTGTAAAGGATAAATTGCGTCGCAAAATTTCTAGAGTCATAATTGCCTTTGATGTAAACTCTGAAATATTTTCATCCAAAATACAGTTGTCGGCTATAAACATTTGCTTGTTCATTCATTCGTGTTTGTAGATCTTTTCTCTTCCAGGAGGAGAAGCGCGTATTAAGATGTAGTTAATATATATAATATATAGTTTCATTATTTCTAAGCACAAGAACTGATTTTATTTCAAAATTCTGCTTTATTTGGGCTGTAATTAGATGTGATTTTATGCAGAAATCTGGTCCAAAATGGCCGAAGTGTCTTGCACAACCTTATCTTAGCCAGGAACTACCACAATTATAAAGGTTAAAGATAGATGTTACTCAGGAATGACCACCATCACAAACATTGAATACTGACATTTTTCAGAAAACACCACAATTATATGATTGAATTACCATAGAACATCCAAGGATTGGAGAGTGAAGGTTTTCAGGAAATACCAGCATCACAAATGTTGTAGATTGAAGTTATCTACAATGACCACAGACACAAAGATCGAGACTACACATGGACGACCACCATAATAAAGTTTAAATATTGAGTTATTCGGGAAGGACCAAGATCCAAAAGGTTGAAAACCAAAGTAAAATGATCAGCAATGAGCAAGAACTAAACCAATCAGATTTTATATCAAGCCCTCAAATCAGATTTAAATGGGAAAGAGGTATAGACATAAATTTTACAGCAGTTCACCTACAAAGGCAATCACCGTAAACCGAACGAGGGCATCTTTCCCAGCCAGGTTGTCATTCAGCTGCCTTTACTAAGAAATTAAGAATGCTACTCACTTAATAGATAATCGACAATATTGATATGGACAAAAAGAACAAGTAACATTGAGCAACCACAATAGAAGCACCGCCCAAGACAATACATAATTAATTACTGTGGGACATTTACCGGTGTTACGGAATTTAAACCCTCGTTGTTAGCTTCCGAAATGTTTTAAACAATCAGTGGGTTGTTTTGTCCACGTAAAGGCTTACCAACAGGCAATAAATCATAGCGGAAACAAATTAAACACGGATGAGGACTCGACAGAAACAACGATTTGCGACCCATGGAGACCTACGGGGTGTCAAACAACACCAATAAAATACTGGAGTTAAGGAAAACCACCAGTTATACACCGGCTGGCAAAGCAACACACAACCTTAGGAAAAACCACAATCACAAAGACTCAATTTTGAAATAAATATGAAAGACAGTCATCACAAAGCTTGAAGCTTGAAGATACCGATGAACGAATATAATCGCAAAGTTCGAAGCTTGAGTTATCCATGAAAGACAACAAAATCACAAGGACTGCAGATATAATTGACCTATGAACGACCACGATCACACAATTTAAAAGCAAACTGCAGTTATCCAGGAACGACCACAATCACAAATGAGCCGCGACGCGACAAAACCAACAAAGTGGTTGTGCGCCCAGCGCAGACTCAGATCAGCCTGGGCATCCGCCCAGTCTGATCAGAGTCTTCGCTGGCCGCATGGAGGTAGCTTAAGCCCTCAGCTACCCTTTAAGCGCTTAGCGAAGACTCTAATCAGACTTTGCGGATGCCCAGGCTGATCTGAGTCTGCACTGGGCACACAACCACATTGTTGGTTTTGTCGTGTCGCGGCTCAAATATTGAAGATCGAAGTTACACAGGAAAGAAACTAATCCTACAGACCGAATTGTCAAGAAACAACAAACAGCGCAAAGATCAAAGTCACGAAGAACCATTTACTCATAAAGAATAATAAGTAACACGGAATAATAAGGAGCACGGAATTAAGTAACTGAGAATAACTATTTGTTTGAGGAAATTTGAAGTTTCTGTTGAATGAATTTCAGATTTGTATGTCATTAAAAAAATGGCGGAATATAGCATATACTGTTTGCAATGCTCAAACACCAATGGCGTGATAGATATGTTGCAATAGCAATTAAGACGTCATACTGATGTCAGAGTGTTGTCATTAAGACGGTCTTTTGACCAGGTAATAAGTACAGCAACTGGCAATTCCATAGTTGCCATGGTTACAGATCACTGACGTCATTGGTCTAGGAGCGTGGAAAACAGTGTTTGCCAGGCCCGCCAATTTCTCGATTACAAAATAAAATGAAATTCTTTCGACAGAGTCTTAAGTTTTTTTCAAACAAACAATTATTCCTCACGTCATTTAATTCCGTGTTAAAGGTGAGAAACGAAAGGCAGCCCAATCATTTAAGATGAAGCTATCCTAGATAACTTACGAAGACTGAAAAAAAGACTTCTGGTTATCCAGGAACACTCGCTTTTGCAAATACAGTAACGAGCTTACAAACCAAAGATTTAAAATACACCAACAACGGACAAAAAAGACATTTTGACAATGATTGGAGACTGACATTACACAGAACCGACCATTATCACGAAGTGTAAAGAATCACGTTACCCAATAATGACAAAAATTCCGGAGATTGAAGTCAGGAAGTCTGAAGATTGGAAGTACCCAGCATCGACCATATTTACAAAGGCTGATAAATTAAAGAGACGTAATATTGTTCGCAATCTTTGATTAAAGAATGAAGTCACCCGCGAATGACCACATTCATAAAAGCCCAAACTAAATATACTCAGGAACGATCACAATCGTAAAGACTGACGACGGAAGTGGCCCCGGCACGACCACCATCACAAAGATTGAATACTGAAGTGACACAAGAACAATCACAATAATAATGGTTGAAGACATAAGTTGCACAAGAACGACCACGAACACAAATACTGAAGAATGATAGTAGCCAAGAACAATTAAAACCACACAGAATTATGAATTCACCCGGAACAACCACCGTCACAAAGATGGAACACTGAAGTTACACAAGAACGGCCAAAATCACTAAGATTGAATACTTAAGTGACCCAAGAATGACAAGACCCATGAAAATCGAATACTGAAGTGACAAACGAACTATCAGAATCATAAAGATTTAATTTTGAAGGTACCCAGGAACGATCTCACCACAAACATTGAATTCTGTACTTAAACAAGAACTACCAAAATCTCAAAAATTGAATACTGAAGTGACCTTGGAACGACCACCATCTCAAAGATTGAATACCAAAATTACACATAAACTACCAAAATTACAAAAGATTGAAATCTAAAGTAACCCAGGAGTGACCTAAATAATTAAGATTGATAGCTGAAGTTATACAAGAACGACTAAAATCACAAAGACTGAATACAAAAGGGACGGCAGAATGCTGAAGTTATACAAGAACGACTAAAATCACAAAGACTGAATACAAAAGGGACCGAAGAATGACCTAAATCATGAAGACTGAATACGTAAGTAAAAGAAGAACGATTGAAAACGCAAAGGGTGAATACTGAAGTGACCCAAGAATAACCAAAGCCAGTAAGATTGAACATAAGGTTACAAAAGATCTACCAAAATCTCAAAGATTAAATTCCGAAGTCTTCCAGGAACGACCAAAATCACAAAGACGGATCACTGAAGTAACCTAAGAACAACTAAAATCACAAAGACTGAACATTACAGTCCCCGCAAAAAGACGAAAATCATGAAGATTGAATACTGAAGTTACACAAGAACTACCAAAACCACAAACATTGAATTCTGAAGTCACCAGGAGAGAACAAAATAACAAAGATTAATAACTGAAGTGACAAAATAATGACTAAAATCACAAAGACTGAATATAGATTTGACCAAAACTGACGAAAATCATGAAGACTGAATACTGAAGTTACACAAGAACGCAAAGAGTTGATACTGAAGTGATCCAAAATGACCAAATTCATGAAAATTAGCCCTGAAGTTACACATAAAGATTGAATACTGAAGTTACAAAAGAACTACCAGAATCACAAAGATGATGAATGAAGTTACCTAAGATCACCCAAAATCACAAACAGATTACTAGAGTTACCCCCAAACTACTAAAACCGCAAAGATAGAATACTCAAGTGACCCAAGAATAACCAAAATCTTGAAGACCTACTACTGAACAGACACAAGTCTACCAGAATCACAAAAGATTGAGTTCTGAAGTTAGCCAGGAATGACCAAAAGCACAAAGATTGATTACTGAAGTTACCCAAGAACGACTAAAATCGTAAAGATTAAATGCTGCTGTGACAAACGAATGACAAAAAATAAGAAGATTTAATACTGAAGTTACACAAGAACTACTAAAATCACAAAGACTTTATACTGAAGTTACCCAGGAACGACCAAAATCACAAAGACTGATTACTGATTGTACCAAAGAAACAAATAGCAAATACTGAAATGACCCAAGAACGATAAAAATCATAAGAATTGAAGAGTGAAGCTACACAAAAACTAAAAAAAATCACAAAGATTGAATTCTGAATTAACCCAGGAACGACCAAAACCACAAGACCGATAAGTACCCCAAAAGGAACAAAAGCTTAGGGATTGAATAATCAAGACACAGAAGAACTACCAGAATTTCAAAGACTGGAGTTGCCTAGGAACGACTAAAATAACAAAGATAGATAACTGTAGTTCCCGAAGAACAACTAAAATCGCAAGATTGAATTTTGCAGTGACCAAACAATGACCGAAATCATGAAGTTTGAATACTGGAGTTACACAAGAACTACCAAAATCACAACGCCTATTTACTGAAGCTACACACGAACGATAAACATCACAAGGACTGAATACTGAAGGGACCCAAGCACGAACAAAATCATTAAAAGTGAATACTGAAGTTACACAAGGACTACCAAAATCACAAAAATTGAATTCTGAAGTTACCCAGGAACGACCGAAATCACAAAATTTGATTACTGAAGTTACCAAAGAACGACAAAAACGCATAGACTGAATACTGACACACCCAAGAATAACTAAAATCCTGAAGATTGAATAGTGAAGGGACCTAAGTTTACACAAGAACTAACAGAATCACAAAAGATTGAATACTGAAGTTGGCCAGGAACAACCAAATAACAAAAACTGAATACTGAAGTGACACATGAACGACCACGAACACAAAGACAAAAACTGAATACTGAAGTGACACATGAACGACCACGAACACAAAGACTGAATTCTGAAGTTACTATAGAGAGACCAAAAATCACAAAGATTGATCACTGAAGAACACCTAAAATCACAAAGATTGAATGCTAAAGTGACCCAAAAACGACTAGCATCAGGTGAATTAAATACTGAAGTGACCCAAGAACAACACAAATCGTGAAAATTGAATACTAAAATTACATAAGGACTACCAAAATAACAATAGATTGAATACTGATGGTACCCAGTAACGACCAAATCACACAAAGTGAATACTGAAGTGACCCAAGAACGACTACGAACACAGAAATTGAATTCTGAAGTTACAAAAGAACGCCTAAAATCACAAAGATTGAATACTGAAGTGACCCAAGAACGACCAAAATCATGAGTATTGAATACTGAAGTTACCCAGCAACAATCACAATCACAAAAACTGATTTGTGGATTAACCATGGATTGACCATTATTAAAAACGCTGAAGACAGAAGTTTGCCAGGAAAGACCATTGTCATAAAGACTAAAGTTTTACATGAACGACCGAAATCATAAAGATTGAAGGCTGAAAAAATTATCCAGGAACGATCAGAATCGCAAATATCACCAAGACTGAAGACTGAAGTCTGCTCCGAACGACCACTTTTACAAGTATTAACAACTGAAGTTGCCCGAAAGCGACCAGAATTACAAAGTGGTGGATGAAAGCTCCCCTGAACGAGTCAAAGCACAAGAATCCTTGTGCTTTGAGTCATACTGGGGGAGCTTCAGTCTTACAAACGAACGTTCAAAAGAAATGATCCGGGAGACTAAACATACATAGGAACTACAGCCATCACAAAGACTTAAGACTGAGATTACCCAGAAAGTCACCAACGAACAACCAGGGGTCGAGGCTATAGAACTTGAGAATAATCTCAAAACTCAAAATAAAACACACTGATTGGCTGCTTTCGTGAGTTTGACAATGTACTCAAGTTTTATAACCTCTGGGCCAGAGTCGCAAGAATTTGAAATGAAAACGTTTCGTAAACGATCACAATCATAAGGAATGAAAAATAAAGTAAACAGGGAACGGTCAGAAGCACGCAAACTAAAGACTGACATTATCCAGGAATGCCACAAGAACAAAGAATGTGATTCAAATTTCACAGGAATCTCCACAATCACTAGGACTGAAGACGAGTACCAAAGAACCTCCATATCAAGTATAGAATGCTTACATTTTGTTGCATTGAATATGTTTCTCGAAGACTTTGACTGCCATTTATTGCTACATTACAACCCTCGCAATGAAAGACACAAATGTAAATCATTTATTGACAAAGTTTAATATATCATTCTTGAGAGCACAAAGAGCAGTCCGTCAAATCATTTTAAAGGTAGGTTCCTGAACTAAATATGTTCACAAAATAATTTAGTCTTTTTCTGTGTGGTATTGAATACTTTTATTTTTCTAAAATTGTTGCTAGTGAGAAAACCGTTGGATTTTGTTGAAAATTGTCGCTTTTCTCTGGTTTACTTTTTTGGTTTAAGCAATGCCTTGGAATTCCAGTTCTAAAAATAATTTTGTCTTATGCCTATAAGTGCGTAATTTCTAGTATTATTCTCCTAAAGGTCATTTTCTCTCTTGATGTGAGTACTCCTAGAGGTCCCGGCAGGACGAATGGTTTAATACTAGCCCAAAATGCAGTGCAGCATTGTGTAAGCTGCGTTATCTATTTTTGGCATGAACTTAAAATAGCGCTAACTGGTGTGCGAAGCAGAGTTAGGGAACCCCTCGCAAAACGACTTACCAAATACTTATGGCTTTACACTTTTCAGTGAAACTTATTTATTTCCTTGTTATAAGTGCTATCCGATAATTTAGATAAACAATCATGAAAATGATGATGCATTCCATACTCCAGGAACCAACCTTTAACTGAATCTGTTTCTTTAAATAATCGACATTGCATGAAATAAAAATGTAGATTTACATTTGAGTCGTGACACTACAAAACCAAGAAAATGGTTGTGCGCCCAGCGCAGACTCAGATCAGGCTAGGCATCAACCCAGCCTGGTCAGAGTCTTCGCTGTCCGCATGAAGGTAATTTAGACCCTTGGCCATCCTTTAAGTGCTTAGCGAAGACTCTGATCAGACTGTGTTGATGCCCTGGCTGATCTGAGTCTGCGCTGGGCGCACAACCACTTTGTTGGTTTTGTCCTGTCGCGGCTCATTTACTTACTGACGTTTATAATCCAATCTCCAATCTCTATATTAAGCGTAGCGACTGCCACTTTGTTGACTTGTGTAGGAGTTGCATCAGTGTACGAGAGGAATTCAGCCATGCCCACTGTGAGGCCTGTACCAATGCGAATGACACCAGATTCCCAGCTTGCCCAGAAAGGACCAAATTCAGTGCAGCTGAGAGGTCTGGTTGACGCAGTGTAAAATACTTCGGCTTGGTTAGGGCCACCTTGTTGCAAACGAATGGTTGACCGGGAGTTAGACCATCCCCCTGGCAATATAAACAACAATAAAATATGCAGCTCCTAAAAGGCTAACGTAGTAGTTTAGAGTCTACTTACATTTTACGTTGACCAACATAATGGATAAATATATATATACTGAACAAAAGTGAAAACGCTACAAGTGATTTGTCTTCAAATTTTCTGTTTTGTGAAACCAGGAACGTTTCATGAATAAGAACGCATAAGAAGTTAAATGCATGTGTGAGGCCATGATACCAGTGGGTAGCTCTAAAAGCCGTTTCAGATAAAATGAACACATTTCGACGTGAACAGGGGTCAGATTTTCTGCCGTGCAAATACGGATGTGTCAATCAGGCACTTTAAACTTGATTTAAAAAGGGAGTTCATGATACAATTGTCCTTATTTTGCCTTGGACAAACAACCAGTGTACCACACATATCGTAAGAGAAAGTACACATCAGTATGTGTTTTCATGTTTTTCAAAATTAGTGTTAAATTCTCGCTTTTTCTTGAAAACACAATAAGAATCCGTGAACAATGGAAATTCCCATAAGAAATTAGTTTGTGGTTTCCTAGCCTATTGTCACAGTTTCGCTTAAAAATAACGACGGGTTAAGTGTATGATTTATTGCACTACAAGGACGAGAAAAAAGCTGCTCAGAAAATTGATAAACCAAAGAACAATTGAAAATTGAAATTTGCTGTAGTTTTAATACAAAGGGAATAATTTGTAATTTTGTAAAATAAAGCTTCAATTTTCTAGGTTTTTAAACAACAATTGCGAGTCATTTGTTGCTTTTTCTATCACTCTGGATGTAACGTTTCAGATCAGCAAAGAAATATGCATCTGCGCATGCGCATATTGGAGTTTTACAAAATATGCTAAAATTGAATAAAGTGAGATAACTCTGTTATGAGAAGAATCAGATTCAGAATTTTATAGATATTATCTTGCTGAATGTCTTGCACGACTTAAACGTTTGTATCCTGGCAAAGAGTATCACTGTGTTAGTTACGAACTGCCTTCTATAAAGTAGCGTTTTCACTTTTGCTCAGTATATGTATATATATATACTCTTTACCTTTGAAAGGAATCAGTATTGCAGCTAGTCTGGTCCAGCCTGGCCGATAATGTACTTATTTTTTTTTCTGTAAATTTATCAATTAGATAGATATTCATCAGGCAAAATGTCGTTACGGCCCATGCGTTTTTATAGGGACCTCACGTCCATATACTTCGTATAATACTTTGCTGTTTCTGTAAATTTCTTATTCATGTTTCTGCATTCTAAGAGGGGTGCTTCAGTATTCGAACACTATTTGACAATAACATTGCGTTTGTAAAGACGGAAACTTACATCATCTTGCGCCAAAGACACTGAAATAGGCATATGTAATAGGTCTGGTAGGCCGCTTTTTGGCCGATTCCGTCCATTTCGGTTATTTGCGCCCGAATACTGTAAAACACTTATATTTGGCGGCAGTCAAATTTGGCGGTTTTAATAAATGGACCTTTTGGCGGATTTTTATTTTGGCGGATTTCTGATTTCTGAAAATATTTGACCGTCACTTGAGTCCGAGTAAAATTAGTTCTGTTATCATATTAAATTTTACCTAATCAATCTGTTTACAGTAAAAAGATTTGTGTGTGCCTTTTGATTTAATCAGCTTGGCTTAGGTACTAATTTGTACGACATGTCTAATAAACATTTTCACACCCAGTTATTTCCCGTTTGTTGTTTGCTTGGGATCTTCTTTTGTACTAATATATGTTTAAAATGTGTATTAGTTGTGATATGATGGATACTGTGTAAAAATTACATGCGCAACGGCTTCTCTTTCACAACATCAGTTTAAATTGGCGGCATTTTAATTTGGCGATTTTCTCCTTTTCCGCTAATATCGCCAAAATAAAGAGACCGCCAAATATAAGTGTTTTACAGTATACTAACTTCGTTGATTTTCCGCACATTGTAACTTTGGGTTTCAGATGAGCCAGCAAGGCTCAACTGAGGCTCCTGTAATAATCCAATTCCGTCCATTACGGTCTATGCGCTGGCACATATTTACCTCATCCTTACCTCATACTTACCTTGTAGATTTATAACCCGTCGTCATAATTTTGGTGTTAGGTGAGCTGCATGGGCTCAACTGAGAATAGTGTTATAGTTTTTATTTCTCTACTTTGAACATACATGTACGCTCAGCCTTGCCCTACTAACAATGCATGTACCGTTACTGACCATTATATGCATGTTCTAATGCATGGCCCAGTGCACTTAGCCACTGAACGCCTTATAGTGAAGTTGTATACTTTACATACTACCATATTAGAACATGATGTCATGGAAAATATGTGTATATTTTCAGGTAGGAATTTTAGATATTTGTTATAATTAGTTGTTAGTATGGTTAGTTAATTGTAATATAATCTGAAGATAGTTTTTGAATGTTTTAAAGCATTTTTTCATATGTCCAGGGTAACACGTTATGTTTTATAGATGCGATGTTTATTGTGTAATCATTATAGTTTATCATGAACCGTTTACATATAATTCATTTTATGTTCTAATGAGGGTACTTAGCCACTGAAAGCCTTATAGTGAAGTTGTATACTTTACATATTACCATATTAGAACATGATGGCATGGAAATATTTGTATATTTTCAGACCATTGAACATGTCATGGATCCAGCTTCACCATTGTTGAGTCATTAAAGTCATCTGATCATCATATACATCCTCTTTGTGTGTTCTCTTTTATGCCAATGGAGTTACCCATCGGGTGACAATTGGTTGCCAGTGTGAAATTGGTTATTCTTCTTCATTTCAGAATACACAGGATATATTTACACATGGATTAATTTATTCCATACATAGTTTGTGGGCGGATCGGCGTACACTAATCGCCGGGAAGACCGGGAAGAAATAGCCGGGAAGATGGGGTATAGTTGTCTATCGGATTCAATATCTATCTTTTTGTATAAGCTATCTAAATAAAGTAGACATTATTCTAAAGAAGAGACTCTAACCTCAATATTGATTATAAAATAAATAGTTTTTGTTGGGTTTTTGATGACTTTTTGGTACTTCGAAAATTCCGGAAAGAGCCGGGAAGGCAGCCGGGAAGATTGGTCTTTCGGATTCAATATCTATCTTTCTGTATTAGCTATGTAAGCAAATTAGATGTCATTTTAAAGAAGAGACTCTAATCTAAATATTGAATATAAAATAAATAGTTTTTGTTGATGCGTTTTTGATACTTTAAAATTTCCGGGATTAGCCAGGAACGCTGCCAGGAAGAGAGGGGTTGACCCAATATCTCCTCACACGGGCTATCCCGAGACAACGACCGCGACAGAAGACAACTAACGCAGTTCAACAGGTAAGGCGGAAAACAGGTGTGAGTAGCCGTTTATCCTTATTTTCTCCTTAATTAGGCTTAATCGAAATGTCTGGTTTCCATATTAAGAAAGGGGAAGGGGGGGGGGGGGGGGGAGGGAGTTTTCTACATGTCATGAAGATATCCAGGGTTCTAGCACAATCAACAAAACAACAAGAAACTTTGAAATGTCAGCGATGAAGCAAAAAAAATATTTTACTTCAGAGGGCCGTGAACGGTTTACAAAATGTACAAACTTGGGGATTCCGACAGTTTCAATGTTACCAGGGATTACAGGAAACATGCCAATTGTAATAAATCATAAATTACTTTGTAGAATGAAATTGTAAGCATTTGAAGTTAGGTACTGTCTTTTCTTCTGGCAACAACTTACCACTGTTCTCATTTTAGGCCAGATATAATGAACACGGTTCGCCAGAAACAACCAACGCAGTTTTAAGCCAAAAAAAATCTATACCCTACTGTCTCTTACCCCTTCAATTCCTATTTTTATTGTTGTAAGTTACATATTTTGCCTCATGCTTGCAGACGGGCACTACTTTATCCGTGCGGCATTACATATTGTCTCACATTTGATGCACACATCTTGCTGTATCTGAACTGGTCTCTACATACGCGCGTATCTTTTAAGTGATTTAAATATCTCACCGAAACCGCTTGTCTACTATTCCTGCACTTGCTATTTTATACAAATGCGAAATCAATGCAGTACTAACATCAGTCTAAGAAAAAGCATTAAGTTTTCTGTCACACACGGGTGAAAGACGTTATGGTACATCATAAATATTGTTTAAAGGCATTAAAACGTTACACTCACCAACGCTCTCCAAGCTGAAGAAGCCGTGAGCTCATTCAGCATGCAATCACCTAGCAAAATAGCAATATAAGGGTCACATGTTCGACCAATTTCTTCTGTTATATTTTGTCAACGACGTATCATCTCAAAAGCATGATTACAATGTATAAATGGGTCTGAACCCCAAACCTACAACATGTACACTCACACCTGGTTAACTATGTTTTCATGGATGTTACCAAACGAAAAGGAGCTGTAACGAAACGAAAAAGAGTTATAGTTATCCAACGACCTGGTCATCAGGTCGTTTGGTAACTCCTACTTTTTTTCGTTTCGTAACAGCTCTTTTTTAGTTTCGTAACAGCCTTTGTATATACATAGTTAACCGGGGGTGACACTTGCGAACGCTTTACTGTGTATGAACGTTTGAATGTCTATGCATAAACTTATGCTGTCTTACTTCTACAGTCAAGGACCAAAAGTAATTCCACAAAAATATTTTCCCATAGACTTTAGTGCAATTAGACGTTTACAAGAGAATTAATTTTCGTAGTTCTCGTAAGGCAAGCATAAAATGATAAATATGGTTGAAAACTAACTGAATATTGCAATAAATACTGTTTACGGATCTAATTTCTGCCCCCTCAGTGTTAAGAGACAGCTTGTCAAACTTTATATAAAATTAGAAAACAACAAGTTTCCATTGACGTTAGTGGCGACGTCGTGATAAAAAGTGACCAAAAAACTTGAACGTAAAATTTAAAGTCATGCCTAGTAGGAATAAGAAGAATAACCGATATGAAACAAAATATATACTTGTCTTATTCATCTAGCTCAGTGAACATGAAAATACACTAAAGTATATGGGAAACTTGATTTTGTGGAATTACTTTTGGTCCTTGACTGTACAAACGTCACAAAATACGCCAGTAATTGCCAGTAACGTCAGGAATCAGACTCACGCGCTCCCGAAACAGCGAATTGTTGCAGAATAAAACATGGACATTTACCATTGCTTCTATAATCGGACTGTGTTAGAATGGAAAGTCATTTCTTAACCATTTTATGATATTTACCATCTGAAAAACTGAACACCTACTCTACAAACATATTCAATCATAATTAATACTGACGAAAACTTCCGTTACCTCGTCTTTACGCTTATGCTTCAACTTACCATTTTATTATTATTTTTTGATACTCTGCAGGTACCTTATAATAATAATGAAAATAAGAACAATAATTATAATCAAGCGTCTTTCATTCTTTAAGAAAATAAATTTATCAGAATCAATCTGCTCTGATAACACTTAAAACATACAAACTCGCAAAATAATTTCCTTTCGTGATACAACCTTAACTGTCACTTCGGGGAATCAAAAATACAATCTTCATTGTGCATGAATTATGCTACCCCCCCCCCCCCCCCCCACACACACACACATTATAGTGTTTTCCTGCAAAATTTGGCGTCTTCCGGCGTTTTTCGGAGTTAACCGGTCAAAAGGTGTTTCCGGTCTTCTAGTAACCCTATCTTCCTGGCTGCGTTTCTGGTTCTTCCAGGAAAATTTAAAGCACCAAACCGTCATCAAACTTCCAACATAACTTTTTGTTTTTATATTCCACATTTAGATAAGAGTCTCGTCTTAAAACTAGTGCCTAATTTGCTTCGATAGCATATGCAGGAAGAGAGATATTGAATCCGAACGACTACTACCCCTATCTTCCCGGCTCTTCCCGGAATTTTTAAACTACCAAAATGTCATCAAAAACTCAACAAAATCTATATATTTTATTTCAATATCTAAATTAGAGTCTCTTTAAAATGATACATAATCTGTTTAGATAGCTTATACAGAAAGATAGATATTGAATCCGAAAGACAACTAGCCCTATCTTCCCGACTGCCTTCCCGGCTCTTGCCGAAATTTTCGAAGTACCAAAACATCATCAAAACCTCAACAAAAACTATTTATTTTATATTCAATATTTAGATTAGAGTCTCTTCTTTAAAATGATGTCTAATCTGTTTAGATAGCTTGGACAGAAAGATAGATATTGAATCCGAAAGACAACTACCCCAATCTTCCCGGCTGCCTTCCCGGCTCTTCCCGGAATTTTCGAAGTACCAAAAAGTCATCAAAAACTCAACAAAAACTATTTATTTTATATTAAATATTTAGATTAGAGTCTCTTCTCTAAAATGAAGTCTAATTTGCTTAGCTGGCTTATACAGAAGGATAGATATTGAATCAGATAGACAACTGACCCCATCTTCCCGGCTTTTTCTTCCCGGTCTTCCCGGCGAATAGTGTGCACCGGGCGGATCTACTTAATATTCCACATGACATCACCTTATTAATATGCGTGCGCGCGCCAATGGAAACGTCTTTCCTGGTTGACGTTGTAGCCGGAAATCTCATTGTAAACAAGCTTGTGAATATGGAACACGTGTTTATCTGAGGCCTCATATTCGTCAAAGTAGTAACTTGTCGCGACTTCGGATATTCAGAAGGATAATATCGGACGACGACAGTACAGACGGGCAACGCGATTCCATGCCACGAACTTGATGTCAGTATTGTGACTTTGTGAGTAAAACATTGTCAGATTATTTCATCTGACAAACTTCTGTTTATTTGTTAGTTTTCTGCTAAGTGTTATTCCTGGATACGTTTGGATAAATTAGTAGAGGTAACATTTCTCATGTATACCATCTTTTATTCATAGATTTTTTTACACCATTTTGTGATTTTTATTCGCAATTGTTGTGATCAAACTGTCAATCATCATTATCCCGGTCGAGTTCGGCTATACCCCTTCTCGACTGTAGCTCCATATATCCATCATTATCATATTTTTCCATCAGTGACAATTATACTTCTTTGTGTGTGATATGCGCAATTTGTTGATAGTTCGTATTTCATAATTGGGTGTTTTTCTTGGGGTGGTACTGTGACTGTCAGCTGATTGCGCATAGTTACTTCCCTTAGCTATATAGCTACTGTTTAGACTTATTCCCCTTAGTGAAGACGCCGTTTTGCTATTTAGATAAGTTAGAACATTATTTTACGGAATTCCACGTCACAATTTAGCAGTTTGCACGTATTTCTAACTGTATCACTAATTGATCTTTGCTTTCTGCCCAGCCCCTATTTTTGTCAATTTTCCGAAAATGAAACAGAAAAATTCCGGGTCGTTACTCAGGCAGTAAAACGAATGAACCCCATGTCGTCGATCGATTCAGGGTTTATTGATATATATCTTTGAAGCGCATAGGTAAATTCAACTGTAAGGTTAGCCGAGTGGTTGTTCGAGAGCCACAAAAATTAACAGATTTTGATATGAAACGACTTAGGTACCAAAGAGAAGCGAAATTTAGAAAGAAGAAGGAAGATGGAAGAAGAAGAAATGCAAAGAATCCTTGATGAGGATGCAGCGCGTAAAAGAAAACAGAAAGAAGCCATTGAGAAGAAGAAAGGCTAATCAAACGCCAACAAATAAGAGATGATGAACAAAAATTAGAACAGCTAAGATCACTAATGTACAGCCAAAAGAAATACATATACGTACCCCACCCCTAGAAGCACGTTCTGCGGGTTGGGAAGATAGTTTTCTGGCAGAAAGAGGAGTTGGTGGAGGCTCACGGCGCAATAAGGACTCATATGGATTGTTCGTAGAAAAATCAGAGGATGGAGTTAGAAGAATACAAAATATGACTGAATCTGAAATACAAACGCAAATGCGCATGTTACAAGGAGAGTTACATAAGAGAAGTAAAGGAGATAATTCCTCTCTGCCAAATGATCGGCGAACACAGGGAGATATTCACGAAGTTGACGATAATGAAAGAGAAATAAATCGTCGGGATGAATATCAAAGAAATGGAAACGAACGAGTTGATGTAGGAAGACAGTTGTATAGTGGCAATAGACAGGAGCAAAATAGAACACATGATGATAGTGAATCAAATACAAACCAGTTCAAATCTGTTTCAGTTGATAGAACGGAGGATAGTGTAAATGCACAGGAAACAGCAAATGTAAACAGAAGGATCTACAAAAGTGGTGAACAGAAAGGAAACACTAGTTCTGGTATCATACTGACCCTAGACAAAGAGATAGATGAAATGGATGGGTGGCTCAGAAGGCTTAAAGAGGAGAGTCTAAGTTTAAAACAGAATCAAGCACGTGACAATACTGAACACTTGGAGAACAAAGAAAACAAGGAGACAGAAGCTGATCGCGTACGAAAAGAGCTTGAAGGAACGTACATTGATAAAATGAAAATGGAAAGAGAAATAAAAGATGATATGAGATCCACTCCAAAGTGTCTTGAGGAACAGATAAAAAGAGAGAAATATAATCGTTATGATTATGATGAATTAATGGCACTGTATGATACATATGGAAACCAAGAAACGGTGTTAAAACTTAGGGATGAATTGATAGACCCAGGATTGATCAGGAAAAGGGAGACAAACCTTACAAAGTAGGATTCGTGAAGAATGAATATATGTCAGAAACTAAACTTAAACAGATAGAGAAAGGATGTCTTCTTTATAGAGAACGTATAGGTGAAGGAAATGAAGGCCTATCACCAAGAAGAGAAATGAGTCATAGAGAGATTAGTGATACATTTGATGATGGTGATTATCACCTTTTCACAGCCAAAGTGGGGGAATTGAGAGAACAGGAGAGAGTTAAGAGTCTTAGACAATGAGAAAGAAAATTAAAAGAGCTGGAGAATGATGTGAGAGGTAAAGAAGCCTATTACGAGGACAGTCAGGGAGAGTCAAAAGAACTAGAAAGAATAAAAAGACTCAGGCAGCGAGAGGAAAGAATAAAGGAATTAGAGGAAGCTTCTGAAGTTAGGGAGAAGGAAATGGAAAGTAAACGCATACTATTAGAACAACAGTTACAAGCTCAACAAAAGATTGAATATACAGTCAGATGAGGAGGAAATACTATTACGAGAGGAAAAATTGAGAGAGAAATTTCAAAGGATGAAAGAGAAGGAACGAGATATAGAAATATTGGAGACTTCTTTAAAACAGTCGACATCTGCAACTACAAAGGCAAAAACTGAGAAAGTTATGCCTGAGAAAGAAGAGGTGAAATCAGACAGTCACAATAGACAGGGACAGCAATTTATGAGTGAAGAAGAGCTAAAACAACTTTTGCTTAAGGACAAAAGCACTTATAAAATCAGTAAAGGGAGCGAAAGTTTGTTTGCACACGACCTCACTAGTAGTTGTAGAAAAGACATAACAGATCAGCATAAGGATAGAGAAGAAAGAATAAGCCTAGAGAAAAATATTTTCTTTCCAAAGTTTACACCCTTCTCAGGTGACGATTCCAAGCCTAAAGGGGAAGCTACCTATGAGGAATGGCGATACGAGGTTAAGTGCAATCGGAGAGATAAAGTATATCCTGAGAATGTGATAGGGCAGGCCATAAGAAAGTCACTTGGAGGTCCAGCAAAGAGAGAAATTGTGCAAATGGGTCCATCAGCATCCGTGGAAGATATAATGGAACGATTGGAAAGTACCTTCGAAAATGTAGCCTCGGGCATGAGTGTCTTACAAGAATTTTTCACAGCAAGTCAGAAACAGGAAGAAACAGTAGCCGCCTGGGGACTATGATTAGAAGAACCCATGCTAAATGCAATAGATAAGGGTCATATCCATGAAGACGAAAAGGATGATCTATTGAAAGACAAGTTCTGGAGATCTCTTAGAAGCGAGCGACCGAAGAATGCCACCAGGATCGATTTCAGAACGATTTCAAACTTTAAACAGCTAGTGAAGGCAGTGAGGACCGAGGAACTCTCTATGAAAGCAAATGCAAATGCACAACAGCAAGCTGTGACAACAAATATAACTGGAACAGAAGCGAAGGAGGAGAAAAAGGAGGATTCTAAACAAGAGCAGATGTTTCAGGCATTACTGGATTTACAGAAGGAGATGAAACAATGTAAAAGAAGAAGAGGTCGTGGTAGAGCATGGTACCAACAACAGTTTCCACAGCAACGGAAACAAGGAAGTCAAGAACAAAGAAATCAACAACAAAACAATCATAATCAAATCAATGAACAAGGGAGTCAACAGCAAAGTAGTCAACAACAAGAAAAACAACAGGATCAATCGTTCACACAAAAATCAGATGGCACCAGGAATTTAAACATGTAGGCGTCTTCGTCGTGGGGCAGACCGGGGACAAGCGCCAAACCAGCCCCAATAAAGCTGATTTATTTTCTAGACTGGTAGGACACAGCAATGAACCACCTATAGAAATAAACGGAATAGAAACTCTAGCACTCATAGATAGCGGGTCACAGATCACAACCCAGTCCGAGGAATTTTACAACAGCATGAATCCGAAACCTGAGCTACATTCAATTGAGGAAATTTGAAAGTTGAAGGAGCAGGTGGTCACATCTTAACCTACCTAGGAGCAACAGTATGCTCCATTGAAGTTCCCTTTCTGGCTGATAAGCCGATCGAAATAGCTGCTCTTGTACTTCCAACAACTGATTACAGTCTGACAGTACCCGTGATAGTAGGAACTAATGCTATTTCGCGGTGTAGGCAAAGATGTGAAAGTAGTGCAGAAGGCATTCCAACTCAGTGGAAGAATGCCTTTATAGCATTGCAACAGTCACGGGTAGGAATTGTGAAATCAACCAACAATACAACTATACAGGTCCAGCCGAATGAATCTGTAGTAGTCTCAAGTTTTGTGAGAAAGAAAGGAAATGTGGACTCGGCGGCAACTGAACAGACACAGGCAGCTTCGTCAAGAATAGGCGTTTGTCCCCGGGTTGTCTCATTAAACAAAGGTGAAAAATATCAACGGGTGCCAGTTCGTCTTTTTAATATGTCAGCTCAGGTCATTACCATTAAGCCAAAGTCTGATCTGTGTGTGCTTCATGAGGTGAAAGTTTTGCGAAGTGTTGATCCTGTTGCAATAGACGAAGAGACAGTAACTGTTAATCAACATCGAGTAAGAGAAGAGCACGATACTGTTACCATCAGGAATCAAGCTGGAAGGATCTAATTTATCCCCTGGACAGACAGAATAGCTAAATAGCTTTCTTTTGAAGTAGAAGAATATTTTCTCGACTGGATTAAATGACTTAAGGAATAGTGACCTAGTTAAACATTCAATAAACTTAAGTGATGAAACACCATTCAAAGAACCACACAGAAGAATACCACCAGCTTTATTTCAAGAAGTCAGAGAACACCTGAAGGAGATGTTAGAAGCGAGGGTTATCAGACAAAGCACCAGCCCATTTTCATCAAATGTTGTTGTTGTCAGGAAAAAGGATGGATCTATCCGATTCTGTGTGGATTACAGACGGCTCAACAACAAGACAATAAAGGACGCTCAAGCCATTCCAAGGGTAGAGGATACCCTCCACTTGCTAGTTGGATCAAGATTTTTTACCAAATTGGACCTTCCCAGCGGCTATTGGCAAGTGGAACTCAGAGATGAAGACAAACCGAAGACAGCTTTCCCAGTACGGACCATGGGCTTCTATGAGTTCAACCGTATGCCCTTTGGGCTGTGTAACGCCCCAGGCACCTTCCAGCGATAGGGGACCTGAATTTGAGAAACTGCCTTATTTACCTCGACGATGTAATTATCTTCTCGTCCACATTCGAAGAACACATAGAACGTCTAGAGGCAGTCTTCTCACGGCTCAAACAACACAATCTGAAGCTCAGGGCTGACAAGTGTGAATTTATGAAGTCCTATGTGACCTACTTGGGCAATGTGGCCTCTGAGAATGGTATTGAGACGGATCCAGCAAAGACGGAAGCCATACGAACTTGGCCAATCCCAAAGACAATCAAATATGTCAGAGCCTTCCTTGGGTTCACTGGATATTACCGCAGGTTTATCCAGAATTACGCAAGAATAGCCAGGCCACTTAATGACCTCCTTGTGTTAAATTGCACAAACAAGAATTCCAAGAAGTCAAGGTCTAGAGAAAAAAAGACACCCTTATATGGACCGAAAAACAGCAGGAGTCCTTCGATACCCTGAGAGAAAAATTGATGAGGCCACGAGTGCTGGTCTATGCAGATTACCGCCTGCCATTTTGGCTACACACAGACGCTTCTACAACTGGTTTGGGAGCGGTCCTATATCAACATCAGGATGGTCATGATCGTGTTGTGTCATATGCGTGCCGCAGCCTAAAGCCGTGAGAGAGGAATTATCCAGCACATAAATTGGAATTTCTTGCTCTCAAGTGGGCCATCACGAGAAGTTCCATGACTATCTGTATGGCGCCACTTTTGAAGTTGTGACGGATAACAACCCTCTGACATTTGTGTTAACGACAGCGAAATTAGACGCAACCGGACAGCGTTGGTTGGCGACGCTTTCAAACTACAATTGCTCCATCACTTATAGAAGCCGGGCCGCGTAGCGCAATCGGTAGGGCACCTGACTCATAAGTCAGAGGTCCTGGGTTCGATACCCGGTCTGGCCACATACTTCCGTTTCTCCTTCCGCTGATTCAAGAAGGGCAGTTGTCAGTTACTGGCGAAAGTATGTGCACTTAGTACTGGTTAACCGCTTAGGAGGTCTAAGCCTGCTCAGGTTAGGTTAAATGACCGTCCCGACATGACCATAGCTGTTTACCGTGGACATTAAGCATCAGATCAATCAATCAATCAATCACTTATAGAAGTGGCAAGCGGAATGCAGATGCAGATGGGCTTTCAAGGAAGAAAGAGGAAACTGAAACAACCATATTCCCTGATGTGTTGAAGGTTGTTTGTAATGCTGCAACCTGCAATGAGGTAACTGTCGATGAAGTGACATTCTCAGACACCCTGACTCATCCAACAGAGGGGCCTTCTTTAGATGTTGGTGTTGATCATGACTTCTAAATACCTCATAACCCCAGACCTTACTTTAAAAATGAGCAGCGACACTACAAAACCTATAAGGTGGCATGTGCGCCCAGAAAATACTCAGAACAGACTGGGCGAATGTCCAGGCTGATCTGAGTCTTCACTGAGCGCACATGCCACTTAACTGGTTTTGTCGTTCTGTGGCTCAAAGGTTTACGATCAGGTATACTCGTTAGTATTGAGAGTATTTGTCAAATACCTTGAACATCTGTAAATTATTATTAGACTTGTGGAATGTGAAAACAGGCTGTCTAAAGTTTTCTGTGAACATATAGCACCTATATAACAAAACTTATTGACTACTCGATACTGATATTACTGTAAATAAAGGTTAAGTTGCTTGGTAGTGGACCTTCTTTTCTAAAAGCCATTTATTTCGTTTTTTAGTATTTAACCGTTGGCTTCTATCTCTGGCAACATTCCTCTAAATTCGACAAAGTTGTTTGTGTTTCTTCCGAATTTACATGTACAGTCAATTGACCTATTCCGACGCATGTTTCAGTCGACCGTGCGCTACAGTCTAAATTCACTGTAATTTTATTATTTATTTGTGTCAGTAAATAAATAAAAGCCTCTTGTTTAAGGCACTTTGTTTGGGTTCACAAACTATTTGAGGAAGATAGTGAAATCTGACGATAACCAGACGTTGTCGTTTATCCTATTTCGACGCACCTTCTTCTATTCCGGTGGATCTGTATATTTTTTACAATACACTGAAAGAACCACCGAGGGGCGCCCCAAAAGTAAACTGTCGGATTATTACTAGCTCGATGAACGATGATTTTATGCAAACAAGTGTCTATCTGACATAATTGGTATTTCAAACATCTGATTATACACACGTCTTCGCTGAAAAAAATGTTTCGGTGATTCAGTGTCCGTAAGTACAATGTTTGATATTTTATCCTGAATTCTGTGATAAAAGGGTATCATCAATTCAAAACAAAACCGCCCTATGGAATTCTACTTACAACTGATCTTGAATATTTAAATTGCATGCCGAGAATGCAGCAGTAATATGGATTTCAGAACTCAGGGACATTCCCCAAATATTGTCAGTTTAGATAGCAAATAAAATGAGCAATCGACAAACAAATAGGTTTACGACATATTTGTTTATACAAATATTGTCCGGCCCTATTTTCACAGTTGGCCTGAAAACACCTGTCATTTTTCTTGTTAAATATGCATTACCAGCCACTTTTAAACTCAGCTTTCCGTATCTTTGATAGATAGATGAGATCCTTACTATATGTGGATTTGACAAAACAATATTGAAAGTAATTACCTAAACATCATTTCGCTTCTAGCTTTTTTCGTTGCAGAGAAAGAAGCAGGATACACCGGAATAGGTGAATCCACCGGAATAGGTCAGATGAATGTATAGTTAAGCAAAATTTGCGTTCGACTATTGTTTACGATGCATTACGACACGGTTCCCTCGGAAGGGGTCATAACACTTGCTTTGCAGATTTGTAGTCAAATATATGTCTGAATACCCCGAAAATAGTAAGTGCATGAATAACCATGGTTGTTACTTCAGTTCAGTAATAAGAATGGGTACACTTTCAGGGGAAGCAACTCTGCCATAATCATTTTGCCCCCCGTCTCAGTAGGTGTCAGCTCTTAGAGAAGATATTTTGCTCATATCGTCCATTCTGTCCTTTAAGAGTAAATCATCTTTTGGAAGGACTGTTAAGTCCAGGGAATAAACAGAAAGGGACGAAACATTGTTGGCCCTTATAAAATGGCGGGAAAAAATGGGGTGTATCGATACCCCTTAATGACTAAATCTTGGAATCAAACCGTAGGGGTAGAGTCGGATAACTTCGGACATGGGGGTAAATTCGGACATACCATTGCAAACAGTAAAAAATCAAGATGAGCCGTCTCATCAGAATTTGCACTGTTTTGCCAGTTATTTTTGTTTTAGTTCCAAATACCTCAGATATAAATGAAACAATGTCACTGTCCGAATTTACCCACTGTCCGGAGTTACCCGACTCTATCGAAGTCAATGCAACGTCTTATCAACGTTGTGTGCCGGTTTAGTTGATATTTCTGACGTGCAGAAATGGAAACTAAGTATCTTTAATATTGTGGATAAACGTATAAAGTTTTATTCACACAATACTAATCTTTTACCTCCTAAGCCTAAATATTCCTTTAGATATTTGAAGCAGGGTATCCAGGATTTTCATAGGAAGTATGTTTTGGTTCCTGCTGACAAGGCCGCAAACAACATTGTTGTTGTTTGTCGGATGCACTATATTAACACTTTGAAGCAGGAACTTAACGGCACCACGGCTTACGAAGAGACTTTTACAGATGAGAAGACTGTCGTTAATAGCCACTCAAATAATTTGCCTTTAAAGTTTGCTGTTAACGTTAAGGAACGCCAAGACAAACTTCCTACGATGTATTGGTTACCTAAGCTTCATAAAAAACCGTATAAAGCTAGATTCATTGCCAACTCTAGCTCTTGTACTACTACAGAATTATCTAAATTATTAACTTCTTGCCTCACTGCTGTGAAATCTCGTGTCATTTGGTACTATGAGACAGTGTATGAGAGGTCAGGGAAAAATATGTTTTGGTCTATAAAAAAATTCTGGTGAGGTACTTAGTAAACTGAAGTCAAGAGGGTTCCGTGCGACTAGTTTGTCCACTTATGATTTTTCTACTCTTTATACCACATTACCCCATAATTTAATAAAGGAAAAACTTGTTGATTTGATTGAGAGGGCCTTCAAAAAGTTCTCCGAAAATGAAGATACCCTTTATATTGCCTGTAACGATAAGAAAGCGTTTTTCACTTCTACTGACCGTAAAATATATAGAGGATATAGTCTTTGGTCATGTCAGAATGTATGTGACGCCTTATCATATCTCTTAGATAATATTTACATCAGATTTGGTAATAAGTTAAACAGACAAATTGTTGGTATTCCGATGGGTACAAATTGTGCTCCTCTTGTGGCCGATTTGTTTTTATTTTGTTATGAAAGAGATTTCATGACTTCTCTTTCTGTTGATAATCAAGCTGATATCATTGGGGCATTTAACTCAACCTGTAGATATTAAGACGATCTTCTGAATATTGATAATCCTTATTTTGAAAGCATGGTTAACCAAATTTACCCACCTGAACTTAAATTGAATAAAGCTAATACTTCAGATACCGAGGCCCCCTTTTTGGATTTACATCTATCTATTTCTAACGGTTTTGTATCTTCTAAAATTTATGATAAACGTGATGACTTTGACTTTGATATAGTTAATTTTCCATTTTTGGATGGTGACGTTCCACGTCGTCCCTCTTATGGAGTGTATATTTCTCAACTTATAAGATTTGCTAGAGTGTGTAGTCATGTAGATGACTTTAATGCTCGTAATAAATGTTTAACTGCTAAACTTCTTCAACAGGGCTATCGGTATCATAAGCTTAGAAAGGCTTTTTCTAAACTCTATCGCAGACACCATGAATTGGTTTCAAAATTTGATGTCGGATTAAAATTTCTTTTACACCAAGGCCTATCGGAACCAGAATTTTATGGTGACTTAGTATACAAATTCAAAAAGATTAAGGGTAGGACTGATTTTTCTGATCAATTCCGAAAAATAATAATACGTCACAAACGTATTGGCTATAATTTAAATGTTATGCGACAGTCTGCATGCTTAGTGATTAACCCAATCACGGTTGATAGCTTTGCTGCACTCTTTAATTTCAGATTTCCAGTGGGGTTGTTTGGCAGGACAGGGATCTCCACCTGTCAGAGTTGTATCTGTTGAGTCCTCGTCTTTGCTTCTTCATGGTGTTGAAATTTGATTTATGTGTTTACCGTGATGATTCATTGACGAGTTAGAGGGTTATCATGCGAACCGAACAACCAACTAAATGTTTTGTACCACTTCAGAAACTGAGGGTGAGGTTGGGCCTGTACAATCGATTTAAGCCCCCCAGTAATTCATTACTGACCGTTCCAAGGCGGTAGTTCTGTTGTGGTTCTTTGTTGCCTGTTTTTGGTGTCAGAGTTTCTGTGATGTTTTACCTTATGTATGTTATTATTATTTTTGGTTCGGTTTGGGTTGCTGAGTGGCCACCTTTTGGGAACAAGCTGCTCACTCGGTTGGCCATATGTTCTCTGTATCTTGATTATTTGTAATCTTAGTTGTTTCCAACTATGGTTTGAGGGCTGGATTTGGATTTTGATTGTTTCAGTTCCTGGTCTTTGCATACTTTTTACTTTTGATATTTTTTCCTTATCTATGGATATCCATAATTCTATAATCGGATACAATAATTTGATTTATGGATACCCAGTACTGGTTTAATTTTTTGATATCCGTAATTCGATTGATGGATATCCATAAATCGAATCATAGATATCCAAAAATGAAAATGAATATTGGATATCCAAAAATCGATCTTATGGACATGCATTAAAAGATTTTTTGGTTATCCAAAATTCGAATTATAGATATCTAAAAATAATTTTGGATAACTTATGACAATTTTGATTTAACAAAACAGAAAAAAATGTAATTTTGTATTACTGATATGCAAATATAAGGAATACATAGCAAAAGAGCGCGCCATAGATACTTGCCTATGATAAGTTTGTAGATATTCGTTGTTGTACTGTCGTCTTGCATTAGTAAGATATGGGCGTCTCTAATACATAGCAAAAGAGCGCGCTATAGATACTTGCCTATGATAAGTTTGTAGATATTCGTTGTTGCACTGTCGTCTTGCATAAGTAAGATATGGGCGTCACTAATACATAGCAAAAGAGCGCGCCATAGATACTTGCCTATGATTAGTTTGTAGATATTAGTTGTTGTACTGTCGTCTTGCATTAGTAAGATATGGGCGTCTCTGCAGGTTTTAACTTGGAACGTAATGAAGGTATCATTGCACGGGATTGTCACACTATCGTCTCCTAAAATCTCCCAGGTGTATGCAGTTGGTGAGCGTATTTCAAGGGTTCGATCTGCAAAAATTATGTCTTATAGCATGAACGATTTTTTCATATGCACAGAAAAGCACATTAAAGCTGAGATCCGCCTGGCCCAGAACGCTCATCTGACCTCAAGCATCTGCGATCCAGTAAGCGTAATGGGGGAATAAATTCATGTGTTATTTGATTGTGAGATAATGCCGATAACTTGTCTGTTTGACTGACCGTGCTTGGCCAGCATTAAACAAATAATACATCCTTGAGTTTCTGATAAAAAATTATTCAAAATCAAAATATTTGGCATTTAATGACCTACTTTCAACGCAACAATTGTGGCAAAAAAAAAAAAAACAATATACAGGACGAAGACCCCATTTTTTCCTCGTGTTTTATGCCCCTCAGCTTTCAAAACATTGGTAGGGCGTATTACCTTTGACTTGTCCGTCCGTGCACTTTTTGCGCGCTTATTCATGCCTACTGTGACTTCGAAACCCTGGCTTGTAAGGTGTGTTTTCCTCATGGAAAAATAGTTACATTAATTTTTCTTTTCCGATATAAACATCTTTCTGAAGGTATTCTTCTTTTAAACAAAGGAGATGAAAAGGTGTTAGCAGATATCTCAAAAAAATTTGAATTACGGCATTTATATTTGGAATACTGATCGGGTCTAGGGTTAAAATTCCTTATCAACTTTTAAGAGAATTCCTTAAAATTCTGATGATGTTATTCCCCTTGTTTGAATTTGTTATTTTTTCAACTTCTTTTGGTATACTAGTGGTCCTTGAGGCATTAAATATTCTACAACAGTTATGTAACTCTGCATTAAGAAGTAGATAAACTCGGAGTTCCGCACTGCGCATGCTCTCACTCAGATTTTGCTTTCAGAGGTCAAAGGTCACTGATGCAAAAAGCCGTATACGCAAAACGCAACACACCAACATATTGACTAACATTTCAATTTTCAACCACTCCCTGTCTTTTCTATATTACTAAATAATGCGACTATCCAGTTTCTCTGAATTGAACTTTCAATCATACGTATCATTGATTTTAATCATGAAAAAACTTTTTTATCATGTCGACTGACCAGGTAAGCGTAATGATGACCTATCGGGTTTTTCCACACTTGACCTCTGACCTTTCTGCTCCAGTCCGACCGGAAACTCGGAACACCGACCTCGCATATTACGGAGTTATTTCCCCTGATAGTAAAGACTTATGCAGCAGTTATGCTAAAGAACCACTGGGTGTAGGAGTTTGAAATTCTATGTTGGCAATTTCCGTTAAAAATGACTGAGTTATTGCCTTTGTTGGAATTTTGCTACTTTTTAACTGCTGAACCATTTTAAGTAGGCATTAAACTAACTTTTGGTAAATTTGTAGTCTTTGATGTATCAAATATTTTAGTAAAGGTTGGATAATTCTGCATTCATTAATTATAGAGTTATTTTCCTTGATAATCAATACTTATGCAGCTACTTAGCTCCACAACCACTGGGCGTAGAGCTTTAAAACTTCATATATGAATAGTAGGGGAGAGTCGGGTAATTTCGGACAGGCGGGTAAATTCGGACATATCATGGCAAACAGTGAGAATCCAGATGAGACGGCTCATAATGAGCCGTCTCATCAGGATTTTCACTGTTTGCCCAGTTGTTTTTGTTTTAGTTCCAAACAACTGACATATAAAGGAAACAATTTCACTGTCCGAATTTACCAGCTGTCCGAAGTTACCCGACTCTCCCCTAACTGAACAATGAGCAGACACGTATATTTTTATCTCTATCAAACTTAAACTTTAAGAGTCATACCAAATCATGTTACCATGCAGCTCAAGAAGTGTTTGAGCCAGGATTATATTTATTAAGCTGTAGATTTTAGGTGAGATATGCAGGAACTGATACACTTTTGGGCATATTCCGTAAAAAACGACAGAGTTATGGCCCTTGTTGGAATTTATCAATATTCAAGCTTCTGAACCACTTGACCTAGGAAACTAAGGACCTCTTGCGATAAGGTGTAGATTTTTTCTATGGGCTATAATGCGATTTTATAAAACAAAATAAGTAACATTTCGGCTTTCAGCTATGAACATTATTGCTAGAGGTCCTTTTAGTACATAAATTGTAGTCACCTTTGTGTGTAAAATATTTTGGTGAAGTTGAGTTTACTTTGCATTGATTTATAATGGAGTTACTTTCCCTTGATAGCCAATAGTTATGCCCCTACTCTTTCGCCGTTTTCAGACTTTTTGACTTTGGCAGTTAGCTTAAACAAGGATTTTAACAAAATATCTAGAGAATCGTTTGAGCCAGGATTTTGATATTTGGCATACAGCTTGGACTCGGTATGTAGATAATCGGATTAACTTGTGAGGAATGTCTATACAAATAGATAGAACTGTCTCCCTTTTCAGACTTCGACATCCTACAGTTTGACACCTTTAGTCGCAAGCATATGGTTTGGGATATAATGTCTCTAAAACACAGTTTCTAATTAGTGTATATTTCAGTGCTCAACGAGAAACCAACGAGGAAAATGGAGCGATTCTTCAGTTTTCAAAAACTTTTAACCCCTACTTTTTGCCAGTTATATGATACAATATATGTTTGCACATCAACCGGCATCTTGTCATCAAACTGACGGTATGTTTACAATGACATATGTTGCTGAGAGAGCGAAGATGTTTTTAATAAGTGCGCTTTTTTTAAGAAAAAAAACTGATTCAGAAGTGGTTATAATCTCGATACGACTGCATGTGTCCAAAGTCTGTTATGAGCATGCGCAGTCGACAAAAGTGTGACATTTAGCCTCACAAATGATTATTGTAGCGATTGCTATCAAGGCCACACTGATTTGATTTAGGCTTCATCAATTTGATTCCGTGTTCTTCGGGCCTCTTTCATCATTTGTTGAAACAAAAGACATTAAAATTAATATTCTTCCGCTCGCCTCAGTTTCCCTGGAGTTTATGGACCTCATCTCTCCTTGTGAACTTGGAATTGAGGATACTAAAGAATCCAGGGCCCGTATTTATACAACGACCTAAGTCGTTGCTAAGCTGTTGCTAAGGCGAAATTTCTATGAAGAAACTATGAAATTTGCTTTGGAGGAACAGTCTGAAAAAGACTGTTCCTCGATAGCAACTTTCATAGTTGTAGGGTCTCTCCTTCATAGAAATTCAGCCTTAGCAACAGCATAGCAACCACTTAATTCGTTTTATAAATATGGTCCCAGTTTATCTACCACATACTTAGATTGCTAAATATCCCTTATTGACAATGGAAAGCTTCTTACTAGGCTTTGTGACAAGAGGGGCAACTTCAATTTTCCCATAGCCACTTTTTATGTTTAAGTAACAATATTCCTTCGGCGTCTGCATACAGAGTTTATGTCTCTCAACGCTATGCTAGAGCCCGGCTAAACTATCAACACTGTTTATAAAGGGAAGATTCTTACCAGAAAATTGTTGCAGTGATTTTTTCTCTATATAAGTGGTGCCCATAAAAGGCACCAGTCCCAATTCAAAGCAATATCTTTTTCCCCGACTGCAAGTTGAAAAATTCCCAATTACAGAAAGAAATTTTCTAGAAACCATCTTACAAGCATAAATTTACTTGCTTGCTTAAAGAACTGGCAGATATATAGCTATAATTGTATGTAAATATTATCTATTCAGTGTCATGTCCCTATCCCACCACTTGAGACTAAATAAAGGGGTTTCTGAAATTCGGAAGTTTAGGAAAATACGATGCAAATTTTCCCAGTTCCATGGGCACCGGCACCATTCCCAACGTAGTGAAAAAAATCACTGTACAGTTGTCACAGGGTTATCACAGAGCAAAAATTGTGTCAACAGTTAGAGTCTATGGGAGACACCATGACCTCGTTGACCCCTACAGTGTGGCTGTTCCCAAACTTATTCCCGACCGTTGATGGCCACAGCCGAAACACACTTTCAGTTACCCGACTTTCGTTTTCACAGACTTATCCATCAGATACGAAGCAATAGTGGGTGTGTTTTAACAGGCAGGGGATGCTTACTACTCGCGAGAATCTGATCACATTTCCTTTTGGGGTCCATCTCCAAATAATAAAAAAAAATCCAATTTGTCACTGTTTCTTTGGCTTATGAGTTCGGACCAATGATTTCGGTACTTTGACCAATGATTTTGGTCCTTTGACCAATGGTTTTGGCACTTTGACCAATGGTTTTGGTACTTTGACCAATGATTTTTGTACTTTGACCAATTGTTTTAATAAAGTGACCATTGGTTTTGGTACTTTGGCAAATGATTTTGGTACTTTGACCAATGTTTTTGGTACTTTGACAAACGGTTAAGATACGTTGACCAATGATTTTGGTACTCTGACCAATGATTTTGGTACTTTGACTAATGGTTTTAATACTGTGACCAATGGTTTTGGTACTCTGACCAATGATTTTGGTACTTTGACCAATGTTTTTGGTACTTTGATCGATGGATTTTGTACTTTGACCAATGATTTTGGTACATTGACCGTTGGTTTTGGTATTTTGACCAATGATTTTGGTACTCTGAACAATGATTTTGGTACTTTGATCAATGATTTTGGTACTGACCAATGGTTTTGGTACTTTTATCAATGGTTTTGGTACTCTGACCAATGATTTTGGTACTTTGACCAATGATATTGGTACTTTGACCAATGGTTTTGGTACTTTGACCAATGATTTTGGTACTTTGACCCATGGTATTGGTACTTTGACCAATGGTGTTGGTACTTTGACCAATGATTTTGGTACTTTGACCAATGGTTTTGGTACTTTGACCAATGACTTTGGTACTTTGACCATCTATGGGTTTGGTACTTTTACAAATGGTCTTGGTACTTTGACCAATGATTTTGGTAATTTGACCAATGATTTTGGTACTTTGACTAATGGTTTTGGTACTTTGACCAATGACTTTGGTACTTTGACCATCTATGGGTTTGGTACTTTGACCAGTTGTTTTGGTATTTTGACCAATGATTTTGGTACTTTGACCAATGGTTTTGGTACTTAGACCAATGATTTTGGTCGTTGACCAATAGTTTTGATACTTTGACCAATGATTTTGGTACTTTGATCAATGGTATTGCTACTTTGACCGATGGTTTTGGTACTTTGACCAATGATTTTGGTAATTTGGCCAATGGTTTTGGTACCTTGACCTGACCAATGGTTTTGGTATTGCTACCAATGATTTTTGTACTTTGACCAATGATTTTGGTACCATAACCAATGGTTTTGGTACTTTGACCAATGATTTTGGTACTTTGACCAATGATTTTGGTACTTTGACCAATGGTTTTGGTACTTTGATCAATGATTTTGGTACTTTGACCAATGGTTTTGGTACTTTGACCAATGTTTTTTGTAATTTGACCAATTTTGGTACTTTGACCTAAGAGTTTGGTACTTTGACCTATTGGTTTGGTTCTTTGACCAATGATTTTGGTATTTTGACCAATGATTTTGGTACTTTGACCATTGGTTTTGGTACTTTGACCAATGATTTTGGTACTTTGACCAATGGTTTTGGTAACTTGACCAATGATTTTGGTACTTTGACATATGATTTTGGTACTTTGACCAATGTTTTTGGTACTTTGACCGCTATTTTATCATCCAAGCCCTTATAAATACAGACAGGTTTAATTTTTTTTAAATTGACACATTTTCCTTTTTTTTTTTTGTTATTGTAGCTGTTTGTTTATGGTTTGATGCGATTTAAAAAGAGGAGTGTGGCCATTAAGATGAAACCAACTTAGAATGCCTATATATCTGGGCTGAGATGAAAATAAATGCAAAAATGCTATTTACGTAACACACTAAATGTTTTTGTGTAGATTAATAGCAAAATTTTAGTGTTTGACCTTTTTAATGCACCAACATTATTAAATTCAATGAATTTGTAAACAAGAATACCAGGCTGGCGAATTAATTTGATATTATGTTATAGAGGACAGCTTTGGTTAATTTAAAGACTAAATTTTAAAGTTCCAATTGAATAATAATCCGGCAATAAAGTCATATTTTGAAAGCGGATAGCCTTACACAAACGTATACTCATCACACACAAAATCGGGGGGAGGGGGGACTTTAGCTATATTCTGTAGATTTACCGTAGAAGGTCTGAAAAATAAGGGCTGACCAAGCAATTGTCTGGTCTGTTATGGAAATCTGATCCTGCATCAATTTTAGCTTTCCTGCAGTGATCATACTGCCAGCTATACCCTAGAGCCACGCCAGTACAAATATATATAGAAAAAAATATTAATTAATATTTTGCATAGCCTCATTTATTTTGGTGGTGTTGTTCAACAAATTAAACTAGTCTAGTAATTCTGGTGTGTTAAAAAATCGCACGCATGACTTGTATTTTCATCGTTTGAGAAAATCAAGTATTAAGAAAAATAAAAAAAAATAAAAATTAAAATACCACTCGCTCCAACCTTATTTCATAATCCAAATTCCGAAGAACATGAACTCAGATTCGTGTGGTCAAACTGACAAATTTTCGCAAGTACTGATTTTTGCAAATATCGAGTTTGTTCATGTGTTCTGAATAAGTTACTAGTGTCAAAACGCAGAGGCGGCGTGAAAATGGGCGACTTTTAGAAAACGAGTTTTCACACGAAAGCCTTGGAACAAGAACGAATCATTTCGGGACTTTACTCGCCCATAGGAAACACCGTTCTTATTTAATCTAGAAATGCCATTATTTCTTCGTTAGGAATGTAATATATAGTGTTAAAAAACTAAATATCCGCGAATGCTGTCCTGATTTACAGAAAGTATACCTAGTCTGCTGCAGACACAACTTTGTAAATCTGTTAGTCGGTCCTGAAGCGCTTGAATTGCATTCGCTTGATCCTGAAGAGTTTGATTCAAAGTAAGACAGTCCATTAGGGTTGGCAGTCCATCTAGTTGATCTTGGAGGGCTTGGAGCCACGATGACTGGTCTTCAAACAAGGCTTCGAGCTCAGATACTCCCTGATAACCTGGATGAGCCAGATCTAGATCCGTGTCTAGATCGTCTGCCCTTCGATTCTGTTTGAGGAATAACGGAGACAAAGCAAAGGATCAAAGTAACTAGGAGCTTCATGGCTTAAACTTGGTTGAACCGGTACTGCAAAATATGATAAAATGTGATTCTTTGCAATATACATGTGAGCCGTGACACAACAAAACCAACAAAGTGACATGTGCGCCAAGAACTAAGAGGCACTAAGAACTACTAAGAACCGGTAAGAGACACTTAGACATACTAAGAAACACAGCACAGAACTATACTTTTAGATGAACAAAAATAAAAGAAAAGTATTTTTATGAGCGTGTCCGGAAAGTAAATATAGGAGCGTTTCTCGTCGAGATTGTGCAGACAGATATACATGTAATTATTAAATTATTATTATTATTCATTCTTGAGAGAGCGAGAGAGAGAGAAAGAGAGGGGGGAGAGAGTTTTCCCTGTAAAGGAATATTGCAATAAATCAGAAAAAAATACAGAATACGAAATATTTGATCAGAAAATAATAAATAAATGCTTTTAAGTTTGACAAGTCAAAAGAATTAATCTTTCCCTTTTGACAATACACATGGGTTTTTAGTTCAACTAGAATGCTTTATGAAATATGACATTTTTCTGTATATTGACGATTAAAATTGTTGGTGACCTGTCAGTGTCCGTATGTGTGCGGGTATTGCCAATCTTTTGACACTAGCCGCAGAGACAATGGCCTAATTGGCAGCCTGTGTAAAATAACTGTTTATTTAAAGTTACAACACAGCAACATCATCAGTCAAGGGGTAGGTGTTATAATTTATTCCATATTTCTTTTTCTGCTGTTAATTATCTTATGAATCGGTCAATGAAACAAGAGGACCATGATGGCCCTGGATGGCTCACCTGAGTATCCTGTGAACTTAACCTCAGAGACATCGATACGTACGACAGACAGAGTTTCACAAAGGTTCAATGGAAAATGAACCCTTTATTGTGTACCTCAGGTTTTTATAAGATTTAACCTAATGACCTTGTTTTTGACCCCACATGACCCAGTTTCAAACCTGGTCTAGATTTCTTGGATATAAACATTCTGCAAAGTTTCATGAATATCGGATCAAAACTATGCCCTCTAGAGTATAAGCAATGTTTTTCTAAGGTTTGACCTAGTTTTCGAACCCGACATGACCAAGTTGCACCTTTGGTCCAGAACTGTAGGAGATAAACGTTTGGACAAAGTCTCATGAAGATTAGAACAAAACCGTGTCATCTAAAGCGTTCACATGGTTTTTCTAAGAACTGACCTAGTGACCTAGTTTTTGACCTGACATGGCCCAGTTTCAAATCAGGTCTACATTTCATAAAAATAAACATTCTGACAAAGTTTCATGTAGATTATATCATAACTGTGCCCTCAAGAGTGTACACAACGTTTTTCTAAGATTTGACCTAGTGACCTAGTTTTTGACCCCACATGACCCAGTATCAAAGTTAGTCTAGATTTCATTAAGATAAGCATGCTGACCAAGTTTCATGATGATTGAATCGTAACTGTGCCCTCTGAGTCATTCTAAGATTTACTTCTTTTTTTAGCTCTGGCGGCCATTTAGTACAGCCGAGTGGAACCGTTTCAGCAAGTTTTGTTTAGAACCATGAGTCAAATACTTCTGTGAAATTTTTTTGAAATCGAGCCATTGGTTTTAGAGGAGATGTCGTTTAAAGGTTTTTCTATATTTAGCTCCGGTGGCCATTTTGTTCAGCAGAGCCGAACCATTTCAGCAATTTTGGTAGAGGGTCTCCTAAGGAACATTTCTGTGAAATTATTTCAAAATCTTCCCAGCAGTTTTGGAGGAGAAGTCGTTTAAAGGTTTTTCTATTTTTAGCTCTGGCGGCCATATTGTTCAGCGGAGCGGAACCGTTTGAGCAATTTGGTAAGGGGCCTCCTAAGAAACATTTCTGTGAAATTATTTCAAAATCTGCCCAGCAGTTTTGGAGGAGAAATCGTTTAAAGGTTTTTCTATTTTTAGCTCTGGCGGCCATTTTGTTCAGCGGAGCGGAACCGTTTGAGCAATTTTGGTAAAGAGTCCCCCAAGGAACGTTTCTGTGAAATTAAATTCGAAATCCGTCCAGCAGTTTTGGAGAAGAAGTCGTTTTAAGCAAAAGTTGACGACGGACGCACGACGGACGACGGACAAAGACCGATCACAATACCTCACCCTGAGCACTTCGTGCTCAGGTGAGCTAAAAATGTTCAGAGGTTTCGTATACTATCGTCGGGTATTTGACATCTGTATTGTAACGAGATAATCAAACTGTTATGATATTGGAACTGCAGCACTGTAAGTTTTAGAAAAGCTTACTTCGAATTGAAGAGGGCACGCTTAACTCCTTACGAACATAGGAAATGACGTTATTGCTTGGTCCATTAAACTTATCTGACATGTACACAGAAAATTGTTAATTACAGATACTTCGCAAAATGTAATACAATAAATCCGCGGAAAGCGATGTCGCACCTGGGGGGATTAAGTCACATGAGTTCTAATTGGTATTGAAAACTATATCGCCCATGCTAACGCAGGTGTGACAAAAACAGGTGTGGCAAAACTGACAAAGTTAAACATGTAAAAAAGGCAGCAAAAATTTATCTGGGAATTATGTGCAAATAATATGCACATCTTCAGACCATGACCAAAACATATGCCTGTGAAGTCTCAAAGAAATTTTCCAACAAAAGTAAGAGGAGTTGTGCTCACAAGACACCCACTATGGGCGGTATTGTAAGAAAAATTGACCAAGTAAACACCTGAAAAAAGTGGCAAAAATTAATTTGGACATGATATGCAAATAATATGCACATCTACAGACCATGGCCAAAGCATCTGAGAAGTTTCAAAGGGTTTGTTCAACAAATGTAGGAGAAGTTGTGCTCACAAGACACCCACTTTGGAAGGTATTGTGCAAAAAATTGACAAAGTTAAACATGTGAAAAATAGCAAAAATTAATCTGAGAATTATGTGCAAACAATATGCACATTTACAGACCATGCCCAAAACATCTGTACAGTTTCAAAATGATTGGCCAAAAAGTGTAGGCGGAGTTGCGCTCATAAGACACCCACTATGGCAGGTATATTGTCCAAGAAAATGACTAAGTTAAACATGTGAGAAGGAAAAGGTGGCAAAAATTCATCTGGGAATTATGTGCAAACAATATGCACATCTACAGACCATGGCTAAAACATCTATGAGGTTTCAAAATAATTGACCAAAAAGTGTAGGAACTGCGCTCATAAGACACCCACTGTGAATTGTTGGCGAACGGAAAAAATGACTAAGTAAAACATGTGAAAAAAGTGGCAAAAATTCATCTGGGAATTATGTGCAAACAATATGCACATTTACAGACCATGGCTAAATCATCTGTGAAGTTTCAAAATGATTGACCGAAAAGTGTAGGAGTTGCGCTCATAAGACACCAACTGTATATTGTTGACGGACGGGCGGACGGAATTGTTGACGGACGGACGGATGGACGGACGGACGGAAACCTGCACGCCTGTATCGCCCAAGCTAACACAGGTGCGACAATAAACAGGTGTCAAAATAACTGCAAAGCTTAATCAAGGGGTGTGTGTCATCTACACATATAAATTCTATCATCACAGCAAAGGTCCACTTTGATCTGTCCTAAAAAAATAAAAAAAATCATCATAAATCGTGCAAGTAACATGTAATATTAGCGTCAATTAACACGATTTAGCACATCAGGGAATATTATAAAAAAGGTTATACAATACAAAGAAGTTTATTGGCATCTAAACACCCTAACATATTTATGGCCATACAAATAAACCAAGTGAATAATTATATGATTTACACAGGAGTAAAACTATAAAACATGCACAAATAACATAGCATTGTGGGAGATACCCGTCGAACAAATTTAAATGTGAAGTTCTATATATGTGAAGTATTATATATGTATCAATATTATACAGTCAAAAATTCTGATTTTCATCGCTTCTTTCCATGGCAAAATATAAATATTTGCTCAATCTTTTTATCAAATTCACTGAATTAGAAGATGAGTGTTACAAATTTGTTAATATTTGGCTGTGGCAATAATATGGTGGAACATATTTTCTTTTTTTTTTATCTGAGTGTTTAGGAGAGACAAGCAAAAAATGGTGTTCATCTTCAACCGTCTGCATAAAACATCGTGCACAAAATCTCTAATCCCGTATTTTCTAATCCAATATAACGCCCTGTTTCGATCTCTAATTTATGTGAAGAGAAGCTAAAAGGGCTAACAGTGTACATAAACAATTTATTTCTAAAGATTTCGGTTGTTTTTCATAATCTCAGTTAATAATGCCAGTTTATATTTGCTATATAGCCTGAAGCGGTTAGAATTATTAATTTCGGAGGCAATTCTAACGAGTTCGCCCAAATTATGTTCTGAGAAGAAATTAGAAAACACGAATCTGGCAAAAAATATTTTAAGCAGTATTATCTAGAAAACTTGTTGTATCACAATAAAAATGTAATCATGTCACATTTGAAACAATCTGAAAACATACACACAAAAAAAGAAAATACAGAAAGAAAAGAAAAGAAAATATCAATTCAGTAGAGGAACAAAAGAAAAAGAAAAGTTATTCAAACAAGAGAAGCAAATAAATGAATAAATAAAATAAAACAATAATAATAATAACAGTAATAAAAACAGATAACTGTGTCATCGTCGGTTTCCAAGCCCCGAGTGAGAGAATCAGGTGGGTCTGTTTCAATTGCCGCCGCATTGATGTTGAAGACAGACAGACAGATGCTTTTGTTACATTTGCACACATTCTGACAGTTATTATACAGCAATTTCAAAGGTGACTAAACATAATTTCATGAACTAATGCCCACATTCTGGGAATTCACACTTGAGTCCACTTTCTGCTTTCAAGTACCTCTTCGTAGTTTTTAGTGCCTCTTAGTAGTTCTTAGTGCCCCTTAGTAGTTCTTAGTGGTATTTGCCTTGACCCGTAATCTCGACGGTTAATATCTCATGTAATCTCGAACCAAATAAGAAAATCAGGTTGATTTTAGGTCTTACAATGCCGCTTTTAAAAGTGTCGAAGTTTCCTGGTAAAGGCTTCATGTCATAAAGCAATAACAGTTGCTCCAGACAAATGACAGAAGTCGAAGGGAACTGCGTGTTTAAGGTATAATGTATTTATTCAAACAAATACTGGCAACTGAATTTTAATATTTGTTTGCTCAAGTTTGTGTACAGTGAGTCTTAATTGAGCCACCAACAAAGTGGTTGTGCGCCCAGCACACACTCAGACCTGCCTGGGCATTTGTTAAGTCTGATCAGAGTCTTCGCGAAGCACTTAAAGGGTAGTTAAGGGTCTTCGCGAAGTACGTAAAGGGTAGTTACGGGTCTAAGCTACCTCCCTGCGGAAAGCGAAGCGAAGACTCTGATCAGGATGGGCGGATCCGGTCTGTGCTGGTCGCACAACCACTTTAATGGTTTTCTCGTGTTGCGGCTCAATTTATTAAGTTATAATCTAAGATTTTTAAGTGAAAATCAAAGTGGTATTTGTTGTTTGCTTGTTTTGTGTATTTTACTTTTTATACAATTTACACTAGCTAATTACCGAATTAGTTTTCTTATTTATGACTTTAATATTACCTTTGATGATTATCAATTATGATTATTCTTATTTTTAATGATAAAAATGATAACAAAAATATTTATAGAAATAACAATTACTGGAAAAAAATATAATACTAGCAGTTTAATATATTAACAATAACAGTAGTTCTCGAATATCCCCAGCCCTCTTCCAACCTTACCTATACTTGAAAAAAAAATTGATAGGGGAAGATTTCACTTATCTTTGGTGTTGAATTGTTCGTTCCTACCACGATAGTGTTAGTTTCTGCATCCTGCACTCTAGTTTATATCACATCGGAGACAGACATTCAAAGGTCAAGGTCCTGATTCAGTGTAACGCCACTCCTTCTCTTTTCATAGAACTGCACATATAATGCACTCTTGTTGACTTTGTCGTCCAAATTTAGAAATGGGATAGTCAGTTCAGCTGCAGGTGTTACCATAGCTCATTGCAAATGCGAACAAGGAAAACTCGGAAAAGCCTGCGCATAAGGGCAGTTTGGTCCGAGTTTTTCCTCTTTGCATACTTTGGAGAAGGTAAAAAATAACTGAAGACTCTTATTAATATGCGAAATCGCGCAGGCTTATTTGAGAACTTGCTGTTGGCACGTGGCCTAAAATCCGTTTTCACGCTGCATCATCCGTCTGTTTTGTGGCACACTTCGAAAGGCCGGTAATTCCTACCCACAAGAACTTGTCTTCAACTGGGGACTTCTCGTAGAGGCAAAGATTTTTAAAAGGAAGAAATTCTTTTCTTTCAGAGAAGCTCCTAATTGTGAAGGGCCCCGTCGTCCATGGAAGCAAAAAGAAACTTATACAAGTTATCTCCCTTTGTAAGAAATGATGGCGAAATATGGAGATACACCTTTTTATCTGAAACAGAGAAAAAAACACAAACCCTTTAGACTCAGTTAAGAAAGTTTATGATGAGCTTTTAACAAGAGCTGTAATTTTGCAGAAGCTTTTATACTGAACAAAAAAGAAACGTTACATCAACATTGAAATCATTTTCCTTAGAAACACTTCATTCAAATTTCAATTTAACCAAGACTAAAAACTTGCTAGGTATTCTCTACACCAACAGATGCTGATACACTACCAAGCAGTTTTAAATTTATTTAGATTCTCTGCATCCCATGATGTGGAGAATTTAAAGCATAAATGAGCCGCGACACGAGAAAACCAACAATGTGGTCGTGCACCCAGCGCAGACTCAGATCAGCCTGGGCATCCACCTAGTCTGATCAGACTCTTCGCTAAGCGCTAAATGGGTAGCTGAGGGACTAAGCTACCTTCATGCGGAAAGCGAAGACTCTGATCAGACTGGTCGGATGCCCAGGCTGATCTGAGTCTGCGCTGGTCGCACAACCACATTGTTGGTTTTGTCGTGTCGCGGCTCAAATATATGTAACGTTTCTTTTCTTTTTATTTTCTTTTTTGTTCAGTTAAAGGAGACCTGAAATGCTGCTCTGTTCTATTGTTTATAGCAGAAAATAAGAAGATAAATGCATCACTGAAATTTGCACTCTTAAACTCCAACCAGAAGTATAAATATAGCAGTGTAAATTCCAGGTATTTCCAGTCTGCCGAACATGTGGAAGAAATTTCCGATAAATAATGAGCTCAAGTGCTGCAGGAGGTCTGACGTCACATCAGCATTCTCTGCTAGTGTGTAGCTAGATCAGACAGATAGATAGTAGCATCAAAAAGGAAGAATAAGAACTTTATGTCGTCTTAGCCCTATTTATTAGTCATTCAGGGCACTTGAAATCATTTTTACCACATGCAACATAAAATAGTCTTAAATTTTACGTCTGATTCATAGTATTTTATTCAATTTTTTCATTCAGCTACTCACATGATTTAGCTGAATGAAAGTATTAATATTGACAAGAACAAGTAACAGTAAGCAGTGTTCTCCCCAGAAATTTCAGAAGGCATGTCACTTATGACACAAAAATCAGATTTTGACATGTTGATCAAATTTTAAAATCATTAATATAGCAATATTTTGTCAAAATTAGCCTAAATTTACATTATGAATAATTTATTAATGATCCTTATTGCATTTAAAACAACTTTACTGGCTAAGAAATGAAAATAATAGCACTTGAATAAATATTCATTGGCAATTAAGGCATGTTACAAAGGTAATTCGAAGAGGAAGGCATGTTGCAAGCGACATGCCTTAAAAATGGTCTGGGTAGATCCCTGAGTAAGGAATCGAAACAGAAGTACTGCCTTGGAATGTTACATTACTAGAATGGGGGTGCGGGTGTGAGGTGGTGGGGAGGGGGATAGTCTTCAGCTGAAAAACTGAAGAAATGGGTCCCATATTTGTACCTTTTATATCTTTATATCTAAAACTTTGGCTAGAGTCTTTATTATTTAGAAATGTTACCAATTTAGTATTATCAGCTGTAATGTCTACACCCATTCACGCATATTTATTACAAAATTCAAACATATGGGGAAAAAAAGAACATTTTCAGAGATCGAACTTTCTTACCACTGTTTAAATTTCTTTATAATAATGTATAAATTTACACAAATACCAAATATTTCGACTTTTACCTCCTTGTAGGAACCGCAATGCTTTGTTGAAAAATAGCAAATTGCATTGATTCTGTCAGAGGTTCTTAAGCCATGATTACCACATCTAATATGTCCTGGTGTAGAATACATAGTAGACAGCAAAGGTGCTGGTAAATGATAAGTTTATGTGGATCCTTGTATTGAAGTTGGCTGGGGCTGGAGCTGCTTAGCCCATCTGGGTTCAACTGGTGGTTTTTCTCTTCCTCAGTGGTGTTTGGTATTTATTAATTTAATTCCCATAAGGGTTCGTTGATGGATTAGAAAACCTTCAAGTAGACAGAACAACTAACTAAATGGAAGCTAAGGGCAAGAGTTGGGATCCATCCCCCCTCCAACCCAACCCCGCCCTCCCTCTCCAACCACACCTCAGCATGCCATTACATATAATGTGTGTTATTATAGCACATTTATACAAGCAAATTGGCTTTCTGAGGCACGGGGATGGGGGGGGGGGGGGTCGGGGGAAGAGGGGAATGGGAATTAACTTTGAAAACGTTCCCTGTTTCTAATACATTTAATTATAAAGTCTGGTATTTTCTAACAAAAATCATAGTCTGTTCTGAAAAAAAAAAAATAACAGAAGTTGACTATTGGAAGTTGAAAGCAACAAATTCTAAGACAGATGCGTGGGTCTTTGGCTAATTTTATAGGCAAATTTACATTACAACTTTTGGAGCCAATTTTATATGCTGAAACGTCAAAGAACAAGTTAAGGAGAAGCAAAGTGGTGCAAATTCAAACAGATTGAACAACTGAAAATAATTGCTACCTATGCCAACCTGCAAAGTAATTGCATGTATAACCAAAAGCACGGCACTTCAGGCTCTGTTTGCCCTTTTGTATCTCTTTTTACAACAAATTGCTTGTTACATTATACGCATCCATGCATGCAACTTAGGTACAATGTCAGAAAGTGTCCTATTATTGTATCAAACTTTTTTTTTATTTATCAGAATGAAACATTATGTATAAATAACTGAATTTGCAACACTGCCATCCTAAATAAACAACACATCATAATAATCATTATGGTTATATTACTATCAAAAACTTGAACTCTACAAGACAGCTGATAAGCATCTTGCTGTTCTGACATCACTGGCATCTGGTTTTCCGATAACAGGCGAATGATATGAATATCAGTGTTGATTTTGTGGTTTTCAAGTTTACACAAAAACTTAGATAGTATCTTCACTGCTTCTGCAGGGAACAGGTATACCTTTGTATTGTCTTTTCGGGGATAAAAACACACAAGTCATTTCAGGTGTCCTTTAAGTTAAACATAGTTTATTCCATGAAAGCCGACATACAGATAGGTTTGTAAGCTACAAATAACAGGATCTGAAGCAAGGATTTTCATAGAGTTCGTCTATCAAAAAATTTAGATTTCAGCCAGAATACAAAGTGCATTATTTGTTCTTTATCAATTATATTACATACAGAAAATGGAGCTTATATAGCAGGAACATGACGATTTTTTTTAAATTAAAACGAATGACTGAGACAAAGAACTATCATTCACCGTAGAAATTGTGAACAGTAATAGTAATTTCTATAGGTCCTGAAAAAAAAATAGAACAAAGAGTTTAGAAATGCGATTAGATACGACAGGGCAAAAAATAGCAGGGTGCGCAGTAACAGATACAGTCAGACTCAATCAAGTGAATACCGTGCATGTGTAGCGAATTAAATATTGTGGGCTCAAAAGCATTTTGTTTTAATGAATTTTTTTCAGACTTGTTTAATTATATTTTTGTGATAAAGTTCTATCTCAAGATAGAAAAATATTAACAGAAGGAACAAGGAACTTAAAATGGCTTTACTTCAGATGAAAGCTCATTATGTTGCTCTCGGTGGTTTCTATTGTGTTGTGGTTCTTTGTTGCCTGTTTTTGGTGTCAGAGTTTCTGTGATGTTTTACCTTATGTATGTTATTATTATTTTTGGTTCGGTTTGGGTTGCTGAGTGGCCACCTTTTGGGAACAAGCTGCTCACTCGGTTGGCCATATGTTCTCTGTATCTTGATTATTTGTAATCTTAGTTGTTTCCAACTATGGTTTGAGGGCTGGATTTGGATTTTGATTGTTTCAGTTCCTGGTCTTTGCATACTTTTTACTTCTATAGTAGAGAAAAAAATGTTCGGTGTTCTAATACTGCCGCATTGACATAACGGTGATTTAGTAATATTTTTCAAGAAGAGATGTAAATTTAAAAGCTGCAATTTGCAGTGTCGAGTCCAAAACATGTGCTCTTCTACTTGAAATGTAATTATGTTTAGAAACTGGTAAATGTGTATTTTCTTTGAGGATGTTTTTAAAAACTGCAAAGAATGCTCATTGCTTGGTCATCATAGGTAAGTTATTCCAAGCCCTTACGGAAGATAAGAGGAACTTTTAAGGTATGTAAGTAATACTATATGTTTTAGCTATGTTAAAAGTCCGACACCTTTTTTGACCTACTGTTTGCTTCCTGGACGATGAAACACTTCCAAAATGGGGTCTCCTCTTAAAGGAAGAATTTGCTCCAAGCTGAGCAATTTTTTTTCTTTAAGAGTTGACCTCCTCTTAGCAGGAAAGCAAACTTAAAAATGACAGTTGCTTCCCTTAAAGTGAACTCGTTCACCTTAAATTGTATGGTTACACCTCATGATGGTTTATCGCCATTTTTTGCATGGGAGAAAACTTTAGCATGTTTAGTAGGAAAGTAATTGCTTCCGTGTTAAATATTTCACCTTTAGGGGAAAGACCTGACTACTCGAAAACAGGTAGTTTCTCTGGGAAGGTTCAGTACATCATCGAATTCTAGATATAGAGACTTGGAAGCATGAGATGACCGTTACACTTTCCAACGTAGGATATATATACTCAGAGGCAAAGGAACATATAGACTTCTTAAATTCCAATATCAATCTTACTTTTCACAGCACAAGTCTAAAATTCTGCATAATATATTCTTACTTAAAGTTAAGCCATAATAATTTGGTATGAAAATTACCAAAAGAAACTTTTGTGTATTGAGACTTTACGTATTATAGGGATTTACACCTTATCCACTGGGATTAACACCTAATCCATTGTGATTAATGATCATGTGTACCATTAAGGAAATATTTCAAAATGCCTGATTTTGATTAGTTTTCCCTTTTGGAATTTCAGAAACGTAAATCTAGATCTCATGGTTTAAGACAAAAGGGAAATAACCTACGAAAAATGCACGCCGTAGAAAAGAACAACTACTTCACTTATGGATTTGTCGAAAGATTTAAAGGCAAATGGTAGTTCTCTAGCTACTTCTGTATGAAGTGTTTTAGCTACTAACGCTAATATATTCTATGAAAGAAATGATTTATGGTATGATGCTGCGCTCTTGACTAGATGTTATCCTTAACATGCTCTTCGTCCATGAATCAATTCTAAAACAAATCACAAAAGTCTTTTCATAATTTTTTTTTCCTTTTATAAATTGTGAAAATTAAAATTTATTGTCTTATATAATATCTTTAAGGATAGATCCGTCACTTCTTCTATACCTACTTATTTCCAAAATTCTGAACCACCAATAATTTGTTACAAATATATAAGAAGCCCATAAAAAACCACTATATTTAATTTCAATAAACTAGTTTCTGATCTCTTGAGTCATGACCTTTAAAGATTCTAAATTTATTTATCCGGCAGCTGGTCATGTTATAACTGGAAATTTGAAAATCATTTAAGATTCTAATGCACTTACAAATATAACGCGACGTCTGATTGGATAACGTCAAAAATTTGCGACAGTATATTCTGCGATATACTGTCGCAAAGCCGACGTCATTGAGTAACGTCGCTTCTCATTGGCTGACGTTTGGTTTTACGTTGCTGACGGCGCTTGAAATGGGTCCAAAATAGTACATTATGAAGGGTGAAAATGTGGAAAAGTGCATTAGAATGGGGATAACTGTAATAAAAATTGTCATTTGGGGAGATAAATCATCGGTTTTATGGTCGCAAATTGCGTTTTACGGCTCCGCTGGCGCGTTGCCGTAAAACGAAATTTCCGACCATAAAACCGATGATTTACCTCCCCAAATGACAATTTTCAAGACAATTATCCCCTAATTCAAGAATTCGATACATAGTTTCTAATGGTCAAAAATACAGATTTTCTTCCCACATAGATTTCTAAAAATGTAGTTGAGAAATAGCATCTGCATTAAATGATTTCGGTGATCGATGTTGTAAATGAGAGTATGTTGAGCCTCACGCCCTAAAGGCATGGGAAGTAAGCATCTTCAGAATAGAAGATAAACGTATTTAATTTTATTGACAGAGTACTCAGCTTTTAGCCCCCTCTCTCTCTCTCTCCCTCTCTCTCTCTCTCTCTCTCCCTCTCCCTCCCCCGGTCTAAACCTAAAAGATAAACGAATTAAATTTTATTGACAGAGTACTCAGCTTTTAGCCCTCTCTCTCCCCCCCCCCCCCCCCTGCGGCCTAAACCTTAACACCTAAATCTACTTTTCGACATTTACAGCGGGGTATACAAGAATTTCATAAAAAAGTATGTTTGGGTTTCAACAGGCAAGCCCGCAAAAAACAACGTTATTGTTGTTTACACTTTAGCACTTTAAAGCCAGAGCTTGGCGGTACTAGGGCCTACAAAGAGACATCTGCAGAAGAGACTTCTGTAATAAAAGGCGATTGCAGCCACTGGCCCCTAAAGTTTTCTGTAAATGGTAAGAAAAGCTTAGACAAACTTCCGATGTATTGGTTACCTAAGCTTCAAACAAATAAATAAATATATAATAAACGGTATAAAGCACGATTTATTGCCAGCTTAAGTTCTTGTACTTCTACTGAACTATCTAAACTATTAATTTCTAGCCTCACTGCAGTCTCACTCTGAGAAAGTTTATTAAAGGTCAGGTAAAAATTCTTTTGGTCTATTAAAAATTTTGGCGAGCGGGTTTATTACTAAATTGAAGTTGAGAGGATTCCGTGCGACCAGTTTGTCAACATAATTTTTCTACACTCTATACCACTTTACCAAATCATTTGAACAATCAAAAACTTTAATCTAATTGAGTGGACTTTCCAAAGGAAAGGTTCGCCTTTTCTTGCCTGCAACGAAAGAAATGCTTTCTTTACTTCTGACCACCATAACCGATATAAACTTTAGCCATACCAAAATATGTATGAAGCCTTAACATATCTTCTAGATAATAAATATTTATATTAGATTTGGTACTAAATTATACAGAAAAAATGTTGATATTCCGATTGGTACTGTGCTCCTCTTGTAGCGAATTTGTTTTTTAATCTTGCTATGCAAGAGATTCCATGGCTTCTCTTTCTAAGGATATACAAGCTGATATTATTGAAGCATTTAGCTCTACATCTAGATATCTAGACGATCTTTTAAATATTGAAAATCCTCACTTTGCAGCATGGTGAATCGAATTTGTCCACTTAAACAAAATTAATGCAGCTGGTACCGAAGCCCCATTTTGGATTTATATCTTTCTATTTTAAACGGATTTGTTTCATCCAAAATTTATGATAAACGCGATGACTTTGATTTAGACATAGTAAATTTTCCTCTTTTGGATGGTGCCATTTCCCGTTCTACCTCGTACGGGGTTTACAGTTCTCAACTTATTCGGTTCGCTAGAGTGTCTATTTATGTGACTGACTTCAAAGCCCGTAATACAATTTTAACTGCTAAGTTTTCAAACAGGGCTATCGGTATCAGAAACTTGGAAAAGCTTTTCAAACATTTATTGCCGACACTATAAATTGGTTTCTAAGGCCAAGGTCGACTTAAAAAGTTTTTACAACAAGGCCAATCGGAACTAGAATTTTATGGTGACTCAGTCTATAAATTCAAAAAGCATTGTAAGTTAAACTGATTTTCTGATCAGTTAAGAAAAAATAATATACGTTGCAAGGTATTGAATTTAACATTCGTAATGTAATGCTGCAGTCTGCATGGTCAATAGTTAACCAATTCATAGTTAATAACTTTGCTTTGTCTTTAATTGCACGCCAGTTAATCGGGCATTAGACGCAATGATGGGTCCACGTTAAACTATTAAGAAGTCATCAAACTAACTTGTCAGTGTTTCAGTGTTGATTCTGGTTCTCAGGCATTGGGTCACTACTTAAATACTGATTTAAATGCTTTATTTAAGTTGATATATATCTGGTTATCTTTTTGAAATATTTTAAAACTAAGACTGACTTGTCACAGCGACATGAATCTTAGCGTCTAAATACTAAATCTTTCCATTCTTTTGAGTTGTTTTGGCTTTTTGCGGGTTCTTGCTGCATCAGACATCTCTTTTGCTGATGCCTTTTGTTTGTTGCCTTTCTCGAGACGCAGGTGGCTCGATGGGGGATGCCTAAGCTCGCGGATTAATACGTAGGCGTCTATTACCTGATGTATGCAGCAAATGTGTCCCGTGGAATACGTCAGTAAGTGTGGCTCGGAGAGGGATGCTCGTTGCCTGCCGAGACCTGCCATCATATATTTTCTTTCAAACTTTTGGGGTTTAGCCACACTGAAGAAGTTAAATACAGAAACGTGCGTCTGTTGCACTAAATTTGGTATGAATACTTTAATATTAGAACCACTGGGCCGATATCACTGCAGGTGGACAATTTGTCCCCGAGGATATCATCAACCTAGTTAGTCAGTGTTTCTGTATTGATTCTGGTTCTCAGGCATTGGGGTCACTACTTAAGAAAAGCTGACTGTAAGCATCGAGCATTGGATGGAAACTCGAAATTTTATATTTTGCTTAAAATTTCGTGGTTTAAAGCTCTCGACGAAAGATGGATATCGGTGAAAAAATTAGTGAAATATGTCTAACGGTTCTCGAGATATCTAAGCAAATACTGTTGCCATGGCAACCATTTTTAAGCCCGTCAAATTTTCATATTTTCATGAATTTTAAAGGGAAAATGTATCTCTCCTGATAAAAGTATCAGATAATTGACTAGTATGGTGCTTAGGACTAAATTACGTAATTATTATTCTCTGCACCTTCAAAGCATCGGCCACTGCACGTTGTTGAAAGTAAAAAGTATGCAAAGACCAGGAACTGAAACAATCAAAATCAAAATCCAGCCCTCAAACCATAGTTGGAAACAACTAAGATTACAAATAATCAAGATACAGAGAACATATGGCCAACCAAGTGAGCAGCTTGTTCCCAAAAGGTGGCCACTCAGCAACCCAAACCGAACCAAAAATAATAATAACATACATAAGGTAAAACATCACAGAAACTCTGACACCAAAAACAGGCAACAGAGAACCACAACAGAACTACCGCCTTGGAACGGTCAGTAATGAATTACTGGGGGGCTTAAATCGATTTTAGAGGCCCAACCTCACCCTCAGTATCTGAAGTGGTACAAAACATTTAGTTGGTTGATCGGTTCACATGATAACCCTCGAAACCATGGCAACTGAAAGTACATATAGTCGGAGAAAAAATAAAATTTCAGAAAATAGCACTTTTTTCAATCAAAATTATTGAAAATGGCAGCCTGACCTGAATATACCGTTTACATGTCTTCAAACATCAACATAAGTACAGTTCATAACAAAAACAATTAGGTGTAAACTTTCACTAACTAAAGAATAAATGCACGTGCAAATGGCTTCCCTCTTGCAATTCCAATTTTACAGAAAACAAAAGTTTTCTAGTTCTTTGCCTGAATTACCACTCTGCCAGATCGAATTTGCTACAAAAAAACAATAATGAGTCTTGTTATATCCGATCTTTGCAAATAATGGTGTAGAAGCGTATTTGTAGATGTTGTTTCTATGGTTACAATGCATAAAATGTGTTAAATCAGTTCAAAACAACCCTAAAACCATGTAACTGATATACATCTCCTAATTTGCATTAGAATCGATATGGTTTTAAAAGTAGTTCAGTACTAGGTTTCTGTATCTTCTATGGTTTTCATTTTTTCTAATAAACAAATTTAAAGTGCTGCTAAGATACCCCACCCACTAATTTATAATGCATTAATGATATCACCATTTTGGGAAGAGAACGAGTGTACAAATGTGAAAAAATGTTTGGTTTTGTACTAGTTAAAATATATTTTTTTCTCTTTACCAATGAGTAATCGCTGGTTGATACATGCTGGTGAAGGGCAAATCGCTTAATAGTAATTCTCGATGGCGAAGCCGGAGTGAGTTAAGAAAAGCTGACTGTAAGCATTTGAGTCTCATTTTGCTCCATTTTTATGGTTCGATAAATCACATGCCAAACCAAATAATAATTTCATCACAAAATGGGCATAAATATTTATATGGTACCAAAAATTAAAATTTAGGTGGCAGACTGTAAAACGAAGAGCCTTAATGGTATGTTCGTAGTTTCATGGCCCTTTAAACAAGATTTTAGTCATGCGGCAAGGCATAGATGATTTTGAAAGACTGTGTGCAATGGCACCACATTTATGAAAAAAAATTCTGCCTTCAGAAATTGAGATTCGAACAAATTTAAAGAGTAACTACACTTCAGGAACTGACTGAATTAGATCCCAAACCCTATCCCCAACATCAAAGGGAAAGATTGACAAAGACATCCCAACAGACAATAAATTACAAGTGATAAGCCGAGTTAGCAGCTCTTTCCCAAATAGACTGCTAGCTTAGCAGGCCCGCGCTTAGGGACGAGTCATTTATTGTCAGGTGGGGGGGGGGTACATTTAGGAGGGGGGTCGGATTTTTTTTTGTGATGTACTGGGGGGGTCGAAAATAAAAAAAGCCATGGAGCAGGGGGGGGGTCATATATTTCATTTGACATATTGGGGTGGGGGGGGGTCAGAACTCTTCCATCAGTCTTCTTTTTTTTAAAAAATGTCACAGCTTCTGGGGGCAAAGCCCCCCAGACCCCCAGTACTTATATTTTTGTAGACTTAAACTCAAGCTTAGAGACATTTATAGAAATGACACACTTAACTTGGACACTTCATAATCAAACAAAGATATTTTTCATAAACTTGCTAGTAAGACAGTGTGCAATTGTCTATGAAATCATGTCGAGCAGATGATTTTGTTCTGGATTAAATTTAGTGCCTGCATTTGTGATATCAGCTCTCCAGTTGCCTTGTCATCAGCAAAGCTATTGTGGCTTCTGGGGGCTGCGCCCCCAAACCCCCCTTCATTACTAGTACTAACAGTTTTATTGAACATTCATCAACAGATTTCTGGATGGCCATATGCAGGAAGAAAAGTGCAAAATATCAAAATATGCTGACAAAATGTAAAGACCATTAATCTGCATGATTTATCAACCTGTCAAAGTAAGAAAATGTTCTTTGTGTTTCATACAGGTTGGATTTAGGTCAGTCTGGCTTAAAAAAGGTCATACAGAATGTGGGTGAAGGGTGGCTGGGGAGTTAGGATGGTGGTGGTGGTGGGGGGGGGGGGGTCATAAACTTTTTTGTCACCTATCTGGGGGGATCGGGAAAAAAAATGGTGAGACTGGGCAGTCGGAAAAATTTTGGGGACTCGTATGAAAATGAACCCGACCCCCCCCCCCCCCCCCCCCCCCCACGCACCTGATAATAAATGACTCGTCCCTTAACTCGTTAAGCTACAGAAAAGTTGATGAAATTAGGGAAGTGGATGGGATAAACAAATCACTCGTGTACACGTATACTTTAGATGGCACCCTATCAGAATTACCTAAATTACAAGACTTTCTTGGCTGCTCCAGGAGCCCCAGTAGCACAGTAGGTTAAGCCCTGGCCTGCTGGTCTAGTAATTCCGGGCTCGACACACACTGGAGGCGTAAATTTTTCCAACGGCCAATGGGTCTCCATTGCACACACACAGCCCTTCACAGCCCTCCCCCCTACCCACCCCACTTTTTCTTCCAGTCGCCAAGATATGACTGAACTACTGTTAAAAGGATGTAAAAGTGTAAGTCGTTCATGCATAAATTCTTGGCTGTTCTATGTATTTCACGATCATTGGTCACAGAACACTGATAAAATTTCAGCCTGTCCTCAGGTGAATAGACACTGTACTCGAGTAGGCCTTCACCACTTTCTGTCTTGAAAATGCCTCTTTTTGTGGTTTACCTACTTCAAGGAAGCAACTTATTCAAGAAAAACTAGTAAATTTATTAATTTCAACATAAAATAAAGAAAAAGCAAACATATTGCTGCAAATAAAATGTTTTTACTCCGTTCTTCTATTCCGTGATTTCTGCAGACGTTTTGCTCGGGACAACTCTTGTCGTCAAATATATCTGCAACTGCAATCTTGGTGAATGGACCTATTTCATAGATCTAAAAACGTCATGGTGAGCATTGTTGACAGTAAACTAATTCTTTTAAAGATACTATCTTTTATTTTGATAGATCATGGATACTACTTGTAGTGGTCGCACATTTGTAATCATCAAGGGAGGTAAGGTAATCCCAGATTGACTTAACTCCCTTGCTACTATTTTACAACATTGACACATTTCAAAGATGTATAAAATTTGAAACTTTGCGAGTTTACACCTAATTTTTTTTAAATTCGTAAACTTCGAACCTTGCCTTATCATGTAAATATGGCCTTAAATTCAAACATGGCTGCCATTTTTAGATATCAGGCGAATAAAACCCATATTTTCACTCAAAATTGGGTCGATTTTTTCCAGTAAAAGCTCTTGCGTTGATAGTATGGGACAGAAAACATTAATATTATGTAATCTTATTACACAGCTATGTATTGTCAAACTACACAAACAAAAAAAGAATAGGATAATATTTGTTGTTCAATTTTTAGCGAGGGAATATTACATTCAGGTCTTAAGATTGACATTTTCAAACTGGACTCCTGGTTACCATGGAAACGGCCGAACGCTGACCGCTAAAAACGTGTGAAACACAAACAAGCATGGTATATATCAATTTCCCAAAATTTGAGCTGAATCCGTAATTTTCGACTTTCCACGTTATAATGGGCTAATGCTCGATGCTTACAGTCAGCCTCTCTTAAATACTGATTTAAATACGATATATATCTGGTAAACTTTTTAAATTATTTTTAAACTAAAACTGACTTGTCACAGCGACATGAATCTTAGTTGAGTTTGGCTTCCATTCTTTGGAGTTGTTTTGGCTTTTTGCGGGTTCTTGCTGCATCGGACATCTCTTTCCTGATGTCCTTGTCTGTCGCCTTTCTCGATACGCAGGAGTTGAGGGGGCTCGATGGGGGACGCCTGCGCTCGCGGGTTATTCAATAGGCTCTCTTACCTGATGTCTGCAGCTAATGTGTTCCGCGGAATACGTCAGTAAGTGTGGCTCGGAGAGGGATGCTCGTTGCCTGCCGAGACCTGCCATCATATCTTTTCTTTCAAAGTTTTGGGGTTACAGAAACGCGCGTCTGTCGTACTAAATTTGGTTTGAATACGTTTATATTAGTTAAGTTGGTGCGGGCCGGAGCTTGCCCTGTCTGTTGTTTGGTTATCCGGCGTTCAACCAATGGTTTATTTGTGGTCTGGTATTTCAGTGGTATTGTTTGACACCCCGGGAATCTCCAGGTGATGCAATACGTTGTTTCTGTCGAGTCTTCATCTCTTATTCAATCATTCAATCATGATTTGTTTGTTTTCTGTGATGATTCATTGATGGGTAAGGAAACCTTCATGCATGACCGCTTGTCTATGGTTTCTAGCAGTCTGGTCAATTTAATAGCTGCCCACTCTGTTTTGTAATTTAAAATAAAAAGAAGTTAAAATAGATGATGCTTCTGATTTTAATTAGGGTAGCTGAATTAAAATCTGTTTTGGGAAAGAGCGGTTTATCGCGCGTGTCTTTCGTGAACTTATGTCAATTTTTGTACGTGTGCTCCTTTCGCTTTCGGTTTTGAGAGTGGGATGTGGGATTTGTTGTATTAAATCCTGATCATTGTCTGTCTTTCTGCTTTGCATTTTAATCTCGTGCTTCATGTCGGAAAATACGATTTTGCTGTTAATCAGTATTTGGCTTCTCGGTAAGTTTTCTAAACAAGCGACAAAGTTTTCACTATTTAAATGGCGGACTGAAACCGTGCTACACGTATTTGTACAGTACAGTCTGGCCGCTCCAACCGTTTTGTTGCTTGTTTTATCATATACAAAAGCGTCACGACTCCCAGCAGGCACTCAATATTGATTCAACACTGATTTTTTCTTGAATATTGCTTTAAGGTTGATCAACCTTTATTCCAAATTGACACCACATTGACCGTTCAACATTGACATTTCAAGATTGATTCAATATTGATAAATCATTGACATTCCAACATTGAATGACCAAGCTGATTCAGTATTGACACCTACTTGATATCTCACTGCATTAATTATTATTTAAAAAAAAAATCATATCGCGAAATTTCCGTTGGACACGCCCAAGACGAAATGGTAAAGAAGCTTTTTTTGGCATTGTGCAATATTTTTCCATTAAACCATGTAAGACATTGATGAACTCATGTTATGAAAAGAATATGCTAAAAATCCTGGATCCTAAATCATTTTAAGCCTCCCCACAATTATTAAGTGATAAGAAAATCAAAGGCTCCTCCTTAGCACCTCATTATTAGGGTCATTAAACAATTAAGTGCTGAAACCACAGCCTGCCTCGGGGGCCTCAGCGGCATATATTCATGAATCACTCAAAATGTAAGAGATTTGAACAATATATTTTATAATATGTAAAATATAATTTGCTGATTAGCAGTCAAAGAATAATAAAATGAAATAAAATAAAAAAGAGTACAAATGAAAAACTACGAAACAAATAAAAAGGAAAAAGAAATAAAAGAATATTAAAAAATTTAATTTTAGGGGAAATAAAGAAGAAAAAAACGATAACTGAATATAGTTTACAAATATTTTTTTGGTATCACTTAACCATTATCCCTTTTAATATATTTTTATTTTCTTATTTATAATTTTACTTTCTGAAATTTTATTTACTTATTTTTTTCTAATTATCTTTTTTTTGTGTGCGTGGTGAGTAAAATGCTATGTAATTTAATAGATTGGCAATAATAGAATCTCAAGAAGAAAAATATGCAAGATTTGAAGATGAAAGTTTCATTCAAGGATCACTGCAGAGACCCAAAAGACTTCAATTTAACTAGATTGCAAAACCTGTGTTTTTTAGGAGTTTGATGACATTAAACATGTTTTTGACACCTTTTGAAAACTGTTTTTACAAGAACTGACCATAATTTTGTTGGGTTTAGACTGTAATTTGTCAATTTAACACTATCAATATTTTGTTTCCACAGAGCATATTATTTTATTTTGCTTCCTTAATAATGAATTTGGATTGTGAAAAGGGATAGATGTCAACTTGAGATTCTGTATACTATACCAGAATATACTATGTACCTAAAATGGTATCTAAACTGTTTCGTCATCAAACTTGATGACGAAACTTTTCCAGTGATTAAATCATGGTATCTTTGTTATTGATATCCCCCACTATGGGCCTCCCAAAGAGACTGGTGTGCCATTGGTCTAGAGAAGACAGCTTAGCCAGAGAAGACTGTTTATTGGATTAAATAAATATTATGTAACTTACTAATGACAAAATTCCGGGTCTTTAAGGGAGTTTTTCGGATCTCTAAAGAGCTGAACATCAGCTGACTTTTTTATCTGTTTGAAAATAATCTCATCCAACAAAAAACGGTTTGAGATCGATTTGAATAAACTAATAAATAAATAGCGATAAAGTAGCTGTTGATAACTGTTTCTAGATGTTAAAATAAGCAGGTATTATGTAGTTACTTTCGTTTAATAAGCTTAAAAGGCTTTTTGCAACTGTTTAAAAACAACCATGATCATGTTTCATAGATCTGTCTGTACCGCGTTAAAGAGAAGGGGGAGTTCCACCCTATAAGAAATTTACATTGGGTGTTCTACCCACGCACCGAATTACGTAATAGGATGCATAATGATGTAGTAGGACATGACTATTGCCTATATGAAATGTTTGCTCTGTCATCTGTTCTAATCGTTAAATAACAGCACTTTATTGGTTTGGTTGCAAAAAATAGGGGCACCCCAATTTAAAGCAGCCCAAAGCCATTGGATGTTTGAATTTCTGTCCTCTTTCATTCTGAAAATGATTCCAAGTAATTCTTGACCATGTATGTACCACTTATGTAATCAAATGTCTACCATTAAAATTTCTGTATTAAATTTTGATTGCAGATGCCCGCAAATTTTAGCTGCAATAAATCTTTTGAACAAATTAATTTTTCGTTTTAGCTATGTTGCAGTTCTTATCAACCTGTCAAATTGCCACACATGTGTAAATTATAATCGTAGATTTTCTTGAAAAATTGATAACCGGTAACATGGGTCTTTGAATGCCGCAATGTGAACAGTCAAAAAATGCAAAATTTAGAAATGCATATAGTTTTGTGATAATCTTTATGTTAATAAATTAGTAAGTTTTAACGTTGAACGGAGTCTTTTTATGATTTTAAAATGCTTACGTAAGCATTGCTGTTGATGATAGAATTCACTTATCTCCACACGTAAAGTTAGAATGAAATACATAGAGCTTCTAGTAATCTTTTACATTAAAATTTGATTATGCAACATATTTGGCTTACAGAATTGATTGTTCGCCTTCAGAAAACTGAAGGTCTTATAAACTTGCATGGCTGTTGGGTCACCATAGATGATTCATCTTCGCAACCCAAGGGTACTTAGTTCACTGTCCCTTACTTAGAAAGGAGCAGAGTAGTGTAGTGGATAACACGCTGGACTACCAATCCTTGGGTCGCAAGATCGATCCACTTCTTATCCGATCTTTCGAAGAGATTTTAAACCGAGGTCCCGTCTGCCTATGACCTAGTTGTTGATGGAACGTTAAACCCGAGTTCACTCACTCCTTACGTAGACGACTTAGCAACAATGTCAGTCCATCTGGTCCTGTTTTCAGCTAAACGAAGGTACACAAGTGCAATTATGATAATGAGAGCCGCGATACGAAAGTGGTTGTGCGCCAAGCGTAGACTCAGATCAGCCTGGGCATCCTCCCAGTCTGATCAGTTTCTTCGCTAAGCGCCTAAAGGGTAGCTAAGGGACTAAGCTACCTCCATGCGGACAGTGAAGATTCTGATCAGATACCATGGCTGATCTGAGATTGCGCTGTGCGCACAACCACTTTGTTGGTTTTCTCGTGTCGCAGCTCATGTATCATAACAGGTGCTGCTAACGAATTTACTGAACGCACTGATTTAAAGAGTGCATATAAGTTAGCGATTCCAGGCGCGGATCCAGACCACCACGTACTGGTGGGGCTCTGGATAGCTGGTGTGGATGGGAGGTGTCGAGCTGTATTGAGGGGGAGGGGTGGAGGGGGGGGGGCTTGAAAATATATGAAAATATATGAGATAATTAGGGATCAATTTGACGAGAATTTTTGATAACGTCTTTTTCGCCTTGTAATATGTTGTGATATCTCATTAGTATCGCGTCGCAGAGGTGTTTGTAAAGTGATGTAACTGAATATATTTTAATCTTATAACATAGATAAAGGACCTCTGACAGTTTCCATGCAAATTTGCCTATTTTTCGACAAAGTACTGCCGCTTTCTTGGGAAGCCAAAAATCTAAATTTTAGCATTAATGGGTAGACTTATCCATTATAAAGAGGTTTTGATATTGCTTTTGAACAATTATTACATCTGCATACTAACTTCTCACTGATTTTCGCAAGAGGGGTACGTGAAAACTTCAGTCATCCTAAATACATATATTTTTCGCTTTTTCTTATTTAATGAATTTTATTTGTTAAATATGCTTAAAACAAAGTAAAACTCAATAGATGCACATAGTGTGTAATAATATGTAAATAAAAAGTATGCTAGCGTTATTTTCAGACACAGAGGGTCTAATTACCCCACCCACTTTTCAGTTTTTCAGCTGTAGACTATCTTTTCCCCCCGTGCCTCAGCTCGCCACTCATATATAATGTGTATATTGACAGTACACATATGCATGCAAAGTGGCTTGCTGAGGCACGAGGGGAAAAGCATATGTATAAAACTTTTCCTATTTTCCATACATTCAATGGTAAAAACTTGCCTTTTACACCAAAAATCTAAGTCTGCGTATGATATAATTGAAAAATTATTTTTGTGCCAATTATAGGGACTTTAGAGTTACACATTTCAATAAAAATTTTGAAGTATACAGAAAGTTCATTTTTCCCCATTTTTATAGGCAAATCTACATTACAACTGTCAGAGGTCCTTATCTCTATCTGTCATCAGATACTTCCTATTCTCTGGTTGCCTGCATATTATACAAAACATAGAGGCCCGGATGGCGGGGCTGAAGCCCCAAAGCCATACCCCTGGATCTGGGCTGTGATTCAGTAGTAGTTAAAGGTTCTACAGCTCTATCAGTGGTAAATGTGTCCATTAAAACCAAGGTAGGCACACTGGAAAGCACAACATCAGCTTCCTTTTTTATTAATAGTCAGTTATAACAAGAGCTGTCACCTGACAGCATAGCTCGCCTGAATAGGTGCTTGTCCATCATACAGTCGCTATGGTGGTGTGGACTGCTATGCATAAAACTTCAGGCAAGCATGTCCATAATGACAACACATTTATAAACAAAAGCTATCTCAGAAATAAGTCTTAAAATAAGATTAAAATGAAAAAAAAATCCACATGAAATTTCAAAGTCCATGAGCTTGAGGTCAAAGAACTAAGGGGCGGGGGTGAGGGATCGGGGGGGGGGGGGGGGGGAGGGGAGGAGGAGTGCAGGGCTAGGATGTATCAAAACCTTGAACCATTATCTAACATCAGTCCAAGTATTAGTATCAACTGAGTCCACTGTGGCACTGTTAAATTATGTCTTCATTAATATAAAACTTTAATCAAAATTTTTAATACAAAACTCAAAGTCCATGACCTTGACATCAAGGCCTTCCAGTGGGGTAAGTATATAGTGTTTTGTAAAAACTCAAAAAAGTTTCTAACATCATTTCAAATGTAAACTAAATCTCTGCCAAGCATTATGAATCAGTACCCAATTAGAAAACTTTAATAAAGACCAAATTTCCTGAGTCCCTGACCTTGACATCAAGGTCACCGAGTGGGGCTGGGGTAGGGTAGAACTCTGTAAAACTTTGGACTAATATCTAACTACAGTGAAAATATAAAAAGAATTCATCTATGGGTTCAGGACATATGTGTCTTTAAAAAACTTTAACCAAAACATCCAATCAATAAAAAGACAATTTTCTAAGTCCATGACCTTGACATCAAAGTCACTGAGGGGGAGGGGTAGTACCTTGGAAACCTTTGGACCAATATCTAACTACAGTGCAAGTATCAAAGGAATGCATCCATGGGTTACGGAGATATTGGGCTTTATAAAACTTTAACCAAAACATCCAGTCCCAAAAGACTCCCAATTTTCTAAGTCCATGACCTTGACATCAAGGTCAAGGAGCGGGGTAAGGGTGGTACCCTGTTAAATTTTGGACCAATATCTAAGTATAGTGCAAGTATCAAAAGAATCCATAAATGGGTTAGGGAGATATAGGTCTTTAAAAAACTTTAACCAAAACATCCAATCCGGACGCCGACGCTGATGCGGACGCGGACACCGACGCCAGGGTGACAACAATAGCTCTTCCTGAACTTTCGTTCAGGCGAGCTAAAAAATGGAAGCTTATGTTGTGACTTCCAGTGTGCTTCTATGGACGACGAAACAGTGGCAGTCAACGTTGTTTGTGAGTAGTGTCTACTCGCTGCTGATCATGACTAAATACCGTATACAGGGTAATTTTCGCGGTGTTCCAAATTTAGCGGTATTTCGCGGTCATTTAGAAACCGCTAATATTAAAATGGCGAATAATTTCCAGTTTCTTACAAAGTGTCTTCTGTAGACACAGTGTTCATATATTTTGTTTCCGTTTGCTTCAGTAGTTGCTGGTATTTTCACACTTGAGCCAGTTCTTTATTAACCTGCGGCGGCCCTGCCGCAGATTAATGAACGAACTGGCTCAAGTGAAAAAGAAATAGTTTTGCTTTTCGCACATGTTGCTTACTGCGAAAATTAAAAATCGCGAAATTTTTGTTGATGTTTTCGACCCTTACCCGCGAAAATTTGAACCTGCGAAAATTACCGCGTATACGGTATCATTTTTGTTTATAAATGCGTGTTGAAATCCACCTAATCTACCGATAGAAACGCCCTGGTAAAGAAATCATTGGTTGGTGTTAGAAGGATGTGGGTAAACTTTAAGGGAAAGCAGCTATTCTAATTTTCATTTTTTAGCTTCGGTTCTCGATGAGGATCTCGTGTCGCGGCTCAATTGTAGTCTCGCCAAATTGTAACCTGACTGCACCGTGAACTAAGTAAACCAAAACAAGCTGAGTAACATCCCTAATTTTGTATCTACTCAGGGTTTGCGATCTTGCACCAGCTATGCTGAAGGCCCTAATATTATCCAATTAGTCGGACGCCCCGACACTGAGTGTCAAACAACGAGGACCATTTCAGATACTGCCTCACAGAAGTGGTGCTAAAGTGTTTGGAATTCGATATATCTGATTTTGCACAATATTATTCAAGGTAGATAATTCTGAAGTAAACAATGCAAATTGTAACTTTGTACATACATTGCTGCACCTTGTTTCCAAGACTGCTCGAATGGAATAAAAAGGAAAGTTACAATTCAAGTCTCAGAGGCGGCCAAAGGAAAAGCAGATGGATGAAAAATTTAAAAAAGAAAAAAAAATCAGCATGCCTTTGGTACTGAATCTTTACTGTCTCTTTAATCTAGAATTACCAAGTCAAGGGTAGCTCCATACGGTAGAAAACATAACATGCTCCGAATACATGCATGCTCCGAATACTTGTACTCTTCAGCACGATAGCTTTATACGAAGGACCACAGCTAAGCAGCAGCTTCGTTCGTAGATTTCCAGTACGCTTTTTTTTCTTGCTTTAGTCACCAGACATAGCCAGGGTCACTGATGAGGCTTGCGTAGCCGAAACTTCGAAGTATGGCCCATGATCATTCATCTTGAATGTGTTCTCTGTTCTTGAAGGAACTCTTTAAGATTTTAATTACCCCGAATATATGTACAGCTAATAGCCATATTGGAAGGTACCTCATACGGTACAACAAGGCACATTCATTTTCCCTTTGGTAAATCAGCCTTTGTCTATGTTGCATGTTTCACCTTGAAATTAACATAACAGACAGACACATTATCACCATTCCTTTGAAGCATCTGTTATTAAGGTGGAAGGGTATACTTTAAGTGGAAACAACTCTGCCATTCAATCAATTTTGCCTCTGTTCTTAAAAGAGGTTAACTCTTAAAGGAAGGGATTTGCTCCACTACGAGCAAACTTTTTTCCTTTAAGAGAAGACCCCACTTTGGAAGGGCATCGTTGCCCAGGAATGCAAAAAAGAAGTCCCAGTATTTGTGTTTTCACTGTAAAATTGGCAGAAAGGATGAAGGTGAATCCATACACCTTCATCGATTTCCGATTTTGATTATAATATTTGACACGACAAAGCCAACAAAGCAGCACTTGCGCCTAGCGAAGACTCAAATCAGCCTGGGCATCCGCCCAGTCTGGTCAGAATCTTCGCTGTCGGCATGGCGGTAGCTTAGACACCTAGTTACTCTTTAATCGAATCGAACATCAAAGACTCTGATCAGACTTGGCGGATGAGTCTTAGCTTGGTGCGCATGCCACTTTGTTGGTTTTGTCGTGCCGCAGCACCTTTGTAAATGACTTGAACAACGTGGCTTGGGCCATCGCCCTCGTTGAAAATGAGAACATTGTGCAAGGAGTGCAGACAGTGAGACAGTTTAGGCTGATATTTGCGACAGTGTCTAATCAGATGGAGTGAAAGTACAAATTACGTCATCAGTTCATGGGTACTCAAAAGTTTTGCATTTGAATACTAAGATAAAGTTTCCTTTTAAAAGGAAAGGCTTGCCAAGTTAGCGCTCATGTAGTTCAATGTTTGTGGTATTTTGTGGTTTATGGTTTGTGGTCTTGGGAGATGGTATCTTACTTGGAGACACTTTTTTCATTTAAAAACGTCCACAACTGTAGTAACAACGAGGTTACGCTACATTCTGGTTGTTCTGACAATCATATGATAACCTTCAGTAAAAAGGTCAATTTTTGTATAACTGCTATTGAAAAATATTTCATAAAAGCATTTAGAAATAAGGATTTTCGTATTCTGTTATGTATTGTTATATAAGTAATTTTAGGACATTAGAAGATTTACTGGAAGTTTCGTCCTGTATTTTCGTGAACTAAGCAGAACTGTGTTTGTACTTTGGAGCAAATGGACTACACATAACTGGTGAAGTGTAATGAAAATAGTCCAAAGGGTATTCAAGTTACAGAGTGGACAACAAAATGTTAATGGGCGTACTAACATACGGACAGAGACAGATGGACGGGAATTCGATTGCTATATTCCCTGAGCCGTTCGGTTAGGACAAAGTTATGTTCATTATTAGATCGTCAAGTCTTGATGTTGAAAAAATACATCTTACATTGGAAAAGTTCTTTTACAAGTCCCTTACACATAAGATGATATACGGTTCATGACTGCTGATATGAGAAGGAAATAGTGGAAGTAGTTCGTCTTACTAGCCTCATTTGTGACAGATTGGTAGGAAAAAAAATCTTACCGTCCGCAACAATGGCTATTATTAAAAGGGGAAACAACTTTAATGACTGTTTGTCTCATTGTTTCTGTTGAAGAAAAGCTGACTACCACTGAGAGGAGGTTATAATGAAAATGATAGTTCCTTCCCAAACAGTTGCCATAGATCGTCTGCAAATATTCAGCTTATTCTTTTTAGTATATTGTCATCACTGAGTTCAGTTATAAGTAGTGGTTAAGCCTGTGGTATGTTGTTGTTGTGTTATTGTTTTACGTGCACGGTAAACAGCTACAAGGACGGTCAGTTAATTTAACTACAATATTCCTGGAAAGGCTTAGCCATCCTAAGCGCTCAACTATTACTAAGTGCACTAGCTTTCGCCAGTAACTGACAGTTGCCCTTCTTGACTCAGCGGAAGCGGAAACGAGAGTAAGTGGCCGGACTGAATATCGAACCCGGGACCTCTGTTTTTTAGTTAAACGCACCACCGACTGCACTATGCGGCCCAGCAAGTCTGCGGTATAGAGTATAACTGGTAATTGGTAATGATTACAAGTCAATGTATTTTTGTTGCTTCCACAGGATGTTTGTTCTCAGAATCTAGCGTGTTGTCCTTGGTCATCACATATTTTGTCATTATATAGGGATTTAATGCAAAAGAAAAAAAGAAGTCTTCTATATTTTAGTAGTTGTTTTATTGTCCACGATAAACAGCTATGATCATGTCGGGACGGTCTGTTACCCTAACCACACTATTCCTGGGCAGGCTTAGACCTCCTAAGCGGTTAACCAGTACTAAGTGCACATACTTTCACCAGTAGCTGACAACTGCCCTTCTAGAATCAGCGAAAGGAAAAACGAAAGTATGTGGCCGGACCGAGTATCGAACCCCGGACCTCTGGCTCTTGAGTCAAAATGCGCTACTGATTGCGCTACGCTGCCTTGACCCTCTAAATTTTATTAACTTTTATTCAAAAAGGAAGGTAACTGTTAAAATTGCATAGGCCTAGAAAATAATGATTTGATGGCAACTGTAAGATACTGATATTTTCCCACACATGTTGTGTTTTCTGAATTGAATTTTTTTCAATAAGACACTTACATTAAACTGAATAACTTTGTACGTTTATGAAAAAATAAGAAACTGAATTTCAATGTACGCTTATGAAAAAATAAAAAAATAGTATCTAGTAAATACGATCAAACACCTTGTCTGTAAAACCAGTAAATGCTTTTAAATAAGGCTGTTGGCACAGACCCTGATCAGACTGTTCCAACCAGTAGTCTAATTTGGATATACACTCTACACTGTTTGTACAGGCATAACAACTATTGTTGAAATATTTCAGTCCAAGTTTACAAACTCCAGAGTCCAAAGTCCAGGCTTTACAAAGCCTGAAATCCAGGTTTTACACAGCCCGAAGTCCAGAGTCCAAAGTCCAGAGTCCAAGTCCAGTCCATATTTTACATAATGCCCGCAAATTGCGCATGTCGTTATTTGACCTTATTTGACAGTGGACAATCAAGAAATATTCAAACACACCGGATAAATAAATAAAAAAATAATAATAACTCATGTTTTTAGTAAGGCAAAAGATGCTAGACATGTTCGATTATTTGGTGTGCCATATTGTGGCGTGTCGTTATGTGGCGGTGCTTAGGTAAAAGAAATAGTCAAACGAAGTTGCGCCCCGTAGACGCTCTCCATATATTGGTTCTCCACTTGCAATTATGAACCATTCTCGAAGCTGGGAACAAATCAGCGTCTTCCGCTGGAGTGCGCATGACAGGAAGTCTTAACCTGTCTGAATATATGGCTCGCCGCCGAAGCGGCAAGCCAAAAACATCAGCTGCTACTATTGGCTGAAAATGGCTCCTGAGTTGTTGTTACTATTTTTTTCTTTTTATTTCAGTAGTAAAAATATGCAAAATCAGGAAGAGGAATTATTTAATGTCTATCAGTATTTTTGTTTTTTGCAATTCTGTACTCTTTAAATTTGACAATTATTTTTCAGAAAATAGCAGTTCCGCAGACGTTTGTTCGGTTTGGTTTTACGCAGCTATCTAAAATATAAACATAAAGTATTGTTTTTCTTTGCTTGTTTAAATTTCAAGTCCACCAGTTTAAAGGACCTATATATGGTCTTAAATAGCCGCGATGCGCAGGAATGGTGTTGTAAATTCCAAAATATTTGTATTGCGGTCTATGGGAAATGAATTGGTACCTTCACCCCTAAAGAGAAAGCAGGTGTTTGCTTTCTCTGCCTTATTTCAATGTTTTCCATTGGTTTTTCAAAGAGTCCAAAATAGCCGCGATGCACAGGAAAGGTGTTGTATTTTCCAAAATAAATGTTTGTATTGTGGTCTATGGAAAATGATTGGTACTTTCACTCCTAAAGCGAATGTAGATTTTTGCTGTTTGTGCCTTATTCTAATGTTTACATTTTTTCAAAGATTCTCTTGTAAAGCATGTCTCATTATAGTGCGTTTGCGAAAAAGTGGAGGGCAAAAAATCGATTTAATTTCTTTAATACTGAATAGATTTTCATGAAACTTTGCATACCATAATCAGTTACCTATACGAACTCATGCTAGGAAATGTAGAATTTTTTGAGATTTGAATAAAAAGTTTCTCTATTAATCATTACCATTTTTCTTCTCAGTTTTATGCCATCCTTACATAGGAGGTAACCATAATGGTACAACAGCCATTGTTGTTCTATAGTTACTATACTAATACTACTATTCATTCACAAATTACCATGTGGTCTGAATGTGTTCACTCACTACTGAGTAAACAAGAGGTTTTTAAGATAATTGGCAAGTCATTTGAAAAGGATTTTCTTATGTGTTTCCCCTATATATAAGTAAATGTCCATATAAGGGATGCACATAATATGCACATAATATAGTATGTACAACACTGGCTGTTCCAAAAACTGCACCAACCAAGCGTAAAACTTCAAAGATTAGGGACAGATTTTAACATGTAGTTGATCTGACAACTTTTTATTTAACTGTCAAAAAAATCTGAGATTCCTTGCATGAGTTCGTATAGGTAATAGATTAAAGTCTGCAAAGTTTCGTGAAAATTTATTCAGTAGTAAAGAAACAAAATCGATTTTTTGCCCTCCACTTTTTCGCAAACGACCTATACACTGAAATGCAACTTTCTTCTGTACGTTATTAAAATTCTTAGTGTTCAAAATAATGAGATTGACCTTCAATGCTGTCTTATTAAAATCTTAAAGAGTTCCTTCAAGAGCAAAGCACACATATAAAAGAAGGAACATGGGCCATACTTCGAAGTTTCGGCTATTCAAGCCTCATCAGTGACCCTGAGTTTTGAGTTTGAAATTGCCATGGCAGTGATTTCTGGAGGGGTTGTGGTTGTTTGAAAGTTCCCCTTGCATTAGTTTTTCATGTTTCCTTAGATAAAATCTGCATTTTCATGAATATATTATAAGTATAAGCCGGTGTAACGAAGTAAAGTGACCCCCATAGAATACCGACCCCCCGGTCATTATTCTTCAGAAAAAGTGACCCCTTTTCTATAAAATATTGACTCCCTTTAGAAAATAATGACCCCCCCTGATAATATCTATAAAATAGTGACCCCCGGTCATTTTTCTTTAAAGAATAGTGACCCCCAACCCCACCTCGGTCACAATATTATTACTCCCCATGAAGCAATGGTGTCTTGATATATGCTTATGGCATACAGGATGTTGTGTCCGGTCTGTTACAACTCTCTTGTTTGATGATTGATTTTAAAAAAACTTGGCATAAATGTCAAGACGATGTGTTTCGCGCAAGTCCTAGGTACCTAGCTAAAAGGTCAAGATCACAGAGATCATTCAAAGATAATGGTGTCCTGCTATATGACTCTGGCAAACAGAATCTCGTGTCTGACCTGTAACTTGGTCATTTGTGGATAGACTTTCAAATAATTGGAAACAAATGTTAGCCACATAAAGACAATGTATCGCGTGCAAGATAGGGGTCCCGACCTCAAAAATTAAAGTAAATGTCGCAAATTAAGATACATGACAATGTGTGTGGTTTAAGTTATGATGTTAATGTAATACAAGATTTTAGCATTAACAGGTAGACTCATGCAGTAAAAAGAGGTTTCGCTGTTGATTTTGAAAAATTATCAGGTCTGCACATTTACTTTCACTGCCTTTCTCAAGAGGGATACATGACATTTTCAGTCTTCCAAATATATTTTTCGATTTTTCTCATTTACTGAATTTATTTTGTTAAATATGCTGACAATGAAGAAAATACTACTGCTGCTCACAGTATCCAATAATTTGTAAATGAATAGTATGCTAGCCTTATTCTAAGATGCAGATGGTCTAATTACCCCATCCTTTTTTCAGATTTTTGAGCTGTATACTATCTCCCCCCCCCCCCCCCCCCTTTGCCTAAGCATGCCACTCACATTTAATGTATTTAATGTATATATTGAATATAGCAATTTCTTCGCGTATCGTCATTTAATTTTGCATAGAGGTGTCATAATATTATGACCAGGGTACTTTTCTTTCAAAATAATGGTCGGGGGTCAATATTCTTAAAAAAAGTGACGGTGGTCGTTATTCTAGGCGGTCACAATTCTTCGTGTGGAGCCATTTAACTTCGCGTGGTAAGAGTGTGTGTGTGTAAAGGGCGCGTCTGTGGTGGGGGTGGGGGTGGGGGCCGGGGAGGTCATAATATTATAATGTTATGACCGGGAAGTCATAATATTATGACCGGGGGTCACTATTCTTTCAAAAAATAATAATCGGGGTCGTGATTCTATGGGGAACTCATAGAATAACGACCCCCCCCCTGTCATTATTCAATAGAAAAAGTGACTCCGTTTCTAAAACATACTGACTCACGTTAACCCCCTCGATGTTCATCCCCACCTATTCGACCAATTACTGACTACAGTCAAACTTGTCTTAAGGGATCACCCAAGGAAAGGACAGAAATTGGCTGCTTAAGACAGGTGACCCCCTTAATACAGGTTCATTGGCTTAAGGGACCCAGAAAATGTGGCTGCTTAAGTCAGGTGATCCCTTAAAAGAGGTGACCACATGAGCAGGTTTGACTGTATTTACTACTGCAAGTTTAATTATTGGAAATGCTTGTTGATGTTGTTGGGAAGGATGTTGAGGGAGGGGGGGTGGGGGTTGAGGGGGTGCGTTATTATATAATAATGTTATGACCGCGGAGTCATAATAGTATGACGGGGTAGGGGGTCACTATTCTTTAAAGAATAATGACAAGGGAGTCGTTATTCTATAAGGAATCCATAGAATAACGACCCCCGGTTATAATTCTATAGAAAAATAACTCCGTTTCTCAAAGATACTGACACCCGTTAACCCCTCAATGATAGCTATAAAATGATAATCCCCACCTAATCGAGAACTGACTATTAACTCGATTACGTGGGGATTAATATTTTTAGCTATCATCGATGGGGTTAACGGTTGTCAGAATATTTTACGAACGGAGGCATTTTTTCTATAGAATAATGACCGGGGTCGTTATTCTATGGGTTTCCTATAGAATAAAGACCCCCTGGCCATTATTCTTTAAAAATATTGACTCCCCTACCCCATCATAATACTATGACTCCGCGGTTATATCATTATAATATTATAACACCCCCTCAACCCAAACATACACACACATCCTTCAAGTAAAAACCAATAATAAAACTTGCAGTAGTTAAAAATCAGTTAGTGGTCGGTTAGGTTGGGTTAATATTTTATAGCTAACATCAAGGGGGATAACGAGAGTCAGTATAATTATTTTAGAACGGAGTAATTTTTTCTAAAGAATAGTGACCTACGGTCTTAATATTATGACTCTGCGGTCATAATATGATAATATTATACCCCCCCCCCCCACACACACACACATCCTTCCCAACATCATAAATAAGTATTACTAATAATAAAACTTGCAGTTATTAATAATCAGTTAGTGGTCGATTAAGTAGAGATTAATTTTTTATAGCCATCATCGAGGGGGTTAACGGGAGTCAGTATCTTTTAGAAAAAGAGTCACTTTTTCTATAGAATAATGACCGGGAATCGTCATTCTATGGGTTACAATACAGGTCATTAACGGTAGCATCAGGTACTCAAATAGTACCAACATTGTTCCAATGATGACCTTGGAATTACCTTGTCTTTTTTTACAGTAAGGTCGAATTTGCTTTTTTGTGCTTTTATGTAAGAAAATGCTGGGACATAAGAGTTCACGGAAATTAACCTTTAAAAATCTTCTGCACTGGAACCAAAAGATTGATGGCCTTGAAACCTTGTATAGAGCATTGGGCACTGACGTTCTATCATATTGGTTTGACCTTGACCTTTTTTAGCACAAGGTCAAATTTTCTTTATATTAGAAAATGTCATAACATATTTTTGAAGACTTTGGTATGGCCATCAACTTAATGAGTATTTGAAGAATATAAGTACCAGAGGTCAAGGCCATTCTATGACGGTATTTCAACAGCTTCAGACAGGTCTGTTAAACGAAACGACTGAGCCGGTTGAAGCAAAATGTCACATGGAACCTCCATGAGTCAGAGAAACAACAGTTTGCTTGAACGGTTTTTTGTCACATGACCGAGATGTCCGTTATGCCCTTGTGTTATAAACCTTTAAAATTCTTCTTCTCTCAAATATCTAATGATATTGAAAATTTGATATCCAGCATATTGGGATTCATATAGTATCAGCTTTGTTCAAGCGATGACACTAGTTTGATCTATGACTTTTTTACTCTGGTGAGCGATCCAGTACCTCATGGCCCTCTTGTTTTTCATTTCATAGAAATTGCTGTAAATTTTATGAAAACATTAAAGAAAATGATCAGACGCGTATTTTTGCTGCGCCTGATCTTGGTCTGCATGTTTGCCTCTGTCCCTTTTTAAGGACGCCAGGCCTAAATGGGTTACTGAAATCGTATTAGCCATAGGTGCGTATACAGTATACTCGGAATGACTTATTTTTCTTTATTTATTTATTTATTTTGTTTATTATTTTTGTTCGGGTAGAGGGGTATTAAAATTATGACCGGTGGGTAGGGGGACGGGGGTCATATTTTTTAAAGAATAATGGCCGGGGTCGTTATTCTATGGGGGGTCACAATTCTTCGCGAGGGGTCGATTTATTTCGTGTGTGGGGGTCATAATATTATGACTGGGGAGTCATAATATTATGACCGGGGAGTCACTATTCTTTAAAGAATAATGATCGGGGGGTCGTTATTCTATGGGGGTCACTTTACTTCGTTACACCGGCTTCTTTCGAAACTCGAGCACAAGCCTTCTTTTGCAACATAAAACGTGGTCTTTAGTAGGGTCGTCGTGGAGATTTTGTCGCCCAACATGGTGACCTCAGAAGATTTCACCACTGTTGACTGTAAAAAATCTGTTTTCCTCTTAGCTTGCTAGATCAGCAATATACACATTATCATAATAGTAACTTGATCTGGCGTAATGTATCACGTCGAGTGGATGAGCTCATACCATCGGATCACCCGAGACGCTTTCGTCGAGGGTTATCCGATGGTATGAGTTCAGCCACGAGACGTGATACAGTACGCCAGATCAAGTTACTATTGTAATAATTTGTTTATTATATACCTTAGGGACCAGCCAACCATTCTTACTTGCCATTGCTGATTCGAACCTGCGCGACAGAGGTATGTAGCTACTCGTGAGACAAACGCTGCCGACCGAGCAATCGAGGCGCGCCATTTTGACGTGTTTGTTGACATTACGTCACTTGTCCGGTATCTCTGGTTCTCGTTTCTACGATGCACGTTAAACAATGACGCGCCCGACGCTGGAACTCAGACATAGCCTCGTTTTAAAGGATAGTGATACGGATTCAGAAAACGTCGGTTTGATACGGCGTTCTGTATCAGAAGCCAGAAAACAGGCAGTTCAAAGGGCGTATCATTGATAGGTATATAATAAAGTGCTCTAGAAAGCAGAAAACTGCATTCACTATCAATTTTGGGACACTTTTGGGTCCAAAATGTGAAAAAGACACAATTTGTCTGTAAATTTGGGGGTATATATACTTCCAAGAATGAGTGTAAATTTTTTAAGAATGACCATCATTTTCATGTTTTCATTTTTTACCTGCTGAACAGTTTTGAAGTTTCAAGTTAAGAAAGAAAGAGTAGTTTTTATATTTTCCACCAGCATGAGGTTATTTTTTTTTTTTTTTTTTTTTTGCTTTTTTGTAAAAATTTGCGTCTCAACTACGAAAAGAGAAACCTGACGCAAAAAATTGAGCTCACTGTTTAAGAAATCCAGTCATTGAAATTCTGCAAAACTTGGAAACTTGCAAGTTTGTTGGATTTGAGTTTACGCGGCTCTCTAAAATGCAACATTAGGTATTTTTTGCTTGGCTTGTTTAATTATGGGACTGAAATAGCTACGATGCGCAAGAAAGGTGTTGTATTTTCCAAAATATTTGTATTGAGGTAAATGGGAAATAAATTAGAACCTTCACCCCAAATGCCAGTTCACTTGAGCTTTGCATGTGTGTACAAATAAATGTGATTCTCACTCCTTCGACAAGATAATCACCTTTTAGAGCTGTCTGAGATTTTTCTATCCCGGCCTGCTGCCTCGGTCTTGGCTCTGAAAGCTGTCTCAAAATGCCAATCATAGCTTAATATAGCTCAAGCTTGTTAATTTCAACAACTCGACTTGTTACCTGTCCTGTAAATTGTATGCATAAAATGAAATTGACAGCCAGTGCTATACAAGAAATGCACAGTAGATTCCTGATAAGCTGCTAGTCATGTAAAATGCATGCACAAGATAATTTGGTTGGGTAATTGTTCTTTGTTTAACTGCAGTTTCAGACAGTATTTCAGTCTTTATCAAGCCGTTTCCCAGAAGGAGGGAGAAAGAAAAGCGATATGATAGGGGAGAGAAATACGTCCAAACGACCCCGCCCGCACATATTGCAAACACAGTAGGCCCTTCCCCTTCCATTATCCAAATTAGTAGGACGCCCAAGCACTGAAAGTTACCAAGCAACATCGCCCGACCACGACCACCCTCTGCATAAGATAAAATTAATAAGTTAGAACTACAAAATTAGTTGGAAGTATATAGTAATGGCTTGACCAAATGGCTTAGAATGGTTTTTCTTTTTATTTATTATACTAGAAAAGAGCCCGCGCAAGCGCGGAAATATTTCATGATGATCAAGTTTAAATAAAAAAGCGAGTTTTAATTTTTCAATGTAAATGGCCTTAGGCCCAGGTGGAGATATGACCTTTACCATGAATACTCACTAAAGCTTCATTTACCTAATTAGTTGTCTGCATCTACAAACTTTCAGGTAGCAGACTGCATTGTTTCTAATAATAAATCAACTTTTTTCACTTTTTCCTATAGAAAAACCTAAGTGACTCAAAAGTTGACCTTGCCGTAAAACAGATCAAGGTCATCCCAGGGTCATCATTTATATACATTTTGTTGAGCTTTTGAGTCCTTGATGCGACATGCTAAGTTTCAAGATCATAGGATTTGTGGTTCTGGGGGGAATTGGTTGATTTGATGCTTAACGTCCACGGTAAACAGCTAAGGTCATGTCGGGACGGTCAGTTAACCTAACCACACTATTCCTGGGCAGGCTTAGACCTCCTAAACGGTTAACCAGTTCTAAGTGCACATACTTTCGCCAGTAACTGACAACTGCCCTTCTTGAATCAGCGGAAGGAGAAACGAAAGTATGTGGCCAGACCGGGTTTCGAACCCAGGACCCCTGACTTATGAGTCAGGTGCCCTACCGATTGCGCTACGCGGCCCGGCGTGGTTCTGGGGGAGAAGATTTTTGAAATTTTTTGCCATAATAAATGTTTGCCATCTTGGTTATGTGACCTGTCCTGGGTATGGGTCCTGGAACGTTTTGGGGGAAAATATTCAAGCCCTCTGAAGACTAAAGGCTTATTTAGCTTTGTTGAATCATTGAAATTGATTTGTCTGCTTCGCTGGAAAAAAAATGCCCTTTCTTACCTGGCGCATGTGTGTTAACCTTAGACATTTTTAATTTTTGTCTTTTCGAAAGTTCAGTTCAGTTTGAATTCTCCTAACGACCTTCCCCAAGTGGCTCAGAGGTACGTAACCATAGCCGCACACACTTGGCGCCGTGTGTCCGTCCAACTTTTCGAAAAACCATGTGCGTTGAGCTTTATTCTTCAATGGGCGAGTTCGATTGGCTACTCGTATTGACTACGGTCTGGAAGAAAATGGGTCGTTTCGAGCCAGGGCCGTCGGGACTATGACCATTTAGTTCTTCATCCGTTTAGACATATGAGCAAAAATACAAAAATAAATCGTTATTTATGGGGAATGACGTACGTTCATGGGTCGGATTTTTGCATTAGAACCTGCTAAATTTGGACTTGCTAAGCAGCGCGCCGATATAATGACGCAGAACCGAAACGACCGGATTAATTTAAAACGTGTATTCGAGTACACGATAATTTCACTCGAACGCACCCATTGTTGACAAAAAAAAAATTCGACCAATAGTCGAAGTTTCTAGAAAAATACTTGGGAGAATTTAAAATGAAAGACGAATTTAATTCCCAAATTCTTTAAATCTACGTGAAACTAAAACACACGCTAACCGAAATTATCAATGAAAGCAATATGCGAAAGAACCAGTACAGAAATTACGCTTGAAAATGCCACCAATTTTGCAGTTTATGCGTTACTTCGTTTATTTAGTATTATAGATAGGGTGGGGAAAATAATCAACGATGACGTTCAGATCACTACTAGGAAATCTCACGCTCGTTTTCAGATTATTTTGTCTTATGCCGGGCAAACATCGCACAAGACTAAATACTTTGAAAACTAGCCTGAGGTGACAACCCGTCATAGATTCTGTTACCCTTAAGCATAGCGTACTTTTTTGTCTGCAACTTGGCCTTAATTACTCGATATGTAATCATTTAGATGCACTTTGAACGAAATTTTATTAGAATAATAGGTTTCGCTTTTGAAAAGCTTGAGAGTTAATCCCTTACCTATGCATCTATAGGATATAAAAGTAAAAAGTATGCAAAGACCAGGAACTGAAACAATCAAAATCCAAATCCAGCCCTCAAACCATAGTTGGAAACAACTAAGATTACAAATAATCAAGATACAGAGAACATATGGCCAACCGAGTGAGCAGCTTGTTCCCAAAAGGTGGCCACTCAGCAACCCAAACCGAACCAAAAATAATAAGAACATACATAAGGTAAAACATCACAGAAACTCTGACACCAAAAACAGGCAACAGAGAACCACAACAGAACTACCGCCTTGGAACGGTCAGTAATGAATTACTGGGGGGCTTAAATCGATTTTACAGGCCCAACCTCACCTTTAGTTTCTGAAGTGGTACAAAACATTTAGTTGGTAGTTCGGTTCGCATGATAACCCTCTAACTCGTCAATGAATCATCACGGTAAACACATAAATCAAATTTCAACACCATGAAGAAGCAAAGACGAGGACTCAACAGATACAACGGGCCGTCTGACAGGTGGAGATCCCTGTCCTGCCAAACGACCCCACTGGAAATCTGAAGCAAAAGAAGTTGCGTATTAGAAAACTGGCAGCATTACCAGTAAATTTTATTGCATAAATTGTGTAAACCCAAGGTAAGTGACGTACTTTGTGCATTGACAGCTTTTGCTTCAGTTGTTATTGGTAAACTGAATTGCCTGATGACGGCTTTTGCAGTAAAACAACTGTAATATATCAGAAAAAAACTGATATGAAACTGTGTAAGGAGTTGCCCACAAATAGTCTACAATATCTATTCACTTTAATAATAGCACTGGAGCTTGAAACAAAAACACCAAGATCAAAACACATAGTAATAGACCAAAGACCAAAACTTAATCTGAGAAATATATCTAAACCACATGCATATCCTCAGCACATGACGTAGACATCTGCAAAGTCTCAAAAAGATTAGTGCAAAAGCCTATGAGTAGTTGCACACATGGCCACCTTTTGGGAACAAGCTGCTCACTCGGTTGACCATATGTTCTCTGTATCTTGATTATTTGTAATCTTAGTTGTTTCCAACTATGGTTTGAGGGCTGGATTTGGATTTTGATTGTTTCAGTTCCTGGTCTTTGCATACTTTTTACTTTTATAGATACACGCTGTCTATGCACTTTGAAGGAATAGACCCTGAAAAATGACTGAGATCGAAATCCCAAAAGGCAATAAAACATCATCTGGAGATTCTACAAAATACACAAATTAGGAGTTGCACACGGGTGGTACCCACTGTTTAAACATTTTGACCTTTGCATTTTGCTTCCATTCCAATCCCATTAACTGTATCTTGTGTATATCTTATGTTACATGTCAGTGAAATTATGAATATAATATGTTTAAACTACACATTTTGACTAAGTTCGAAACGCGAAAAAATGACCAAAAGTTATCAGACTGACAGTGTTTTCCATGCTCCGCCAATTTCAATGGCATTACAAGCTGAAATTCTTTAAACATGTTGAGCAGAAACTTCAGATTTCCTCAAACAAATAACTACTTTCAAGTCATTTAATTCAGTGTTTTGTCTGTTATTATCGGAAGGAAGTTCCAATGCCAAAAGTCCACCGCATTTGCATCCAGTCAGCTATGCCCTGGAGGGTATACTGGAATTATACGGTCGTATCAGGCAGTGTTACAGCCTCTTTCGGACCGTTTCACGGAGAAAAGGGGGGAATGGTGAAACATGATAAGAAATGAAGAGGAAATCCCAACAAACACATACAGCATCTACAAGTACAGCAGGTCTTTGCGCGGCGACATTACCCACTGTTAATAGCGCTTCCGCATGTAGACAGTTTCACGGTATCTTTGCGGCTCCCTACCAACCCTTCAGGCACGTTACGTGGTCGCCTAAAACTGCACTGTCACTACCAATCTTTTTCATCTTAGTCACCTTTGCTGATACCATGAGGGTGTATAGTATTCAATCACCGGATCCAGTGGCTCTTATAGGCTTTTCTTGTGTCATCCTACCACTGAGCACCATGTTCGATGCAACAAAGGGAGATATGGCTGTTAAAGTCGTGGTTTTGCAAGCGAAAATGTTCAGTGACAAGTGATCTCTGAAATCTTCGCTTCGTTCAGTCAGAGCGGTGGCCATTCATGCGTTCATTAAGGGCACGTTCTGTTTCGCCTATGTACAGTTTGCCACACTGAGCGCAAGTTATTAGGTAGATAACATTTGCAGATTAACTCCCTCCTGAGTTTCACTGACGCTTCGAATGAAGACCGATTAAGCCCCCTTCCCCCCTCCCCCCCTCCCTAGGTAATTTCACTGCTGGCCGTCTAAAGGCGGCACTTCTGTTTTGGTTCGTCTTAGGTGTTTCATGTGGTTTGTGTTGCTTTGTCTGTTTTGCTATAGGGTTTGTTATGTTAAGGCTGGCCCTGACATAAAAAAATGAAAATTGGTAAAAGTAGATGTTTAAAGGGTTTTTGTTTTTTATAATTTGTTCTTATTGTCAGGGTTAGTGCTTTTCATAACTACTGTGTGGGTGGTGGTTGTTTTTGTTGGGTTGAACAACTAAGTATCTGATGAACCAAGGCAGACCAAAGGGCGAGGGTTGGTCGCCCTCAAACCGGTCCAGTCCCCCAACACCCACCCCTGCCCAGTAATTTCATAACTGGCCGTCCCAAGGCGGCAGTTCTGTTTTGGTTCTTCCTGATTGTTTCATGTGTGATTATTGCTATGCCTGTAAGTGATATATTATTTGTGACGTTAGGCTAGCCTGTTGACCACCTACATGGAAAATGGCTGTTCACTTGGCTGCCGCTGGTGATGTCTTTGGTGGTGACTAATTTTGTGATGTCTCTTTCCCACATGGTGTCTTGTGTGGGATCTGGGATTGAATTGTGTCAGTTCCTGAGAATTTTCCAACTTACTTTTGCTTTTTGGGTTGCTGTCATCAGTGGACAAGTAATTAATCTTTTGTTACCACAAGGCTTTGACTCACTAGTGGGTCCATCATCACTAGGGTCTGTGTAAGCTTTGCCCGAACAAAAATCTCCCTTACACTTTTTGACCTTCTATATGCCATTTTCAAGCTTTGTGAAGACACAGTGATTGGCCAGCGTGTTTTGACAATCTCCTTGACTTTAGTAACTCTGGATGATATGTCAGCACGAAGGGAATCAATGTGTTTAATAGTTCTGGCTTTGGCTTGTAGCGAATCAAGTCTTCTCTTCTTTGTTATCTAGCTTTCGAAGCCGCTGTGACAATTGCTTGTGTGCTGTAACCTCGTCTTCAAAGCTGACCGACTACTCTGTTGCCATAGACTCAAATGAATGAATATTAGAGCATATGCTTGGATCATGATCGTTTGGGGACCGTCGAGCCCAATACAAACTACAACCTACCGAACGTAACGCTATTTGTAATGCAATTTTGCTGTTTCACAAGCTGCAGCACAGGGACATCTAACTCTTGTAAATTTAAAGAGTAACTACACTTCAGGAACTGACTGAATCAGATCCCAAAAAAACCCTATCCCCAACATCAAAGGGAAAGATTGACAAAGACATCCCAACAAACAATAAATTACAAGTGATAAGCCGAGTCAGCAGCTCTTTCCCAAATAGATGGCAACTCAGCTATCTTTATTGAACTAAATAATTTAGACCAACAGACGGGTTACAACGGACTAAGCAAATTATATGAAAAACATTTAACAATTATTTTTACCTATTTTCTATATTTATGATAGAAGGATTAAACTGAGAACACAATAAATTAAACAGCACCGAACATAAAACAAATGCAACTGCAACAAAAGTACCGCCTTGTTGACGGTCAGTAATAACTACCGGGGGGTTTAAACCGGTTTTACTGGGCCCAAACCTTCACCCTCACCCTCCGCCGCGGTGCACACAATTAGTTGGTAGTTCGGTTCGTATGGAGGTCCCCTAACTCATCAGGGAGTCATCACGGTCAACAATTAAGATCAAGAAAAGACCGTGATGAAGCAAGGATGAGGATCGACAGCCAAAACGTGTTGAGACACCCGGAGATCCCTGGGGCGTCAGCAACACCACTGGAGTACTGGAGCAAAAGAAGACCACCAGTTGAACCCCGGTGGGCCAAGAAACAGACAAACATCCGGCCCAAGGAATGATATAACAAATACCCGCGATTCATATCTATGTCTAATTCAAGTCCACAGAACGAAAAGCAGGGAACCGCTATACAACGAGATACGAATGCTGGTCAACTCCTGATCTTCAATACGGTATCGAAAAGGATTGATGCAAAGGGACAAGAGAATGGCAACTGATTGCAAAACAATCCCTGAGGATTGAAATAATAAGAGCATTAAATGACTGTACGGGGAGACTGTTTAGAGCCATCCACAACAGCACAGCCACAAGAACTCTGATATGCAAATTTAAAGAGTAACTATGAGTAGTTTCACACAAAGATACACGCTATTTCTTTTCAGGAACTGACTGAATCAGGTCCCAAACCCTATCCCCAACATCAAAGGGAAAGATTGACAAAGACATCCCAACAAACAATAAATTACAAGTGATAAGCCGAGTCAGCAGCTCTTTCCCAAATAGATGGCAACTCAGCTATCTTTATTGAACTAAATAATTTAGACCAACAGACGGGTTACAACGGACTAAGCAAATTATATGAAAAACATTTAACAATTATTTTTACCTATTTTCTATTTTTATGATAGAAGGATTAAACTGAGAACACAATAAATTAAACAGCACCGAACATAAAACAAATGCAACCGCAACAAAAGTACCGCCTTGGGACGGTCAGTAATAACTACCGGGGGGTTTAAACCGGTTTTACTGGGCCCAAACCTTCACCCTCACCCTCCACTGCGGTGCACACAATTAGTTGGTAGTTCGGTTCGTATGGAGGTCCCCTAACTCATCAGGGAGTCATCACGGTCAACAATTAAGATCAAGAAAAGACCGTGATGAAGCAAGGATGAGGACTCGACAGCCAAAACGTGTTGAGACACCCGGAGATCCCTGGGGCGTCAGCAACACCACTGGAGTACTGGAGCAAAAGAAGACCACCAGTTGAACCCGGGTGGGCCAAGAAACAGACAAAGAGATGGGCAGTCGGTAGGGCACCTGACATAAATCAGAGTCCTGGGTCCGGTACCCGGTCAAGCCTCATACTTTTGTTTCTCCTTCCGCTGATTCAAGTAGGGCAGTTGTCAGTTACTAGCGAAAATATGTGCACTTAGTACTGGTTAACCGCTTAGGAGGTCTAAGCCTGCCCAGGAATAGTGTGGCTAGGTTAGCCCTGGCTTATTTTATTGTAAAATCTACGAGCTGAAAACCGTAGAATGATGCGGCAAAATCTAAACTGCAAATTGTAAATAAGGTTATTACGCTGAATGAAATTAAACAATTGTTTGAAAACAAATCTTTCCATTATCTGTCCAACTGTACTAAGTAAAGAAATAGGACGATAATTAGATTGCATTTCGGGTGAACCTTTTTTGGAAAGAGGCATAACAACAGTTTTTTTTTTCATAACGAGGGTCCCGACATGACCATAGCTGTTTACCATGGACGTAAAGCAACAAATCAAAAAGAGCTAACTCTTGTACAGATCCGTGTTTAATACTGTTATTATTGTAGCGGTATATTTATTGGTTAAGTTGAGCATATTGGCATAATCAGTCATTTTAGTTTTATAATTTGGCTTACATGGCCCCCCTCCCGGCCGCTACTCACTTTTGTTTTAGGAATCATCTCGTTCTTATGTTCAGATTTCTTTTTCAAAATGTAAATGTTTTTGCTTATTGCTCTAAAAGTAAAAAATGATTATCTCTCCGCTTATAGCCAATTTTTAGTCATTATAGCATCTTGAGTGGATCCAGTGCTACCGAAATATTGTGTTTGTAAGATGTATGTTCGCCAAATCTTACCATATAACTTTCCTCTCCTTACCATTCGTGGTTGTGCAATTTTACTGCCAATATCGCCTAGACATTTGAATTCACAATCGCCCCAATGCTCAGAAAAATATGCTCATGTATGGTAACTGGCACATATGTATATACTATGCTAAATTTGGTTATGGTGTAATTTAATTAGTTTAAACAGTATTTTATTCAACATATAAACATACACAATCAATTCATACATGGATAACATAAAGGATTCGATAACAAGCTAACTAGCTTATAGACATCGTCTCCTATTTAACTTGTATTTGCAATGATATATGAGTGCATAATATTTCTAAGCAATAGGCAATTAAGAAACGTTTATATGAACGTATATATTAATGTACTAGGAAAGTTTTGATGTGAGAACAGCATTCAATTAGAATGAATCGAACTATATATAAGAAACAAGCTTAGTAGAAAGAGAGAGAAAGTGAGAGAGAGAGAGAGAGAAAGAGAGAGAGAGAAGAAAAAACAACAACAGATGTTCCCATTCATTTCCGTTCAACCCCGTGTCTCAACCGCTTCCCGACAAAGATGTACCATCAGCATAGCAGCAAGAACATGTCAATTACGTATGAGGAGTACTGAATCTTCCGGACTGGATAATATATTTGTGCACGCAATCAAAAATTTGTTTGTTCTCAAAGTCGGAAAGGGCTGGATTACCATTAGTCAATGTCCTTACTGGAAGATGAATTACGTTAGATAATACTTGATTCCGTAGTTGCAGATAATTTGGACAATCATACAGAAAATGTTTTACTGTTTCTGTTCGACCACAAGAGCACGTTGAACTGTCAATTATATTTTTCCTATGAAGATGTGATCGTAGAGAGCTGCATTCAAGGCGTAATCGCGTGTGATAAACTTGAGCTGTTCTGTTTCCGTAGTAGTAATAGTTCGGGGGCTTTATTCTTACATCGTATAAGTTTTTCTTAAAGTCGGCAAGGGAAACGCTGTTCCTAATTAACACGGGTAAGTTATTCCATGCTCTAACGGCTGATGGGAGAAATGAGTAATTTAATTACCAACAAAGTTATGATACTTGGGTAATCCTCGCATAAACCGCATAAACACGGGTTGACCGAGTCTTTTCTTGACCAGAAAAGAAATATGCGACACTGGCCACATAAGTACGGTCCTCCCCATGACAATGCTATACAGAACAGATACATAGGCAATTACATACTTATAGTATAATTTTGAAATTACTGATACTGCTTACCAAAAGACAATTGGAATTTGAAAACAAAACGAGTTGGTAAACAATTAGTAACTTTCAGAACATATCGTTAACATCATAAAGAGATGTTTAAAGTTTGTCTCTTATAAGAAATGACATAAATAATTAATGAATGAATATGGGTGAGTGAACTCGGATTTAACGTCCCACCAACAACGAGGTCATATGGAAACGGGACCTCGGTTTAAAGTCTCATCCGAAAGACCAGAGAAGCGGGGGCTCGACCTTGTAACCCCTGGGTTAATAGTCTGGAGTGTTATCCACTACGCTACAGCCGCTCCTTTAATGAATGAAAAGCAAAATAAGTAATATATATCAATAAAACTGAAATAATAACAGTAAATAATGTAATATTTAAATCAGGATTGTAAATCAATAAAAACGAAAACGAACTAATATCAGTAAATGATAATGATAATAATAATAGTAATAATAAAAATAATTATAATAAAATTGGTGAAAATTGGTGTGAAAAAAAAAGTAAATATATCAATCAATAAATAAAAATAAATAAATAACAGATTTATGTATGGTCTAGTCGTCCTTTGTCCCCTTTTCAACTTGACAGAGTCTTCTTTGGGCGGTACCTGAAACGAAAGAATAAAAAAAGCAGCTGCAATATATATCTCGTTACTTGTACGACACACGGAAGTCCACATACGACCTGTCCTGTCTGTTGCAAGCTACCCACCACAACGGAGAGCAATAGCAGTAAACAGCGAACAACACACAGCAGACCTACAAACCAACGCATGCGCGCAGGCGTGAGCGAAAAATATACAAACCGACTTTAAGCAAAGGAATAGTGTGTGGAGTTTCGTAATTACAGAAATAGATATAAGGATAAAGAAGTTAACTCTAACGTTTTGTTTCCTTAATGTATTCATGAACATAGCTAAAGAAAATAATATTATCTTCCTGTGAGAGTTGGTCCGATCCATACAACATAAACTTACCCCCAAGCGGCTGAAATCTTCGAGATAGCTGATAAAATCTTAAGCATTGATTTGTGTATAAATCACATATGAAAAAATAATGTTCGGCATCCTCAATATCTGTACCACAATTATGTACAGGAGAATCTGTCAGGCATTTGTCATACAGATCTTTGTTGAGGCTGCTGCACCTATTCCTTATACGACAATGATATATGGATTCCACTCTAGTACCCTGAATGAAATCTTAAATCGTGATTTAAAATTCCTACAATATCTTGAACATTGCGTGATGTGAAAGACAAGGAAGTATCGTCCGCAAAAAGATGTGCTATACTAAGTAAATGGTCAGCTATATCATTTACATAAATAAAAAATAACAAAGGCCCAAGTACAGATCCTTGTGGGACGCCTGCTTGGAGTGTTTTCGACTTAGACAAGGATGAACCAATAAATACTTTCAGGGTTCTCTCAGATAAATAGTTGGAGAGCCATTTTAATAAGTTACCGTTTATTCCATTTCGTTTAAGTATGAATATCAACCCTTTATGACAGACTTGATCAAGCGTTTTAGAAATATCACAAAATACCATGCATGTATATTGTTTGGCATCAAAGCCCTGGCTTATTTTATTGTAAAATCTACGAGCTGAAACACCGTAGAATGATGCGGCAAAATCCAGACTGCAAATTGTAAATAAGGTTATTACGCTGAATGAAATTAAACAATTGTTTGAAAACAAATCTTTCCATTATCTGTCCAACTGTACTGAGTAAAGAAATAGGGCGATAATTAGATTGCATTTCGGGTGAACCTTTTTCGGAAAGAGGCATAACAACAGTTTTTTTCCATAACGAGGGAAAAATACCCTCAGTAAGAGATCTATTAAATATTATCTGTAAAGGTTTTACATTTGTACCACAAGTCCTTTTTAACATTTTATGACTTATCAAATCTGGACCATATGCTTTGTTTACCATAAGAGCTTTGATTACATCACATATTTCAGATTCCTCAATATTAATATTATTAAGGATATCTAAGGTTATTGCGTCAAAAACTGGCAAGGTAACATTATCAGCGTTTAGTGTTGACACAGACACAAAGTAATCGTTGAAAGTATTTCCTTTCTGAAGATCAGTAAATGAGAAGACTTCCTCACCAGAGTCTAATGTAGTTTTAAGAGGAGGAATAATTTCAGCACCTTTATCCGACTTCGTGAAGTGTTTTACTAGTTTCCAATACTGTCTTGGATTTGTGTTATTCAGTTCCCAAACAGAATCTTCAAGATTATTATAAAATGCTCTTTAGCATGTTTTTTTTAAAGATTATTTACTATATTCCTTAAATGTTTATGTTTGTTCCAATCATTAATGTTACTACTTTTAATTGCAGAGTTCCTTAATCGGTCACTAATCGGTTCTAGAATATTTTCGAATTTCAGAATCATACGATGGTTTATCATTAGGGCGTGTTGCTACTTCTTTACATGGAATAAATCTCTTTACAAGATCAATAAATACAGAGGTAAAACTTTGACATGCTTTATCTAGAGTATCTTGCTTGAGGAATTGTCAGTTAGTACACGAGATTAACATATTTAACTTTCAAAGTCACCTTTATTATACAACCAAACAACTCTTTTAAAAGCTGTAACATGGTTATAACTAAATGAGAAAAGGATATATGTTGCAAAATGGTCACATTTCATTCGGAGTATCAATAACACCACAATGTAAAACCCGCATATTATTTTGCATTACTATTGGATCAAGAAGCGTTTGAGAAGTGTTTGTCATTCGTGTTGGCTCTTCTGTAACATTTATCAAATTATTTAATAGCATGATATCTTTTAAGTTGGGATTATGGATATTCAAGATAATATTTGTTGAAATTTCGAATGCTCTATCTATTGCTACATACCAAAAGTCCACTGAAGTATAAGGGGTTCTGTATATTACAAAGTAAAAGTAACTCACCTTTATGTCTATTCTGTATCCATAAAGACTCGTCCAGGTTGGCTTCAAGTTCTGCTCTACGTTCTACCACTAACCCTTCAGACATATAAATTAAGAGACCAGAAGAGTGAGCTGAAACATCTTTCCTAAATATTTGTTTTTGGAAGCCATCTAAATATAGGGCATCAGTCATTATAATATTACTTAAGTGCGTTTTCGTAAAGCATAGAATGTCAAAATCTAAAAAGTTGTCTTTAATAAATCTTGTACTACGTGCATTTAAGTGAAGAATCGACAAGCTGTTTTCTTGATCAGTTTGTTCCGATTCTGGACCAGGGTTTTCATGAACATCCCCAGAAAGATTTATAATATTTTTCGAATAAGCTGTATGCTGTTTCAAACATATAGACTTAAATTTTGCAGAATACCAGTTAAGCAACTGTTTAAACTCACAATTCAGACTACGAGGCTTTAGTTATGTACTACATATAGAGCCTTCCTTTGCATAAGTAAAGAAAAAAAACAGAAACAGAAATAATAAAAAAAGAGAAAAAATAAGAAAAGAGGAATAACCATACCTAGTAACTTCATAATTCAGTATAAAACTTTCCTAATATCTTTGATTTACAAAAGAGGAAGTAATAAACTTCGCATTCACATATAGACTTAAATTTTGCAGAATACCAGTTAAGCAACTGTTTAAACTCACAATTCAGACTACGAGGCTTTAGTTATGTACTACATATAGAACCTTCCTTTGCATAAGTAAAGAAAAAACAGAAACAGAAATAATAAAAAAAAGAGATAAAAAAAAGAGAAAAAATAAGAAAAGAGGAATAACCATACCTAGTAACTTCATAATTCAGTATAAAACTTTCTTAATATCTTTGATTTACAAAAGAGGAAGTAATAAACTTCGCATTACTTCGCATTCACTGACCATTCAGATCAAGTTCAGCTTAAGCTGGGCAGCATCCGTGTGACCTCAAGGATAAGAAGCCTTATTACTAACTAGTCATCCAGCAAGCAGGAAATTTCAAAAGAATAACGTCATATCAACACTGATGCAAAATAACAACCCAGTAGGCACGCAATACCAAACACAACACTGAATCAACGCTGACTCGACGTCACAAGACGCTGAAGCAATGACAATCAAAACTCCCTTGTTCCCACTGGGAGTCGCCGCATCGACGTTCACAGGAACATACACGACTGCTGTCCATTACAAAATATGAGAAAACAAGGACAACGTGAACAACTAAGATACAAAAGAAGCACAGGAACCCCACGCCAACGTCCTTGAACTTATAAGTTAAACAAAGGAAGAAGCAAACAAGGTTGATATCCAGTTTTAATTTGTAGTTCTAATTTCACAGTAAGTTGCAGTTTTCATAAAAGAAGATACTGGTATTCCAGTTTCCTTGAGATCTTGGCATTCAAGTTCTAAAAGCAATCTTTAAACACAAAGTCTGTATTAGGAAGTTTCCAAATATAACAATTTTTAGTAGATAATAGTTGGTAAGTCAAAACTATGACGTCTTTACTTTTCAGTTGGTTAAGTCCTAACAAAGTCTAAAATTTCTCAAAATAATCAAAATTTGTAAAACATACATTCGGCACACCCCTAATCAACAAAAAAAGAAATCACGCTGGCCAATCAGCTCGATGAGACAAACATCAGAATTTTCGCTTTTACGCTGCCACAATCACACCTTGAGTAGCAGGTTAATCCCGGTATGCATGAATGCGTCTAGTAATCAGATTGAGAACTCAACAGGTCTATTGCTGGACATAAGTTTTTACTCCCTTTGAGACGCGGAAATGTCATTATTGAGGCCGATTTTAAAATATGAAAAAGCGTCGAGTAGATTTAGCATTTAGCACATTTCTTTGCTTGCAAAATTTGGAAAAATATATCAAACCTAACTTTATTGGGTAAAATGTTAAATTACTTATACACAAATTGCAATTCCAGCAGCTATGCTATATTATGACCAATCTGATACCAAACACAAATGGGCAGTCACGTGAACTTTAAGGCGTAATTCAATCTTTTTTTTTCTTTAAATTATCATTTAAGAAATATATAATCTACAAAACAACAAACACTTTGGACCTCAAAGTTAGTTATTAGTTTACAGCATTAAGTAATTCTATACTTTGTAAACGAATTTTGTCACGTGCATTTCAAACCTCAAGCGACTGCTTTAACACTTAATCTACCAGCGACATCTTCTATGTGCGCTGGTTCACTTATCATCAGTTTAGCTCTGAATGGGTCGGGGCTTTGATAAATGTAACATCAGCAACGTAGTCTATAGGAGAGCTAAGTATCCGAAATGACTAGCATTTCTCGTGAGGTTTTGCTCTATAACCATTCACAAATCACTTCGAACTCCTTTTTGAAAGAACATAATTTGCCTATGGAAACAGGAGCTGGCATTACCTTCGGCGTTCATATGGCATTCGGATCAGGACGGGAAGGGGAGTCTATATTTCATTGGACCGGCGCTCATCGGTGCTTGCGCAAGGGCTGAATCGGAAATAACGTATCCGTAGCCATGATGAAAACCGAAACCGGAAATGCCGAAAAAGTTATGACATTTATCATTTTGATACTTTGAACTTTAGAATAGAGCTACAACTGACACAATAAAGAATACGATATGAAAAATGATATGTCATGAAGTTTGAAATGCAATAATAGAAAAAAATGCCGGTTCAGAACAAAATTAAGAACTTTCGCCTCCTTAATAACATACAACGATACTACTTTTTCACTCACTCCTCAACTTCAAAATTGCGTCCAGCATTAACATTCAAAGTGTGTGACTCGAAAGGCACAGCTTAATAGGGTTACTCTTAGCATTTGATATTTTGGTTGATGCAAGTAATTTGCACAAGGGGAAGTAACTCAAACATAGAGTAACTTGCACATGGGGAAGTAACTCAGTCATCGAGCAACTTGCAATTGCAAGATGAGAGGTGCCATGGCACATAAGCTTTGTCGTTATCGAGAAACACACCACTTCACTGTTACATTTAATGCGCACTTTTCGAATTACTAAGTATATCAAAAAGCATTGGTCTTACACATCTGCAATACTATAATGTTATTAATTAAGTGATTTCGTATTGGCCAGTTACAGGTCCAAGGTTAGCTGTATTGGCCCGAGGCCGAAGGCCGAGGGCCAATACAGCTGACCGAGGACCTGTAACTGGGCCAATACGAAATCACTTGATTAATGACATTTTTATTAATCAACTTTTAGCTGACGGTCATCACAGTCTTTTGTGGTGACGGCTACAAATCTTTCCGAGCCAGTCGAATGACTATTAACGTCCGAAACTGAAGCACTTCCATCCTCTTCTTGTTCGGCTTGTTCAGAATTTAATGAAATCGGTAAAGCGGGGTGATGCCCCTCGACATCTCTCAACAATTCGTCGTATTCATTAGCCGACAAAAGTTCATAGCGGCCCAGGTCGTCCGACAGCACTTCTAACATGTCTTCGCCGTTTCGGGCAAATCTGTCCGACATTCTTTTCCAGTTTGTTGACATGACGTCTGCACAATTACACAGTTAACTGGCTGCCGCCATTGATGTTTACGCCGCTGTCATCCGGCCAGGAGAGCGCCCTCGCGTGACCAGAACTTTTAACCAATCGGATGCGTGGATTTCCGTATAGGTCGAAGGTTTTAATCAATATGACACGAGGTCAACCGTATAGGTAGGAGGTCAAGCTGTATTAAGCGGAGGTCATACTGTATGAAAAAAGAATCGTCACCAGTATGATACAGACCGATTTCCCAGTAAAAGTGCTATATATTACTTAGTTAATTAATAGATACTGGTAAAGAAACTTATTATTACTTATCATCTTTCAGTGCATACTGGAAATGGACATGTGATAATTTTGAACAGTATACATTTCGAAGTTTACGCTGTCAGTATTTAGTAATTTTGGTATAATTATGACAACCATCGATAAAACTGGAAATGAACCTGTTATTATGGTTTTCTTTTCTTTCTTTTTTTCTTTTAACCGTAAACTTAATACGCCAAATTACATACTGGAAATGAGCCATGATTTTATTGTGATGAGTAACTACTCTGTGTTAACATGAACGTGCGACATTACAAAATGACAGCTGTGGTTAACGACGACGACCTTGTCGTCGCCTGGCGTTCGGCATACTGTTTCTGTGGTCCGACCTAGTATCAACAAGATTCCCGGGTAACTGGACATCTCGGCCCATAGCAAACTCGGCCCATTGCAAACTCGGCCCATAACAAAGTCGGCCTACACAAACTCGGCCCATACCAGGCTCGGCCCATATATTTACAGTACTGCGCCTTGCTTTATGGTGTTTCTCACTAATTTATTTCATCAATTTCATTTTGAAATATGATGTTCATACAGACTCGAATCTGCATTCTCTAAGCTAGTCTAAGAGGTTATCTAAAATTATATGGCGTAAAAAATGTTGGCTCATGTATACAAACTCGTCCTATAGCAAACTTGGTCTTGGAGTTACATATCATCGATAAAAATATCGTAGAAAATGTGTGCATAAATATTCACAGGGACTCCTGAAAGTTGATTATTTAAGTAGAGAAAAAAATCCAAAGTTGTTAGTGTGAGTGGATGGAGAGGGGGGGGGGGGGGGGGGGGGGGAAGGGGGCTGGGGGAAGGAACGAGTCAAGTCAAAATTTCCAAATCAGCCATCCCTATGGGAAACACATGCATGATTTCAGATGTAACTTTGATAATCGTCTCAGAAACAGTTTTGTGGCCTGAATTTAAAGTAAAATATTTTTCCCCTTAGAATTGTTTTCTATACATGCCTCTGGTATAAGACCATTGAGAAATGATAAAAGGAAATCTATATGAGTCAGCATTAAAAAATAAAAACAAATGAATCTTTTTTTTTTAAATTTTATCTTCTATCTACTCAGAGTAGATATTATAGTTATTGTTTAGCAACTAATAGCAAGTATATTGAAGATAATACCGCTGCTAGATTATTTAAATACATTGTACATATTTGCCGAGTTTGTAATGGACCGACTTTCTTATGTGCCTAGTCCATTTGGATGGCTCTTGTTTTCTAAACCTAGTAATTATTATACATGTCATTTGTATCTAAGTGTTGTCTGACATGCCTTTAAATGAAAAAGGCCTTTGTGAAAGCTGCGAAACGATACCGTTTTATACCCATGGGCCGAGTTTGCTATGGGCCGAGTTTGTAATGGGCCGAGATTGTTATGGGCCGAGTTTGTTATGGGCCGAGATGTCCCGGAATCTCTTCCCGCGGACAACAGAGTACCTATTAAACCGAATGCAGCTGTTTGGTGGATGTTATTCCCCTTCGCCACATCTGTCACAAATAAAATCACAATATTTTGTGTAAAGGCCCTGTATCTGGAGTTTTTGCAAATATCAAAATAAGCTGCACAGTTGTTCGGATGGACACAGTCTTTACTCCCACATTAATTACATGCTGACTCAGTTACCTGCTTTGCTGTCAATTCGGTTTGTAATTCTTTGATTTGTAAATTGAGTCTTGATATTTTATCATCATATGAATCCCGATTACGGTCTGTCACTTGCTTAAGTGCTGAATACTCGCGGTCCTTCTCTGAGTTCATCTCAGTAAAACAATTTTTGAAAAGTTCTGGGGAATACTCGCTTATCGTTCGAGGAACCAAGATCTTTTAGACGAGCTAAAAGTTGTTTACCCGGATTTTACTCCACCAATTATAATGATGTAAATTTGGCGTGTCCTTTTACCTGTAAGCTAAACAAAGGAAGAAGCAAACAAGGTTGATATCCAGTTTTAATTTGTAGTTCTAATTTCACAGTTAGTTGCAGTTTTCATAAAAGAGGATACTGGTATTCCAGTTTCCTTGAGATCTTGGCATTCAAGTTCTAAAAGCAATCTTTAACCACAAAGTCTGTATTTGAAAGTTTCCAAATATAACAATTTTAGTAGATAATAGTTGGTAAGTTCAAACTATGACGTCGTTACTTTTCAGTTGGTAAGTCCTAACTGACTCTAAAATTTCTCAAAATAATCAAAGTTTGTAAAACAAACATCAGGCACGCCCCTAATCAACAAAAAAGGAATCACGCTGGCCAATCAGCTCGATGATACAAACATCAGAATTTTCGCTTTGATAACAATGCATTTACGCTGCCACAATTACACATTGATTAGCATGTTAATCCCGGTATCCATCAATATGTCTGTTTATCAGATTGAGAACTCAACAGGCCTATTGTTTGACATAAGTTTTTGCTCCCTTTGAGACGTGGAAATATGATTATTGAGGCCGATTTTAAAAATACGAAAGAAGCGTCGAGTAAATTTAGAATTTAGCCCATTTCTTTGCTGGCAAAATTTGGAAAAATATATCAAACCTAATTTATTGGGTAAAATGTTAAATTACTTTTACACAAATTGCAATTCCAGCATCTATGCTTCATTACGAACAATCTGATAACAAACACATATGGGCAGTCACATGAACTTAAAGGCGTGATTCAATCTTTTTTGCTAACGTTTAAGAAATGAATAAACTACAAACCAACAAAATAAGCAAAATTCCCGAATATTTACATCATAATACATATACCGAGAGACTATTTATATGCACACATTTAAGTAAATAGATATCGAGGACATTTGAATCTCAGGCCCGTCCAGTGCACGTGAGGCCCCTCTTGCCACCATAAATGACCATAGGATATAACCGCCACCTAAATATGAAGTATACATAACAAAAACAACACAACTCATATAATACAAACTGAACTTCAAACAGATCCCAATATAATACAATAACTAATTACAACATTGATGCAAAACAACAACATTAGAAATACAACATTGACGCAAAATCACCGTGCTGTTATCCCTTATAGCGCCGGAAAAGCAAACAACAAAAGCTCCAAGAATGCCTCACTGAAGCCACATCATATTGAGGTTTTAAAGACTGGATGGCAAACAGTGAAAGTCCAGATTAGGCGGCTCATCGTTAGGCGGCTCACGATGAGCCGCCCTATGTGGATCTACCATGTTTGATATTTAACCATTTTCTGTTTCGGCGCCCCAGTGATAATAGGTACAAAACTAAATTAGAATTACAACTAAGTTTCAAGCCAAAACATATTGAAAACTAGAACGACTGGAAAGCAAACAGTGTATATCCATATAAGGCGGCCCATAATGGGCCTACTCATCTGGATCCACTGTTTGGAAATTTAACTTAGCCCTCTCCGGCGCCCAAAGACAACATGCACAACATTGAAGCAAAATTACAATTTGATTTTCGATTTGAAGGCGAATGGGTACACCTTGATGGGGAGCCACCAGCCATCACCTGCAGGGAAAAATCTGCTCCCCGTATAAGCAAATTCCCCCTCCAGAGCAACCGTATCTAGGAGGAGCCTCATTGATCACCAAAGAACACTCGAGAAAGCCGACAAGAAGTCACAACGGCAGTACCCCTCTGCACATACAGCGGAAAAAACATGAAGGTGCTCCAATATACTTTAATACCATAGGCAACGATGGGGAAAAACAGATTATGTTTTGCCAAAGTCTTATAATTATTATGAGACGCCACATCTGTGAATGTGGTATTTCTAATCAGTAGCACTGTAGGCACACTACGCCGAAACGACTCCAGGTGAACGCTGCTTCAACGCAGTAACATTTAATCAACGCTGACCCAGTGCTGATTAGGCGCCCCCCGCCTGACGCATAATAAACACCATTCAAGGTGCACAGGGACATTTTCGAGCCAGAGCAGCGGGGTCAACCGAACTACAGGAATGTTTATACAGAGTTTTTGGCCACATAAGAGCACATACGACCATACGACGGTAGGATTATAGTGCATTACCTGATTAGTTGAAGAACAGATCATTTCAAAACGTAAAGATAATATATAGAGATTATTACACGGTTGTTTTGATCCCAGCCCTGATCTCAGCCCGAGTTGACCGTATCGGCCCGAGCCCGAAGGGCGAGGGCTGATACGGTCCGAGGGCTGAGATCAGGGATGGGATCAAAACAACTGTGTGATGATCTTTTTATCATATACTTTCTTATAGAAATTGAACTTTTGTAAGAAATATTGCAACATTTTTGTTCCATTATTTTTTTTTCTTTTTATTGGCTGAAAAAAACATGAAGGTGTTCGAGTCGGAAAATCATGGATGGTGAGCCGTGCCGCCATTTTTCTTTCAGCTGGAAGTAAACCGAGCTCAAAATGAAGAAAACACATCTTAATTGTTGGTATGTTAATCGTAAATGACTCAGATTACAAAATAAAACTTACCGAGAATGGTTTTCTGGTTTTAGAACAAACTACGAAGCCTCTGCGTGTCCACTTTCAGCAAGTCGACGTGCGACAATAAAACATGGCGGCAGACGTCTTTTAGCTCGCTGAATTGTTTTGATGACGTCAGCGGCAATACTTGACGTTAGCGCCAAAATTGAGGGCCGATACAAGGGCTGAGATATTTCTGTCCCGCCCTGCACGTGAGGTGATCTCGGCCCTACACCTGACTTTTAGACAACAGGGCTGGACAGCGCTTTCTGACAGGGCTATAATGGGTGGGCCAAATATTTAGTATCAAGGACAATACTAGTGAAAGTATATGATAAAATAAAATGACAAATTCGGCTTCAAAGCGAGTGAGTACGCCATTATGATAAGCTAACAACCATCTTCTACAGGAAGTAATTTGTCCCCAGGGGCAATTTTCTCCCTCATAAGCATCCCTATCGAAAACAAGCCCACCAATTAATTGTAAGTGAACATCTTGTGCACTAAGCACAACATACAACGTTGTTTCAATGCTGTGTTTCCACTGTGATTTTTTTTATTTTTCCCGATTATAAGGTGTATGCCCATTTGGTACAGAATGTTGATTCAACATCGAATCAAAGCTGATTCAACGCCATGGCGTTGAATCAACGTTGATTCAATGTTTATTCAACATTGTGTGCCTGCTGGGATGGGTACTCATCTTTGTCCGCCTTTTTTTCAAAATGAGACAAATTTATAATTTCTGTTTGGTTCCCTGGATGGCATACCCGTTCCAAAAGCGGCTGCACTCTTAAACGAAAGAATCAGCTCCCAGAGGGGAGACTTCTTTCTTTCAGGAGTTGATCCCCATTGAAAAACAGGGTAAAATGAAACTGGCAGAGTGGCTTCCCCTGAAAGTGTACCCATTCTTGACTTTAAATCAGACACCGTATTTATAAAACGATTTAAGTGGTTGCTATGCTGTTGCTAAGGCTGAATTTCTATGAAGGCGATTCCTTACAACTATGAAATGTGCTCTGGAGGAACAGTCTGAAAAAGACTGTTCCTCCAGAGCAAATTTCATAGTTGTAGGGAATCTCCTTCATAGAAATTTGGCCTTAGCAACAGCATAGCAACGACTTATGTGGTTTTATAAATACGATAAACAAACAAGTTTATTGTCAAGCGAATCAAGCCATGAGTCTGTAATATTCGTTCACCTAGTTTAGTTCTGGCATTGACATGTACCTGGAAAATAGAAACAAACAGTAATCAGGGTCAAGACAGGTAAAATTCGGACAGCAGGTAAATGCGGACAGTGACATTGATTCCTTTATATGTCGGTGGCTTAAAATTAAAACAAAAATAACTGAAAAAAACAGTTAAAGTCTCATCTGGAGTTTCACTGTTAGCAAAGGTATGTCCGAATTTACCCGCTGTCCGAAGTTTCCCGACTCGACCCTTGTAAAGTTAAGGTAATAGCTTTGCATAATGCAAAACTGTGAAAAGGATTGAAAAAGAAGTGTCATTATTTTCAACGTTCAAACGCTTACAAAATATGCTAATTTTGAAAAGATCAGGACAGATTTCTAAGGAAATTAATCTTGTTTGTATTAACATTCGGCAAGTCAGGATTCTTAGATTTACAGACAAACATTCTTTACAAGTTCTCTGCTCACCAATCTGTGAGCTGCTGGTTGGTTGTTTTGGGTTTAAGGACTCTTTGAGGCAGTTATGCAATTTATATCGAGCCGTCTCCCAGAGAGAGGCAGAAAGAAAAGAGAAACGATAGTCAAGAGAAAAAAATAGCCAAACAACCCCCACCCGCACCTACTGCAAGCACAAAACCTCTTGCTCGCCCTAAGTTTATCCAAATAAGTGGGACGCCCCGGCACTGGAAGTTATATCAGCACCATCGGCGGACCCTCCCCTCCCCTCCCCCCCCCCCCCCCCATCCCCAATATGTGAGCTAGAAGCTTTATTGAAGTATCTTATCTAAAGAAACACGGGATATTGCGATGTCCAACTGCAGTCACTTAATAGGTGGATTCAGCGTTGGCCTGCTGATCTAGCGGTCCCGGGTTCGGCTTCCGCTGATGGCGAAAATTGTTTGAAACCACAAACGAGTTTCCATTGCCCATAGCCTTTCATTACAACCCTTCCATCGTCCTGTTATGGCTGAAATACTGTTAAAAAGGACGTAAAACCATCTCACTTTATATGAATACATCAATATGCATGTTAAAGATATCTAATACCTAGGAACGCACACGAGCACAAACACTGACGATTAAAGTTACACAGAAATGAGCACAATTACTCAAGTGAAAATTGAGGATACTTTTAAGAATTACAAAAATCGCAATAATCGGAAAGGCTAAAGATTGACGTTATCCATGAATGACCAAATCACAAAGTTTAGATAAAAAGTACCAAGAAATAATAACAATAAAAAGATTAAAGATTTATAGAAATGACCGCAATCATAAAGATTAGAACTTGTATCTACGCAGGAATGCAATAAACTTTGAAGTTATCATTGAATGACCATAACTGCAATAGTAAAGATTTAAGCTATACTTAAAAGCTCAAAAAACTATTAAACTTGAAGACTGCTGTTACCTAGAAATAACCATAATCATAAAGATTAAAAATTTAAGCTACCCAGGACTGACCGCCACTACAGAGACTATCAGTCGGAGCTACACAGGAATGACCGAAATGAGCCGCGACACGGGGAAACCAACTAAGTGGTTGTGCGCCCAGCGCAGATCAGCCTGGACGTCCGCCCAGTCTGGTCAGAGTCTCCGTTGTCCGCATAGCGCTAGCTTAGACTCTTAGCTACCCTTTAAGCGCCAAGCCCAGGCTGATCTGAGTCTGCGCTGGGCGCACAACCACTTTGTTGGTTTTCTCGTGTCAAATATTGAAGCTACTCATGAATTACCACAACTGAAAAGATAAAAGATTGAAGCTACACATGGATGGCCGCAATTGCAAAGATTAAAGATAGAAGCTAGATAGGAATGTTCAAAATTTTAAAGATTTTTCAAAGACTGAAACTACCAAGGACGATCCAAAACTGCACAGATTACTGATTACCCAGAAAAGACCATAGTTGCAAAGATTAAAGACTGAAGCTACCTAAGAATCAAACAAATGATACAGATTAAAGATTTCAATTACCTAGGAATGACCACAATTAGAAAAATTTAACATCGAAGTGCAAATATCAAAAATAGAACCTATCCAGAAATAACAATGCGTACAGCTTAAAGATAAGAGTTACTCTAAAATGACCACAGTCGCAAAAAAAAGAAGCTACCCATAAATGACCAAATCTGCAAAGATTAGCGATTTAAATTTCACAGGAGTGACCACAATTGTAAAGATTGAAGCTATTCATGAATTATCATAATTATTATGATTAAGAATTGAAGTTATCAAAAGGTGGCCACAAATGCAAAGATTCAAGATAGAAGTAACCAAGGAATGACCACAGTTGCAAAGATTAAAGATTGACACCACCAAGGAATGACGACCACAGCAAAGATTAAAGATTGAAGTTACACAGGAGTGACCTTAATTGCAAAGCTGAAAGACCGATTTGCCAAGGAACTGCCATACTTTTAAAGATTGAAAATTGATATTAGCCATAAATGAACACAATTGCAAAAATTGAAGTACGAAGCTATTCATTTATTACCATAATTATAAAGATTAGGAATTGTAGTTACCAAGGAGTGACAGGAATTGCAAAGAATATAGAAGTTATCCAGAAATATTTACATTATCACTGCAAAGCTCTCTGTAAACCCAGTTAAGTGATGCGGGAGTCAATGTTGTTTACAAGTCAATAATTACATTGAGCACGTGGTTTTGAGTGACAGCTCACCTCAGTAACTAGCACGTGGAATCAACAACATGCCATGTACTGATAATGTACTTGAATGGCTAGCAAACATTGAGTGACAGCTCACTACGTCTACTTGCACGTGAAATCTACAGCAGGAGGTGGAATTTACTGGTAGGCAGTGACTGTGCGGCTGTTCAAAACTATTGCCAAATTGGGCCGGTAATGTTTTTAAAACGATTCTTATATATGTATTTCTTATTTTTGTTTATCTTTTCATTAACCAAAAGCATGGTTTAATAATATGAATATAAGGAATAAACGTTATTTTTTTAAACATTTTCTGAAGTATAAACTACATCGGGTCACGAGCAAAGTTTACGTAAACCCCTTCGGGGTTCACTTACTTTGCTCGTGACCCGATGTAGTTTATACTTCAGTTAACGTTTAAAAATAACATGCATTCCTTATATAACATCAGTTGCAAAGATTTAAGACAAGAGTTACCCAGAAATGACGGCAGTTGCAAAGATTGATGATAGAATTACCACGAAATGACCACAGTGCAAAGATTAAAGATAGTAGTTACCCAGGAATGACCGCAATTGCAAAGATTAAAGATAGAAGTTGCCCAGGAATAACCACAATAACAAAGAATAAAGATTTAAGTTACTCAAGAATAACCATATAATAAAGATTAACTAGAATGTGTCCAACGGACACAGATGACCCCGCCTTGTGCATTGAGTAAGATGGCACCTTGATTAATTTACTGGCACTTGTAGCATAGCTATGTTCATAGAAGTAGACTTGTATAATATCCAGGAATGGCAATGAATTCATCCATGCCCACTGTGAGTCCTGTATCCATGCGAAAAACACCCGAATCCCAGCTCGCCGAAAATGTACGAAACTCATTGCGAGAAGGTGATGCGCAGACTGCTTTTTGATTTAACCCTTTTTAGACTGGAAATCTGTTTAGGGGACTTATTCAAACATTACAGACCAAGATTAGACACCACAGAACACGATGATCAGGATCTACAGTTTGCTTTCAGGAATTTTAATGCAAAATACAATTAAAGTACAAACATTCAACAAACCCCCTAAAACTAGAAATGTACTCATCCAAATGATAAGGATGGACAAGTCCACAGGTCAAAAACGGTGTATAGGGGAGAGTCGGGTAACTTCGGACAGGCGGGTAATTTCGTACATACAATTGCAAACAGGGAAAATCCAGCTGAGACGGCTCATCAGGATTTACTCTGTTTGGCCAGTTAATTTTTGTTTTAGTTCCAAACAACTGACATATAAAGGAAACAATGTCAATGTCCGAATTTACCCGCTGTCCGAAGTTACCCGACTCTCCCCTAGTACACTTATGGCTTAAGGTCCATTTTCAAGCGACGACTACCAATCAGCCGCGAAATTCAATATAACAGTGTTGAAAAACTTACTTGCGTTTATGATCCAGTCTCCAGATACAAATAATGTAGCGACAGCCACTTGGTTGACCTTTGTAGGAGTTGTATCATTATACGAGAGGAATTCATCCATGCCCGCTATGAGGCCTGTACCCATGCGAATAACACCCGAATCCCAGCTCGCCCAAAAAGGACGAAATTCAGTGCAGCTGAGAGGATTATGGTATAGTTGAACTTGGTTAGGGCCACCTTGTTGCAAACGAATGACTGACCGAGTATTGGCCCATCCTCCTAAAAATAAATACAGTAAAAATTGACAGCTGTTGTATTTCAATATTTTAAAACTCTGTATTTTAGTGTGGAGGGTTTTGTTGTCCAGGTTACCAAACAGGAAGGCACCGTAGCTGTTCCCCTTTGTAAAAATGACAGAAAACATGAACATGCATCCATTCAACTTAAGTCTCAAATTATTGTAAAATCTCTAACCTTTTTGACGGAGCCTCTTTAAGTCATGTGACATTATACAATTATTGACTATGGATATGATATCATTGGATATGATGTGATATTCACCAGAGAGTACCAATATTGACCGAGGCGACAGCCTAGGTCAATATTGGTAGTCTCTGGTGAATATCACATCATATCCAATGACTCCGTAGTCAACAGTTGTTTATTATATAACAAAACCACAAAAATGTTATGTTCATTTAGGCATGCAGATCTGCCTAAGTTGCTTGGCTTGCTCTCAGCATCTGTGTCGTCTGTGTAATAGACATATTTCACAACATAATTTGAGGCATACTGCAGAAATATGAAACCAGTCGACCTTGGTTTTCCAATATTGATTTCTTCAGCACGTGATCTAAATTTAGAAACTAATATTCAATGGGAAAAAAACCCGGGCCAGTGAATATAACAAATATTGTATGGGTTAAAATCAGGTCTGAGCCAATGAAAAAATGCTTCATTTATAGGTTATATGATAGTATACAATTATTGACTTTTGTTGAGGTGGACATGAAGATTTATTAAATTGTAAACAATGTATGTTGATCGACGCGAACATTGTTAACTTCATCTATTAAATAACACGTCATGTCCACCGAAACAAAAGTCAGCAATTGTTTTATTATATATCAATTATAAGATCGGTTGAACGGGCAACTAATTTCAAATATCAGTTGACGTTATTCAACAAATCGTGCACCATTAAGACGTTACGTCACCAATCATGCGAAATTATGACGTTACGCCACAAAATATGCGATATGAAGTAATGTCTACCGCATGTAATCAGCCTCTGAAACAATGAAATGGGTTTTATTTATAGATTACATAATGATATACAATTATTGATTTTGGTTAGGTGGTCATGATGTGTTGTTTAACAGTAAAGTTCATACTGACCGACGCCAAGCGGGTGTCAATATGAATTGTTTACTATTCAGTAACACTTCATGTTCACTGAAACAAAAATCAACATTTTTTATTTTATAAAAATGATAATTTTAGTTAAAGGGTCTACCATTTTAGCAAATTTAACGTCAAATTTCGGTTGACGTTACTACACGCCCTTGCCGGGCCGCGTAGCGCGGTCGGTAGGGCGTCTGACTTATAAGCCAGAGGTCCTGGGTTCAATACCCGGTCCGGCCACTTACTTTCATTTCTCCCTCCGCTGATTCAAGAAGGCGTAGTTGTCAACTACTGGTGAAAATAAGTGCACTTGGTACTGGTTAACGGCTTAGGAGGTCTAAGCTTGCCCAGGAATAGTGTGGTTAGGTTAACTGACCGTTCCGACATGACCATGATAGCTGTTTACCATGACGTTAAACGATAACACAGCACCAAAAATACTACACGCCATTAAGACATTACATCACCAACCATGAGACATTTATACGTTACGTCACCAACTATGCGACATGAATTAATGTCACCGTACGTGATCAGTCTCTGAACCAATGAAATGAGTTTTATTTATAGATTATACGACACTTCACTTTATTTATTTTTATGGATTAAATATGTCACAGCCACTAAACTTCAATATTTCATCTTAATACGGAATTAAATGACTTGAGAATAATTATCTGTTTGAGAAAATCTGAAGCTTCTTTAGTCTCTAAAAAATGGCATACACTTTTTGGCATGCTCCGGAGCCAATGACGTCACACAGATCTGTAACCACAGCATGAGTTCATACTGATGTCAAAGTGACATCATCGAGATATCATTATGGCAAGGTGCTAAGCACAGGTTTTGGTAATTCCACAGCTGCAATGATGAACAGATCTATGGCGTCATCTCAATTATAATTAGAAAGGAACATGTGTAAGCGATGCTCCTCTCGACTTATAAGTCAGGTGCTACCTGAAATTCATACAATGGAAATGTGTGATTCTCTCAAACCTATAAGTCATTCTCAAATTAATTAATTCTCTGTTTCTAATCAATTCTTTCTTTAATCTTGCGTCATTAAGCTTAAAGACAGGACTTCTCTGCCGGGGGGGTCTGGTTCCCATCTCACAGCAGATTTACCTGTACAGGTAAAGGTGTGAAAATTTATTCAGCCAATCAGTGGACCAGAATTACCAGTTATAATAATTTTATTGGCTGACTGGAGGTGTTGACACTACATGATCAAGAGACAGAATGACACTGTTGAAGTTAATCCTCCTTATATAGTACCATCCCTGTCTTTAAAATGAATATGAAATTAAAGATTCAGAGGGGAAAAAGTTAAAGCACATCGTGAAAGAAAAGAAAGGTACTTAAATTATTTTCGTTCGAAACCTCAACTTACCGTAGCCCCGTTATAATTGGTTTACATATAAATAACAAACATTACGGTATTGATAATATCAACTCTGGCAAATGTTGCTAAATATACTGGACAAAAGAGTAAGGGATCAAACATTTGACTTAAGCTTAGATCATGAAAAATAAATTATCCAAAAACAATTCTTTTCTATTCAATACACTTGTTAAAGTGGCACAGGGCTGCATGACAAATATTGGAATCGGATCACGTGACACACCAGTAGAAACAAATAAACAGATATACCCCTAAAATTGAAGTGGAAATTGGCATCGTCACAAAATCGAATGTCAAAGATTTCTGGCTTTATCCATGTAAAATCATTTCCAGTGCTCATCGATATCTCTGGGGGATTATGACAGCTACTCGACGTGCTTTTAGTAAAGCGCTAGAAGCTCATTTGGGGCCTCGTTTGCCATTCTTAATGAAAGGTCCGAATTAGCTCTCGAGGAGTTTACTGAAACAAGAACAAGGGGTGCAACGTATTACGGTTTTTACGGTCAATAGGTCGAAAATATATCGCCACAGGTCAAAGATGACGTATAAAATTTGTGAATTTTGTTGGACAAAAATACAAAGTAAGTATGTTTGCTGGCTCTGAAATATTATATCACCTAGCGCAGGATGTGGAGAAATTATGCAGTGTCTCTGGAAAATTAGCCGTATCTTCTGATCTTTCCTCAAACTTTAGTGATGTCCGGTCAGCTGCGAAGCTCGAATCGACGAGAAAATCGGAACCGATTTTGACCTGTATAAAATCAGCCTTAGCAGCGAAAATCAGGTCATTTAGGATTCAATTTTAGTGTCTATATCACTAAAACGATAAGCCCCACATTCTTGTCCTAATTAAACTCTAAGAGCACCCCTCCATCTCGAGGAATCAAGGTTTAAGCCATTTAATGTTGCTTCTGGTCAATTGTAGGAGACTTATGTTGTTTACTGGTCAATAAGTACAGTCAAACCTGCCTTAAGGGTCACCCCATGGGACCCACAACAATTGGCTGCTTAAGACAGGTGACCCCTTAATACAGGTTCATTTGCACTGTTTTTTTGGTCCAAGGGACCCCCAAAAAGTGGCTGCTAAAGACAGGTGACCCCTTAATACAGTGACCCCTTAAGACAGGTTCGACTGTAATTGCAATCAGCACTTCTAGCTAGCCTCACTTTCGTTTCAGAATCAAGATTACTGAATTCCCATAATACATGCGACTATTCCTCGGTTTAATGTCTCGTTTATATAGGCACATATCAAAACCTGTAATATACGTTGCAACATTCAGAGTAGGTATGTTTATGTGTTCGGTAGTAGTTCGTTCTCTTGGCGCTAAAAGGCTGTAACTAAAATTGTGGTCGAAAAGCTTTTTTTTGCATAATTTGGAGCCTGAGAACACAACACATTTAGAAAAGATGTATTATAGCTGGATTATGTCTACATCTTGAATTATTTCAGCATTTTCACAGTTACTGTAGCTTTTGTGCATTTTTTGTCAGTAATAGCATTTCTGCACTAAATTTTTGCACAAAAAGAATAAATGCTCTTACATCCTTTTTACGCCAACGTTTCGAAAACTTCAAAATATTAAATCCTGCTGCTTTATATTGCAAGATATGAGAATTTAGTACCAATCAGAAGCTATAACATATATCATTTAAGATTTCCAGTGCCTTTAATTTACTCGGATACTATGAAAAATGCTTAACAAAAAATTGGAGCGAAAAAGTTGTAAGTGCATAATCCAGATTTTTCTTCCTGGAGAGAGCATACTGGAGAGTAATCATCCTGGAGAGAACTCACTGGAGAGTTTTCATACTGGAGAGAACTCCGAGTCACTGGAGAGTTCTCATAATGGAGAGAACTCACTGGAGAGTTTTTTATACTGGAGAGAACTCACTGGAGAGTTTTCATCCTGGAGAGAACTCACTGGACAGTTTTCACACTGGAGAGAACTCACTGGAGTTTTCATACTGGAGAGAACTCACTGGAGAGTTTTCATCCTGGAGAGAACACACTGGAGAGTTTTCTCCCTGAAGAGCAATCACCGGAGAGTAATAATTGTGGGGGTTATTCATTAATAAATGTCTCCTGATGAAATTTGAAATCTGATGTTTACTTTTTATCTCAGAACAAGACTAACCTATTTCCGGCTATAACCATTATCGGGCTTCTCCTGCCTTCAGATATCAGTATTCTACCTTGAAGAATGTTTATGCTAAGCAAGGTCATCAGTATGACTTATTTCTTGTTGCAGTTCAGTAACTGACCTGCAAAAATTCACTTCAGATTTTAAGGCAGAATAAAGAGGTTGGGGTAATTTATACCAATTTTAGACTTAAATGGCTTTACATTCACAAAGAAATGGGCCATATTCAATCTTAAACTTTTAGATTCAATTCTGGCAGAAGCAGAATAGGTTCTAATTCTCATATTTTGCAATATAAAGCAGCAGGATGTAATATTTTGAAGTTTTTGAAACGTTGGCGTAAAAAGGATGTAAGAGCATTTACACCTTTTTGTGCAAAAAATTAGTGCAGAAATGCTATTACTGACAAAAATTGCACAAAAGCTACAGTAACTGTGAAAATGCTGCCATAATTCAAGATGTAGACATAATCCAGCTATAATACTTCTTTTCTAAATGCATTGTATTCTTAGGCACAAAATTATGCAAAAAAAACTTTTCGACAACAATTTGGTTACAGCCTTTTTGAGCCAAGGGGACGAACTACTACCGAATACATAAACATCCCTGCTCTGAATGTTGCAACGTATATTACAGGTTCACAGTATCCGAACTCACTGTACCATCCCTTCCGGTTTTCATAGCGTTGAATCGAGAGTACAAAGTTCACTTATAACCAGTAGTCGGAAATCATTATGTTTTGAGATTTTATCCGGAATCTGCTGCGTCATTTATAGTTGTTCAGCTTCGAAAATGTAAAGAGGTAAGTTTAATATAATTTTCTCTTCGGTCTTTTACTTTATTACCCTGTACAATGAAAACCTCATGGCCGTCACAGATATTTTATTCCGAACAGCTTAATTTAACACGAGTTTGTGTCGCGCAAAACCTAGCTACCATCCTGTTATCAAAACTAACAAATTGTAGATTGATAACGCCTTCCGTTTATTTTAAAGATTTTTATAAAACATGTAAGAAAAGGCTCAAAATGGCTTTAGAATCATGCCCAGGGCGATTTGAATACTGTACCGTTTACTATCCACCCATACAGGACATTGTACGGAGCAATAAAGTAAAAGACCGAAGAGAGCAAATTATATTAAACTTACCTCTTTTCATTTTCGAAGCTGAATAACTATAAATGACGCAGCACATGCCGGATAAAATCTCAAAACATAATGATTTCCGACTACTGGTTATAAGCGAATGTTTCTACTCTCGATTCGACGCTATGAATACCGGAAGAACTGGTACAGAGAGTTCGGATACTGTGAGGTTTTTAAATATGCCTTTATAAACGAGACATTCAACCGAGAAATAGTCACGTGTATTATGGGACATTCAGTAATCTTGATTCTGAAAGGAAGTGAGGCTAGCTAGAAGTGCTGATTGCAATTTCTTATTGACCAGTAAACAACATAAGTCTCCTACAATTGACCAGAAGCAACATTAAATGGCTTAAACCTTGATTCCCCGAGATGGAGGGGTGCTCTTAGAGTTTAATTAGAACAAGAATGTGGGGCTTATCTTTTTAGTGATATAGACACTAAAATTAAATCCTATATAACCTGATTTTCGCTGCTAAGCGTGATTTTATACAGGTCAAAATCGGTTCCGATTTTCTCGTCGATTCGAGCTTCGCAGCTGACCGGACATCACTAAAGTTTGAGGAAAGATCAGAAGATACGGATAATTTTCCAGAGACACTGCATAATTTCTCCACATCCTGCGCTAGGTGATATAATATTTCAGAGCCAGCAAACATACTTACTTTGTATTTTTGTCCAACAAAATTCACAAATTTTATACGTTATGACGCCATCTTTGACCTGTGGCGATATATTTTCGACCTATTGACCGTAAAAACGTAATACGTTGCACCCCTTGAAGAATTGATGTGTTGTATCATCTGTGAAGCATGCTCAACCTGATTAAAAACTTGCGATCAACCTGACTTGTCCGTACGGACGATTGTCTCTGCCCCAAGCTACTGGTTCTTCACAATAATAATGTGGGGATGCGCATTTTTTCCATAAAAATGATTTAATCGGCTGTTTGAAGCGAAAACGGTTAGAACAGACTTTACACAGGTAATTTGCGCAGTTGCATGCCTGCAATGAGGCCAGGTTTCACGCGATTCCATAGAAATGCGAGGCGACAATGGGCAACAGGTGGCGCAAATTGGCAACTGTGCCATTGGATCCGGGTACTTTTCGCAGATGATTCCAGATCATGCGTAGATATCCACGATGATAGAAGAAAGGAGTGATGGTGACCAGATTTACGTCATGTCGACTATAGATCAAATCGTCATGTGGAATATGACATGTCTCGAGGAGGGAGGGCGATGGTATGGGCCGGCATCTGGATTGGCAGCTGTGTGGACTTGCGCATGCCAGATAGATGCGCTTGGATTAGTGTTCGAGTTAGGAATGTCATGTTTTATTCAATAACGAGACCGTTTGCTGAAGTTTTTGACGATGACATCATCGAATCGCATAGCAAATGTTGTGGACCAGTACCTTGCGACAGAAACCAATCGTTCTCACTGAAATGTCAATTCAATCACACAAGTTTAATCCGACTGAGCACGTTTTAGACATGTTACCCCGCCAATTCTAATCCCCAGAGCATTAATTTCCTGAAACTCATGGAGAGCTCATTCAGGCCTGTAGTGAAGTAGAAATGTGTCCAAAGAAAACAGATGTCCCCGCTTAGTGCCTTGAGTAAGCTGGCGCCTTGATTAAGGTACTGGCACTTTGTACTACTGGATAGCTGATGAAATACAGGTTGAAGAGCATTTATTCTTCCGTTAAACCTCGGACACAAATATGACACAAACATGCTTTCATTAAAGCCTATTTACTTAGTTTAAGTTTGTACTGTGACCTTGACCTTTCAGCTAGTGCCATATTCCTTGCATGCGACACATTGTCTTGCCATAATAATCATTTATGCCATAAAACTTTGAAATCTCAGCATGCAGAGTAGTTATTGGCCAGACACAAAAATGTTTTCTCTATGGCCTATACTCAAAGTTTATGTGCACAGTGTTACCTTGAGCTTGGAGCAAGCAACATGGTCCTTGCACGTGTTACATTGTCTTGCCATGATGCTCATTTTTGCTATAATGTTTTGAAATCCCATCATGCAGGACTAAGCAACGGGTCGGACATGATCATGTTTCACTGAAGATTATGCAAAAAGTTAAAGTGCGCAGTCTGACCTTGACTTTTCAGCTAGTGACAAAATTCTTGCACGCGACACATCGTCTTATCATGATAATTATTTATGCCAAATAATATTGAAATCCAGTCATGCAGGACAAAGTTATGGGCCGGGCATAACCACGTTTCCCTTGGCTATGGATAAAGTTAAAGTTCGAAGTGTGACCTTGATCTTCAAACTAGCAACATGGCTATTGCTCATGACACATTGGCTTGGCAAGACGATGATTTATGCCAAATATTTCTGAAATACAATCGCGCAGGATAAAGTTATGGGCCGGACAGGAACATGTTCTCACTATAGCCTGTATAAAAAGCTTAAGTGCGCAGTGTGACCTTGATCTTTCAGCTAGCGAAAAAATGTTTTCGCGTAGTCTTCTCATTATAAACATTTGTGCCAAACAATTTTTAAATCCCACCACGCAGGATGAAGCTATGGCCCGGACACGATTCTGGTAACACACAAACACACATACATACCTACAAACACACACATACACACGCACACAGGGTAAACTCTATATGCCCTTCCGCCATTTCATGGCGGGGGCATAAAAATGGCAAACGAGTCCCTAAATGGACCTCTTGGGATTTACCAGAAGCATACCGAGTAGCTATCATGCAGATATTCAGGCCTTCGGAGGTCACACTGAGAACTGAAAATGACTTTGCATGGATAAAGTCAAAAATAATGGATATTCAGTTTTATGGTAATGCAAGTTTTCATTTTGTTGTAAGGCTATGCCTGTTTATTCATTTCTGCTGATGTGTCACGTGATCAGATTCCAATATGAGTCATGCAGTCTTATGAAGCCCTGATGGATATATTCAGCAGAAGAAATTGATTTTTGGAAAATTAGTTTTTCGATATAAAAATTTCAGTGAGATGTTTGATCCTTATCTTTTTGTTCCAGTATATTTTTCTTACATTTCTATCTTGCTTTTGTTTGTACCATGCGACTCTGTTCAAAATTATAATTTAGAAAATTACAGGACATAATTACAAAATTATGGAATACTAAAGTTTTAATGAGTTACCAGTAACCAGTAAACAATTAAACTTTAAACTGCTTGCTAGTTGTTGCCTTAAAACAAGCTGTGTCTTCGAAACAAAAGCTTCCCGTTTCGGGGACATATGAGCCGTGACGCAAGAAAACCAACAATGTGGTTGTGCACCCAGCGCGGACTCAGATCAGCCTGGACATCCGCCCAGTCTGATCAGAGTCTTCGCTGTCCGCACGGGAGTAGCTAAGGCCCTTAGCTACCCTTTAAGCGTTAGCGAAGAATCTGATCAGACTGGGAGGATGTCCAGGCTGATCTGAGTCCGCGCTGGGTGCACAACCACATTGTTGGTTTTCTTGCGTCACGGCTCATATGTCCCCGAAACGGGTAACTTTTGTTTCGAAGACACAGCTTGTTTTAAGGCAAGATGATGGTATCAAGATGGTACTAAGCAGTATCCACTTGTACTTCTTCTGCATTTATACTTGCCTATGACAAGCTTATAGATATCTGTTGTTGTACTGTTGTCTTGCATAAGGAGGATATGGGCATCACGACAAGACTTCACTTGAAACGTTATGAAGGTATTATCGCATGGCACTGACATGCAGTCATCTCCTACAATCTCCCAGGTGTATGCAACGGGTGAGTGTATTTCAAGGGTTCCTGAAAGAAAATAGCGAATTAGAATTAACCAAGTCGTACAACAAATCAGTGAAGGCGTCACGATATGCTTTAACTTAAACCAGAGGCTCACCTGAGACCTTATATATTACTGTCAACAGACACAATCTGTCATCATTTGAACAATCTTGGTAGTACTCGAGTACCCAGTGCCACATACCAAGTTTCAAGGTCTTTGGTCAGTAGCTACAATTGGCCAAGTGGCTTTGGAGGAGATCTCTGAAATCATTAAAATATGAGAGTCCTGGGTATAAGGTCAAAGAATGACCTTGACCTGTTGTGTTCCCAAATCTTCATTTTCTCATTAACATGACCATATGTATCAATTTTAGGCTAAAATCATCAAAACTTTCCATGAATTCTTTTAAGTTCAAGCATTTTCTCATATTTGACCTTGCCGTAAAAAGACCAGTATCAACCAAAGGTCATCATTTGAAAAAATCTTGGTAGTGCTCCAGTTCCCAATGCTTCATACCAAGTTTCAAGGTCTTTGGTCAATGGGTTGTGGAAAAGAAGATTTTTGAAGGTTTTTACCATATATGGGTGTGGCGGACATGTTGGTCATGTGACCTAAACTGTTTGAACAAATTTTCGTTCCCTCAGCCTCTGGAGGTTCTAAATGAAATCTGGTTACAATTGGCCCAGTGGCTTTTGAGGAGATGTTTTGAAATTGTCAAAATATAAGAGACCTGGGTCAAAGGTCAAAGAATGACCTAGACTTCTTGTACTCATAAATTTTCATGAACTTATTAAGATGACTGTATATACCAATATTTAGGCCAAAAGCTTCAACAGTTTCCAAGAAAACTTATGTTCTAGCATTTTCCATATTAAAGCACCAGAAAGCAAATTTGGCCTTACCGTAAAAAGGGCAAGGTCAACCCAAGGTCATAATTTTGAACAATCTTAGCAGAACTGTGTACTCGATGCCAAGTGTCAAGGTTATCGGCTAATTGGTTCTGGAGAAGAAGATTTTTAAAGGGTTTTGATCATATATGAACATGGCGGCCATCTTGATCATGTGACCAAGACCATTTTAACAAACTTTCGTTCCCCCAACCCAGGGAGACTCCATATGAAATATGACTTCAATCGGCCCATTGGTCTCAGAGGAAAGATGTTTTCAGAGTGTGGACGACGGACGACGGAGGCCTTCCTATACTATAAGCTCACCTCTGAGTCTTCGGCTCAGGTGAGCTAAAATATTGCAAACGACTGGCATACGTGTTACTCGTAATTGTGAGTGTACATTCGGGTTCCTGCAAAGGATGTGGCCAACGTATTATAATCAAGTCTTACAACAATGACGAAACATGCTCAGACATACGGACATACATATTCAGTATGTTTATGGCGTGCACATTGTTGTAGTATAGTGGGACAAGACGTCCCACCCCAACCACACACACACATTTATGGAAATGTTCTTTTGCCATTTATTTAAGAAAAATCTGATCTATTTTGGGAAAAAATTGGCAAAGGAAATGAAGTTTTCAACAATGTAAACTTAAAGCTGGGAGTAAGACAGAATTTCAATATAAGACGCAACATAATTCCCTATGGCTATTTCTTATATTATGTTATTCCTAATTTGGATGTTAATTTCAAGAAAATACTAGTTCTTTTGTCTGAAAAGAATACTCCTGATAGGTCAGAAATTATCAGTACGTTCCTAAAAAAAGCCCCCCCCCCCCCCGCACCTTAATTCCTCTCCCCGCCCCCCCCCTCATGTTCCGACTAGTTTACCCTTTTCATCATAATAAGCGCCCCATGCAGCTCAGAGGCCTTATCTTTAACATTCTGCACAGTGCTCAAGGGCGTAGCTACCTATACGGCAAATACGCAAGTGCGTATTGAAATTTTGTCAAAATTGACAAAATTTCAAAACGCATCTGCATATTTGCATGCTGAAAGTTTATAAATTAGACAAGATTTCAATACCAATTACCAAAGTGGCTGAAATACTAGCTTTCCCTTCAAAAAGTAGAGAATAAAACATGGTTGTGCGTATTATGAAATTGCCCCTAGTTACGCCCCTGGTGCTACTTCACCTTGCGTTGTACACCTAGAGTTGAGTGTACTTTTCTTGCTAAAGAACATCGATGCATAATTTCTACGGGTATCCGGAACGTGGGCGTTTTGTCTCATACACGCATCATCTGCTACCTGTATGATAATATTTTAAATAAGTGCAGATAAATTTTTTACTCAGCAAAAATAGAAACTTGACGGTTAAAAGCCTGTCATTGTTTTTCGAACTCCAACATTTTTGGAATCTCAGACTCACGCCAATATTTTGTGATTTGAAACTAATCAAATATTCTTTCCTTTCAATTTTGGTAAAAATAAGGGCACCTGATTTGAATCACTAAAACTTGTTCCAGAAAGGACAGGGTCAATTGTCAAAAAAGGCAAAATTGAAAACATAAACAGAATTTGATTTGACTGGAAATGTATGTACAAGTTCTATCTTAAGAGTAGTACAACCAATGAAAGTAAAAAGTATGCAAAGACCAGGAACTGAAACAATCAAAATCCAAATCCAGCCCTCAAACCATAGTTGGAAACAACTAAGATTACAAATAATCAAGATACAGAGAACATATGGCCAACCGAGTGAGCAGCTTGTTCCCAAAAGGTGGCCACTCAGCAACCCAAACCGAACCAAAAATAATAAGAACATACATAAGGTAAAACATCACAGAAACTCTGACACCAAAAACAGGCAACAGAGAACCACAACAGAACTACCGCCTTGGAACGGTCAGTAATGAATTACTGGGGGCTTAAATCGATTTTACAGGCCCAACCTCGACAACGTTAGCATAATATTAATTTCAACTTTGGTGTTGACGTCTGATTCTGACGTAGCGTTAAATAAACGTAATGGAAGTCAGGGAACAAAAATATGTGTTTGGTTCATTTAATGCAAGGACGAAATGCCTCTACCTGTCAGAAAACAGTTTCTAAGATTAAATGTTATCACGGTTATCTAGCGACTGCAATCCAACATCCTACATATTTGGCAACGTTAACTTCAGTGCACAGAATCGTAATTTCAGTATTCGTATAATTTTCAGGGGCCGTATCTATAAAACCACTTAATAAGTCGTTGCTATGCTGTTGCTAAGGCTCAATTTCTATGAAGGAGATTCCCTACAACTATGAAATCTGCTCTGGAGGAAAAGTCTTTTTCAGACTGTTCCTCCAGAGCAAATTTCATAGTTGTAGAAAACCTCCTTCATAGGATTCAGCCTTAGCAACAGCATAGCAACCCCTGAAGTCGTTTTATAAATACGGCCCCTGAGCACTTGGGTCAAGTCGGGTAAATTCGGACAGCGGGTATTTTCGGAAAGTGACATTGTTTCCTCTATACGTCACACTGAAAATCCTGATGAGACGACTCATTATGAGCCGTCGTATCTGGAATTTCACTGTTTGCAATGGTACGTCCGAATTTACCCGCTGTCCGAAGTTACCCGACTTGACCCTGATGCTGAAATGCTAGTTAACACAGGAATTTACTTTTGCTATCACTGTAGAGTGTCTACGCAGCAATCTGTTACTAATGCACAATTGCACACGTGCAAAACGTGCAAAAACATAAATGTAGCATATATTGGAATTTACATGTTCAATGGAGTAGAAAATAAGTATACACGATGCACATATTCAACTGCAGTATGCTGACATATATCATATGTCTGAGTGTTCCAAACCCAACAAATGACAGCAAAACAAAAACCGCCAAGTTTCTTTTTGTTAAGCATATTTTGCGACCGAGTAAACATCGCTTATCCCTGATCTTACAGACAGTTACAAAGCATCTAGTTTTCTGAGCAAAATGAAATGCAAGAAATTATTCAGTTATCCTAATGAAAAATAAATAAATAGAAAAATACTTGCAAAAAAATGTTTATTACAATGCCAAAAAGCACTAGGCAGATGCACTTCTTTGATGTGTCTCAGGATGAGGATACTGTATACTCTGACATTTGTTTTAACAACACATTACTTCCTAATTTTCAGGGATATTGATATAAAAGTAACAGGCATTTGCCCTGCATGGGCCTTTTGTCCCACCTTACCAACTGAATGTAGTATCTTTAGAAAACACACACACACACACACACACACACACACAATAATGGGTATCGAGATCAGATCGCGAATGCGTATTTACCATGAAGTGTAAGACTTCTCTAAATAGGATTGCCATAATTGCTCACCTTAGTGTGTTGAGTCTTTAAAGCTCAGGGGCCGTATTTATAAGTTGACTTAAGTCGTTGCTATGCTGTTGCTAAGACTGAATTTCTATAAAGGAGAATCCCTACAACTACGAAATTTGCTCTGGAGGAAGAGTCTGAAAAGGACTGTTCCTCTAGAGCAAATTTCATAGTTGTAGGGAATCTACTTCATAGAAATTAAGTCTTAGTAACAGCATAGCAACGACCAAAGTGGTTTTATAAATACGACCCAAGATCTTTCTGAAATGCTAGGGGCTATGCTTTGGCATTTCAAACCCTCCATTTGCTTTGGGGATTAATTTGAGATAAATGGGAACGCTTTCAGAGAAAGCACATTTTATTCTTTCTTTTTTTGCCACATTCTCAAAAGGGGTAAACTCCTTGAGGAAGGAATTTGCCCTCTCCTCTTTCCCACGAGTTTTTTAGCAGAACACCTTAGTTGGGAAGTGCTTCTTTGTCCAAGGAGAAAACTGGAAGTCATAAAATTATGTCATTTTGAAAACTGGAGGTGAACAAGGTGATTTATTAATATATCTTAATTAGACGTTTCAAGAGTGTTTCATGCTTTACAATATGTGTACCTGGTTTGTCACATACGCAGCTTTCAAGATCAGTTACTTGGTCTTGGAGGGCTTGCAATGCGTCCGCTTGATCTTGAAGAGTCTGATTCAAAGCAAGATAGTCTTGTTGGGTTGGCAGTCCATTTATTTGGCCTTGAATAGTCTGATTCAAAGTAAGAAAGTCTTGTTGGGTTGGCAATCCATTTATTTGACCTTGAAGAGTTTGATTCAAAGTAAGAATGTCTTGTTGGGTTGGCAATCCATTTATTTGGCCTTGAAGAGTCTGATTCAAAGTAAGAATGTCTTGTTGGGTTGGCAATCCATTAATTTGGCCTTGAAGAGTCTGATTCAAAGTAAGAAAGTCTTGTTGGGTTGGCAATCCATTTATTTGGCCTTGAAGAGTCTGATTCAAAGTAAGAAAGTCTTGTTGGGTTGGTAATCCAGTTATTTGGCCTTGAAGAGTCTGATTCAAAGTAAGAATATCTTGTTGGGTTGGTAATCCATTTATTTGGCCTTGAAGAGTCTGATTCAAAGTAAGAAAGTCTTGTAGGGTTGGCAATCCATTTATTTGGCCTTGAAGAGTCTGATTCAAAGAAACATAGTCTTGTAGGGTTGGCAATCCATTTATTTGGCCTTGAAGAGTCTGATTCAATGTAAGATAGTCTTGTAGGGTTGGCAGTGCATTCATTTGGTTTTGCAGGGCTTGGAGCCACGATGACTGGTTTTCAAACAAGGCCTCCAGCTCTGAAACTCTCCTTGGTAACCCGGATGAGCGAGATCCAGAGTTTTGTCGGCGACCAGATCGCCTTCCTTTCATTTCTATTTGAGGAATAACGCAAACCAAACAAAGGATCATTGCTGCTAGAAACTTCATTGCTTGGTCTAGGTAGAACAGGTGCTGTAAAGAATGATAGAATGAAGGCATTCAGCGATATATATATCATAAACCTCGCGCTAGCCATAAAATACATATTGGACTAGGCTAACACTGTCGAGGTAATGATACAATCGACAATACTTTGGTTCATGTTTGTATGAAATTTGACAGGCCTCCGGAAAAAGTTATCTTGAAATATGTTTTTGTTGCTAGAGCTGAACAAGCGTTTTTCAGAATATAATGAAAATTTTAAAGAAACTGATTCCAGAATTGTCTACTTTGCTAAAAAATCACCCTTGATTGATGCCTTATGCATATCATTATTTATAAGTTTCAAGAGCTTTTGAAAATTGTAGCTTCTACTGTGCCGGTAAGCTTTTCTTCAATATAAGCAAGGGCCAATAATTATGCGGTAAACAGTCCAATGGAGCTGATTTTTTTCTGTTCAAGGTTGCATTGATAGTTTTGATTATCAGAAAGTCTCAAGAAGATGCCTTGAGAAATATAGTTTCTAGCATGCGGACTTGCCTTTTCCCTTACTAACTCAATGGAAATTTTAAGGCCCACAGGTCTGTTATCTACTCTTATTGCAGTTAAAATGCATATCAATACTAATTACAAATTTTAAGAATTCCAAGACTAGCTGTCGAAAATGTAGCTGCTATAGTGCCGACATGGTTAAAAATGACTCCCTTTCTGCATTGTACTGACGATTTGAACAAAGTAAACCATGTTTGTCTGATTGACGAATCGATTCCCTTAGTACCTGGCTCATTGGACAGGTCAATTTTCAATGTAAAGAATGTCATATTTAATTTATTTTACTAACTAACCTTTTAAACCAGAAGGCTAACTATCCTGTAGCTCACCTGACACCTTATTATCAACAGACAAAATTTGTCATTTCGTTCATTTGTTACAAATTTAACCGCAGTAGCTTTATAAGAGTGCATATTTGGTTTTAAAATCTCAGTGTTAAACCTCAAGAAAATGTCAAAGAATCATAATGTCTTCATGTATTCTTTTAGTTAACAATATTTTCCAATAATTAATCTATCTAGGCTTAAAAGTTTCTGTGAAATCCACTGTTTAAGCATAACATAATGAACCTTAACTGGCATGGCCATAAATTAAGTCAAGGTCAATGCAGGATCATCATTTGAACTACATTGATATGGCCTGAATCCCCAATACTACATACAAGGTTTCAAGGTATTTGGCTTTTCGGTTCTGGAGAAGTAAATATTTAAAGGGTTTTTAACAGACATGGGCATGGCAGCCATCTTAGTCATTACCAATACCAACTGAATAAGACTTTAGTCTCCCGACCAAGGGAGGCTACCTGTTAAATATGGTTTCAATACGTCCAGTAGCGTCAAAGGAGAAGATGTTTGAAATGTTGAATGACAATAGAATTTCAGTGATCTTGACAAAGGTCAAAGAATGACCTTGACCTTTGGCAACATAATGTTTTCATCTGCTCATTTACTTAACTATATATATCAAGTATTATATCTTAGATTTAAACAGTTTCAGAGAAATACATTGTTTATAAAGCGGTTCCCATATAAAACAAACAAAGCAAAAATAACTTAATCTTGCCATAAATTAGCTCAAGAGCAAGGAAGGGTCATCATCTGAATAGGCTTTGCTGGGTCCTCAATGCTACTTGCAAAGTTTTGAGTTTATTGGTCTTTTGGTTCAGGAGATGAAGATTTTCTAAGAACGTTTATAATATAAGGACATGGCAGCCATTATGGTCATGTGGCCGAGACCATCTGAAAAATAAAATTCGTTTTCCCGACCCTAGAAGGGTGCACGTGATATATGGCATCAATCAGCATTGTGGCTTCAGAGAAGATGTTTAAAAATGTTGAAGGGCCAATCTCATTGACAATAAACAAAGGTCAATGAATGACCTTGACTTTTGGCAACATGATGTTTTCTTCTGCTCATTGAGTTAACCATTTAATCCAACTATTATACCTTAGCTTAAATAGTTCCTGAGCAATCCAATTTTTAAGCATTTTCCCATACAAAAGCAATATGTGCCATAGTCGACCTTGCCATAAATTATGTAAAGGTCAATGCAGGATCACCATTTATACAATTTGGTAGAGCTCGAGTCCTTAATGATGCATACAAAGATTCAAGGTCATTTGTCTGTAGGTTCTGGATGAGAAGAGTTTTAAAGGGCTTTTAACAAACATGGGCATGGTGACCATCTTGGTCATGTGACAAACACCATCTGAACAAAAATTTTCGTCCCCGCGACCAAAGTAGGTTCCATTTGAAATATGCTTTCAGTCCGATCAGTGGCTTCAGGAGACGTTCTCAGTTAAGCTGGGCCATTAGCTATTAATTTTGTCCTTCGTATTGCCTATCTTTAAATTGCAAAATAACGGTCCTGTTTACCCTCTGACCAAGTTGCCCTCTGTCTAAAAACGTAGATAAAAGTATCAAGACATGCATGCGTTTTGTGAGACATTTTTAACACGGGTTCGAATAATGATACCCTGGTTTAAAATGCGACGTTTTTAAATGTCGCCATATTGCCGTTGCATAGATATGAACGCCGCACGGCTAAAAAAGATAAATCACAGCTGAAAATCGAGTTCCATTATTAAATTCAGGTGATTTCTTACATATATTCCCGCGAAAACAATATCTAAAGGTTAGATTTTGCTACGAAATGAGACTGGGAACTAATGTCGCAAATTCTATGTAACCTACGTCACAGCTGTAAATTCCTGATACATGTATTAACTAAAATGACCCGGCATCATAAAACTTGCTAGATCACACGAAGAAATATGTGTTCCTCAATATCTTATATCATTTGTGCAAATTTGTTCAATTTTGTAGATTTCATTCGACTTCAAAATACATTACCCCAGCATTTTTCTGTAAGAATGTAACCTTACGTCACGGGCTTTTCTTAAAACTGAGCAAAGCAATCGCTCTGGAACTCATGTACAAAATCCTGCCTAGTAACAGCTACAGTATGGTGTGCTTAGATTTCATGCAATGAAACATTAAATGATATAAAAACGTTAAAATGTGTGCACTGTAACCTACGTCACACGTAACCTACGTCACAACGTCACTAAGACCACGTTTTGAAAGCGTTGACGTCATTTGATTAAACAGCGCTTCATAGAAAACCCCTTTCTTCCAAAATAGCACAGAAAAACATTTTAAATTGAAACCAGTGAAAATAATCAAATGTCAGTGGATTAGTAAATGTGCAATGCTACGTCAAAGAAATCGTATGCGACATCGTCTTTAACGTAATTTAATAACGTCATAAAATACGCCGTTTCTAATTGTTAGGGTAGGTCTCTAAACATGGTTGATATTCCATAATCTAAAATTATTATCTGAAAATATTTTAAAGATTTAAAGCAGATTATAATGAGCATTATGTTCGTGATTTTTCTTGAATTCTGGAATGGTTGTATATATGGCCATTTTTGTCCTCGAATTGCCCAACTTAACTGAGAACGTCTCTCAGAGGAGATGATGTTTGAAAATGTTGACAGACAACAGAATCTCAGTAACATCGAACAAAGGTCAAAGAATCACCTTGACCTTTGGCAACATAATTTCTTTATCTGCTTATTTAGTTAACCATATATACTTAGTATTATGTCGTAGACTTAAATAACTTCTGAGAAATCTACTGTTTAATTTGATTGGCTCGTTGGTTGTTTAACGGCCCTTTGAGACAGTATTTCAGTCGATATCGAGCCGTCTCATAGAAAGAGGGAGAAAGAAAAGAGGTATGATAGGCGAGCAAAAAACTGTCCAAACAACCTCCATCTGCACCTACTGCAAGCGCATTAGGCCCTTGCCCTACGAACTAGTAGGACGCCTTGGCACTGAAAGTTACCCAGTACCATTGCCAGACGACGACCACCCCCAACTGATTAAGCATTTATCCCATACAAAAACATAAAACATAGCAAACCAAAGTTATATTGCCATAAATTTGCTCAAGGTAAACACAGGGCCATTCTTTGAACAAACTTTGTAGGACCCACCACAGGATCATCAATTAAAATGAGCCGCGACGTTAGAAAACCAACAAAGTGGTTGTGCGCCCAGCGCAGACTCAGATCAGCCTGGGCATCCGCCCAGTCTGATCAGAGTCTTCGCTCTTCGCTGTCCGCATGGAGGTAGCTTAGACCCTTAGCTACCCTTTAAGCGCTTAGCGAAGAGTCTGATAAAACTTGCCGGATGTCCAGGCTGATCGGAGTCTGCACAGGACGCACGACCACTTTGTTGGTTTTCTCGTGTCGCGGCTAAAATTAGTATGTAGGAGGAGACTCCCCGATGCTATATACAAAGTTTCGGAATCATTGGCTTTAACGGTTCTGGACGTAGAGAATTTTAATGGTTTTTATTTTAAATTGGTCATCTGACAAATGGCCATCCACTGTTTTTTTCTCTATATAAGTGGTGCCCATAAAAGGCACCAGTCCCAATTCAAAATAGTATCTTTTTTTCCCAACTGCAAGTTGAAAAAGTCCCAATTGCAGGAAGAATCTTTCTAGGGACCATTCTACAAGCATGAATTTACTTGCTTGCTTAGAGAACTGGCAGATATATAGCTATAATTGAATCTAAATATTATATATTCAGTTTCATGTCGCCTATCCAATCACTAGAACCAATAATGGTGTCTCTGAAATTCCAAATTTAAAAAGAATACGACGCGATTTTTTCCAGAATTTAGGGCACCGGCACCATTCCCAAAATAGTGAAAAAAATCACTGCCATCTGAAAAAAAATTGGAACCCCGACCCAGGGAGGCAGCACACGAAAAATAGCACCAATCGACTTCGTCCGCTGATTCGAGAAGGGCAGTTGTCAGTTACTGGTGAATGGTGAAAGTAAGTGCACTTAGTACTGGTTAACCTATAGGAGGTCTAAGCCTGCCCAGGAATAGTGTGGTTAACTGACCGTTCCGACATGACCATAGCTGTGTTCGTGGACGTTTACAATAACACAGCAACAATCGACCCAGTAACTTCAAAGGAGATATTTGAAAATAATGATAGACAACAGAGTCTTAGTGACAATAAACAACGGCCAAAGGATGCCCTTGACTTTAAGCAATATATAGTCTTTATCTGCTTATTTAGTTAACTACATATTCCAAATATAATACCTTAGACCTAAATAGTTTCTGAGAAATCCATGGTTCCCATACAAAAGCATAGCGTACCAAAGTTGATCTTGCCATAAATTATGTCAAGATCATTGCAGAGCCATCATTCGAACAGATGTTGTGTGGCCTGAACTCTCGATTTAAGGTTTCAAGATCATTGGCTCATTGGTTCTGAAAAAAGGAGAATTTTAAAGGGTTGGTAAAAAACCTTTTGGCCACATGCCAAAAGGGTATCGGGACGTTTGGCGCCAGGGACGTTTCGTCCCAGGACATTTCGTCCCAAACAGTAAGGAGGAAAATTCTCAGGAACTGACATTATTCAATTCCAGATCCAACCCAAGACACCATGTGGCAAAGAGCCAACACAAAAGTAGTCATCACCAAAGCCAACACCAGCGGCAGCCATGTGAACAGCCATTTCCCATGTAGGTGGTCCACCCAAGAAGAACCAAAACAGAACTGCCGCCTTGGGACGGCCAGTTATGAAATTACTGGGGGCTTAACCGACTTGTGGTCGACCAACCCTCACACAACTGTCTTACAAAAAACACCATCCTTTACAATAAGAACAAATTATACGTAAAGCATTAAACATCTATGTTTACCTAGTTTCACTTTTATAATGTCAGGGGGCTAGCCTTAACATAACATAACAAACCATATAGTAAAACAGTCAAAGCGATAAACAACACATGAAACGACTAAGAAGAACCAAAACAGAAGTGCCGCCTTTGGACGGCCAGCAATGAAATTACTGGGGGGGGGGGCGCTTAACCGGTTTGCGGTCGAGCCCTTGGTCCTGTTTTGCTTCATCAGACACTTAGTACTTCGGTTTGCGTGGAAGATTCCTAACTCATAAGAGCCGGGCCGCGTAGCGCAATCGGTAGTCAGAAGTCAGAGGTCCTGGGTTCGATACCCGGTCTGGCCACATACTTTCGTTTCTCCTTCCGCTGATTCAAGCAGGGCAGTTGTCAGTTACTGGCGAAAGTATGTTCACTTAGTACTGGTTAACCGCTTAGGAGGTCTATGCCTGCCCAGGAATAGTGTGGTTAGGTTAACTGACCGTCCCGACCTGACCATAGCTGTTTACCGTGGACGTTAAGCAACAAATCAATCAATGAATCCTAAATCATAAGTGTACTATCTTGGGAACATAGAAATTAAAATTAAGATAAAACAAACATAAGGACTCACAGAAATAGCAACACTGAAATTATGGAGCAGAAGAAACCTACCAGTTAAATTTTCATGTATAGTACAAAAATTTCAACTTCGGTATATTGTTCCTATGAGCAATACACAGTTCCGAGCCCCACCCAAAATGTCACTCAAAGTCACCTGATAGTGTATAATTGGCCAATGCAACGACAACTTAACATGTGACTTAGTCTCACAAACAAAACGTGCACGTGGGCAGTGTCTCACATAAATCCATGATTTTACCTTACAGTTAATGGAGGGTGTATTAAAATCTTAGAGTTCCTTCAAGAGCAGAGAATGAATATGGGCCAGACTACGTAGTTTCGGTATACTATTTAAAGTAGGCCTGGTTTTCGGAACTATGAATGACACTAATGTCTGTTAGTTCAGTAAAGTTCATTGCAGTAGTGTTGCAGGTTGCAGGTATAATATTTGACTGGCTCCTTTTATTAGCTCTATGGTCTTATTTCAAAGAATTGACTGTAATTTGGTGACCTTGATCCCATTATCAGGGAATAATATGTATGCCAACATCCCAAAAGATGAGATTTTTCTTGAACCAATGGATGAATATTCATAAGAGTTGCGGATATTGCCAGGTTAAGATATGTTTCGGTTTTGGTGACCTTGACCCATTTTTCAAAGTCATAGTCTCGTTAGTAGGATATCTTTTAAACCAGAGGAATACTGTCTCAAAGAGCTTTTAAACCCAAAACAACCAACCAATCAACCCAGCCCGATCACCTGTAAAGAGCAACCGTCAACAATGCTTTAGGCAAATTATATGCTATACCGTTGTGTTTATTTAAGGAATGAATTTCATTTTTCTGGTGTTTATCGAAGTATAAACTACATTGGGTCGCGTGCAAAGTAAGTGAACCCTGAATGGGTTCCTGTAAACTTTGCTAGCTACCCAATGTAGCTTATACTTCGATGAGCACCAGAAAAATTAAGTTCACTGCTTATACGAGAGGAGTTCAATAAGTTTGTAGAACTCGGGGGTTTAACTCACAGATTGGAAGATGGTTTCAACATTATTTTTCAATATAATCCCCCTTTACTTCAATGCATTTGGCCCACTTTTCTGTTAAGCAGTCTATGCCTTTGAAATCAAAGTCGTCTGTTTGGTCCTCAAACCAAGCCTCTGTAGCAGCCTTGAGCTCATCATCGTCCCGAAATCTCGTTCCACGCAAGTGGGACTTCAAATTTTCAAACAGATAATAATCACTTGGGGCCAGGTCTGGACTGTTTGGCGGGTGACTTAAATGCTCGAACTTGCACTCACAAATAGCCGCTTGTGCAACTCTGGACTCCATCCTTTGTTGACGATCTTGCATGTTCAGGTTTCTGGGTACCCACCTGGCAGATATTTTTGGCATGCCTAAATGTTCATGGATTATAGTGTAAACACTTCCATTGGAAATACCACATTCTGAAGCAAGTTCGGCAACTTGGATTCGGCGATCGTTTAGCACAAGTTTCTCAACACGGTCGATCATCTCCTGGCTGATGACAACAGCAGGGCGACCTGGCCTTGGGTCATCTTCTAAGGAGTCTAGCCCTATGTTTAAATTCTGCTGACCACTTTGTCACTGTGGAATACTTTGGGATACTATCACCAAACACATCAGCCATTCGCCGATGGATTTCTTTGGCGTTTACATCCTCCTTAGTGAGGAATTTTATGACTGCTCTGAACTCAATATTCTAACTTTCCATTTTTGCCTTTGGGTATAGGTTTTCAAACAAAAAGTAAGGGCCAAAAATGTACGTGTTGACTAAATGGCTGTTATCATTCAACTGATAAAGGTTTACACTGCACAAAAATGAAAAAAGAAATCTTGAATTGTATAGAAAAATATCGAGTTCTACGAACTTATTGAACTCCCTCGTATTTACATGTTTTCTATCTATTAATTGATCGCAAATTTGCGTCTGGGGGCTACAGCTGAAGAGAAAAACATTTATACGCAGTGTTTCTACTAATTCAATACGGAACAGCGTCAACGACGTCATAACGTCGCCTACGTCCAATCAGATTGGAAAAGAACCATGGTTTATTTTGACGTCACTTAACCTCATGTAACGACGAGTGAACCGATGTAGTTATTGAAGTATAAACTAAATTACGTTCTAATGGTTTACCATATGGCTTTTCAATAAATGCATTGAGATTGTAAACATTTGCAATTTGGAATCAGAACGCGGAAAAAACGCCAATGCAAACAAAGGCCGCTATGGGAATCTTTTAAACGTTTATTCGATAAATTCTAGTAGCTCATTTATATAAGAGGTTTGTCTAGTTCTTTCTTTATTTCGTTTTGCTTTTTTTTTTTTTTTTGAAATGTACAGAAATATAATATCATTTTCTCGGTATCTCTGCAGAAACTGAAAGCCGGCAACCCTGATTATATTTTGTAACTGACTTCATCTGCCTGGACCTACAAGAATGCATGTGTAGGACTTACTTGTATATCGTGTCCCCGTATAAAGCCCACTCTATCCCTTCATTTTCTCTCCCCCCCCCCCCTCCCCCACTTTCAGGTTTCAAATGTGAAGTTTCAAAGTGGTTGCTTAAAACTGTTCGCAAAGCACAAGTCCGCAAAGTTGGTTATACAAAGTTGGCATTTTATAATTAGTAGGAGCTTGCAAATTTTAAATAATTTTGTCAAAAATGATTTCTTTTTTCGCATTTGAAAAGGCATATGCACGTTTTCCATACATCTGTTGCAAAGTTTCAAATTTGAAGCTTATAACTCGAAATGGACTAGCCTGTACATCTGTACAAAGTTTCAAATTGGTCGCTGAAATCCAGTGGGAGAAGTTGATCGTATTATGTTTGAAAGAAGCGTAATTTGAAAAAAAAATATATTTTCTCTAGAAAAAAGCATATGCACATCTTTAATATGTCAGTAACATCTGTACAATTTCAAATGACTCAGTGGGGTAAGCGCTGGTCTGATGAATTATCGTTCCCGGGTTCGATTCCCGCTGGTGGCGGAAATCTTTTCAAACGTAAACGGGGTTCCATTACACACAGCCTTTCATTATCACCCTCGCATCGTCCTGATATGACTGAAATACTGTTGAAAAGGACGTACATACACAAGTCATAGATCCATCCATTCATCTAGTTTCAAATAATAGCTAACAAGAAAAATCTTTGAAATATAAAAGAAAATCGGCGCAGATTAAATGGAAGTTTCTAGGTGAAGATTTGACAATAACTTTCATGAATATGACTCAAGTGAGCTATGTTGGTGGGCACCCGCAACCGTAATTTTGACACACGGTAGCGACAATGACCTATCTCCAGATTGAGCTGTCCAATTTGGAATTCCAAAATGGACCGCAGTCAATCTTGAGACTGACTCAAGATTGACCTGATTCCAAAATAGTTACCAACATGATGCAATGTTTGTTTGTGGTTTAGATTTATTAGTTTATTAGAGTCTCATCCTGGTGTACAATATCACATACATATATGAGACGTTCTCAGTTAAGCTGGGCCATTCGCGGACAAAATGGCCATATTTACAAACCATTCCAGAATTCAAGAAAAAATCACGAACATAATGCTCATTATATCTGCTTCAAATCTTTAAAATATTTTCAGATAATAGTTTTAGATTATGGAATACCAACCATGTTTAGAGACATACCATAACAATTAGAAACGGCGCATTTTATGACGTTATTAAGATACGCTGAAAGACGATGTCGCATACGATTTCTTTGACATGCGTAGCATTGCACATTTACTAATCTACTGACATTTGATTATTTTCACTGGTTTCAATTTAAAATGTTTTTCTTTGCTTTTTTGGAAGAAAGGGTTTTCTATGAAGCGCTGCTTAATCAAATGACGTCAATACTTTCAAAACGTAGTCTTAGTGACGTTGTGACGTAAGTTACGTGTGACGTAGGTTACAGTGCACACATTTTAACGTTTTTATATCATTTAATGTTTCAGTGCATGAAATCTAAGCACACCATACTGTAGCTGTTACTAGGCAGGATTTTGCATATGAGTTTCAGAGCGATTGCTTTGCTCAGTTTTAAGAAAAGCCCGTGACGTAAGATTACATTCTTACAGAAAAATGCTGGGGTAATGTATTTTGAAGTCGAGTAAAATGTACAAAATTGAGCAAATTTGCACAAATGATATAAGATATTGAAGAACACATATTTCTTCGTGTGATCTTGTAAGTTTTATGATGCCGGGCCATTTTAGTTAATACATGTATCACGAATTTAACGTTGTGGCGTAGGTTACATAAAATTTGCGACATTTGTTCCCTGTCTCATTTCGTAGCAAAAACTACCCTTTAGATATTGTTTAAGCGCGGAAATATGTAAGAAATCACCTGAATTTAATAATGGAACTCGATTTTCAGCAGTGATTTATCTTTTTAGCCGTGCGGCGTTCATATCTATGCAACGGCAATATTGCGACATTTAAAAACGTCGCAATTTAAACCAGTGTATCATCATTCGAACCAGTGTTAAAAATGTCTAACAAAACGCATGCATGCCTCGGTACTTTTATTTACTTCTTTAGACAGAGGCCAACTTGTCAGAGGGTAAACAGGACCGTTATTTTGTAATTTAAAGAAAGGCAATACGAAGGACAAAATTCATAGCCAATGGCCCAGCTTAACTGAGAACGTCTCATATACATCTTACAAAATAAAAATTCACCAAGCCATTCAATATAGAATTATAAGAGACTATCACAGCAGTACTTATTTACAAGCATCATCATTATAAAATTTACTGAAATATATATACAGTATATCACGCGCTCAACTCAGCAGGGAAGCAATCCGACGGAAGAAACTCGTGGTTTGCCACCACACACACGCAAGGGACCAGAAGACCGATCCTGTGAGCGATCACGTACTGCCTCATCAAGGAACTGATACCAGAGCGTCAAGTACTTCTCTGCGTACCACACCCGCATCTCGAGGAACATTTGCCCAGAGCCGAAAGTAGAAATCAAAAGTACGAGGGGCGTTCGAAAGTTTTGCAAATGACGCAATTTCTCGGTAATCACCACAAAGACAGAACTTCTGATAACAGAAACATATATGAGCAGCCTTTGATTCTTTTTACTTTTGCTGCTTAAAGACAATGCCCAGGCAATGTTATCCTGGAAATATCGTTTTGATCTAGGTTCCATACTGACCCTTGAATACGAATTATCTGTATTTTATGCAGTGGCAAAGTCTCCCTTTCCACTAAAGCTATTATGATTTTGTAATGGAAAGTTTGTATGCATTCAAAACCTTGTATGCAAGAGCATTTACATTGGTCAAAGAAAACCTGTCAATAAATTCAAATTAATGCAAAAAATGAAGCCTCTACAGTCTTTAGAATATGACGTTGCCGTCGATTTCAATAACGTCATTAGTACGAGGGTCATCCAATAAGTCCTGCAAACGGCCAAGTTTCGGACAAATGGTAATTAAAAACGAGTCAAGTAGTTCACATTCCTACATTGCATCTTCCCTTCTTTCAAGTCAACGATTTCCATGATCTTGCAAATGGCGTTGCTAGGCAACTGAAGAATACTACCATAATGGGTGCGGCGGTGGCTTCTAGTTGTCTGTTTAAGATGCCTTAGCTTAGTTCAGAACGCTTGTAAATTTCTGAAAATTGCTGGGAGATACGGAAAATGATACTGAAGTATGTACAAGGTACCAAGGTTTAGATTACCGTCAGTCAAGATATTATTATTGTTCCAAGAAAGATCACCATGTTTTTCGGGCAGCTATAAAAAATCATATAAAATGAGTATATGAAGAAGTGGCTTTCACAGCAGATAAATTGCTTCCTAGACTGCCATTAATTTGTTATCAAATAATAGTTCCGATATGCTGAAATGTAGATACTGAAAACAATATAAGCCTCGAGCCTTGTTTAATATCATTTGCAGCCTTTAGAAACCAGAGGCAAACGTCAAAAACTAGAATGTTGCTAACATTCTGTAATATTCACTTGTTGCCTAGCGACCACAATTGTTTGGAAATGTGAAATGATAACCGTCTCTTATCTGAGTTCTTAAATATAAGGCGATTACTTTTAAACATGCATTCTTGAAATTTGAAAGAATTATAAACATTTATGCAGGAATTTTTTCCCCCTCACCTCTTGTAAAAGACGTCGAATTTGTGCAATTTCACCGCCGGTATCCCTTACACCTTTGTATTTAAAACCCTCCCATTTCTAAGAAAGGAATGTCACATATGTGTATTATATACGTAAGGTATAATTTGATTACCCTATCTCAATTGATAAAGTAGTAATGACGGCTTTTGCAAGACTTCTTGGATGACCCTCGTACTTCGCATTGCTTTGCAAGGAATTAATCGATAACAGTAGCTATCCTTCTATCTTTTGTATGGATATTATAGGCAACGATGGACAACCCATTGACAAAAATTAATTTTGCATTTACAACCAAATTTGACTTAAATGCTTAACCCTGAAAAGATTTAACATATGAATTTATCCCAGTGGTATGACTGAAGCCTAATAAAATGCGTTGTATGTCAAAAAGGAAAAGTGTATTTGTATAATGTTTGGTATCAGTATAAACACAAAATGTAGTGCTTTCAGCATATGCAGAGCATTTGTACCCAGCATGCCCCTAAACAAAGTTATTAGGCCATTTACATTACTTTTCGAACGCCCCTCGTAGATTTACAGTTAAAAAAGAAAGTTTCGAATATCTGCGTCTGTTTTCGATAAAATTTTCCATTGTACATTTACAAACAAAATAAACATTTTGAATTTAACATCTGACAGAGTGCTAGCATCACGCAGTGCAGTACAGCGGGGAAAAGGGAAGATTAAATATTCCTTGACCTTTTATATTATTGGCTTAATTATGACAAATGCGTTATTTGACCAATGAAAACTTGTGACATGTGGAACAAAAGTGAAATCATACTCGGCTGCACCGAGAAAACCCAATGGAAGAAGTTGATTATAAAAACTTGCCATCCTTTATTAACCGGACCCGAAATTTTTAGCCAGACCCGTACAATTTTCAAAGTTTGAAACAATCGTAATTGTGTCAAAATGTGTTATCTCTTGAAAAGGGCAAATGCACAATTTTAATATATCTCTAACATCTGTGAAAAGTTTCTGACTGATAGCTAAAAACCAGTGGAAAAGTTGAATATATTAACTTGCTATCCTGTATTAGTAGCCAGACCCGACAATTTTCAAAGTTCAAAACAACAAATTTTGTCAAAATATATTTTCTGTCCAAAATGTATTTCTAATCTGTCCCTGAACACGCAATGTTGGAAGCGGACCGTCCGCTTCCAACATCGCCTGTTCATGGACAGATGTATTAATACATTAAAATTAAAATCTTAAAATTAAAATCTTAAAGGTGTATAGCAGATCTACATACCTTTGATGGTGATTTGGCTGTTGTTTGCCAAGGAATATTAGAGGCTGTATCCTGCAGTAATATTTTATATCTATTCAATGACGTTCAATGCAAGAGGATCATAATGGTCCTATATCGCTAGTTTGAGATGTCGCAAACTTAGGCAAGGATGATATTGTCAGACACTCCTGCTAAGAATGCCCAACATCCAATGCAGGGGTGGTCGGACAAGGCGACGGTGCTAGACAGATTTCGGTACCAGGGCGTCCTACTAATTTGAATAATAGTGAGAAAATGACCAGCTGTGTTAGAAGCAGTTTCTGGATTTCCTTTTCTTTGTAGGTTTGTTTGATTTTTGTTTTGTTTGTTTGTCTGTTGTTTTTTTTTTTTTTTGTTGTTGATTTTTTACTTTCGTCTGTCTTACTTTCCTCTTTTAGTTTTTCATCTCTATAGGAGACGGTTCGAAACAGGCTGAAAAACTGTCTCAAAGGGCCGATAAATCCAAACCAACCAACCATATAGTGTAAAAGGTAAAGTCACGAGGCAAATACAATTACTCAAAAAGAAGATATTACGATTGTGCAGTCATACGAAGATGCAAAGTAAGTTCCCTGACTCCGATTTTTGTTCATGAGTGTGTTGTTAGTTTCCATAGGCAACCTTATAGCTTTTTATTTTCCAGCAATATGAAGTCAGTCATAATTCATTTCATTCATTTTTTCATTCACACTGTATGGGACGTACACGTCAAAATCACAGGATGTTCTTCTAAGTACTTTGCAGTCTACGGCTCCGGCTGAGGAGAGCCAAAAAGATCACCAGCTCACAAAAATCGTGGTTGGCGTCGCATTATTTATGGGACCTAATGCCATGTGCAAACATATAATTCTCAAATCAGCCTGCGCAAACTGACAAGAATTTTCATTATTCACGTTTTAGATACGCTTGGTTAATAAAGTTTTAGAAGAGTCTAAATATTAGCAGGTGGCATATGAGCATATGACTTTCATTGTCACTCATATCGTTTTGTACATTTTCATGTGACAATGATAAACAAGAGGGCCCTGAACCTGTGTTATAAAAGGTTAAGGGTCAAACTAGGATCATCATTTAAACAAACCCGATAGCTTGCAACAGTCAAGATAGGAGAGGCATAGGTTAAAGGTCAAAGAATGGCCTTGACCTCTATTACTCAAAAATGTTCATGTACTCATTTAGTTGACTGTATTTATCAATTATTGCACCAAAATCTTCTACAAGTTCCATGAACTCTGATGTTTAAGCATTTTCAATATAGGAGGGATGATTGATAAGTTCTGAGCTTCACCATATTTTTAAACCTTTAGAGTGGATTTAAGTAATTTATTTTAAGGCGACGGCTAGTGACAACCGGTTGTCAGCAGCCTCACAGGCTAGAGACAACCGGTTGTCACTAGCCTGTGAGGCTGCTGACAATCGGCTAATAAATTAATACACATTTTAAAGGACAGGAAGCATTGGTTCATTGTAAAAACATCACAAGTAATTCTCAATAGGTTTATGCTTTAAAACAAGCTACATGTAAATCACAACAACAATATATCTGCAAATGAAAAAACAAAATTATGGAGAAGAGATATCTTCTAAAAATAGATTTTCTAAGGGAAGTAACCCAAATCATACTTTGTAAGGGAACTAACTCAAAATACCACAACTTTTCCCTGAAGTTTTATGTGCTAATTCTGTTTGCACAATTGCCTCAATGATTATAGTGAATATAGTAGTTATATTTGTATTCATATTATTAATTTGTAGTTTATTTTTCTTAGTGGATATTATCAGTAAATAAACAAATATGCTTGACTGAACAGTAAGAATATAACTAAAGGGGGCAGAGCATGCAATGATAACTGGAAAATTTATGTAAAACCTTTTTTCCATCAAGGTAAATATATAATTTGTGTGCATGTGATGCATAAATTCTTTTGGCTATTTCTATGAATAACTCAATGACTTTCAGACAATAATAATGTAAATAATAAAAAAAACACAGAAATTTACATTTGATTTGTTTAACAGTTCCTTGCTTTCAACAATCAACTTAAAACTTGATCAGAGTGAAAACAAATATCAACAAATATCATGATATAATAGTAATACCATGAAACTAATATTCTTAAAATATTTTGAGTTTTATTATTTGAAAATAATAGGATTTCTAGTAACTGGTTGTCAGCAGCCTGTGAGGCTAGTGACAACCGGTTGTCAGCAGCCTGTAAGGCTAGTGACAACCGGTTGTCAATAGCCACTTCCTTATCTTAAACATCCATTCTACAGAGCAACAAGCAAACAGATAAACAGAGTCAAATTTCGGGAATTTATCTTAAATATCAATTGGATGACACTTCACCTTCTACAGTTACCCCCCACGAGTGCACTTTATAAGTCTTTGACCGACCATAACTTTAATAGAGTCAAACATTTTGCACATTTTGCAATTGTTTTTGCAAATATATGTCCTACAGCATCCCGGTAATTGATGATATATGCAAACATAAATTTATTCCATTCCAGAATAAAAAGCAAAATTTTAATTTTAATTTTAATATTTTTAGAGTTTCTGCAGATGGTGCATAATCGGAGTTGCATGCTCTGCGTGCACAGAAGTGGATATCTTTTAACTTTTTTACGAAAACATGTAAGATGTCAGTGTTTATTTGTGTGTAAACATTGTTTGGTTTTGCCCACAATGTTCCTAACAAACACGAAATTAGGATATGGGTCTCTAAATTTTTGGGATGCAATATTTAAGGGTTTACGGTAAAGCCACCAGAGGCCAAAATATTTTGTATTTCCATCAAACCATTGACCACTCATTATACTTGCATGTATTAAAGCAAGAACCGTTTACTATAAAACACTTATTTTTGGCGGTTACTGAATTTTGGCGATATTGTCTATCAAGGCAAAGAGCGCTAAAATATAGGTCCGCCAATATTACATAATACTCATACATATGTAGAGCACAACGGAGGCTCATTTGATGAGTATTTTAGAATTTTGTTATACCTTTCCATTAAACTATACATTGTGGCATTTCTAATAGATGCCACAATGTATGGTTAAATAGAAAAATCAGAAAAAATTGTCACAAATTTACATCAGATTTTCTTTATTATCTGGAGCCATGGTACATCTTAACATGCGCCAATATGTCATTGTCTTAAAACCGCGAAATTTTTATACCGCGGATAAAAGTGTTTTACAGTAAATAATGTAGAATGTGAAGAATGATTTTTTTGAAGTAATGCATGGCAAATAGATTGTAATTGTTATTTTAAAAATATGCCACACCTCTTGTGTTTAAGGCGCTGTAAAAAAAGAAACCTTTTGCCAAAATTTTTGCAACTTCCACCGAAAGCAATGACAACTAGTTACTTTCGTGGTAAGCATCTATGCGCAGATTCACTAGAAGTATCTTAGGCTCAGAACTTATCAATCATCCCTGGAAAAAGCACCAGAAAGCAAAAATGACATTGCCGGTCACAAAGTCAGAGTCATTCCAAGGTCCTCATTTAAACAATAATTGTAGTACTTGGGCTATTGGTCAATTTGTTTCTATAGAAAAAGAGTTTCAAATGTTTCTACCATATATGGGTGTGGACAGGTTTTCGTTTCCTTAACCCCTGGATGCTCTGTATGAAAATTGGTTACAATTATACAACAGCGAAATACCAGGTTTCATGGCCATCGGTCAATTGGTTCTGGAGGAAAAAGTTTCTAATGGTTTTTACCATATATGGGCGTGGCGGCCATGTTGATCATGTGACCAGGACTGTTTGAACAAATTTTCGTTCCCGCAAGCCCTGGAGGCTCTATACTAAATTTGGTCACATCGGCCCAGTGATTTCAGGGGATAAGGTTGAAATTGTGGACGGCCGGCGGAGCCTGCCTATTCTTTAAGCTCCCTCGGAGCTTCAGCTCAGGTAAGCTAACAAGCTGGCATCTGGAACAGAATAATGTATTGACTTTTTGTGTTAGATAGTAGGCCTACTTAACTTTACCTGTAGAATGTTAGAAACTAAAAGATCAAATTGACAAATAAATACAGAATCGAAAAAAATAATAATGAAAATAAAATAAAATAAAAGCAAAAACACAACCCAAACAGTTGTTTGATACATAGCCAGTGCAAACGAATATCCATTCTTGTTACTTTCTTATTTTTCATTTCCTTAGGTTTCGAACAGCAAAATCTCGTTCTGAAAATGATGGTTGTCGGGCGGACATCAACATTTCGTTTCCGGACCATATCTCAAAACCATTGAAATAGTTGAGCGGTACTTGATTAAGCTGGTTAAGCTTAAAGAATAGGTTATATATATAGAGGTGAGTGCAGTATTAAGCGATATCAACACAGAAAAACTTACAGATCAAAGCCTAAGTCTGCTTCAGCGCACGTCGGGTTGCCCCTCATATCTAGAACTGGGACCGTATTCATAAAGCCACTTAAGTCGTTGCTATGCTGTTGCTAAGGCTAAGATTCCCTACAACTATGAAATTTGCTCTGGAGGAACAGTCTGTAAGTCTGTAAGACTGTTCCTCCAGAGCAAATTTCATAGTTGTAGGGAATCTCCTTCAAAGAAATTTAGCCTTAGCAATAGCATAGCAACCACTTAAGTCGTTTTATGAATACGGCCCCAGATGTCTAAAAGTAGCTTTTTATATCAAGGAATATAATTTGGACACATTTCCTATTTTAGTTACATTTCAACTCCTTTGATCTTGAACTACTCGTATAGTCCGTTTGCTCCCAAATGCAAACGGCGTGTTGCTCATTTTCTCGAAAACGACAAAACTGTCATTAAATGTCCTAATGATTCTCAAAACAATGCATAATCTGAATTTTGGATGTGTTTGTAAAATATTTTCCATTAACAATAGTGCAAAAAGTCAACAGTTTCACTGAAGGGAGTTGTATGCCTGTTAGAACAGCCAAAATATTATTTGGAAGCAATTGTGGGCGTAAATATGAATGAAATAGTACAAATGTATTCATCTGTTAGCATGCAAAAAACATGGTGTTACTGGTCAGATGATACCATGTTATAAATAAACATTTAACTCTTGTTTAATTTGCCAATGAAAAGTGTATTTAACCAATCTGATAATATTTTGGTGAAACAAACAGTACAAAGATGTAATTGGGATAAAGAATTAATTTATCATGCGAATTGTGTTCTAAGGTCTCATGCTATAATACGTAAATGAGCCGCGACACGAGAAAACCAACAATTTGGTTGTGCGCCCAGCGCAGACTCAGATCAGCCTGGGCATCCGCCCAGTCTGATCAGAGTCTTCGCTGTCCGCAAAAAGGTTGCTTAGATCCTTGACTAGCCTTTGAGCACTTTACAAAGAATCAGGTCAAACTTGACTTGGCGAATGCCCAGGCTGATCTGAGTCTGAGCTGGGCGGACAACCACTTTGTTGGTTTTCTCGTGTCGCGGCTCAAATGTGAACAGGAGATCCGACAGCCTTGATTTACTGCCTCGTAATTCAAGAGACAAAAGTGACACAGTTTAGGTCCTATTTTGTATAGAAACTTTTTATGTAAAGCCCTTCAATTCTGTATAGGATAAAAACTAAGAATGAGCAATTCAAAAACCTGGTATCTCGCCAATTTTGAGAAAATATTGGGATCCCGTTTGCATTTGGCAGCAAACGGGCTATACTGATATCTCAAAGGAACCAGAAAATTTACATTGCGATATCAATAGTTTGGGATGAACTTCGACATAAAGATATCGAGAATTGACTGTATATTGTGCGACAGAGGACTCTTTGACATATGTAAAGAGGTGAACATTTGAAAAATTTGGTTACACCTAAATGTTTACAAAAGGAAATAATTTTTGCGACTTTTGAGTCTTCGCTGTGCGCTTAAAGGGTAGATAAGGGTCTAAGATAGTTCCATGCGGACAGCCACGACTCTGATCAGACGGGGTGAATTTTTTCGTGTCACGGCTCATATGGAAGAAAGTCGTTCTTTTTAGATTCGACCCCATTGCGAGGAAAAGTCGGGTTGGGCGATGGTGCATGGTAGCTTTCAGTGCCGGGGTAAGTGTAGGATGGGGTTTGCCTGAATTGTTATACTCTGGTCTATCCTATCTTACTTTTCTTTCTCCCTCTCGTTGGAAGATAACTCGATACAGTCCGAAATACTGTCTCAAAGAGCCGTTAAATCCTAAATATCCATGTATCGACTAGTTACAAGGACTGAAAGGAAGTCGTTTGAAAATGTTACACTAAGCAAGGAGATGATTGGTTGGTTGATTCAATGGGCGTTTGATTCAGAATTTTAGTCTCAATCGAGCTGTCTCCCAGAGGGAAAGGGCGGTAGAATAGAGAGACAGAAGAGAAGAAATATGCAAATAGTACATCCGCACCTACTGTAAGCACAGTACATGTACTCATCATATCTTAACCCAATATAATAATGAAGTCAGTTTTTTTCTCAGAATTTTAGTCCCTATTGAGCTGTCTTCCAGAGAGAGAGGGGGAGATAGAATACAGAGACAGAAGAGAAGAAATATCCAAATAGAACATCCACACCTTCGGCAAGCACAGTACATGTACTAATCATATCTTAAGCCAATAGAGAAGCCAGTTTATTTTATTTTTTTTTCAGAATTTTAGTCTCTATTGAGGTGTCTTCTAGAGAGAGAGAGAGGTAGAATACAGAGACAGAAGAGAAGAAATATCTAAATAGTACATCCGCACCTACGGCAAGCACAGTTCATGTACTCGTAATATTTTAAGCCAATAATGAAGCCAGTTTGATTTTTTTTCAGAACTTTTGTGTCTATTGAGGTGTCTTCCAGAGGGGGAGAGCGGTAGAATAATTAGACAAAAGAGAAGAAATATCCCAATAGTACATCCGCATCTACTGCAAGCACAGTACATGTACTCGTCATATTTTAAGCCAATATATCAATGATGTCCCAACAAGGCATCATCGCCAGACCTAACGAAATCCTGCCCTTTCTTACAAAAAACAGAAACTTAGGTAGTTTGGCCAAATTTCAAGGTCTTCTGGCTTAGCAACAGTTCTGCAGGGCACAGTGAAAGGAAAAAGAAGAAGGGGTGTAAAGACAGTATTAAGGAGTGTACAGGGATGGATTTTGCAAGCACAACTAGGACAGCTGAAGAAAGGACTAGGTGAAAAGGCATTGTTGTAAAGTCATCTGTGGTGCCCCAACGACCTTGCTAGATTATGGTATAGACAAGACTACAACAGTGTAGTTTGCGCAACTTTCATGTTCCACGTCAGCAGAAGACAGGTAGGTCGTCAGCATGTTGATTTCTTCAAAATATGTCGCAGACAGATATTGATTAATTCAGACATAACTTATATTACCAAATCACAGGAAGCCACAGGTTGGAATAATAAAAGCACAGATCAATTATTAGGAGTTAATGATTCAATGCTACTTTAACGACACTTTAACACTTTCTTTGATCAAATCATGCTTGTTCCAGCCACTGAGGCCGTATTATTACTTTCCCAGTGGCCAAATTTAAATCCATGCTTTAGTTCGTGTAAATGACCGGGATTGGCCAGCTTTAAGCAAGTAGGAGGGGCGTCAAGAAAGTTCTGAATGTTGGCCAATAACTTTAATAAAGGGCATACTGGGGACAAATACTATGCATATATCGAAAGCACTGCATCTTGCTTTTACAGAAATACCAAACACAGTACAAACACACTTTTCCTTATTGAGTTACAACGCATTTTATTAGTCATACCACTGGACTAATTTCATATGTGAAAATGTTTCAATGTGAGTCATTCAAATAAAAAATCGTTGTGATGCGAAAGAAATCTTTGTAACCAGTTTGTCCACTATTGCCTATACAAAAGTAGCGGGGGGCTGCGACACGCGTGGCGCACATGCGACTTTGTAAGTTTTAAAGTGTCGAAGCTGAATTTTGTTGATAGGTTTAAATTGGCCCATGCCAAAGCTGTGGCTGACTATATTTCGAATGATTAGAAACCTGGGTTCGAGGTTATATAAAACTTGAGAATAATCTCAAACTCAAAATAAAGCACACTGATTGGCTGCTTCCATGTGCTCGGCAGCAGCCAATCAGTGTGCTTTATTTTGAGTTTGCGACTGCTAATTTAATAACCTCCGATCTTAGTTTCGTTACGAAATAATTATAAAGGGAAAGGGAGCATTCGCTACTACATAAAATGTGGATTAAAAATTCACGTGACTGTATGGAAACTTAGATTAAAAATATCATTTCCGCGATATTTACAGGACAACATTGCCTGGGAAGTGACTTTAAGTAGCAATGTTAGAAAATAAGAAATAAGATTGCTCATGTATAAATTATGGTCTTCAAAAGTAAAAATTTGTTGTGCCCTTATGGTAAACAATTTTCTTTTAAGAAACGTGCTCTTTATGAATAAATAAATCGCGTTTGCAGATTTGTCTAAGCATGTCATAAATCTATAATATCTTTTTTTTTTCTTTTTTTTTTTTTTGGCTTCTCAGAAGTTCTGCCTTGGTAGTGGTTAGCAAGATATTGCGTCGTCATGTGCAGAACTTTCTGAACGCGACTGTAAGACTATCCGTGATTTTCTTATAAGAAAGTGTAGAAAATTATTTGGTCAGTTAGGTTGGCCCTACTTTGTACACCATCAACTGTTAATATTGCGGTAAAAATACAATGTACAAATGTTCTATATTGTTTTCGCTTTTCCTTGTATTTCATAATTGGGAATCAGGTAAGATAACCAATTTGTCATACACTTGCCTGGAATTCGACAGTGTGTGCAAGTGTATGTATGCATAAGTCAGCCTACCTTTCCGCATTTTATGATATAGGTATATACTAGATCTATAGAAAAGACTATGTGGATTTTAACTTAAAGATTTACGCCCTTGTTTATGATTACAAAATAGTGTCCCTGAAAATATTTTCACGGTAACTAGCCCATTTATACATTGGAAAATAGATATTAAGAGCAATTTATGTGATATTAGTTTTATACCAGAAAATGAAATGTTTTTTAAACGCGGACCGCGATCAAAATCGCCTTATTGCTCTGACGTCACTAGCACGTGCACGAATCAGAACTTAACTTAGATATCATAAGTTGTGGTATCGACTTTCCTATTGACTGACGATAGTGTTCATTTACTTATTAATTTCGATACTATATTTTGATTAACTAGATGGCCGCGGTCTGCATGTCGAGCCAATTGGCGCGTTGACAGAATTGAAAATGCGTTTTCATGAAAGTAGGTCACAGCGACCTAGTTTTGTTGGGGGTGACCTGAAGTGGTCAGGTGCAAGCACTGATGAAGTGTCAATGTTCTTGGGCCAATGAAAAGAAAGATATGGGGCTGACCTCGAAAACTAAATATGTGGTACTTTTTCATGAAAGTAGGTCACAGTGACCTAGTTTTGTTGGAGGTGACCTGGAGTTGTAAGGTGCATGCACTGATGGTGTTTCAATGTTCTGGGACCTATGAAAAGGGAGATATGGGGTTGCGGACGAAAACTAAATATGTGGTACTTTTTTTGTGAAAGTAGGTCAAGGCAACCTAGTTATGTTGGGGGTGACCTGGAGAGCTAAGATGCATGCACTGATGAAGTTTCAATGTTTTGGGGCCTATGAAAAGGGACATACGGGTCTGCAGACGAAAACTATATATGTGGTACTCTTTCGTGAAAGTAGGTCACAGTGACCTAGTTTTGTTGGAGGTGACCTGGAGTGGTACGGTGCATGCACTGATGAAGTTTCAATGCTCTGGGGCCAATGAAAAGAAAGATATGGGGCTGACCTCGAAAACTAAATATGTGGTACTTTTTCATGGAAAAAGGTCACAGTGACCTAGTTTTGTTGGAGGTGACCTGGAGTGGTAAGGTGCATGCACTGATGAAGTTTCAATGTTCTGGGGCCAATGAAAAGAAAGATATGGGGCTGACCTCGAAAACTAAATATGTGGTACTTTTTCATGAAAAAAGGACACAGTGACCTAGTTTTGTTGGAGGTGACCTGGAGTGGTAAGGTGTATGTACTGATGGTGTTTCAATATTCTGGGGCCTATGAAAAGGGAGATATGGGGTTGCAGACGAAAAGTAAATATGTGGTACTTTTTCGTGAAAGTAGGTCACAGTGACCTAGTTTTGTGGGGGCCAATTAGCATCATGGTGGGGCATATTGTGATGAAGTTTCAAGGTCCTAGGGTCTACCAAACTCAAGATATGGCTGTAAACGGACGGACAGACGGACGCACCAACACCAAACGGGCGACTATGTCTCGCTGACCGCAAGCAGGCTCGACAAAAACTACATTTAACTGAACCACTTTTTCTGAATTTTTACTATAGATTTAGATATGATTATATATTATCTAAAGAAATTTATAAGATTGTTTATTTTGGAGCGGGAGTATACTTTTAAATACCTGCAGGTCTCACAGTGGCGCAGGTTCGTAGCAAACATTATTGCATAAATATCGCTGTCACATGCTTTAATAGGCATGTTTCAATGAACACAAAACCATGTATTAACATGGGTTTTCATGCGCCGATAATAACCACAGTGGACTTGACAGAATCGGATCAAGTTCAATAAAAATCCTGTTTTGTTGTACTAGTATATGAATACTAAAATTATATATACTAGTCAAATTAAGTTCCGCCGCATTAACTTTAGCATCTTTTTCTGAAAAGGTACCATGATAATGAATGAACATAAAGAGTCATTGGAGTATTGATATGACATTTTGATATTGCTAGACAGACAGGTTTCAAAATTTTAATGTACACCGACAGTTTGCGCAACTTTCAGTTTTAGCGGGGGTTATTTCTAATTTCCCGAGATTTTCACGAAAAAAAATCGCCTTCTCTTTTATTTTTACTCTCATTTTCTGATCTGTATTTCTTAGACACATTCAATGAATTCCATATGCTTGATACACAAAAGAAAATCGGAATTCTAAACGGTTTTCACGATAACTTCCCATTTCTAAATTTCAACGTTTATGCATAAAAGCCAAACTTTCTAAACTTGCAGTGGCATTGTCATAAACATTTCAAAACTGCATGCATGACACAATTTTGCAATAAACTGATGCATTCTCATTTAAAAATGTTGCAAAGGAACGTATTCACATGTCCAGAAAAGCAAACTAAAATTTGTGACTGATAAGCCCAATATCTGAAAATCAAATTTCCTATAGTTTTGATTCAAAGGGAGGTAATTTACTGTCTCGCAAACTTTAAGATATAATGTTTGCCCTTTTTAACGTTTGTTCAGATTTGATTTAGATGTTTCTAGAATGTAGGGTTTCTCAAAAAATAATTGAGACAAATATAACGGTACTGCGCGTGCGCAGGAAGCGCCTGGTCCCAGTTTCTATGGTTTACTAGTTATACGAGGTAACTCTGTACACGCAAGCAGGAAACTGAGAGGTTCAAACGTTTTCCGTGGACAAATGCTGCTGCAACTAATTAAAAGCAAAATAGTTTGAATTTGTTATATTTAAAATCGTTAATATCATGATTAAATTTGCGGCAGTATTTGTTTTGACGAGTATATGTTATTATACATAACAATTGCAAAATATCCCTTCTAACTATCCACGTCAAAGTATTTTTGAAATTATTCCTTTAAGGGCAGATAACCTATCCAGACTTACAGGAGGGTCTTACGACACTAACAAATCAGGTGCAACAGTATTGGATCATATGATATTATTTTTTGGGAGAGTCCTTCCGAGGCTTTCTGCCAACCTTCCTAGCCTCAATAATTTGGCTACATAAACAGTTGGACCTATTAAGCCCTCAGAGGAGACTTTTATGGCCTTTCAATGATATATTTCACGTGGCCCTGCACCAGCAACTGCTACGTTTGTTAAATAACAAATATACAAGCATGTAAATAATTTTTAACTCAGCAATCCCCTGCGCCCCTATAGCACGGAACTTCTCAAACAGTAAAGACCATAAATCCCTGACTTTGCAAAGTATAGACCCCGATAAGAGCGTAGGGTCTGATCAGGATCAATAAATTTACGGTGATTTTCCGCCTTAACATTAATATATAAATGAAAACAGTGTATAAACACCAATTGGCCAATTCAACGAGTTCTGCTGCATTAATGGTCTGGGTCACATGATCAACATGGCCACCATGCCCATATTTGGTAAAAATCTTTAAAACTCTTCTTCTCCAGAACCAGTTTACCGATGGCCTTGAAACTTGGTATGTAGCATCAAGTACTTGAGTACTATCAAGATTGTTCAAAAGATGTCCTTGGGTTTTTCAATGGCATAGTCAAATATGGGAAAATGTTAGAACACAATATTCCTAGGAAAATTACAAAGATTTACGCCTAAAATCTGGTGTATATACAGTCTTCTTAATGAGTACATAAGAATAAGTGAGTACAAGAGGTCAATGTTATTCTTTGACCCAGGACTCTCATATTTTGACAATTTCAAACATCTCCTGAAAAAGCCACTAGGCAAATTTTAACCAAATTTCATGGAGAGCCTCCAGGGGCTGGCGGAATTTGATAATTTTTTGCAAGGTCAAATTTGCTTTCTGGTGCTTGTTATAATCTGGGAAAATGATGGAATAAAAGAGTTCATGGAACTTGTAGAAAATTTTGGTGCAGAAGTTGGTTTAAACAATATTTTATTAACTATATATTAGTATATATATTACATACATATACTACAATACAATTTCAACAGTAACAGGATTTGACAGTAAGCAAAATGCTTATATATTATATAAAGTCATTTCCTGGTATATAAAGTCATGTCATGTATATAAAGTCATTTCCTGGTATATAAAGTCATTTCCTGGTGCAGAAGTTAATAAAAAAAACAGTAAAAAAATGAGTACTTGAACATTTTTAGCAATAGAGGTCAATGTCATTTTTGAGCTTTAACAAATGTTTCTCATATTTTTGACAGTTGAAACTATCAGGTTTGTTCATATGATGATCCTAGTTTGACCATTGATCTTTTTTTACTCAGGTGAGCGATTCAGGGCTTTATGGCCCTCCTGTTTTTTCTTTAATTATTTTTCTAGCTTATTTTGTTTCAGTTTGTTTGATCTAAATGCTTTGTTTAACTAGTCAAATTCTTTTTAGTTCTTCTCTGCATGTTTTTGTTGTATATAACTTTTAGCTGTGATTTGATTATACTGTCTGTGATTTGTATGCTTTATTTTGAAAATGTCTAAGTTTATTTTTATTTCTATGCATGTACTGGATTATGATGCTCTTGTTTTGATTTTTATTAAAGCCCTACAGGGCTTATGTTTGTATGTTCTATATATTCGACAGAAAATAAATCTTCTATGTCTATGACAAAATTTTAAGGGGACGACATGTTGAAAGGAAAGGGATTGTATGCTGCCTACCACATGTAAATAATGCAAATTGTAACCCAATTACATTTTGAAAGGAAAGGGATTGTATGCTGCCTTATGCCCCAGTCACACACACACATTACGGACTGGGCGGATAGTTGTGGATAAAAATCCACAATAATCCGCAGAATTTGTGGGCGTGGCTTATTTTCTTGATTAATTTACGGATACAGTTACCTATAGATGCGTATGATTAAGGATAAATGCGGATGTCTGCGGTCAGATATTTTTCCTTTGAATCAATACGATGAGAGATGATACGAATATATACGTTCTACTTACCATCCATTACCTTCTGTTACTTCTAGATGCGGAAAGATGTTGTTAATGCTACGGATGGACCATTCGTATATGTCCGGTTTTATTCGTAAAAGTCCGTATCGCATCTGCGGATGGCCCATCCGTTTCTGTCCGGTCTTATTCGTAAAGGTCCGTATCGCATCCGCAGAGTCTGTAACTGTCCGTATCGTATTCATAAGGTCCGCAGGATCCGATTCCAAATTTTGAAAATTTTCAAAATTCAGGCGCGGACGAGTAAACCGTATTGATCCGTAACAAAAGGTAATTGAAGGCATTCATTCGCATTTATCCATATATAATCCGTATCTAATCCGCATCTTATCCGTATCTAATCCGTATATAAACCTATCATTCCGCAGCCCAGCCCCAAGTTGTGGACTGATACGGTTTCGCGCAGATTGTTACCTTCAATTACGGTTAGTTGTGGGTCTCGTTCGGAGTTTTTTACGGACTTTTACCTTCAGATACGTTTCTATACGGATAACTTACACTTCAATACTGATAGATACGTATTGGTGAGGATAATTTCGAACAGCTAATCTGACTAGGGCATTAATCCGTAACAATACGCAGAACGAGACCCGTTACTAACCGTAACAATCCGCATGAAACCGTATTTGTCCACAAATTTTGGGTGGACCGCGGAACGATAGGTCGAGATACGGATTGGATACGGATTAGATGCGGATAAATGCGGATAAATGCCTTCAGTTATGGATCATTATGGTTAACTCGCCCGCTCCTGAATATTTTAACTTTTCAAAATGTGGTGGTATATTCTGCGGACCTTGCGGATACCATACGGATACAATACGGATTCGATATTGAGAGAGACCACGCCCACAAATTATGTGGATTTAAAGTCCGCAACTATCCGCCCTATTCGTAAAGTGTGTGTGTGTGACTGGGGCATAACAGATGTTCACATATCGGTAAATGATGTAAATTGTAACCCACTTGTCGATTTTGCAGATGCTGCGAAGGAGCTGTTATAATGTGTTTGATGACAGACCTCCATTGCCTAATGGATAAGAGCACTGACTTTAAAACATTAGGTCAAGCGTCGGCGGCCAACATGTGAGAAAGCCAAGTTCTGCTCGCGGGAGGTCGGGTGTTTTTTTTCTCCGCGGGAGCTCCTGTTTTCGCCATTTCCGCTTAACGAGTGAAATATTCTTGAAAGGGCTATAAAATCCATATCAAAATAAAATGAGCCGCGACACGAGAAAACCAACAAAGTGGTTGTGCGCCCAACGCAGACTCAGATCAGCCTGGGCATCAGCCCAGTCTGACCAGTCTCTTCGCTAAGCGCCTAAAGGGTAGCTAAGGGACTAAGCTACCTCCCTGCGGACAGTGAAGATTCTGATCAGACTGGGCAGATGCCCATGCTGGACTGAGTCTGTGCTGGGCGCACAACCACTTAGTTGGTTTTCTCGTGTCGCGGCTCATTAATAATGTGTTTGAGAGTGAAAAGAGAGTGGCCTAGACTGACCACCGGCCTTAAGAAAATTATCCAGGGGAATTCGCCATTTTTTTTAACTTTGGGCTACAAGGGACAGACCTAACCAATTTGCCGTCACCTCTCTAATTTCTCCACATAATCACCTTTGAGGCTGATGTACTTTGTCCAAATTGTGTTGAAACCAAAAACCTTTCTGATAGAAAGTAGGGCGGGGGTGGGGTGGGGGGGGGGAGAGAGAAAGGGGGAGGAGGAGGTGGGTGTTCCGGGTATAGGTACTTTATTGTTTATTGAAATTCATCATCAAACTTGCCATTGATCAGAACAGTTAAAGAAAAAAAGATCTTAGATGTGTTTGAAATTTGGTCATTTGGTCAGTTACTTGCCCTCAAGCACTTATATAGCCCAGCTGGTCCATCGAATTACGTCAAACCATCCAAAAACACCTAAACCAACTCCAACCCGGTCCTACTAAAGACAGAAAAGGACTTACACCACCGAAAAGGACCGAAAAGAACTTTCGGGCACCGAAAAGGATTTTATTTGCCATTAAATGCCATATAAAGCATATGTTTTAGAAATTTTGATATCATCATGATATTAATTAGCGCTTGAATAATAATTTTTGTGACCTTTCTGAAATTTTACAAAAAAATTACAGCACCGAAAAGGACCCCACTTACGGTCAGTGGAGAGATGCCATGCACCGAAAAGGACATGGCAAATGCCGAATTTTGGGCACCGAAAAGGCCATTTTTCACTTAATGTTCTAGAAAGTTATGTTTAGAAATAAAATATCTTCCCCTTTATATTTTTCCAAACGTTTTTGTAGCATAAAATGGCATTTAAAAGGTCCTTTTCGGTGCCCGAAAGTTCTTTTCGGTCCTTTTCGGTGGCAAAGTCCTTTTCTGTCTTTAGTAGGACCCCCCCAACCGCCCATAAAACACCCCATACCACCAAAATCAAATCACTCCAAACCAAATTTGGTATTTTGCAGGAACCTACACTGCTTTAGAAATGTTTGTTCATGCTAAAAATGTTTTATTTAGAACAACTGTTTTACATCTGCATCTATACGGAACAATTATCATTACCAAGATGTAGGCTATATTTGTGTATGTGCGCTTTCATGAATCTTAATGGTAATATGGTTTTTCTTATATGTGCATGAAAACACGCGTCCTGGCAAACATATATGCAGACATGAAAGCATATATGTGACTACATATACCACCGGCAGTAAAAAGTTATTTTCATATGGTATCTGCTGATAATAACGTGGTGGTCCACCACGTTATTATCAGCAGATACCATATGTAAATAGCTTCTTTCTGTGTAAAAAGATTGTTTATTTTTTATTTTATGATTTTGAAATCATAAAAGGTATAAACAAAGATTTGCAAGCTATTTTAACCTGAAACAGAATTAAGGAAAGTGGTTTGGGGTGGTTTTTAGGCAGTTTGGGGTGGTTTGGGGTAATTCGATTGACCCATAGTCAGAAACTATCCAGAAAATATAACAAGCCAATACCCATGCCACAATGAACTACATCAAAAACTATGTCCCGTTGGGAAGCCCTGGTAGCTCAGTCAAGTAAACAATGGCCTGGAAGCTAGCGGCCTGGGTTCAAGTCCAACTGAAAGCTATAGTCTTCCAACTGAACCCTTCCATCTGCTACATGACTCTAATGCTTTTAAAAGGGTTCTAAAATGGCAATTTATACATCTATCTGTCCCCTTTACAGGAAGAAAATAATTAGTTGGACAAGGTTTTGGGACCAGTCAACATATTTAAGCTTATATTGTGCTGGTCATCTAGCAGCTAAGAACAGACCGATACCAGCCAGCCCTGAAGTGCCGCTCATCAGAGCTCCAGTGGGTGTATTTATAAAATGACTTAAGTCGTTGCTATGCTGTTGCTAAGGCTGAATTTCTATGAAGGAGATTCCCTACAACTATGAAATTTGCTCTGGAGGAACAGTCTTTTCAAATGCGGTTCTTAGGATAATTCTGAGATAATTTTTCTTACTTCTAAAGAAAGCACATGTTGTGACCCCGATTAGAACCGTCTCAGTGAGATGGTTCTAACAAGGGGTCATAACATAGACAGTTCTCATAAAAGGTCATAACATAATTATTATGTTTTTATGGAGATATATGGAAATTTATCTCTAATTATTCCTGTTACCCCTTCTTATCTGGAGCACTGTGCTGGCTGATATGAGTCATGGCTGACCACAATTGCTGGACACAAGAAAACAGCTGACTACAGGATAGTTATATACTTTACTGTTCGCCACAACAGAGCCACAAAAAGAAAAAACATGCACTCTGCAGAAATGCACATACCTAACAAATAACAAAAATTTTATTTCTTCAGTTATAAGACAGGGTTTATTCCCTTCTTAACAAGCTCAAAATTCTTGATGATAGATCCATCTTATAAAACAATGCCCAAAATCTAGATCCATCTTACGAGATGGATCTAGATTTTTGAGATTGTTTTAGTATCACAGCAGAATTCCATAAGACTGATTTAGATATTTGGGGTCATTCTAGAGTTGGAAAAACACCATCTTATAGCAGAATAAATATGGTAACAGTGTTAAAATCCTAAATAATGAGAAATACCATTTATTTATTTATTCACAATTTCATGGCATCATATACACAAAAGCATACACGAGCTTATGAACTGGATGTAGGCACTGCCTGTGTTTTACCATCTTTTGTCTTATGTCCTTGAGCCAATAGTTTTACACAGGGTTTCTTAAGAGCAATGGGTGAGCACCTTAGTCATTGCCTAAATACCATAATTTTTGGTTATAAGATGGGAATTTATCCTTCCAAAATTATCCCTGATACATAAATCAGTCTAGTGTAATTCAGCTATAAATTGGCGTTTTCTCTTCCAAAACAATGCCAAAGACGTAGTTCAATCTCACAAGATGGATAGAGATCTTTACGACAGTTTAAGAAGGGAAAGACCCACTTATAACCACAGAAATATGGTTATTCCTCAAACCTTGCCTTACTAATTCATGTGCCGACAGAGAAGAGAGTCAGTTCAGAGTCTTCCCTTTTCGCATATGCCACCTACAAATCCTGATGTATATCTATTAGTGATGGTCAGTCTCCAAAGCTGCATAGGCTAATTCGAGTACCTATTTCTTCATTTTTTCCCCTCCACAACAATCTTAAAGTTCTAGATACATCTTGTAAGGTGGATCTAGATCTTTGGGATTGTTTTGGAAGAGAAAACCCCATTAATAGCTGAATTTTACAAGACTGACTTTAACTGACTTATATAATTTGCTGTAATTTTGGGAAGATAAACTCCCATCTTATGACAGGTATGCCTATGGCTTAAGATACCATTTTGCATGATGCCAACAATAACACTCTTCTAAGTTCCAACTTACCAGTCTGTCTACCATAGGATGATATAAGCCCTGACACTACAAAACCCAGTCTGTCTACCATTGGATGATATAAGCCCTGACACTACAAAACCCAGTCTGTCTACCATAGGATGATATAAGCCCTGACACTACAAAACCCAGTCTGTCTACCATTGGATGATATAAGCCCTGACACTACAAAACCCAGTCTGTCTACCATAGGATGATATAAGCCCTGACACTACAAAACCCAGTCTGTCTACTATTGGATGATATAAGCCCTGACACTACAAAACCCAGTCTGTCTACCATAGGATGATATAAGCCCTGACACTACAAAACCCAGTCTGTCTACCATTGGATGATATAAGCCCTGACACTACAAAACCCAGTCTGTCTACCATAGGATGATATAAGCCCTGACACTACAAAACCCAGTCTGTCTACCATTGGATGATATAAGCCTTGACACTACAAAACCCAGTCTGTCTACCATAGGATGATATAAGCCCTGACACTACAAAACCCAGTGTGTCTACCATAGGATGATATACAAAACCCAGTCTGTCTACCATAGGATGATATAAGCCCTGACACTACAAAACCAACAAAGTGGCGTGTGGTCCCAGGGAAGACTCAGATCAGCCTGGGTATCCGCCCAATCTCATCAGTCTTCCATGTCCGCATGGAGCTAGCTTAGACCCATAGCTACCGTTTAAGAGCATGGTGAAGACTCTGATCAGACTGGATGGATGCCCAGGCGGTTCTGAGTCTTCGCTGGGCACACATGCCACTTTGCTGGTTTTGTCGTGTCACGGCTCACCCTTATCATACTGCTCCTTTATAAACACTCTGATATGTGTCTGCACTAATTACTCCAGATTGCTGTCTGTTGTGTTGCTGTTTAATGTCCACGGTAAACAGCTATGGTCATGTCGGGACAGTCAGTTAACCTAACCACACTATTCCTGGGCAGGCTTAGACCTCCTAAGCAGTTAACCAGTACCAAGTGCACTTACTTTCACCAGTAACTGACAACCGCCCTTCTTGAATCAGCGGAAGGAGATTGCTGTCTGAACAGTAAGTGAATTTCTGGGCCCTGTTGTTCAATGCATCGCTAGCTTAAGGAAGTCGTTAGTCAAGCATTCCTTAAGTCGTCTATTATACAAAAAAGCAAGTGTGCTAATATTTTTGGCACTTTTTTGGCATAAAAATGACACTGCTTTTGCATACCATATGTTTGAAATTATATGTCTCATTAACTAACAACATCGTTAGTTTTTAACCACTGGGCCATGTTTGTTATGATCATTGTCATAGTAAGAAAATAACATTCAATTACGGACCGTAGTCCTGAGAATTAGGACATTGCATTCTGCTCCACTACACAAAAGGGAGCCCAGCATAACATTGATTAGCCATTCAGTACAGGTCTAACAGACAATAAACCATTTGTTCATGTAACATATAGGCAAGGATGAATAACTGTGTGATGCATCTGCTGTGGTCATATGTTCATAGATATGTAACATGTATAATGACTGTAGCTGCATTAGTTTGTAAGATACAGAGTTAAACATATGTAAGATACAAAGTTAAACATTTGTAAGAAACAGAGTTAAACGCAATTATTAACATTGGTTAACCTGATCATGGACACCACCAAGGACATTGACACTAACACATACTTGAACTATGATGCTAGGGATATAGCATAAGTGCTCCTTTGAATTCACAAAGATGCACTATAGACTCAAATGCAAAATATGCTACTTAAGCAAAGGATAAACAACAGAAATGTTTAGCTTTCTACTGGTACCAAAATAATTTTAATCACTGAGCAGAAGTGCCAAAAATTAATTTCCAGTAATCTATGGGAAAAATTAATTTTGTGGATTTACTTTTGGCGCCTGACTGCATATCATACTTTTGTCTTGCTTTCAAAGAATATAATCATATAATACTATGCAGTTTCACTAAAACCTTTGTAAACACCTGAGCCCCAAGAAGCCGATTCTCCAAAAACAATATATAACTTTTTAGTTCAATATACAACAAAAATTCTGAGAATTGAGACAGATCGATAGGATTGAGCTAACAGTGCATTCATAAATCAGACTGTTCCTGATCAGGGTCTACCTGGTAGCCATTTGCCATTCCGTCTGCATCTTTTGGACACATTGCTGCATAGTAAAACTGTTCCATTTTAGGACAAATATGGTACTTCTGAGCCGCGACACAACAAAACCAACTAAGTGGCATATGTGCCCTGTGAAGTCTCAAATCAGCCTTGGTATGAGCCCAGTCTTATCATAGTCATTGATTTGTGCTTAAACGGTAGCTAAGGATCTCAGCTATAGGCAGATGCCCAGGCCAATCTGAGTCTTTGCTAGATGCGCATGCAACATTGTTGGTTTGTCATGTCATGGGTCAAATTTCTTTTAGATGTCCCAATTTTTAGATTTTTTATGGTAAGTCACTGACTCCACAACTAGGAGTAAAAGAGGAACCATAACAGTGACTAAGACTTGGTCATTTTACACAACAGGCAACTCTGGGTATCTCAGTCAAAGTTCATCTCAAACTACTGGGCCCAGTTGTTCAAAACTAACAACATCATTAGTTAACGTAACATTAAAATTTCAAACGTTCATATCACAAATATGCCAATATTTTTTGTTGTAAAAATGTGAGAAGCTTTTGCATTGCAAAGCTTCTCACATATTTTCAACATAAAATATCAGTGTATTTGGCTATAAAGTCTTAAAACACTTAACGAGTTGACGTCTTAACGAGCTCATTAGGCTAACGATGCTTTGAACAACTGGGCCCTGGTATCTCAAACTGGTCCCCAAAAATTTACTTTCAGATACCAGTAGTTTGGGATAACAGGTGCTGAAATGTACAGAAAAAAATAGGATATATGTCCAAACTGTATTATTTGATATTTGAGGGTACTTTGAGGTGTCACAACATATGCTTTTATGGAAAAATTACCCCTCAATTATCCCTTCTGCCCCTTCTTGTCTGGAGTGCTGCTGAGTGAAATGCATGTTCCAACAGCCTTTGTGCACATGCAAGTCAAAGTGGTAATTACACAAACATACAGAGCAGCCCAGGGCCCAGTTGGTGAAAGCATCATTAGCTAAATGAAGTGCTTAGTTCACTTGTGGTCCTATTTTTCTCAATCTTCACAAGCCAAGGGTATTAAGTCCACTTTGTTCCTCACATACTCTTGGCTGACAGCCGATTAGTAAATCTGGTGCAGCAAGTTGCTCCCTTTGGCCAGTGTTAATCTAAGACCAATCAGAAGATCCATTGTAAAACACAGATGTCTCACAACTTCGCATAATTGATCAAAACACTGATGAATTGATTAAATCTTGACTGTATACTCTTGTTTTGGTATTAATCTGTTCATGGTAACACACAATATTTTTTTCTATCCAAAAGAGCTCTTGTTATACAAAAAAATGTTTTATTATGAATAATTTGATTGGATGCAATGGAAGTTGCCCACATCCAATGAAATGGCACAGTGAGAAATTCAATTTATGCATAGGTCATTGGCCAGGGGTAAGTAAGGAACAAAGTGGACTTAGTTCCCTTGGCTTGGGAAGATGATGTTGCTCAAGCAAATTGTTCTTTTTATCGGGTAGTACAGCAAATAACCAGTCTGTTTACTTCCTAAATTTCACAAAAAGTGCACATATTCTTTACTTTGATACTTGACTTGCAGCAAAATGTACTCTATGTGATCTTGTAACTCCTGTATATGAGCAACACAGATACAAAGTAAAGCAAATCATTTCAATTAACTTAAACAAAATATCTAAACTGATGGAGTGAAAGTCAATTTAAAGTGTGGAAGAACAATGTTCAGCCATGCGACACGACAAAATCAACAAAATGGCATGTGCCCCCAGCGATGACTCAGATCAGCCTGGATATCTGCCCAGTCTGATCCGAGTCTTTGCTTGCACTTAACGCATAGCTAAGCATCTAAGCTAGCTCCATGCAGACAGGGAAGACTCTGATCAGACTGGGCAGATAGCCAGCCTGATCTGAGTCTTCACTGGGAGCACATGCCACTTTGCTGGTTTTGTTGTGTCACAGCTCGAATTTGAGTGTCCTAAGATGTGTTAAACATTGCTGGTAGCATGTAAAACAGCAAAGACTCTGATCAGACACTCCATATGAAGTCAAATCTGTGTCCACACTGTCTGCTCCGTCATTTCCCTCCCAATTTTAAGTGATTAAAGCATGTTCCATATACTGCAACTTGTGTCATATCTGTCAACTTGTATCAGACTGGCATCGCATGAAATCGGACCACATGCCATGTGTTTACTGTGAATAGAGAATATAATGATGTGTCTTTTGACACAGGGTATAATCGATTCAGCCAATTTTCGCTTCCTGCAGAGACTGTACATCATATTTGGCTTCTGACACTGTCTGCAAACTCTTGCTTCCTGCAGAGACTACTGTCCTCGAGGAATGGCTTCCTGCCGAGACTGTCCGCGTGATTCTGCTTCCTGACGAGAGCCTCCGCAGGAAGCACAATCACGCGGACAGTCTCTGCAGGAAGCCATTTATCATGTACAGAAGTCTCGGCAGGAAGCAAGAGATCGCGGACAGTCTCGGCAGAAGCCAAATATGATGTACAGTCTCTGCAGGAAGAGAAAATTGACGGAATCGATTATACCCTGTGTTTGATACCATATTTATCTGGAAAGACCAGAAACACATAGGAATGGTGAGGCTTGCCCAGCCAGTCCCATGTGTTTCTGGTCAAGCCCGTTAAACTTGATATCAAAAGACATTACATGGGTTTCTATTCATCATGCATCACTGGAGGATTTAAGACATAAAGAACATCAAGCAAATGAAAAGGAAACACAGATTTGGTGACGTCATTTAACCAAATGAACGTTATAAATGGCCAATGTCAGTATGTAACCAATCATCTTCAGAGATCACTGCAAAAGGATTACCTGATGTCATTCACACTAGAGTAGTTCTCAAGTGACATGACATAACATTATGTTATCATGCCCCTGTTATCAGGTGTAGTTTGAGCAGATGCATGATAAATTCTAAAACCAGTCTGCAACTGATCAGAGCCTTCACTTTTCATTGTTTGGATATCACTGGATTCATAGACTGTACATGATGCTAAAAGGTAAGACTCTGATCAGACTGCTGAGATGAACAAACTTTTTGCACGGGCTTCTTTGTTTTCAAGTGTTGTATGCTGTAAGGAATGTTTTCATGAGATACCAATCATCAATTCTTTCTTCAGAGCCTCATAACCAACATAGAACAAACAATCTCTATCAGCTATAAAACAAAAGTAAAAAGACATGAGACAGATTATGGAGATTCTATGCTAAACTTATGATTAATAAGCCAGATGCATGCAGTGATATGTTTTTATATTTTTATGGATAACAAAGTAAGAAAAATAGACCTAAAGCGCATCACTTAAGCACACATCTATCCTTTAATATCTGCACATCTCAACCATTATCTATAATGGACTTCTATGAGCCTATCAACTGTACCGCGGTCATATAAGATAGGGTTTTGAGGATAATGCCGAGATATTTTTTCTTTTTTCTCAAGAAAACAGAAGCTGTGACCACTCATTAGAATCGTTTTGCTCCTAATGACAGACCTCCAGATAAGAAAGGGTAACAGGGATAATTCAGAGGTAATTTCTCTTATTTCTCTATGAAAACATATGTTGTGACCCCTCATTTGAACCGTCTCGGAGAGACGGTTCTAATGAGGGGTCACAGCGTATGTTTCTATGGAAAAATAAGGGAAATTATCCCTAAATTATCCCAGTTACCCCTTCTTATCTGGAGCTCTGTAATGAGGGTCATAATGTATGTTTCTGTGCAGAAATATGAACAATTATCCCAAAAGCAATATAGGTATGTACATATAAATTTAGAGGTACTGCAATATGTATTGTGATATATGTACAATCATTTTTTGTAGCTTTTTCACATGTTATTTTTATACCTGTCAGAAAATAGCTCATGAGCTAATGTTTATTGTTTTATACATCCAAAGTTAAATAAAGATTCTTGCATCTTGTATCTTATCTAGAGTATTGTGTCAAACAGCACACAGTGATGTGGGGCTACAATGTTCCCTCTAAAGAGCTGTTCACATATTTTATGGTTCATTTGGCATGTTACTCACCAACAATTTGATCTAAGTAAGTCATGAGATTGTATAATTAAGATAAATGGGAACATGTTCATGGGAGATAATTTTTAACAAGAAGAAAAATTCTCATTTTATCATGGGCTTCTCTATAAAAAAAAGTATTTGCTCCTTGAGATGGCAAATTATTTCTTTTAAGAGAAGACCCTATTTTGGAGTGACTTTGTCATCAAGGGAAGCAAACAAGACAGTCAAAAAGTTGTTGTTCTTTGTAAAACTGGTGAAAAAAAAGCTGAAAATACTACAATAATAAACAAACTTTCTGTTGTCATGGATATATGAAAGCAAGTTAGCAGATAAGCACTACACTGAGTATTGTCTGGCCAACTGTTAAAATGGTTCTCCTGTACATTAACAAAATGGTGGTCAAAGTGCCAAAAAATAATGTTATGCTGATATTTCAGAGGCAAATTTGGTTCCTTTGTTCATTCTCTTAAATAAATATATATACTGTGGCATTCTCTTACTAAATTGCTACAAAGCGGCGATTCCTAACAAAGGTGTATTTCTAATGACAGCCACATCACATATTGTCATGGAAAAATACCAAATATCTAAGAAATATCACCCAATACCATAAAAATTCTAAGAATTGGGACAGAAAGGTCTGAACAAACAGTATAGAGCCTGATCTCAGACTGCTCCAAAAGGAGCGGTCTGATCAGTGTCTACACTATTTGCCATTCAATCTGCATCTTTTGGATGCATAACTGTATTGTAAAAGCAAAGATCCATTTTTAGGGCACTTATGGTAATTATTTTAGGTGTCCCAATTTTTAAGAATTTTCACGACAGTCTGTCTATAGTTCAATCTCTTGAGGATATCAGTACAGATGAGAATAAGAAGTATGTTAAAACAATTGTCTTTTACCCTATAAAATATTTGAACACACTAAAGGCACACAACACAGACCATAAAATGTTATAAATATTATGGGGTGAACAAATGAAAACTAAGTTAAGAGCTAATGGACGATGACAAACTAGTATGGCCAACTTACAGTCACCGGTGGCCACAGTATTATGTTAATTAGCACAGTTCTGCATGTGGGCATACCATATTTCATCCAATAAATGCCCTCTCTCATATAAATGCCCCTCTTGCCTGTTCTGTCGAAAAAGTGCCCAAATAACAACATGATTGGCTCTCGGTCACCAAAATTGTTAGTTATAGCAGAGCTTTCATCCCAAGAGTGCTGTTCATTGAGACTTGAAAACTCAATGCTCCCGCATGTTTATTAGATGATGTATGGGCACACAGCCAAGTCTTTCCACCATTTGTCAAAGGGACACAACTTTTGTGACTTCCAATTTGCTTCCCTGGCTGATGAAACCCTTCCAAAGAGGGGTCTACTCTTAAAAGAAAGAATTTGCTCTTAGAGGAGCACATTCTTTCCTTTGAGAGTTGACCCCCACTGAGAAGGGAGGCATAAATGACAATGGCAGAGTTGCTTCCTTTGAAAGTGTACCCATACACTCTGAAGAAAACTCTTGGTAATCTCTGTGAAATTTCTAACTGCACTGTCCTGGCTGTAATTTCACTTTCAAGACAAAATAAAGTATTTCTTCTAATAAAGGCTCACCCTCTGATAAATGACCCTTTCACTTTTTTTCTGTGAAAAAGTGGCCAATATCAAGTAAGATAGATTGGTTTTTGCTCAACCAAACGTGTCATTGAATGTCCAGATTTTGTCCTGAAAATGCAGTTAATAGGAAATGTGAACAGCTGATATCAAGTTTTGCAGTTGCTGAAAGCCCTTACTCTGGGTGTGAAGTATTACACTTTAAAAGGTGAAAGTGCATTAGAATGGGGATAACTATTAAACATTGTCATCTGGGAAGGTAAATTGTCAAGGTTAATGGTCATACATTGTGTAATATCGCTATGCTAAAAAGTTGCTGTACAATGGAATTTGCAACAACGATGACGACGATTTTACTTCCCAAATAACCAATTCTGACTGCAGTTATCCCCTTATCAGAACTGCCTTGGTGGCACAATTCTAGTCATGGATCATATGTATGTTTTGCAGAATGACCCATAAGACAAATCAATGTAAAAATTCTATACACTGGAATAATTAGGTCTGAGCAAACAATGCAGACCCAGATCAGACTGCTCCATACGGAGCATTCTGATCAGGGTCTACATTGTTTGCCATTCCATCTGCATCTTTTAGACATAGTGCTGCATCGGAAAAACAAATTGTTCAATTTTAAATCACTGTTACGGCAATTATTTTATGCGTCCCAATACAACCATTAAAATTGAACAAGATTTTCTTTTGAAGCACTATGTCTAAAAGATACAGATGGAATGGCAAACAGTGTAGATCCTGATCAGACTGCTCCAAAAGCAGTCTGAAAAAGGAGCAGTCTGATCTGAGTCTGCATTGTTTGCTCAGACCTAATTATTCCAGTGATTAGAATTTTTGCAGTGATTTGTCCTATGGATCATTCTGTAAAATATACATGACTAGAATCGTGCCACCAAGGCAGTTCTGATAAGGAGATAACCGTGGTCAGAATTGTTATTTTGGAAGTAAAACTGTCGTCATCGTTGTTGCAAATTTCTTTGTACAGCAACTCTTTAGTGTATCTATATTACACAATGTCAGACCATTAAACTTGACAATTTACCATCCCAGACGACAATGATTAATAGAGTTATCCCCAGTTCAATGCACTTTACGGTCTATAGAAATAATCATCAAATCCTCTCCCATCTGGATCTCTGACTGGACTACACAAATAACATCCTAATATCAGTAAAACTCAAGATTGTGTTGGTGTTTTTGGAAGTGGTACAGTTCGGTTCTCTTTCAGAGACAGATTAAACATGGAATATTCTGAGTCCTCGGTGACTTCCTTCTTGATTTCTAAGAAGTCGGGTAATACAAGGTCATCTGTTTTGGCCGTATAGGTTTCTAACAGCACCAAGCCTTTACATCTGTGAAGAAATACCAAAGGTGATCAAGATACAGTCAAATCAGTCTTAAGCAAGCAGCACGGAAGGGTCAAAATTGCCTGCTTAAGATAGGTGCTTGCTTTATACAGGTCATCTTACACTAAAAATGCTACTTGGGTTATGAGAATTTGGCCTTTAGAGACCTGCCTTTGTTTACCCCAATGTGCATAAGTATTGGGACACCTAAAATAATAAATTTTCTATTTGTCCCAAATGGAAAATTCATTATTTCTAGGTGTCCCAAGATATACACACATTACGGTAATAGAAGTGGCCTTTTTTTGACAGGTCTGACTGTACTGCATTCTGACAGAAATGTCTAAATAAGCAATGTAAACCAAAATCAGTGCCCAGTTGCTCAAAGCATTGTTAGCTTAATGAAATCTTTAGGAAAGGATTTGTTAAGTTCTCTAGTACACACAAGAAATCCGCAATATGTTATGTCCCACCTGCACTGCACTGCCACAGTAGCAGAGTTCATGGTGAGAAGAAAATGTATGCAAGGTTTGATAAATTTATGTCTGAAAGAGAATTGGGCTGTAAGGATCAATCTGACACAAATTTGGTCAAAATCTGTCCAGCAGCTCTTGAGATATTGTCATTTTCATGTTTTTTTTGCTATTTTTAGTAAATGGTGGATGGCAGTGATCTTGGATGGTAAATTTGCAAAAAGATTGAAAAAGCTTCATGCAAGGATCATTCTGACACATTGTTGGTCCAAATCCATTCAGGGGTTCTTGAAATAATGTCTTTTTCATGTTTTTGCTATTTTTAGTAATGGCAGCAGGTGGTCATCTTGGATGGTTCAGTTGCATAAATTTGAAAGAAGTCCATTCAAGTATCATTCTGGTTAAATTTTAACCAAATCCATAGAGTGTTTTTTTAGATCCTGGCATTTGAGCAAAATTTGGACTCATTAACAGAAAGTAGATCACTGTGACCCGATTCCCCTATAGATTTTGTTTTATTTCGATAATTTTGAAAGCCAATGTCCCATTAATGTTCCCTGCAAAATTAACGCCAAATTTTCCTGGTGGCTCTGGAAGAAGTTGATTTTGTTGTTTGTGCTTGTTTTAGTAACAGTGGCCATCTTGGATTCTTCACCTGACTGAATTTTATCATTCTGAAGTCGTGCAGTCTGGTCATGCTCCACGTGAAATTTGAGAACTATAGATGCAGTGGTTTCTGAGAAATAGTTTGAAACATATGTAATGCCAGGGTCATTGTAAATGTAAACAGATGATGAATGGAATGACAGATGGACAGAAAACCGGACGCCTACATCGCACCTTGCTAAAGCAGGTGTGACAATAAAATCAAGCATGTAAAATACCGTCTAATGGAACATTTTCACATCGCCAAATTTTCGCAGATTTGTCCCAAAAATGTGAGGCTTAATTTTCGCAGTTTTTAATTTTGCAGATGTAAATATCCACGAAAGTAAAAACTGTGTTTCTCTTGTAAAACATTGGCTAGCCTGAAAAAAACAAGACATACAAGGAGAGAGAAACGTAAAGAAACTGTAATCAATTTGTTATTAATACATTTGTTTACATAGTATCAGCTCCTTTTAAGTATGGGAGGATACCCATCCTTTTTTTGCCAAAAAAAACAACAACAAAAAAAACTTAAGATAGACTTCAGTACAAATCAATGTTTAGTACACAGAAACAGTCAACTGAAATATGTGAGCAATTGATAGAATGTTCAGGATAAAAGTAAACAGAACTCACAGTCAATTAAGACTAATTCAGTTGTACTTGCATAATCAGGTACAAGTGACTGTTAATCAAGCGAAAAAAAGTGACAGCCTGTTCAAATTGTAATCACCTGCTAATTACATGTATCAGCTTACATGATTGAGAAGAAAATAATAGCTCTATAGCTACCTACTTTAAGCTTTTGTGGGGCGCTTTGAATATCGCAAACCATATGGTTGGGCGATTCAGTTTTCTTATTACTGTTTTGTACATATATTTTGCAGAGTTTAATTTTCGCGGCTCGCTACTGACCGCAAAATTCCATGAAAATTAGGTGACATGAATATTTCCCATTATACGGTATGTTTGCTGAAAATAAAAGAATACATGGCAAACAGTCTAGATCCAGATGAGCCGCCTCATCTAGATCTATGCTGCTTGCCAATTCAACCATTTTCGTTTTTGGCGATTTAAGGGTTAAATAAGAATTGATCAAAAACATTACCTTTCTGGACAAGGGTCAGTATAAATGTCCATTTGAAAGTATTGGTTCTTCCAGAGAAAACATCTTCTCTGTTTATGAATTGGTTCATGATTAAAATCTTGTTGGTTTAATAAAATCTGAAAAAAGGCAAAAAGTGAAACATGTAAAACGATCAACAAGGGTCTATTTCTCATGGGCACTCATGTTTTTTACTATACTCGCTTTCAACACTGGGACACGACACTCTAAATATTCACTGATTATACAGTGTTCCAGATAAGAAACGGTATTGGGAATAATCAAGAGAGTTTTCAGTACTTCTCTATGAAAACATATGTTGTGACCCCTTGCCAAGACTTTCATGAGGGGTCACAACAATTTCATTAAGAAATAAGACAAATTACCTCTGAATTATCCTCTACACCCACCTCATCTGCAGCTCTCATTGATGGGTCAAATGGTATGTCCCAAATTAGAAAACAGAAGAGTCCATTACAGCAATAGCCAAGAACAGAAATTACTTAGGTGTACCACTGATAGGTATATACTGTATCTATTCAGCTATAAAACATTTTTTTATTTTATCCCCAGTATGACCCCAAATATTTATATCAGTCTTATAAAATTCTGCTATGAGAACCTTCTAAAACAATTCCCAAATCCATCCCAAACTAGAAAGTGTGTTTGTGAAACACTATGCCCCAAACCATATGCTTGCCACTAAAGGTGTAAAACTTTAGATGTCTAGCATAACTTGCTGATTTTGTCACAGAATTTGCCCAAAAGTTAATCAGGTGATCTACGCCTTAGCCCCTAGCAGTATGCCAGTTTATGAGCATCCATGCTCAAACAGTATTCCCAGGATTTTGGGAACAAACTTTCATGTAATTTTTTGAAAAAGGGGCATAATTCTGTAAATACATGGCAGGCAGAAAAGATGAAACATACGGGTCTGCTCATTTTTCTATAATCTACCCATTTTATAAATATCAAGGCCCCAACAGTTATTGTTCTTGAGAAATGGACCACCCATAATTATGTTTTAAGCAGATGAGAAAAGAGGAATAACTCTGTCCATAATGAATGTGTCGTAACGCAATCAGCATCAGAATGATCAGCACCATAAATACTAATAGTATACCAAAAATTAGGGTTCTAGGTCAAACGGTTTAAAAGTTGGAAAATGCCAAATTCAATAAAGGGGCATTATTCAATCATTTTTTCACGGAATTTGCCCAAAAGTTAATCAGGTGATCTACACCTTAGCCCCTAGCAGTACGCCAAATATGAGCATCCTAGCTCAAAGGGTATTCTCAGGATTTTGGGAACAAACTTTTATGTAATTTTTTGAAAAAGGGGCATTATTCTGTACGTACATGGCAGATGGAAAAGAAAAAAAATATGGGTCTGCTCCTTTTTTATGGTCTATCCATCTTATAAATATCAAGGCCTCAGCAGTTATTGTTCTTGAGAAATAGACCACCCATAATTATGTTTTATACAGATGAGAAAAGGGGAATAACTCTCTCCATAATGAATGCGTCATAACGCAACCAGCATCAGAACGATCAGCACCATAAATACTAATAGTATACCAAAAATTAGGGTTCTAGGTCAAACGGTTAAAAAGTTAGAAAAATGCCAAATTCAATAAAGGGGCATAATTCAGTCATTTTTGCACGGAATTTGCCCAAAAGTTAATCAGGTGATCTACACCTTAGCCCCTAGCAGTATGCTAAATATGAGCATCCGAGCTCAAACGGTATTCTCAGGATTTTGGGAACAAACTTTCATGTAATTTTTTGAAAAAAAGGGCATAATTCTGTAAGTACATGGCAGACGGAAAAGAAAAAAAATATGGGTGTGCTCATTTTTTATGGTCTATCCATTTTATAACTATCAAGGCCCCAGCAGTTATTGTTCTTGAGAAATAGACCACCCATAATTATGTTTTATACAGATGAGAAAAGGGGAATACTTCTGTCCATAATGAATGCATCATAATGCAATCAGCATCAGAATGATTAGCACCTCAAATACTAATAGTATACCAAAACTTAGGGTTCTAGGTCAAACATTTAAAAAGTTGGAAAAATGCCAAATTCAATAAAGGGGCATAATTCAGTCATTTTTTTCACGGAATTTCCCCAAAAGTTAATCAGGTGATCTACGCCTTAGCCCCTAGCAGTATGCTAAATATGAGCATCCTAGCTCAAACGGTATTTTCAGGATTTTAGGAACAAACTTTCATGTAATTTTTTGAAAAAGGGGCATAACTCTGTAAGTTCATGGCAGACGGAAAAGAAAAAAAATATGGGTGCGCTCATTTTTTATGGTCTATCCATTTTATAAATATCAAGGCCTCAGCAGTTATTGTTCTTGAGAAATAGACCACCCATAATTATGTTTTATACAGATGAGAAAAGGGGAATAACTCTCTCCATAATGAATGCGTCATAACGCAACCAGCATCAGAATGATCAGCACCATAAATACTAATAGTATACCAAAAATTAGGGTTCTAGGTCAAACGGTTCAAAAGTTGGAAAAATGCCAAATTCAATAAAGGGGCATTATTCAGTCATTTTTTCACGGAATTTCCCCAAAAGTTAATCAGGTGATCTACACCTTAGCCCCTAGCAGTATGCCAAATATGAGCATCCTAGCTCAAAGGGTATTCTCAGGATTTTGGGAACAAACTTTTATGTAATTTTTTGAAAAAGGGGCGTAATTCTGTAAGTAGATAGAAGACGGAAAAGAAAAAAAATATGGGTCTGCTCATTTTTTATGGTCTATCCATTTTATAATTATCAAGCAGTTATTGTTCTTGAGAAATAGACCACCCATAATTATGTTTTATACAGATGAAAAAAGGGGCATAACTCTGCAAGTACAAGGCTGATGGACAAGAAAAAAAATATGTGTCCTCTAGTTTTTGATAGTCTACCCACCTATGAAATATCAAGGCCCCAGCAGTTACGGTTCTTGAGAAAATGAGGCGTTACGTACGTACGGACGGACGGTCAGGCTCAAACCAATATGCCCCCTCAACTTCTTCGAAGTTGGGGGCATAAAAACTGATTTAGATTTTTGGGATTGCTTTGGAAGGGAAAAAAATGTCTTATAACTGAAGAAACCATAACCACTTTTGCACTAGTTTTGTCAAACCATCAAATTTATGAAGTTTGTAAATAGAGGATCTTACATGAGTGCTCATGTATTATTGTATTAAACGAGTTGGCTTGTTTTTCATGCATGGCTTTATTACACTCTCAGATGCAATGTCATATGATAAAAGTAAATCTGTCAGAAATATTTGCTGACTTAATACAGTACCTCATAATCTTTAACATTTATAGCCATTCTCAACTCAACACTCTGTTTGTTGATTTCTGGCCGTCGTATAGTGTGAGTATATGTCCATTTACCATCTTGCCCACGTTTTCGTAGTCTTGCCTGCATCTTTCTGCTAGGCGTCACCAAGTACACATGGTATACTGTAAAATCTTGGAATTGGGGGAATAACTGCAAATTTAAATAGGTAGTATACAAGATAGGCAACTATCCATGAGTCACTTTTTAAATACAAAAATTTCTAACTATTGATTATATTTCATGTTACAAATAGAAGTTTTCTAATGCCATATCATAATCACTATATTGAATGCGAGCTCAGAAGTTACTACACCCTCAGATAAACAAATTTAGTTCAATTTAATGGTAAAAGGTGTATATTACCACACCTTCAGATAATCATATTATTAAGGGGATAACTGTACACAAAATTGACATTGGAGAATGTAAATAGCCGGTTTTATGTTCAAAATTTGGTTTTACAGTGATTTTAGGACCATAAAACGGACGTTTTAACTCCCCAAATGACAATTTTCAATAGTTATCCCCATTCAAATGCACTTTTTCACATTTTCACTCTTCAAAGTGTGCTACATGTAACTTGCAAGCACTTTAAACCTAAAATCAAAGGTCAGCCAGTGACATTTCAAAATGACTGGGTTTCAGACAGTCTATCACGGGATATACTGTCACAATTTTTTATGATATCCAATCAGACAGTGTGTTGCCTTCTTACGTGCATTAGAGTTCACTTCAATGGTTGAAGGTGTATCATACACATATTATTATATATTACTTCTGTGATTTGACCTGTGCTCGATCACTGGGTATTTTCAGGATATTAAAGTGTCTTTCTGCCATTTTATCCAAAGTAGACTACTTTTATGACTTCCTACTTGCTTCCCAAGATGACTATGCCCTGTCTATCAAAATAGGGGTCTACTCTTAAAGAACAGAATCTGCATCTAAGACAGCAAATACTTTCTTTTACAAGCTGACTCCTACTGAGAAGGGAGGTAAAAATAATATGGCACAGTTGCATTCCAATGTATCAATTTATCTTAAGCTACCGCTCAACCATTCATGTCTTGCCTGTGCAAAACAGTGTAGACCCAAATCAGACTGCTCCTCATCAGAAAACTGGAATGTGCCTAAAATTTGGGACACCTAAAATAATTAATTTTCCATCTGGGACAAATGGAAAATTAATTATTTAAGGTGTCCCAATACCTATGTACATTACAGTATTGACTGTTTTCTCAGAAGGAAGCAAATTCTTTCCTTATTGAGTAGCTCCCCTCTCCCCTCCCCAACCCTGGAACATGCACACACAACATAAAGAAGGCAAACATTTCAACATCAGAGTGACCTCCCATGGGGGTATTCCAAATAATTATCTTACCTCAACAGGGGGTACACCAGCAACAAGGAATTTACGTTTTCTGCTGTTGGGGGCCAGCCGATCTGCTGCATCAATTCCAAGTCTATGGCACACTGACTGTATCAATGGAAAATATTGTGAAAACTATTATTTGTTTCAAAGGGCATCAACATACAACTATTTTTGTGCCTTTCTGTGAAACAATACATCCAGAGCCCTAGATAAGAGGGAGTATTTGGTGATAATTAGGGATAATTTTTGTTAATTCTGGATAAAAACATACGTTGTGACCCCTCATCTGAACCGTCTCGTTGAGACGGTTCAGATGAGGGGTCACAACATATGGTTTTGATGAGAAATTAAGAAAATTATCCCTCAATTATCATCAAATACCCCTCTTATCTAGAGCTCTGTGTGAAACACTACATCAGGTCAGCCACAGAAATGAGAGGGCTACTGATAAGCCGCAGAATGCCAAGTCTAGCATGTCTGTCCAGTGTCACAAGCTAAACCTGAAAACTCAATGAAAACTGCCACTGGGAAAGTAATCCCTACATCTTGCTTCTGCTAGGATTTGGTGACTAGTGCAAGCCAAATTGACTATTGCACTACTATATTACAATTGCAGAAATTCCTATTGTGATACTATTACAATTGCAGGTTGCTATTGCAATGCATTGTGATAACTACTGGGGGCAGCATTTTATCCAGAAATTCTGCTATTCTGTATAAAAATCTGGTTTGTTCACATAAATTCACGACCGAAAAGCATTACTTTATGACTGTCATTTTGCAATGTGCACAACATGACTAAATACAAGAATATATTGTATTTTTCATTCATTGGGATCCATCAAAACTAAAACATGTGCATTCCCATTATTCTTTTAAAAAGACTTCTTTCAAGAAATACATGTAAAGTCTAGAAGCTACTGAAACTACTACGATATTGGAAACACTATTTCCAATAGTACTGACCACAGGCGCTTGAAGTTTAGACTGCAAGGGTTGGGGGTAAAAAGGGTAACCGAACCGAACCGAACCGAACCACCGGATTATACCGGACGGTGCTTACGGAAATTTCCGATGGTTGCGGTACCGGCTTTTACCGCCGTCACCGAACCGAACCAGTGAATGCGATATATACTGCCTATTTCAGTATTTCTTTAATTAATTACTTACGTTCCTATATGTGACAGTGTCTGGCATTCTGAGCCTTATGGAGCGAAAATCGGAAATTTTGTTTTTGACATTTTCGTATTTATAAGTGTTTCCAGAATAGATTTTGAAAAGCACAAAGAAACATCGCTGAGGTTTACTGCAAAAGCAAACGAAATTCAAACCTACCCGGTTTTTTGTTTTCGTTTCACTGATTGGATACAATTTACGTAGTAGCTGGATAAACCTTTATAATTCTGGTTCGTGACATTTCTTTTCAAAGATCTATAATGCGAATACGTATTCTTAAAAGAGTGTAGATGAAGAAAATTAAACACGCCGATAAAAATTTTGAATCACTTTTTTCAGGCGACGCTTTGAAATTTATTAGTCAGTGCATGGAAATACAATTAACTTTACGTGCAAATTTTATGACGTCACTTTCATTTCACGTTTCGTGACGTCAACGTCGCTCCTCCACAAGGCTCAAAATCGCAGGCACTGTCACATATTATACCTTCTTATGTATAATTCAAAATATCTGGATAGGTTGATAATTAAATAATGAAATATAATCTTTGAAAACGACATGCCGCCGGGATGTTTATATACATATGTATTCTGGAACCTGCTCCTGCCAAAACTGTTTATAATTCTATATTTTTCTGATTTAGTTAATTATTGTTTATGATTTAATCTATTAATTCAAGGTATTATTTCATTTATTGTATCTGGTTTATTTCTTGGCGATGGGGGTTGGGTGTAATATAAGTCAGTGATTTTGGGTGATTTACAACTGACCTCCAAACAGTGAATTATTACTCAACAATTCACTGCTAGAGCTGATCTATTTCTTAAACATTTTGCTAACTCCACCGCCGTGGACGCCGCCGCCAACGCCAACGCCGGGGGTAGTACAATAGCTCTTCCTGAACTTCATTCAGTCGAGCTAAAAAGCAGGAGTTGCGAGTATTTTTTTTACTATCATTTAAAAATAACACACACACACACACACACACACGCACGCGCGCATGTACGCATGCATCTCATCGGTTAAACCTTTCAAAGCTTCGGGGTCTATATATAGCGACTCTGAAGACGTTAAATACAGAAACGCGCGCCTGACGCACTTAATTTGGTAAAGGTACGTTTATATATCAGGAATAGCAGTAGATTACAGTGTTTTGTAATAGGGATGATTATTTAGGGATAAGTTTCCATATTTCTCCATAAAAACATATGTTGTGACCCCCATTCATTAAAGCTGTCTCGCTGAGACGATCTAATGAGGGATCACAACATAGGTTTTCATTCAGAAATAAGGAAAAAAATATCTCAGATTTACATCAAAACCCCGCCTTAATTATCTGTACTCCTTATAAATTGTGTAATAACAGAACAGTTTGAGTATCTCTCCACCGTAACCCTTCCACGATAAGTGTGTGCAGCCTCCATTTAACATGCTGACTCTTTTATCTTTTCCGGTATCTATCAGCCGCTGAAAGCCCCCCCCCCCCCCCCCCCCCCCCCAAAAAAAAAAACTTTTCTCTCAAAAATACTGGTAAAAACATTAGTACCTCTCAACCGCTTTCTTAACTCCGCCCCCCCCCCCCCCCCCCCAAACACACACACACACACACACAAGAAAACGAATATATTCAACATGGGACTCAGTGCTTCAGATCGTTACATGTCACTTGTCCTGGCCAAACTGACTGGACTGTTGCCTTTAAAACAGATCATACTTCCCACACTGCCTACAATCAGCATTGCAATGCGCTCAATCAATCCGGAGTGATGTACATGTATTCTTAAAATAATAATTATAATAATAATAATAATTTAATTCATAAATTAAATGCACAAAATGATTAGCTAAGTTAAAAAGAAATGGGGAAAAGTGTTTTGACTAAAAAAAGTCCAACATTGGGCTGCCCCTGGCCATTTTTTAACGTTTTCAAAGATTGTTTCGTTATTTAACTATCCAGATACATTGAATTATACATAAGAAGGTATAATATAGGAACGTAAGTAATTAATTAAAGAAATACTGAAATAGGCAGTATATATCGCATTCAGTGGTTCGGTTCGGTGACGGCGGTAAAAGCCAGTACCGCAACAATCGGAAATTTCCGTGGGCACCGTCCGGTATAATCCGGTGGTTCGGTTCGGTTCGGTTCGGTTACCCTTTTTACCCCCAACCGACTGCAAGACTCTTCAAAATGTCAAAACTCGGAAAGACCATATGTCATTAAAAATATACAGTATTATTGTACAGTGTTGTATTGGGCACTTTGGATGACAAGGTTTAGAAACGTTTCTAAGCTAGAACTTCAAGCTCCTGTGGTACTGACATTGCAGCTTTCCTTATCTGTAGTGACTATTGCAAATGTTACTTATGCGATATATCTATAGTCCAATGTATTGTTACACCCCTAGTTGTAGGCTACACCAAACAAGCTTAAAATTCTTGTATAGTTAACCATATCGCATGAAGTCATCCAGGTACTTTACTGATCAAGATTTTAAATTCTGGGGTAATTTAAACAGCCATTACATTTTCTGCAATGCCCTTCATAATGTTCTTGGCTACATGCAAAGACAACTAAATATTGACTTTCTGTGCAAAATATAAGATGGCTGTAGTCTCAAAATAGACATCTTTTCTATACAGTCTACAGAGTATATTAAAACATGAGCCGCGACATAACAAAAGAAAGTGGCATGTGCGCCCAGCTATGACTCAGATCAGCCTGGGCATCCACCCTGTCTAATCACAGTCATAGCTGTCCACAGCTTCTAGCTTAGACCCTTAACTTCCCCTAAAGGGCACATCATAGACTCTGATCAGACTGGGCAGATGCCCAGGCTGATCTGAGTCTTCACTGGGAGCACAGGCCTCTTTGTTGGTTTTGTTGTTATGCGGCCCAGTCACCTTTTTTGTACAGAGTTCAATGTTGAGTTCTGATGAAAATTCTACGATAATTTTACTCACTTTCCAAAAACCCAATCAAGTTGAGACAGTTCAACTGAGGAGCCACAACACCAGAGGGCCAATGGCCCTATATCGCTCACCTGAGCACTGAGGTTATGTTGGAAAAACTAAGTTGCCACAGCAACAAAATAACATGCACAACAGCAATAAAACACATCATTTATGTAGCGGATATCACAAACATTTATGCAAAAAATAAGCTTTATCCCCCCTTAATGGCTTCTGAGAAGAAGATCTTTGGCAAAAAAAAAAAAAAAAAAAATGAAAAAATTGAAAATTTGGCCCTTCAATTGCAACGGCAACCAATCAAAATCAGGTCTTTGGGCAAAATTCTTATAGCTGATAGAGGACTACTCTAGGAACATTTCTGTAAAGCTTTTGTCAAAATATCTGCCGTAACACAGAAATAAATACCAAATGTCCACTTTCCCCATTGTAAGTCTATGGAAACCTTAAGTTGCCATAGCAACCAGTTCACATGGGCAATGATAATATGAAATATACTTTAGGTAGAGGCTAATGTTATTAATATGTATGCAAAGTATCAGCTTCATCCTCCTCATGGCTTCACTTTCCCTATTATAAGTCAATGGAAACTATAAGTTGACATAGCAACCAAAGTTCTTATTGGGTTGGAAGAAAATACAAAATTCATGTAGAGGCTTCTGTCATCAACATGTTTGCACAATATCAGCTTCATCCCTCATATGGCTTCTGAGCAGAAGATTTTTTTTTTTTTTTCTTTTTTTTTTTTTTCGAAAATTTACCCTATATTTTGCCATGGCAACCAATCAAATTCAGCGATTTGGAGAAAATTCATATGAAATATAGAGGACTATTCAAGAAACATTTCTGTAGAAAGAAAATCTAAATAAAAGCCGTGAGACAGCAAAAATTGCCAATTTCCATTTTCCCCATTATAAGTCAATGGAAACTCTTAGTTGCCATAGCAACCAAACTGCTGGAGTAATTGCCATGAAAAATAGTATTTTTATAGAGGCTAGTACTAAGATTCTTTCTGTAAAGTTTGAGCTTTATTGGCCACACAGTTTATGCAGAGATGATTTTTTAATATATTTCCATTTTTAACTATTCGGTTGCAATGGCAACCAGAAAAATCGCCCAATTTGTATAAATTTAACAAGGCTGGTTAAAGACTACTCCAGGTACATTTCTATAAAAGTTTTGTCAAAATCTCCGCAGTGGCATAGCAATAAATGCAAATTTTCTATTTTGCCATTATAAGTCAATGGCAACTTTAAGTTCCCATAGCAACCAAACTGCTAGAGCAATTTCCAAGAAAAACAGTACTTTTATAGAGGGCAGTGCCAAGATCCTTTCTGTGAAGATTGAGCTTTATTGGTTGCATAGTTTCTGAGGAGATGATTTTTGAATATTTTTTCTATTTTTAACCATTCGGTTGCCATGGCAACCAGCCAAATTGTGCAATTGACAAAACTTTCATGTGGTTGATGGAGGACTTCTCAAGGAACATTTCTGTAAAAGTTTTGTCAAAATATCTGCAGTGACATAGCAATAAATGCAAATTTTCAATTTTTCCCATACAAGTCAATGGAAACTTTAAGTTGCCATAGCAACCAAAGTTTCGAAGCAATTTGGATAAAAAACAGTATTATTGGTTCCCCCTGCCTATAGATGCTATATATGAAATTTAGTTACAATGGGCCTTGTAGTTTCAGAGGAGATGTCGTTTGAAAATGTTGACGGACGACGTACGACGGACAACGGACGACGGACGACGGATGCCTGCCTATACTATAAGCTCACCTGTGAGCCTTCGGCTCAGGTGAGCTAACAAGAGGGCCATGAGGCCCTGAACCGCTCACCTGAGTATGGTGGCCATGTAGGTCATGTGACCTAGACTGCTTGATAAATTTTTGTTCCATCAGCCCCTGGAGGCTGTGTATGAAATTTGGTTACAATTAGCCCTGTGGCTTTTGAGGAGGCATCTTAAATTGTCAAAATATGAGAGACATGGGTCAGAGGTCAAAGGATGACCTTGACCTCTTGTGCCCGCAAATCTTCCATGTACTACCTAAGACGACTGTTTATACCAATTTTTATGCCAAAATCTTCTAAACTTGCCATGAACTCTTATGTTCTACCATTTTCCCATACTTCACCTTGCCTTAAAAAAGCTCAAGGTCAGCCCAAGGTCATCATTTAAACAATATTGATAGTACTAAAGTACCTGATGCTATATACCAAGTTTCAAGGCCATCGATCACTTGGTTCTTGAGAAGGAGATTTGTAAAGGTTTTTGCCATATATGGGCATGGCGGCCATGTTGGTCATGTGACCAAGACTGTTTGAACAAATTTTTCGTTCCCTCAGCCCCTAGAGACTCTGTATGAAATTTGGTTACAATTGGCGAAGTGGCTTTTGAGCAGATGTGTAAAATTGTCACAATATGAGAGACCAGGGTCTAAGATCAAAGAATGACCTTGACCTCTTGTACATAAATTTTCATGTACTCATTAAGATGACTGTATATGCCAATTTTCAGGTCTAAATCTTCGACAGTTTCCAAGAAATCTTATGTTCTAGCATTTTCCCATATAAAAGCTACAAAAAGGAAATTTGACCTTACCGTAAAAAAAGGTCAAGGTCAACCCAAGGTCATAATTTGAACAATCTTGGTAGAACTTGGGGTACCTGATGCTACATACCAAGTTTCAAGGCCATCGGCTTATTGATTCTGGAGAAGAAGATTTTTCTAGGTTTTTACCATATATGGGCGTGGCGGCCATGTTGATCATGTGACTAGGACCCTTTGAACAAATTTTCATTCCCTCAGCCCCTTGAGGCCCCATATGAAATTTGGTTACAATTGGCCATGTGGCTTTTGAGGAGATGTGTGAAATTGTCAAAATATGAGAGACCAGGGTCAAAGGTCAAACAATGACCTTGACCTCTTGTACGCATTAATTTTCATGTATTCATTAAGGTGAGTGTATATACCAATTTTCAGGTCAAAATCTTCTACAGTTTCCAAGAAATCTTATGTTCTGGCATTTTCCCATATAAAGGCCAGAGAAAGCAAATTTGACCTTACCGTAAAAAAGGTCAAGGTCAACCCAAGGTCATAATTTGAACAATCTTGGTAGTATTCGCGTACCCAATGCTACATACCAAGTTTCAAGGCCATCAGCTAATTGGTTCTGGAGAAGAAGATTTTTTAAGGTTTTTACCATATATGGGCATGGCGGCCATGTTGGTCATGTGACCCAGTCCGTTTGAACAAATTTTTGTTCCTCTGCCCCCTAGAGGCTCTGTATGAAATTTGGTTACAATTGGCCCAGTGGCTTTTGAGCAGATGTGTGAAATTGTCAAAATATGAGAGACCAGGGTCTAAGGTCAAAGAATGACCTTGACCTCTTGTACGCATAAATTTTCATGTACTCATTCAGATGACTGTATACACCAATTTTCAGGTCTAAATCTTCAACAGTTTCCAAGAAATCTTATATTCTAGCACTTTCCCATATAAAAGCTACAGAATGCAAATTTGACCTTACCGTAAAAAAGGTCAAGGTCAACCCAAGGTCATAATTTGAACAATCTTGGTAGTACTCGCATACCCGATGCTACATACCAAGTTTCAAGGCCGTCGGCCAATTGGTTCTGGAGAAGAAGATTTTTTTAGGTTTTTACCATATATGGGCGTGGCGGCCATGTTGGTCATGTGACCATGACCGTTTGAACAACTTTTCGTTCCTAAGTCCCCTAGAGGCTACATATGAAATTTGGTTACAGTTGGCCCAGCGGTTTCAGAGGAGAAGTTGTTTGAAATTGTGGACGGACGGACAGACGGACGGACAGACGGACGGACGGACGACGGACGACGGACGCCGGAGCCTTACCATCCTATAAGCTCCCCCGGAGCCGCTGGCTCAGGTGAGCTAAAAATGTATACTGAGACTGAGAAAACATCTAAAAACTTTCAGCCTTATCTACATCAAGTTTGGTCACAACACTAAGCTAGAAAACCTACATTAATCATCTTGGTGACCTTGGCTTCAAAATCTGTACCATTATCTATAACATCATAGTAGGGATGTCCAACCCAGGCCTGCAATATAACAAGATATACCAAATTTATTCGGATATAAGATGGGCGTTTATTCTTCCAAAATACCACAAATACATAAATCAGCCTTGAGTAATCCAGCAATAAAACAGGATTTCCTCTACCCAGACAATCTCAAAGATCTAGATCTGTCTTGTAAGACAGATCTAGATCTGTCTTGTAAGACAGATCTAGATCTTTCAGATTGTTTTGGAAGGGAAAAATCCTGTCTTATAGCAGAATTATGAATATGCTGGGCCTAAATTAAAACTTTTTTGTTTGCCGTTTCCTACCTACCCAGCAATTTACCCCCCTACCCAAAAAATTTTATGGCCTCAGAATTAGGATTTTTTTTTTTTTTTTTTTTGCTTTTCATTTCTGCCTACTGATCAAAATGCCTATATTTTATGTTTCATCTCCAACTCTTGTATAAATGATGATTTCTGCATCTTTGTCTGACACTTTTTGACTAAAAACTATTAGAAAAAGCTTGTAATCTGGGTATCCAATACAACTTGTTCATTAGACATTAGCATTATGCATATGCAAAAAAAAATATACCTACCTATCCAACTCTAAAACCTCCCAGAAGGAAGCAGCAAACCAAATATTTTTTAAGCATGGCCTTACAGATAAAATCTCAGTATACGGACAGACATGCCTGTAAAAACAGAACAGATCCAGAGCAGACTCTACTCTAGGAATTGCCTGAGCCACAGGTTTTTCTGGCCACGGGTCAAACCCATGACAGGTTGTTTTTTTTTATGGCATACCTCTTGATTTAGAAGTTCTGTTTGTAAACCAAGATGAAAGCCAAATTAAGATAACTGCAGGCACCTTTCAACAGAAACTGAGAAAAATAAAGGCATAACTATCGTACATGCCATAACAACCTGTGTATGACCGGCAAACTGCTCCTGTTTTGAACAGTCAGACTCTGCATATGGTCTCTCTAACCCGAGGCATTCAAAACACTACTTGGCCAATTCTGTGAATCAGGCCTCGGATTTATGTAAGGCATAGATGTTTGTTTCAAAATGCAATATTTTGTTCCCTAGAACAAATATAGGTCCACGAAGTAGCTCTCTAAGTTCACAAACGATCATCAATTCCTGGCCAGCGACCTTTTCAGCTATTACACAGACATTCATTTGTTGCTTTTCTGCTGGCAAAACATAATAGTCATTTAGTGATGCCAAGACAGAAAATATATTTGTTTCTTTTTTATTATCATTTACTCGGTGTGGCAATCACGGCCATCTTTGTTTATGTTGTTATTCCTACCAACAGTCATGTGATTTAAGTAGCCTCACAATATACATGCAAGATCCTATTCATGGAATTAGCTGAGGAATTCCAATTGTAGTTAAGAGCATGCACAGGTCTAATTAGGATGTACTATACCCATATATGTCTAGAGAATTGACCTGACGCGAAAATTGATTGACAATTGTGACTGACCAGTGAAAATGACATAACGGTGACACATACCTTAGACAAACAAACACACGTGCTTTGGATCCCGTATGAAATGCATCAAACACGTGTATTTGTTTGTCCTGGATTTTTGGAGGGGCGGAGCGATAGTGCATTTCGCGTAAGGTCAATTCTTATATGGTTATAAATTGGATGAGTCCATTCATCAGATTAGGGATGTCTGGTTTATTTATCATATTAGGGATGTCTGGTTTATTTATCATATTCTACAGAAACTTTCATAAATTTCAAGCAAACAGAGTAGATCCAGATCAGACGCTGTATTCTGCAGCATCTGATCTGGGTCTATACTCTTTGCCTATGTCTTATTTATGGGATGCTAAGAATTACCTAAAAATATTAAGAACAATGACCATAAACACTACCTGAGCAGTAATCTCATCTAAATGCATTGCCACTCCTAAATCTTCACTTCTGGTCTTGTGACCATGACAAGTATAAAAGTCTTCTGCACCATTCGCAGCAGACACCATATGTATAATCTGGTTGTATCTATTGTCACGTAGATCTACTTCATTCCAATGGTTTTCTTTCCTCATTTTTTCCCAGTCTTCCCTCGGCAGGTCTAAATTAACAGAAATAAACAGAAGTTGAAGGTCAAACTCAAGGTCATGTGAAACTAGGGCACAGCAGACACCATGTGAATACTCCAGTGCTCCAGATAATAGGGGTTAACAAAGATATTTTTGGGGTAATTTTTCTTACTTGTCAATGAAAGCATATGTTGTGACCCCTCATTATATAGAACCATCTCATTGAGACAACTCTAATGAGGGATCACAACAAAAATTTTATGGAGAATTATGGAAAATTGTCCCTAACTTATCCCTGTTACCCCTTCTTATCTGGAGCACTGAAAATCTCACTATCTGTTGATACAGGCTGTCACAATGTTCTGCTTTATTCCAGCAATGTCATAAAGTATTGGCCGTAAGCATGACAACCTAGTCTCCATGTCAATGAAAACTGACAAAGACATAATGCTGTACTACTATGCATGGTAAATAGCGTAAGTTTTTCTTTGCTTCCCAAAGGTGAGGTAAAAACTTGTAATAGAAATGCTTGCAATTTTTCCAAAATGGTAAAGACTCAATTTCTTGGATAGATCACAACAGATATTTCAATGCTTTAGATCTGGGATTAAATTGAGTCAGTTCCTGAGAATTTTCCGATTTACTTTTTTGTACTCACAAGCTGAAGCATCCATGATCCCTCTGTCACAGATTATGAGACAATTCTTCTGTGCACGCTGAGCGAGGTCAAAATAGGAATTCTCTATCTGCATCATGGTCTTAATCAGGTTCTCTTGAAATCTGTATGCTGGAAAATAATATATAGTAAAGCCTCATTATAAAGCCGCAGGGCTGGAAAATTCCACTCGTCCACTAAGCATAACGAGTAGCTTATGCTGGGGGACAAGTGAAATTTTTTACTGTTCTAATTCAAATTATTGAAATCACCATTTCTTAGTCTTCACGAAACTCCTTCAGACCACCTGACAATTCTGGTAAAAATTCATTCAGTCTGGTAAAAATATTTAAAATTTTCCAGCACATTTTAATCAGTTTACCAGATTCTGCCCTATAGATTCTCACAAGCTTTCGTGAACTCTGAATTTTCTGTGGTTTCGTTGGACAAATGACGATTTCAAGGATTTTCCAGTCCTGATGCTTTTCATTATAATGCCATTTTCTGATTTACCATAATGCTATCATGTAATGAGCTCATGGCTCCCACTGAGAGTAAACTACAAAAGAATATAAGGCAAATGAGAATTAAACAGTCTAGACCCTGATCAGTCTGCTCCTTGAGGAGCAGTCTGATCTGGGTCTGCACTGTTTAATGCTCATTTGCCTTATATTCCTTTGTAGGTTCAGCCCCAATAAAACACAATATTCACTTATAACGCTATGCCTTTCTATAAAGCCCATAGCGTAATCAAGCGATAAATGACTTGGAACTTTCATAACATTGTCCTGCTGTTTCAACAGTAAAGCATAGCATGATAAATGGATAATTGACTTGGCACTTTTATGTCCCTTTTCAACAATATATTTTTTCAGTCATATCAGAATGATGGGAGGGTGGATATACAGGGCTCTGTGCAATCAAGCACCATTTTAGGCTTCTCCAATGGAACTGTTTCAAAGGGGCATATAAAAATTGCTGAGACTGAGAAAACTTTAAAAGTTTTGAATGCTCCATTGTGCAGCATTTAATAAATGCCAATCCCAACTTCCATGATCATTCTAACAAATGTGCATATAAATGTGAATACATCCACATGACTTTTTAAATGTGGCACAGCCTAAGAATCTAATTACACTTTTCTTTGCCTTTTTTTTTTCCTTATGTTGGGATTACTACATCCTTGTTTTCTTTTCATTGAAACCATGTCTCCATCAGCATAAAATACATGTAATCTACCATATTAATCCTCTTAAACGTCCTGTGGTTGTTGCGTTTTGCGTACAGGGGACGTTATTTATAGCATAAAGTCCAGTAAATCAGCCTCTGCAAAACTATCTACGATAAACAATATAAAGGTGATGGGCATACTTTCAGAGGAAGTAACTCTACTAATTTTGCCTCCCTTCTCAGTAGGGGTCAACTCTTAAAGGAAAGAATTTGCTCCTCTAAGAGCAAATTCTTTCCTTAAAGAGTAGACCCCAGTTCAAAGAGCTAGCTCATCCAGAGAAGTAAACAGGAATTTATACAAGTTAATATAACATTATTGCTGGAAAAGAGGCAGGGGGCATTTATTAGAGCAGGGGCATTTATTAGAATTAATATGGTATATGACATAATTAATGCTATTTTCCTGTACAATATGCTCATATCTGATATGTCTGATCCTTGTTAATACTGCCATTTCAGACCACGTATCAGGAAAGGAATAAAGCTTATATTTCCTTCACATAATACTTGCAGCTTTATCTTGATATTTTCTGACATAAAAAGCAATAAATAATCCATTCTGCGGTAAAAGAATGCTTTCAGGACATGCAATTAGCAAAGACTAAAACCAGACCACACTTCCGTGCAATCTGGTCAGAGCCATGGCTGTCTGCACAAAGCATCCATGGACATATACATATATGTTTGCTGATCTGAGTCGAAGTGTTTGCTAATACCCTAAGAATAATTTTCTCACGCAGCCGCTCAAATCTGATCATCTTCCTGAAGAAAATCAATGTTAACCACATTAAACTTGCAGTTGTGTCTGCGTCTTCCTCATATATAAGCCCCATCATCAGATAGTCTGTCGTGTAATGCTGTTGTCAGGCAAATATGCTTACTGCGCATGCTCAAGTTAACTTAACTGCCTGTACATATGAGCAGCGAAACAACAAAACGTACAAAGCGGCATGTGTGCCCAGCGAAGTCTCAGATCAGCCTGGACATCTGCCCAGTCTGATCAGACTCTTCGCTGTCCATATAGAGGTAGCTTTAGACCTTTAGCTACCCTTGAAAAGCACAGTAAAGACTTAGATCAGACCGGGCGTTGCCCAGGCTGATCTGTGTCTTCGTCGGGCGCTCATGCCACTTTTGTCAGTTTTGTCATGTTGCGGCTCATATGCAGTCTAGTTATGGCATGCACAGCTTTCCTAGAAAACAACCAGAAGTTTTGGAAAATGATAATAACGTGATTCCAACACATTATAATTTGAGGCCCATGTTTTTCTGCTGTTGTTTCAAAGGGACAACTCTCGTGGTTTTCTGCTTGCTTTTCTGGTAAACAGGGTCTACTGTAATGACCCTAAATTTTCGGACAGACAGGTCTGAGCAAACATTGTAGATCAAGATCAAACTGCTCCCGAACGAGCAGTTTGATCAGGGTCTATAACATTTGCCATTCACTATGCATTATTCGGATGCATCACTGTGTGTAAAATCGACTTTCTACAAACTGTCCGACTTTAGAGTCTCCGAAATTTTAGGGCCATTACAGTACTCCTACAGATAAGGATATGGAGCAAGAGGAGAAAATTCTTTCCTTAAAGGATTGGCTCCTTTTCTCTCTCAACAAATTCTGCCTTTTAAGGCTGACTTGCCATTGGAAAGGAGAGCAAAAAAGAAAATGGCATAGTTGTATCACATGAGTGTGTAGCCGAGTACCTTAATCTCCCGAACTATGGGGTTTTCTTGTGGTATTCAGTAACTACTACTTTGGATGGTACTCTAATACTTTGAACATACTTACCACACCTGGTGAACTATGTTTTCAAGGATGTTACAAAACAAAAAAAGAGTCAGAGTTACCAAACGACTTGGTCATCAGGTCATCTGGTAGCTATGACTCTTTTTTCATTTTGTAACAGCTCTTTTTCATTTCGTAACAGCCCTTGTATATACATAGTTAACCAAGGGTGCTCACCTTGCTCTTGTGTAAGTTCTGAAAACTTTATTCCACCACTGAAACAGACAAACCATACATCTGTAAGGGAAATACCCTAAAAACTTGTATACTAGAACAGGGTAAACATTATCTGCACTGGAGCCTTCATTTGGACAATTACTTGAAGTAAAGAGATAGTTCATACTGCAGGGCTCTGCCTAGAGGGCGATTTGGGGGAAATAGTCTCCCTAAGCTTACTGACTTCTCCCTATTTTGAGCTGAGGGACAAGTGAAAATGTATGGAACATATAGGGAAATACGTAGTTTGGACCAAAACTTCGATACTATGATAATTTAGCTACAAGAAGCTTGAGAGGTTATCCCTTAGCAATGAATCTATAGAATGCAAGTGATAAAGTAGAAAATTGGCCGCAATACAAGTTAACTTTATTGTATTCTTGGACTTTGTTGAAGCTGTAGGTTAGAGGCGATTTTGACAGCTTTTTCCTTTTGTCTAGTGATTGCTTGTACAGGTGAGCTTCAGAGCTATTAACTTTTGTTAGGTGACCTGTACTGTTTAGTGACAGCTCTTCCTAAGTGTAATGTACTCTCTGATTATTGCTTGTATTAGGCGAGATGCTTGTAATATGTGAGATGAAGTGTCAGGACAAGTTTTATACCTCATGCCTTTGCAATGCTGGGAGGGGCCCTGCAGCTTAGCGCGCCAAAATATGGGAGTAAATACTGGAAAATAGTTGGACCCGCATTTAGCAAAACGAAACGGCGAATAATGATCGAGTACAACTTGTTATTGATCTGTACTCTTAGGTGACAACTCCTGGTAGCTGAACTGAACTCACGGGTAATTGCTTTACTTGTATAGGGTGAAATAAAGTGTTCAAAATAAGCTATATAGATCATGCATTAGAGACGCTGGCGAGAGTCTTGCAGCAGGGTGTGCCAAATGTAGGAGTACCGGAAAATAGTTGGACCCTATTTCAGCAAAAGGAAACGGTGTACAATCTAATACGAATTCCTAACTGAATATAGTTATAACCAGTAAAAATACTGTCCAAATCTTCTTTAATTCAGCTTTGAGATTTGTTTTCTCTTACAACACAATCCAGATTCTTCTTGTTCCACAGATCTAGATGTTTTTGGGGTAGTTTTGGAAGGTAAATTTGAAAATTTTGTCTTTAAGACACCAATGATGCCTCTGTGCAGCATCTGTTTCAGAGACATGTACATCCCCAATATGAACAAACCCTATATCAAGTCCATGTAGGTATCCAGTCTGCTTAACTCTCAAAATAACTAGGGTCAAAATACTATATTTTGAGCAAATTACTTTATTTTTCACAGCTAACATCTTACATAATTATGTCTAGAATGTATATGAAGGAAGGGGACACAGATTCATCGTGAGAGGTATTCAGACTTTTAAAGTGAAAGCTATTAACCTGAGAGAAGATCTATTAATGTACTGTATTACTCCTATTAAAAGCCCCAGGGGCATTGCATTTTGCAAAGGGGGGGGGGGGGGGGGGGGGGTACTTTGAGCCTAGAGTGTAGTGAATCAGCCACTGCCAAAATAACTTTAATAAGCAATATAAAGGTGATAGGTATACTTTCAGAGGGAGCAGCTATACAGTTTTTGCTTCTCTCCTCAGTAGGGGACAATTCTTAAAGGAAAGAATATGCTCCTGTAGAAACAAATCCTTTCCTTTAAGAGTTCTTTAGGAGCAAATTCTTTCCTATACGAGTAGACCGCATTTCAAAGAACCACCTTATCCAGAGGAGCAAACAGAAACTCATGTAAGTTAATAACATTATTTTTCGGGAGAGGCAGGGGGCATTTAAATGAGCAGGGGCATTTATTAGGATTAATATGGTATTGTTATATTTCTTCCAATAAATGTCTCGGGGGGGGGGAGGGGGATGTCCAAATCAGAAGCTCTAACAAGCCATGGAATGATATGTATTCACCTGTCTGCACAAAGCTTATGCCGCTGCCGACAATCCAGGGTTCAAGGTTATAAAACTTTAGAATATTCTCAAACTCAAAATAAAGCACACTGATTGGCTGCTTCAGAGCATATGCTCGGATTCAGCCAATCAGTGTGCTTTATTTTGAGTTTGAGAATGTACTCAAGTTTTATAACCTCGGGCCAGGAAAGTAATGTATGTCTGGCTTCTGCTAGTCATAGGTAAGACAAATATGGCATTTTATTTATAAAATTTGGGCAATACTGTCACTGTGTGTGTAACATTTTCAAAATGGCATGAAATACTTGCAGCAGACTTGCTTCCTAATAACCACACATTACAAAGAATCATTATACAGTAGGACAGAACAGACTTGGGACCATGAAAATTAGTTCCAGCCAAGGGTAGTTCTAGCCGTCCAGGGTTAGTTTCTATATAAAGTGACCTCTAGGGACCAAGGAAGGAGTTCTTGCCTGGCAGGGCTAATGAGCCATCAGGGTTAGAGCCAATGAAGTTCTACTGTATTTAGAAAGAAACAGAATTTAAAGTTTAAGCATCAGAGAAAAGCTTTTTATAGTCTTACAAGAATGGAGAAACTTTGTAAGTGAAAACTGAAAGATTCTACAGCGTTTCCAGCACTTAAAAACAAGCAATGAAAGAGATAAACCAGTATAAATATGTGCGCTTACAATCATATGCCTCAGAAATTCCCATGATGGGCTTTATTGCAGCATGTGTGCTAATTAGGTTCAATATGGTAAACAACAAATTATGATGGTCTAAAGCCAACTTGGGTGGAATTTTGGCCACTTTTTCACAGAGAAAAGTGATGGGGTTATGACTTTTTATCAGAAAGGGGGCATTTATTGGAAGAAAAACAGTACTTTGGTTAGATTTGTCAGGCAGTAGGTCATAACAGGCTTCTAACCAGAAGGTTAAATTATGTATTCAGTAAACTACAACCCTTGACTAGTTGACTTTAAAAGCTTTGTGAAAACTTTAAAACCTCATCTAAGCATAACAGCCTGTATTATTATACCTAATAATCATCTGCCGCTAATTGCCATCCAAACAACATATTGTCAGTTAATTGATCTATGCTTAATTGATGGTGACCTATACATGATGGCAGGCCAGATTGGCTGATCAAGAAGATAGCTTATAATGACTTTAACAGATCAGCCAGGTTGTAAATCAGGTAAATGTGGTGATATCATTCTTGCCAGGAAACGCAAACTTCAGCACAAAATATTTCTGACTATGCAAGATCTACACTGATGAGGAAAGTAGATCTATAACCCTTTTAAGATAGGCCATCCATTTTGGGGACATATGCAAACATCCAGGCAGTTTAGATATCTGGCGTCATTCTAGAGAGGGGAAATCCCAGTTTTATAGCTAGATAAATATGGTAAGATTGTTATGACGTGGCCCAGTAAAAAAATAAACAAAAGTCATCAAGCCCTCAAAATACTGGTAGAAATGTCATAGCAAAGATAATATAGAACAGACAAACATCAACAATATTTACTGCGTTTTCCTTAAAGCAAAAACAGCACTTATAGGGGATTGTGCTTTTACTCACAAAATGATGCATTTAGGCTGCTTTTCAGCATTTAAAACTGTGCCAAAATCTCTTAGTCAAGCTATAGTTGTGCTGTGACATGACAAAACCAATAAAGTGGCATGTGTGCCCAGCTAAGACTCAGATCAACCTGGGCATCCGCCCATTCTGATCAGAGTCTTGGCTGTCCACATGGAGTGTAGACCCTTAGCTATCCCTCAAGTGCACAGCAAAGACTTTGATCAGACTCTGTTGATGGCCAGGCTGATGTGAGTCTGCTTGGGGCTTATGCCAATTTGTTAGTTTTGTCGAGTTATGGCTCAGTTGTGTTAGTGTCTGAATACCATGCGGTACTACAGTAAAAGACAATATGAGCTAAAGTAGCCAATTCAATTAGAAAAAGGCCTACAATCTCATCATCAAATTAGTTCACAGCTTTCTACAGATCAATATGAGAGCATGGTTAGGATAGTAAATGAAGGCTTAATGTAGGAAACGGAGCATAAAATAGTCGGCAAATATGTGTATGTCTCTGCTGTTTCTGAATTTACGGTAAATAGGTACATTCTCAGGGGTGGCAACTCTGCCATTTTCTTTTTTGCCTCCCTTCCCAATAAGGATAAAATCTGACAGGAAAGAATTTGCTCCTATAAGAGCTAATTACTGTGTGCACAGCAATTTTAGCGGGTTGAAATTTTTGCGGTAAAGGGTAAAAACAATAAACATTAATTTTCGTGATTTTTAATTTTTGCAGTTAGCAACATGCGGGAAAAGCAAAACGACTTCTTTTTCACTTGAGCCAGTACGCCGCAGGTTAAAGAAAGAACTGGCTCAAGTGAAAAGTACCAGTAATTACTGAAGCAAACTGAAACAAAATATATGAAAACTGTGTTTACAGAAGATACTTTGTAAGAAACAGGAAATTATTTCCTGATTTTTAATATTCGCTGTTTCTAAGTGACTGCAAAAACGCGAAAAATGGAAAATTGCGAAAATTTTCTTGTATATGGTATTTCATTTAAGAGTAGACCTCTTTGTAGAAGGGTTTCATCATCCATTTTATTTGCCATTTCATCTCCACCTGTTGGACGTATTGCTGCATTGCAATACCAAACTGTTCCATTTTTAGGAAAAATACGGTAATAATTTCAGGTGTCTGAATTTTAAAATTTTTAATGTAATCTGGTAGCCTTTAACATCACTAAAATTATAAATTTAGCAAAAATCATGTATTTCACAACAAGTTCACTCCTCTATTGATTTTTTCAATAATATTGAAATAAAATGAAGAAATTTCAATATACATGTACATAAACATGTCACAAGCGACATCCTGTAATCACCTGAATTTGTGAATAAACTACATTGTATAATTTGTATTAAAGCAGAATTTGTATGTAAAGGCCAAGTTCCTATGCCACCCAGCAAGGATTAAGCTACCTGTTTCAGGTTGTAGGTTCAGATCAGACTAGTTGGTGCTTGTGTGGAAAAATTACCTGGGAAATGATTGACAGCTCCCAGCTGTCAATCATTTCCTAGGTAATTTTTCTTCACAAGCACCAACAATCAGATCAGTGATTGGAATTCTATGGCCTTCTGGAGATGTTCACTCTTTGGAATCTAGAGGATTACTGAGATTGGGCCCTGAGGTTATAAAACTTGAGAATAATCTCAAACTCAAAATAAAGCACACTGATTGGCTGCTTCTGAGCATGTGCTCGGAGGCAGCCAATCAGTGTGCTCTATTTTGAGTTTGAGATTATACTCAAGTTTTATAACCTCAGACCCAGTTCATTCTGTTGTTGTTGTTTGTCCATCACTACCTTACCTAAGATTTTGACCCATTGAGTATTTACCCACTAACTTTTCATTTAACTGGGTATTTCAATTTTGAAGTGGGTATTTGAAATTTGGAAGAGATATTGAACTGGGTAGCCACAGATTTCAGATTAGGTATTTTTGGATGAGATACTGCTTTTTCAACAGCATTTGAACCATACTGGCATTTGAGGTAACAATGTTTTAAACATCATCATCAGGACTGTGCCACCCTCTTTATTGATATCAAGAATGGATACTTAATTTTCCAAGACTTTATAGTCTTTTCTTACACCTTTTCCCACGAATGAGCGCTACACTTTCACTTTCCATAAGAGCTATTTAAAGACTGATGATGCCACAAAGAATGCAACATCACATGAGTAGAATGTCACTCACCATGAGTGATGGATCAAACTTTGAGAGGCTTCGATAGACAGTTATTTTGTTGCACTGAGCTTTGCAACTAGAAAAAGTTTTTGACAAAAACAGATCCCCCCACCCTCCCACCTGCGCTTTCCTAGCATTATCATTTCCCCTAAATGTTGCCAAATTAAGACCTCCTGTGACCTTGAAAATAGGGTCAAGGTCACCAAACTTAGTAACTTTTGCACCTCCTGATTTTACACTTGTCTATGTTTGGTCATAATCCATCAATCCCTTCAGGAGATATGGTGTAGCAGGACTGGAAATTTCTTGAAATTGTCGCTCATTCAACAAGACCACAGAAATGGTGATTTCAGTAATTTGCACTGGGAACAATAAAAAATACACTCGTCCTTTAACATAAGCCACTCGTCATGGACAGCGGACGGACGGAATTTTCCAGTCCTGTGTAGACAAGCCATTTTTCAACATTCCTTGACCTCTCCTTGAAAATGGGGTAAAGGTCACCAAAATATAATAACTTCTTTTGCATCTCCCAGTGACATATCTGTGCAAGTTTGGTTTAAATCCATCCATCTATTCAGGAGACAGAGTGCAGACAAGGCATTTTTCAACACTCTTTGACCTCCTGTGACCTTAAAAATGGGGTCAATCCCACCAAAATCTAATCAATTCTTAACCATCTCCTACTGATATATCTGTGCAGGTTTGGTTAAAATCCATCCATCCATTCAGGAGACAGAGTGCAGACAAGGCATTTTTCAACACTTTTTGACCTCCTGTGACCTTGAAAATGGGGTCAAGCTCACCAAAATCTAAACGGTTCTTTACCATCATCCAGTGATATATCTATGCAAGTTAGGTTAAAATCCATCCATCCATTCAGGAGAAAGACAGTGGCGGATCAAGAGGGGCTTCGAGGGGTCAAACGAACCCCCCTCTTAAGCCTTAATTATTTCATTTTCATGGGGAATTTCAGGAAAAATTGGTCAAACTGCACAAATCGACCCCCCCCCCCCCTCAGCCAATTTGATCACTTCTTTATCATCATCCACTGATATATCTATGCAAGTATGATTAAAATCCATCCATCCATTCAGGAAACAGAATGCAGACAAGGCATTTTTCAACACTCTTTGACCTCCTGTGACCTTGAAAATGGGGTCAAGCTCACCAAAATCTACCCAGTTTTTTTTTCCCCACCCATCGATGTATCTGTGCGAGTTTGGTCAAAATCCATCCATCAAATCAGGAGATAGAGTGCAGACAAGAAGCTATGCCTGATGCAGAGGCAGAAGCCGACAGGAACCACACCAAAAACAATATGTACCCCCCTCCCTTCCCTATGGTGGGTGGACATAATTGTTTTTTTTCTGCCTGTTTTTTTTGCTGATGACAAGGCCATTTGTGTCTCTGTCTCATGTGCTTACACACCACCTGGTTCTCCGTATTTATGTCTCTGATTACATTCAATGCACTTGCCGCGGAAAACCAGCGCATGTCATAGAAATTTCAAGTAGTGCAGTCAGTTCTTATCGCACCGGATAAAAGCCCGATACGAGCCGGCTAATCACCTATTGCGTATCAGACATTTCTTTTGCATTTCTTTACTCTACAAATTGATTTTAATGCTTTTTCAATCAATTTAATTTTGTTATACCCTGATACAATACACACCTTATCTAAGGTGCTGTCAGTTGTGCTTTTTAAACCCTATTGCACTCGGAACGGCCAAAACTCTATGGAGTTTTGGCCGTTCTGAGTGCAATAGGGTTAACAAGGCCAAAGTCCCTGGTTATGGCCATGGCAACCCTGCTACTGGTATGCACATAGCTTAAGGTCTCTTTTCCTGTTGTCTACCATAAAATGTGTACACCTTGAACTTGCTTTCCAAAATATTGTTTCCTTATCATGATTAATTGAATAAAAGTATTGCTGCATCTTTTACTTCCTTTATCCAAATTAGTACTTTTTCCTGTTCCTGCAATAGCAATCTAATTCAATTGTGTACCACTTACACCCCCTTAACCTACTACCGTCAAATATCTGAAAATTGGAACACATAAAATGATTACCTTAGTTGTCCTAAAAATAGATAAGATAAGATAAGATAAGATAAGATAAAGACTTTATTTAAAGAGGGTTACACAATTAGTACAAAAATAATCTCCCTTGTGGCCCTCATAAATGGAAGAGTTTTGTTTTACAATGCAGTAATACATCCACAAGCTGCAGATAGAATGGCAGACAGTGTGGATCCTGATCAGACTGCTCCTTTGGGAGCAGTCTGAGCTGGGTCTGCACTGTTTGCTCAGACCTATCTGTCTGAGTATTTGCAATTTCTACGGTAATGTCAAAGTCCCAAGAGCATTTCATTTTGTTTATTCTGCATTTGCATGAAGCTAGCAATGCATTTACACAAACTCACATTTACATCCGCAACTTTACATCCGTGAAGTTTGCTTAAACTTGCTTTGGTAGTTTTTGAGTCATGAAAGCACAAATTTACATTTGAATCCTGCTTGTGACCCCAACCAGAGTTCCATATAAAGGGTTTTGTTTAATGAAACTTCTTTCCCTCTTATTCATGAGGGTCCACATCATAGCTTTAAAGCAGCATGAACTTGAATTATCTCAGAATAATTAAAAATATCCTGCCCTTTAAGGTGTATGGTAACACCTCCATTTTAACAGCCATTTTTTCAAAGGGAGACAACTTTTGTGTGTCTTCCTGTAAGCTTCCCTGGATGACAAATCTCTTCCAAAATGGGGTCTCTTCCAAAAGGGAAACTTTGCTCGTATAGGAACAAATTCTTTCCTGTTAGAGCTGACCCCACTGAAAAGGCACGCAAAAAAAGACATGCAAAAATTGCTTCCCCTAAAAGTGTACCCATTTACCTTTATATCTAGAGCTTGTATCAGCTGTTACATACAGGAATTCCGAAAAGTATGATTTTATGAAGAAGTACTAAATACATGTACATATATAGTCAACTCTTGATAGCTCCAAGTCAAAGTTCATCTCAAAATACTGATATCTCAAAGTAAATTTTATGGTCCCAGAAAATTTACTTTAAGATATCAGGAGTTTGAGATAACAGGAATTAATTAAAGAAAAACATGATATATGTCCAAACTATATTCTTTGATATGAGAGGTACTTTGAGATATCAGTGTTTGAGATAATGAGAGTCAACTGTAAGTATAAATATATTTTGATACTAAAGCTCAAGTTTACACTGTAGCTAGAACTAGCTACTAAAACTTTACCTCATCAAGACGAAGGCTGTTTCTGGGGCTCTGTAAACCTGTAAGAGACAAAATGAATCAAATTGTGAGTAATGTCCCAATCTCGTATGTTGGAAAAAGTCCATCTGCTACTTAAGGGGTGGTGTTTGTGCAGAAATTATTGTTTTGACAAACACTGTTGACCAAGATCAGATTCCAATCTGGTACTGTTGTGTCCTATTATCCATTATATATTTGAAATTTGATCTTGCAGAGGAAAATATAAGCTGCTTTTGGGGGTAAAATACCCAATAATTTTTAGCAAATACTCTATTATTCACATAAACTGGGGTATTGATACCCAATTAATTGATAGAATACCCTATCTATTCTAACTTACAGGAGTAAAAGTTCAATGAATGTTCGGGCCAGAAAAGCATGCCACTTCTACAGTTACTGAAGATAAAAGAAAGACTTTTAGCTCAAATGGAACATATTTATGCATTTTAATTCTTTTTGGGCAGGTATAGGGTTTTGCAATTAGTTATACGGTATACATGGTAATTTTTGCGGTGTTCCATTTTTCGCAGTCACTTAGAAACCGCGAAAAATTTCCTGTTTCTTACAAAGTGTATTCTGTAGACACGGTGTTCATATATTTTGTTTGTTTCCTTAGGTAGTTGCTGGTACTTTTCACTTGAGCCAGGTCTTTCATTAACATGCGGCGGCCCTGCTGCAGGTTAATGAAAGAACTGACTGAAGTGAAAAAGAAATAGTTTTCTGAAAAAAAGTATTAAAAGACTACATGTATTAATGTTTGTTCAGGAATTATGACCAAATAGGTCTAAAACCTGTGCTCACCAACTCGCCTACATGAACCCTGAAGAGCTTTGGCAAGTGAACAAACTGATCATCCTCACTGTAGCAAGTGTAAAATTCATGCAAACTTTAATTTTAAAAGCTACACCACCAGTTGGCATGATAACTTGAGAAAGAATGCAGCAAAACAAATTAAAATGTAAAAGGAAATATTATTTCTCTATACTTCTCCTAAGGAAGAGTCTAATCTGGCTAAGGATTTATCAAACTACCCTATTAATCCTAATAAACAACCCCTGCTCTTATGAACGCCCCCTGCAGGGTTTTTTTTAAGCGCAGGTCCGTTGGCCCGGGCCTGTTGATTTTGGCCTCGGGCCAGTTAAATCCCACTGTAGCAGGTCCGTCAGGCCAGTTGAATTTCGGGGAGTCATTTCGGGACATTCAGTTTGTTTCAAACTTGAAGCGAAAACAATCTGAAAACCAGTCTACTTTCGTTTTGCTACGGATGATTTCATTGGACGATCAGAAATGTTTAATCCAATGAAATTTCTCCTCGCATTGCAAATAGACAATATGGCCGACCGATGAAGTTTGGGGATGAATTGCAGAAGTCACATGTAAAAAAATGGACCCCAAAGGACTTCTACGCTTATTTCAACCCCCGCCATCTAAAAAACAAAAACAGCTGCTTAAGTCCGATGAAGAAAAAAAGCCACCCAAGACAAATACGAACAGTCTGGCCGCCATCGGTACTTTCAACCTGGGTGGCTGACTGAATTCAAGTGCCTGAAGTTGCTCGAGTTTGATGATGCCCTAGGAATGAAATGTTCAATTTGTAAAACTAGGGACATAGTTGGCTCTTATGTTACTGGATGCACCAATTACAAGAAAACCTCACTGCTATATCATGAGGTATCAGACTTGGCTTAATGGGTTAATTATCTTAAACATTCGGAAAATAAACAACTACAGATACGACTGTCTATTTGGTGATAAAGGATCATACATTTTAATGGTGCTTTTTTTATTGAATATAATTTGTCCTGTATATTCCGCATTGGAAAAATAGTCGGGCCAGTTGAAAATTTGGATGGCCAGTAGATTTTCCGGCCAGGTGGCCCTGCAGGCCAATGGCATTTTGGTCCCTAGGAAAACCCCTGCCCCTGCTTTGTTTTCGGAAGATAATGTAATATGCTAAAGTATTGGGACACCTAAAATAATTAATTTTCCATTGTCCCAAATGGAAAATTCATTATTTGTAGGTGTCCCAATATATAAGCCCATTATGGTTCTTGCATAAATTCCAGTTCTATACTTCTCTGAATGAGGTAGCTCTTTTACACGACATGGGGTCAAATCCTACAGGAAAGAATTTGCTCCTAGAGGAGTAAATTCTTTCATTTAAGAGTTGATCCTTTAGGAGCAAATTCTTTCCTTTAAGAGTTTATCCCACCCCAACTGAGAAGGGAGACAAAAATAGTACAGTCGCTTCCTATGAAAGTTTACCCATCACCTTCATATTGCTTATTTGAGGTATTTTGACAGTGGTTGATTTACTACACTTAAGGCTCTAAATAACATCCCCTTTGGCAAATATGCAGCACCTCTGGAGCATTTAATAGGATTAATATGGTAAGTGATTTTCTGTATAAATGAGAATACCCCCAAATGATCCCTGCAATACTCACCTGCCATCCCAAATTCTCAAAGAAGGTTGACAGTCTAGCCTGACCAGTTGTCTTTCCTCCACAAGGCCCTAGAAATAAAGCTACATCAACAGTATTGTGCTAAAATATTGGGACACCTAAAAATTATCAGTTTTCACCAATAATTATTTTTGTTCAAGTACATTAAGTATTTAAGCTTGCAAGGCTTAGCATGATTCTGATTTTTTTTTGTGTGTGACAAAATGCTTCGAGCAATGCAAAAGGTATTGGCTGCATCCTTAAATGATCTCGCCAATCACAACACAACATAGGACCTGAAATGTACAGTGTTCATTTCAAAATTGGGGCTTTTGTAAAACCATTATGGATATCCTCTAAAATGCTGCTGATGATTATGGTATTGGCAAATATCTTCAATAATTTTTTATTGGGAAACCAAACTTGCATCACACTTGGTTGTGTTGGGCAACGGTGCTGGGTAACAATCAGTGCCTGGGCAGCCTACTAATTTGGGTAATAGAAGGGCAAGGGCCTACTGTGCATGCAGTAGGTGCTGATGGAGGTCTGCCTGTAATAGACTGAAATACTGTGTGGAAAGGCCTTTAAAGCCAAAAACAACCAATCAACCAAACCAGAGGCTTATAACTACTTGAGTAGTTATAAGCCTCTGACAGACCTTTTCTTACTTTACAAACAACTGAAATGGAAGGGTGAACACTTCAGATCCTATGCTACATGTGTACATGTTATCGGTCCGTGGAAACACCCCAAACCACCCCAAAACATCCCAAACCACCCCAAACCAACCTCCCTGGATATAAACTAGAACCCCACCCCTTTCCCCAACCCTGACACCAACATCTCAGGTCAGTTGGCGAGTTAGAGTAAAAAATCATAGGCAGCGATTCCTGTAATGTGTTTATTGGCCCAGGTAACCCATGTTAACCTGAGACTGACAATCTGAATAAGCTACCATATTTCTGGTCTTCAAAGGGAGCATATAAACAAGCTGCCATATTTATGGACTTTAGTTTCTTATTTATTTCCTTTTTTTCACAGTGTCAATGAAGTGTTACCTTTGTTACCTGTGTTACCTTAGGTAACAGAAAATACACTGCTGGGAAAAGAGTAGTAGTTTCAGGACATATATGGGGCAACCAATTATTGAAATGTTCTTTTTATTGTGAACCTATATAGATACTGTTTGGGATGGGATGGAAGCGGTGTTGGTGCTGTGAACCCAGGGAGGCTGGTTTTGGGTGATTTGGTAGAGGTTTGGGGTGTTTTGGGGTGGTTTGGGGTGTTTCCACGGACCCCATGTTATCACCCACAGACAGACTAATATGTTTAATTATTAAAGCATAAACTGAGGAAAAAAATCTAAAAAATATAATCTTTAAAATTATTAAAAAAGTAATGTACAGTTTCTGTTCAGTTTCTGTGAACTGAAGGATAAACAAGCAATTAGGACTTAAAAGTGTTCATTTTCAGTCATCAATTTTTCCTTCACTGAACAATGCCCCTTTATTTAATGACTGGCAAACAGATCAAACTCTGGTGAGCATGACTGTGCAAAACTCTTTAGATACAGTGCAATTATGTTGCCAAATATCAGGCAACCATTATTATAAATAAAAATGATGGCATCGTAGACTTTGGCAAGGTCACCTGAAAACTGGCAACATCTTGGCACTGAATCTATAAATAAAAAGATTTGTAAACAAACCAGTGTAGCCATTCTAAGCTGCTTAGCATAAAACATGTGGTCAGACATAATACTTACCACCTGTCAGAACGACCTTGTACACTTTATTTTTGTTCACATTCACGTCCTGGGACATAATTTCTCTTCTTACAAAACCACGTGTTGCAGTCGATTTCCCTCTAAGTCCGCAAATAACATTTCTAAGCGGCAACAACCAGCGGAAATGCATGAATTACTTTCATCATAAACACGCGAAAGTTAACGAGGTATTCCGAATATCAGTGTTACAATTATCTTTCCAATTATAATATTCAACGAAATCAATAAGTTGATTGCCTAAAGTAAACAAAATCACAAGCCTCTATGAGAAAGGCATTTTTAAGGTGAGAAAATGCTTCTAGGGGCTGATGTTATTTCATGTTTTTAAATAATCCGACATAAAATAAAATCTACTTGACTTGATGTTGGGGATAGGGTTTGGGATCTGATTCAGTCAATTGACTTGATTTGATGTTTTGTGATAATCAACGAGCTGCATTTCTCTGAGCTCGTTCAATTTGTTTAATCTGACTCATTTCAGTGGCGGATCCAGAGGGGTTCGTGGGTTTCAAACGAACCCCCTCTACAGCCTAAATTATTTCATTTTCATGGGGAATTTTAGCAAAAATTGGTCGAACTGCGCAAATCGAACCGCCTCAGCTAATTTGAACCCCCTATCCAAAATTCCTGGATCTGCCCCTGCACTTGTTGAGGGTTTCAAACAGGTGATCTATATTCAAGTTTTGGACGTACTAATGTCTGATATGCTCTTTCTTTCACTATTTTTAGACAATGTCTTAGGTTACGTTTGACAAAATCAAGACCTCTTGATGCCTTTGACGTAATACTATGTATAAGCTGATTATACTTCATATATCTGTTAATTCTACTCCTTAAAGGCCTGGATTTTGTTTTATCATTTTGACCCCCCCCCCCACCCCCCCCCTCCCCCACGCCAATTTAATCCTCTCCAATAAACAAGTGATAAGAAAATCAAAGGAACCTCCTAATCACCTCATTATTAGGGTCATAAAACAATGCAGTGGTAAAACCACTGCCTGCCTGTTGGGCCCCAGTGGGATATATTCATGAATCAGTCAAAATGTAAGAGATCAGAACAATAGATTCTATAATTTGTAAAATATAATTTGCTGATTAGCAGTCAAAGAATTCTCAAATAATAATTTTTAAAAAAAGAAAAGAAAAGAAAAAGAATAAAAAAAGAGGAAAAAAATGAATAAAAAAAAAAGAAATGAAGGAAAAAAATAAATTGAAAATTGAATATATTTTACAAATATATTCTTGTATTATCACAAACTACTATAATTTTTTTTTATATTCTTAATATATTATTTTTAAGTTTACTTTCTTAAATTTTATTTACTTATTTTATTTCTATTTATTTATTCATTTATTTATTTTTGTGAAGTAAGTCAAATGCTCTGTAATTACAGTAGCCATTATAATAATCTCAAGAAGAAAATATATGCAAGATCTGAAGATGAAATTTTATTTCACGGATCACTGCAGAGACCCAAAAGGCTTCAATTTTATTAGATTGCGAAACAGTTTAGTAACTGTGCTTTTGACACCTTTTGAAAACAGTGAAATAATTTGTCAAAGGTAATCTGTTTTTACAAGAACTGACACTATAGTTTTTATGCTTTTAGACTGCAGCTTGTCATTTCAATTTTATGGATTAATCATTATCAATATTTTGTTACCACAGAGTGTATCACTTTATTTTGGCTTCATTAATAATGAATTTTGATTGTGAAAAGGGATAGATGTGAAATAAGATTTTGTAAACTTTACCAGAAGACAATGTATCTTAAATAAACTTTGATGAATACTAATGCCAGTAATTAAATCAAGGTATCTCTTTTATCGATTTCCCCCATTTTGGGCCGCCCAAAGAGACTGCTGGGACACTGGTCTAAAGACAGGCTAGCCAGAGAAGACTGTTTATTGGATTAGATAAGGATTACATTACTTATTAATGACAAAAATCCAGATCTTTGATATATGGGTTATGTTTCACAACTTCCAATGTCTGATTTGTCATTAGATTTATTTCTTAGTAATCCAATATACATAACCACACACTCCATTCAACCAGGCCCTAGGCTTATAAAACTTTTTTCGTGCTCAACTCAGCTGAGCATGACCTTTTCTCAGCTGATGAATATGAAAATGTTGGCATTTTCATAATCAGAAGCAGAGAAAATGTCATAATTAGCTAAATTGAGCAAGAAAACAACTTGTAGGACCAGTAACTTGCTATCTATCAGTAGGTAAAACTTCATGTTCAGCTGAGTAAAAGAGCATAGAAAAAGTTTTATAACCTTGGGGCCAGTGCGTTAAGATCAATCTGTTGGCATCTGTGTTGTTTGATAAGGCATCGCTTGAGTATGAAATTGCACAGAGACAGTTTGCGGTGAAGGATATCAGCTCTGATAGTAGGTTCATGCATTGTAACTCCCTGATACACAAATTTGGTCTTCCAAACGTTTCTTGTATTCAGGAGGCCTTCCCTACAAAGGGGAAGCTTAAAGATACATCTAAGGTTGGGGTCGATAAGTATGTTAAAATGCAGTGTCAGAAAGAAGCCAGTACTAGGTCATTGAAGTATCTTAGCATCGCTTCATGTGAAGTTGGTCAAATTCACAACGCTTGGAAGTTAACTAGTAATAGTGCCAGAGACGCGCGTAGAGCCCATGTTAACGTGAAACTGCTTTAATACTGGGACATTTATGCTCCAGTCGAACCGCACAAAGTTTAACAAACATACAGTCTCGTCTCCTTTGTCAGGGTGCATCTGAAGAGCTGAAGCATTCTTACTCGAATGTCCTAAATTGCAGCATGTCAGGGTGGGGTATGTTTCAGAAGTTGAACAGTTGTTGTTACAATAGCTGGGACAAGTTTGTGATCCAGAATTTTAGGGTCAAGGTCGCAGTTGCTATTTTTAGAAAAATACGTTGTCATCCCTGTAGAGCTATTTTTATGGACCTATTTTGATATAACTTAACATAAATATTAAGCATGACAATATTTGGGACAAATTCACGCTTTAACATTATAGGTCAAGGTCACAGGTGCTATTTTTATTTAGGTAAAACTTTGTCATGGTGGTAGCGCCTTTTTTGTAAAATGATTTTGATATAGCTTAAGGGAAATGTTAAGTATGACAATATCTTGGACAAGTTTGGATTTCAGCGTTGTAGATCCAAGGTCAAGGTCACAGTTGCTTTATTTAGAAACAACTTTGTCATCCCTCTAGCACCTTTATTTATTGACAGATATTGAGGTAACTTCATACAAATATGTCTTAACACATTACTCATCTAGTGAGACATATGGCGGGGGCATTCATCACCTTTAGTGATTGTCTAGTTTTTCTTTTCTTTTTTTTTTTTTTTTTTTTTCTTTTTTTTTGTTTGTTGTGTTTTTTATTTTTTTATTTATTTTTTTTTTTTGTAAATACGTAAATACGTTGAGATTCTGGTGGAGGGTAACCTGGTGATAACTGAGAGGCCACCGTACGAAGTGGTGGTAGGAATAGGGTGAATGGCGTTCTGGACAGGGGCAAAATTGTTAAACATATCTTCAGGAGTACTATTTCTTGTCTGTGCCTGTGGAAAAATGGTTGCAGTTGTGATCGTCAAGTAAAGAACAGTGTTAAGTGATACTGGAGACTGACGTATTCAAAACTGGTATTCAGATGGGAGTATAATTCATTCCCCAGATGCTAACCCAATGACACTGTGGAGTTTTATTCACTAAGGGACGAGTCATTTATATCAGGTGGGGGACGAGTACATTTCAATATGGTTCAAATTTTTTCCGACCCCCCCCCCCCCCCAGTCTCACTAGAATTATTTTTCCGACCCTCCCCCCCCTCCACACCTCCAGATAGGTGATGAATTTTATGATACCTATCCCTCCATCCCAGCTACCCTTCACAAACACACACCAAATTACCTATTTTATATCAGCCTGACCTCAACCAAAGCCTGTATGGAACAGGAAAAACATTTTCTTCTTCTAACAGGTTAAGTAATCATGGTCTGCTTAAACTTTGTCTGCATTTCTTCAGACTTGCACTTTCTTCTGCTTATGGCCATCCAAATATCTGTTGCCGAATGCTTACAGAACAGAACAGAACAGAACAGAAAGATTTCTTTATTGTCGAATATAGTAACTATTTAACATAAGCCCTGTAGGGCTTTTATTTCGACAAACAAAGGTAAGTCAACAATTAAAGGTAGGTTCCTGGACTGGCGATAACAATTATGTCCACAAAATAATTTCGTCTTTTTCTGAGCAGTATTGAATTCTCATATTTTTCTGAATTTGTTGCTACTGAGAAACTTGTCAGATGTTGAAGAAAATAGTCGTTTTCCCTTTTGGTTTATTTTCTTTTGTTGGAATTCCAGTTCTAAAAATAACTATGTTTATTATGTCTATAACTGCGCGATTTCTGATGCCATTCTTCAAAGGTCAATTTTCCCTAGCCGTGAGCTCTCCTAGAGGTCCTGGCATGGCGGATGGGTTAAAATAATCCAAAACTGCAATGCAGCATGACGTCAGCTGCGTTATCTATTTTTGGCGCAAACTAAAAATAGCGCTAACTGGTGTGCGAAGCAGCGTTAGGAAATCCCTTGCAAAACAACTTTTCTAATATTTTTTTGATTTACACTTTTTAGTGAAACTTATTCATTTCCTTTTATAAGTTCTTTCCAACGACTTGGATGAAAGATCATCAAAATTATGATGCATTCCAAAGTAAAGGAACCTACCTTTAAGAAGAGTGGTATCACAGTGCATGCATATATACAAGAGTAACAATAAAATATACAATATCTGATAGGTAAGACAGGGACATCACAGATTAAGCAGCATTTTAAGGTAGACACAACTATATGTTAAGAGATTAAAAAAGGAGGAAAAGATATAATCATTATATTGCTGACCTCCTCGGTACACCTTATATCAATAAATAGGAAAAATACAAGAAACTTGTATCAAAAGGAGATGACACAAGGTCGAGAGGAGAGACAGTCAAGGTACTAACAAACCAACAAAAAGTGCAGTACAACTCACCTTATGTCCATAACCACGAAAACACTAGGCCCAAGGAGCCCTGCCTGCATATTAGCTAAACAATGCTTAATAATTATAACTGTTAATAATATCAATTGGGCATCGGGGGGAGGGGATCTGGTGGCAGAGCCCCCAGAAGCCACAGTAGTTTAGCTGATAAAAAGGCACCTGGAGAGCTGATATCACAAACGCAGGCATTAAATTTAATTGAGAAAAATCATCTACTCGACATGATTTTATAGACACTTTCATACTCTCTAAATGTCAGGTCCTTCATGTTACTCGTCTTAAAACCCCCATTCAGACTAAGTGCTTTTTATATGATACTGAGCTGGATAGTGTTTCATCCGCAAAATATCTCGGGGTCACCATTTCGGATGACTTAACATGGAGTACCCATATTGATAATATAACCAAGAGCGCTAACCAGACTCTTGGATTTCTGAAAAGAAACATTCGGGTCCATAATAAGGACCTGAAATCAGTAGCTTATAAAACATTAGTAAGGCCCCAGTTGGAGTACGCTTCAACAGTATGGTCCCCCCACACTGCCACTGACATACATAAAGTGGAAGCGGTCCAAAGAAGGGCTGCCAGGTGGGCAACAAGAGATTATAATTACACACCCAGCGTTACTGCTATGTTGAAGGACCTGAATTGGCGCCCCCTAGACCAACGACGTATAGATTGTCGTCTTATAATGATGTACAAGGTCACATTTGACCTTGTTGCCATTCCTGCATCTGAGTACCTTGTTCGTAACACTAGACAATCAAGACATATCCATCCACTTTCATATCGGCAAATACTACTACAGGTTCACATTTTTCCCTAGGACTATCATCCATTGAAATGCCCTCCCACCCTACATACCGGTCCTTCCCACCTTGGCGCAGTTCAGTGGTGCTGTCTGCCAGGTGATCCATGTCTCTCCCTAATCTCCAATTTCTGTTTAAAATTATCTTTTAACTATACTAACACTCTTTATCGCACTGTACAAACTCATCTCACACACTTTCCTATACTTTTATTTCAGCTAACCCCCTTCAGCACTTGGTTTGCCGGAACCCGTCTGACGTCCCCCTCGGGGGTTAAGACGTAAAGGAAGATAGATAGATAGATACTGTTCTTCCTGCAAATCAAAGAAAAGATTTTTTATATGAAGCTGGCCCAGTTTTGTGTGTCATTTCCATAAATGTTTTCCAGTTTTGAGTTTGATAGAAAAGAGTCTGAAATCTTAGGAGTAATGGGGGTTCTGGGGGCTTCGCCCCCAGAAGTTGTGACATTTTTAAAAACGAAGACTGATGGAAGCATACTGACCCCCCCCCCCAATATGCCTAAAATTAATATGACCCCCCCGCCCTGCTCCGAGGCTTATTGATTTCCACCCCCACCCTTGTACATCACCAAAACAATTCCGACCCCCCGCCCCCCACCCCCCACACACAAATGTACCCCCCCCCCACACACACACACACCTGATAATAAATGACTCGTTCCTAAAGGCTAATGTTAGCAGAGCCCCGAGCCTGCTGCCGCGAAGGAACTGCCCCATGTATGCTACCCACTGTTAAAAAGATAATTTTGCCCTGTGGTGTCGTTGGTGTATGCTGTCTTGTATACCTCAGCTCACCTGCCGCATAAAAACTATTTTTTTTTCGTTTCGTTCATAAAATATTGGAAATTTTGTTCTAAAATTTACATGCTACCTTACTCCAGGCTGTCGTCCAATCAGATGTCTTTGCGGTCGTCGTTCCCCCATTGTAGAAATTGTGAAGAAAAACAAACTTAAACAAACGCGGTTTTTAAGCAATTGTGAGACCCATGAGGCAGCTACGTACTTTGCTTTGAGACGAATAAAAGCCAGTATGGCGTCTGGTCAATCAGGAGGTGCGAGCTTTCCTCCTGGGGGCGATCAGCAAACGGTTGAGGTAAAAATCCAATGTGAAATAATGCAATTTCGGATAGAACATATATTCGACAGTTTACCCACGACCAGGTGTAGGGCTCAGGAATTTTGTTTTATAAATGAATACAGCCACGGTGTAAAGTTTTGTAGGGCTACCAATGTTAGCATTTTGCCAAGATTGTCACCAACATGATGTGTGCCTCCAACACCTGCATGTCCATTGGGACAACCCAGCAGGCACATCACGTCGAAATAACGTCGTATTGACGTCGGTGCGACGTCATCACGTGGCATCAACGTCAGTGCGACGTTATTATGATGTCATGTGCCTGCTGGGAGTCCTCTCCCACTGGGCACACAAGGTTGAATCTTTGAATCAACCTTGATTCAACATCATGACGATGAATCAAGGTTGATTCAACCTTATGTGCCTGCTGGGCTGCAATGCAATAACCCCTACAGCTGTCTTCACTCCAAAACCTCAATAAAACCAGATCCGTCGAAAATTCCAACCCAGAACAATCCCCACATATAGGTATTGGGATTCCCATAAGATAAGGCCAAAAATGAAATATTTAATGTTTCCCCTTACGCGACCGACCGTAAAAAATCGTAGCGACCGGAAAATATTTTTTCCGATTTAAAAAAAAAAAAAAAAAATTTCTACCTTTGTGCCGAGTACAAAAAAAATTTGGGTCTTCAGAGCTCTAGATAAAGGTGTTGCTGCCGAAAAACGCCAGCAGTCCGAAACTAATGTGTCAAGAATACTCCTACTAAAACAGGATTATCCATTATAAAAACGAACGGCAGCGTCTTTTTAACTATGTTTGGAGACAAAAGAAGCAGTCCGGAATAAAAGAGACAAAAATGCGCTCAACCACCTTTGATAAGACTGGCAAAAGATCAAAGGATTTCAGTAAGCTTTTGAAGTCACAGGCTGCCGCTCAACGCACGTGCCGATAGGTTTTATTTAGAGTAACCTGGGGCTGAAAATTTTGGTGTCGGGCAAAAACAAAGGGTCATTCTTTGATACGGAGTGGCATGCGAAAATTGTTGAGCAACAAAATTGCATTCCGGGTATTGTTATTTTCTGAAATACCCAGAGACTGATCAAAAAAATAAAATCGGATGACGTCAAGTTATTAGACTAGCGGAAATCGCTTAAAATTATGCTTTAAAGGCTACATTTTTTAGGGTACTTTACTACGTGTGCATATAGGGAAAACGCAGATAAGCATGTGTATTCGCTGAGTCTGATCAGAGTCATCTCTGTCTGGGCAAACAATTCATCTAGTATTAGGTTGAAAACTGTTTCGATTATTAAGAAACGCACATGGCTGAACTCTCATTTTCCCGACGCTAATCAAAACGTCTCCAGTGAGCAGACTGATAATGATCCCAAATGTGTCCAACGGAACGTGAACGCGCAGAAAATATTCGCGTTTCTAATTTATGGTAAAAGTTTACATTTATAATCCAGTGATCAAAGTTGCGAATAGGAATACCAGTCACATTGCATTGCTGCGCAGGCTGATCGGGGCATATGGAATAAGGTACCTTCACCTGTCTCACGGTTCCACATGACACGTGTCCAGTTGAATGTGGCGTTCTTTGATGTCTGATCAAGGTGGTTACCGTATTTTAAAAAAATGCTACCGTCTTTACACTCTGTTATAGCGTATTTCTGATGAGAATGCGTAACTCGCAATGTTTGCATGTTGTTTTGACACAGATTAATCTGTTCACCCTCATAAACAATTAAATGTTCGCTCATCTAGCGGAGATAGATCTTCCAATATCTAAAACAGAGTATGTGACAAAAGTGTATAGACGACTATGCAACGAGAATGTGTTTATCTCCGGTGCATCCGATCCCACATGTGCTAACAATGCAGCTTCGTCGGGGTCGCACTGTTCTTATTGTAAAACTTATAAACTGTTCTTGTGTATATGGCCAACATTAAAGAAGTAATGCGACAGACTTTAATAAAAAAAAATCTGTGTACCAGTCCGGACTGTCACCTCATATCTACACTGCTTGATTAAACAAATACGTAAGTAATCAGAATAGACCATGATCAGAATGCGCATTACACGCGTCCCCGATATGGCACTTTCACACTTACATTTAATCATGAGTGTGCGTGTGTGTTTTACTAGTGTATCTTATACTCCATGCAACACGCACCTCAGCGGAACGGATCCGTAGTCGCAGTAACAGGGCGCGGTTCGCCCGTCCCTATTTAATTATAAAAACTATTGTCTAATTTTATAGGACTTATATGCAAGTACTTTTGAAAACGCTCCTACGTCTAAATTTGGTATGGAAAAACTACCAGATGAAGCTGCTCGAGTGAGGCGTCAGCATGTCCCCGCTTGAAAGGATTATCTGGAGCTCTTACTTTTCAGGGAAAAAATAAAATAAAATCCCGACCGACCTACCCACCATTGAGAAAAAGGGTCGGGTAAGGGGAAACAAGAATATTTCTTAGGTTGGCCTAAGTTAGATTTATTTTGAGTCAGCAAGTATCTAACAGTAGACCAACATAAGCTCTGCTGAGCTTTTGAACTGACTATAATGTAAGCTTTTGAACGGACTAAATCTAGATGAAACATTAAGTTGGGGTGATATCATTGATGCATCGTGATATAGTTGTTGGCGATTGTGTATCGTGATACGTACTCAATTGTATCTATACAATTACGCCATGTTATTTTAAAACAAACATCCAAAATGTAAGCAATGCATAACCCACACTGCTTATGCCGATAAAAAATGTTAATTAGAATAGCGCCGCTTACACACATTGAAAACAGTTAGTGTATCTATTTTCTATTGATATAAGCGGTCACTACTCTTCTTTCATAAACAAAACAGTGGATGCTGAACCAGAAATTGAAAGAGCTGGATCTGCGTTTACATCACTCTTAGGGAAGCATTTTGGCTTTGTCAAGTCCGACAAGACTAGAGTTATTATGCCTCCATTGCATAACTCATAGCCCTAGATAAGAGGGAGAATTTGGTGATAATTCGGGATAATTTTTTATTTTTTGTTAATTATGGATAAAAACACATGTTGTGACCCCTCATCTGAACAGTCGCGACAAGACAGTTCAGATGAGGGGTCACAACATATGGTTTTAATGAGAAATAAAGAAAATTATCCTTCAATTATCATCAAATACCCCTCTTATCTAGAGCTCTGATAACTGTCTTAAAATATCATAAAAATCATATCAAGTATCGTGATACTTAATACTTTTAAAACCATTTTAAAAACTAATGATTTAAGAAAAGTGGCCGGGCCGCGTAGCGCAATCGGTAGAGCACCTGACTCATAAGTCAGAGGTCCTGGGTTCGATACCCGGTCTGGCCACATACTTTCGTTTCTCCTTCCGCTGATTCAAGAAGGGCAGGTGTCAGTTACTGGCGAAAGTATGTGCACTTAGTACTGGTCTAAGCCTGTCCAGGAATAGTGTGGTTAGGTCATGGACTTAGACATTTCATGATAAAGTTTTACATTAAAGTTTTTAAGATCTCAGAATTTCTAAACACTTTAATCGATTTGAATTTATATATTTGGTATGATGATAGGTATTGGTCAGAAATTTTGTTCAACCACATCCCCACCCCTGCATATGATCTATAGGTCAAGGTCACAGACTTTGCGATTTTATGTTAAAGTTTTCAGAAGGTGTCGTAGTTTTTAAACCATTTGATCTTTTTGAATTATATTTGGTTTGATGATAGATATTAGTTGGATATTTTATCAACCACATCCCCACCCCTAGACATGACCTACAGGTCAAGGTCAGGGACTTCACAATTTTATGTTAAAGTTTTACAATATAGTTTTTAAGCTCGCCTGTACGAAAGTACAGAGAGCTATTGTTGTCACTTGGATGTCGGCGTGGGCGTTGGCGTCACACTTTTAAGTTTTACGTCAAAGTTTTTTATGTGATGGGCAAGGCACTGCATGCGAGTTATCCTGTACGGGGACAGGTCTTGTTCAGGCTAGGGAAACACTAGATAGTATCATGATACATTTTTTCTGGCAATACCCAGCTTGAATGAAACATCATCTAGATTTGGAAGGCAAAAATTGATCTAGATTTTTGGGGTTGTTTATGAGGGGAAACCTAGCGTGTAGCAGACCTACATATAACTGATTTGGTTATTGTGGGTCTTTCTAGAGGGGCAAAACCCCACATTGTAACCAAATTATTACGATGTCTACCAGGGCTTTAGAAATTTTGAAATCGAAATCGGTCCGGACGGCCAATGACGTCATACGAATCCAAAATAGACACGAAAACTAATGACTACACTGTGTATTCCACAATCCAAAAAAAGTCACGAAAACTAATGACTACACTGGAGCGCCGTTATAACGCGGATGTCATCGCTGAAATAGCCATTTAGTCCACATGTTCTTACTTAACGTGAAAAATGCGCTTTAAAGCGCACAGTCAGACCGAAAGTGAAAGTACACATGGCTGTACCATTCGGACATCCTCGCCGCTCTTCCTTTATGGAATTGGCCGAGGTATTACGATTGACGTATTTTACTGTATTCGAGTTAATTCCCTTGAAATATAAATATACTTGCAAAAAGGTACCTTCGGACGAAGAAAAAAAAATTCTGCGCGAGAAATGACGTCGGCTATAAAAAAAAAACGACCAGACTGCACATAATCAAGTCCGGTTTAAATTTTCTTTTTGCTAGTCAAATTCTTTCCTTATGCTATCTATGAAAGTATACTATAGTCAGTAACCTTACGTTGCACAGCCTTTGTCCGTGCATCGGCACGTGTATGTGTGTATTGGGAGTTGTGGAAAACCTTCGCCGCTGGCCAATATTGTTACACATGCTAATTATCGAAGATTTCTAAAATTGAGTCAGTTTTCACACCTTGGCAAGACAATCGACACTTTTTTATCTGTGATAACTTTTGACAGCAGTGCGTGATTATTGGATTAATAATATGACACATGGCTAAAATCCAGGTAATTATGTCATCATACATCGCAAATCGTGTTTTTTCGGACCGAAAAAAATGTGCCTTATGCCAACTGAATCGGTTTTTCGAACTCAAAATCGGTCCGGACCGACAAAAAATCGGATTTCTGTAGCCCTGATGTCTACATTACAGGGTACAATGTAGTATAATCAGATTTTTTTTTGAAAATTCAAGCGGTCACTAGAAATACCTGAATACACTTAAATACCGAAATATGCCAAAATACTTTGGATAATACCGAATCCACCGTACACATCATTATTTATAGAAATATACTTTTTATACCCCCAATGTCGAGGGGTATATAGTTTCCGTCTTTCCGTTCGTTCGTCCGTCCGTTAACATTTGCGTTAAAGTTTTGCGTTAAGTTTTTTTCTTTGCTTATATTTCCAATATCCTTTGATGGAACCATTTGGTATGTGACTAGGTATACTTCTGGGTTCATGTAGAATAGCTGACATCATCTGGATGCTGCTGCTGACCCAAGGTCAAGGTCACAGACTTAAACATTTGCGTTAGTGTATTGCGGTAAGTTTATATTCTTCCTTTATATTTCCAATATCCTTTGATGGATCCTTTTGATATTTGACTAGGTTTACTTTTAGGTTCACACGGAGTAGTTGACATTATCTGGATGCTGCTTACCAAAGGTCAAGGTCACAGACTTGTATATAGTATATTTGCTTTAAAGTTTTGTGTTAAGTTATAAACCTTGCTTATATTCCCAACATCCTTTGATGAAACCTTTTGATACATGACTAGGTTTACTTCTTTGTTCCTGCAGAATAGTTGACATCATCTGGATGCTGCAGCTGACCTAAGGTCAAGGTCAAAGACTTAAACATTTGCTTTAAAGTTTTGTGTTAAGTTTATATTCTTCTTTTATACTTCCAATATCCTTTAATGGAACCTTCTGATATTTGACTAGGTTTACTTTTATAGACCTTGAGCTGACCATAGACCCCCCTCCCCCCCAGGGGGAATTTTGAACACTATGATTTTCTGAAACTACATTATATACGAAACAAAATGACACATGTTAGCCCTCTGTACGTTGGGGCGTTAACGTGTAACGTCAACGTTATTTACACTACCCAAATTTACACATTCACGTTATAATAGAAAATACACATTGGTATACACATGTTAGTATTCGCCCTAAATAATGTTGGGTTTTGTCTGCTAGTACATAAATTGCTGTTTCAAGGTAATTGACATTGTCAAGGATAAGTTGACTAACCTGTATAACGTAGTTTACGTTTTGACGTTTTTTCCCCTTCAGTGTCTAAATGCATGTAATATAAGGAGCAAATTGTAAGAACTGAAGTGAAGAGAAAAGTAATTGTCATATATATGACTGTTTCAATAGTCTAGTAAAAAAAACAAACAAACTAAAGTCTTACAAAACTCGTCAGCAAACACGATAAATATGTAACGTATATAACCACAACAAAAATTCGGGGAAAAAAACAACCAGGCTAAATCGCTTAATCGGTGGACTGAAGTTTATACGTGCTCCAACAATCTTCTTTGATTCATGCCCAGCTTAGATAAGTTAGGCAGCAGTTAGCAGTGGATATATTAAATGTGGACAGAAACTATCTTATTTTTGAAGAATTTAACCTACAAGATGACGAGAAAAGCTAAGAAAGCCAACATCAGCTGCATTTCATTTTTAATGTTATCTATATTATGTCTTAAGTAGACGCTGTTGTATATGTAAATATGAAGAAACGCCAATGTTATGTGTCCTCAAACTATAAAAAAAACATCGGATAGTGTATATTTAAAAAGCAATCTAACAGTAACGTTACGTTACATAATTGTAATATGTCGGGGGATAAGACTTGTGAGTCATCTGTTATCAAAAATTTAGTTCCCGGGCAATATGAATTATTCAATGCTGTAGTATTAGCTTACCACTGGTAGTCAGATGGCAATTTAGCTCTTTGAAATACACAAGAATTCAGCAAGACGCACATAGTTTGTTATAGCTGAAGCAGTTCGACCTTGCCTTCAATTCAGTTACACTTAAAAGTAGGAGTGTAACAATACATCGGACTATCGATGTATTGCAATAGTAACTCGGCCGATAGTACTGCATCGATAGTAAAGTGAGACATCGATGACTATCGCCGATAGTGTTTTGGACTATCGATAGTTTCGATAGTCTCCTACATTACAATTTTTTCAGATAATTTCCGCCGTTGCCTTCTTTCTTTAAAGCGAAAGTGAGCGGCAGACTGTTTGTACAAACATGGCTTCCGTTAGCCGACGTATGGCTGTATATTACGTCTGGGTTTTGCTTCCATACATCAAGAAATTTCACCTCTGGCGTCTGGCATACATTTGATAAGTGTTACATACGGCCGTTTGATGTTGTCCCGACGTATAAAACTCCCTACTGTCTATAAAACGTTAACACGTGTCATAATTAATCTGATATACAGAGCTCCAGATAAGGGGCATTTTGCGATTTTGATGCAAAGAAAATGGGTAAAACGCCTGCAGTCCCAAACTAATTCCTCAAGAACAACGTTACTCCCACCGAAAAAGGAATTGACGTATCATGAAAAATTTTTTTTGAAAAATGGAAGCGTCATTTTAGGCATAGGAGTTCTTTCCAATTCCAGAAAAATGAATTCGCTCAGCCGCAACTGATAATAGTCCAGTGCCGAAACAGGTCACAAAGATCAAAGCATTTCGATCAGCTTTTGATGTCAAAGATTTAGCCGCAAGGTTTACTTATAAACCAATATTGATGCAATTTCGGAACATGTGTTTATTATACCTTACGGTCCATAAGGTAGACTCGGCTCAGCCTGCATGTCCGCGGCGCCTAATCAGCGTACGCACACACATGTATCATGTATATACGAATAATTTGAAATATGAAATTTAATTTGTTTAGCTGTGCAGTCCGGTTTTGGTACAGTATTTTCGCATGAAGCTATTCCGCTGAATACCGCTGGACAGACGAATTATATAATAATCAGAAGACAGTCATTTTATACGCATTTTCTGATCAGGCTGCGCAGATATTATTTCTGACTCGGCCGTACTTTTTTTTTGTCAAATCCTCTAACGATGTTCCCCAGGAGGCTCAACTTAACGAATTCGTGGTTGCACACTCTAGGTACTGAGTCTGTCTGTCTGTCCCATAGTATTCGAACACCACTCGGTCCAGCTGCAAATGTCTCAATCGTAACACACAAGATAATCGAAAATTGTTTCTGCTGGCCCGCGAATGTACGGTTATCTTTCTGAAACCATTTTTAGCTCGCCTGAACGAAAGTTCAGGAAGAGCTATTGTTGTCACCACGGCGTCGGCGTCCGCGTCCGCGTCCGCGTCGGCGTTCGAATTGGATGTTTTGGTTAAAGTTTTTTAAAGACCTATATCTCCTTAACCCATGGATGGATTCTTTTGATACTTGCACTGTAGCTAGATATTGGTCTAAGGTTTAACAGGGTACCACCCCCACCCCACTCTGTGACCTTGATGTCAAGGTCATGGACTTAGAAAATTTGTGGTTTTTTTTTGGACTGGATGTTTTGGTTAAAGTTTTATAAAGCCCAATATCTCCTGAACCCATGGATGGATTCCTTTGATACTTGCACTAAAGTTAGATATTGGTCTAAAGTTTTGGAAGGTACTACCCCCACCCCCTCTGTGACCTTGATGTCAAGGTCATGGACTTAGAAAATTGTCTTTTTATTGATTGGATGTTTTGGTTAAAGTTTTTTAAAGACACATATCTCCTGAACCCAGAGACGAATTCTTTTTATATTTGCACTGTAGATCTACAGAGTACTACCCCAACCCCGCTCACTGATCTTGATGTCAAGGTCAGGGACTTAGGAAATTTTTGTCTTTTTTAAAGTTTTGTAATTGCATACTGATTCGTAGTGCTTTGCAGAGATTTAGTTTATACTTGAACTGATGTTAGACTCTTTTTTGAGTTTTTACAAAACACCTTATAATTAATTACCCCACTGGGTGACCTTGAAGTCAAGGTCATCGACTTAGAATTTTGTTTTAAAGATTTTGGTTAAAGTTTTGTATTTATGAAGACATAATTTCACAGTGCCATGATGATGGACTCAGTTGATACTAATACTTGGGCTGATGTTAGATAATGGTTTAGGGTTTTGATACATACTAGCGCCCCCCCCCCCCCCCACACACACACCCACCCCCACCCCCCACCCCCACCCCCCCACCCGTCAGTTTTTTTACCTCAAGCTCATGGACTTTGAAATTTCATTTCATTTTTTTTATTTTAATTTCATTTTAAGACTTATTTCTGAGATAGCTTTTGTGTTTTCATTATGGACATGCTTGCATGAAGTTTTATGCATAGCAGTCCACATAGCCCCCCACCCCCACCCTCCACCCGTCAGTTTTTTTTTTTACCTCAAGCTCATGGACTTTGAAATTTTATTTCATTTTTTTTATTCTAATTTTATTTTAAAACTTATTTCTTAGATAGCTTTTGTTTATAAATGTGTTTTCATTATGGACATGCTTGCATGAAGTTTTATGCATAGCAGTCCACACCACCATAGCGGCTGAGTGATGGGCAAGCACTAATTCAGGCGAGCTTTGCTGTCTGGCGACAGCTCTTGTTTTATGAGACAGCGTACATGTTTTCCCGTTTCAAGATTTACGATCCACGTGGTTATCAAGCAGACGATCTGCGCATGGCGTAATAAAATGGCAAGTCGCGTCTATATGCTATTTGTATATACTTTTTTCCGCGTTCACACTGCACAGACGTTTTCCGGTATCATGTTCAACGCTTTTCGAATATACGCAATGTGCGTTCCCAGATAAGGCTGCGCTGACGTAATACGGTAGCAAAAGCTAAGCTAGTCGCATGTACACTTAGCCTCTTGCTCCATCAGACTACTGAGACTTGACAGCCGTTTTCCGCTGATGGCTGATCGGAATTTTTTTTCTATCTTACTTAATTTCAACAGTGCGAAAATAATGCATTCTGATCAGGTCTACGCAATTATTGAGCACAATAGATGTGCAATAACCTGATCGTTTATGGGTCAGCCATTGTAGAGATCAAAAGAGCCGCTATAAAGTGACTATAATTGTCACGTGCAGTGTATCCATGAGACGGGTATTAAAGGGTACCTGGTTGCATACACCGATAAATCAAATCAGCCTGCGCAAACCGGTCTTTCCTGTTCACTTCTAACAGTAATCATGAGCTCTGTACCTAGAGACAACTAAATATATTATTCACGCGCTCCATTAACAGTGCGGCTCATTTCTCCCAGTGGTAATGGACGGGAGTTTACCGTTAATAGGCAACCGCAGAAACTTGTTAAATCCTCAGTTTTCAGAATCCTCAGGATTTATGGTTTGTACATACAAACAGAACAGAACAAAACTTCATTCATGTAGGTAAACATGTCTGGTCACAAATAGGTGACATCTGATATTTATACCAGTGGCAAGTAATATTTACGAAAAAATATTATTAACAAAAATGTTTTAGCTTCTGTCAGCTGATTGTTCAACATCTTCAGATGCACAAACCATTCAGGGAAGGCAAAATCTACTATAGACAGATAATGGTTCATGACCCTGGAGAATTCAGTTGGCCATTAGAACACATTTGATCTCTTTGGCCAATCAGATGAAACTGCAAATGATTGAAATGAAAGGTCTGAAATGTAGGGCTTTATGCATAAATATACCAAATCAGTGCACATTTGAAAAATAACTAGAAACTGTGTTTATGAAACACAATGATAGATTAAACTTTGCAGATGTTAACCTCTGTTGTACACATTTTATACACACAAAAAACAAAATGGGAATGATACCATATTCATTATTTCCTCCTTAAAACAACAATATATTTTTCAAACAATAGTATCGCAATAGTATTGCAATAGTAGTCCACAATAGTAATAGTATCGCAATGGTACTTCTTGCAATGTCAATACTATCGCAATAGTCATTTTTGGACTATCGTTACATCCCTACTTAAAAGTGACTTCATTAAAATGATTTTTTTAAATTTTATGCATAGAATGAAATAAGTAAGAGTTGATATATGCTGCAACTGATTAATATTTAGGTTCTCGTCATGATGGGTATAAAATCAGTTTCGCTACCTGTGCTGTTGGCTGCACCATTCAATTACCCTACATACAAATATGCAACTGTGACTGTAAGCCGAGGCAATCAAAAGCAGTACCAACACTCCCAACAGGGATAAACACCATTTCTGCTATGCTGTCAGTCGAATCGTCAGCCACGAGCCTCTATGCACAGTAACTGCTTTACATAGGTAAGCAAATATGTGTGGCTCCCGTGATCATAACTAACATGTTAATTGGTGATCTACGTGATCTGTTTATGCAGCTCCCAGCCATCAAATACATTACAAACTATTAACAATGTGAAACTTTAAGGCTGATAGAAAGTGACATACTTTATAACTAGGGTGCGCGATATTACCGGTATACCGGTAAATCGCGATTCAAAATTCCAACGATACGAATCACGATGCGTTTTGGCCATACCGGTACGCTCGGTAAATTTCGGATGTTTCCGGAAATTCTCGTGAAAACGTTTTATATGCTTGTAATTAACAGTTTCCTTTTCATTTTGTTAGTATTTTGCCCCAAATATTCTCTTTTTTTTTATAAAACGGATCTAGGTAGGAAAGTCAATTAAAGCCGATGATCTTTAAAAACAGGTTTTGATTGTTTACTTTTGCCAGAGGCTCGCTTCCTCTTTTGTCTGTAACAGTTATCTCCGTAATCATCACCCACAAAAAAGATGGAAACAAAAATTACCGTGATTGTAGGTAATAGTGTCCAGTTTAATCCTTTTGTCAGTATCCAATTGATCCTATCACTCCAACGGTATGATCATTTTGACACATATTCCCATTCATAACTTACGTAAATATTCAAACATCTTTTGGAACATTTTTTTTTTTTTGTGTGTGTATATCACATTTTCACTTAGGGGAAGTTTCATTATTTTGTTGACAAACACTGCAGATTCTGATCACACTGCTCCAATGTACTGTCTGATCTGGGTCTACAATATTTGCTCAGCAATTACTGTCCGATTATTTAGTGTACTTCCTTTTCATGTCACCGATAAAATAATTCACCTAGACTTCAGACACGTGTCAATTCTTTTGATCTTTGATGACAACTGGTGTTGAAAATCTGCATGCTTTTTTCATTCTCGCCTTGGGGCAAAACTGGGTCAGGGCAGAATAACAAATAAAGAAGTCATGCACCGGATGCATGGTCACTAGGGTCACGTCAGTAAGTCAATTAGTTAAATAAAATGAGAATTCGCAGACTTGTAACAGTTGCATTTTAATAAAGTACATGAGCTGGTTATAATTTGTTTTGGTGTTAAAATAAACAGGTAAAGAATGGGATGTTCATTTTTTATTACAATCATTTAATAAAAGACAGAAGCAAACAACACAGTAAAAGCATGTAACATGGAAGTAGGTACTTAAAAAAAGTTGTGATATATCGTGATACATATCCCGATACGGACCAGTGTATCGTGATATATCGCGATACGGTTTTCAGTGGCGATACCCACCCCTATAAATTATAACGCATACATTATTCTGTCATCAGCTTGTTCGGGAGTTCTTTTTTTTCATTATGTTGTTACAAATATTTAACTGGTCAGGTAATTTTGCAAAACCTATGGTTTTATTTCCACTTATTGTTACTATCAAGGTATAAAGGTGTTACGAAATACAAATTTCAGTCAGACAATTTTTCAGTATGTAAGCAACTGAAATTGTTGTTTGGATATTGCCAAAATGCTGTATTCCCTAACAGTATTTAACATATTTGGACAAAGATTAAAGGATAAGCAGTAAGATATCATAAATAAGCAGTTTTCAACCATATTTATTGCTAAAAAGTAAACAATATGGTAATAATACAAGGTCACAGAGATCAAATGCAGTAAGTTATTTAGGTAAACCCTTCCTTGGCATGTATAGGTATACCCTATTTCTATTGTTTGATTATTTGCTCTTTAGAAATACTGTATTGCTAGTTTAGGATTTTGGAAATGAAGAATCCATAAACTCGCAATGAATATGTTGTATACGTTACTTGTTCGGTCTTTCTTCCTTTTTTTCTTTCTTTGTTTTCTCATTATTATGCTGCAAAGCATAACTACAGTGTAGGCGAATACATTCTGAAGGAGAACAACTAAGATTTTCTCATAGATATCTGAACAGCGAGGACCAACATTAATATATTCTGTCATTTTCATTTGCCATTTCATTATGTGTGCAGAGCTACTGGGACACTGTCCCAGGAAAAAAAAAAAAACATTGTTGTCCAACTAAACAAATCTTTATGTTCTTTGGTGAATAGATGCTTTCATAGATGGTTGAATGTAGTTAGATTCTTTAAGAGATGATCGAAAGTAGTTGTTAGACTTTAAAGAGAAAGAAACAAAAGCATAGAAATATAGATCATCTTAAACATAGCATTAATAGATTGCTACAGTATGCTAGTAAACTGCCAGTGTCTCTTTTCTGTATTAAATGTTTCTGATACTATTCTCCCAAACTCCCGGTTGACACATTATTGATAGTTACATAAATGAACTAAATAAAGCAATGTATTGACACTACCATTAATTATTTTCAAAAGTTTGTTTCTTAACTGTAACTCAGCAATGTTGTTTCTCTTGGTAACGTAAAATATATGACAGTCTTACAAACGTAAGTATACGCTGCCAGCAAATATCTACATTAGCTTTGATGCAGAACTGTATTTGGCTTAAGTACTCAAACTTCAGGTTTACTGTTCTGCTTTATAGTTTTTTCAGTGTGCACGTAAAAACTATACAAAATCCTGTCAATAAACAAGGTGGTACTCCATTTGCATTGTTAATTACTGATTATTTTATAATTTTATACTAAACACCTCAAAAGCGCTTAGCTTTTAATGTTATCCAACTGATTGTATATCAGTTTATTCGAGCCCTATATGCAAAATCTATGCTGGCTTAGCTGCGGCTTTATCTTTTCTGATGTTTTATTTTGTTTATTTTTTTTAAGTTGTATATAACGAAATTTCACGTATGTTACTGTCTTTAGAACTCAAATGTACAAATTGTAAAAGAAACAAACTTGGCAATGCCATTATGAAATACTTTTATTTTTGATATAATAACAAATTTGCCAGCAAAAAAAAAACCAAAAACGTTTTACATGTGCAGAATATGTCAGTGCCCTTAACATTACAATTTGTAGTATCCTGTGTTTAATCACGTATAAAACACACCTCATGAATCCTTAAAAGTAATAACTGAGAGGAGTGTTGCTACGTCCAAGTACACAATATATCATAAGAACATCCAGACTTAAATATGTTATTGTTTATTTATGAGACAGTGGGGAAAAACATGATTAAAGGTATTATAATGAAATATTTTAAATTTTAATGTTATTTACGTTACTACTAGTAACGACTTATCATAGAAAATAAACCAGAATGCATTTTTTCTTTTATATTAAAAGATTCTTATATGAAGAAACTGCTACCAACGAAAATAAAATGATTCTATCGTCAAATTATATGAGATTAACAAAAATAGCCCTCGGTAACGTATATAATCGATCATTATGGCCGACTAAAATGCGTTCAAAATATTGTGGAACTGTTTTTTGCTGTTTAGATAGGCTGGCATATTCAATATTACCTTTTACTGTTGTTTTTTAATCCATACAGTGTAGTTCAAGCACTTGAATTGTACAGAAAGTGATAATTGTAATATGGAATGTTTATAAGGGGGTACTGTGTTAAACATCCTATTTCTCCCAAAGTATACAAGATAGGATAATAATTTTTGCAGATCTGAAAAGATCAATAAATTGTCTTTAATACAGTAACAAACATATGGTCTAATGATAAAGGAGTAACTTACAAAAAGAAAGTATTTTGGATGGAAATAGCAATTTTAATGGAGTGTTAAGACAAATGTCACGTATATGACACCATGTAGGCTAAAGTGACCTGTCAAACATCATAACTTTTAGCTACTGGATTGTTCTACTAGACTCTACTATAACTTTAAACATAAGAAAGTGACTTCTATTTTTTTATAATTTTTGATCATTTTTATTTTATGTTTATATTTTTAATGGGTAACGTTTGTAACAGGCTGTTACAGCTTAACGCCCCACTCGCCAGAGGGCTAACATGCTGCAAAATACTTCCTAGATGCTGGGCTTTAAGAAAAGTATGGTCTACAAAATTCCCCCTGGGGGGTGAGGTAGACCATATTTGGCTCATGGCCTATTTAGGTTCATAGCTGCTTACCAATGGTCAAGGTCACATACTTGTATATTTGCATCAAAGTTTTGCATTGAGTTTTTATTCTTTGTTTTGATGGAACCATTTTATAGGTGACTAAGACCCTGTATAAGATTGGTTTCATTAAGCGGTGGTTTCTTAAGGCGGTGGTTTCATTAGGCTATGGCTCTGGTCGGGGGTATACGTGAGCCCCTGCTCACTTGCTCTAGTTTATTTACAGAAATAATTTGATATTACCAGAATAAATATATTATTATCCAAATATATGTCAGTTATTGCGGTATGTAAATACTTGCAAGTGAATGACCCATGCAAAGACCAAAACAGCTTGCACTCTTCAAAGTGATACCTATCCAAGATCCATATATCAGTCCATTGTTCTATCGACGGTACCAACTGAAAAATAGCCAATGCTTAGATGGAAATGATTGTTATTTTATCTATTCTGGCAATATAAAAGTTTATTTTGATAATAATGAGAATAATATATTTTGATGTATTCCTGTAGATCCTTGAGTGTCGGTAATTTTTAGTAACCCAAATTTTAAGATAATCATAGTATGGTTGTGGTGTCACAGTATTAAGATTACTAAAAGTGCTATACCATATTCTTGATTAGTGGGCATGGCCCTATAAGCGCACATCATGGTTGTTTATGAGGCATATCACTATAAGGGCACATATGTTTACTGGTTTATCCCTTTGTTTGCTCGTTTACAAGAGCTGAGAAATTTATTTTTCGGTTGTAAAGCTTCTCTATCCTTCTGTGACCATAAGCAGCTTTTCTCCTATACGTCACCAAAGTTAAATTTGTTTCCTTCAATATATAATAAATAGTTGAAATGTGCACTTATCAGAAAGAAAATTTACTACAAGTATTGGCCGCCATTTTGAAACAGTTACGCACACAGGGCGCTAAAAGGGTCGATTATGGTAATTTATGACTCATTGACTGAAAGTTGTTTTAATTTCAGAGCTTGTCAGAAGTTTTCCGATGTTTTATTTGCATGGAAAAACTGCGGGATGCCAGGCTGTGTCCTCACTGTTCAAAGCTATGCTGCTATACATGCATCAGGGTGAGTAATACTGAGTATATATAAGTATGCTCAAAGCTCCAGATGAGGAATTGGTGAGCTTTTCTTATGTCTTCACAAAAAAACACATGTTCAGTGCTCCAGATAAGAAGGGGTAACAGGGATAATTAAGGCATTTTTTCCTTTATTTTTCCATAAAATCATATGTTGTGACCCATCATTAGAACCGTCTCGCCGAGACGGTCCTAATGAGGGGTCACAACATATTTTTTCGTTGAGAAATTAGAAAAATTATCTTCGAATTATCTTCAATACCCCCTCTTATCTGGAGCTCTGATGTTGTGGCCCAACATTAGAATTGCATCTCAGACATTCTAACATAAGAACCAATGTCCAAAGTTGCCCGACTGTACCCTACTGTGCCAGTTTCATTTTTTTCATCCCTTCTCTAAGTAGGGTAAACTCCTCAAAGATTAGACCTCATTTGTAAGGGCTTTGTTATTTAGGAAAGCAATTAGGAAGTCGCAGAAATTGTTTCCCTTTGTAAAAATGGCAGAAAAGCATGGAGGTGTATCCATTCACCTTAAATTGTAGTACTGTATTCTGATAAGACAGTGTTCTTTAACCAATGGATAATTGAGAAATCTAGAATTTACTAACTTTGAATTAAGTCTAATGTCACAGCATGATTTGTTGCAGAAATATGGTAACAGAAAAACTTTTCATTTCCAAACTTACGTGACACCTATGGTTTCACTCAACAGTTTGATGTTAGCATTTATCTCAGTCATATGACAAATTCAGTTTTGGCACCTCTTTGAGAATACAAATAAATTTAAACAAATTGCCCCATTTTAAAATGAAGCACCCATAAGTGGTTACAGTTCTTTTGTAATTTTGATACCATAGCTTGTATGTTTCTCTCTACAGAGATGGCTGACAGAGACCAGAATGCAGTGTCCTCATTGTCGGTAAGTTATATATCATACTAGAGGTCCACATAAAACAGAGAATTTAATTATTTGAGAATGAATCATAGGTTTTGAGAATGAATTATAAGCTTGATAAAATCACACTTTTACATTGTAAGAATTTCAGATAGCATCTCACTTATAATTCGAGTGGAGCATGGCAAACAATGTAGGTGCTAAGTAGGTCAATCCTATCTGTGCATAATAAAAAGAATTGACACAAGCGAGCGGCCATCATTACTAAACTGTCAGCAGTATTTCTGGACTGTCATTTTCTCACAGCCAGTGAAAGCCAGTGCATTATGCCATATTATAGACACAGATACAAGCTTTCATGAACATACAAACATTCTCTGAGCCAAGTTTATAATAGGTCTGCAGTGAAAGAAGTTCTTATATTTCACAGTGCCCCACTGCATATCAACGAGTTAGTGAACTGCCGTTGGGCTGAAGAAGTAACCCAGCAGTTAGATTTATTACAACACACAGTGCCTCCTAAAGATAATGTGGATAGAGATAAGTAAGTACTGTGAATAGAGGATCTTACAAGAGTGGTCACTTCATATGAAATTTATGAAACAAGCCTTTGGCGAGTTTCATAAATTTCATATGAAATGACCAAGAGTGTCAGATTCTGTTTATCATATGACCCTTCAAAATGGAATTTTATCGCCTTCTAAATGAACATTATATCAATAAGAAAATGCATTGTTGACACGGTCATTGTCAATGACATTACATGAATGCACCAAAATGTTATTACACGTGTGGTCTTAAGATTTTTATGACACAATGTTATCCCTGAATAACAGCATGGTCATACGATAAATTGCTTTATTTCTCACTTGTTTTTTATTTTTGCTGTATTTGTCTCCCCTGTGACTAGCAGAATCAGAACATAGATATAATTTTTCGGATGTTATCAGCAACGTAAACTTTGCATCTGGTTTGACTGTGTTTTGTGACAATGCACAGACAGGTAAGACAATACATTTAGCTGAATTCTTCTTTTAGTTTGGAGTCATTTGCGAGTTCCTGAATTTGCGACCAAGTAATCGTCAATAGGCCATTTCCATGTGGTTGTCTGTACGTTAAATTAATATTTGCAAGATTCTTGAATTTACAAGCCAGCAGATTCTTGAATAATAGCAAAACTTAAAGTCTTGCGAATATTAACATTTAAAAAACTGAAATGAAAACAGTTGATTTTGTAATTAGTGTTATACTTTATGTAAATTTGCTTTAAAATATGAAATTTACAAATACTCACACATATGAGCCATGACAAGACAAAACCAACAGAGTGGCATTTGCGTGACGCAAAAACTCAGATAAACCTGGGCGTCCGCCCAGTCTGATCAGTCTTTGCTGTGCGCTTTAAGGCTAGCTAAGGGTCTTAGCTTCCTCCATATCAGCAGCAAAGACTCCGATCAGACTAGGCAGATGCTCAGGCTGATCTGAGTCTTTGTGTGGTGCACATGCCACATTGTTGGTTTTGTCATGTTGCAGCTCATATATATGTCTTTTCAGCTGTTCCGAACACAAAGAGAAAATCAGTGTGTTTTGTATCACCTGTAAACAGTGTATATGTCATCAGTGTGCTCTCTGGGGTGGCACAGTAAGTATGCTTCAAACTTCAAAATGAGCCTTGACATGACAAAACCAACAATGTGGCATGTGCTCTCAGCAAAGACTCAGATCAGCCTGGGCGTCCGCCCTGTCTGATCAAAGTTTGTGCGGACTGCATGAAGCTAGCTTAGACCCTTGGCTACCCTTACATCACAAGTGAAGCCTCTGATCAGACTGGGTGGATGCCCTGGCTGATCTGAGTCTTCCCTGGGTGCTCATGCCACTTTGTTGGTTGCGTCATGTTGCAGCTCAGATATCATAGAAGTGTCCACTTAGCTGAGTGGTTAGCCCATCCAGTTTTGGTTCAAGGGGTCATGGATCTGAGTCCCACTTGAGGTAAGGGTCTGTCTGAATCTAAAGGGTACTTCTTTGCGTAGAGCCCTTCATAATCATCCTCCGGTCATCCTGATACAAATGAAATTCTGTTGAAATGGATATTAAACCACCAGAGTCATCCATCCATCATCAAAATCATAATCATAAACTGTTTGAAGTATTCTGTATTTACAGTTTTTATGGCTAGCAAGTATGTAAATATGAATCTGCCCCGACCGACACTTAAGATTTTTAAAGGAAAATCAACAGAAATATTGCGGTTCTAAGCCCTTATAAACTGCAAAAAAGCAGATAACAAAATTTACATGTAACACCTGCAAAATTTCAAAAAACGTTTTTGTCCACACTACATGTATGTCATACCATTTAGAATTTAAAGAATAGATACCAAATAGTGTAGATCCAGACGAGGTGATTCATTATTACAAAAAAATAAATATCAAAGTTGAAAAGGATTCTTCTAAAACTTACGGCTAATGATGATTGAAGAAGAGAAAAGCATTCTGTTGTGATCTTCTCACGAGTCATTCACCCTTGCCCTTGGAGTATATACATGCATAAAATCATGGGGAAAAATCTGTTTAAAATCAGGGTTGAAAGGAATTCTTCTGAAACTTACAGTAAATGATTGCAGTAAGTAAAACTTCATATAAGTATCAAAATTTCACCTTTAGGGGTTGTCTGCCCCTGTGCTGTGACTATATACATGCATAAAATCATGAAAAAATTCTTGGGGTGTAGACTATGAAAATCTCACACAAACTTCTTAGCATATTGATGCCTAAACCAATTAAGGGCCATCCCTGTATATATTTCTTCATCTGCACTGTAGACTCAGTGGACATGCAAAATGTGGAAAACATAGACCCAGTGTTAGGACAACATCCACTATGTCTGGACAACCTTGGGTAGATGTACCAGCATTACCTGTTCACTGAAGGTAGACGAAAGCTTATTTCTTGACAACATAAACATGTACGAGTCTAAGGATTGGACATAGGCTAGGTCTGTATTTGTCCTCTCCCAGGATTGGACGTAGGCTAGGCCTGTATTTGTCCTCTCCCAGGATTGGATGTAGGCTAGGCATGTATTTGTCCTCTCCGGGAGAGGACAAATACAGGCCCGGAGAGGACAAATACATGCCTAGCCTACGTCCAATCCTTTGACTCTTACATGTATATGTTGTCCAGAAATATCTAATAAACAAATAATAAATAAATGAAAGATTATATTTGTCTATACATGTAATTATTTCAGCATTCTGGTCACACATTTAAACATATTGATAATGAATATGATGAACATGTGCGTAAAGTCATGGATGATCTTGGTCTACTCAAGAGACGTCATACAGAACTTATCAGTCTGGTACAGGATGTGGTATGTTCTTTACTTTTTCCGTCGGTGAATAAGCTTTGGATTAATTTACGACCTACAATCACCTATTTTTTTGTCTCCCTCCAAAACAACCCATAAAATCTAGATCTGTCTTAGAAGACAGATCTAGATTTTTGGGATTGTTTTTGAATGAAAAAACTTTTTTTCACCCCTTTTAGAACAATAAAAAAAATCTGGATGCATCTTAAAACAGTTTCCTCCCTCCAAAACAGTTACAAAATCTAGATTCATCTTATAAAATGGAAAGAATCTAGATTTTTGGGATTGTTTTTGAAGGAAAAAACTCTTTTTTGTCCCTTTTAGAACAATAAAAAAATCAGGATGCATCTTAAAACAGTCTCCCCCCTCCAAAACAGTTACAAAATCTAGATTCATCTTATTAAATGGAAAGAAATTTTTGGGATTGTTTCAGGAGGGAAAAGACCATCTTATAGCAGAATTAATGTGACTGATTTGACATATTTTGGGTCAATTTCAGAGCTCTAGATAAGAGGGAGTATTTGGTGATAATTAGGGATAATTTTTGTTAATTCTGCATAAAAACATATGTTGTGACCCCTCATTTGAACCGTCTCGATGAGACGGTTCAGATGAGTGGTCACAACATATGGTTTCGATGAGTAATTAGAAAACTTATCCTTAATTATCATCAAATACTCCCTCTTATCTAGAGTTCTGAATTTAGAGGGGAAAATTCCTCCATGTTATACTGTTATAGTAGAATAAATGAGCCTCGACGCTAGAAAACCAACAATGTGGTTGTGTGCCCAGCGCAGACTCAGAGCAACCTGGGCATCTGCGCAATTTGATCAGACTCTTTCTTAAGTGTTCAAAGGGTAACTAAGGGACTAAGCTACCTTCATGCGGACAGCGAAGACTCTGATCAGACTGGGCGTATGCCCAGGCTGATCTGAGTCTGCGCTGGACGTACGACCACATTGTTGGTTTTCTCGTGTCACAGCTCAAATGTGTTCTGTAGATTGCATGGCAGTTTTGAATTTGATTAAAAGTCTCAGGGTTTATCCTTAGAAGTGGAATTTGTCTTTCTGCACAAAACATGCCTAAAAATGATAGCTGTTTTTGTAAAATGACTCCTAACACATCATTAAATGTTGCGAGAATGAAATATTTGTTTTACTAAGAAAAGTTAGTTTGAGCCGCGACTCGAGAAAACCAACAATGTGGTTGTGCGCCCAGCACAGACTGAGATCAGCTCGAGCATCCGGCCAGTCTGATCAGACTCTTCACTAAGCGCTTAAAGGGTAGCTAAAGACCTAAGCTACCTCCATGCGGAGAGTAAAGACTCTGATTTGACTGGGCGGATGCCCAGGCTGATCTGAGTATTCGCTGGGCGCACAACCGCTTTGTTGGTTTTGTCATGTCGCGGATCATTTGATGTTGCACTAGCAATTGACCTGTCCCAATTTGTCAGTCAGAATATGCATTGAACAGTCAAATAAGGAAATGATCTTGTACAAAAAAATGCATATGTGTTTTGTGGCATCATATCTTCTGTAAATAAACTTGAACAAATTAAAAAGGCAGAGGGATAACCACATTTGTGTAAGATTAATTGTCTGCACAGCATACCCATAGTGGTATGCATAACATATCTTTGTAGCTATTGTGACATCATAGTGAATGTCATCTTGGGATGTCATCTTGACATTTTTTGTAACTCTTTTATTTCTCAGGAACGGAACATAGAAAGTGTAAAAAATGCCAAAGATGAGAGAGTAAGGGAAATAAGAAATGCTGTTGAACTCATGATAGCGAGGCTTGAATCTCAACTCAAGAGTAAATTACTGACTCTTATGGGTAAGCAGAATTTTCTCTATTTTTTAGCTCACCTGGCCCGCAGGGCCATAGTGAGCTATTGTCATACCAATGCGTGCGTCGTGCGTCGTCACGAAATTTGTCCGTCAACACCTAAAAACAAATATTCAAACATCTTCTTCAGTAAAACTACTGGTCCCATGGTTCTCAAATTTCACATGGAGCATGATCTGACTCCAGGGTCTCAGAATTGTAAAATTGGGTCAGGTTGAAAATCCAAGATGGCCGCCGTTACTAAAAGTAGCAAAAACAACAAAATAAACTTCTTTTCCAGAACCACTGGGTATATTTGTCTGAATTTTGGCATGGAACATCAGTGAATTCTTGGTATTCAAAATTGTAAAAATGAAAAAAAATCTGTAGCGGAGTTTTGTCACAGTGACCTACTTTCTGTTTACGTGTGTAATTTTGCTCAAATGCCAATGTCAAAAAATGACCTATTTAAACAACTTCAAACAACTTCTTCTCTAAAACCACTGAGCCCATGGATCTCAAATTTCACATGGAGCATGACCAGACTGCAGAGTTTCAAAATTGTAAAATTGGGTCAGGTCAAGAATCCAAGATTGCTGCTGTTACTAAAAATAGCAAAAACAACAAAATCAACTTCTTCTCCAGAACCATTTGGTATATTTGGTTGAAAGTTTGCATGGAACATAAGTGGGACCTTGGTATTAAAAATTGTAAAAATAAAAAAAATTATAGCGGAATTAGGTCACAGTGACCTACTTAACGTTTACAAGGCCGATTTTGCTCAAATGTCAATATCTAAAGAAAATGCAACCAATTCTGACCAGATTTGGTCAGAAATGGTTCTTGAATGGAATTATTTCAATTTTGTGCCAATTGACTATCCAAGATGGCCACCATGGGGGCCGTTACTAAAAGTAGCACAAACATAAAAATGACAATTACTCAAGAACCCTTGAATGGAATTGGACCAATTTTGTGTCAGAATGTTCCTTGCATGAAGCCGTTTCGATTAATTGCAATTTGGCATTCCAAGGTGGCCGCCATCTGGTGTTACTAAAAATAGCACAAACATAAAAATGACAATTACTCAAGAACCCTTGAATAGAATTGGACCAATTTTGTGTCAGAATGTTCCTTGCATGAAGTCGTTTTGATTAATTTCAATTTGGCATTCCAAGATGGCCGCCATCTGCTGTTACTAAAAATAGCACAAAACATGAAAATGACAATATCACAGTAACCACTGAATGGATATTGACGAAATTTGTGTCAAAATGATTCTTGCATTAAGATATTTCAAAAATATCTTAACTGTAGACCATTCATATTGGTCTCTGTTACTAAAAATAGAAAAATGTGAAAATTAGAAAATCTCAATCGAGTTGGATTAATTTTGTGTCAGAATGGTCCTTTCATTAAGCTTTTTCGACTTTTTGCATTTTGGCATTCCAAGATGGCCGCCATTTACCGTTACTGGAAATAGCACAAAACATGAAAATGACAATATCTCAGTAACCGCTAAATGGATTTTGACGAAATTTGTGTCAAAATGATTCTTGCATTGAGATGTTTCAAAAATATCTAACTGTAGACCAGTCATATTGGCCTCTGTTACTAAAAATAGAAAAATGTGAAAATCAGAAAATCTCAATGGAATTGGACCAAATTTGTGTCAAAATGGTCCTTGCATGAAGGCTTTTCGATTTTTTGTATTTTAGCAATCCAAGATGGCCGCCATCTGTCATTACTGAAAATAGCACTAAACATGAAAATGGCAATATCTCAGTAACCCCTGAATGGATTTTGATGAAATTTGTGGCAAAATGATTCTTGCATTGAGGTGTTTCAAAAGTAAATATATAAAGACCAGGCAAGTTGGCCTCTGTTACTAAAAGTAGTAAAATGTGAAAATGAGAAATTCTCAGTGGAATTGGACCAATTTTGTATCAGAATGGTTCCGTTGCACAATAGCCAGGTAAGCGATATCAGGCCCATTTGGGCCTCTTGTTTTTCATCAGAAATTGGTAATACCCAGATTTTGTGTCATGAATGCCATTTATACGACAAGTAAGTTGCAGCTCCCTCAGGGTGTTTATAAGAAGAAATACAGTAGAACTTCAATGGCTCGAACAGGCTTGGGACCATGAAAATTAGTTCCAGCCAAAGGTAGTTCCAGCCATCCAGGGTAAGTTTCTATATAAATTGACCTCTAGGCACCCAAAAACGAGTTCTAGCCAGGCAGGGTAAACAAGCCATCAGGGTCCAAGCCATTGAAGTTCTTCTGTATAGTATTTAGGAATGTTCATAAAATTTGGGAACCATGCTGGCCTTGATCAGACAGCTCCTTGGGATCAGACTGCTCCCAAGGAGCAGTTTGCTCAATGCCTACACTGTTTGAAACAGCATGTCCTTCAGAATAGTTAAGGTACATTGTAAAGATGGTAATGTCTTGTATTATTAAAATGTCTGCTGTTTTTATTTTCAAGGTCAAAGAGGTCAGTTAACTCAAGAGACAGAACTCCTGGACTCTCTAATAGAGAAGGTTGAGAATCAGGTGGCGCACAGCAGTAAGACTGATCTGATTAACAGGAGTGAAGAATTACTGCTTATATTTAAACAGGTTTGTGCAGTTTGTGACTTAAGAAAACTACAAGGGGCAATATTTTTTTAGGATTGAAGATTTTTTATTTTCTGACTGGATTGTCTCTGATTTATATACACATATACATAGTTTTGATTCAGAAGTTGGTTTCTAGCTCGGCTGTACAGAAGTACTGGAAGAACTATTGCAGTGACCCCTTCATCAGCACAGGCGTCAGTATTTGATGTTTTGGTTTAATTTTGTTATCCACTCATATCTCCCAGCCCATGGATGTATTCAATTAATAATCTTGCTGTAGTTAAATATTAGTCTTAAATTTTACAAAGTAGACTGTCACCAAGCTCAGTGAGAGGTTAAGATCATGGACTTAGAAATTTGGGATTTATGTTTTAAAGTTTTCTGAAGGCATATTGGTTCTTATTGCTTGCATGTATGTAATTTCTACCTGAAAGGAGGTTAGATACTGGTTTGAATGTTTACAAAACGCTACCCCCTATAACCCCCTCAGGTACCTCAAGGTAAAGGTCATGGACGTGGAGGTTTGTCTTTAACGTTGGTTAAAGTTGCCTAAAGACGTACTTTTACATGCCATGATGGATTTACTCACCCTGCTATAAGATAATAGTTGAGAGTTAAAACTTGTACTGCATTGCATGTTGTTTTGTTGGCACGGAGTGAGTCACTGCCTTCTTTGGAATTAGTCAGGACTCTGGGATCTTGTGAGGTTGCAGTTTAAAGAGAAAGCATTATGAAATATATAATTAACAGGCAAATGTCAGCATGATTCAGTTCAGGAAATAAATTTATTGCCGATGTTAACTCTTGATCTATGACTTTCAGATGCACAGGCGACCAATGACGTCATTCGTTTCTGCCCCGGTACCCACAGATTTCACAAGTGAGATTGTTCCTCAGTATGATACAAGTACATTTGTGATGAATAACTTCAGCGGACTACAACAGAGAGCTGACCCAGTGTACAGCCAGGCTCTTCAAGTGTCGGGTCTTAATTGGAGACTTAAAGTGTATCCTGTAAGTAATCTTTTAATTATTTGACCCATTGCATTCTGGGTATTTTTTGTCGTGTGCTGAAATTGTTGTCTGCATCAAAAATCAAGAATATTTTGAAAATATTGGTCTAACTAACTCTTGTAGAAATGATGTGTAGGCAGCAAACAGTTTGGATCTCAGATCAGGCCCCACGTTTGTGGGGCCTGATCTGGATCCAAACTGTTTGCCCAGATACCTCTAAAGGGGTATCCAGAATGGAATGGGTTAATACTGCGATGTATATATGATTTTGGGTTTTACAGACCTTTCAATAGTACTTCATTTATACCAGGTCAATTGGGAACAGATGAGATGATGGTGTGAATGGAATAATCCAGAGGCTAGAGACATGATGGCTTGCATTTTAAGGCCCTTTTAACAGGATTTCAGTCATATCTAGCCCATGGAAGAGGATAATGAAAGGCTGTATGCACTGGAACCCCAGGATTGCATCTTTGGGGGAATTCAAACTCTGATGGCTAGCTTAGCAGGCCAGGGCTTAACCCACTGAGCAACCAGTGCTCTAAGTGGCTAGAGCACTGACAGACTGGAATTGAAACTGGAGTCGCTGAATTTTGATTTTGATCAATTGCCCCCCCCCCCCCCCCCCCCTCGTAAAAAACATGGAGGTATGAGTATGACCACCTTAAAGAACTGAAATAAACATAATGATTTTGTTCAGATTCTCTGGGTAATATTTTGTATAGTTTGTTTGGTTTTATGTGTTGAATTTGAACAAAACATTGTTTAAACCTAACAAGTGAAAACAAAATCACAAAAGTCCATGGGTCAGAAGTCTAGAGGGTTTTGACATTCATTTTTGGGGTGGTATGTAAATTTTTATCAAGTTATTGGTTTAGCTCTGTTTTGTGACAACATACAGACAGGGGAGATGCTGCATTCCATGGGATTCTTATTGGCATATAGGTGATTCTGATTCTTTGCTTAACCTGTGTTTTAGGATGGGAATGGTGTTGTGAGAGGAAATTATTTGTCAGTATTTCTAGAACTGTCAGCGGGACTGCCAGAGACCTCAAAGTAAGTTTCAGGAACAGCTTTGATAACGCAGTTGTGGCTTATTATTAATGGCATAAATATCAAACTATATATTAACAGAGCAATCCACATGCTATAATGACCGGCTATGCGACTTTTGTATGCAAGTTGCAAGGCAATATTCCATCAGGACAGAAGAAACTGTCAGGATTGCAGTTGTAGATATTGGTTAAAGACTTGTATGCAAGATCTAGAGTTAAGCAGATATATTGTGAAATGGAAAAGCAGGCAACATTGAGTGAAAATTTTAGTGACAAAGATTTTGACTTTTGAACTGCTGCTAATGAGCTGCCTTATCTGGATCTACACTGTTTGCTGTCTAACCTTTGAATTCTGAATATGCTATAGCTTGGATGAAACAGTTTTTGACATTTTGCAGACATAGATTTTGTTGTCTGCTTTTTGGTGCTTCAAGGGGTAAATCTATACTGAAATGATACTCACTTTCTCAACAGGTATGAGTACAGAGTGGAAATGGTTCATCAGGCATCCAGAGACTCCAGTAAAAATATTGTCCGTGAGTTTGCCTCAGATTTCGAGGTCGGAGAATGCTGGGGATATAACAGATTTTTTCGCCTGGATCTTTTAGCATCAGAAGGCTATTTGAACAGAGAGAGTGACTCATTGATTTTGAGGTTTCAAGTCCGTCCACCAACTTTCTATCAGAAATGTCGAGACCAGCAGTGGTGAGTTTGTTTAATGTAAAAATGATTAGCTTAGCGCCACATAAAATCCTACTCTACAACATGAGCCAAAGAGATGTAAAATATGCTAAAGTGACATGGTTATAGCAGTGTCTGCTAAGGGGACATTGTATACAATGATGTCATTAGCATTGTAACTTTCAATTCTGTTTGTTGATTCGATGTATCTTTCAATTCTGTTTGTTTATTCCTGGAAAAAGGCCGGCACAGGCCAAAAGATTGAATATGAGTCTAGAGGAGTTTATAGGAGAAGAAATAAATCAGCTAATGTTTCCTTTCATGTATATTACAACGATGTTAATGCCATGAATATTTGAGTTTTTGAAATAAAATGTTTTAACCGAAGGCCAACAGACTGAATATTTCTACAATATCACATTTATGAAACTATTTACAAGTGTTTTAATGTCTTGCCTGTGACTAGTAGAAAGTGGGACATAGGTATTGCTTTTCCAGTGTTGTTAGTAGTGCAAACATTTGTCAAGTTTTTCAGGCTGAGCTCTTTTAAAAGTAATAGAGGGGCCTCTTTGTGACAATGCACAGACAAGCAGCCACCTCATTCTGCAGAATTGTTGTGTCATATAGTTATATGATGTTCATACCCGTTACTCTATGTTTCAGGTATATTCACCAGCTGGAGGTTACACAAGCCCAGTATGTGGCTCAAGTTAATGAGTTAAAAGAGGTAATTGTCTTTCTTCAGGTGTATGGGTACACATCCATGTTTTTCTGCCATTTCTTTGAAGGGAGACTCTTTTGTGCCTTCCTGCTTACTTCCCTGGCTATTGAAACCCATTCAAAATTTTCTCCTTGAGAAGCGAATTCAGAATTTGCCCTTTGAGGAGCAAATTCTTTTCTCTAAGAGTTGAACCCCATTGAGAATTGAGACAAAATCAAAATGATGGAGTTGCTTGTCTTGTAAATTTCCATTCACCTAACTTGAACAGTTGTTTCTAGGGTGCATGATTGCTGCAAACCAGTGCTTTATAGGCTCTTGGCATTTAACATACATTATAGGATGGAGTAATTTGAGAAATGATTTGTGTAAGCTCACTTGTACGGTAAGACCTGTAGCAGTCACTACAGCATCGGTGTTTGACTTTGCCTTCCAGATCTGGGTCCAGTTGTTCAAAACATGGTTAGCTTAACAATGTTGTTAGTTAAGGATTCATTAAGTCTTAAAGTACTCACAAACTCAGTTGCTATATTATGCAGTGCAATGCAAAAGCTCCTCACATTTTTTCAGCAAAAACTGGCAGCGTTTTGTGTACAATACTTTGAAAATTTAACGTCTCCATAACTAATGACATTGTCAGTTTTGAACAACTGTGCCCTGTTAGATTTTTTTTCTGCGATGAGCAAGGGGCTGTCAGGGGAGTGTATATGGACTGATTTTTTATTTTTATTTTGTTTTATCTTTTCAGAGAATAACATTGGAGATATTAAGAAATAAGTACACTGGAAAGAAAGGCAACTCACGAGGTATGTTTTCTTGGCCCTACTGATTCCCATAACAACTTAATATACTTACAAACCTTAACCCTTTCCCTATTGCTGTAATAATCCTTTCTGTCTTTACATTTGGAAAATCCTCTGGAAAGCCAAATGCACAACAAGTCTTCATATCTATGTTTTGAGCTTCAAACTTTTGCATCAGATCTTCAGTCCTAGGTTTCAAATTTTCAGTCCTAGGTTCTAACTTTTCAAAAACAAGTTTCCAAAAAATTTATTGATTGAACCCCAGTTTTTACATAAACTTAAGTTTGAAAAATGACCACTCATATTGAGCTACCTTTCCTGGAATTACACTGCTAGCCCTGTAGTCTTAAATTCTCAATATGAAATATGCTATTAAAATTTTGTATAGGACATAAATTTTGTTGTCTGCTCTTTTTGGCACTTTTATAGGTCAAAAAATTGAAATGCCCAATACTTGATAGCAATTGAAGAATTTTTATATCCCAGACTCACCACTTTCCCTTGGTGACCCCCAGGGAGGAGACCTAGCCCTCCTGAGATATGGATTAGGGGATCAGCCAGTGACAGAAGGGGGCACAGAAATAGAAATTGAGAGGTCAGACGATGACAGTGGTAGCGATACTGACACTACTGATTCTAATGACGTAAGTGCTTTATATTACTATAGTAGCTTCACAGCTCTAGTAAAGAGGGAGTATTTGATGATAATTGAGGACAATTTTTCGTATTTGTCATTGAAAGCACGTGTTGTGACCCCTCATCTGAACGGTCTCGTCGAGACGGTTCAGATAAGGGGTCACAACATGTTTTTATGCAGAATTAACGAAAATTATCTCTAATTATCACCAAATACTCCCTCTTATCTAGAGCTCTGATAGCTTCCTGTATAGGGATACTGTAAATCAAATCTGTAAAGCAAATCTGGTTAGCAAATTTAAGAATCTCACCAGTATTTGACCATAGGACAGCCTAAGAGATAAGTCTTATGACAATTACTTGGTCAGAAATTTAGTAACTTGCCAATAATTCCAAAACCAAGAGTTTGCGTGTTCTTTGCACCTGACACTAAGGCGATTTAAAATGCCAAATGGATAAGTTACAAGTTCTTGTATTCTATGAAATTGGACGGGTCTGTAAATCCCATTAGATTTTTTATAAGGTAAATGAGTACATCATGTTTATGCCCCCAACTTTGAAAAAGTTGGTGGGGCATATTGCTTTTGGCTTGTCCGTCCGTCCGTCCGTCGATCCGTGCGTGCGTCACACTTTTTCATGCTTGCTGTAACTTTGGAACCCTGCTAGCTAGGGTCTTGAAATTTCATATATGGATTCCTCATGGAAAAATAGCTGACACTTATTCTTTTTCTTTTCCAAGTTATGCCCCATTTTGGAGTTATGCCCCTTTTAGAAAAATGAGATGACTATCTTGTTAGCAAGATATCTCAAAAAGTATTTGAGCTATGGCCTTGATATTTGGTACACTGACTTAGTATGAGGAGTAGATTACCTGATTAACTTTTGGGAGAATTCCGTAAAATTTTGATGGAGTTATGGCCCTTGTTTGAATTTGGCATTTTTCCAACTTTGGAACCGCTTAAGCTAGGAAGCTGATTTTTGGTATAGTAGTAGTTCTTGATGAGTTAAATACTTTAGTACAGGTTAGGTAACTCTGCATCCATCAGTAATGGAGTTACTTCCCCTGATGTTCAGTACTTATGCAGCTTCTGAGTTCCAGAACCACTGGGCATAGGGTCTAAAAATTTTATATATGGATACCTCATGGAAAAATAGCTGACACATGTTTTTTTTCTTTTCCAAGTTATGCCCCATTTTGGAGTTATGCCCCTTTTAGAAAAATGAGATGACTCTTAGCAAGATATCTCAAAAAGTATTTAAGATATGGCCTTGATATTTGGTACACTGATTGGGTATGAGGAGTAGATTACCTATTTAACTTTCATAAGAATTTCATAAAAGTTTTTAGGAGTTATGGCCCTTGTTCAAATTTGGCATTTTTCCAACTTTTGAACCATTTAAGCTAGGAAGCTGATTTTTGGTATAGTAGTAGTCCTTGATGAGTTAAATACTATAGTACAGGTTAGGTAATGCTGCATTCATCAATAATGGAGTTACTTCCCCTGATGTTCAATGCAACTACTGTGTTCCAGAACCATTGGGCATAGGGTTTAGAAATTTTATATGGATTCCTCATGGAAAAATAACTCATTATTGTCTTTTTTTTCCAAGTTATGCCTCATTTTGGAGTTACGCAGCTTCAAAAAGATGAGATGGATGTCTTGTTAGCAAGATATCTCAAAAAGTGTTTCAGTTATGGCCTTGATATTCGGTATACTGATCAGATATGAAGCGTACATTACCTGATTAACTTTTGGGAGAATTCCGTAAAAATTTTGATGGAGTTACAGCCCTTGTTTGAATTTGGCATTTTTCAACTTCTGAATTGCTTAATCTAGGAAGCTGATATTTGGTAAAATAGTAATTTTTTATGAATTTAATATTTTAGTAAAGATTAGGTGACTCCTTTTCAGACTTAGACATTCCAAAGTTTGACACCTATAGTGGCAAGCATATGGTTGGGGGCATAGTGTTTCACAAACACAATTTCTAGTTTTATGCAATTTTTAAGAAGGGAAACAACTTTGGTGAGTTCCTGTTCATGCCTCTGATGATGAAGCTTCATCATCAGGCGGGCATATAAATATCTTTCATGGTTGTGAGGTGTGGATAGAAAAATCTGTCATGAGGGTCACTGTTCGGCATCACGAGGCTTGCTGAGTGATGCTGAACAGTGGTCCCGAGTGACGGATTTTTCTAAAAACAACTCACACCTATGAAAGATACTTTTTCTTGCACACCACGTTTTGTTTTAACTTTAGAACATGTTAAGTTGTGTAATTTTAGTGCTTGAGAGGTTTCTATTTTATTTGGAAAGAAGGCGCCACTTTCAACGACCGCCATTTGGTTGTTTATGTCAACATCTGGCATGCATAAACTGACGTCATATTTTCCGTTTTCATGACGTCATCATCTAAAATGCCAACATCACTAGACAACACAGATACTTGACCTCCAATACAACCAATACATTGAATGCTTGTGATTTTTATCCGGTCCTGGGTGAGCTAACATGGGTGAGATAAGATTTGTAGATACATGGGAAACACGTAGATATCCTAATCTGGTGTGCAAGAAAATTCTTTCCTTTAAGAGAAGCCCCCAGTGAAACAGGAAACAGATGATTTATTAGAGCATTTATCTTGTACATTCACCCCATGTCTACTGATTAAATGGACTCTTTCAGAACTTAAGTCAAGGTGATCTGTCAGCGAGAGATGTTGATGATGAATTAGAACAGTTCTCTATTACTGAAGAAAATGATGTTGACGAAGAAAATATGTAAGTATTCAGAGCTCTAGATAAGAGGGAGTATTTGATGATAATTAAGGGATAATTAAGGATAATTTTTCTCATTTCTCATCGAAACCATATGTTGTGACCCCTCATCTGGACTGTCTCGTCAAGACAGTTCAGATAAGGGGTCACAACATATGTTTTTATGCAGAATTAACAAAATTATCTCTAATTATCACCAAATACTCCCTCTTATCTAGAGCTCTGAGTATACACGGTATTAATTTATACTGGAAAATAGAAAATAGTTTTCACAAAGTGTATCATTTGTACTATTTATTATGGTTAGATTTATTAGAACAATATTTTAAGCGAATCTTTGCAAAGCTTAGAAATGCTTTTGTGTGATACTGTTTTTGTGCATTCAAATGTGTGATCAAACATTTCATCAATTTCATTTTGGCCAGTTTTTCAGTAACATCACAGCCCTTCTTGAAGGTACATGTTTACACCTACATGTTTTTCCTTCATCTTTTCAAAGGGAGACAAGTTTAATACGAGCTTTCCTCTTAAAAGAGCACCCCTACCACCACCACCACCGTCTCAAATGGAGTCTATTCTTAAAGGAAAGAATCTGCTCCCATAGCAGCAGATTATTTCATGTAAGAATAATTGACTCCCATTTAGAAGGGAGGCAAAAATGAAAATGGCAGAGTTTCTTCCCCTACAGCTGTATCCATTCACCTTATAGGTAGGCTACCATGAAGTGCTCTGCTTGATCTTCTGACAGTTCTTGTTCTCTTTTCAGGTGTTTAGATAATGATGTGGATGAGAACTCACTAAACATGGCTGCTACAGCAGAAGGTAATAACCTGGACCGGGAAACAGAGTCAGCTGGCAACCAGGCCAGCTCAAAGTCTAATATAGAAGTAACTGATGATAAGAGGTGGGTATCTTTTGTAGGAAGTATCAAGGCCCAGTAGGAGATGTGAGAGTTATAGTCTTCCTTGAATAACAAACTTCTATTTATTTGAGCTTATGGGGAATAGAGGGTCCAATTTAAGCAAAAACCTGTAAGTTGACCTAAACTTTAGAATGAAAATGCCATGGTTGGGTCTTGAGTATATGTTGTGCTGTGTTATTTCCATATGTTCTAGAATTCATATGTGTGTATAAATGGGGTAGAGGGAAGGGAGGAGGTGGGTTGGTTGGATAGAAAGGGCAGACTGAAAGTACAAGAACAAGATAAAAATCTGGTTGTATAAAAGCACAAAACGGTTTAAGTTTGTTTGACTTCTGTATACCAGAAAGAAAATAAACTTATTATTTTAGTGCAAAAGAAATTAATATTTCAAAGAGTTTGCTGCAGCAGTTCTGCACCAGTTTTATGGTCATTACAAAAACATTTTCAGGAGTGAGGATGAAGAGGTATTGATGCAGTTTCTTCAAGACTCAGAGAACAACTGGATGAGAAATAGGAGACAGGGTCGCCATACCACTCCTTCTACTAATCCAGGTTAGTTCTAAAAATAGCCATCAGAGGGATGGCAGTAAACATCTATTAACCCATTGCATTCTGGGTAATTTTCGTCGTCTGCTGAAATTGTCGTCTGCATCAAAAATCAAGAATATTTTGACAATATTGGTCTAACCAACTCTTGTAAAAATGATGTCTAGGCAGCAAACAGTTTGGATCTCAGATCAGGCCCCTCATTTGTGGGGCCTGATCTGGATCCATACTGTTTGCCCAGATACCCCTAAAGGGGTATCCCGAATGGAATGGGTTAAGCACCATGAAATTATTTCTAATGTTATCCATGAAATGGAGCAGAGACAAAGCTGAAAAATAACATCACACGGGAAATACCATATACAAGGTAATTTTCGCAGTGTTCCATTTTTCGCGGTATTTCACGGTAACTTAGAAACCGTGAATATTAATAATTTCCTGTGTCTTACAAAGTGTCTTTTGTAGAAACAGTGTTCATATATTTTGTATCTGTTTGCTTTGGTAATTGCTGGTACTTTTCACATGAGCCAGTTCTGCCGCAGGTTAATGAATGAACTGACTCAAGTTAAAAAGAAGTAGTTTTGCTTTTCGCGGAATGTTGCTAACTGGGAAAATTAAAAATCACGAAAATTAATGTTTATGTTTTCGACCCTTAACCTCAAAAATTTGAACCCGAGAAAATTACCGCTTATAAGGTAAATGATAAAGTTTGCTGTGAAAAGTTGCCAACATCATGTCCCATTCTACATAAAATATGAAAATATTCTAAAAGTATTTCCTGTTATAGAGCTGACAAGATCCTATCTACAGACTGACCTTGGGAAGTTAGGCTTAATGCTGTGTCCCACAAACCTTTCTGGTCAAGGGATCAAACTAGATTTCCACAAAACGTCGGAAATGCACACCAAAAATCTGAATCAACCACCCAAGATGGCTGCTATCATTGAATGTATCAAAACTGCAAACTCAACTTCTTGTGCAGTATTACTGAGCAAAATAGATGGATGGATGACTTGCGATTTTACGTCCTTTTTAAGAGTATTTCAGTCATATCAGGATGATGGGTGGGTGATATTGTAAGGCTGTGTGCAGTAAAGCCCCGTTTATGATTGAAAAGATTCCCACCTCGGGTGGGGCTGAACTCAAGACCGCTAGATCAGCAGGTCAGCGCCTAACATACTGAGCTACTGGGGCTCCTGTATCACTGAGCACAGTTGGCTCAGCTTCAATATGGAGCTCCGTGTAACATGTATAGGATAATGGTTTTCCTAATCACCTCACAAAATCTGTTGGCTCTGTTTCCACCATATTAAGCCTTACAACATACTGTACTACTTCTTAGAAAACTGAAAAGTAACACTTACATCCCAAAGTTTCTGCTTATCTGGAGCTGTAGTTATGAGATATTTATATGTCTTGAGATGAAAGGGTACACTTTCAGGGGAAGCAACTCTGCCATTTTCAGTTTTGCCTCCCTTCTCAGTGTTTGTCAACTCTTAAACGAAAGAATTTGCTTGTCTACAAGCAAATTCTTTCCTTTAAGAGTAGACCCCATTTTGGGAAGGGCTTTTTCCTCTTGGGAAGCAAACAGGAAGTCAAAATTGTTGTTTCCCTTGGTAAGAAGGTCCGAAGAGCAAAAGGTGTTCCCATACACCCCAAAAGATAAATGAGCCGTAACATGACAAAAGCAACAAGGTGGCATGTGCTCCCAGCAAAGACTCAGTTCACCCTGGGCTCCGCCAAATATAATCATAGTCTTCTCTGTCAGCATGAAGGTAGTTTAGACTCCTAGCTACCCTCTAAGTTCACAGCAAAGACTCTGATCAGATTGGGTGGATGCCCAGGCTGACCTGAGTCTTTATGTTGGGCACATGCCACTTCATTGGTTTTTGCTGTGTCAGGGCTGAAATTTTGTTTTAATTTCAGAGCTTCTGTTAAATTTGGACCTAAATCCTCATCAGTTTCACGTGCCACGACCACCAACATCATCCGCATCATCACCAGCAGTTAATACTAACAGTAAACCTAGTCACGGTGGCCACAAGTCATCTAGTAAAAGAGACTCACTGCCAGGTTTGTTTGGAGAAAAATGTATGATATTTCCTTGACTTTCGGTTTTCCAGAACAAAAGTACAGGAGCTATTGCATACCTTGAGTTTTAGCACTGGAGTCTGTAGCCCATTTGTGTTAAAGTTTTGGTCAAATAGGTGATGAGCAAAGTGATGACAGGGGAGCTTTGAATCGTGATTGGTCTATTTTACAAATATTTGGGGTGCCTGAATAACAATGGTAGCATATTTTTTATATAAATATTTGGACAGCTCTTGGATTTCTGTAACTTTAGATACTACAGAAATTAAAAAAAAATTGTATACATGAATAATTACCATAATTTTGGCTTGACATTGCAGTAGTTGTCTAAAAGATACAGATGGAATGGCAAACAGTATCGACCCTGATTAGACTGCTCCTGAAGGAGGTGTCTGAACTGGGTCTGCAGTGGCTGAGCAGACCTGTCTGTCTAAATTCTTAGAATTTTTATAATAAGTCAGTTGGTCCTGATCTTTTCTTTGGAAGAGTTAGATCCAGGCCTTCACAGTTTGTGAAGGCATCTGTATCTGAATATGGTAAATTTGATTTCATTAAACACACAATTTCTTACTTGCAGCCTCAGCTTCAGATTCCAGTATTTTGGAAGACATTCAGGCGAGGTTTAACAGACTAACAGAAGCTGACACCCTGGAACATATCCAGGCAAGATTCAATGAGCTGGCTGCTCAGACGTTCACAACCCTGGCTGCTGCGAACGCCGCTGTCTCGAGTGAAATAGAGGCCAGAGCTAGAGTCAATGCTGAAAAATCAGGTGAGGAAAGGACATGAAGGGGTTGGTGGGCCAGCTAAGCATTCTTGTGGATATGTATAAATATTGAAGCCTAGTCCTTTGCACACTCCACAGTTAATCTGAGCTTTTATATTGGTAGACAATGTAGTTAGTATTAAAAATAAAATGTTAGAATATAGTCACCATTCATATGCATTCAAGCATTATCTCAGGTAAAAATTAAACAGGAATTATTATTTCAAATGAGATAAAATGGCAATTGTTTATATTAGTTCAAACAAAATTATACAGGCATTGTCGTTGTATCAAATAGAATCAAACAGAGATTGTTATTTTAAATTAGATAAAGGAGGGATAATTTAAAATAAAATAAGGTTGAGCAAGGACAGTGATGTCAGTCAAAAATGAAACTTGGATTATTTCAAATAAAATCCAAAAAGGAATAATATTGTTGCATACAAATTTTTACCAAGGGTTGTCGTTTCAGACCCAAAGAAAAAGTCTAGTGCCATACCTGACCACAAAGATGGTAGTCCTCAGGCTAAACCTAGTCATAAATCTCGGAAAGATCATTCCACAGAAAAATCTCCACGGAGAGCTAGATCTGCTGGGGCATTACCAAACTTGGGTAAGTAAAGCTGCACATTATTTTTAAGAAAATGATAACAAACAATTTAGCTTTGCCAGAGCTGCAGATAAGGTGGAGTTTTGGGGATAGGAATTTGAAAAGTTTTGTTTACATACCATATACAGGCTTTTAAGCATCTTTAAAATTTCTAAAAGTCATAATTTTTTTAGGCTTCCCTAATATTCCTAAAAATCACTCAAAAAAGGCCAAATTCCTAAAACAAGCCCTTATTTTTTACCATCATCCTTAATTGTCTTTATGCCATTAAAATTGGGAAAATGGTTTGTTACGTAAATTTCAGAATGGATTGTGCAATACAGGGCCTCAACAAATAAAGTAAATACATATTGTTTAAGATATTATAAACCAGCTTCCCTGATAAAGGTAGTCTCACATAATTTAGGTTTTTCTGATGATTAACTAGCAAGCATAGGATCATATCAAGTACATAGCTTCTCTATGATTGTACTTCTCAGCAAAGTATTATGTGAGTCTCTTTATGTTATGTTGATCAAAGCTTTAAATTTGAATTCCTCTTTTCAGTCAGCCATAATGCCTCACTAGTTGCTGAACTCTTAGGTAAGCAAAGCATTGGCTAAGGGTTTATGGGTACACTTTCAGGGGAAGCAACTCTTAACAATTTTTTATGATGCCCTAGGGATCTTGGGATAAACTCTTAAAGAAATGAATTTGCTGCCCTTGGTGTAGTTTTTTTCTCTTTACCTTTAAGAGCAGACCCCATTTTTGAAGGGCTATGTTGTCGAGGGAAGCAAACATGAAGTTACAAAAGTTGTTTCCCTTTGTGAAAGAGTGAGTGAACTTGGGTTTAACGTCCCATCAACAACGAGGTCATATGGAGACGGGACCTCGGTTTAAAGTCTCATCCGAAAGACCGGAGAAGCAGGGGATCGATCTTGCGACCCCTGGATTGTTAGTCCGGAGTGTTATCCACTACACTACAGCCGCTCCTGTTTCCCTTTGTAAAAATGGCAGAAAAAATGGAGGTATACCTATACACCTATATGTCTTCACATTTTAACATGAGGCAACAACCAGGTGAATAAGCATCATCTGAGGGGCCCAGCAAATGGTAATGAATGGAAGAAAACAGGTGTAAATACTATTCTTGCATTTTAAAGTAAGACTGTATTGAAAAAATCATTACAAATGCCTGGAAAACCACAAAAATTGTTAGTCACAGTCCTGGCATGCCTTGAGGTCAAACCCCCAAAATTTCAGAATGGCTTTGATGCTAATAAAAGTGAAAACAAAAAATGCTCATCCCCGGGCCGCAAGCTAAAGTCAGGTAATGTCATGTAAGCAAGTTACGGCCCAGAATGTGAATAAGCAAGACTAAAAAGATGTTTGAACAGCATGAGAATTGCATGTTTTTGTTTTATTAGCTCACCTGAGCCAGCGGCTCCGGGGGAGCTTATAGGATGGTAAGGCGTCGTCTTCCGTCCGTCCGTCCACAATTTCAAATGACTTCTCCTCTGAAACCACTGGGCCAATTGTAACCAAATTTCATATAGAGCCTCCTGGGATCTTAGGAACAAAAAGTTGTTCAACGGGTCCTGGTCACATGACCAACATGGCCGCCATGCCCATATATGGTAAAAACCTGAAAAAATCTTCTTCTCCAGAACCAATAGGCCGATGGCCTTGAAACTTGATATGTAGCATCGGGTACGCGAGTACTACCAAGATTGTTCAAATTATGACCTTGGGTTGACCTTGACCTTTTTTACGGTAAGGTCAAAGTTGCTTCCTTATGCTTTTATATGGCAAGATGTTACAACATAAGATATCTTGGAAACTGTTGAAGATTTTGGGCTAAAAATTGGTATATACAGTCATCTTAATGACTACATGAAGATTTACGAGTACAAGAGGTCAAGGTCATTCTTTGACCTTTGACCCTGAACTCTCATATTTTGATAAGTTCTAACAATCTCCTCAAAAGCCACTGGGCCAATTGAAACCAAATTTCATGTAGAGCCTTCAGGGGTTGAGGGAACAAAAATTTATTTACACGGTCCAGGTCACATGACCAACATGGCCACTATGCCCATATATGGTAAAAACCTTTAAAAATCTTCTTCTCCAGAACCAGTTGACCGATGGCCTTGAGACTTGGTATGTAGCATTGGGTACTTGATTACTATCAAGATTGTTCAAATAATGACCTTGTGTTGACCTTGACCTTTTTTACGGCAAGGTCAAATTTGGGAAAATGCTAGAACATGAGATTTCATGATAAGTTTTGAAGATTTGGCCTAAAAATTGGTATATAGTCATCTTAATGAGTATATGAAGATTTGTGAGTACAAGAGGTCAAGGTCATTCTTTGACCTTTGACCCAGAGCTCTCATATTTTGTCAATTTCAAACAATCTCCTCAAAAACCACCGGGCCAATTGTGACCAAATTTTATATAGAGCCTCAAGGGGTTGAGGGAATGAAAAAATTTTCTAAATGACCTGGTCACATGGCCACTATGCCCATATATGGTAAAAACCTTTAAAAATCTTCTTCTCCAGAACCAATTGACCGATGGCCTTGAGACTTAGTATGTAGCATTGGGTACTTGAGTACTATCAATATTGTTCAAATTATGACCTTGTGTTGACCTTGACTTTTTTTTGCAGCAAGGTCAAATATGGCTAGAACATGAGATTTCATGGAAAGTTTTGAAGATTTTGGCCTAAAAATTGGTATATACAGTTGTCTTAATTTCTTGACCTTTTATCTAGATCTCTCGTATTTTGACATTTTTAACCATTTCTTCAAAAGCCAAAGGGCCAGTTGTAAACACAGTTCATATAGAGCCTCCAGGGGTTGATTGAATAAAAATTTGTTCAAACGGTCCAGGTCACATGACCAACATGGCCGCCATTACCACTTATGGTATAATTCTTTAATATTTTTCTTCTCCAGAACCAATACACCTATAGCCTTGAGACTTGGTAAGTAGCATGGAGTTCTAGAGTACCACCAAGACTGTTCAAATGGTGACCTTGGGTTTACCTTGAATTTTTTTGCGGCATGGTCAAATATGGGAAAATGCTAGAACATAAGATTTCGTGGAAAGTTTTGAAGATTTTGGCCTAAAAATTATATATATGGTTGTCTTAATGAGTACATGAAGATTTATGAGTACAAGTGGTCATGGTCATTCTTTGACTTTTGACCCAAGACTCATATTTTGACAATTTCAGACATGATAAGAAAAAGCCACCTTGCCAATTGCCCAGGTGAGCGATTCAGGGCCTCATGGCCCTCTTGTTTGTACTTGGCCTCAGACTGCTATACATATAGGTGTCTATGCATATAGGTGTCTATGCATATAGGTATCTATGCATGAATAGATGAGCAGTGACATGACAAAACCAACAAAGTGGCATGTGTGCCCAGCAAAGACTCAGGTCAACCTGGGCATCTGTCCAGTCTGATCAGAGTCTTCGCAGTGTGCTTAAAGGGTAGCTAAGGGTCTAAGCAAGCCCAGGCAGATCTGAGTCTGAGTAACTTTGTTGGTTTTGTTGTGTCCCGGCTCAGTTCTTCTTTTCCATATATCATTTCAAAAAGCAGGCTGAACAGGCAGTCAGTATTACTGTTTGTCAATTGAACATTATATGGGCTGCTACATGACAAAACCAACAAAATGGCATGTGCGCCCAGCAAAGACTCAGCATGGGATCCACCCAGTCTGATAAGAGTCTTTGCTGTCAGTATGGCAGTAGATTAGATCCTTAGTTATCCTTTATAAGGCTGATCTGAGTCTTCGCTGGGCCCACATGCACATGGTTTTTCATGTCAGGGCTCTTATTACTACACTGCTCAAAACATTTAAAGGAACACCAAATATTTTTCCATAGACGACAGTGCAACGCCGCCCCACTTTGAGGGCCATTTACTTTCGATCGACAAAGATACGGAATTTCGAATTTTTTGCCATTTTTTAAAGAGGGTCGAGGTTACTGACGGCACAAGTTTTGATCCAATATTTGCCCTGTCCATGTCCATGGACTGTTTTATGTACAAATGAAATTTTGGTAAAAAATTGCATATTTTCAGAACAGGTGAACAGCATGAAAAGTACAACCAAACTCAACACAATCAGGTTGCCTATGAAGCTGAATGTCTGACAAGGTGACCCGTTTGAAAGGATCACTTTGAACTCAAGCTTATGAGATTTTATAGACTTCCAGAAAAATGCCTCATTTTCAGAAAAATCGAAAAATGCAAAATTTGTTCCATGGTAATGATCTGGGTATCAGTTGTATTGAAATTCTTGTTGTCTAAAACCTTGATTGTTCTTGTAACCGCTGCAAAGGAGTGAGGAATTCTTGGCCTTTAGCGATCAAATAAATGGGCCATGGAACTGGGTATATGTTGTAGTAATGTCTATGGGAAAATATCAGCTGCTCCTTTAAATATTTTGAGCAGTGTATTTTATCAACTTCCGGTGAATGTACACTTTCCATGGAGACACTTCTGTCATTTTATTTGGCTCCCTTCTGAGTAGGGGTCAAGTCTTAAATGAAATTCTTTCTTTTAAGAATAGACAACTTTTTGGAAGAGCTTCATCCTCAAGGGAAGTAAACAAAAAGCCACAAAAATTGTCCACCTTTGTAAAAATGGTGGAAGAATACAGAGGTATACCCCTACACCCTAAATGTTTTTCAGATGAGCAAGACCCGTTAGATCTCTCACTAGAATCGGGACCACTAGACGAGCTAGAGTTTCAACTGGATAACCTTCAGTTTTCAACATTCCCTTCAAATCAGCCACCAAAGTCTAGTAATTCAACTTCTCAGAGGTAGGATATCTTTCTCATGTGCTTCATGTTTGGCATGTGTGGTGTATGCTGGAATACCTTCTTTAATTTGATTTTGAATTTCCATATGCAGCAGTTCTGATGATAGCGAGTTTTCTTGATAATTGTGAGATAAAATAAGTTGGCTATAAGGTAGGGCTACAATATACAGTTTATGTCAGAGGAAAAAAAATCTTTGAATTATCACCAATTAATCCCCTTCTCTCCAGCTCGAGTATGGGTTTCATCTGCATTTGCTTACCCATAAAGCTATTTTGGCTATGTCATCTATTTCTTATTGTAGTGCCACCTATTGTAAAGACACAGCAGACTCAGGGGAAGCTACTCCAGGACCATCAGGGGCAACAAACACAGATAAAGTACTCCATGGTAAGCTACATATTCAGTAGAGGCTACAGTGAACCTGTACATTTGTACAGTGATCAGTCTTTTTTTGTTTGCACACACATGATGTGCTTGGTTTACATGAATATCCATGCAATGCCAGTCCCACTTGGAAATTGGAATTGCAAGCTTCTGCAAAATCTGTTGCCAAAATAAACCAGTGCTATTCAATGCACATATATGTGCATATATGTATTGCCGTAAAACAAAATTTGGGATCATAACACAGATGATTTGCCTCCCCAAATGGCAATATTGAGTACTGTCATCCCAAAATAAGACGACTCTTACGTTGAAAATGAACGCATTCTGAAATGTGAGGTAGATGAGTCCACACTAGGCATTAATGGATCTAAGTGCTGTCGATGACATCCAGGTAAATATATTCCTTGTTAAGATGAATGGGTATGCATTCATCTTTTTCTGCCATTTAGACAGGGAAACAACTTTTGTGTCACCCTGTTTGCTTCCCTGGATGAAGCCCTTCAAGCTTGGGGTTTACACTTAAAGGAAAGAATTTGCTCCTTAGGGAACAGATTCTTTCCTTTAAGAGTTGACCTCTTGAGAAGGGAGGCAAAAATGAAAATTGAGGAGTGCTTCCCCTGAATGTGTACCAAGTCACCTTAATTTTCTTCCTAGATTCCATGCCAGCTGCTGTAGGAGGCAAAGTCTTAAATAAATGGACAGATAGACAGAAAGTGGAAAAGGACAAAGATAATGCAAAGACAAAAGAACAGATTGAGGAGAAGAATCAAGGGGAGACAACTCAGACATCAAGTACAAGTAGTGACCCACAGGTGGAGTTTAGTAATCAGTCAGGGCCAAATAGTCCGAGGTAGGGCCTCTCATTGCAGTAGACACTGATTTACTCAGGCTTTAATATCTGAGAAAAAGCAAATGTAATGAACAATTTAATACGGTCACATTTTACTACGGTAAAAATTCTGAAAAATTGGGACAGCTAAAAACATTACCATAGTTGTCATAAAGTTAAACAGTCAGGCCCCAAGGTTATAAAACTTTTTTCGTGCTCACCTCAGCTGAGCATGAAATTTTCTCTGCTGATAAATATAAAAATGCCAACTAATGTTGGCATTTTCATATTCATAAGCAGAGAAAATTTCATACTCAGCTCAACTTTGCAAGAAAACAACTGTACTTATCAGTAATTTGCTATTTAATGGCAGCTCAGCTGAGTTGGACATGAAAAAAGTTGTATAATCTTGGGGCCTGGTTTTACAATAACGTCAAATGTCCAAAAGATGCAGATAGAATGGCAAACAGTGTTGACCTTTTCATGTTTAACATCTCATGTAAGGGTATGGGTTCATCTCCATATTTGCCCTCCATTTTTACGAAGGGAAACAACTTTTGTGATAGCTCTTTGCTTGCTACCCAGCATGACATAACCCTTCCATAATGGGGTCAGTCCTTAAAGGCAGGACTTCTCAGCCAGGAGATCTGAATTCCTGCAATAGCATATATTACCTGTACAGGTAGTAGTGTGAAAATTTATTTGACCAATCAGTGGACCAGAATTATGTCCTCCCACCAAAGGTGAGGGAGGACATATTGTTTTCAGTGTGGATCTCGTCGGCGTGACAGTTTCATGCGCAATATCTCTTGAACCAATGGATGGAATTTCACCAAACTTGCATGGATATATCATTTGGACAAACTTAAGGGCTGATTAGATTTTGGTGACCTTGACCTCATTTTCAAGGTCACTGGAGGACTCAGATGACAATTTCTTGTATGTGCGATATCTCTTGAACCAATTGACCGAATATCACCAAACTTGCATGGATATATCATTGGGACAACCTTAAGAGCTGATTAGATTTTGGTGACCTTGACCTCACTTTCAAGGTCACTGGAGGACTTAGATGACAATTTCTTGTACCCACAATATCTCCCGAACCAATGGAAGGAATTTCACCAAACTTGCATAGATACATCATTGGGATAAGTTTAAGAGCTGATTAGATTTTGGTGACCTTGACTTCATTTTCAAGGTCACTGGAGGACTTAGATTGCAATTTCTTGTATGCGCTATATCTCCTGAACCAATGGATGGAATTTCACCAAACTTTACTGGATACATGATTGGGACAAGTTTATGAGCTGTTTAGATTTTGGTGACCTTGACCTTATTTTAAACGTCACTGGAGGACTAAGATGACAATTTCTTGTACTGACAATATCTCCTGAACCAATGAATGGAATTTGGCCAAACTTTCATGGATACATCATTGGGACAAGTTTAAGAGCTGATTACATTTTTGTGACCTTGACCTCATTTTCAAGGTCACTGGAGGACTTAGATGACAATTTCTTGAACCCATGATATCCCGTAAACCGATAGATGGAATTTCACAAAAATTGCATGGATACATCATTGGGACACATTTAATAGCTGATTAGATTCTGGTGACCTTGGCCTCATTTTCAAGGTCACTGGAGGACTTAGATGACAATTTCTTATACCCACGATGTCACCTAAATTGATGGAATTTCACCAAACTTCCATGGCTACATCATTGGGACAAGTTTATGAGCTATTCAGATTTTGGTGACTTTGAGCTTTTTTTAAAGGTCACTGGAGGACTTAGCTGACACTTTCTTGTACACATGATATCTTTTGAACCAGTAGAGGATACATTACTGGGATTAGCTTAAGAGCTTACCAGATTTTGGTGACCTTGACCTCATTTTCAAGATAACAGGACGAGTTAGATATGTTATTTTCACTAAAATTGATATGTCTCATTAGCCTTTGGCTTGATTTCCACTTTACTTTCATAGATATACCTTTTTTACAACCTCAAGAGTCTACTGTGTTTTAATGACCAAAGTCCATTTTCAAGGTCAAAAGCTTACTTACAAATGCTTATTTTTTTTCTCTTAAAATGAGTTATACCTTGAACCAGTTGACGGATATTCATCAGGCTTGCATGAATATATTAGTTTGACAGGTTTAAGACATGTTTAGCAGTTGGTGACCCTGACCCATTTTTAGCTCACCTGGCCCGAAGGGCCATAGTGAGCTATTGTCATACCAATGCGTCCGGCGTGCGTAGTGCGTCGTGCGTCGTCACGGAATTTGTCCGTCAACACCTAAAAACAAATATTCAAACATCTTCTTCTGTAAAACTACTGGTCCCATGGTTCTCAAATTTCACATGGAGCATGACCTGACTCCAGGGTCTCAGAATTGTAAAATTGGGTCAGGTTGAAATTCCAAGATGGCCGCTGTTACTAAAAATAGCAAAAACAACAAAATAAACTTCTTCTCCAGAACCACTGGGTATATTTGTCTAAATTTTGGTATGGAACATCAGTGAAACCTTGGTATTCAAAATTGTAAAAATGAAAAAAACCTGTAGCGGAGTTTTGTCACAGTGACCTACTTTCTGTTTAAGAGTGTAATTTTGCTCAAATGCCAATGTCAAAAAACGACTTATTCAAACAACTTCAAACAACTTCTTCTCTAAAACCACTGCACCCATGGGTCTCAAATTTCACATGGAGCATGACCAGACTGCAGGGTTTCAAAATTGTAAAATTGGATCAGGTCTAGAATCCAAGATGGCCGCCGTTACTAAAAACAGCAAAAACAACAAAATCAACTTCTTCTCCAGAACCGTTTGGTATATTTGGTTGAAAGTTTGCGTGGAACATTAATGGGACCTTGGGATTTAAAATTATAAAAATGAAAAAAATCTATAGCGGAATTAGGTCACAGTGACCTATTTAGCGTTTACAAGACCGATTTTGCTCAAATGTCAGTATCTCAAGAAAACGCAATCCATTCTGGTCAGATTTGGTCAGAAATGGTCCTTGAAAGGAATTATTTCAATTTTGTGCCAGTTGACTATCCAAGATGGCCACCATGGGGGCCGTTACTAAAAATAGCACAAACATAAAAATGACAATTACTCAAGAACCCTTGAATGGAATCCGACCAATTTTGTGTCAGAATGTTCCTTGCATGAAGCTGTTTTGATTAATTGCAATTTGGCTTTCCAAGATGGCCGACATCTGCCGTTACTAAAAATAGCACAAACATAAAAATGACAATTACTCAAGAACCCTTGATTGGAATTTGACCAAATTTGTGTCAGAATTTTCCTTACGTGAAGCCATTTCGATTAATTGCAATTTGGTATTCCAAGATGGCCACCATCTGCCGTTACTAAAAATAGCACAAAACATGAAAATGACAATATCTCAGTGACCGCTGAAAAGATTTTGACGAAATTTGTGTCAAAATGATTCTTGCATTGAGATGTTTCAAATTTAACTAAATATAGACAAGTCATAATGGCCTTTGTTACTAAAAATAGAACAATGTGAAAATTAGAAAGTCTCAGTGGAATTGGACTAATTTTGTGTCAGAATGGTCCTTTCATTAAGCTTTTTTGATTTTCGGCATTTTGGCATTCCAAGATGGCCGCTATTTGCCATTACTAAAAATAGCACAAAACATGAAAATGACAACATCTCATTAACCGCTGAAGAGATTGTGACGAAATTTGTGGCAAAATGATTCTTGCATTGAGGTGTTTCAAAAGTAAATATATAAAGACCAGACAAGTTGGCCTCTGTTACTAAAAGTAGCAAAATGTGAAATTGAGAAAATCTCTGGAATTGGACCAATTTTGTATCAGAATGGTCCCATTGCACAAAAGCCAGGTGAGCGATATCAGGCCCATTTGGGCCTCTTGTTCAAGAACATCTTCTTATATGTAGGATATCCTTAGAACCAGTGGATGGATTTTCTCCAAACTTGCATAGATATTTTATTTGTACAGGCTTTTTATTCATTAGACGGGATGGGAAATGGGCTGGTGGGGGGACATCAATTTTTCTCTGAAAAACATTTCTAGTTACCAGTTATAATAATTTCATTGGCTGACTGGAGAAGTTGACACTATGTGATCAAGAGACAGAATGACACTGTGTGTGTGTGTTTGTATTTCAATTCTCGTAAGGACGTTACCCTTCGCACCTCAGCGGAAAGTATCCATAGCCGCAGTAACAGGGCCCCATTTGTCCGTCTATTAAATGACACTGTAGAAGTTAATCCTCTTATATTGTCCACTGTTATCTTTTAAGGCAAGCATTTGCCCATAGGGGAGTTCAGAAGGGCAGAAAAATGTAAATGGCAGAGTTGCTCCCCCCTGAATGTCTATCGATACACCTTAAATGGTTTCTTTTTATTTCAGAACTGATGAAGATGATGATTCTTCTATTGTGTGATAAAGAAAGTACCAGCTTATGTATATTTCTCCACACAAGGAGTAGGAATTCATTTCCAAGTTTTTCCATCATTATTAGCTGCTGTATAAAATACAGGCTGGAGTTCACGTTGTACTTTTTGGTTAAAGTTTTTTAAAGACCCATATCTCCCATGTATGAATTGAGTTGAACTGTAGTTAGGTTAACTACCCATTTCTGTTACCTTGAAGTCAAGGTCATTGATAAAAAATTTGGGGTATGGTCTTTTTAAAGGCATACTTTTCTGTAATGCCTGGATGGATAGTTTGTATTTGAATTGATGCGAGATTCTGGTTTGAAATTTCACAAAATAACTATTGAACAAGGGCACAAAGGATTAACTTAACCCTTAATGTGCCAAAAAGCAGACGACAAAATTTACGTCTGCAGAAATTTCAAAAAATGCTTTGTCCAAGCTATGTCATATTGAGAATTCAAAGACTATAGGGCAAACAGTGTAGATCCAGATGAAGTGGCTCATTATGAGCCACCTCATCTGGATCTGCACTGTTTGCAAATTCGACAAGTTTTCATTTTTGGCGCTTTAAGGGTTAAAACTGGGATTGATGTCTGATAATCATTTGGAGTTTAATGGTTCTAGCCCCACCCCATCAAGTACCTAAAGGTCAGAGTCAGGGACTTAGAAAATTTATGTGAAAGTTTTGGATTTAAGCTTAGTTAAAGGCTTTTAGTTGAGATAGTTTTTGTTTGTGAATAGGTTACACAACAACCCTAACCCATTGCATTCTGGATATTTTGTCGTCTGCTGAAATTGTCGTCTGCATTAAAAATCAAGAATATTTTGACAATATCGGTCTAACTTACTCTTGTAGAAATGATGTCTAGGCTGCAAACAGTTTGGATCTCAGATCAGGCCCCACATTTGTGGGGCCTGATCTGGATCCAAACTGTTTGCCAAGATACCCGGAATGGATTGGGTTAAAGTTTGATGCACACCTCCCATAGTGATTTTCATGGCAAACAGGAAATCATGAAAGTTGTTCCATTTTGTAAAAATGGTGGAAAAACTTGGCGGGATACCTGTAGACTCTGAGATAGGTTTTTCAATGACAGAATGTGATAAGCGCATTTAATGTTGTGTTTTTGTTTCTGTTGTTGATGTGTGTATGAGTGTGTCAGCAGTCCACTTGACTCTAAATCATACGTGGCCTGAAAGAATTGTTGCAGTTAGGAATGGATCTGTGTTTTGTAAACATGAATTTTGTTTTGCTTACAAGTCTTTGAAAATGGCACTTTGTATTTTTAGCTTGCCTGTACGAAAGTACAGAGAGCTATTGTTGTCACTTGGACGTCGGCGTCAGCGTAGGTGTGGGCATGGGTGTCACACTTCAAAGTTTTACATCAAAGTTTTTTTTATGTGATAGGCAAGGCATTGCCGGCGAGCTATCCTGTACGCGGACAGGTCTTGTAATATGTAAGGTTTTATATCAGTAATAACAACAGAAGGTAAATAAAATGCCAGCATCCTAATCTGTCATTGCCAGCTTTGTTTAGCACCGGTGTTAAGGTGAATGGGTACACTTTCCACTTTCAGGGGATGCAACTCTACCATTTTCTTTGCCTCCATTCTCAATGGGAGTCAACTCTCAAAGGAAAGAATTTACTCCTCTAGGAGCAAATTCTTTCCTTTAAGAGTAGACCCCATTTTGGAAGGGCTTTGTCACATCACAGGAAGTCACAAAAATTGTTTCCTATTGACAATGTGGCAGAAAAACATGGAGCTATGCCCATATGCCTTAAACAAAGTTGGCAGTGATAGTTAACAAGGTTTGTCAAGGATTGATGGTGACTGATTGCCTGTATCTGCAATGGGTCCTAGAGCAAAGATTTTTTTATTGATTTTTAGCTCACCTGAGCCGAAGGCTCAGAGGTGAGCTTATAGGATGGGAGTCGAGCCGTCGTCCGTCCGTGCGTGGGTGGGTGCGTGGGTGGGTGCGTGGGTGGGTGCGTCAACACTTTCAAACATAAATATCTCAGAGACCAGTGGGCCGATCGCAATCAAATTTTATCTGAAGCATCATTTGGGTGGGGGAAAGGCTGCATTAGGTTTTGGTGCCGATCAGCTCAGAACTCTGGTTTCCATGGCAACAGATAGCCCCCATAGGGTTATAATGGGGAAAACGGCGTCATCACGTTTTCTCCACTGTTTTTGATCAGATCCTTATCATACTTGCAGGTAATGATGACATACACAAGAGCTTGGATGAGTTCGAAATTTGGCCGGATTCGAGCACAGACAACGGAGTTAGCTGCCCTTGAGCGTTTGAAAAAAATCCCATAGGGTTATGATGGGGAAAATGGCGTCATCACGTTTTCTCAACTGTTTTTGCTTAGATCCTTATCATACTTGCAGGTAATGATGACATACATAAGAGCTTGGATGAGTTCGAAATTTGGCCGGATTCGAGCAGAGACTACGGAGTTAGCTACCCTTGAGCGTTTGAAAAAAATCCCATAGTGTTATAATGGAGAAAACAACGTCATCACATATTTTTAGAAAAACTTTGTTATCGCTCTATTGCCTACATTTCTCAACGGATTTTAAAATAACTTCACACAAATGTAGGGCATGACGATATCTCGAGCAAGTTCAACTTTCAGGATGCTGCGCCCAAGGTCAAGGTCACTGTGGCTATTTTTAGCAAAACTTTGTCAGCGCTCTAGCACCTACATTTCTCAGCAGATTTTAAAATAACTTCACACAAATGTAGGGCATGACAATATCTCGAGCAAGTTCGACTTTCAGGATGCTGCGCCCAAGGTCAAGGTCACTGTGGCTATTTTTAGAAAAACTTTGTCAGCGCTCTAGCACCTACATTTCTCAGCAGATTTTAAAATAACTTCACACAAATGTACGGCATCACAATATCTCAAGCAAGTTTGACTTTCAGGATGCTGGGCCCAAGGTCAAGGTCACTGTGGCTATTTTTCGAAAAACTTTGTCATGGCTCTAGCACCTACATTTCTCTGCAGATTTTAAAATAACTTCACACAAATGTACGGCATCACAATATCTCGAGCAAGTTTGATTTTCAGGATGCTGCGCCCAAGGTCAAGGTCACTGTGGCTATTTTTAGAAAAACTTTGTCAACGCTCTAGCACCTACATTTCTCAGCAGATTTTAAAATAAATTCACACAAATGTAGAGCATGACAATATCTCGAGCAAGTTCGTCTTTCAGGGTGCTGTGCCCAAGGTCAAGGTCACTGTGGCTATTTTTAGAAAAACTTTGTCATCGCCCTAGCACCTTCATTTCTCCATGGATTTTGAAATAACTTGACAGAAATGTAGGGTATGACAATATCTCAAGCAAGTTCGACTTTCAGGATGCTGTGCTCAAGGTCAAGGTCACTGTGGCTATTTTTAGAAAAACTTTGTCATGGCTCTAGCACCTACATTTCTCAACGGATTTTAAAATAAATTCACACAAATGTAGGGGATGACAATATCTCTAGCAAGTTTGACTTTTAGGGTGCTGCAATCAAGGTTTTTGATTAGATCCTTATCATACTTGCAGGTAATGATGACATACATAAGAGCTTGGATGAGTTCGAAATTTGGCCGGATTCGAGCACAGACTACGGAGTTAGCTGCCCTTGAGCGTTTGAAAAAATCCCATAGTCTTATAATGGAGAAAACAACGTCATCACATTTTCATTTTTCATCGGATCCGCTTCATACTTGCAGATAATGAGGATATGCATAAAAGCTTGGATTAGTTAGCATTTTGGCTAGATCCCACCACTGACTATGGAGTACCTGCCCTGAGCATCCAAAAAAATCAATGTCGCCACTTTTTCTTGGTTTCTACTTATCCGATCCTTTTCAAACTTGCAGGTAATGAGGAAATGCATAATATCTTAAACAATTTCAAATTTTGGCCAGGTCAGGCCAACCACTATGAATTTAGCTGCCCTTGACAGTTCTGTCTATTGTGCTCTTGATCGGATACTTTTTAAACTTGCATATATTAAATGAGGGCATACATATGTTTTGGATGAGTTTAATTTTCAGCCTGATTGGACCACTGACTGTGGAGTTAGCTGCCCTTGAGCATCTTAAATATCACTATAGGTTTACAATGTCTCTCAGGTGAGCAATTGTTGCCCTTTGGGCTACTTGTTTTTATACCCCGCCACACGTTAGTGGCGGGGTATTATGTTTTCACGTTGGCCGTTCGTGTGTCTGTACGTCCATCCGTCCGTCGTACGCACGTCCGTCCGTCTGTCCGTCCGCACTTCGTTTCCGTTCGATAACTTAAGTATTTATCAACGGATTTCCTTCAAATTTTGCATATGCATTTGTACCGAGAATGTCTCGCTTGGGATTGTTAATGGGCAAATTTCGTTAATTTTGACAGAGTTATGGCACTTGTCAATGTACAAAAAACGGTTTCTGGCCTCTAGTTCCTTTACTACTTGGAGTATCATGATGAAACTTCACAAACATGATTGAAGTAACAAATGCTTTTTATGAGTACAGAAATTTTATCATCAGGGGTTATCTGCCCCTGCCCTGAGACAATATACATGTATAAAATCATGAAAAATTCCATATAAAATCAGAGTTTGAAGCAATTTTTCTGAAACTTTCAGCAAATGATCAAAGTGATGAAAGCCTTCAGTGATGCTCAAAGTTACCCCATGGGAGTTATCTCCCCCTGTCCCCGGCTATATGCATGCATAAATCTGGAAAATCAGAGTGTGATAAAGGTTTGCAGTGGCGGGGTATCACGCAGTCGTTTGCGATGCTTTTATTTTTATTTTATTTTATTTTTTTGGTAAATAGGGCATTATACTGTACATGACCTCATGAGAGATCTGTATTGCATTTATAATCATAAAATGTACTAGAAATGGATACAATAATAAATGGGTAATTTGTTCAGTTGTAAGCAGTCGATAAGATATGCCGTCCACTTTGCCATGTTAGCAGTCCTATGATTGCCTCCTGATTCCTGGTTTGTTATACCCTTTGTTTCTCCTTTACATGCAGCATGTGTAGACAGGACTGGAAAATTCTTAAAATTTCCACTAGTCCGACATGACCAAAGATATGATTTCAATAATTTACACTTGGAAAAGTAAAAAATTTCACTAGTCCTCCAGCAAAAGCCACTCGTCATGGCGAGCGGACGAGTGGAATTTTCCATTCCTGTGTAGATCTAGATAGTATTAATTCACAGGGTGCATAATTTCCATATGCCCTAAGGTGGCTGGATACACTGCCATGTTTTTCAGCCATTTTACAAAGGGGGAAAACTTCAGTGCCTTCCTGAATGCTTCCCTGGATAACAAAACCCTCCAGAAAAGAGTCTGCATCTAGAAGCAAATTATTTAAGAGTTGACTCCACTAGAGGAGGGAGGCAAAAAATGAAAATGCAGAGTTGCTCCCCCTGAAAGTGTATCAGTTCACCTTAATGCTTTGTTCACAAGGCATAGTTTCTTGGACAAAGTGGGTCTGTAAATTAGAATATGCTTGTGTGAATGAAAATACATGTCACATTTTCATTGCCAAATTTATATGGTAAAGTTTATTTGATAAACAAAATATAACAAAGAAACTAGCTATGGAGATGAACACAGAAAACTTTGCTCATAGTCAGGTCAGTTTGATTTTGAACAAAGTATACTTTAACAAAGAAAATGTGCTTTCGTTGGCCATTCACAGAGGTAAAGTTTATATATTGACAAGAAATCTATGTTCATGTGAACACTACTGCAAATGTTCCTTTTCTAAAGTTTATTTGGCAAAGGTTCTTTGTTAGATTTCTCTGTGACAAATAATTTGCTCAGTGTGAAAGCAAATTGTTTGGAAAACTCTCTTTGCTATAGTATCTGTGACAAAGAAACTTTGCTCATGTGAACAATGTTTAAGACTGTATTTTTCATGACATGGCTTATATATTTATGCATTTATTGCTTAGGGGTATTGCTTTCTTGTATATTGGAGTGGAAAATAGGACAGTGCTAGTATTCTGGTTTCAGAAAAGTGATTTTCTTCTCATGCCTGAGCTTGACGCTTTTGACTTAACCTGTTTGCCGTTCTTACTTGCTTATAAAACAAGTATTCTGAGACTTCCATTTAAGGCAGTTTTATGCGAAAACGGACTGTTTGCAAAACTATTGAGGAGTCGTTTATAAGACAGGTTTATCTTTTTAAATGTGCTTAAGAAGTGTCGAAGGCATATGTAGAAGCACGCTTAGAAAAGTTTGCTTAAAGGCACTTTAGTCAAGATGAATAGGCATTGTCTAGAGTGTACATAAACTTGACCGTGATGTCAAGACTCACAGTGGCTCTTTCAAAATGTGGGGCTTATGGCGGCTTTGTGATTTATTTTTTGTCATCTGATTTTGCATCATTTGACAGCTTTTCTGTGATTTTGGATGTCTTTTTTTATGTTGCATATCATTTTGTGATACATTTATTCTATGTTTTCATAATTATTCATCTTGTGAGCTTGACTGTATTATTCATATTTTGAGTTTGACTGTATGATTCATCATGTGAGCTTGACTGTATGATTCTTCTCATGAGCTTGACTATATGAATCATCTCATGAGCTTGACTGTGTGATTCATCTTGTGAGCTTGACTGTATGATTCATCTTGTGAGCTTGACTATGATTCATCGCATGAGCTTGACTGGACGATTCATATTGTGAGCTTGGCTGTATGATTCAGCTTGTGAGCTTGACTATATGATTCATCTCATGAGCTTGACTGGATGATTCATCTTGTGAGCTTGACTATGATTCATCTCATGAGCTTGACTGTATGATTCATCTTGTGAGCTTGACTGTATGATTCATCTTGTGAGCTTGACTGCATGATTCATCTCATGAGCTTGTCTGGACGATTGATCGTGTGAGCTTGACTGTATGATTCAGCTTGTGAGCTTGACTATATGATTCATCTCATGAGCTTGACTGGATGATTCATCTTGTTAGCTTGACTGTATGATTCATCTTGTGAGCTTGACTATGATTCATCTCATGAGCTTGACTGGATGATTCATCTTGTGAGCTTGACTGTATGATTCATCTTGTGAGCTTGACTATGATTCATCTCATGAGCTTAACTGGATGATTCATCTTGTGAGCTTGCTGTATGATTCATCTTGTTAGCTTGACTGTATGTTTTATCTTGTTAGCTTGACTGTATGATTCATCTTGTTAGCTTGACTGTATGAATGTAGAGAAAACAATTCAGTGTTCACACTGGCTTTTGCATCCACATTTGGGATGTTCATGAGTAGAGTGTTTTTACACACTGCTCAAAATATTTAAAGGAGCACTGTTCATTAATATCCATAGGTCTCTGTATAAAACTCTTCAGCATCAAAACTAATAAATAGGTTCTAAAGCATCAATGTTAATAGACATTGATGCTTTAGAACGTAATTATTAGTTTTGATGCTGAAGAATTTATGCAGAGGCTTATGGAAATGATATACAGTGCTCCATTACATATTTTGAGTAGTGTATTATGGCATATATGTAATATGAGTTAAGCCATCCTGTCTGGCGACAGGTCTTGTATTTTGATAATTTCATTGTGTTTCATTTTTGCCATTTTCATTTGTGTTTTCATTTATTTATCACCTTGTTTTGTGATACCTTGTTTTGTGATAAGTAAAGGCATTTTTGATTGACAACTCATGAAAAATAGCACACAGCATGTGCATACAAGGAAGTCTTAGATCAGCCTGCACATCTGTACTTCCTTTCCACATAGAATTCACGGGCTAGACTACCAATCCAGGGGACAGTATGATCTGCTTGTCCAGTCTTTCGGATGAGACTTTAAACCAACTTCATACGACATATGTGTTGGTGGGACGTTGAAAACCCTACTTCACTCACTCAATTTCATCATATACAAACTATGAATCCTGGGGAATTTAAAGTGCAACAAGGGTAGAATCTGACCAGTTTGGACAATCACACAGGTTGATTTGATTTAAACAATATTTTATTGACCAAGTGAAGTGGCAAGTGAAAAAGTCATGTTCAGTCATGCAGGCTGATTAGAGTGTTTATTAGGGTCAAGTCAGGTCAATTCCGACAGCGGATAAATTTGGACAGTGACATTGTTTCCTTTGTATGTCAGTTTGGAATTAAAATAAAATTAACTGGACAAACAGTGAAAATCCTGATGACTGCTCATTATGAGCCGTCTCATCTGGATTTTCACTGTTTGCAATGGTATGTCTGCATTTAACCGCTGTCTGAAGTTACCCGACTTGACCCTATACGTACATGGTGTAAAGGCCCCACTTCATGTGATGTCAATCTGTTACAACGTTTCATTTTAATACTATCGCTGTCATTATCCAGAATATTGAGACCCTCATTTAGTGCTGCATTTATCTAAAATTTCAAATCGATTTTACAAAAGTGTGGAAACGATAACTTGGCTATGTTATTATTTTGTGTTTATTTTGATTTGGTGACTGATTAGCTATATAAAAGAGTTCCGCTTATGCAACCCACGGAAATGAAAGAATTGAACTAGATTAATTTTGTTACTTTCGCTTTTGTTATTGTTGATATTTTTGAAATAGAAGCAGTTCCTGGGCTTAAACTTTCAAGTGGTATTTTCCAGAAAAATAAGAGCTGTCAGTTAACGGTAGTGTTCTTCTTGACCATACATCAAGAAGTTACATGAATTGCACCAAACAGGTACTATTGACATTAAAAGTGTAAAGAAAACATTGCCACTACTGCAGGACTGACATATATCTGGTGTTAATAAGTCTTCCACGACATCATATTTGGTTTTCTTTTATTTTGATGACTAAAGGAAAGCCAGTAAAATATCAAAGAAGACTCAGATTTATCTGGTTATGCATCCAAAAACAGCTGGTGGAATGGCAGACAATGCAGACCCAGATCAGACTGGGTCAGAGTTGTTTGCTCAGTTACATTCCTTATTATTTAGGGGAAGCTATTGGGACAACTAAACCAGTCGCTTCAGTTGTCCTAAAATTTGAACACTTTGTTTTACCGGTACTGAAAATTGCTTCAGCTAGAATTGCAAACAGTGCAGACCCTGATCAGACTGCTCATAATGAGCAGTCTGATCTAGGTCTACACTATTTGCAATTAAACCTCTGTCTCAGTATTGAGGGTGGTTACAGTAGTAAAAGAATTACATGTATTGTTTCATTTCACCATTAGCTTTTGTTAAGTGCTTCACAATTAAATTTTTACAGAGCCTTGTGTTTCAGACTTTTTCTTTATTGCCTTGCCCTTTTTATCATGCAGATGACTGATAACAGGGATCTGATTAACTAATGATATCAGGTCAATGCAACTATGAGCTTGCACTAACGTTATATTGCAATGCATTTTGTCATCTGACTGACATTGACTTTTGAAGTGATCTCAATGTTTGACTGGCAGAATGACGTCACGGAATGACTCTTAAGTGTAAATGCAACATCATGAAGTTGTATCAAACATTCTGTCCCTCATCTAAACAGAATAGTTAAAATGGTGATGATAAATAGAAAACTATGTGAGGCATAACCCGAAAATACAGAATGGCTAGGCAAGCCTCGCATTTTGTACAGGTTTTCTGATTTTGCCTGATAAACATATCAGAAGAAATTATCATGGTATTCTGTATAAATGGACTAAATCAAAACTTTTGCACTCACATTCTCATTTAAGGTGTATGGGTACACCATGTTTTCTACCATTTTTATAAAGGGAAACAACTTTTGTGACTGCTTCCCTAGAAGACACCCCTTCCAAAATGGTGTCTACTCTTAAATGAAAGAATGTTCCTTAGCCAATAAGATTTAAGATTTTACCCCCGTTGAGAAGGGAGGCAAAAATGGCAGAGTTGCTTCCCTTGAAGGGGTATCCATTCTTTTTAATGACTTTTACATATATCTGTCAACATTCTGTCGCATCAAGATAATGCCCAATACCATTACTATTGAACTCCCATGATGCAAATTCTTTCCTTAAAGAGTAGACACCATTTTGATGGTCCAGGTCATCTATGGGAGCCATTGTTACAAAGGGAAACAACTTTTGTGACCCTCACAAAAGTAGTTCCCCTTTGCAACAATGGCCAAAAAACTTGGTACATGTATACCCATTCACCTTAAGACTTGGATCTATATGCACATCAATGCACCTTGTTCTGAATCTTCACTGCTCGCAAAGACAACCAATGAACCTTGAAAAGTGGACTCGAAGCTCGGTCTTTGGTGATAAGCAGTCTGATTTGAGTCTGCAGTGTTTGAACAATATGTAAGTTACTTGACCCAATAATTACAATATTAAGATACATGGGTATGTCCTTATTTTTTAACAGGGAGACAGAGGGAGGCTCTTGTAGAGCAAATTCTTTTCAGAGTTGACCCCTGTCAAAAAGGGAGGCAAAAATCAAAATGACAGAGTTGTTTCCCACTAAATCTGTACCCACTCACCTTAAAACAAAATTGGACAGGGGAAGATAAATAAGGAAAACAACATTAATATAAAAGATATTTTAATATCAGAATATAGGTAAGGTAGGTATTTGTTATTACAATGAGTGCTTTCAAGGCACTTTAACAGGTGTGGTTGGTGACATGCAATGTTAAACAAGTAGCTCAAAGCTCTACTCCAGATTAGACAAAATCTGGAGGCTGAAAATAAGCAGATTCTCTTGTTTATCCACAAAACTTATGTTGAGAGATGACTAGTATCCCCTAAGCTGTTTGGTTTCCTCCACAAATATATGAATCAGAGCTCTTGATAAGTGGGAGTTCTTATGATACCTCAGGGTCATGAAACCATTATACAGTGGTACCACTTTTTGGCTTCCTTTAAGTATCCCTTTAAGAACTGCTTATTACAATATAACAATTAGTTTCAGACAGCTGAGTGCCCTGATCATTAACGGCCAACTTGAGCACACCCAACATTAACAAAGGGCAATTTTTACACTTAACATATAACATGCAATGATATATTCAATGAAACAAGTCATATAAAATAAATGCAAAATTCTTTCAAAACTGAAAATTTTACAATTTTTGTTTTATTTCGTTCATTATTTTTTGCTGATTCCTAAATAATATTGCCCTATACATTCCAAGATATTGCACTATCAGTTGTTGGATTAATTCATAAAAGCTAGGTACAGCTCCATCTTTTTCCACCATTTTTGCAAAGGGAAACAACTTTTGTGACGTTCTGTTTGTTTCTTTGGATGAAGAAATTCTTCAAAAAGGGGTCTACTCTTACAGGAAAGAATTTGCTCCTTTTAGGAGCAAATTCTTTTCTTTAAGAGTAGATCCCACTTGAGAAGTGAGGCAAAAATTGAAAAGTAGAGTTGCTTCCCCTGAAAGTGTCCTCTCACCTGAATAGTGGCAAACAAGACAAGAGCCTGATAAAATGAGCAGTCTGATGTTGATCTATACCATTTGCTACCATAATAGGCATTAAAGGCACCATTACTCTATCAGCATGAAAAATTTTATCCTGAGGTATCGCTGCAAGCTTCTAACTATAGTTTCGTTATTTTAATGATCGTGATTAGCCAGCTTTAAAAAAATAAAACATTGTTGAGTTTCACATGAAATGGGTTTGAAAATTTATCTGGGTCATTTTAGTTGGCAACTAAAATGACCTTCTTTTGATTCATAAAATGGTAAAAATACAATGTACCGGCATGGAGTCCAATTCACTAACCCGCCTATGTTTATATAGCATTGCTGACGGGCAAGCAGAACAGGAAATAATATTTTGTGGAGCCATTTGTTATTTTTCAAAAACTTGTTTTTTTGCTACTTTTTGCCGGTTGTATGACTCAATGTATGCCCACCAACCCACATTTTATTACCAAATATGAAAGTTGAACCCCTTTTTACAATGATTTGAATATAGGCGTTTTTACCCCTGATAGGGCTATGGAGACTTTAAAGGTGGTCGTTCTTTTCAGCAAAAGCCTTGGTAAAACTTGACAATGTTAATGATATAAGGTGATTACATTCATTGGTACAATTAAAATAAACAAGCATGCATGTGTAAAATATGGGGAAAATAATACTGAGTATATCTGATTGAACATATCGACCAATGGAATCAATGAAACGTAACCAAAGAAACCAAAATGAAAGTAGAAGCATATCTGATGATTAACATGATCTGAGTAAAATTCAGGTGACTAAGTCTGACTCGCTACTACTCAACTAAATGAGCTGCTACATGACAAAACCAACAAAGTGGCATGTGCATCTAGCAAAGACTAAGATCAGACTGGGCATTTGCCCAGTCTGATCAGAGTCTTCACTGTCTGCATAAAGGTAGCTCAGGCCCTTAGCTACATTTTAAGCACTTAGCAAAGAGTCTGATCAGACTGGACTGATGTCCAGGCTGATCTGAGTCTGCACTGGGCACTCAACCACTTTGTTGGTTTTCTTGTGGCTCAAATATATTTGCAACAATCATGGCTCAACAAGCTCCCACAAGAATTCTGCGGAATGCGGTGTCTCGCCTGCTGGCGCTTTGTCACAAAACAGAGCTAAATCAGTAAACATGTATGCATGAACCAAGTTTCTGGGCTCTAGCCTTTATAGGTTCTGAGAAACAGACCTAAATGCAAATACTCGACAAAAAATTGCAAAGTCAGTCAACCGTAAAATGTTGGTCAAGACTCAATACTGATTATGACTTTAAGCTCTTCTCTTCTAGATGTATGCATGACCCAAGTTTCATGGCTCTAGCCCTTATAGTTGCTGAGAAACAGACCTAAATGCGAAAACTCAACAAAAAATTGCAAAGTCAGTCAACCATAAAATGTAAGTCAAGACTCAATATTGATGATGGCTTTGAGATGTACTCTTCCAGCTGGTACACGAACCAAGTTTCATGGCTCTAGCCCTTCTGGTTTCTGAGAAAATGACCACAACGCAAAAACTCGACAAAAAATTGCAAAGTCAGTCAACCGTAAAATGTAGGTCAAAACTCAATATTGATGATGGCTTTGAGATCAACTCTTCCAGAAGTACGCATGAACCAATTTTCATGGCTCTAGCCCTTATAGTTTCTTAGAAAATGACCTAAACCCGAAAACTGGACAAAAATTTGCAAAGTCAGTCAACCGTAAAATGTAGGTCAAGACTCAATATTGATGACGGCTTTGAGATCTGCTCTTCCAGATGTATGCATGAACTAAGTTTCATGGCTCTAGCCCTTATTGTTTCTGAGAAAATGACCTAAACGCGAAAACTCGACAAAAAATTGCGAAGTCAGTCAACCGTAAAATGTAGGTCAAGACTCAATATTGATAATAGCTTTCAGATCTAATCTTCCAGATGTATGCATGAACCAAGTTTCATGGCTCTAGCCCTTGTAGTTTCTGAGAAAATGACCTAAACGCGAAAACTCGACAAAGTTTATGCCGCCGCCGCCGATGACGACACCGGAAAAGCAATACATATAGTCTCGCCTCTGCTTCGCAGGCAAGACAATAAAAATTGGTGCTGTCACCATAGTTCTGGAATAATTTTTGTTTGTTCACCCTTTACACATATTTGTGGTTGCTCAACACAGCCCCTCTGCAATGGTTCTGATGAGGTGGGTTCATTGACAAAGAAGTTGGTTAGCTGTGCTCCTTGCCACCCAACAGCTTTGGCCTTATCCAATTCTTATCTTCTTATTTTTGCCATTCCAAAGAACAAATTCTCTTTTTTTTTTAAACCCTATTGCACTCAGAATGGCCAAAACTCTATAGAGTTTTGGCCATTCTGAGTGCAACAGGGTTAATCCTTGTCAAACAATGTTTCCAAAGAAATATCTTTTTAAGGATGGCCTGAGTGGTCACAGTATGTAGTTAAGGAGAAAGAATTCATCTTGATTAAACTAGAATTAAACAGAGTAATGCTCTTGATCAGAAGAGATTTAAAGACAAAACTGGAATACTTTTTTCTTATTTCTTCATAAAATAATAATACTGAGTGCTACTTTTAGTGCAAAACTATACCACTTCAATATTTTTCTCTATTTTGCAGTTAGAAATTTTTGGAATCATATAAACATTCAATTAATATGTAAAGAAATATACTTTTGTACCAACTTTTCATGAAATTTCAAAATGGTCCTAAACTACAAATATTAAAGCAGTATTCCTGCTCAAAATGACCCATTCCATTTATTATTTAAAATGACTGTTAACTTATCTTTTCAGCCTTTTAGAAAGGTTACACACTTTTAGGCAGATGGAAACATGCTCATTGAGTGTAAACCGAGTTGAGTAACATACTGACAATATACATGCTCTTTTTAGGGTCACTAAAAATAAAACAGGCTAACATTAAAGCCAAAAGTATCATTCCCACTTGTAAAGAAGTTCTGAAGTGAACGGAAATCAGAGTTATAATGGCTTTACTTGCATAAAAACACACTATACCAAGAATTTGAGAATATGAAATTTGGGCAGGATTATTGCTTTATTCGAAATACGTGATTTTCGAGAAATTGTCGTGCATGGTTTTCGCAGAATTATTCATCTTATTGTCAACAAAGTCAAATAGTCACACATTCTACATTTAACCTTAGCTACCAATATTGACACATATAACCGTTTATATGTACTGGTTATAGAAACATATGTAAGTAGATTTCATATTAGTGAGGTTCTAAATAGTCAGAGCTCCAGATTTAGAAAAATTTTGGGGACTAAAATTGTACTATTTTCTTATTTTTCGTAAGGTGAAGGGGTACGCTTTCAAGGGAAGCAACTCAGCCAATTTGGTTTTGCCTCCCTTCTCAATAAGGGTCAACTCTTAAAGGAAAGCATTTGCTCCTGAAGGAGCAAATTCTTTCCTTTAAGAGTTGACCCTTACCTGGAAGTGTTTCTTTGTACAGGGAAGCAAACAGGAACTCACAAAGGTTGTCTCCCTTCGAGAAACTGGCAGAAAAGCATGACTGAGCACCAGTGCACCTTAAGAAAATATCCTAATTTTAACCCCAAAAAGATTCTGTCTAATCTTGAGCTGCGACTGGTTCAGAAGACATAAAAGATAGGATATTGACAGTTTATATATATATATACTGATTGACTAGTTAAGAAATTATGAGAATCATTTGTACATCTATATGAGCCAAGACATATAAAATAGCTGCTTAGTACATATACCAACATAGTTTTGTAGATTTATTAAATTCCACTCAACCACTCACACTCTTCAGTAAACTAAAACCTGAGCTTGCCCTATAGGGGGAAAGCATTTTCTTATGTGCATAAATTTAGGGTGCCCACTCTTCATTGGAAATGAAATCCCCTGACTTTTCCCTGACCAAATTCCTTTTTTCCCCTCACCAAAATGTCACTATTTAACTGCCACACCTTCCACTTCAGCCCTAAGGTTTGCCTGTGCAGTACTGTTTTGGGACTCAGAAAAATCAGCAAAGCAGCAGATATATTTCAAAGTTTTGAAAAGCTTTGCAACAAAACATATTGGACTAATCCACTTGTTCCAGAAAAGCAGTTACGGAAAAGCACAATATAGAACTTTCAACAGATGCTTTAACCAGCAACAATTCATATTTGGTCCAAAAATTATAAAATTCCCTGACTTTTCCCCGACTTTTCAGCATTTCCCTGACCATTTTTTAAAATTCCCTGACTTTTCTTTGATCCTGAAAACAAGAGGCCCATGGGCCACAAAGCTCACCAGATCTCTAGCTCAAAATTGCTATCAAATTTATATAGGCTCAAAATTGCTGTCACATTTGTACAGGCTAATACAAAATAAATAACTACAAAGTCTCAATCTGACAGTCTGTTGAGTTGATAACAAAATATGTAACTATTTTCCATATTTTGATTGCAGTAAATGCATATCCAAAGTAAACAGTAAACACATATTTTCAATTCCCCAGCCAAAGGATACTAAAGAAAAAATCTGACCCAATCCGCCTAGTGGCTTCAGAAGAGAATTTCTTTGAGTTTCTGTTTTTTTCCCTTTTTAGCTCACCTGAGCCGAAGGCTCACAGGTGAGCTTATAGTATAGGCAGGCATCCGTCTTCCGTCGTCCGTCCGTCGTCCGTCAATATTTTCAAAAGACATCTCCTCTGAAACTACAAGGCCCATTGTTACCAAATTTCATATATAGCATCTATAGGCAGGGGGAACCAATAATACTGTTTTTTATCCAAATCGCTTCAGAACTTTGGTTGCTATGGCAACTTAAAGTTTCCATTGACTTGTATGGGAAAAATTGAAAATTTGCATTTATTGCTATGTCACTGCAGATATTTTGACAAAACTTTTACAGAAATGTTCCTTGAGTAGTCCTCTATCAACCACATGAAATTTATGTAAATTGCACGATTAGGCTGGTTGCCATGGCGACCGAAAGGTTAAAAATAGAAAAGATATTCAAAAATCATCTCCTCAGAAACTATACAACCAATAACGCTCAAACTTCACAGAAAGGATCTAGGTACTACCATCTATAACAAGTAGCCCAAAGGGCAACAATTGCTCACCTGAGAGACATTGTAAACCTATAGGGATATTTAAGATGCTCAAGGGCAGCTAACTCCACAGTCAGTGGTCCAATCAGGCTGAAAATTAAACTCATCCAAAACATTATGTATGCCCTCATTTAATATATGCAAGTTTAAAAAGTATCCGATCAAGAGCACAATAGACAGAGCTGTCAAGGGCAGCTAACTTCGTAGTGGTTGGCCTGATCTGGCCAAAATTTGAACTTGTTTAAGATATTATGCATTTCCTCATTACCTGCAAGTTTGAAAAGGATCGGATCAGTAGAAACCAAGAAAAAGTGGCGACATTGATTTATTGGATGCTCAGGGCAGGTACTCCATAGTCAGTGGTGGGATCTAACCGAAATGCTAACTAATCCAAGCTTTTATGCATATCCTCATTACCTGCAAGTATGAAGAGGATCCGATGAAAAATGAAAATGTGATGATGTTGTTTTCTCCATTATAAGACTATGGGATTTTTTTAAAATGCTCAAGGGCAGCTAACTCCGTAGTCTGTGCTCGAATCCGGCCAAATTTCGAACTCATCCAAGCTCTTGTGTATGTCATCATTACCTGCAAGTATGATAAGGATCTAATCAAAAACCTTGATTGCAGCACCCTGAAAGTCAAACTTGCTCGAAATATTGTCATGCCCTACATTTGTGTGAATTTATTTTAAAATCCGTTGAGAAATGTAGGTGCTAGAGCGATGACAAAGTTTTTCTAAAAACAGCCACAGTGACCTTGACCTTGGGCACAGCATCCTGAAAGTCGAACTTGCTTGAGATATTGTCATACCCTACATTTGTGTCAAGTTATTTCAAAATCCATGGAGAAATGAAGGTGCTAGGGCGATGACAAAGTTTTTCTAAAAATAGCCATAGTGAACTTGACCTTGGGCACAGCACCCTGAAAGTTGAACTTGCTCGAGATATTGTCATGCCCTACATTTGTGTGAATTTATTTTAAAATCCATTGAGAAATGTAGGTGCTACAGCGCTGACAAAGTTTTTCCAAAAATAGCCACAGTGACCTTGACCTTGGGCGCAGCACCCTGGAAGTCAAACTTGTTTGAGATATTGTCATGCCCTACATTTGCCTGAAGTTGATTTAAGATCCCTTGAGAAATGTAGGCGCTAGAGCGATGACCAAGTTTTTCTAAAAATAGCCACAGTGACTTTGACCTTGAGTGCAGCACCCTGAAAGTCAAACTTGCTCGAGATATTGTCATGCCCTACATTTGTGTCAAGTTATTTTAAAATCTGCTGAGAAATGTAGGCGCTAGAGCGCTGACAAAGTTTTTCTAAAAATAGCCACAGTGACCTTGACCTTGGGCGCAGCATCCTGAAAGTCGAACTTGCTCAAGATATTGTCATGCCCTACATTTGTGTAAAGTTATTTTAAAATCTGCAGAGAAATGTAGGTGCTAGAGCGCTGACAAAGTTTTTCTAAAAATAGCCACAGTGACCTTGACCTTAGGCGCAGCATCCTGAAAGTCATACTTGCTCAAGATATTGTCATGCCCTACATTTGTGTGAAGTTATTTTAAAATCTGCTGAGAAATGTAGGTGCTAGAGCGCTGACAAAGTTTTTCTAAAAATAGCCACAGTGACCTTGACCTTGGGCGCAGCATCCTGAAAGTCATACTTGCTTGAGATATTGTCATACCCTACATTTGTGTGAAGTTATTTTAAAATCTGCTGAGAAATGTAGGTGCTAGAGTGCTGACAAAGTTTTTCTAAAAATAGCCACAGTGACCTTGACCTTGGGCGCAGCATCCTGAAAGTCGAACTTGCTCGAGATATTGTCATGCCCTACATTTGTGTGAAGTTATTCTAAAATCCGTTGAGAAATGTAGGCAATAGAGCGATGACAAAGTTTTTCTTAAAATATGTGAATACGTTGTTTTCTCCATTATAACACTATGGGATTTTTTTTCAAACGCTCAAGGGCAGCTAACTCCGTAGTCTGTGCTCGAATCCTGCCAAATTTCGAACTCATCCAAGATCTTATGTATGTCATCATTACCTGCAAGTATGATAAGGATCTAAGCAAAAACAGTTGAGAAAACGTGATGACGCCATTTTCCCCATTATAACCCTATGGGATTTTTTTCAAACGCTCAAGGGCAGCTAACTCCGTAGTCTGTGCTTGAATCCGGCCAAATTTCGAACTCATCCAAGCTCTTGTGTATGTCATCATTACCTGCAAGTATGATAAGGATCTAATCAAAAACAGTCGAGAAAACGTGATGACGCCATTTTCCCCATTATAACCCTATGGGGGCTATCTGTTGCCATGGAAACCAGAGTTCTGAGCTGATCGGCACCAAAACCTAATGCAGCCTTTCCCCCACCCAAATGATGCTTCAGATAAAATTTGATTGCGATCGGCCCACTGGTCTCTGAGATATTTATGTTTGAAATTGTTGACGCACCCACGGACGGACGGACGGACGACGGCTCGACTCCCATCCTATAAGCTCACCTCTGAGCCTTCGGCTCAGGTGAGCTAAAAATACTGTTTTTCTTGGCAATTGCTCCAGCAGTTTGGTTGCTATGGCAACTTAAAGTTGCCATTGACTTATAATGGGAAAATTGAAAATTTGCATTTATTGCTATGTGACTGCAGATATTTTGACAAAACTTTTACAGAAATGTTCCTTTAGTAGTCCTCTATCAACCACATGAAATTTATGTAAATTGCACGATTAGGCTGGTTGCCATGGCAGCCGAAAGGTTAAAAATAGAAAAGATATTCAAAAATCATCTCCTCAGAAACTATAAAACCAATAAAGCTCAAACTTCACAGAAAGGATCTAGGTACTACCATCTATAAAAATACTGTTTTTCTTGGCAATTGCTCCAGCAGTTTGGTTGCTATGGCAACTTAAAGTTGCCATTGACTTATAATGGGAAAATTGAAAAGTTGCATTTATTGCTATGTCATTGCAGATATTTTGACAAAACTTTTACAGAAATGTTCCTTGAGTAGTCCTCTATCAACCACATGAAATTTATGTAAATTGCACAATTAGGCTGGTTGCCATGACAACCGAATGGTTAAAAATCGAAAAGATATTCAAAAGTCATCTCCTCAGAAACTATACAACCAATAAAGCTCAAACTTCACAGAAAGGATCTAGGTACTTCCGTCTATAAAAAGACTGTTTTTCTTGGCAATTGCTCCGGCAGTTTGGTTGCTATGGCAACATAAAGTTGCCATTGACTTATAATGGGAAAATTGAAAATTTGCATTTATTGCTATGTAACTGCAGATATTTTGACAAAACTTTTACAGAAATGTTCCTTGAGTAGTCCTCTATCAACCACATGAAATTTATGTAAATTGCACAATTTGGCTGATTGCCAATGCAACCGAATGGTTAAAAATAGAAAAAATATTAAAATATTATTTTTGCAGAAACTATGTGGCCGATTAAGCTCAAACTTTACAGAACGGATCTTTGTACAAGCTTCTATATAATTACAGTTTTTTTTATGGCAATTGCTTCAGCGGTTAGGTTGGTATGGCAACTTATAGTTTCCATTAATGGGAAAAATGGAAAGCTGCAGTTTTTGCTATCTCCCTGCAGTTATTTTTGGATTTTTTATCTACAGAAATGTTGCTTGAGTAGTCCTCTATGTGTTAAAGTTTATCTAAGGGACATTACTTTACTTTACTGAACTATATTGCTTTATTACCTTCCTTGATTTACTGTGACGTCACTGACGTCATGGGAACGACGTAACGTCATTAGTGTTTTTATGTTTGGATTGAGCTGTGCAAATAAATCAGTTGCTGACTAGAATGTAGTTCTCTTTAACAAGTGGTAGCAGAGCGGATATAAGGATCCCTCAGTGTGGGGCTAAGTGTCTAGAGTATACAGCGTCGTGACCGGGTGAATTAGTGGGTTGTAAGCGTTTCCAGCATCAAGAATAGCTGACATAGTGGATAAAGTGAGAGTTGAATAATAAAGTGAACAAAGGATTATCAGGAGCTATATTTACAGGATGACTACAAGAATAAATCCTCCAACTTTGACAAAAGGGAAGACCTATGAGCGTTTTAAACAAGAAGTCTTAGCATGGAGAGAGATAACAGATTTGCAGAAAAATAAACAAGGGATTGCTGTGGCCTTATCATTACCTGAGGACGATGACAACCAGATAAAGGATAAGGTATTTGATCAAATTTCATTGGATGATCTGAAAACTGATTTTGGACTAAATATTCTGATTGCTTTCCTCGATAAACATTTGGCAAAAGATGATTTAGCCGATAGTTTAGAAAAATTTGATGATTTTGATGACTTTAGACGGAAAGATGGACAAACGATACATGAATATATAGCAATTTTTGATTCAAAGTACAGGAAGATAGAAAAGAAAAGCATGACATTGCCATCAGAAATTCTGGCATTTAAGTTACTCAAGAAAGCGAACATTACAAAAGAGGAACGTCTATTGGTTCTTACTGGTATGAACTATGAAAATAAATCAACCTTATACGAGGAAGCAAAAGCGTCACTGAAGAAATTTAAGGGAGATGAGAGTGGTCCAAGTGAAAAATCTGGTATCAGATTGGAACCAGCATATCTGGCGAAGAATGAGGAGGCACTTCTGGCAGCTGGCTATGTGAAAGCCAAGCCAAATAGTCAATTTAGCAGCAGGAGAGGGGCAAGATGGGATCGTGGAAACTATGGACAAAGTAATGCAGGAGTACAGAAAACGTTCATTCCAAGAGCCATAAAGAATAAAAGCATGAATCCTGTGGGAGCAGATGGTCAAACTTTAACATGTAGGTGTTGTGGTTCTTTCCGTCATTTGATAGCTAACTGCCCACATACCTGGGAAAAGATGGCAAAAGTCAATGTCACTGAAGATGAACATGCAGTACTATTTACTGGTTACAACAAAGCTGATATTGCCAGGCTGGGTGTGGATGCCCGTAATTGTGCTGTTCTTGATAGTGCATGTAGCAGTACTGTCTGTGGTAAAGTATGGCTTGATGGTTACTTGAAATCACTGGATCAAGAGGATAGGGATAAGGTCTTACAGACTGATGGAGTAAAAATATTCAAATTTGGAGGGGGTACCCGGCTTAAATCGGAAGGTGAATACAGTATCCCAGCTGTAATTGCTGGAAAACATGTAACCATCAAAACGGATGTTGTTGATTCAGATATTCCCCTGTTGCTTTCAAGAACAACAATGAAGAATGCTAGTGTAAAAATGGATCTGGAACATGACAGAGCACAGATATTTGGAAATGATGTCTCCCTCAATTTAACATCATCTGGACACTACTGCATACCGATTGATAAAACAGAGAAGATTCCAGTTGAAAGTGTGTGTGCAGTACAGTTGGATAAAATTGATGAGAAAGAAAGGGCCAAGATATTGCTTAAACTGCATAGGCAGTTTGCGCATCCATCCAAAAATAAACTGATAGCCTTATTGAAAGATGCTGGAGTATGGAAAGATGAATACATGGACGTACTGATAAGAATTGAAGAAAACTGTCAACTATGCAAGAGTTACACAAAAACTCCCCCACGTCCCATTGTAGGATTGCCAATGGCACATGAATTTAATGAGAGGGTCGCAATGGATCTAAAACAGTGGAAAAGTCGTTGGATTCTACACATGATTGATCTTTGGTCTCGGTATACTGTGTCAGTATTTATTAACAGGAAAAGACCATCTGATATAATAAACTCTATGATGACACACTGGATAGGAAAATTTGGAATAATGAGATCGGTTCTAACTGACAATGGTGGTGAGTTTAACTCAGATGAAATGAGAGAGGTTGAATCAATCTTAAACATCCAGGTATGTACCACAGCTGGTGAAAGTCCTTTCCAAAACGGTCTGTGTGAAAGAGTTCATGCAGTCACAGACATGATGCTAACAAAGTTGGAAGATGAACAAAGTGGAACAGACAGTGAAACCCTCCTATGTTGGGCAAATATGGCTCGCAATTGTCTTCAAATGTGGAATGGATTTAGTAGTCATCAGCTGGTGTTTGGCACAAATCCTAATCTACCCGGTATCATGACTGATAAATTACCAGCTCTTGATGGAAAAACAACAAGTGAGAAGTTTGCACAACACCTGAACACCTTACATGCCTCAAGGAAGGCATTCATAGAAACTGAGGCAAATGAAAGAGTCAGAAGGGCACTCCAAACCAAAATCAGAGCAGCAGAACAAACATACAAGAATGGGGATCATGTCTTTTACAAAAGGGAAGGGAGAGAAAAAAGGCTGGGGCCAGGAAAAGTTGTTTTCCAAGATGGAAAAGTAGTTTTTGTAAGGCATGGCAGTGTTTTTGTACGGGTATCACCAAATAGACTGTGCAAAATAAGTCCTTCTGAAGATAATGAAGATGACAACATCAATAAAGCCGACACCAAAGGAAATTGTGACAATGAAAAAGGGCTAAAAGACATTTCTAGTCACATAGACGAAAGCAATGTTTTGACGGAAAAGGAAACAGATTCACATGCTGTCACAGAGTATATGCCAGCCTTTGAGGAAACCAGACAAGTTGCAGAGGTACAGATGAGAGGTGGTATTAAGTTAAAGGTAAATGATACAATTCAGTACAGGACAAGAAACTCTGATGACTGGATTACTGCTAAGATTATTAGCAGGGCAGGTAAGGCCACAGGAAAATACAAGGACTGGTATAATATTGAAGATACAGAGAGTAATGAGAAGAAAAGCATTGATCTTAGTCAGTGTATTTGGCAAAGAGTAACACAAAACAAAAGTCCTAATGTGAATGTAGTAACATGTAAAGAACAGGACAAGGAAATTGTATTGGCAAAGAAAGCAGAGTTGAAAAAGCTATCCCAGTTTCATACCTACGAAGAGGTTAAAAACAATGGTCAACCAACCTTGTCTTCAAGGTGGGTAATTACACAGAAGGATGGTGTGGTCAAAGCTAGACTAGTCGTTCGGGGATATGAAGAGGAATTTGTTCTACCAAGGGACAGTCCTACAGTTGGAAAGGGAGCTATCCGCATGGTTTTAGCTTTAGCATCAAGCATGCAATGGATAATGAAAACCACAGATATCAAGTCAGCTTTTTTACAAGGTAAAGAGCTTGAACGTGAAATATATCTAAAACCACCTGTAGAAAGCGAAACCACAAGCGATATAATATGGAAGCTGAATCATGGTTTGTATGGACTCAAAGACGGGGCGAGACAATTTTTTATCAGTGTCAAAGAGGAACTATTAAGATTAGGTTTTAAACAATGTACTTTGGATCCAGCATTATTTTATGTCTGTAAAGCTGATAAATTGAGAGGGATAATATGCTGCCATGTTGATGACTTCCTTCATTCGGGTGACTTGTATTTCGAAACATTAATAAACAAACTGAGAGAACGATTTTATGCTGGGAAAGTGGAAGAGAAAGACTTCAAATACATAGGGTTTACGGTGAAACAGAACAAGAATCACATAATCTTGGACCAGTCAGATTACACAAATAATCTTCAGTGCCCTGTTCTGGATCCTCATCGTCTTGCTGACAAAGCAGATAAACTCAACTCAGAGGAACAATCAATCTATAGAAAAGTAGTAGGACAGATTAATTGGGCAGTTCAAGGTTCCCGGCCCGACCTAGCATTTGAAATGATAGCAGCGAGCACAAAGCTTAAGCAAGCATCAGTCGCCGATCTTACCAGAGCGACAAAGTTACTGAACAGACTGAAAGATGTGAACTCGTACATGATATTTCCGTGTCTCAGCCAGGTGTATGCGGACTTAAAAATTGTCGTATATACTGATGCATCACTAGGAAACATAAATGATGGAACTGGGAGCACGGGAGCATATATAATATGGCTAGCTGACAATACCAACATATGTTGTCCATTAGCTTGGCATGCGAGCAAGATTAAACGGGTTGTCAGATCTACAATAGCTGCAGAAGCCCTGAGTCTACAAGAAGGATTGGAAGCAGGCTTTTATTACAGAACAATGTTAGAGGAAATTCTGGGTGTGAAACCAAAGTCCATACCCATCGTCGCTTATACAGACAATAAAAGTGTGACAGAAGCAGTCTTTTCAACAAAATTGGTGGATGACAAGCGACTCAGGGTGGACATTGCTGCCATTCGAGAATTCATAAAGACAAATGACATAAATCAAATTAAATGGTGTGCTGGTGACATGCAGCTAGCCAACTGTATGACAAAGCAAGGGGCAACAGGATATCAGCTACTTAATGTGTTACAGAGTGGCAAGATGTATGATGATGTTTGACCCTAATAAGTTTATGAGCTAACCTGACAATTATGCGCCAATAACTACAGTACTTTAACATTTGCATTTATCTCTTATACAAGTTTTATAATTTGCTTTTTAATTTTCTTGAATTAACTTTTACCTTTATATCTACTTTAATTTATAATTAATTTCTTCCAACAAAACAAAAGAAAGTATAATTAATGTTAAAGTTTATCTAAGGGACATTACTTTACTTTACTGAACTATATTGCTTTATTACCTTCCTTGATTTACTGTGACGTCACTGACGTCATGGGAACGACGTAACGTCATTAGTGTTTTTATGTTTGGATTGAGCTGTGCAAATAAATCAGTTGCTGACTAGAATGTAGTTCTCTTTAACACTATGATTCCTATTAATTTTGTCCTAATTGCAGAATTCGATTTGTTGCCATGGCAATATTAAGGAAATATTTTTGAAAAAAAATATTTAAAAATCTTTTCCTCAAAAACCATATAGGGGGATGAAGCTGATTCTTTGCATACATGTTCATGACATTAGCCAATACGTAAATATTGTTTTTTATTATTGTTGCCCACATGGTTTCATTACTATGGCATTTTAAAGTTTCCATAGACTTGTTTTGGGAAAAGTGCAAATTGGCATTTATTTCTGTGTTACTGCAATATTTAGGCAAAAAGTTTTACAAATATGTTTTTTTTTATTGTAACTTCATCATACTTGCTAATATTTACTAGGACAAGCATAATAACTCAGTCAAAGTTGAAATTAGGCCGAATTGTACAACTTACTTCAGTGTTTCTTACTCTTGAGTGCTAAGGATGAATGGACTCAGGTGAGCTACAGGACCAATGGTCCTCTGGTTTTGCTTTATGACGACCATGACAACCAATAAAAAGTGCAGTGGACCAAAAAACATATAGTTGAAAGAAGACTTCTCCAGGAACATTTCTAATACAGTTTTGTCAACATATCTGCAATGGCTTGGCAGTAAATGCCATCGGCCCAATATCGGCCCAGTGTTTTCAGAGGAGATAATTTGTTAAGTATTTTTTTTTTTTCATTTTTTTTTTTGCATTTTGGTTTCCATGGCAACCAATAAAAGGAGCAGTGGGCAAAAAACATACAGCTGATAGAAGACTTCTCAAGGAACATTTCTATAAAAGTTTTGTCTACATATCTGCAATGGCTTGGCAGTAAATGCCATTTTTCAATTTTCCCTATTATAAGTCAGTGCAACTCTAAGTTGCCATAGCAACCATACAAAAGAGCCTATTTTCATAAAAAACACAAACTATCAATCCCCCAGCCTAAGAATACTACAAATGAAATCTGGGCCTTATCAGCCCAGTGGCTTCAGCTGAGATAATTTTTTAAGTATTTTGTTCCCATTTTTTTGCGTTTTGGTTTCCATGGCAACCAATAAAAGGAGCAGTTGGCCAAAAAACATATAGCTGATAGAAGACTTCTCAAGTGACATTTCTATAAATGTTTTGTCACAATATCTGCAATGGCTTGGCAGTAAATGCCATTTTTCAATTTTCCCCATTATAAGTCAATGCAACTATAAGTTGCCATAGCAACCAAACTAAAGAGCCGATTTTCATAAAAAACACAAACTTACAATCCCCAAGCCTAAGGATACTACAGATGAAATCTGGGCCTTATCGGCTCAGTGGCTTCAGAGGAGATAATTTTTAAGTATTTTTTCCCATTTTTGTTTTCATTTTGGTTTCCATGGCAACCAATAAAAGGAGCAATGGGCCAAAAAACATATAGCTGATAGAAGACTTCTCAAGGAACATTTCTATAAAAGATTTGACAACATATCTGCAATGGCTTGCCAGTAAATGCCATTTTTCAATTTTCCCCATTATAAGTCTATGGGAACTCTAAGTTGCCATAGCAACCAAACTAACAGGCAGATTTTCATAAAAAACACAAACTTTCAATCCCTCAGCCCAAGAATGCTACAGATGAAATTTGGGCCCAATTGGCCCAGTGGCTTCAGAGGAGATGTCGTTTAAAAGTGTTGACGGACAGACGACAGACGACATACGACAGACGACGACGACGACGGACAACTGCCTATACTATAAGCTCCCCCGGAGCCTTCGGCTCTGGTGAGCTAAAAATTCAAATTTCCCTGACTTTTTCCTGACCAGTGGGCACCCTGAATTCATGCGTTTTTTATGATCACTCAGTCTAAGCATACACTTGTAGATCAACAATCTTTTTCTAGTGAAATGGAAGTTTATATGCATGTTTTTTCTGTCTGGAAAATTTTTATGAGGGAAAGCAACTCTGCCATTTTCATTTTTGCCTCCCTTTATAATGGTGGTAAAGTCTAAAAGGAAAGAATTTGGTCTTCTACAAGCAAATTCTTTCTTTAATGAGTAGGCTGTAGTAGACCCCCTTTTTGAAGTTTTGGAGGTGTTTGCCACACAAGGAAGCAAACAGAGTCACAAAAGTTGTTCCCCTTTGAAAAAATGGCGAAAAAAATTTGACTATTGGCCCAGACACCTTAGGGCTTGAAGATGTCCAAAGCACCCATTCTGTAGTCTGTGGCTCATAATCAAATGACTAAATATGAGCCGCGACACGAGAAAACCAACAAAGTGGTTGTACGCCCAGCACAGATTTAGACCAGCCTGGGCATCCACCCAGTCTGATCAGACTCTTTGCTAAGCACTTTAAGGGTAGCTAAAGGTCTAAACTACTTCCCTGTGGACAGTGAAGACTCTAATCAGACTGGGTGGATGCCCAGGCTGATCTGAGTCTGCGATGGGCGCACAACCACTTAGTTGGTTTTCTCCTGTCGTGGCTCATATTTATGTTGACTTAGTTTTCTAACAATACAAGTTTGGTTACATGATTGTCTCAGCACTATAAAGCCTGTCTGTCCATATTTTCGACCTTAAATGAATATGCAACCATTAGGTCTTACAGGCAACCTCTGTTTAGTAACAAGAATTCCGCAGAATGCGGTGTATCGCCTACAGGTGCTTTGTCACAAAACTGCTAAATCAGCAAACACAATGCAAATTTTGAAAGGTCAGTGAACCCTAACATTAGGTCAAGATGTTACGTTGGTGACAGTTTTCAGTTTCACTATTCCAGATGTATGCATGCTCCACATTCATGGCTCTAACCTTTATCGTTCCTAAGAAACAAGAGATAAACCCGAGGCGAATGTTGCAAAGTTGAGGAACCTTAAATGTGTCAAAAGGCAATATTGATGACGACTTTTGAGATTTGCTCTTTCAGATCTTTGCATGACCCATGTTCCATAGCTCTAGGACTAATTTCTTATATGTCGCTGGCCGGGTTTGAACCCTCACGGATGCGGCGACAGATGAGAGAAATATCATAATTCGGTAGAAAAATAGAAGTTAATTTCTTATAGTTTTTGAAAAACAGAGCTAAACATAAAAACTTGAAAAAATTTTTTGCAAAGCTGGTGAACTGTAAAAGTAGGTCAAGACTCAGTATCATTTCTGGGTTTGAGCTTTACTCTTCCAGATGTATGCATGACCCAAGTTTCATGGCTCTACCCTTATAATTCTTCAGAAACAAAGCTAAACCCCAAAATTTGACAAAAAATTATAAATGCGGTAAACTGTAAAAAGTAGGTCAGTATTAAGGGAAGTTTTGAGCTTTACTCGGCCAAATGTATGCATGACCTATGTTTCATGGTCCTAGCCCTTATAAGTTCTGAGAAACAGAGCTAAAGGTGAAAACCTGACCAAAAACTACAAAGGCGGTAAACCGTAAAAGGTAGGTCAAGACTCAGTATTGATAGTACATGTAGCATTGAGATTTACTCTCCCATATGTATGCATGACCCAAGTTTCATGACTCTAGCCCTAATAATTCTTCAGAAACAGAGCTAAATGCAAAAACTCAAAACTAATTGCAAAGTTACTGAACCGTAAAATACAGGTCAAGATGTAGTATTGATGGTACCTTTGAGCTTTTCTCTCAGATGTATGCATGACCCAAGTTTCATGGCTCTAGCCCATTTAGCTCTAAAATTATTCTCAAAATATCATCAAACCCACGATTTAGCTAGACCAACAAACTACCGTAATGACCCTAAATATTCGAAGAGACAGGTCTGAGCAAACATTGTAGACCCAGATCAAACTGCTCCTCATTGTAGACCCAGATCAAACTGCTCCTTGATCAAACTGCTCCTTAGTAGACCCAGATCAAACTGCTCCTTGAGGAGCAGTTTTATCTGGGTCTACAATGAGGAGCAGTTTGATCTGGGTCTACAATGTTTGCCATTCACTAAACATCATTTGTATGCATTAATGAGTGTAAATTCCACTTTCTAAGAATTTTCGAACAATAATTGTCTGACTTTCAGGTGTCCGAAATTTTAGGGTTATTAAGGTAGGGCCTTGACCTGCTATCATTCACTCATGCATTAGTGTTGCAAACAGAACACAGCATCAGGAGTCTCATGACTAGGGCCCTGACCTCTGTATGAAAATTATGCAACATAAAGTAAATCTCAACAAGATTTGTCTGCCTATAGCTTGCCTGGCAGTGTCTTGCCCATCATATAAAAATCTTTTAACCAAAACATCCAATGCGAACACTGACACTGGGGTGACAACAATAGCTATTCTTGCATACCAGATAAGGATATCCACGTGTTTCACATGTAACTACAAATCTTATCTCACCAATGTTATCTCACCCAGGACCAGATAAAAATAAAGTGCATTCAATGCACTGGTTGTACAGCTCAAATACAGACGTCATTAAGTGACGTTTCTTTCAGATGATGACGTCATGAAAATTGCAAAATAAGGTCATCATATGCACATCTGGATGTAAACGTAAAGAACAGAACGTCAGTCATTGAAAGCGCCAGCTTCTTTCAAAATTAAATGGAATCTTCTAAAACACTAGAATTGTACATTTTAAATTCTTTGTTTACAAAGGTTATGAATAGAAAGGTATGCAAGAAAAAGTATTTGTCATGAGTATGATGTGTGGACAGAAAAATGCATCACTTGGGATAACTGTTCGGCATCACTCAGCAAGCCACGTGATGCTGAATAGTGACCCTTGTGACAGATTTTTCTGCCCACACCTCATACCCATGAAAGATACTTATATTCCTGCACTTTCGTACAGGCAAGATAAGATAAAAACACTTCAATATTCAAAATCAAATATAAAGAACACTTCCTTCAACAAATAAAACCAGGTAATAAAAATACATGTAGTAACAAGGACATAAAAGCAGTAACAAGGGCTTAACATACTTAATCAGACTAAAATGACTGTAACAACTGGCATATTTTAATGAATGAGGTTTGACAAAGCATCAATCCATACAAGACGAGTATTTGTTGATAATTCTGAGAAAGTTTGCATTTTATTTAAGAAATGGATTCTTGCTTACAGTGATTTGCTGGCCAATATATCACTGGTTGGATGTCAGTTGTGAAGTGGATATATCATTAGCAAGAAGCACAAGTGATATATGCACTGACAACTGACTGACAACCAGCGATATATTAGGCAACAAATCACTTGTTGGCAAGAATCTATTTTGATTCTAACAGGCAAGAAACGACGTAAAGGGAGGTGTTTCCTTCAGATTTTTCCTGTTTTCTGCCATGATTATATGAAGAATTCCCGCCAACAACTTTGACTGTAACAGAGGCGTTTACATGTATTTCGTATGTTTTTGATGCGAGAAAATGACGTTACACTGTATATCCACATGGAAACGAAAACTGACGTCACCAAACAAATAAAAATGACGTCCAAATGGTGCTAAATAACATCACACTAGTGGGCCCCAAAATTTGTCACACAATATATCACTAGATTTTACTATTGGCTAAATAGGTGACCAGTGTTAGAATCTTTTCTAAAATATATTGTGGCATTTTTTCAGGATTGTTCAAGATGGTTATAATAAGTAGATATTAAGATGAGTGAGTACATTTTTTGCCTCTATTTTTACAAAGGGAAACAACTTTTGTGACTTCCTGTTTTCTTCCCTGGACAAAGAAGCTCCTTCAAAAGGGAGGTCTACTCTGTAAGGAAAGAATTCGCTTTTAGGTGAGCAAATTGTTTCCTTCAGATGTACAGCTCCATTGAAAAGGCAGACAAGACTGAAAATGGTAGAGCTGATTAGAGCCTAGCAGACAAGACTGAAAATGGTAGAGCTGATCAGAGCCTCAGATAAGAGGGGGGAGGGGGTACTGAGGATAATTCAAAGAAAATTTTTCTTATTAATGAAAACATATGTTGTGACCCCTCATTAGAACCATCTCGATGAGACGGTTCTAATGAGGGGTCACAACCTAAGTTTTTATGGAGAAATATGGATAATTATCCCCAAATTATCCCTGTTACTCCTTATCTGGAGCACTGGCTGATTCCCCTGCAAGTGCATCTGATCATTGTAAAACTGCCTCAGTGAGTCAGTTTTTACCATGAAATACAATTGTATTTTTATGCAGGAATATTGTATTTATCCTAATGAACCACCTCTCTCAAATAATGGACCCCTCAATTGGGTAGAACATTTGGTATATATTATATTATTATAACCAAAATTTGTATTGACAATATTGAGAACCCAAATTTTGTACTGAGTGTATTGAGAGTGTAATTCATAGGACTTGTTTTGAATTGTAGCCCACTCCCCTCTTCTACAACTCTCCCCCCCCACCCCCCCCCCCCCTCCACCCCCACCCCCAAACACACACATATATTTATTAAAAGTAATGCTACATAAAAAAAACAGTCTCAAAATTATCATCATATGTTCTCTATTTATGAATCTCTAAGAAATATAACAATCTGAGACAGGTTGTTCAAAACTAACAACGTCGTTTGTTGGCGCGATATTAAATTTTCAAAAATAATTTACCTAAAAACACTCTCATTTTTGCCAAAAAAATGTGAAAGCTTTTGCAATGCAAAACCTTCTCGCAATTTTTCAGCAAACATATGAGCCGATTTATTTTGTGTGTAATGTAAGAATCAATGAATCCTCGACTAATGACTTCGTTGAGCTAACGGTGCTTTGAACAACTGGTATTGCAGGCACTCTCCCAATAATGGAAAAATTGTTCAACAAAAGGATTTATATTTTTCTAGTCCATTTAACAATCATTCCAACTTTAATATGGTTGGTAAAACAGACCCTGTTAACAGAAATCTCAGCTTGCACCGCAAACATACAGTAAAATTAACAGAAAGAAAAGATAATACAAAGATGATTCCATTTTGCAGGGCTTCAGATAAAGCCAATATTTTGGGACCACAATTTTTTAAATGACTGTCATAGCGTGAAAAGGTGCCTTTTGGTATGTGCAAATAGGGAAGACAAAGATCAGCCTGGACATCCGTAGAGTCTGACCAGAGTCTTCCCTTTTCACAAACAAAACCTTTGTATCCTAGGTAATCTAAAAAGATTTAAATATCTGCAGTACGTACATGGCTTACAGTCCCTTTTCACGTTACACAAATTGAATTTTCCTTAATCCTCCATAAAACTCATATTTTAATACCTCAGAGCTACCACAGTTAAAACAATATGCAAATCATTTTAACTACCTCAATAAGGCAATTCTAATAATATCCCATAAAATATTACACATTTTCTTTGGTGAAAAAATGAAGACAAAAAATCTCTCCCAAAATTTGGTTTCACCGAAGCTCTATTTTGCTCCAGGCAATTTGTTATTCATAAAAGGAGTGGGTGGAGCATCATAAACTACCGTCACTATGGGTTTCAATGGTTTTCTTGGTCTCCAAGTGGTATGGAATTTCTTTGACTCTACCTGCATGCTCGTTTTACTTCCAAATACTGTCAAAGAAGGCTGCCCTATTGTTGTGGTCAGCGTATTTCTACTTGTAACTGGTGCCGAAATAGATTCACAAACCTTTCCTTGTGAAAGAAAGATATTTCCTGTAGTATTTATTTGCACCTGATCATCACTTACTGGATTTATTGGATTTGAAGGCCATGACTGAGCGAGTCTTGCATTCTTTTCCACTGAAGATTTGGACGTCAATTTTAAATCTGGCAAATTAAGAGATCCTCTGTTCGTTGTTTTCGCAGCTTGATTTAGACGATGATTTTGGACAGATGCTTTGTTTCTGCCTGTGAAAGCCCAACAAACTGGGGAGGTGGCAAGCCCCTTTTTATTGTACTTTTTCACAGGCTCAACTTCCTGTTTAGCCCTTTTGTAAGTCTTACCCTGGTTGGTAAGGACTCCTTTTGGTTTGGGTAAGCTAGGAACATAATACTGTTTTAATGTGTTTTCATCCCTCCATTCTTTTACTGGCTGCCTTGTTTCATATTTATAATGCATTGAGGCTGCAATGTTTTTCAGAAGTTCTGAAGAATTTGGAATGTGGTATGCAGTTAGGTCTTCCGGTATTTCTGCTAATCGGGTATCTAATATCCCATAATAGTCTAAATCTACATCATCGCTGTACTTTGGTCCCTGAATATCCTTATCAAAATCAACTCTTTCTTCCCCACTGTCCATTTCATCAGAATTCATGTTCCCACTTCTTCTGTCTGATTTTGAGTCACCTCCCTTATCCTCAAATTCTGATCCCTTTTTATCTCCCTTTGAATCATCACAGTCATGATCATCTCCCTTCTCCATTTCATTTTCCTCATTTCCCTGAGAGAAACCGCCAAAATTAAACAAGTTAACTGATTTTGGCTCGGAAATATTTTCCCTGAAGAAAACTACAATTACTGATATGTTGTCTGTTGAGCCGTTGCTTTTGGCATGTTGTACAAGCTTATTTGCCACGCTAGCGCGATCAAAGTTTGTCTCAAGAAGGTGATCATAAACAATTCTAGGAAGGTCTTCTGGTGTAATACCATCCCAAGCACCATCACAGGCTAGCACGAGGTAATCTTCTGTTCCGTCGAAGTCGGCAGAAATAACTTCGGCATCACTGCATATGAAGGGTTTGTAGCTTACATCACCTACAGATATAATACAGTGATATACAGTATAAAAGTTCTAAAATTGGGACACATATAATAATTACCAAAATTGTTTAAAAGTTGGTAAAGTTTGGTTTCACTGTTCAGTAATGCATCCAAAAGATGCAAATGGAATGGCAAACAGTGTAGGCCCTGATCAGACTGCTCCTTCAGGAGCAGTCTGATCTGGGTCTATACTGTTTGCTTGTACCTGTCTATCCCAACACGTCTAGTTTTTATGGTACACTAGGACAGGAATGCATAAGCGAACAGCGCAGACACCCCTTTATGGCAAGACACCCCTTTATGGCAGACACCAAGACAACCCTTTATGGCAAGCATGCATAAGTCTTTAAACTTACGTTTAGAAACTTTGAATATAGGACTTTTCAGAACATATATACAATCTTTTTTTAAATTTTTTTTATCGCAGATACAACAGCAACAAGACATACTATCAAATTCTCCTCTTCTCTGCCACTCTGATGCAGTGGTCACAACATAAAGTGGCCGTGGCTTGAACGCTGAACTCCATTGTCACCATATGGAGGTATGATAGGGCAAGATACCGTAATGTGCATAAGTATTGAGACACCTACAATAACTTGTTTTCCTTTTGTTGTAAATGAAAAATTAATTATTGTAGGCATCCCAAAATTTAGGCACAAAACAGCTTAATGTGCTTTGATACTGGGACACCTAAAAACCATGAATTTTTCATTTGGAACCCTGGGAAAAGGGGTGGGGGTGAGTATGGGGAGAGGGGGGGGGGGGACAAAATGCTGACAGTAACAGATAGCTTCTGTTATTTTGATAATTTCTGTGATGTTTCACCAAGCTATTCCATATCATAATGGAACAGCCAAACACAACTTTTTGGACATTTTGGGCCAGTTTCATGATTTTTTTTCTAATTTTGAAAGCTCATAATCTGTAAACTCTGTAATGGATAGTCCAATCTTGCTTGACTCAAAATTCAAACTTTTTCAACATTAACTTTAATGAATAGTTCGATTTTGCTCACATTCAAACTTGTTTCAGGTCGGTCAAATGCATATCAATATTGTATATAAGTTTGAAAATGGACATTTATCATACCTATAGCCCTTGAGACAGCTATATTACCACCGACCCTCCAGAGATCACCGACCAACATGACGAACCCTCCTTGAGCTTCTATTCTATCTCGTTCATCCTGAAATATACATATACAAACACCTGCAACTGATACTGAATTATCTAATCATAAGTGTAAATTTTGGTATCTTCCTCGTACCAAAAAAGCTCTAAGTATTGAGACAGACTGGTCTGAACATACATTGCAGACCTGAAGGAACAGTCTAACCAGGGTCTATACTGTTTACAATTACTGCACTGTAAAACCAAACTGTTCCATTTTTGGACAGATATGGTAAATATTTTTGTGTCCTATTTTTTAAAACTTTTATGGTAAAAATCAAACTTGTTTGACACCTTATTGTTACATTCATTGACGTTTATTTTGTTAACTTCCCAAGTTTGACTTCCCGTAATCAACCCATTTACCACACCATGCGCTTAACTTTTTCAAAATTACAACAAAAAGGTGTGGTTAAAAATGTACCTAATAACTGCACACTCAGAACAATTAAATACAGGGTGACTGGAAAGAGGCAAAATGGAGCAGGACTGGAAATACTGTGTGTTTATACTTTTCAAGGGACAGAAAATGATACCAAAGCCTTGAGTTCGCTGTTGAAACAGAAATGGTAAGTTGTTGGGTTTTGTGTGAGCTTCAAAAGGAAAATCAGTGTGCGCTTGTGTAGTTTTTCCAGAAATGGCCTTGGTGTAGGGGCATGTGCGGTAAATGGGTTGATTACGGTAACTTTTCAAAGAAACATAATCAGGGCCCAGCTGTACAAAACTTAGGACCTCGTTAGTTAATGAGATGTTACAATTTTCCAATGTACTGTATGCAAAAATACTGCCCTTTTTGCTGAATAAATGCGAGATGTCACAATTTTTTTTATTTTTTTTTGGCAAAATTATTTGCACACTTATTACATGTACATGTATATGTGTGCTAGAAAACTTAACGAATCCTTGACTAATCACTTTATTAACACTTTAAGCACCAGTGACGAAATAGCATAATTTGCAAACAGGGTAGATCCTGATGAGGCGGCTCATAATGAGCCGCCTCATGTAGATCTACACTGTTTGTCCTCTAGTCTTTGAATTCTCAATATGAAAAGTCTTGGACAAGGTATTTTTTTAATTTTTGCAGACGTAAATTTTGTCGTCTGCTTTTTGGTGCTTCAAGAGTTAAGTTAAGGATGCTTTGAAAAACTGGGCCCAGACTGCTAATTCAAAGCTTGGCAAATACTGTACCTTTTACCTCAGATTCATAAATATTAGCTAATGCAAAAAGATCCCACTTTATCATGCATCTGCTGCAAAACTCACCTGATAACGGGTATGATAACATGATGTGGTATCATGTCAATATAGAACTGCGCTTGCGCGAATGTTATCAGGCAATGCCTTTAAAGCAATCTCTGAAGACGATTGGCTACATACTGGCGTTGGCCGTGATATCAACGTTTGATTGGTTAAATGACGCCAGCATTCGCGATGTCAGCGAGTTCAAATAAAACTGCCTTTGCTTTTCATTTATTTAACTCTCTTTACGCCTTAAAATCTTATGCTGCAAGATAAAAAGAAAACCATGTAAGTGTCTTTTGATATAAATATTATCAGGCTCGACCAGAAACAGGTCGGACTGGCTAGGCAAGCTTCGCCATTCCTACGCTGTTTCTGGTCTCGCCTGATAGACTTGATATCAAAAGACACTTACATGGTATTCTCTATTTACACAACTATGCAGTTTAATCTCATTATGACTCTACCCCACCCCCCTTCCCCCTATAGCACTATGCTACCCAAATCAAAATGTTCAAAAGGGACTACCCAGTACCTGTCTGTCAGGCTTGTGAGGTTCCATATTTGTCACAGCCTGCCCATCACGGACTAGAACACCCTGAGAATCACCCAACCATGCTAGATGGAGCTTGTTACCCCGAACTAATGCTGCTACACCAGTGGTACCACTTCGCCATTTCTGAAATAACATATTTTGTTACAAATAGTCTTGATATTTAAGTGAATGGGTACACTTTCAAGGGAAGCAATTCAGCCATTTTTATTTTAACCTCAGTCTGATCAGAGTTCTCCAATTGCACATGAATCATCTACAAAGCCTGGCAAATCTAAACTACAACAAGAATTCTGTAGACAGTGCCATGCCTATATTCTGACTGTTCCAAAACAGAGAAGTTTTACCAGAAAACTCTACGAAAGTTTACACTACCAATGACACCAATACATGTCTCGAATTCTGTTTCTAGTTTGGAAGGGCTTCGTTGTCCAGGGAAGCAAACAGGAAGTCACAAAAGTTGTTTCCCTTCGTAAAAGAAGGACAAACATGGAAGTAAACCACACACCTTAAACATGAATTCTCGAATATTTTTATAACAGCATAATAAAAGGGTCACTGAACTGATATTGGTAGTATTCTCCCATGGGACAATCATCAGTTTGTCTCAAGTCTGGAGATTCATTGTCAATATTGTTCAATAACTATTTATAACAACTATGTATTTTGGACAATTTGTGTTTCTGTCAATATAAAGCTACCTTTTATAAAATGAAAAAATGATTTTAATTTCAAAACTTGTAACATTGTACTTCACAATGTTTGTATTGGAATTTTCTCATTTCTTTGCAGGTCATGAGTTATTAGTTTCTACTTTGCCCAACAATCCAAAGCTTTAAACAAAATTATAATCAATGGCTGAAACATGTTTGAAATTCATGTACCTAATACAGTCAACTCTCGATATCTCAAACACTGATGTCTCAAAGAATTTTCTTATATCAAAGACTATAGTTTGGACACACTTCCTATTTTTATTTACATTTCGATTCTTTTGATCTCAAACTACTGTTATCTCAAAGTAAATTTTCTGGGACCAGAAAATTTACGGTGAGATATCGGTAGTTTTGGATGAACTTCAACTGTGGGATATCGAGAGTTGACTGTATGTCTAAATCCTTATAAACACAACAAATCTGCCGTGTCAGATGTTACAGCAATTTCTCACTAGCAATTCAGTTAGACTGAATATTAACTATACTATAAATAATTGACGTCACATGTAAAGGTACCTTAAGGCATGTTTAAACAAGAGAGACTCAGATCATTCTGTGCAGTGTTTCATTCTTCTCTTTTTGCATAACTAGGTAATCTAAAAAGTGAAATGCAAACAGTCTGAAACGCTTAGACTACATTTTGCATCTGTAGTATGTGTATGATAAGAGGTTCTTTGTCATGTTCTTTTTCTGAGTAATCCCTCAAACTATAATTTACATACTGCTATCAAAATGGGGTCTTTTCCCCTTAAAATGGCCCCTAACATCTAAATCAGTCTCCTGTAATTCTGCTACAAGATGTCCTGTCCCTTCCAAAACAATAAAAAAATCTAGATCCATCTTGCGAGATGGATCTAGATTTTTGTGATTGTTTTGTAAGGGAGAAACCTAAGTCTTATAACCAAATCAATATGCGAATCCTAGAACTATTCCAGTACCTCTCTCTTTGCTTTTCGAATAAAAGCCTCATCTGTAAGTTTGAATGCTGACTTCAGGGCCTCAGCCGGGTTGGACTCGAGGCCACACTTGTGTGCTAAGAGACAGTGGAGATGTTTGGAAGCAAATACTGCAGCGTCCATGCCAGCATGGCCATCAAACACAGCATAGAAACTCTGTTGAGGCTGGTCCTGTAATATAATTAGCAGAGAATGAAATCCACAGCAAGATTTTTGTTTATTTACAACAAAGCTGTAGCCAGAAAGCACAGCTTGCCTCACCTCTGGCCCCAAGGTTACAAAACTTTTTTCGTGCTCAATTGAGCTGAGCATGAAATTTTCTCTGCTGATAATTTTCTCTGCTGATAAATATAAAATGCCAACTAATGTTGGCATTTTCATATTCACAAGCAGAGAAAATTTCACACTCAGCTAAACTGAGCATGAAAACAACTGAACTTATCTGTAATTTGCTATTTATTAGCAAGTAAAATTACATGCTCAGCTGAGTTGAGCATGTAAAAAGTTTTATAACCTCGGGGCCTGACCTGGCACTCAAAAAGACCAATTTCTTGGTCAGTGAGGATGGATACTGGTATTGGGTAACCTTCTGAAGCAGTATCTATCAGCAATATAAAACTCTGACCTTGACTGAAAGAATCTCTACACGGATTACTTGTCTTTAAAAATTTAACTAAAATATCCAATGTGGATGCCAAGACAGATGCAGACTTTGACACTAGGGTGATAACAACAGCTCTTCCTATACTTTTGTAAAGGCCAGTTTAGAAGCCCAATGTATATAGATACGAAAAGCAACAGGAATCAAGATATCAAATTGGATCTTCTTCAAAGGAAAAGGTGGTACTGGACCTATCATTCTTCAAATAAACCTGCAATATAGCAACAGTACTACATGTACATTCAAAATGTGCTCCAATACATGACAAAACCAACAAAGTATCATGTGCACCCAGCAAAGACTCAGATCAGCCTGGGCATCTGCCCAGTCTGATCCGAGTCTTTGCTGTTGGAATGGAGGTAGCTTAGACCCTTCGCTACTCTTTAAGTTTACAGCAGACTTTGATAAGACTGCCCAGGCTTATCTGAGTCTTCACATGGGACACATGCCGTTTTGTTGGTTTTGTCATGACATCACTCATATCATGTTTATGAGCTGAACATATACATTGAGGATGTTACTATGAAATATTAAAGGCTACACCAACTTTACTAACCTTCAAACCAAAGAGAGTATTCAGATCATGTATGAAGGTATGACTGTCTTCCATTTTCCTTCGAGTGTTTCTGATGGCCTGGAATGACATCTCCAGTAGTTTGTTAGGTACAGAGATCAGAGGAACATCCTCTGCCCACATTTTACATACAGTTTCTAATGTAGCCATCACAAACTTGTGAAGGTGCTCTGCATGATACTCTGAAAAGAAAAATAAGGTGACTGGGTACACCTCCATGTTTTTCCACCACTTTTACCAAGGGGAACGCCGGGCCGCGTAGCGCAATCGGTAGGGCACCTGACTCATAGTCAGAGGTCCTGGGTTCGAAACCTGGTCTGGCCACATACTTTCGTTTCTCCATCCGCTGATTCAAGAAGGTCAGTTGTCAGTTACTGGCGAAAGTATGTGCACTTAGTACTGGTTAACCGCTTAGGAGGTCTAAGCCTGCCCAGGAATTGTGTGGTTAGGTTAACTGACCGTCCCGACATGACCATAGTTGTTTACCGTGGATGTTAAGCAATAAATCAATCAATCAATCAATCAATCAAAACCAAGGGGAACATCTGTTTTGAATTCCTGTTTGCTTCCCCGGATGACAAAGCCCTTACTCCAAGAGGCGCATATATTCTGTCCTTTAAGACTTGACATCATTTTAGAAGGGAAGCAATACACCCTGTCCACTAGTAGTAATATCACTACCTTAGTCCGCTGGACACGTGCCTGTGAAGGCTAATGTAGTATCAGAGCTCTAGGTAAGAGGGGTATTTGATGATAATTGAGGGATAATTTTCTTTATTTCTCAATGAAACCATATGTTGTGACCCCTCATCTGAACCGTTTCGTCGAGACGGTTCAGATGAGGGGTCACAACATATGTTTTTATCCAGAACTAACAAAAATTATCTCTAATTATCACCAAGTACTCCCTCTTATCTAGGGCACTGTAGTATTATCATGTCTACCCTTCCACATACAAGACAGCTTTGCCTGACTGCTCCTTAATCATCACATTAAAGACTACGACTTAAAGTGTGATGCCAATGCAAAGGCCAGCATGGACGCCAGTGCCGTAGTGACTGCAGTGGCTCTCCCTGAACTTTCACACAGGCAAGCAAAAGTGAAAATGGCAGAGTTGCTTACCCTGACCTTGTAGCCATTCACCTTATATAAGCTAACAATGCTACAGGTGTGTGGTGTGTGACAGTGGTGTGTGATTATAATCCTGGGGCAGTATATTAATGAACAGAGCCAAGTAAGTCAACACTGATATTATAAGTTAACAAGATGTTAATTTTTCAAATGCATTATATGCAAAAATATTGCCAGATGGAAAACAGTGAAAAGTTTATCAATCTTAGTGCTATTTCTAGCATTTTTTTTTATTTATTCATTTTTTTTTTTATTAAATCTCTGGTTTCTTCTTAGGAAGTCTCAATAAATGTTTGTTAGTTGTTTACACTCTTTACTTCCTGACGTTTCGGCCTGTACTGACCTTCTTCAAAAGAAAATGCAAGAAGAAATGTACTCTACATTCCTTGTGATTCTTTTTTTTTTTTTTTGTCATGAATGAGCTCATAACAGGGGCGTAGCTAGAGGCTATTACGTTATACGCATACCAGGTATTTATACTCCTTGAGAGGAAATCATGTGGTTTAGCCCTTGGATATTTCATGTTTTCATGCCAGTTCGCAGTATGTATTGAAATCTTGCCCAATTTACAACATTTCAGACTGCAAATATGCTGGTGCCTGTTGAAATTTTGTCAATTTGACAAAATTTCAATACGCACCTGCGTATTTGCGTATAGGCAGCTACGCCCCTGCATAATGTTCAAATAGTAAAGAAATTAGTTCAGCTTTAATGTGAGGAAGTTGTGGAACTGTCAAGTGCAATCATTACATGTTCAAGATAACTGTTTTTACTGAACAATGTTTATTACTTTTTAAGGTGAATGGGTACGCCTCAATGTTCTTCTATTGTTTAAACAACAGAATGACTGTTTGCTTCCCTTGACAACACAGCCCTTCTGAAATTAGGTCTCCTCTTCTAGGAAAGAATTCATTCCAATAGGAACAAATTCTTTCCTTTACTAGTTGATTCCCAATGAAAATGGTGGCAAAACAAGAAAATTGCGGAGTTGCTTCCCTGAAAGTATTCCCATTCACCTAAGACAACTAAACTTTAAAGGTTACACTTTTAGTAACCGTTCTGAAGCCCCTATCAGTTTAAACAGGTATGCATTCCTCCATTAACTGTAAGTTAAAATCACATACATGCAACATGTGCAATTTTGCTTGTGGGACTATGTCACATGCGAAGTTTCATTGCCTTGGCCAGTTATACACTATCACACTGTATCAGGTGACTTTTGAGTAACATTCTAGGTATGGCTCGGAACTATAATTTTCTTCCAGCTAAGCAAGATTGGTGGAGAAGTACCAGTGGCAGGAACTTGCACTGGTAATAACTGGTAACTACCATCCTAGGAAATACTCCACAACTGGGAAAAGTGGGAAATACTGGGAAGTATGAAATTTTAGCCATTAGAAAAGGGCCTCTGAAAAAATAACAAAAAAACTCGAATCAACCCATACAGATATTGTAATTATTTGGTTATATTTTTTTTAACAATACCAAAAATCTTCATCTGTCTTTCAGGATGGATCTAAATTTTTGGACAGTTTTGTAAGGGAAAAACGGAACTAATGGCAGAATTTACATGTTTGGGGTCATTTTGGAGACGGAAAATGACACAATTATGATAGCTGAATAAATATGATTTCTTTTATACTTTTCAATGAATTATAAATTATAGAGATTTCTCGGTAAAATGGAAACTGATTATCTCACTGTTTCAAACACTGAAATTATCACTTTCAATTTCACTGTTTCAGAAAGAGGATTTTTGTGAAATAGCCTCAAGTTTTTTGTTGATTAATTGGCTAAATCTTATATGGCTTGACAATAAGGCTTCTTATGTCACGCATGTTTGAATATCATTACGACATTAATGATGTCACTTAAAGTGCCAACCTAACTTTGTTAATGCACGCGATGTCAGGCCGCCTAAGTCTTCTGTAGGCATTCTTTCTTGGCTAAATGTTTGAGATCTGTTTATCAAAATGATATTTGAAGCTATTTTTCAATTGCAAACTTTGATTACACCCAATATCATACTCAATAAACATGCTGGAAGCATCAAATTTGACGCAAAATGGCTAGAAAAAAAGATGTGTTTCTGTCGTGATGGCTGATCCTCTTCAATAAACAGAATTATTGCAATTTTCAAGCATAAAAGAAATAGAAAATTTGACTTTTTCAGTGTAAGATGAATTTTTATTTCACTCATGAACACCAAAAGTGGTATTTTCACTCGTGGAAAATACTGCTTTTGGTGTTCATTCGGTGAAATATCACTGAAAAAGTCAAATATCCTCTATATACCTTGAACTTTGTCTTCAGTTTCTTCTTCTTTCTCTCCATCTTTATTATCTCCCAAACTGTCGTGATTTGAGCCTTCCTTGCCATTTGGGAATTCATTGAGCATGTCATCAAGGTCACATGACGACACACGGAGGTAGGTTTCATGAGCTAAGGCTGCGGCAAGAATCACTGGGCAGTTCCTGAAAATATATTAAATGACATCAGGATTATTCTAATGTATGTAGAACTGTAATTACTATTCAAATCTAAGGTGAAATGACACACTTTCATTTTTATTTCTGACCCACTTCCCCATTAAGGAAAGAGTTTGCTGCTTGAGCAAATTCTTTTCTTTAAGAGCAGACCCCATTTTTGAAGAGCTATGTCATTCAGGGAAGCAAATCGGAAGTTGATGTTCTGTTGCTTTACGCCCATGGTAAACAGCTATGGTTACGTCAGGACATTCAGTTAACCTAAACACACTACTGCTGGGCAGGCTTAGTCCACCTAAGCGGCTAACCATTTGGACATACTTTCGCCAGTAACTGACAACAGTCATTCTTGAATCAGCGGAAGGAGAAACTAAAGTGGCCAGTCTGGGTATCAAACCAGGGACCTCTGGCTCTTGACTCAGACAAGCTACAGACTGCGCTACCCGACCTGGCCTCCGAAGTACCAGTTGTTCACCTTTGTAAAAATGGCAGAAAAAGATGGAGGTGTACCAACACACCTTTTATGCTTCGAACCAGTCTTTACACACGCTCCATGTATAGAGGGTATAAAAGACTTCTGAAAACAGACAGGCATGGCTCTTATCATATCTGACATTGACTGGATCTGTATATCAATCCACTTTTCTTGTGTCATAGAGAGCCCAAGTAGCTCAGTGGATTAAGCTAGAGGTCCAGGTTCAAATCCCACTTTAGGTAGACATCTTTTCAAATGTAAACAGGGTTCCATTGTACATGCATGGCCTTTCATTTAAACAACATTGGTGGTATGAGTGAAATACTGTTGAAAGTGCTGTAAAACCGAAAGTCATCCATCCAGCCAGCCACATTCAGACTTGTCCTATAAAGAGTGGTTTATAAGGATAGATGGATGGATGACTTGTGTTTTTATGGCCCTTTCAACAGTATTTCTGACAGTCACATCGACCTGACTTGAAGGGTGATAATGAAAGCTTGGCTATGTGCAATGTAACCATTCTCTCGCTACTAAGGAAAAACTTAATGCACTTATAAGATTGGCGGAATTGCCCGATGAAACTGAGTTTTACCACCCTTACAACATTATTTTAGTCACATTGAGTTGACTAAAGGTTGATAATGAATTATGTATGTGCAATGGAACCCTGTTTATAGTTAAAATTTCCTTTCCAGTAGGATTCGAACCTGGACCATGAGCTTAACAGGTCCGCACTTAACCCTAACCCACTAAGCTACCTGGTCTCCTGTGATGTTTCTTCTTGGTGGAACAAGTTGGGAGCAGTCTGATCTGGGTATATATCATCTGCTCTGTTATCTCTGTTAAAGAAGACTAGTTTAGGATTATTTCTGGCCACAAAAGTTGCAAAATATTCTGGCAAACTTATGATACAAGTTGGATAAAAGTATTCTAATATTTCCTTATTACAAGTGCCTGTTTCCTTAATGATCTAACAACAGAGAGCGTTTATACTTTGTTTGACACTGATATAAACACAGTGCCAGAATGATAAAGCAACGAAAACATGTTTTCCACAGGTACACAATAACAGACAATTATATTCATATTTTCTCCCCACCTGTCAACAATACTGTATTTACCCTACCTCTTTCAACAGAAATGCATGTGTGAACAATGCAGATCCATATCACACTGCACATAAGAGGCAGTCTGATCTGGGTTGGTTTATAAAACAAACATCCCCCTTCCAAATTTCCTCCTATAGGACTGATCCCCTGCCCCCCTTAGCCGTTCCCCAAATTTACCAGACACTCTTCCACCTATAAGATTGATGGCTAGATGAGACTGAATTTAACAGCTTTTTCAAAGGTATTTCAGTCATGTCATATCAAGACAATGGTAGGATGATAATGAAAGGCTGTATGCAACTGTTTACAGTGTGAAGAATTCAGTCAGCCACAGAATTTGAACATCTTACCCCTATCACAGTAACCCAGCACTTAACCCATTGCATTCTGGGTATTTTTTGTCATCTACTGAAATTGTTGTCTGCATCAAAAATCAAGAACATTTTGACAATATTGAACTAGCTCTTGTAGAAATGATGTCTAAGCGGTAAACACTTTGGATCTCAAATCAGGCCACACATTTGTGTGGCCTGATCTGGATCCAAACTGTTTGCCCAGATATCCCTAAAGGGGTATCCCGAATGCAATGGGTTAACTGCACTACCAAGGTTCCTTGTACTTGGTGGGTGTTCAAATAATGATGGTTATTATCTGAAGCACCTTGTGTGACATATAGCTTTGGATAAGTAGAATTTTTAGGATAATTCAGAGATAAGTTTCTTATCTCTCAATGAAAACATGTTGTGACCCCTTATTAGAACCGTCTTGTTAAGACGGTTCTAACGAGAGGTCACAACTTATAAAACGGGTATAAATATAGAAAATTATCCCCAAATTATTCCTGTTATCCCTTCTTATCTGGAGCATTTGTTACAGTTTCATAATGGCTGATATTTCCCTAATGAATGTTGGAAGATTGTCATAACAGACAAATTAAGATGCCAACTAGCTATGCCAACTTTTCATTAAATCTGACAATTATAGCTATTGTTTGTAATAAGACTAATTTATTGCGGGAAAATCTGAAGTGCTGGAACAGAAATGCTAGAGGAAACAGTGCTAAGTTTTTCAAAACTAAATACATGTATTTACACTTGCCGCTGACTTCCCTCAGGTAAACCTTATAGAGCAACTAGCTTCATACACCGATGAACAACAATTGATCGCATGACATTGTGGTTAAGCGACTTCTAAGGGTTGTGGGCAAGCGACGTCTAAGGTAAACAAAGGTGTGGATTGGTATTCCTAACATTCAACTGACGCCACGTTATGGCTACCCCTGTTTAACATAATGGCCAAACATGACGTTACTAACTTTTCTTCGACCCATAGTTTGCATTTCTACACTAAATTACCATGGAAACTGCACAGAAAGGGTCTAAAACTTAAAGTGCAAAATAATAAGAATGAAAATTTGATTTTTCAGCATACAATGTGTGAAGAAGTCAGTGGTCGTCATGGCTAAAATTCTACAAGAAGCGCTTCATGGAATTTTAGCTGCGCCCAATGGCCTCATGATGAACACTGAAAAATCAAATTTCAATTCTTAATCCTATTGCACTCCATAGAGTTTTGGCCGTTCTGAGTGCAATAGGGTTAAATGACATCAGTAGTTAATGCGATGTTACATTTTCAAACCTACTGTATGCTTTAGTCTGAGGGATTACCTTGATTTTAATTATTTAAAAGATGGTCACAAAGTGCACACCCTGCAGCTAGGTTGATTCTTGCAATACATTTGCCACGGGGGTAATACCAATCATTGGATTACCTTTGCTGTCGATCAATTCGGTACCAAGCAAATTGACTGTCAACCAAGAATTCGGTTGTAAGCAATACCATTAATATTACATGATACTATTGTTCATGACTGTCAACCAGTTGTTGATTGTTCCAGTCGACAACCAGTTTTGGATGTATGGTAACTGACTGGCTCGGTCGACAGCACAGGTAGGGAAATTGGTATTACCCCCATGTTCATATTCATGGAAGTTTAGATTTTGCTAATATCTGCACATCTCTGCCTCATGAATTCAAAAATCTCCCCAATATGATGTCCTAACTACAAAATGTATGGCCAACTGAAATGACAATGTACTTGATTACAAATTCATCATCATATTTCAATTCTCATATCGACGTTACCCTCGCACCTCAGCGGAATGATTACAAATTCAGGAACTTGCCAATACATATGGATTTCCAAATCTAAAAAATAAATGTACAATAAAGAACATGCAAAAATAAAGTAATGTACAGTATAAGGAAGAAAGTTTCCTTCATGTTTTCGCTGCTATTTTCAAAAAGATAGTGAAATTCAATGGTCGCCGTCAGATACAGGTTCTTTAATAAAACAGCTGTTTTGTTGCTATAAGCTTCTTGTTTTCATTTTTGCTCTCTCATCTGGATATCTGAATAAACAACAGGTAGCTTATCTTTTAACTGACATATAAAAGATTACCTTCAATTACATGGGGTCAAGAACTCCTCTTGATTTATCAGTTTCTTTGGCTTTTAACAGGTAAATAGTGCCATAACATGCAGAAAGGGTGCTTTTGGGAGATTCTAACAGCAAATGCTCAGAGCAGCATTTGCATTAAAACAGTAAAATCAGAGCCTTTGCTGTCATATTTGTTTAGGTACCTCTAACCAGAATTCACAGATACACAGCCTGGTTTCAGAGCTCCAGATAAGGTGGGTTTTTTATGATAATTCTCAGATAATTTTCTTATTTCTCAATGAAAACATACACTGTAAGTTAGGACCCTTATTTAAACTGTCTCAGCAAGACAGTTCTGAGGAGGGGCTATAATATAATACTATGTTTTTTGTTGCAAATATGGAAAATTATCCCTGTTACCCCTTCCTATCAGGAACACTGCTGGTTTGACTCTTCACTGTTTCTATCCAGACAGGTTAAGTTACCTTTTTGTGTAACACAGCTCAAATGGTAACGTTAGATAAAATGATGTTACTGCATCTTGTTTGGTTGTTTGTTTCATGTTTTATCTAGGGCAAACCGGCAAAGGCTGCCAGGAATAGAAAATCTTGTTTCTTCAAACAATATTTTAAGCTGTAAGAAGGCCTGAATAACTTGCTAAAATACTTACACGACTGGCAAAAAAAAAAGTAGGCAAATTGTCAGGTATGGAAAAGGACAGAAAAATTAAAATCTTGGAAATGGAAAGACTTGATTATATTAAGGTATAAACAGGGCTCTAGATAAGAGGGAGTATTTGGTGATAATTAGAGATAATTTTTGTTAATTTTACCCCAAAACATACGTTGTGACCCCTCATCTGAACCGTTTCGAGAAGACAGTTCAGATGAGGGGACACAACATATGGTATGAATGAGAAATAAGAAAAATTATCTTTAATTATCATCAAATACTCCCTCTTATCTAGAGCTCTGTATAAAGGTGCATGGCATCTTTATGTTTTTCTGCCATTTTCACAAAAGGGAACATTTTCTTTTGTGACCTTTAGTTTGCTTGAGCAAAGTAAACGCAGTTTTCCGTGTTTAAAGATACTGAAGCCTAAGGTCAATGCTAGTAGAACCTCCGCTCCATATCACTTGCTTACATTGACCTTGGGAAGCAACTAACATTTAGCACTCCATACCGTCAGCCTGGTGAATCTTATACTATCCCATAAGTTTCATCAAGATTTGGCGAAGTTTAACACATGGAATGGAGGGGAATTGAATGAAATGGCAGGGATAATACACATGTATCTACTTAATGCCACTGATTTTAGATGGTACTCTGACAAGAAAGAATTTGCTCCCGCTGAGGGAGCAAATCCTTTCCTGAAAGAGTATCATCCCAGGGTCTGGGAGCTTACTGTTGCCAGTGGAATGTAAATTACCCTTTCCATTCAAAACACAGAATTAAATGACTTGAGAATAATTATTTGTTTGAGAAAATCTGAAATTTCTGTTGAAAGAATTTCAGTTTCTAATGTCATTGAAAAATTGGAGGAGCAAGACATACACTGTTTGCCATGCTCCTGAACCAATGACATCATATATCTGTTACCATAGCAACTAAGACTTCATATTGATGTCTAAGCCACGTCATCGAAACATCACTCTGCCAAGGTACTAAGCACAACAGTTAGAAATTCCATAGTTGCTATGGTAACAGATCTATGGAGTCATCTCACTTGTAATTCAAGAGAAGCATGGCATACACTGTATGCCATGCTCCTCTTGAATTATAAGTGAGATGCTACCTTAAATTCTTATATAAAATAGAAATGTGTGATTTTCTCAAACCTATAATTCATTCTCAAATACTTTAACTCTCTGTTTCAAATCAAGCCATTCCTTTCCAGAGTTTCAAGTTACATGCCTCAAGATCCACCCACATATGAGCCATATTCATGATTCTGAGCTCCAGCTGTTTTCTCTATTGAATATCAGCGAAACTGATGACAGCTTTTCACAAGCTCTGCCAAGTTCAATATGGTTATCTCAGTAGAAAATTGTTGCTTCTAATTATCAAAGACTTCTCCTGAGCTGCATGTAAGAAGATAATTTGGGGACTAGAACATATTTTTCTCTGTTCTTCCATCAACATATTGTGGTGGAATCCAATATGAAACTGCCCTCTGCTTCCAAGTTTCAGAGATCCTTTAACAAATAATTTTATCCCTAAACAATGGTTATTATTGAGAACTGCAAAAGAGGATTAACCCCAAAATTTTGAGTTACCTGAATCTGTGTTCTTTGATGCTTTATGAGCCTTATGAAGGTGCATGAAGAAAATATTAATTTCTAGCTTTCATGTGCTTTTTACAGCCAGTGCTTACTGCTTTCTTTTTTTCTTCCCTTGCAGCACAGATTATTATGGGATCTTAACACATAATGCATCACTGAATCAAATCTATATTTTTACACTTAGAAACAAAAATTTGCAAACATCGTAGATCTAGATGAGGCGGCTCATTATGAGCCACCTCATCTGAATCAACCATGTTTGCCCTCTGATCTTTGAGTTCTCAATATGATATAGCTTGAACAAAACATTTTTAAATTTTTTTTTACTGACGTTAATGTTTTCATTTGCTTTTTTTTTGCACTTTGAGGGTTAGGATGAGTCTGTTTAGCTAAGCCCCATTCTCACTGCCCCGGTTTAGCATCCCATGAATATCCTGGACGATCCGAGATGAACCCTGTTGATCCGGCTAACAGCCCTGTTTGTTTAAAAATGTTCAACACAACCGGGAGTCACTGAGAAAGTGTCAAGAACCAGCTTATTCCTGCGATTTCAGGGGCAGGTCCAGGTCTCTAACCTCCCTCTCCCATGATAAACAGTAGCATTCCAGGGTGATGTTGAACCCCACCTTTAAGCCGGCAGAGCTCAGGTGAAGAATGGTATAGCCCCATTTCATACAGGTGGAGGCAAGGATTGGAACAGTATGAGCCGTTTTATCAGCCGGAGAAGCCCCGTTTGTACCCGGAAAATAGCGGTACACCTACAGTTAGGGCCGGTAAACCCCTGTTTTATTAGGGTCTGATCCGGTCTGACACAGTTCATGTGGGATGATCCCGGCTCCACCATGGTTATAGACGGTAAAGCTGTGGTGGACATAGGCTGTATGTGAGGATGCAATTAGATTTTAAGGAAAAGGGTCCTGGATCATCATGGTATACCGGCTTTTCTTCATCGAGCGATACCGGAACCAGCACCGTGACAGTGAGAACGGGGCTTTAGAAATTTAGTATAGTTATCCTATGAAACCTGGAAAGGAGGCATAAACCAACTATCTTGACAACTTGTGGTGACAAGATAAGAACTTGTACACGTATATTGTATATCTGATCCCCTGCTCACTTGCTCTAGTTATAAATGGATTTGGTATGAAAAATAACTTAAAGCAGGTTATTTCTGCAGGTGTAAAATTTTGTGGATTTTGCCACAAATAGAATACAAAAAGTATTCTGCAGTTTTAATTTTTTAGGATTTCAAATAACTGGTACCGGTAATTCTAAATGCATAAAAACAAAGAAGTGAGACACAGAAATGACTAAAAATAAGAAAAGATGCTGTAAAGGTTTTAATATTACTCTGTGCGGGCAGAGTGGCTGCAAGATTATAAGACACAGTTAACTGATTACTGATCAGTTTTTAGCTATCATAAGCTTTTCAATATGACACATTAACTCCTCAATAAATAACTAATCTAAGAGCTGGTTATTTTAAAATTTTTAACAAATATCATTTGAGCGATAGCAAAATTTTAAACAGTTTTGCTGGTCTTCATCAGGCAGCAGTTCTGTTTTGGTTCTTCTTAGTTCTTTCATGTGTTGTTTGTCGCTTTGACTGTTTTCATATATGGTTTGTTATGTTAAGGCTAGCCCTGACAATATAAAAGTGAAAATAGGTAAAAACAGATGTTAAATGTTTTATGTATAATTTGTTCTTATTGTTAGGGTTGGTGCTTTTTGTAAGACTGTTGTGTGGGCAGTGGCTGTTTTTGTTGGGTTGAACCACTAAGTATCCAATGAACCAAGGCAGAACAAAGGGCGAGGATTGGTCAACCACAAACCAGTTTCATTACTGGCTGTCCCAAGGGGGCAGTTCTGTTTCGGTTCTTCTTGGTTGTTTTATGTGTTGTTAGTTGCTAATAAGTAGTTTTGTGTTATGGACCATAACTTATGGTGTCTTCGGTTGGATCTAGAAATGCATTGTGTCAGTTCCTGAGAATTTTCCTCCTCACTTTTTCTAATTGCAAAAGGTAACTGGTTACAAAAATGAAGGGAACAAACAGAAGTACATAATATAATGATACCTAGTTGAAATATTCTGCGATGTTAATTTCAGCGTTTTTTATAAAACAGCAGAAATTAAACATTTGCAGAAATAACCCACTATATGGTATTTTGGTAAAGGTAAGAAAACTTTGCATTAAATTTGATTACAGAGTAATTACCCCCTGTTTGTCTGAACTTGTGCAACTATGAAGTTCTGGATGACTGGGCCTTATTCAAACTTGCCTCACAGAAGATCTACTAATGCATATCTGGCCATGAACTAAATTTAATGGTCCAGTGATTCTTGCCTTATATCTTGAAGGCTATTTGATGTATGAACATTATAGCTTGGGATAATAAGTCAATACTACCTGATGTTTGACCCCAAACTAAAAGGTCATAGTGACCTATATTTCGTGGTCTAGTGATTTTTCCTAATATTTCTTACGCTATTTCATGGATTTACTTTAAACTTGGGTTTATAGTTTGGGCTGACACTGTGAGTGAGCTCATACTAATTGTAGGTCAGTTGCACCTCCTTTTCATGGTCCAGTGATTTTAGCCAATGTTTCAAACACTGACACTGTAAGAGACCTTATACTAATTGTAGGCCAGTGTGACCTACATTTCATGGTCCAGTGATTTTGAATCATTCATGTATTTCTAACACTTTTACATGGATTTGAAACATAGTTCATACTTGGGTTATTGTTTTGGGCTTACAATATGAGTGACCTCATACTAACTGTAGTTCAGCACTATACTTGGGTTGATGGTTTGGGCTGACACTGTGAGTGACCCTATACTAATTGTAGGTCATGTGACCTACATTTCATGGTCCAGTGATTTCTCAGCATATTTATAACACTTTTACATGGATTTGCATCATAGTTCATACTTGAGTTAATGGATTGGGCTTACAATCATTGAACGTGAGTGACCTCATACTAACTGTAGGTCAGTGTGACCTTTATTTCACGGTCCAGCGATTTTAGCCATTATCTCCAACACTTTTTCATTGACTATTTCTATTATCATACTGGCTGTTATGGTACATTCAGGTACAAAGATTGACCTCATATCACTTCTAGGTCACTATGACCTATATTTCACAACTGAGTGATATTGTCATATCTCTAGCAATATTTTGGTGCAATTGGAATAATTCTCAATATGATAACTGCTTATTCTGACACTACAGCTGATTTCATTTCAATTGGCCAGTATTGTCCAAATTATACTTGCCCTTGTTAAAGTCAATCTCTCACAAGTTACCCTTTATTGTCTTCTGACAATTCTTGTTTACCAAACAGAGCTGGGTATCACCGAAAAAAAATGCATCATGATACTATCACAAAACTAGACGGATGATACAATATTTTATTATATACCTATCAATGATACTTCCTTTGAACTGCCTGTTTTCTGGTCATCTGATACAGAAGGCCATATCAAACTTACGTTTTCTGAATCCGTATCACTACATCCCTTAAAACGAGGCTATGTCTGAGTTTCAGCTGCAGGCCCGTCCTTTTATAATGTTCAAGGTAGAAATGAGAACGAGAAAAACGGGACTAGTAACGTAACAGCAACAACACGTCAAAAGGCGTGCCTCGATAGCTCAGTCGGTGGCGCGACCAGGTACATACCTCTGCTTCGCAGGTTCGAATCCGGGTCGATACATTAGCACTGGCATGTATGAATGGTTGGCTGTTCCATAAGGTATATAACCAAAGGACCAATGGTCCTGTAGCTCACCTGACACTTGGTCCTGGTATTTATACATGTATATAGCACCAGGGCAGGGGCAGATAACCCCCTCCCTTGGGGATTAATGTTGAGTCCCAATTCTATATACCAAGCCACAAGGTCACTGGGCCTTTGGTTCTGGACAAAGATTTCTGAAGGGTTTTTATCATATATGGGTGTGGTGGCCACCATGTTCATGTGGCCATGACCATCTGAACAAACTTTGATTCCTTTGACCCAGTATTAAAGCTCCATATGAAATACAGTAATCATTTGTATAAACTATGATGGGCCTGAGTGCCCAATGCTACATACTGGTACCAAGTTTCAAGGTTATAGGCCTTTCGGTTCTCGAGAAAAAGACGTTTGAAGAGTTTTTACCATATATGGGCATGGTGGCCATCTCGGTCAAGTGACCAAGACCATCTGAACAAACTATGGTTCCTCTATGCCGGTGAAGCTCCATATGAAATATGGCTTCAATTGACCCCAGTGGCCGCTGAGAAGATGTTTGAAAATGTTGATGGGTGACAGAATCTCAATGACCTTGTACAAAATTCAAAGAATGACCTTGACCTTTAACGACAAAATGTCTTCATCTGGCCATTCAGTTAACCATATATACCAAATATTGTACCTCATACTTAAATAGTTTCTGAAAAATCCACTGTTTAAGCATTTTCCCATATAAAAGCCTACATAACGTACCAAAGTTGACAGTGTCATAAATTAGGTCAAGGTCAATGCACGATCATTTGTATAAACTATGATGGGCCTGAGTGCCCAAAGCTACATACCAAGTTTCAAGGTCATACACCTTTTGGTTCTGGAGAAGAAGATTTTGAAGGGTTTTTACCATATACGGGCATGGCGGCCATCTTGGTCAAGACCCCCGAGAACAAACTTTTACTCCCCGATCACACTTAGACTCCATATGAAATTTTGATTCAATCAGACCAGTGGTTTCAGAGGAGAAGATGTTTTGAAAATCATGATGACGGATAGAACGACAAAATGACCTTGACCTTCAGTGACACAATATCTTCATCTGGTCATTTAGTTGACCATATATACCACATATGGTACCTAAGACTTAAATAGTTTCTGAGAAATCCACTGTATAAGCGTTTTCCCATATAAAAGCCTAACGTACCAAAGTTGACCATGTTGTAAATTAGGTCAAGGTCAACAAAAGGTCATCATTTGTATAAACTATGATGGGCCCGCATGCCCCATGCTACATACCAAGTTTCAAGGTCATAGGCCTTTTGGTTCTGGAGAAGATTTTCGAAGGGTCTTTACCATATATGGGCATGGCGGCTATCTTGGTCATGTGACCCAGACCCCGGGTATTAACTTTAGTTCTCCCATCCCACTGAGACACCATATGAAATTTGGCTTCAATCTCCCCTGTGGTTTCAGAGGAGAAGATGTTTGAAAATCTTGATGACGGACAGATCGACAAAATGACCTTGACCTTCAGTGACATAATATCTTCATCTGGTCATTTAGTTGACCATATATACCAAATATTGTACCTTAGACTTAAATAGTTTCTGAGAAATCCGCTATATAAGCGTTTTCCCATATAAAAGCCTAACATACCAAAGTTGACCATGTCGTAAATGAGGTCAAGGTCATCGCAAGTTCATCATTTGTACAAACTGTGATGGGCCCGCATGCCCAATGCTACATACCAAGTTTCAAGGTCATTAGCCTTTTGATTCTGGAGAAGAAGATTTTCGATAGTTTTTACCATATATGGGCATGGCGGCCATCTTGGTCATGTGACCAAGACCCCGGGTATAAACTTTCGTCCCCCCATCCCACTGAGACTCCATATGAAATTTGGCTTCAATCTCCCCAGTGGTTTCAAAGGAGAAGATGTTTGAAAATCTTGACGACGGATGGTCCGACGGAATGACCTTGACCTTTAGTGACATAATATCTTCATCTGGTAATTAGTCGACCATGTATACAACATATTGTACCTTAGACTTAAATAGTTTCTGAGAAATCCACTGTTTAAGCATTTTCCCTTATAAAAGCCTAACGTACCAAAGTTGACCATGCCGTAAATTAGGTCAAGGTCAACAAAAGGTCATGATTTGTACAAACTATGATGGGCCCGCATGCCCAATGCTACATACTAAGTTTCAAGGTCATAGGCCTTTTGGTTCTGGAGAAGAAAATTTTTGAAGGGTTTTTACCATATATGGGTGTGGCGGCCATCTTGGTCATGTGACCCAGATACCCCGAACAAACTTTCATTCCCCCAACCCATGGAGGTTCCATATGAAATTTGACTTCAATCGGCCCAGTGGTTTCAGAGGAGAAGATGTTTGAAAATCTTGAAGACGGATGGTCCGATTGAATGACCTTGACCTTTAGTGACATAATATCTTCATCTAGTCATTTAGTCGACCATGTATACCAAGTATTAAACCTTAGACTTAAATAGTTTCCGAGAAATCCACTGTTTAAGCGTTTTTCCATATAAAAGCCTAACGTACCAAAGTTGACCATGCCGTAAATTAGGTCAAGGTCATCGCAAGGTCATGATTTGTACAAACTATGATGGGCCCGCATGCCCAATGCTACATACCAAGTTTCAAGGTCATAGGCCTTTTGGTTCTGGAGAAGAAAATTTTTGAAGTGTTTTTACCCTATATGGGCGTGGCGGCCATCTTGGTCATGTGACCCAGATACCCCAAACAAACTTTCGTTCCCCCAACCCATGGAGGCTCCATATGAAATTTGGCTTCAATCGGCCCAGTGGTTTCAGAGGAGAAGATGTTTGAAAATCTTGAAGACGGATGGTCCGAAGGAATGACCTTGACCTTTAGTGACATAATATCTTCATCAGGTCATTTAGTCGACCATGTATACCAAGTATTAAACCTTAGACTTAAATAGTTTCCGAGAAATCCACTGTTTAAGCGTTTTTCCATATAAAAGCCTAACGTACCAAAGTTGACCATGCCGTAAATTAGGTCAAGGTCAACGCAAGGTCATGATTTGTATAAACTATGATGGGCCCGCATGCCCGATGCTACATACCAAGTTTCAAGGTCATAGGCCTTTTGGTTCTGGAGAAGAAGATTTTTGAAGGGTTTTTACCATATATGGGCGTGGCGGCCATCTTGGTCATGTGACCAAGATACCCGGAACAAACTTTCGTTCCCCCGACCTAGGTAGGCTCCACATGAAATATGGCTTCAATCGGCCCAGTGGTTTCAGAGGAGAAGATGTTTGAAAATGTTGACGGACGGACGACGGACGGACGGCGGATGCCTGGCTATACTATAAGCTCACCTATGAGCCTAAAGGCTCAGGTGAGCTAATAAACAAATTATCATAATATACTCAGAGGCAAAAGAAAATATACAGGTTACGCAGTCTCCATTTTTCTACATATGTCAACATATCTGCATAATACCTTGGCATTGTTGATAAATACAGGCATTTTCGCAGAATTTGCGACAATTTCCAGTGCAATCGGTCAAAGGATAAAGAATTGACATGGTTTTAAACAAACCAGGGGTCTGAGTCAACATTGTCGCTGGAGTAGCTCCCCTTTAAACATACACTTTGGACAGTAGAGATTGATTTTGTGCTTTTTTATGCACTACATTTAAAATGAGATGAAAGGTTCGTAAGGATAATTAGCACTCTCATAAAAAAAAACGGGGTAAAGTATCAAATTTTCGTACCAAGAACTAATGTTTTTGGCGTCTTCTGGTACCATGCATTGAATAAGCATTAAGTTCCAGTGGGATGTTTATTTGCAATTTTCTTTCAAATAAACAAGTCTGTGAAGTTTCTTTCAAGTGTGTACAAAGGAAAGAAGGCAAACAACAATTTTTCGAAACTTTTAAGTGAAAACTTCTTACACCCGGTAAGACAGAGAAACACTCAATTCCCTATGATTTTAATTCAAAGGGAGGTAATTTGAGACATGTAGCATTTCTAACTATAGTTAAAGACGTTTGGTGAGAGTTTCAGATTAATTGACGATGTGGTTTTACTCACAGACATTGGCGCTAGATATTCGTGAAGTGCAAAATGCCATCTACCATGTGCAAAGCGAGTTTTGTTTGGAACTACTGATTTTGAATTAAGGGCCATAACTTCATTAATAATGACTGCAAAACAATTTGTGTTTGTGTTTTACAGAGATAAACATTGGCCAAAATGACACATTTTAAAATATGTCCACGCAATCATTTGCATGAGGCCCAGTATTCAAAATAAACAAGTAGCCCAAAGGGCAACAATTGCTCACCTGAGAGACACTGTAAACCTATAGGGATATTTAAGATGCTCAAGGGCGGCTAACTCCAGTCAGTGGTCCAATCAGGCTGAAAATTAAACTGATCCAAAACATTATGTATGCCCTCATTTAATATATGCAAGTTTAAAAAGTATCCGATCAAAAGCACAATAGACAGAGCTGTCAAGGGAAGCTAACTTCGTAGTGGTTGGCCTGATCTGGCCAAAATTTGAACTTGTTTAAGATATTATGCATTTCCTCATTACCTGCAATTTTGAAAAGGATCGGATCAGTAGAAACCAAGAAAAAGTGGCGACATTGATTTTTACTCCATAGTCAGTAGTGAGATCTAGCGGAAATGCTAACTAATCCGAGCTTTTATGCATATCCTCATTACCTGCAAGTATGAAGAGGATCCGATGAAAAATGAAAATGTGATGACGTTGTTTTCTCCATTATAACATTATGGGATTTTTTTCAAACGCTCAAGGGCAGCTAACTCCGTAGTCTGTGCTCGAATCCGGCCAAATTTCGAACTCATCCAAGCTCTTATGTATGTCATTATTACCTGCAAGTATGATAAGGATCTAATCAAAAACCTTGATTGCAGTACCCTGAAAGTCAAACTTGCTTGAGATATTGTCATGCCCTACATTTGTGTGAAATTATTTTAGAATCCGTTGAGAAATGTAGGTGCTAGAGCGCTGACAAAGTTTTTCTAAAAATTGCCACATTGACCTTGACCTTGGGCACAGCATCCTGAAAGTCAAACTTGCTTGAGATATTGTCATGCCCTACATTTGTGTCAAGTTATTTCAAAATCCATGGAGAAATGAAGGTGCTAGGGCGATGACAAAGTTTTTCTAAAAATAGCCACAGTGACCTTGACCTTGGGCACAGCACCCTGAAAGTCAAACTTGCTCGAGATATTGTCATGCCCTACATTTGTGTGAATTTATTTTAAAATCCACTGAGAAATGTAGGTGCTAGAGCGCTGACAAAGTTTTTCTTAAAATAGCCACAGTGACCTTGACCTTGGGCGCAGCACCCTGGAAGTCGAACTTGCTTGAGATATTGTCATACCCTACATTTGTGTCAAGTTATTTCAAAATCCATGGAGAAATGAAGGTGCTAGGGCGATGACAAAGTTTTTCTAAAAATAGCCACAGTGACCTTGACCTTGGGTGCAGCACCCTGAAAGTCAAACTTGCTCGAGATATTATCATGCCCTACATTTGTGTGAAGTTATTTTAAAATCCATGGAGAAATGTAGGTGCTAGAGCGATGACAAAGATTTTCTAAAAATAGCCACAGTGACCTTGACCTTGGGCACAGCACCCTGAAAGTCGAAATTGCTCGAGATATTGTCATGCCCTACATTTGTGTGAATTTATTTTAAAATCCACTGAGAAATGTAGGTGCTAGAGCGCTGACAAAGTTTTTCTTAAAATAGCCACAGTGACCTTGACCTTGGGCGCAGCACCCTGGAAGTCGAACTTGCTTGAGATATTGTCATACCCTACATTTGTGTCAAGTTATTTCAAAATCCATGGAGAAATGAAGGTGCTAGGGCGATGACAAAGTTTTTCTAAAAATAGCCACAGTGACCTTGACCTTGGGTGCAGCACCCTGAAAGTCAAACTTGCTCGAGATATTATCATGCCCTACATTTGTGTGAAGTTATTTTAAAATCCATGGAGAAATGTAGGTGCTAGAGCGATGACAAAGATTTTCTAAAAATAGCCACAGTGACCTTGACCTTGGGCACAGCACCCTGAAAGTCGAAATTGCTCGAGATATTGTCATGCCCTACATTTGTGTGAAGTTATTTTAAAATCCATTGAGAAATGTAGATGCTAGAGCGCTGACAAAGTTTTTCTAAAAATAGCCACAGTGACCTTGACCTTGGGCGCAGCATCCTGAAAGACGAACTTGCTCGAGATATTGTCACGCCCTACATTTGTGTGAAGTTATTTTAAAATCCGTTGAGAAATGTAGGCAATAGAGCGATGACAATGTTTTTCTAAAAATATGTGATGACGTTGTTTTCTCCATTATAACACTATGGGATTTTTTTCAAACGCTCAGGGGCAGCTAACTCCGTAGTCTGTGCTCGAATCCGGCCAAATTTCGAACTCATCCCAGCTCTTATGTATCTCATCATTACCTGCAGGTATGATAAGGATCTAAGCAAAAACAGTTGAGAAAACGTGATGACGCCATTTTCCCCATTATAACACTATGGGATTTTTTTCAAACGCTCAAGGGCAGCTAACTCCGTAGTCTGTGCTCGAATCCGACCAAATTTCGAACTCATCCAAGCTCTTGTGTATGTCATCATTACCTGCAAGTATGATAAGGATCTAATCAAAAACAGTTGAGAAAACGTGATGACGCCGTTTTCCCCATTAAAACCCTATGGGGGCTATCTGTTGCCATGGAAACCAGAGTTCTGAGCTGATCGGCACCAAAACCTAATGCAGCCTTTCCCCCACCCAAATAATGCTTCAGATAAAATTTGATTGTGATCGGCCCACTGGTCTCTGAGATATTTATGTTTGAAAGTGTTGACGCACCCACCCACGCACCCACCCACGCACGGACGGACGACGGCTCGACTCCCATCCTATAAGCTCACCTCTGAGCCTTCGGCTCAGGTGAGCTAAAAACTGTATACTTATTATTGCCTCTGAGTATAGTAACTTGATCTGGCATACTGTATCACGTCTCGCGGATGAGCTCATATCATCAGATCACTCTCGACGCAAGCATCTCGTGTGATCTGATGGTACGAGGTCATCCACTTGACGTGATACAGGACGCCAGATCAAGTTACTATCAAAATAATGTGTATGTATCGCAATACTTGAATCAAGTATGCAGAGCCTATGCTTGACATTGCTTGTCACCAATGCCACATGTGACTGAATACTCTGGACAGGGCTGCCATCCCCTGCTGGCTTTGTGGTCTTGTCCATGGCTGGTACGCAACTAACTCCATTCTGTTTAACCATTGGGTCTAAATTTCTTTGACTAGCCTAATAGTCCCTTCATTTATTTTCCATAAAGTAAGGAAAGTGATTTAATAGCATTTCCTGCTATAAAGAATGAATAAAACCCTAAATCAGACCCTTGGGTGGGAACAGGATCAGTTATTAGAATATACATGTACATTTTCATCATAAGTCTAGATTATACATTTTGATTATGTAAGAGTTTAGCATTTAACCTTTTAGGTTGCTCAAATCTTGGAAACTGCATGTCAGACTCTTTGTAACAGTTGGATCAGGATTATTTATCTCTACAGAATTTGCTTCAACACGGCGTAGTGAAGCCTCAGGGTTGGGCCCCTTGGTAGGGCCAGGGATCAAAAATTAGGACTCAGGCATTTGTTGTTAGTGTTTGCATTTAGAGTCAATATACTTGAATGGAGTCATTTGATCTGAAGCAAAATTTACTTCCTAAAGCTGAAGAAATACCTTGTGACTCCGCAATCTAATATATTACTCTCTTAAGGTAAGATCGTGTGGCCCTACTTCCTCAATAATAGATACATTGTATTTTCTGGCTTTGAGAAAAAATAACATTGGGGGGGGGGGGGGGGGAGTCGGAAATATGCACTCATTTTCATCATTTCACTGCTGGAAAATTTACTGGAGGGCATAGTGCCACAGTCCATTCCGTATATGAGCCATGACACAACAAAACCAATGAATGTGTGTCACCTGAAGACTCAGATCAGCCTGGCCATCTGCTCAGAGTCTTTGCTGTGCACTCAAAGAAGCTAAGGGACAAATCTACCTCTATGCTGACAACCAAGACTCTGATTAGACTGGGCAGATGCCCAGGCTGATCTGAGGCTTTGCTGGGTGAACACTCTACATTGTTGGTTTTGTCATGTCATGGTTCATATGACATTTCAAAATCCTATAGGGTCATCATCTGAACAAACCTAATAGTTTGAAACTGTCAAAATATAAGAGGCATTGGCTAAGAGTTAATTCATGTAGTCATTCAATTGTCTGTTTGTATCGACTTTAGCACCAAACACTTCTAAAAGTTCAAAGACCTCATAAGCTGACCCATTTTCCCATATAAAAGCACCAGAAAGCAAATCTGAAGTTGCCGTACAAAACTCAAGGGCAACCCAAGGTCATGGCATGCATTTGAACAATCTTGGTAGTAGGGCTGGGACGGGTAGGGATTTTGTACCTGGGTACCCAGTTACCTGTTACCATAGCATTTTAGCATAGTCACAGTAGAAAGTATATATGAGCCGCGACACGACAAAACCAACAATGTGGTTATGCGCCCAGCGCAGACTCAGATCAGCCTGGGCATCCGCCCAGTCTGATCAGAGTCTTCGCTGTCCGCATGGAGGTAGCTTAGACCCTAAGCTACCCTTTGAGCAATTAACGAAGAGTCTGATTAGACAGGGTGGACGCCTAGGCTGATCTGAGTCTACACTGGGCCCACAACCACATTGTTGGTTTTCTCGTGTCGTGGCTCATATGTTTAGAGCCAATAATAAGCTAGATATCTGACATTTGCAAATGTATGCATGGGAAGAGAATGAAAATGTAGAAATGTCTCTTATACAATACACCAAAAAAGGTTTGGCATTATATAACTGCAGTTGATACAAGGCAGTCACACTAAACCTTGCTCTATTTGCTTTGAATTTTATTGAATGGAATTTTTATGCACTACATAATAATAAGCATTTAGGTAATGGGTAGTAAATTTGTACCCGTGTATAATTGCTTTACCCGACCCAACCTTGGGTAACCGGGAACTCGTCCCAGCCCTACTTGGTAGTATTCTCGTCTCCAATGCTACAAACTACAAGAAAGTTTCAAGTTGATCAGTTGGTTCTGCAGAAGATTTTAGATGGTTTTACCATATACAGGCATGGGGGCCATGACTGTCATATGACCTTGACAGCTTCAACAAATTTTCATTCCCCCAAACCCTAGAGGCTCTATATGAAATTTGGTTACAATTGGCACACTGGCTTTGAGGACTTGTTTGAAATTGTTGAAATATGAGAGACTTTGGTCAAAAGTCAAAGAATGACCTTGGCCTCTTGTACTCATTTAGATAAGTATATGAATATTTTAGGCCAAAATCTTCTATAATTTCTAAGAACTCTCATGTTCCAGTATTTCCCATATAAAAGCATCAGGAAGCAAACTTTGACATTGCCTTGAATAGGTCAAGGTCAACATAAGTTCATCATTTGAATAATCTTGGTAGTACTTGTGTGCCTTTGTGTACAATATTTGCAACACAAAACAGAATTCTTTGATCAGACTACAGGTAGCGATGGTCAGAAGGAAAGCAATGAACTTGATCAAAGTGACCCACAATGCTTTTTATCATTCAATTTTGCTGCAAGAGATTACCGTGCGGTACCATATTAAATGACCACTAAAGCAGGACAGAAGTGCCACTGTGGGTTATAATATTCAGATACAATGAGTGCTTGAAATTCACCTGAGTCGGAAAATTATGACATTCTGAAATAAACTATTTTTTATTCAGTAATAATGGATTGCCAATTGCTTGCAATCACATTAAATATATAATTAGTTTTCAGTTGCACTTCTGTCTGGGCATCCTCATTTTTTGGCAAGAGCTAATATTATTACAGCAGGGTTTGACAAATCCATTGTCTGGTTGCCCGTGACAAGTTAAAATTTCTGCTGGGCAAGTAAAATATATTCTTACTTGTCCAGAAAAATGTATAAGCTACATAGGGAAAACCCAGAAATTTCAGCATTTCGTAGTGGAAGCTCTGTACCGGACAAGTAGATCAAATTTTGATTTGTCAAGCCCTGTTACAGTCATACAGCGGCATTCCAATTTTAACCAACAAAGCGGCTGACAAAGACAAATGATTACATAACCTGTCATGATCATATTTACTTAAACTGTCGCTTTATTTGCACCCCTATGTCATCTCTGAATATGTTAAGCACTGAGGGCAGAACTTTGACTATCAGTGGTGTATTATAGCACATCCGAATGGACAATAGGCAGAGCTAAATATGCAGTGGCTGGTTCTCACTGACATGTGTCAGCTAAATAGGTAATTTACAAATTCCACCCGATGTGTGTCAAAGGTAAACACTAATAAGAAGGTTAATATGGTTATTAACAGATGATTTGATTTCTGAACTGGCGTATGCCATGACTCCAAACTCGTCATTATCATGCATCACCTGGCAACAAATTGATGTACTTTTATGTGGCACAGCGCATTACCGAGACCCCAGAATAATAATGTGTATTTTTGTTTGGATTCAGGTATATTTTTGTATAGGAAGTGTCTCCTGCCAGCCGGCTGGCAGGAGACTTTTTGGTCTCCTGCCAGCCGGCTGTCACTAGACCTAAAAGTCTCCTGCCAGCCGGCTACTGGAATACTGATGATAAAATTGCATTTTGCATGGCATTAAGACAGACAGCTATATTTTATTGTATTAAACATTTAATTAACTAATTAAATGTTTTATTAACTTAAATTTTCTTTTTAGTCTGGGTTTCAATATGTAAAATTGGAACATTAATCCCTTTTTATTTGGACATCGAACAATCTTAAAATCCCCCCATACACTATCATATATTTATCATTATACTGCTTAACTTTTTTTATGAAGTTTGTCTTGTATGCAGATAGGTGTGAAAAGCCCCTTTTGATCTTAAAGTTTCAATGTGCACCAAATGAAAAGTTTTACACAAATTTACCAGTTTTCTCAAAAGTTGTTCCCTATAGTTGCAGTATTGCAGTTCAGTCAGGCAAATTTGTTTATCAACTAGTTCTTTCTACCAGGAAAAATATGCTACAGTTTCATAATATGAAACTACCTTTATCATAAAGGGAATTATTCAAGTAGAATAAGCGTATAAAAATTCAGAGAAAAACTGTTAAGTATTATTTAGAGTTAGATCCCTTACAAAGTATGATTTGTGTTACTTCCCTTGGAAAATCTATTTTTAGAATGTCCCTCTTATTTATATTTTTTGCTTGTTTGTTCGCATATATTTCTGTTAATGTAATTATAATATTTATGTCATATCATATTTGAAAAATTACATTTAAATATACCCAAGTTTTCCATGGAATGTGATGTCACTTTATTTATTTATTAGCATTCCAATAGCTGGCTGGCAGGAGACTTTTAGGTCTCCTACCAGCCGGCTGGCAGGAGACCAAAAAGTCTCCTGCCAGCCGGCTGGCAGGAGACCTCGCCTTTTGTATATTCAGGAAATTTGGTGGTTCCTCATAACCATAATTTTCAGTAATCACAAACATATTAATAATCATTGTGAATAAATCCATCTGCTGCCAGCTCAGTGTGTATTAACTAAATGTTATTTCGTCAAAGAGTAATAAAATGTGCTGCCACAAAGTTTTATCCCGGATAACAAGTCTTTATTTACTATTCCACAGATAACAATTACGTCAATCACCTAGTCACTTGGGTTCCAGAACATAATATCTTCTTTGTTTAGCTATGAACAGTCATCGACAGCCCTTATTTAATTATTTAAACGAAAATTAATGTAAAGACAACATCCAACTTATTTTTGTGAAACCTTTATTTTCATACTTTGTTTTTATCCACACATAGCTTGCCAACAAGGTATAAGTCCAACGATAATTGGTAAAGTGAGCACATCATGATTTTTTTTTTTTCATTTAGATTTTTTAATTCCATTTTTTCGGTTACTAGAAATACCAGAATACACTTAATTACCGGAATATACCAAAATACACCGGAATATACCAAAATACCCCTATTTGTTTACCTAAATACACTTTATTTTGACCGGATTATAAATAATTTTATTTGAATATGTCATTTAATATTTGCTGCATGTAATTGCTGGCGAGTGACTGCCCCTACAAAGACCCAAACCAGGTTGCAATCTGCACAGTGATACCTATCCAATATCTAACATTGGTCCATTTATTCTCACTACCAATAAGAAAAAGCTAATACTTACGGTGTATGAAAATGGTACTTATTTCATTTATTCTGGCAATATTTCAGTTTATTTTGATAATATAAATGTATATTTTGGTGTATTTCGGTGTATTCCAGTAATAAGGTTGATTCCGGTAATTCTAGTAACCCCCATTTTTTCTTCTTTTAATTCATTTTTTTTATTTTATTAGTTTTTAAATAAAAACAAAACAAAAAAGAATAATAATTTCGTCCTTTTATTTTGCTCCTTTGTTTTTTCGCATTATTTTTTTATTATTATCTCCTTTTTACGCCTCTTTTTTATGCATTTTTCAGTTAATCCTTTTTCTATTTGCTTTGAATTTATGTTACGTTACGTTAGGATGATGGGGGTTTTGAGTTAGGCAGATGCCGTTGTTTTTATTTATTTTTTTTCTAAAAAGACAACAAAAAAAGACAACACTACAGATTGCTTTTACATAGACAGACCCGACCAGTACGCGGACACTACCAGTACGCGGACACTTTTGCGTTTGGCGTCTAATAAATTCTAAGATACTTTTTAGATTTAACTGAGTTTGTGACATTTTTTCAAGGCACCATTTCTTTATTGTTTTGTCATTTACGTTTACACTTACACAACACGTTTACGAACTTGCTGGGCTGATGCAGACCGGTATCACGATCGATGCTTCAGCTTGACTGCGCCAAACGCACAAACAGTCAAAGTAAACAGCCATGTGTCAATATTAAATAAGAACAACCTTATACGATGTTAATAAGTTTTTGGTAACTCTATGTATCAATAATTTAATTTAGTATTGCAGCGTATAAATGTCATCTCAGTTTACTCAGATTCTAAGGTGTCCGCGTACTGGTTTGATAAGCCAGTTTGATACAGCAAATAGCATGACCTCAATAGCGTCACTTTGCGCATGCGCAGATAATTTTTTTCACGTGTTCCTTTTGTCTATATTTAGCACAAGGATTTTCCTAAATTGCATGCCCATCTGGTAGTCTGGAACACGTTGGAGTCTTAAACATTAGGTAAAACACCCTTAAAAGTGTCCGCGTACTGGTCGGGCCTGTCTAGTGGAAATGAATTAAATCATACAAATTTCTGTTACAACAATTGTATTCAATGTGATCCAAGTTTGGCAGTTAAATATATGCTAAATTTAATTCCCCACCCAGTGGCACCCACTCAAAGACTTGTTTACCTGGTTGACAAGAAATGCAAGCACCATTCCAAACATTCTCCCTCTAACTCCTCGAGAGTGACACGGCAATTCGCAAATCGAATTGGAACAACATTATCATCCTCGGACTTTTCTTTCAGTTTATCACAAAATTCAGAGAGAAACCGATGAAAATTTGAAGTATCATTGTTTTGCTCCATCGTCTTCCGTTTCCATTTCCGACAGGTGCTTGTGCACACTAAATGATGACGTCATATTTCGACTATTTGCCTGGTACTGTTTGCGCGGTTACCGTGTGCCAAGTTGATTCCAGCCATGTTGGTCACACCAGTGGGTACAAGGTCTGATAGATACTCTAAACACCTCCAAATACACTATGACGCGCAAACGAGTAAACTAAAATGTTAAGTGACTGAAAGACTGACTGACTGACTGACCAACCGACTAGCCGAGGGGGTACATTTAGTGGGTTGGGGGTAAAAAGGGTAACCGAACCGAACCGAACCGAACCACCGGATTATACCGGACGGAGCTTACGGAAATATCCGATTGTTGCGGTACCGGCTTTTACCGCCGTCACCGAACCGAACCAGTGAATGCGATATGTACTGCCAATTTCTTTAAGTATTTCATTAATTTAATTACTTACGTTTCTATATTATACTTTTTTATATATAATTCAAAATATCTGGATAGTTTGATAATCAAATAATGAAACATAATCTTTGAAAACGACATGCCGCCGGGATGTAGCTATGTATTCTGGAACCTGCTCCTGCTGAAACTAATTATAGTCCTATAATTTTCTGGTTTAGTCAATTTAATATCTATTCATTTCATTCAAGGTATTATTTCATTTATTATATCTGGTTTATTTCTTAGCGATGGGGGTTGGGGTGTATTTTTTTTACAAGTCAGTGATTTTTGGGCGATTGATAAATAATCACGACGTTAGCCTGATTCAACACTTCAAAATGCTGGATCAGATAGCTTTTATTTTGTGTGACTGTTAAATTTCTTTACGCAGCGGGTAAAAGAAGAGTATTTGATGGGTTTTCGATGTGTTTGCTAGAGATTAGATACACAATCAACTGAGGGAGGGGTGGGGAGGGGGTTGGTGGTGGTGGTGGTGGTGGTGGTGGTGGTGGTGGTTGGGCGGGGGAGGGGCGGGGGCGGTGCGGGCGCAGGGAAAGACCACGCAAACGGCCATACCAGCCAATACATTATTACATATTTTACTGTTTATTGTCGACGAGACGCATATCTGTGCGTGTACATGCACACACGCGAGCGTTCTTGTGTTTATGAAATCATAGTACTTAGTATAAAACAAGCTATAGCCCAATACAACGAGGTGGAAGGGGGTGTGGGGATTTTAAATCATTCGGTGACACGTACAACTCATAGGGCCAACTAAAATTGTCTTTTAAAAGCCCAATACAATATACAAAATTCTTGGCATATGTAAACAACAAGTATTCAAAACAACTTCTTATTAAGCGAACACACATATTCCAAATCTCACAGAACTGGCGCGTTGAAAATATCTGGATGAAACCTCTCTATGGCTGCTAACATGTTAACTCCAAGGCTTCGGGCAAAACTGCATGGTCGAAGTGTAGACCCTGATCTGACTTCTCATTACACTATTCTGGCTTAAATTTCACAACCCTTTATTGTCGTTTGAATGTTCTAACTCAACAGCTGCGAACTCCATCTGACAAACTGATATGAAACTGTCAGAGAGCAGCTCCACCCCAACACACACATAGAAATCTTTCCCCTCGGAAAACAGGCAATACCCACTTTTTGATATCACAAAAACTTTATAGTGGTTTCACTAAATAGACTTCGTAATATCACAAATTTCATTTTGTGATATCACTGATTCGTTTCTATGTAGTGGTATCATTTGACTGATTTTGTGATATCACACATTCGATTTTGTGATATTACTAAATCGATTTAGTTATAATACATACATAATCATAAGTGATATCTTAAAATGATATGTGATATCACATATTCGAAATAGTGATATCACAAAATCAAAAATGTTATCAGAAATAAGCTCTCCCCCACCGCCTTCTGGGGGATACATATTGTTTTTGTGATATCACTAAATCGAACTTGTGATATCACTGATTCGATTCCCTGATCACAAAATCAAAAAAGTGATATACCTAAATGAATTTGCGATATTAAAAAATCGAATTAGTGCTATCACAATATAGATGTGATTTAGTGATTATCACAAAATGGATTTTGTGATATCACTAAATCGTACATAATTTGTGATATCACTAAATCGATTTCAATAATTCCAATATAAATATAAATCCCCTTTTAGTGATATCACAATCGATTTAGTTCTATAGTAAAATCGATCTTGTGATATCATAAAATCAAATTTAGTGATATCACTAAATAAAAATGAATTTGTGATATCACAAAATGAAATTAGTGATACCACTCATTTCAGATTTTGATATGGGTGACGAGTTACTATAAATTCACTGTTTTGCGATATCACTAATTCAAATAAGTGATATCACATAATCAAATTAGTGATATCATAAATATGTGCCATCCAAAGAAAAAATATGTGCCATTTCGTGATGTCACAAAATCGAATAAGTGATATCACAAAATGTGATTTTGTGATATCAATAGATCACAAATTTTGTGATATCGCTGATTCGACTTTGTGATATCACAAAATCTATTTAGAGATATCACTAATTGGATTTTGTGATATCGTTATATTTTATCGAAATAGTAATATCACATAATCGAAATAGTGATATCACGAAACCGAATTAGTGATATCACAAAATAAACGTGCGTTAGTGATATCACAAAATCGATTTTGTGATATCACCAAATATGCAGAGTTTGCAAACAGCACATGAACATGATGGGTACGATTAAGTGATATCACAAAATCTTTTCTTGATATCACATATTAGGTGCGATTAAGTAATATCACTCAATCGAATAAGTGATATTACTAAATCGAATAAGTGATATCACAAATTGAACGACTTTGTGATCTCATTAATTGTGAATTAGTGATATCACAAAATCGATTTGGTGATATCACATAAACGAATTAGTGATATCACAAAAATGAATAGGCGATATCACAAAATCATATCCAGTTTTCAATATCACAAAATCAAATTAAGTGTGACCAATAAATAGGAATGAATTAGTGATATCAGAAAAAGAAATGTGATACCACTCAATAGAAATTTTGAAATGGGGTGACGTTTTACTATAAATTCCCTGTTTTGCGATAATACCCATTAAAAAATTAGTGATATCACAAAATCATATTAGTGATATCACAAAATATGTGCCATTTCGTGATATTACAAAAGCGATTTTGTGATATCAATAAATCAAAGCTTTTTGTGATATCACTAATTCGACCTTCTGATATCACAAAATCTATTGAGTGATATTACTAATTGGATTTTGTGATATCACAAATTCGATTTGGTAATATCACTATATTTTATCGATTTTGTGATATCACAGAATCGGAATAGTGATATCACAAAATCGAATTAGTAATATCATAAAATAAACGCGAATAAGTGATATCACAAAATCGATTTGTGGTATCACAAAATATGCAGAGTTCGCAAACAGCACAATGGTTGCTCCCTTTAAAACATGATTCTTACGATTGAGAGATATCACAAAATCTATTTTTTGATATCATAACCTAGGTGCGATTAAGTGATATCACTCAAGCGAGTAAGTGATATCACTAAATCGAATAATTGATATCACGAAATTGAATGAATAAGTGATTTCACTACATGTGAATAAGTAATATCACGAAATCGATTTGGTGATATCATTAAATCGAAATAGTGATATCACAAAAATGAATGTGATATCACAAAATCATATCCACTTTACGATATCACAAAATCGATTTAGTGACATTACTAAATCGACTTTGTGATATCACAAATTTCATTTTGTGATATCTCTAGTTTATTTCACTAAATGAATTTTGTGATCTCAGTTAATGATTAGTGATATCACAAAAGAATTTGTGATATCATTAAATCGATCAAGTGATAATTCGATTTTGGTGATATTTTACAAAAGGGGGATTTATAGTAAAACGGCACCTCATATTTTGATACATCAAACAGTGGATATAATTTTATGATATCACTTATTCGATTTAGTCATATCACTGAAATAGCTGTGATTTAGTGATATCACAAAACCGATTTAGTGCTATCATTTATTCTATTTTGTGATATCGCTAAATCACACATATTTTTTTATATCACTAATTCGATTTATTGAATTGAGTGATATCACAAAACAGGAGAGTTATAGTAAAACGGCACCTCATAGAAAATGACGCTATATGTGCATCTTTTCCAAAAGCACCATGTGGGTCAATATGCTTTGCTGATGATCAGTATTCTCAGTTGGTTTTCTAAACAAACCATTACATTTTTTTTTCATTTATTCGTTCGCAATGCTCTCAGTGGCAGACAGAAATCATGCCATTTATAGCGAGCACTCGATCCAAAGCTCCGAGCGGGAGCTCTAGGGTAAAGAAATGGTAAGGCATATTTTTATTACCTTTAAAATACATTACTTTCAACGGGATTTATTTCGTAACGACACCAAAAATCGGCAGTCATTATCCAAATTAGACTGGTTTGAATAGAAATTAACAAAACGATAAGAAATAGGTCTAGTCGTACAGTCTTTCTGTCGTTAAATTACGTAATGACGTCATGACGTTCCGTCTGAAGAAAAAAATAAAAAAAACAAGATGACTTCAGCGTTAACCGCTTCTGTGAGTAGATCACTACATGGTAAGTACACAAAACGCAAGGAGGCTGAGCGTTGGTGAAAATTTCAAGGAAATAGAAAGCGCCGTATGAAAAAAAAAACTGAAAAAAATATAGCCTGTTTTCCGCGGGGAAAGATTTCTATGGGGGAAGCTGCTCTCTGACAGTTTCTTATCAGTTTGTCAGATGGAGTTCGCAGCTGTTGAGTTAGAACATTCAAACGACAAAAAATGGTTGTGAAATTTAAGCCAGAATCGTATAATGAGAAGTCAGATCAGGGTCTACACTTCGACCATGCAGTTTTGCCCGAAACCTTGGAGATAACATGGTAGCAGCCATAGAGAGGTTTTATCAACGCGTCAGTGACGTGAGGTTTGGAATATATATGTTCGCTTACGTCTGCAAATAAGTAGTTGTTTTGAATACTTGTTGTTTACATCTGACAAGAATTTTGTATATTGTATTGGGCTTTTAAAAGACAATTTTAGTTGGCCCTATGAGTTGTACGTGTCACCGAATGATTTCAAATCTCCACATCCCCTTCCACCTCGTTGTATTGGGCTATAGCTCGTTTTATACTAAGTACTATGATTTCATAAACACAAGAACGCTAGCGTGTGTGCATGTACACGCACAGATATGCGTCTCGTCGACAATAAACAGTAGAATATGTAATAATGTATTGGCTGGTATGGCCGTTTGCGTGGTCTTTCCCTGCCCCCCACCTCCCCCCACCCCCGCCCAACCACCACCAACACCAACCCCTCCCCACCCCTCCCTCAGTTGATTGTGTATCTAATCTCTAGCAAACACATTGAAAACCCTTCTTTTACCCGCTGCGTAAAGAAATTTAACAGTCACACAAAATAAAAGCAATCTGATCAGCATTTTGAAGTGTTGAATCAGGCTAACGTCGTGATCATTTATTAATCGCCCAAAAATCACTGACTTGTAAAAAAAATACACCCAACCCCCATCGCTAAAAAATAAACCAGATATAATAAATGAAATAATACCTTGAATGAAATAAATAGATATTTTAAAATTGACTAAACCAGAAAATTATAGGACTATAATTAGTTTCAGCAGGAGCAGGTTCCAGAATACATAGCTACATCCCGGCGGCATGTCGTTTTCAAAGATTATGTTTCATTATTTAATTATCAAACTATCCAGATATTTTGAATTATACATAAGAAAGTATAATATAGAAACGTAAGTAATTAATTTAATGAAATACTAAAAGAAATTGTGTTAAATAGGCAGTATATATCGCATTCACTGGTT